>CM053790.1:462392396-464792396 GCA_028749045.1 Cupressus sempervirens
TGTAATCCATTCAGCACCTAAAGTCACTGGCTTGCTCAGCATCAACTGTGACTCGACATATATTGATCACTTAGCACATAAAGCACACTCGACACCTGAAGTAACTCGACACCTATAAGAATTCTGGCTTGGCACCAGAGGTAACTTGGCACCTATAAGAATTTTGGCTCGACTTGGCATCTATAGGTTAGCTCATGTAGTATTCTAGTTTGCTCGACACATATAACATACTAGCTTGCATGACACGTGAAGCTTTCTGGCAAACTCGACACATATGGCATTCTGGCTAGCTCGACATTAGCTGCAACTTGGCATATATAAATCACTCAGGACATGTAATTCATTTGGCACCTAAAGTCACTGGCTTGGTTGGCATCAACTGTGACTCGACACATATTGGTCACTCGGCACATGAAGCACACTTGACACCTGGATGTGAGGTCCCTCCTCGCATGTACTTATTAAATATGTATCTCTATGTTAAAACTATTGTAGGAGATTAGGATGGATATGAAGTAATGTTTTAATACTCAGTGATTCGAGAACTACTACATTATCTCGACTAATTAAACATTAAAAATTTCACTAATAATGATACAAGGCATTTTTCACCTGATGATAAGGATGTTGATTTTGACACCCCGATGATTAAGTTTTATGCTTTAGATAGTTCAATATTCTTTAATTGGTGTTGTTATGATGTTTAGGTATATGCATGCCTAATGATGATTATACTAGTACTTAATCTGAATTAATAAATAAGTTATGTTATTTTGATTATGTGATTTCTAATGATTAAATGTGAGTAGAAATGAATTAAATAGATAATTAATTGAAGGATTATGTTCTAAGTTATGTGTTTTCCTGATACGATATATACATATATGCATGTGATTTCCTTGAGCTACTGATGTGTGCAATGAGTGTGCATGATATTTTAGCCGAGAAATCTAACGGAGAAACAAAACTGAGCCCTATGTACCATTTGTGAAAACCTCATTGTATGTATTTTATTTGTATCGTGAGATGTATGAATGTATCATTCTGTAATTAGTAAATGTTAACGTTTCGTAACAGTATTTTTATAGTGTCGCTTGACACTCATGAATTGTATGTGCATTCCAGCATGCTAGTTAGGGTTAATTGTGTAACCTATGGATCTAAGTCAGACTAAGTTATTGACCTTTTTGCTAATATGTTTTAAATTGAGTTTAGTTACCCCTAATCCAGATTAGTGCTTAATCTTCTTTTTGGAGTTGTTAGATAGTCTTAAATATTCCTAACATTTGTTTGGTCCCAAAATCAATTCCTAAGCCCTTAAAATATGAAATCTTTATACCCAAGGGGTATGGTTATGGGTTGGGGGCATTTTCCACCCCCCTAGCCCCTTTTGTTGACTTTTGAGGTCACTCAAAAAGTTTATCTTTGCCTTAGTGCGAAAATTGAAAGTTGTTACCATGAGTTGAATAACCTCAACTCCACTTAGAGGTTAACCTTAGGTTTGGTTGAGTTAGAAACTTCTAGATTTTTAGGTGAGTGGGGGAAGTTATTGCCCTTTTTGGCGGTTGAGTTTAGATCTTATTTAGAGGCCCTTTTTGAGTAGTTTTGGTTGTTACCCAATCTCTACTTTTAGAGAGGAGTCTTGGAAGATTGAAGGCAAGGAAGGAAAAGCTCTTCTCAACTTGTTTAATTTACCATAACCTTTTGCGAAGGTAGGAGTTCTTCATTCCCTTTGTTCATGTTGTTTCATGCTTGGTTCATGCTTATGTTATTGTGTTGTTCATTGGTATGCTAGTATGTATGTTGGGTATGCTTGGGAAGGATTCAAATCATGTTTTCTTGAATGTTTTTCCTTCATGTTTTATTTGAATTTCGAAGTTTTCTTGTATGGGTGTTTTGGCATTACTCACCCTCGGATAGGGCAGAAGTGGCCAATTTCAGGAAAGGTCTATAGTTGGACTCGAACAGTGTAGAGTCTCTTCTTAAGACGAGAAGAGGGAGAGAGGGTAGGGTGTTATGGGCCCCTACCTATCAGCACAAACCATGTATGAGTTTTGGCATGTAAGAATGGAAGTTCTTGAGTTATAGCCCCAATTGGGCACCTATTTTATTGTTGTGTCTGACATCTCCTGTTGGAAAAATCCACCTTTCTTTAGTTTTTGATTTAATGTTGAATCCTATTGTGAAAACTTAGTATGGATATGAATGTTTGTTTCGTTCTTCTTGTTATGCTTGATTTGTCTCCAGGTCAATTCCTGTCTTCTCCATGACCTCCGTGGCGTATTGAAGTTATTGAAAAGGATTCCTTGTTAAGGACCTAGAAGAGAATTCAAATTGTATTGTAACATTATGTAAAGAAATGTATTTAAACTCTTTGTTGAAGTGGCAAGGATGCTGGGTTTTCTTACTGTTTCTTTCTCGACAGAGCCTTGAATTAGGTAGAATAATATAAAAGAGTTTGATAAATATTCTTGTCTTGAGAATTTCGTAATTTTCAGTTATATATATGTGAATCAAAATGAGTTAAAATAATGTTTACCTTCTTGTGATATTATTAAATGTTCAAAATTTACGATCATTGATCAAATTGTAATTAGATAAAATGATGATAACAAATCTTGCAATTATAATTCAAAATAGGTTAAAGAGAAATTTAATACTATGTTTGGAACTACATTGTATTAGCATGAAATCAACATTAGAAAGAAATTCATAATATTGCCTTAATAAATTGATATGGTGATTATTAATCCTATTAGAAAAGAAAAGAATATATATATACCCTTTGTAAAAAAAAAAAAATTGCTAAAAAAGAATAATATACTTGACACTTAACAAAATTTGCATTCAAAGGAAATTAACAACACTTAGAAAAAAAATTGTCTCCAAAGAGTAAAAACTCTTTGCTTTTTGTATGAGAGGAAAAATAAAATAAAATTCCCTTTTGTAACAGAGAATATTCTTGTATTTATCTTTTGTTTGGATATATTAAATTTATTAAATTAATAAACACAAAAAAAAAAAAAAGGGAGAGCTTAAATTAGATATTTTTCTAATACCACATTACTTACCCAAACTTTATTCTTTCCTTGAGATGACATCATCCTCCTTGTTTTTTTCCTTGGGCGTAGGACTCGTTTATGGAAAGTTGGGAGGGAAAGTAAATAAGTCAAACTTCATATTTATTGCGGGGGTGGGGCTGCATGTTTTGGAATGATTAAAAGTTTAAAACTTTAAACAAAGTCTTTCCTTGGTTTAATGCAATGCCCACTTCACCCACCTTTTTAGCTTGTGGCAGGGGCCATTAATAAGTAAGGGATGGTAACATGTAAGTTAGTTTTGTCTTTTTGTTATTAGTATTTTTATTTTATTTTTGTTTGTTTTGTTTCTTATTTAGTATTTAATTTAAGTGAAGTTTGGTTTTTAATTAGTATTTAATTTAAGTTAAAATTTGTTTTTAGTTAGTGTTTAATTTAAATTCAGTTGTATTTTAGTTAATATTTATTTTAAGTTAGTTTATTTTATTAGTATTTAATTTAGTTAAGTTTTGTTGTTAGTTAATATTTATTTTAAGATAGTATGTATTAATTCTGTTTTAAATTAAGGATTGTTAAATTTTTAAATTAGTTTAAGTTTAATTATGATGATATGTAATAAATGTTAGTAATAATATAGATTAATTTAGTTTTATTTTGATTAGAAATTTATTGTTTGAAAATTGTTATATAAGTTAGTAGTGTTAATATCTTAATTATTAATATTATTATTTTTCTATAAATTTTAGTATTACTAGCTTATATATACCTCTATATATATTACGCCGAGAGTAATCGTTCTCGAGGCGCCTATTTTCATTTAATCCCAAGGTTATTTTAATCACAGTCGGGATTATGAAAATGAAAATAGGCGCCTCGAGAACGATTACTCTCGATGTAATATATATATAGAGGTATATATAAGCTAGTGGTAGTCGCAGCGCAATAGGAAAAATATTTACTTTTTATTTTTTTATTTTGATAAGGTTACTATAAAATTGTTAATTAATTTTTAATTAGAGTTGTATGAAGTTACTATAAAATTATGCTTCAAAATATATTTTTTAATTTAATATGAGGAGTTTAATATAGATTAAAAATATATTTTTTATTTTTGGGATATTGCAATGTAAAATGTTATAGTTATACATAGATCTATGGTTAGGGACAAAGTTACCATTATAGTTAATGTTAACCTTAGGGATAGAATTAGGGTTAGGGTTAGCATTAGGGTTAGGGTTTGAGCTATGGTTAAGGTTAGGGTTAATGTTATGGTCATGGTTAAGGTTAGGGTTAGAGTTATGGTTATGGTTATGATTAGGGTTAGTGTTAGAGTTATAGTAAGGCTAAGGTTAGGGTTAGGGTTAAGGTTTGAGTCAAGGTTAAGGTTAGAGTTTAAAGGGTTAGGGTTTGAGTTAGGATCAAAATTAAGGTTAGGGTTAAGGTTAGAGTCCAATTATGGTAGAGTCAAATCCAAAGTTAGAGTTATGCTCATGGTTAAGGCTAGGGTTAGACTTATGCTTATAGTTAGGGTTAGGGATAGGGTTAGAATCCAATTATGGTAGAGTTGGAATTAGGGTTAGAGTTAGGGGTAGAGTTATGCTTATGGTTAATGTTAGGTTTAGAGTAATGCTCGCGGTTAAGGTTAGGGTTAGAGTCATCATTATGGTTATGGTTAGGGTTATAGTGGGGATAGGGTTAGGGTTAGGGTTTGAGTCAAATATATCTTTTAATTTAATATAAGGAATTTAATTTAGATTTAAAAAAAAAAATTGGGATATTGTAATGTAAAATGTTATAGTCATACGTAGATATATGGTTAGGGACAAAGTTAACATTACAGTTAATGTTAACCTTAGGGATAGAATTAGGGTTAGGGTTAGCATTAGGGTTAGGATTGGAGTTAGGGTTAGGGTTTGAGCTATGGTTAAGGTCAAGGATAAAATTATGGTTATGGTTATCGTTAGAGTTATGGTTAAGGTTTAGATTAGAGTTATGTTTATGGTTAAGGTTACGGTTAGAGTTATGGTCATGGTTAAGGTTAGGGTTAGAGTTATGGTTATGGTTATGATTAGGGTTAGGGTTATAGTAAGGCTAGGGTTAGGGTTAGGGTTAAGGTTTGAATCAAGGTTAAGGTTAGAGTTAGGGTTAAGGTTTGAGTTAGGATCAAAATTAAGGTTAGGGTTAGGGTTAGTATCCAATTATGGTAGAGTCAGATCTAGAGTTAGAGTTATGCTCATGGTTAAGGCTAGGGTTAGAGTTATGCTTATAGTTAGGGTTAGGGATAGGATTAGAGTCCAATTATGGGAGAGTTAGAATTAGAGTTAGAGTTAGGCATAGAGTTATGTTTATGGTTAAGGTTAGGGTTAGAGTAATGCTCATGGTTAAGGTTAGGGTTCGAGTTATCATTATGGTTATAATTAGGGTTATAGTGGGGATAAGGTTAGGGTTAGGGTTAAGGTTTGAGTCAAATATTATTTTAAATTTAATATAAGGAGTTTAATTTAGATAAAAATATATATTTTATTTTTGGGATATTGTAATGTAAAATGTTATAGTCATACGTAGATATATGGTTAGGGACAAAGTTAGGGTAAGGGTTTGAGCTAGGGTTAAGGTTAGGGTTAGGGTTAGATTCTAATTATGGTAGAGTTAGATTTATGGTTAGAGTTAGGGGTAGGGTTAAGGTTAGTGTTAGGATTAGAATTAGGGTTAAGATGAGGATTAGAGTTAGGGTTAGGGTTAGAGTTATAGATAGGGTTAGGGTAAGGTTTTGGGTTAGGGTTAGGGTTAGGGCTAGGGTCAGGTTTAGGGTTAGAGTATGAGTTAGGGTTAGGGTTATAGTTTGAGTTAGAGGTAGACAAAGCATTATAATTTGGGTTAGGATTAGGGTTAGGTTTAGGGTTTGAGTTTGAGTTATGGTTAGAGTTAGGGTTAGAGCTAGAGCTAGAGTTAGAGTTAGGATTAGAATTAGGGTTAGGTTTAGGGTTTGAGTTACCAATAGAGTTAATTTTGTAGTTGGGTTAATGTTAGAGTTAGGGTTAGGGTTAGAGTTTTGAGTCAGGGTTAAGGTTAGAGTTAGGGTTAGGGTTAAAATTAAAATCCAATTTTGGTAGAGTTAGATTTACAGTTAGAGTTATGGGTAGGGGTAGGGTTACGCTTACAGTTAGGGTTTGAGTTAGATTTAGGGTTAGGGTCAGGGTTAGGGTCAGGTTTATATTTAGAGTTAGGGTTATATATATAGAGAGAGTTATATCAATGTTAAGGTTAGGGTAAGAGGATTGAGTCAGGGTTAAGGTTAGAGTTAGGGTTAGGGTTAGGGTTTTAGTCAAGATTAAAGTTAGGGTTAGTGTTAGAGTCTAATTATGGTAGAGTTAGATTTACAGCAAGAGTTAGATTTAGGGTTAGAGTTAGGGGTAGGGTTAGAGTTAGGGGTAGGGTTAAGGTTAGGGTTAGGGTTAGAGATAGGGGTAGACAAAGGGTTAGGCTTAGGCTGAGGGTTAGGGTTAGGGTCAAGGTTAGGGTTAGGTTTATGGTTAGAATATGAGTTAGGGTTAGAGTTTGAGTTATAGTTAGGGCTATACTTTGAGTTAGGGGTAGACAAAGTATTAAAATTCTAGCTAGGATTAGGGTTAGGTTTCGGGTTACGGTTAAGGTTAGAGTTAGGTTTAGGGTTACAATTATAGTTAAGGTTAAAGTCCAATTATGGTAGAGTTAGATTCAGGGTTAAAATTAGTGGTAGGGATAAGGTTACAGTTATAGTTAGGGTTAGGGTTAGGGTTAGAGTTAGAGGAAGGGTTATATTTAGGAGTTTTCTTATGGTCACAGTTATAGTTAGGAGGGGAGTAAGGGTTGGGATTTTAGATTATATTTATTATTATATAAGATGCCCTATATAATAATATGTATATTCTCACGCTCATGGATAAGGTTAGGGAAAGAAGTAGGACCATGGTTATTAGTGTTACATTTAGAATTTCATTTAGGAGGGCATTGTTGGCTATTTTTTCCCCCTATTTAACCCATCACTGATGTCTGATCTGAGAGACCTTAAATGGGATAGGTTCTTTGCAGAGGGTTAACATCGCTAAAGTTGGCGGCTAACATTTTGTGTTGGCTCGATTTCTTCATTGACCAAGCTGGATCATTTTTTCTTGGTTAGGTTGATTCATGCTGCGAGATTCGACAACTCTTGTTTCTTCGCGAGCTATCTTCCCATCTTCCCAAAAGTGCAAGATGTTGCCATACGTTCCCATTCTAACATTTCTTTATACACTAGTGTCTTCAAAACACTCTAAAGCCTAGAATTGCACAAGATGCTACCATGCATCTCCCTTCTGATGCATTGTCATGCTACCTTGTTTCTTCAATTCTCTAAAGCCCAGAATTGCATCATGCTACCACGCATTGCCTTTCCAACATTTCCTCACTCCACAATGCTTTAATGAGTCTCTAAGACCCAAAATTGTGCCACATGGAGGGGGTTCACACCTTTTGTGCTATCTGCTTCGTTCGTTGGGAGGAATCTCTTCAGTACATCTTAGTCATCCATTGGAAATAAAGCCAATCTTGATCGACAAATGTGACTTAATCCTTCATTGGGAGGAGTTTCCTCGTTGCATCTCAGTCATCCTTTTTGAGGGGAGAATCTACATCAATGGCTGCAACTTAATCCTTCATTGGTGAGGATTCACGATGCATCTATGCCGTCTATTTCGAGAGGAAGACCTTCATCGATGACCATCATTCATTTTTGGGGAAACCAAATTCCCCCTTGTGGTCAACCTTGCATTTTTTGTGGGAGGTTAATACATCATGTTATCCCTTTTCGCAGTTTTCTGCCAGCGACATGAAAGTCTTTCCTCTTCTTTCCACGCATCTCCATTCTAGCGCCTCCTTACGTTGCATTGTTTCTTCAATGCTCTAAAGCCCAGAATTGCATCATGCTACCACATGTCACCTTTCTGACATTTCCTCACTCTGTAGTGCTTTCGCGAGGCTCCAAGACCCAGAATTGTGCCACGTAGTGGGGGTCCCCACCTTTCGTGCTATGGTTACAATTTAGATTTTAGGGTTATGGTTAGAATCAAGGTCAATTCTAGAGTTTATAGAATATTTAGAGTTAAGATTAGGGATTAAATATACATGAGGGTTAGCATTGGGTTGTATGATAGTTACAGTTAGGATTATGGTTAGATATATCATTTAGATTAGGTTTTAGTCAGGGTTTAATTAGACTTAAGATTAGGGTGAGGATCAAGGTGAAGTCTATATTAGGGTTCATATCATGGTAGGATTGAAACTTATCTTAGGGTTAACATTGAAATTATGATTAGGGGTAAGGTGAAGATTTATATTTGGTCATGATTGTGGTTTGTGCTAGGATTAGGGTCTAAGCTATGATTAATTTTATGATTGTACCTTTAGGGTTAGGGTTTTGTTTAAGTTTATGATTATGGTTACAACTATGGTTTATGGTTCAAGTTTAAAGTTAGGAATGTGATTAGGATAAGGGATTAGTAAATTTTTTAAGAGTTTGGTTATAGGTTTACGCCATGGTTAGGACCTTGGGACTAGATTTAGAGTTTAATATCATGGTTATACCTATAGTTAGGTTTAGGATTTTGATCAATATTCTGGAGTTTGTTTTTACATTATGGTTAAGGGTTAGATTTTAGGGTTAGGACTATAACCAATATTAGTGTGTAGGTTTTCGGTTTGGATTATGGTTTGGGCTGAGATTTTCGTTATGATTAGAGTTTAGAATATCAATAGGGATATGTTTTAGTGTTATAATTATAGTTTAATGTTGGATTATAGTTAGATTGTACATCATTGTTGGGGCTAGGGCTAAGGTAGGGGTTGCTGTTAGGGTTAACTAAGGATGACAATTAGGATGGTTTATGTTTTCAAGTAGAAAAAAAACTCATATTGATTGAAAAACAAAGAAATTATACTTCGAAAATATTTTTCTATGTCATAATAGATCCATTTATTTTAATTATTCTATTAGTTAATTAGTTGTTTGATGTTTCAAAGTAAACATGGCTTATTTTATTTAAATGTAAATAATATTATTGTTTTGAACTAAATTTAGCTTAATTGTTAATGATCATATTTATATTTCTAATATTAACTCCAATTTGATCAAAGACCAAATACATTTTTGGTATTTTTGTAAACAAACTTGCATAAGACTTCCCTATTTCAAAGTTAATAAAATATCATTTCTATTGTCTTAGATTTGAGAGTAAGTATATTAAATAAGTAATAATAAATGAACATTATGATTAATATATTCCTAAAATAAAAATATATTACTTAAAAACTTGTTTACTTTAAATGAATAAAGTACTCATTTACTTGTAAATTTTAAAAATCGAAATTAATCTACATATATATAAAATATTTATTCTTTTTCCTATTTGTATACAAATTAATTAAAATCTAAACTTTAAACTACATAAATATTTTAAAAATATATATCCATCAATAATTAGTTTAGAATAAAGTAAAATCTAAAAATTAGACACATATAGAATCTTTTTAATTTCTAGATACATGTTTTTCTAATTTATTTCTACAAACATGCAACTGATATTTCTATTATCCATTTTTTTCCATTCTAAAAAAATCTAGATGTAAATAGAATTTTTTTAGATGCATGCAATCTTTCTAATTTTTTCTACATACATATATTATCATTTCTATTTTATATTTTGTTTTTACATTATGGTTATTTCAATCAAAATATCTAGATGTAAATAGAATTCTTTTCAAAAAATCTAGATGTATATAGAATTCTTTTAATTTTTTACGTACATAAAATCTTTCTAATTTTTTTCTACATACATAAAAGAATAACTTCTATTTTCTATTTTAGAAAAAAAGCTATCTTAAAGATTGATAAAAAAATTGATTGCATATGCATTCTTTATTTTGTGCACTAAATGCATTAATTTTTTTCATTTATCTAATGGTTTTGAACGAACTTTGTCTCATCTTGGCATTGCATCTTCCAAAGATGAGTAAGCAATATCAAGATATAAAATATCAAAGTTGAAAATATTAAAATGAATGACTAAAATATCAAATGCTCAGGATGCAAGGCAGAAATAAACTGTGTTGAAGTGTATTTCATTGATTAAATGATGACTTTTATATTGAATTACTAAATTACCAAATCTACCGACCCCATTGTAAAACTTAATTGCTCTGTTTCAAACGTGATTAAATTAAAAATAGAAAATCTACACAACATAGATCTATTCTGCATAATGTAGATTTTAAAACTATGTAAAAGATTTGTTGTTCTGCATAATACTATAATACACGATTAGGAGGACAAGATCATCCTCATCGCACCATCAAAGCCTTATTATTACTGAAATAAGACTTTGAATTGAAAGCACATCCAGACGATGAAGATTTCACAAGAATGCCGCCTGAAAATTTGAATCTATTAATAATCTCCTCAAAATATTTCAGATCGCAGGGAATTGTGAGAATTCTGGTAACATAATCAAAGCCAAACTCTTCCTCCGCCATGTGCAGTAGATCTTTAAACACAGGCTGCTTCAAATAATCCACTGGAATAACAAACTGCCTCCCCTCACAATCCTCCTTTGTAGCATAAGTCGTCAGGTGACCTCGCGGAACAGAATTTTCTGGCCGCCGTTTCCACTGGAGATCCTCTTTCACGGTGTAATCCGCCATGAGAGCTCGCGGAACAGAACTTTTAGATCTGTGCCTTTCAATCTGCTTCTCCTCCTCCTCCTCCTCCTGGTCGAATGAGCAATGGTGCAACTTAAATGAAAGTGCATTCTTGAGGCTTCCAAGCTTCTGTAACTTCTTTGTGATCTGCCTGATCTTCTCAAGGCTTTGGCTTCTCTCCATCGCTGATCTACAAAGCTCTGAGAATATTTGTGATCTACGAGGGTTTCTGTGATGGAGGAAAGGAGGAGTTAAAAAGGGGTATGAGGAGCCTTGGTTTTATAACTTCTGAGAGGCTCCTCATATCCCCCCAAAGACGTCTCTTCACATTCCACAAATTTGTTTCAAATTCTCCCACTCCCCACAAAAAATAAGTATGAATGTGCATGCAAAATTATATATAACAAAAAAAAAATCATATTGAAATTTTTTTGCCCCTACTTTTTCGGGCCCTATTATTTCGGACCTATTATTTCGGCCTCCATTTGGCTTCTTATTATTTCAGCCAGCTATTATTTTGAGAATTCTTTTTTAATATTTAATTTGGAAGTTTGTAACTGCTCCCAATTCTTTTTTATTGACAAGGAATCTTGGCATATTCCCGTGCTGCCATTGTATAGAACGCCTCTCGGCGTAATTATGATAATTAGATAAAGTTTTATGTTAGAATAGATTTTAGATTTGAAAGTAATTATTTTAAAATAAAGTTGAATTTGTTTATGTAATTATATTAAAGCGTAGAGTTTAATGATTAAAATTGTTATGTCATTGAAGTTATCAAGTTAAGGTTAGTGGGTAGCGATATTAAAAAAGTAAATCATAGTGATAATGTGTCAAATCTTTTAATTAATTGAAAATTGGATTGTTTAATTAAATTAATCGATTTAATAACGAATGCTCAGATTTAATTACATATTCATACTTTTGTTATTAAACTTAAATGGAATATCAAGGCTCTTGATTGTAGAACCTGTTTGATGTCCTCGTTTTACCTTTGTTCTAAGTAAATTAAACTATACAAATTTAGTGAAATTATTTAGTACGAATTAAAAAAAAATGTGTGTGGTTTGCCCTCGTATTGTTGGGCATGACACTGAAGTATCTCGGCACTTATTAGAATACTAGCTTGGCACCAGAAGTAACTCGACACCTATAAGAATTCTAACTCAACACATACACTGTACTCGACTCATGTAGTATGCTGGCTTGCTCAACACATGTAACATACTGGCTTGCTCAGCATATGAAGCAATCTTGCTAACTCGTCACATATGGCATTCTAGTTTGCTCGACATCAACTATGACTCGACACATATAAATTACTCGGCACATGTAATCTGCTTGGCACATATAAATTACTCGTCACATATGACATTCTAGCTTGCTCAGCATTAGCTGTGACTCGACACATATTTAGCACTCGACACATGAAGCACGCTCGGCACCTAAAGTCACTTGGCACTTATAAGAAAAAATAGCTCGGCATAAACAATATACTCTGCTTCTATAGGTCAGAGACCATTATTTTCTGCAAATCTTTATAATGCTCCATGAATGCATAAGGGTTTAGTGTAAAAGTTGTAATCCTATTACATCCTAAGTTGGAGAGATAATTTGCCATACTATTACCCTCCCTATATGTGTGTGAAACTCGAACCTCTTGAAATTGATCAATAATATTCCAAATTTGCTAGAGAACATATTTGAGTTTCCAAGAAGATGATTGTCTCTTAATACAAGCAGAGATTATAACTTGAGAGTCACCTTCAATTTGCACTTGATGGAAGTTCCCTTTTTTTGCAAGAATTAGTCCTGAAAGCAATGACTGAGCCTCAACCATATTGTTAGTTCCTATAGGGAGGGGAGCCGTTGTAATTGCCAAGGCTTTACCAATGCAGTCTCTAATGCAAGCTTCCAAGCCTGATTGTTCTGGATCACCTCTAGATGCCCCATCAAAGTTGAGTTTGACAAAGCTAGGCATAGGGGGTTGCCATTTGACTGTAGATCTATCTATAAGAGTTTGCAACTTAGAAGTGCCAGTTCCAAATGGGATGAAAATTGATTTCGATTCTCGAATGATACTTCCATCCCAGGAAGTGATAACTGGATTGAATCTACATCTATTGACACTTGCATTAGTAACTTCTGGGATCAAATTTTCAATGATTTGGAGCACTTTCTCTAAGGGTGAAACTTCTTTTTAAAAAATCCTCTTATTTCTTTCTCACTAGATAGCCCAAATTACTAATGCAGGTGTACATTTCTAGATTTCTACAAAAAGGGCATTGGGATAGGGGATTGGCCATGCCTGAAAGATGCCCCAAATGTTATTTTGAAGTGGAGTAAAATAATTTAATTTATTTAATATAAACATCCAACATTGGTATGCAAATTGACAATTTACAAACAAGTGGTCAATTGATTCATCCTCCTCACCACATAAAACACATTTGAAAGGAGAGGCAATACTTAACCTAGCCAACCTATCACTTGTTAGAACTCTATGCTTAATTGCTAGCCACGCGAAACACTCAGCCTTGGGTAGCACTACTTTATTCCAACAGAACATGAATGCTCGAGAAGGGGTTTTTGTCGACTCAACTTGCTGGAGAAGTTTGTATCCTTCCTTGATTGAATAGTTTCCATTTTTAGCCAGAATCCACATTAATCAATCCTCAGCCTTTGACACAAAAACTTGTCTATTTGAGAAGATAGATTGAAGTTGCTATTTGCATTGAGAGTTTAAAGGGAGTTGGTCTGGATCTTTCCATATTACTTTCCTTGAAAAAATACAAATTGCATCGATAAAGTGAATAACAAGGTTACCCCATTTTGCTTTTGTAACTAAGACAATATTTTGTATGTTTGGCATTGAATTTAATGAAGGATGTCCATTCCACGAATCACCCCAAAAGTTGATCTTGTCCTCACAATTTAATTTCCAAGAAATATAATTAAGCACAATGTCTCTGGATGCAATCATGAAATCCCAAATGACTGATCCCTTAAGAAGATCCAACATGGAGAATATTCTATGTGGCTCATTGTTATCTAGATATTTTTGTTACATTATTTGACACCAAATTGATTGTGGTTTAGTATACATCTGCCAAGCCAACTTACCACCAAATGCTTTGTTCCTTGTTGTCAAATCATGAATTCCTGCTCATCCTAAAGTAGAAGGATATGCCATATCTTGGAGAGAAATAAGTGAGATTTTCTTTTCATTTGTCAAATTTTCAGACCATAGAAATCCCTTGATAAGCTTTTGAATTTGTGAAACAACAGAAGACGGTGCTTAATGGACAGCCATATAATAATTTGGTATTGCAGAAAGGACAGACTTAATAAGCAATATTCTAACAGATAATGACAACCTAATAAGCAATATTCTATATATATTATTATTTAAAAATACTAGTTTTTAATAATAAATGATAAACGTTTAAGATCTTCATTTATCCAAAAACAATGTTTCAAACTTTGTTGGTATCAACAGTAAGCAATCCCAATGCGAAACAATTAAAGAGGAAACGAAGGTATGGCCATGGCAATGGCGGCAGCAGCATTTCCATCAACAGTGTTGTCCGCTTCTTTATTCACCAGAAGAGCAGGAAGAATGCTTTTCTCACTGCCCAAGAACGCGGCTCATTTGACACTCGCATTTGCTTCTTCAAAATCATCCTCTCCTACTTCTTTCAAAATCAAATTCGGAACAGGGAAGACAGGTGCCAATCCCCAGACAACCATCAATGAGGAGGCTCAGTCCACCAAGCCACAAGGCACTGTGGTGCCCTGGCTTGTGGAGGACGCCCAGGGAAATTTTAGTTTTCAGATGACTCACTCCAAGTACAGTGACCATGATAATGGCGATTCCCACAGTATTGATTCACCGTCACATTCAACTACCCAAAAGAAAAAGTCCCCCAAGGCCAAAGCCTCCAAGATAAAAGCCAAGCCCAAGTCTTCCAAAGCCACGAAGATAACATCTGAACCCAAGTATTCCAAAGCTGCTCGCAGATTCTACAATGATAATTTCAGAGCGCCTCAACGCCTCGGCAAGGTTTTGGCCACGGCTGGAGGTAACTAGATATTTTTTTCCTTCACATTGAGGTATCTATTTTGGTGAGATCTTTTATTACGTGGATTGCTTAGTTTTAAGCCATTGCTCTGGTAAAGCTCCAGTTAGTTAACAACAACTACACTTTTTGTGTTCTGACTCATTTCTGGGACTTTTAAAACTGAAACAATATGATTTTCTTGAAATTAATTTTACTGGACTAAAACAGTCTACGGGACTCCAAAGCTATAACTGCAGTACCATGTAGGCTTCAAGTGCACAATAAGTGAAGTTCAAATCTGCAGTGCTGCTGCTTCTTTTGGACGATGGATATCTGATGCTAACAGACTAGAAAACCCTCTGTTTTTACATGTATCGCCTTTCCAATGAGTTCAGTTATTGATTAACCCTAAAGGTGCCGAAGTGACTGGCCCAAGTGTCACTGTATATAGAGAATCCATGATGAGGTGCCATTCTATTTCTACCACCTAGAGAATATAAAACAGATGATCTTTCTACTTCGTCTTCCTTGGGAGTCATGGAGTGACGGGTTCCACACTTGAATTTATTGGAACATGTCACCTGTTGGACTATGAGTATCGTGCCCCACTTTTTAATCTTCACCCCTATGTAAGATTTTTAATGGAGCTCGGTTTCTTGACGAATCCACTGAGGTGGCGTTGCTGTTATCTTCCAATTTTCTTTGTCAACATAGTCAATCTAACCTTTTCTCATATGTATATTTTGATTTCTCAATTAGTATTTTGGCATTCTTATAAACCACTCCATCTTCTTTTCATTTATTTGTTGTTTGGTTTCATACAAGGGCCCCTACCTGGTAAGAAGTGAAGTACAAAATCATGCCAAAGAAGAGTTTAATTTTTCACAATCCATAATAATAAATAAACTGGTCATCAGGGAAAAAATGGGTGAGGATTACAACATAATTCAGTCTGCAACATGAGATAGTAACTACCAATTTACAATTAAGTGGTAGAAAGTCAATTTACCCCAGTCCTTTATTGGACATCAACAATAATTTACTTTATAAAATATTAGCATTGGATTTAATGCATTAGATATTTGCAATGCATTTGTATTTTAATTAACAATGCACTAAACTGAAGCTGACTGCAGAGACCAGAACCTTTTGAAAAGATTATAAGCGGCCTGACCATCATGAAGAAATCTTCACATTTACTAGCTGTATAATTGCTGGAATATAAGCACTGGACTATAAACAATCATATTCAAACTAGAAATAAATAGAAACCGACATAAAATTGAAAATGAACAGAAATAAAACTGCAGCCAAAAACCGAAGCTGCCAGAGTTGGGTTTTATTGATATTTAAGCTTTTAGGCTTCCACAGATTAACATTACTAACACAGCTTTTGAAAAGGTCTATGTGTTTGCTGTTAACGTCAAAGAAATTCTTGAAATCCGCATTAGTTATAGATATTTTCCAAGGAAGCAACAACTAGACCACCAAAGCAGTCTGTATTGTTGAAGTTATACTTGTAAGAATTTGGTATAGCTTTGATACCATGTAAGAATTTCCCTAAGGCAAGAATGAAATGCCAAGATCTAGAAGCTCAAGAGATAGCACAAGAGAGACACGATATGATCAAATGAAAATGAATTAATCAGATAATTGGATGAATACATCATAGAAGAGCCTTGTATATAAAGGCAATCAAGATGACTAGGAGTCATGCAAAGAGATAAGCATACCAACTAAGCACATGTCTACCAAGAGTGGATTATCCTCCATTGTGCATGAATGTACGTGCAACAATGAGAGGATAAGAATACAAAGGTGTATCTCATAAAGAGATGTAGTAGACAACATGTGCTTAATTGGAGTACAAACTACTGTGTTGTGTACATGACAACTCATATGAATATGATAACTCCTAGGTGTCTACATGACAACTAATATGAATATGCATTAACCTAAGTAAATTTAAGCAAAGTGTAAATAGTAAATACTTATTTACACTAACACCCCCCCTTGAGTGAAACTTAGGAGAATGTACTTAAGCTCACAAAAGCTAGATACTAACGTAAGATGGGTCCTGACTACTAGGCCATCTTGGGTACCCATGTACAATATGCAAGTGCAAAAGATATGCAATGCAATCTCTCATAAAGCGGAGGAAGAGGGAAAACCACATGGGAAAACCCCCTTCCAAAAAGAGAGATAAGTACAATAAAAGAAAATGAGAGAGAAGAAGACCTCATGTGAGGAAAAGATCCCCCCCAATAAGAGAGAAGAGGATGAAGATAGACAAAGTAGCCTCCCCTCAATGTAGAATGTACACCCGTGGTAGATGCTCCAAGCTCGATGTAGAAACTGCGCCATGAGTGTAGAACAACATTCCTCTTCTTAGGAAGAAATAGAACCAAAGGTGTATCAATGAAGCCTCTTCCATCTGTAGTAAGAACCCCCAAAATGTATGAAATCTCTGAAACCTGCTCAAATGTCCCCATGTCAATGCTGAAAGGTGCCTCCTCCAAATCATGTGTACTATGCCACTCTGCTGAAAAAGACAAATCAGGCTCAACCGAGGATGAGGGTAGAACATGTGTCAAACACAAATATCTCCTCTGAAAATAAAGTGATCTCCTCCAACTGTTGTATCGAAGGATCTACCATTATGTCAACCTCAAAAGACTGATCAAGTAGAGAATGAAGATGAGGGTCAGCATGCTCCCTCGCAACAACTGGAGAAGGATCATCTTCACCAAAGATAAGATGAATGTCATCATTAGTGTCTCCCAAATCTGCAATGTAGGACTCCACAAACAAACTGGAAATGTCTGTCAAGTATTCATCCCATGGAACTGAGTTT
Source organism: Cupressus sempervirens (assembly GCA_028749045.1). NCBI lineage: Eukaryota > Viridiplantae > Streptophyta > Pinopsida > Cupressales > Cupressaceae > Cupressus > Cupressus sempervirens. Next base: position 462,410,060 of record CM053790.1, read on the forward strand.
GGAAGACAATGAATATCCTGCTGCAATGAGTCACTTGAATCCATGGCTATGTGAATAAAACTATCATCAAGAACAACAATAGATGCAATATCAATAGGAGGAGAAGAAATTGACGACTCAAGAACTTGATCACATGTGAGAATACCCTAGTTCAAGTAGCCAAAGTCCTCCGCAAAGTCTGAATCAACACTAGAAGTGTGATCAAAATCTACTGAAGAATTTGTTGAGAAACCACTGTCATCATCATGAGCAAAATCTGATAAGTCGTATAGCCTAGATGCATGATCAGCCACCCCTATATCAATGATTTGCCTAGTTTCCAAGTCTCTGATAAAAATTGAATCAAGTGTGAATTCCATAGTCCTTCTATCTCCATGAGTGAGCTGATAGATTGAAAGAAGATTATGACTTAGGTGAGGTACACACAACACATCTTTGAAGTATCCCTTGCCCTTATCAATAGTTCCTTTCCCAATCACACTTATGTAAGTATGATTGCCCATCAAAATAGGTGGAGTATGACAAGGATCAAATGATGAAAACATAGATTGTGAAGATGCCATATGGTGAGAAGCCCCTGAATCTAGAAGCCATCTCCTGAATCTTGACTTGAAGTAGCTACTAAGGCTTAACCTTTGCCCATGTGATCCTTTCCTTTATCAAAATTTAGTCATTCTTGAAGGTAGACTAATTTGATTCTTCTTGAGAAGATTCTCGAGTTCATCAATTTCCTTCTTGTAGCAATGATGTTCTTCATTTCCATTCTTCTTGCAATATGCACAAGTAAGAAACTCCTCCTTGGATGATTTACCATTATTGTTGGAGTTGTCTTGTGATGAGGAGGTTGAGTGTTCTTTATCTTGTTGTGAATTTTGTTGCCATGATTTTTGCTTCTTGTTAGACCATTTTCCTTGATTCCCTTTACTAGCCACCAATGCTTTGGACTTTGAAGACTTGAGAAACCCCATGCTCATCAAGTTTGATCGTTCTACCATCAACATCTCTGTGAAGGAATCAAATGAAGGCATGGTGTAGGAAGAACCTAAGGTTAACTTATGAGTGTTGAAGCTCGAAACAAATGATGCATACTCTGGAGGAAGTTTTCTCATAAAATTATAGATTAAATTTTTTATCCTCTATGGTAATTCCACAATCCTTAACCATTGACCTTAGCTTATAGTCTTGAATTGTGTCAAACTCCTTTGGATCTAATGACATGAGATTTTCATCAAGTTCAAACCCCCAACTTTGTCTACTTTTGCATACAAGCTAGCAAACTTATGCCATGCTTCCTTTACTGTTTTACAATTATCAATATGGAAGATAAGATCATGTACATACTTCCTCAAAGTACCAATAGCGACCTTATTGTTATGATTCCATTCATTTAGCTTATCAGGATCAGATGCTGCAACCATGGTTCCATCAACATAATCAATTAAACCTATTTTCATCATTTTACTCCATGCTCTAATTTTCCTTGTAGCATAATTATGGGGAGTTAAAAGTGGACACCTAAGAGAACCCATGATGCAAATAAAAGAACACAAGAGAAAGAGAAGTGCAAATCACTCAATCAAAGAGCACTCCCCCAAAATGGATGATTTTGGCACTTTATACTTAGTGCGTGTACAATTTCCACTTGTCAAAATGAACCAAAGTGGACTTTTGATTTTGATGGTTACAACAACAAATATGAATCTATATTAGACTCAACAATATAACACACAAGATCTCTAAAGGATCTAATTATAAGTGCCAAAATAGGCCAAAAATGACCAGATGCTGAAAGTACTATGTCTACTCAGGATTACTCCAAACTGATATTAGATTTGGAAAGTAGACAAAAAATCATGCACTTTAAAAAAAAATAGCACCTGAATATGTGTTTAGATGAGCCTGAATGAAGCCTTTGAAGTTGCAAAAATTGGGATTTGTGATTTTCAGAAACATTTAGGAATAGGGATTGCAAACAACTTGTAGCAATGTGTAAATCACGAAATTCTACCCCAAAACAAAAAAATGCTTGAAAAAAGGAGTTAGTATGAGGTAGATATCATTGTTTGAAAATCACCTCTGTAATTATTTTTCCTGAATTGCTGCCATCGCACCTCCAAAAATCAAATGGCTCTAGATTTCACCTCAGATGTCCGATTTTGATGAAACAAAAGTTCATTTAGGAGTTTTTTGACCTTCTAAATGTCATGCCAACATCTGATTGACATAAGCAAGCTCCAATCTTGACCTGCAAAAAAAAATAAAAATCTCTCAATGGCTATGCAATGAAACTCCTATGGCTTTGATATCATGTAAGAATTTGGTATAGCTCTGATATCATGTAAGAATTTTCTTAAGGCAAAAATGAAATGCCAAGATCTAGAAGCTCAAGAGATAGCACAAGAAAGACAAGATATGAGCAAATGAAAATGAATTAATCAGATAATTGGATGAATACATCACAGAAGAGCCTTGTATATAAAGGCAATCAAGATGACTAAGAGTCATGCAAAGAGATAAACATACCAACTAAGCACATGTCCACCAAGAGTGGATTATCCTCCATTGTGCATGAATGTACGTGCAACAATGAGAGGATAAGAATACAAAAGTGTATCTCATAAAGAGATGCAGTAGACAACATGTGCTCAATTGGAGTACAAACTATTGTGTTGTGTATATGACAACTCATATGAATATGCTAACTCCTAGGTGTCTACATGACAACTAATATGAATATGTATTAACCTAAGTAAACTTAAGCAAAGTGTAAATAGTAATTACTTATTTACACCAACAATACTTTATCCTTTGTGGAAGGCTTATCAGTTTCAAACTTACAAGGATGCATATCGAGGATTGTTTTTTTTAATGAAACTATTAATTTAGGCAGTCTGTACAACACATAATCTCACATAAAATAACCTTGCAGGAAAATTTCACATAAATTTCATTGAAAATATGCTTAGAATAATTAAATTTTTATAACAACAAATCTTGCAAGCAACTTCATTCACAAAAATCGTTTTTTAATTTGCAGAAATTTTTCTAATAAATATTTATAAATTTATTTGCTAATCAGCAACAAAATCTGAACATTGCCACTCTTAATTCTTGCATTCCTCAGCTTGGGGACATTATAATCTCTTAGCAAAAGCTTATTGAAAACTCCAAATCTGGGTTCATTTCCAAGAACTTCATTCTTCCCGTACCTGGGCACTGGATTTCTACTTACTTTGTTCTTTCCAATGAACTTCCAAATAGCTCCAAAAATGGGTGTTGAAATCCCCCAGTATGCATGTGGAGTAAAATGGCAAATTCCATTCAAATTTGTAACTCTCTTCTGCATGTCATTCCTCCTGAGTCCTGTTGCAAACTGGGCATCTAAATTCATGTCTAGCCAAGACGATGCATTGCACATTGTTTCTAGGAATAAGATAGAAAACCAAAAATAATTTTCGAACCTTGGGTGTTGTGTCTAATTTGCTGATTTAAAAAAACCAGCAATTACATAATTTTATAAGCAAGTAATATCAGCATTTTTGTAACCTTAAGTGCCAAATGTCACTCGTATATTTGACATTTTAACTCTAAATGCCTAGCCAAATTAATTTTGAACTTGTTGCCTTGACTGCGCTGGTCCTGGTGCCGGAAAAGCTTGCTTGCATTCAACATAAATCAAACCAAAGAACATTGAAATTAAACAAAATCACCTGGGCAGTTCAGGATTGCTTGTGGACCGAAATGCCCCTGCATCAACACACAGAGCAAGAGGAAATGTTTAATGATTTGAAACTCATGAACATTTGACAATTTTATGCTTATATTTTATTCATTTGTCTGCCTTATTCATTTGAATGTTTTTCTTCTTTTTTCTGATGTCACTCCATTAGGCAGTCTAAAAACTTTAAGTACAACAGAGGTTGGCCTACAAGCAGGGGTTCTCGTAGGTCAGCAGAGTGGTTAGGCGATCCAACCAGTGATTGTGGAGTCTAGCAGGGCGATTTAAAAGCCATTCTATACATTCTGAGGCTGGATCCTTTTTAGGAGGATTCCTATTATTTAGGAAACTGAGAGATGGCTAATGATGCATTTGAGAATGGTTTGAAATGTCCTAAATTTTACGAGGGGACTGGCAGTGGCCCTGCTATAATTAGACATCACCCTTGGACCTGTAGCAGAATTCAGTTTTCAGTTCGGAGTTTAGGTGATAATTTATTAGGAATAAAAATTAATATAGAAGTACTGAATTTAATATTCTAATCAAATAATAAATTATTTTAAATGAAGTTACATTATATCACTTTAATTAAGTAACAAATAGAGAGAGGACATCACGTTATATGATACCTAGGAGAGTCAACAAGTTGTTTTTAAAACAACTTATTTATTAAACTAAAAGAGGCATAAAATTGATGTCCAACTTAGGGGATTTAATAAATATAAAATTAAGTATCATTTCAAACTAAGGATATCTAGGGTTTGAGGAGAATTAAAAGAGCGTATTGAAGATTCTTTTGATTCGTTCTATGTTGACAAATTTGGAGAGCAACAACTGTTTGGAGAAGGAAAAACAACATCATAATTGGGAGGCTTGCAGAGGTGAAATACCTGCCAAGGGTCTTCATACATCATTCATAGGTTATCATCCACATGTTTCTAGGAAAGATTATTTTTTATAGCTGGGTGGAGAAGAAAATCAGAGATCAGCAAGTGGGGAGCAGATTTTAAGCAATAGGTTGTAGATCTGGATTGTTTTAACATCCCTTATCAGTAATTATCACTAACCCAGCCAGCCATACCCTCCTTGGTGTGGCTGCAGCCAAATCCTAGCTGGATGTAGGGTTCCAGTTCCACTAATAGGCAGATCTAACCCAAAGGATCAGACCTATTTACAGATCAGGTGTTAGGGGAGTGTATCGTGGTGATCATTTAGAGGATGGACTGATTTGCATTTTCAGATTTGTATATCAGACCTGTACCTGACTGTACTGGTATGTTACTAAATATTTGATGCATCACCCAAATTCTCTGAGATTTTGAGATGATTGTGGCTTGTCTGATATTGAGAATGGTATGCTGTGGAATCATTAAATGATGACTGCTTGTTTGGGTAAAAATTGGGTAGCAAATGTCGTTGTTTTCGAATAGAAATCTTGAATGTTTTTAATTCCTGAAATGTTTGGAGCTTTTTACATGATGACAGCCTTTTCCAATTGGAACTACTTGGAATATTGGATCTTATGGAAGCATTGATTGATAGAGTTCTGTGATCTTTTTGGCAGTATCTTGGATTTTCTTGGGTTCATCTGGGATGAAGCCATAGTCCCAAAAAAATGCTCTGATAGAGTTCCTGCGCCTAAATTTGGTAGGGGATGAATTGACAACTTAGAATGATAGTAATAATAATGTTAATAACCATAGAGTGGGGTGAGACAAAAAGTTGGAGAAAGAGAAATGGGAGTGGGGTGAAGGACTGTGTAACAAAAAGGGAAACTGTGAAAAATTTGGAACCTTAGGATTTGGGATTCATTAGGGGGAGAATAATGGTAGGCCAAGAATGGCTTACTCTGCATCCTTCCTCTCTATTAATATTGCTGTTAGAATGCTTTTTGAGCTCCTTTACATTTGTTAAGTGCCTTTGAAAATAGTTATCTTCAACAACTATGACCTTTGTATCTTCGGTAAAAACATGGTTCCTATTTGTTGGTCAGCATGTTTAAATTTGACATTAGGTTCTCTAATTCTAGTGGTTAGCCGCTTGTTTCCTCAATAGGAAATCCTAGGGGAATAATTCAGTTTACAGACCCTCAAATTATGGATAGGACTTCTTTGATCTTTTCGGTTCCGTTTGGTTCATGGAAGACAACGTGAATTAACTTTTTAATAATCTAGATTTGAAAAAAATCTCGTTTGTTTCAAAATTGGTAAAATAGAATCAGAATACCATACTTCTAATTTTGTCTCAAAACTAGGTTATGAGACTTCTCACTAGCAACTAGGAATTGAAAATCAAAACCTGGCTACGCTTTTTGAGGAGTGTAAAAACAATAGATTGGACTATTTTTTGGAGTCTACCTGCAACTCCAAGCTTACACATAAAAATTGATCTTCCCACTCATCTTCCGAGTGAAACAAACGTTTCAAATAAAATCCCAAAAATAGGAATGAAGATTTGCAAAACCTTGATTTGGTGAAATCGAGATTTGTAGAAATCTCGACTTCTACAATTCTACGAAGCAAATGGACCTTCAAGGAATTGAGGAATCTTCTTAGTTTGTTGTGTGGTCTAAAGAATATCTTTTCATCAAAGGACTTCAAAGATCTTATTTGATAGACCTTTTGGTAGGAAAGCAACAAGGGTACCAATGGAGTCTTGATCCTTGCAATGGTTTCATGACAAATTTTGGCCTGTATAACCTATTGAAATGTCAGGGTATTTATTATTCTATTCCAATATTAATTCTATTGTCCTATATATCTGAATGAGATCACCTATCTCATTATATATAGACAAGAGGTGCCCTTTCACCAAGGGACACCAATCTTTTATATTAATAAAATTGTATATTAAATAATTATAGTAATATAAGATGATATATGATCAATAATAATATTACCACAATTATTATATTATATTATCATATAATGTAAGAATTGTACAATATATATTATATTATAATATAATCATCTCATAATAATGTAAATGATAACCTTTGCGATATCTACATTGGCTTGTCGAATCTGACCTCATTTACAATAAAATCAACACTCCTTCATAGCTAGGGAGGAATCCATTTAGGTTGTGTCAGAATGACTACCCTTGAATAGGCAGATTAAATAGGTTCTTTAATAATGGAGTGATATTGGATAAGTCATAATGTAATAATTGATTAATCAATAAATTTATTAATGTCCCAAATAACACTCAATTTGAGACATCATTGTGAATGGGATGTGTAAGCCTCTTAAAATTAACTTCAACACTCCCTCTTAAAGCTAACTTCAACACTCCCTCTTAGCATGGGAGGCTTCCATATTAGGTTAAATTATATTAAGGTCTAACATAAATATCACAATGAGTTTTAGATATCTCCATATGAGATATCGTTGGATATCATCTCATGTGATACAATCATTTTGGATATATTTTATGCATGGCATGTCCTTAGACATTTCCTCATGTAATATTCATCATTGTTGATTTAGAAAATTGACCTTTAAGGCATTTCCTTGAATACTACCATATCTGGTATTTACCTATAAAGGATTTTAAGATACCTTCCATTATGTCCTTAGATACCACCATATGCGCTATCCTCCATAATGGGTTAAAATTTTTTACCTTTAGGTTACAACTTGGATATCGCTGCATGCATTATCCTCCTTAAAGAATTTAACATATTTACCTTTGGGGCACAACTTGGATATCATTGTATGTGCTATCCACCTTAAAGGATTTTACATATTTACCTTTAGGGCACAACTTGGATATTGTCATATGCACTAATCTCTATAATGGATTTATTATATCTACCATTATAACGTCTTCGGGTACCACCACATGCACTACCCACCATAATGGATTTCTTAGCTATCATTTTGAGATCGTCACCTCACAAAGAAGGTAAACATTGTACAAGTGTCTTAGCATTGCGAGATCCTTAGTAGTTCACAAGGATATTCATATCACAGGTACAAGAAAAATCACCATGGATTGTCTCTCATAGTGTTATCATGGTATGGATTGTCTCTTGTAGTGTTATCATGGTGTCACACACAAAACATCCACCATGAACCATATTAGAGGGTGGAATAAGGGCTTTCACCTCAAACTTCTCTCTCATAGAGAAGAACTCATTAAGGAGTATCAACGTTTTGACCTCTTCCTCCTAGGTTGCTTCTGATGACCTGTCAAACTCGCTCTAAATCTGATATCAACCTTCTGACCTCCCTGTTCAAAATTGCTCATGATGAACTATTTGACACTCTCTAAGCCTCCACAATTCCAAGTTACTCCTAGAAGTACACAAACTTCACTTGAGCAAGAGGCTTGGTGAGAACATTTGTTGTCTAATCATCAGTGTTAATATACCTCAACTGAATAGCATTCCTCTGCACCATATCTCTAATATGATCTTTACATGCTTTGACCTGTCATGAAATACCAAGTATCCATCTATTCACGAATATCTAGGTGTTTGCATAAGATAAGATAATATAAGATAAAGGTGTTAATGTCCAACAAGAGACCACAAAAAGGATCTAAGGGACTGAAAGTGTACAACCAAGGAGGCTAACAACAGGATCACCAAACGGTGTTCGAAAAGAGCAGAGCAAAAGAAAACAAGAGAGTGAAAGAGAAGGAAGAGCAAGAACAAGAATCATGAACAAGAATCATGAACATGAACACCAACAAGGCAAGGACTAGGGATCCTTCCTCAGTGTAAAGAAGTCCAGAACAAAAGGGCAAGACTTAGGGAAACCAAGAATCCTAGTGCGTATCTGAGTACTATGAAAGCTTTCCGACCTACAAACACGAAAATTCATTCCATGAATCATAGTTCTTTGTTACAATTTCTTGATCATAAGAGAAGCTACCTCTACATAGTCTAGTCCCTTTGGACCAATATGACTAAGATCCTTAGAAATCAAATGAAGCAGATCATCTAGTTTCTCCCTCTAAAGCTTAAGTTCTTATATCAACCTCCCTTGCAGAAGCAATAGCTATTTGAATGCTTTCACTCTCCATGGCCAAGGTGAATCAAGTTCTCTCATCTCTAACAAAGTGAAGAGTTGCCATTGAAAATACCTTTTGTTGCAGATAAGATAAGATGACCTGTCCATGGAGCTTAGAATTCCTAATCATGCTCAACAACTCAATATATTTCTTCTAATTGCTATTACCTAGGGCATAAGTTCAATGAGCTACCATTCAATATCTCAATCTTGTCAAGAACCATAAAAAACTTTTTGACTTGTAATTTAATCCCAAAACATGAGTTTTGGATATCAGGTCCAAGTTAAGTGGGCCATTCAAGAGAGGTTCCTTTTATATTCCTAACAAATTCTTATTCTTCACTTGTTTTCCTCATGATCATAAAATTCTACATGAGAACATATTTTTGTAGATGATTGGCTATAAGCATCTACTACATATGCTTTATCGTGAACAAGAATGCATGTAAAGTTTGACTGTGCAGCTCTTATACTTGCTACTTTGCTCTACTGATTAAAAAAAAAAGTTGTATGACCTCATTAGTCGCAGTCAACTTCTCCAGTTGACCTAGAATACCATATGGAGTGTAGTATCCATTAATCACTATAAACCTCTTGGCCACATAGATGCATAAAATCCCTAAGTGCCTCTTAGTGGATCTTGTTCATGGTATTGGCATCCATTAGCTTCAAAATCATATGCATTCCATGGACCTCATCGTTCTCGAGCTTTGGTCCAAGCATACTCTGATCTTTTAAATTTTTCCATCTCTTACATACAACTTCCAACAATCCATGGTACTCATGAGATACTTTTTCTACATGTAATCTATTGTAAATATTAGAATGTTTCTAATATTTAGTTAGCTGTAGCTAAATGTTAGTTTTCTCTTAGCTAGGACAGACAGTTTCCATTCTTTATGATTGTTTCCTAAGGAAACATTGTTCCATTCTTTTGTATATATAGACTTCTTGGTCTTTGTTAATAACAATCAAGTATTTTACCAATTACTTCGTAATATTGATCAGGTGCACACCTGAGCACTAGATGATCCCTTTTATGTTTTTGATTTGGTTTTTGGTGCATTCCTTCTTGGAGGTGAACTCTCCTGCATTAGCTGCCCACTTCAACTTCTCTAAACTTGGCAAACCTGGTTGTGAAGCTTGCACTTTTTCACTAGGAAGTCTCTCTTTGTTTTTCCGACTTGATTTGGTTATCCATTGGAGCGACACATATTTGATCATGGAGAAACACCATTACAAACTTTTCTTACTCCTCGCTTTGAAGTGGCGCTCTTCTGAACACTAAGTGTTCCTTTTTGAAATACAAGCAAAAATTTGGCACATCACTTTGGTAAGGTATGTGCCTTTACATCAGTGTGTACCATGTTTCATGCCTTAAGTCGCTTTTATGCCTTCCCTCTCTAGTCTGAACTTTTATCTTTGCCTTGCCTTATGCTTGGAAAGCTTCATTCCTTGAAACTGCAAAGAGATTGACTAGAAAGAACAATAGACATTCACGACCAAGGGAGACTTAAGTTTGGCAATTAAGTATTAACCAAAAAACGAGGCATAAAACAAAAATAAGGCTCGGAAGATGACCCAGTTTTAAATATTTGCATGGGCAGAACAAAATGATCACCTAATCATTCTCCTAAATATATACTTGTTAATATATTATAAAATATATAAATCCCATTTATAAGTAATGCTGTAGTTATTTATATTTTTCGAAATATACATACATACATGCATATTTGTACACCCTTTTACTTTAATTTTATAAATATATAATTGCCTATAATAGTATCCAATTTTTATTTTGCTCATAATTATTATTTTAAACTCTTTCTTAAATTTTTTAACACATTATTTCAATTCACAATTCATTGAAGCGAATAATTAACTTAGATTAAATTTAGTATTTTTTGAATGCAAATATATGGCAATCCTAATTTCATTATCTTAAATTTAAATTAGAATTCGAGGATGACAAAGCACAAAGCTTGTTGGGAATGATTAGGCACAATTTTTATGGTGGCTAAAAGGAGTGTATGGTCACGAGTTCAAACAGTACTTAACAAAAGAACTAACTGAGATGGATGCGTTGTACACTAGTTTTAATGTCCTGTAATTACAAAATCAAACCCATATATCAAACATTGTAGACAAATGAAAAGAATGCTACTACGAAATTAAATCTTAGCTTCAACTCCTGTTCCAATTGAGATTGCATTTCTTTCTTTTGTCGCGGGCACCAGCAAGCATTCTATCTTGATCACTTTTTTCAGTACTGTATGGTGATGCAACCCCAGGTCTTTTCTGGTGTGATTGCCTTTGTCACATTTTGGGGTTGCTTTGGAAACAACTCTGAGCCACTGGTCAAACCAAAAATGTTTTGGAATTGGTTACAAAGTAGGCTGGGATGCCTACGGACATCTGGCAAGTTCTCTGATGCCTCTTAACTGTCTCTGGGACATCTTTGATGTTCCTGGACTGTTCCAGGGATGCTCATGCAGGGTTTTGACCCAAAAAATAAAATAAAAAATAAACATAAAATATAAGCGATGGGCAGGATCACAAGGTCATTGAAAAGGAATCTGTTTTTGTTTTCAGAGAATAGAAAATTTCTGATTTTCTTTGTTCTTTATTCTTTTTTTTTCGCAAATCTGTATGGGAAGTGGCCCTATGTCTATTGGTGAACTTGACTGCCTTATTGTCACAAAGAGTCCACTTAGGATCAAGTTTTGTTGAGTGGAAAGGCTCAAAGACCTTAAGGACAAGGCTTGGATTATGCCCTGGGTGAATCTGGTGGAGTAGATACCCCTTAACCCTTGTATTATGCTGAAGGAGGTTGAGTTTGTGTATCCAGGGCACCTGATACAAATGGGGTGCAAAAAGATTTGGAATTTTTTTCTCTTATAAGACAAAATCTTAATGCCTGTGAATTGTTTTTTCTACTTTCTTTTCAGGGAATTGTTTTTCTAAACACCTTTAAAGGATCAAAATAGTGTTACTGTTTGAATGGTTTTTTTTCTAATAATAGATCAAGCTCTCAAACAAGGCACAAACAGGGCAATATGCGAGTAGAAGAATATAAGAGACTTGATTTTTTCTGCAGTGCAATACTGTGAGGTTCAGTTTGTTCTTGATTGAAGATAGGTAAATCTGTGTCTGTATTTTGCTCTATATGAATGAAGATTCAGAAATACAGAAAATGAAAAACATGTCCACAAGTTTGTCATGAAGAATCTTAACAACGATTTAACCAGAGGCAATGTGAGGCTATTTTGAAGCCTAACAGCAGGGTCAGAGCCACCATTGCCATTTTCCTTCCCTTTATGAGCACAAATTCTTTTCTTAGCAGCCATTGAAGATTTCTCTTGAAGTTCTGATAAATTGATAATTTGTGTGTTGACTCACATGCAAAATCTCTATATGACTCTAATGTTATGTTAGAATGTAATGAATGCTTTACATGAGTATTTTAAGTTTGCTATGTTTAACAGACAATTTGTTCACAGTCCATAGTAGTAACAGATAGTGTTCTTGTTAATGTTTCCAATATTCTTTTATATTCTCCGTAGTTTCTTAATTGGTGTCCATTCCTGCCCAATTCCTCATTTACCCTTGCTCAAAAAAGAAGCCTCCTCTCCTAGAAACATGTTCCTGTCTTCCATACCATCCTGTCTCAGAAATACTCCAGAACATAGGCTCTTTCTGGGTTCACTTCCTCTAATTACTTTTGTTGTGCTTTTAGCTTCTGATTTCTAATTTCAAACATCGGAGTGTCATTTTTGATTCCCTCTTTGCTAATCTTACTGGTTGTGCTTTAGAGTTCAATTGAGCTACTTTGGTTAGTTGTGCTTTTAGCTTCTGATTTCTAATTTCAAACATCGGAGTGTCATTTTTGATTCCCTCTTTGCTAATCTTACTGGTTGTGCTTTAGAGTTCAATTGAGCTACTCTGGTTAGTTGTGGATATCGATGAAATTTCATTTGTTTTTTGAGTATGTGTTGAGCAGTGCTTATGTCTTGCAGAGAAAACAATGACAATTTATAATAAATGTCTTTCCCATTTTCAACTTTTTCATTTTCAGAGTGCCTTATCTGCATATATACCACTATCAAAAAATATCTTTTTGCTAGTTTCAGGTTGAAGTTAATGATAATTTTCCAGACGGCATTCAATTCTGTATTATTTATAAAATCTCATGCTGTTTGAAGCCATTGCATTGAGTTTTTGACAAACTGACTTGGCTGGATGATGCCTATGGGAAGCACAATCTACATTTAAATATGCTACAAAAAATGTACGTTAGAAAGACTGCTTTGTCTTTCAGCTGATTCCTGCAAACTTGGGATGCATTGGGTTGATAAAATAACATTCCAGGTTGTTTTAAAAAATTTTCAGTGCTTGTTGTATTATGATTGCTTCCTTGACATTTTCATTTCTTTCTGGATTTCTTCAGTGGCTTCTAGGCGTGGCAGTGAAGAAATTATATTCGAAGGCAGAGTGGCAGTAAATGGAGCTATCTGTAAGACTCCTCAGGTTGTTTAACTTTACCTCTAAGGAATCTCAATTCCTATCTATTCTATTCAAAAGAAAAAAATTATGTCAGAACTACTATAAGCTAAACTTTCCAGGTTATTACTGAGAGATATTAGGTGCAGATGGTAGACCTAATTTTCATTGGTAGTCTGGGCTTATATTTTACTTTTTAGATCATCACAAATTTTAAGTTCGGTGGCTGCCTAATTCCACTTCCTAATTTTTCTGCCAATTTGTTCTCTCTTTGAAGCTCTACTGTTTAACTTTATTGTTAGCTTCTGTTCTCTAAAACTAAATAAATAAATGCTTTGTGATTTTTCATCGATTAAGTGTTATTGCGCTGACACTTATTTATATGACTATTTAAGAAAATGGAAAAGTTTTTTGAGTCACATATGCTTTTTTCCAACAATATGGAGCCATTCTTGAATTGGAAAGAGATATATGTTATCAGAAGAAGTTCAAATGTTGAACAGATTAGAGACTATAAGGTATACTCTTGCATCCTGATGATGGATCACATAGCATGATTGAAATGTTGATGATCAATTATTTTTACACAATCAAATCCGGAAGCTATTATGGCATTCATATGGATTGTGGAAAATAAATAGCTTTGAGGTATACTCTTACCAATAACATCAAAAACTTGCTTCAATTTTGATGGATTGAATATTAATTTAAATTTTTGAATGATAAGTTGGCCTTTTTGACTAAAGGAAATGCAAAATTAAAATGAAAAACTTAAGATGGATACAAAGTGGGGAGTAAAAAAGTATTTGATGTTTATCTCTTGTAGTATTACTGTCTTCAATAGATTTTGAGAGAAATATTTTATTTAGTATCAAAGTAACATTGATCATATAGATGATTATGTGCTAGGAGAAATGTGCATTGACCATTGCAAGATAGTCTGACATACCTGGAAGCTGAAGCATTCACAACAGCATAACTAAATGGAAAAACAGTCACAAGGTAGTTTTGAAATGATCATGTCTAAATAAGTAACTTGCTTCTTATAAAAGTAGTATTAGTATGGTCATAACTTTAAATTAGTATGGTCATAACTTTAAAACTAACATATATGGCCACAAGTTAGTTTACATTCATTCTAATAAATTTTTTCTACTTTTCTTATTTCTTCTTTGCTTATCCTCCTCAAACATTTTCCTATCTGAATGTGCATGAAGGATCCTCACCAAAGCCTGCTACCGTTTGAGCTAAACTGGCTTTGGATAATTCCCCATAATTCATTTGACCCGGCGGAATTTCTCTTTGAAAGATTTGAAAGATCCATTTTTTTTCTTGAGATTGTCAACATCTTTTTGAGACCTGGGTCTCTCAAGACTTCTTTTTTTAAACTTAGATGTATTCATTCTAAATTTTTATTCCACATATGGTTTGTCCTCGTGTGGGTAGGAAACATGCTACAAGTTTTGGCTCTGGACAGCTGCCCTTTTTTGGTCAAGAGTTATTTTCTGTACTTTGGGTTTTCTTTGAGCACACTTATATTTATGCTGAAGCATACCTAGTGAGAATTACTGCTTTGTAGAGTTATAAACCATCTTTCTGTTTTATATTCCTCAAATGCAGTCTTTTACCCCTTTTTTTTTTTTTTACACATACTCTAGATGACAAATAAATTAATTTACTTTTATGCAATTGTTATATTGTAGATTCAAAATTTTCTTAGATTAGTCAATATGAAGTTTGTTGAATAAATATTGCAAACAACCCCATCTACAAGTGGAGGGGATGTTCTACATGGTTATTGTTCCAATGTCCAGTTTCATGGATGAGATTATGTATTGATAACATATCTCTTGATGTTCAATGCATCAAGGTATCACTTATTTTGACTTCACCCAACTTCTTCTCCAGTCATTCAATATATTTTAAAATTATATTTAAGTTAAATTGAATAGATTCCACCAATTTTTTTGTGCTGCCATTCCCTATTGGATTCACTGTTGAAACTTGAGATCAATTGTGTGACCATTTTGTATGTGAGTATTGGGCAAAGCTGCTTGCCACTTTGCTCCATATGTTTCAAGATAGTTGGCCTGTGTTGGTCAATATTCTGCTAAAATTCTTTATGAGATTATTGGAAGAGGATTTAACCATTGGAGATATAAGCCGTTATGAGATTGTTGGCTAAAAATGTATTTCATTTTAATGCACGGTTGGCTTATATTCTGTCACCACTACTTCCAAGTTTGTTGGCTGATCCAGTTTTTGCTACCATCCCTTACAAGATAGTAATTGAATGTTATAAGTACAATGATTGTCTTTAATATTAGTTGTCCCTGAGGTACAACATTTATAATGTTTACTAGTTCAGTCATTAGAAAGTCATCATTGCGAGCATAATTTTAGATGAGGCTGGAATCTTGTTCAAGTTTCAATTGTACTTCAGTCAAAAAAGATTGTCACACCTGCAAAAAGTCATCGCAGTGGAAATTGCTATTTGTGATTTGGGCATGCACCAGCAATGGCTGAAATTTAGATGCTTGGCATTCAAAAGTCAATATAGCAACTGTTAAGAAAACTGTTAATTCAAGTGTTGAATCACAAGGGTTAATCAGAGTCACTAATTGAACTATACATATGTATTTAAAATTTTAATGTGAAGACATGTAAGCTGTTTCGTCCAAATCCATCTAGCAAGTATAAATGTATAATGACCTGTAAAATTAAAAAAAATAGTGCTGTCCAGGTTATAAAAAATAATATTAATGCACAGCAATGACCACAATAGGTCAATAGGACTTGAAAATACAAGTTGTACAAAGAGCACAAGAGAGAAAATTGTATTGGAAGAATGAATGCATGAAGCTTGAGAATATTAAATGGCACATATTTTATGTGTATGCTTGTATTTTTTTTGATCGATATATGTGTACACTTGTATTTATAATTGAATGGGGAAGTTAGATTTAGTGCTTTAACTTTTTTGTAAGTTATTTTGTAAATATAACTAATGTTATATTATTATATCATTAGCATAAACAATAAATGCATATGTAGACTAAGATTTTATCATATTTAATAACTCCCTTAATGTCTATATTGAAGACAATTCCTTTTTTTATTTATTTTTATTTTAAATTGACCAAAAGATTAGTACCAAGTGATTAGCAATTTGATCAACACATTGTTTTGTAAGAACCCCCTACTAATTCTGAACTATTTTCTCAAATTTTAGATGTTTCACAATGTTGAAATTCTGATTATTTTCAGATTATGTGTATGTATATCCTTCACCATCTTCAAGAGGAATATTTGGTCTTCCCTTTTATACTTTGGTGGTGCCCATTCACCAAGGGTCACCAATCTTGGCTCAATTTAGTTAATTAGAATAATTATTGTATATATATATTTTTAATAAACATATTATAATAATTATGTCACAATAATACTTTGAGACATTATTGTGAATTGGATATGTAAGTCTCCAAAAGCTATTTTTAACACTCCCTCTTAGCTAGGGAGGCTTCCATATTAGGTTAAGTCATAATGAATGTATGATTATGGTTCACCATAAACATTACAATAAAC
Organism: Cupressus sempervirens; assembly: GCA_028749045.1. NCBI lineage: Eukaryota > Viridiplantae > Streptophyta > Pinopsida > Cupressales > Cupressaceae > Cupressus > Cupressus sempervirens. Next base: position 462,426,884 of record CM053790.1, read on the forward strand.
TTTAGATATCTTGATATGGCATGTCCTCGAATATCACCTCATGCAATATCCACCATAGTGGATTTAGAAAATTACCTTTATGGCATGTCCTCGGATAACACCACATGCGCTATCCACCATAAACGATTTTGAGATCAGATATCAGATTTTGTGATATTGAATATTTTATATCTCATTATGGCATGTTCTTCGGATACCACCTTATGTGATATTGAACATTAAATATCTGTATTGTTCTGCGAATACCACTTTATGTGATGTACATTAGATATATGCCATTATGTTAAGTTCCTCAGATACCACCTCAAGTAATATAGAACAATAGATATTTACCATTATGTTAAGTTGCTTGGATATCGTCTCAAGTGATATTGAACAATGGATATCTACCATTATATTATTTCCTTTGGATACCACCTCAAGTGATATTGAACATTTATGTCATGTTCTTTGGATACCACCTCTTGTGATATTGAACATTAGACATCTAACATAATGAATTTCAATAAATATTCAATGTGAGATTGTCATCTCACAATGAGGATAATAGTGTAGACGTGTCTTATCAATGTGAGATTGTCACATCACAAAGATATTCATATCAAAGGTACAAAGAAAGTCACCACATACTCGTTTTATTATGGTGTCACACACATGACATCCGCCATAAACCATATTAGAGGGTGGAACAAGGGTTTTCAATTTAAACTTCTCTCTCACAGAGAAGAACTCATTAACGGGGGATTGCAACTTGAACTTCTTCATAGAAAAGAACTCATTAAGAAAACATCAACCTTTTGACCTACTTGTCCAAGGTTGCTTCTAATGAACTGTTAAACTTCTGAATTTGATATCAACCTTCTAACCTCCTCGTCTAAGGTTGCCTTTAATGAATGGTCAAACTCCCTCTTAATTTGATATCAACCTTTTGACCTCATGGAGACAAGTCATGTCTGAATTCTTTAGCCTACATGAAGCTCTTTTCTTAAATGCTCCTTGATCCAACAAGTATCCAACCATCCAGAAATATCATGACCAAGATATCCGCATAAGAGTCATCGAGCCTACATATATGGAACTTCATATGATTCAAATTCCTTTGAGTGCTACAGTTTCCCAGTCTCTAGGAGAGGGTGTAGAGCTAGAGGACAGACCGGTTTTTGTGCTGACTACTAGACCATGGATCACATTTTTACATTACGGGCTATTATTGAGGATGCTAGATACAGATTGAAGAAAGTATACTGCTGCTTTGTTGATTTTTGCAAGGCTTTTGATTCCGTCCCTAGGATGGCTCTATTTCAGAGATGTCGTATGATTGGGACTTCTAAGACGCTAACTATTATAATGAGATTGTACAAAACTATGGTGTGTAGATTCAAGACTCCAGAGGGATTCTCAGTTCCGATCCATAGCACCATTAGGGTTAAGCAGGGTTGTCCTCTCTCCCTCACTTTGTTTGGTTTGTATATTGATGAGCTCGAGGACTTTCTTACAAACTCCTGGCTCCCCGGTGATGGGTGTTACTTGCATCAAGTCTTGATCTCCATTCTTCTTTTTGCGGATTACGTGGTTCTTCTAGCTCCTTCTCCAGAGGGTTTATAGGGGCTTCTTGATGGTTTGGCTTCCTTTTGTGACCAGTGACAGTTGATGGTTAACCTCGGTAAGACTCGGGTTATGGTCTTTAATTGCTTTAAGTCTTCTCATCTTCACTTCTTCTTTTAGGAATAGGAGATTGAGATTATTTCTTCATATATGTATCTTGGATTGAAGTTCTTTAGACCCCGCTTTAGTATGAGACCAACGATTCAGTCCAGAGTCAGTAAGGCTATGGGATCTCTTGCTATGCTTGAGAGACAGTGCTTCAGACATCATTTTCAGGATACCTCGTCCAAGCTGTCCCTCTTGGACTCCCTAGTACGACTGACTATTCTTTATGGCTCCGTGGTCTGGGGGCCTTCTCTCCTAGTCTCAGATTGGGCCTCAATCAAGCGTGTGCAGACTTTGCTTCTGCGACGTATCATTAGATGTCACAGGTTCAGCCCTCATAGTATTATTTGAGCTGAGTTTGTTGCTCGTCCCTTGAGACTTGCGTTCATATTTGACTTGATTTGGTTCCTTCATCGCCTTCGTGGTTTTGCATAGTTGACTGGAGATTGATATAGATACTCCTATCTGGCCTACTGCTCTTCTATTACTACTGTGAGTTCTGATACTAGTCTTGAGCTTGTTGCTAGTATGCTCAGGCAACCTCTCTACTAAGTTTGATTGGGATTGATATTGACCACTCTCCATATCAGTTCTCGCTGGATGCCCCTGCTCATCTCCTCCCCTCACGTCAAGAGTTGAATGAGCATGTCAGACTTGATATCTACAGACAATACATTATCACTACCTGGAGTAATGCTCCTGGAGGTTTATGTCTGAGGATGGCGTTCTATGCTGAGCACTTTTTGGAGATCCATGGTGGGATTATTGTTCATCCTAGCGACCTATCTCAACGTTGGTGTCATGCCCTGTGTATCCCTCTAGGCTCTTTTAGAGTTGGTTTTCACCTTCTTCGAAATCAGACCGACTGTCATATGGATAGTAGAGACCGGATTTGTCAATTGTGTACTTTAGCGGAGGTCGAGACAGAGACTCACTTTATTTTCCATTGCCCTATCTTCTATGAGATCATAGGGAGTTTTTATTGTCTTTTCTGTGACTATTTTTCTCTTTCAGCTTTCTTTAGTTACATTGATCAACGGTGTCTACCTTCAGGAGGCTGCCCTGCTCCGTGATAGTACTTTACAGTCACTACTTCTTTGCCAATATACCTCTGATCAGCTCATTACTGCCTTTTTCTCACCCTTATCTTCGTCATGGGTGTGAAAAGACCGTCCAGTACTACCGGTCACTCCAGATCTATCAGACCCCACAACAGTTCCTTTCGATATCTCCTCCAGTAGCTCCCATAGAAAAATCAGGGCTCATGTTCACTCGTAGTCATATCCTTCTGTGATTGATTTCTTTTTGCCAATGAAGGATTCCTAGATGTAAGCTCTTAGTCCCGTAGACCTTTTGTGGTCTTTTGTTGGACATTAATATTATTATCTTATCTTATCTAGTTGTTTCGTCTGATACAAAAGCATATGTGGTTTCAATCATGGAAGATGTCTTTCTCACCCTCTGAGATTAGAATAAAATCTGTTCATAGTCTACTCCCCCCAGTGGGAGAGTCCTATTGTCTTGACGTATTCTTTGTAATTCCTGATGCTTCCATCTCTTACATAAATGCCTCAATAACATTTCTACTACACCATTCTTCATTCCTTGCAAGGACATGCCTAAGGACCAAAGAAAAGAACAAGAGCGTAGCAAGGCAAATGACTCTTATTGTACGTACAAGGATAACGATAAGAGATCAAAATAAAACTAGTTCTTAATAGAGTATTTATCTCACTATTCTGGAGCAACCGTTCATCAATATCCTAATTGATGTAACTTAATATGCAAGGCTGGTTCACCAACCCTCTACCATATTAGCTAACTCTGAATAATTACGCTCTCAGTCATTACAATCTGTAGATGCCATTTTCCTGTGTAAAACTGAGTATGCATCACTTACACTCAGCTTGGTGAACAACAACATCATCCTTAACAATGGCTAGTTCTTCTAGTTGTCTGGCAGTTGCAAAGTAAAAGAGATCTGGCTTGTTTTCAAGTATGTTGCCCAATAACTTGCCTGTACGAGTCTGGGCCTCAAGTGGTTCTCAGTGAGCACTTTTATTGCGTAAAAATAACACACTATCCAACTTCATAATACACTTTGCTGAAAATCTTTCAGGTTCTGGTAGCAAATATTTGTATTTGGCAACAATAGCCTTTCAACAAAAGCAAACAAAGCTGTGGAAGAACATTTAGCTTCAGGTTCGACTTGTGCAACTTAGACTTTCTTCTAAACGACTATTTGATTGATCAACAGCGATTTTTCCATGTGGCACTGAGTTGCAATAATCACAATATTCTTCAGATTCTCTAACACTTTCTTGAGTGCCTAGAGATTACTGGTACTGCAATTATAGGTGTCAATAAGGATTGACTTCCATCAAACTCAACAAATGCCTTATTACACCACTGCTGTCAAACATAGTGATTCTAAATGATAGTACCATTCAGAAACTGCAGACAATAAATACTTTTAAAATGATATTGTTCCTGCTTTTTTACCAGTGTGGGTCTCACCTCTTTATATATCTCAGGAAGAATGAAAGACCTGTCTTTTGTGTGAATACTCAAAAGTGATACCTCTTCAAAATGGATCACTGCTCCCCAACAAGTGGCTCTTTGTAACCGACAATTTAGTGTTGGGCCTGGAATAAACATTCTTCCACAAACTGTTCTTTTTACCATTTATAAAGTTGTGAGTAATGACAATGACTACCAGCCTAAATAACTGCGATCTTTTTCTTAGCGGTTATCATTTGCAATCACCAATGGAATTGTGAAAAGCATATTATTGCAGGGAGTCTTGTAGTCTGCAACTGATGTACGCACTGAGATTTTAATAAATTGTCTGTAGATATCGAGATGTACCCTACTTCTCACTATCAACACTTTCAATATCACTGGGTATGGTTGTTGCCATGGCTTCTCACTAGGATCGTTGAAGCCAAATGTTGTACTTTCTCTACAAGATCGACACACAATATGAGTTTTGATGAGAGGCCATAGATGTGTACCTGGACTCACTAGGTAGATCTTTGCAATGTCGGTTAATCACCTAATTAACATAACTCTTTACTCCTCGATTAGAATGCTTTGCTGCTCATTTTTAGGTTCTCGTATCTCCAAATATGTTTCTCGAGCCATTGCCCATACTGTGCACGTGCATAGAAGACAAACTCACGAGTTTGCATTGCATACAGGCTATGCCACTGAAAGGAAAGGCCCAGAAGTGATGATAAAAGATGCTCTTCTGCATAACTTCAGAGTGCACAAACGGGACCAGGGAACTCTAATGAACAAATTGCTTTCCTATCACTAACAAGTCTCTAACAAAGACAACAAATCCCAATAAGGACCTATATATCAAAGAAATCCACTAGATGGTATGAAGAAATGTGCTGAAGTTAACCGCGAGCTAATAAGTGAAGTGGAAATATAGTCCATACTCTAAGAAAAAATGAAATATCCGAATAAAAGAAATATTAATGGCATAAAAGCTAATTAATAAATAAAAGTTTCTTCTAGGAATTTAAAAAAAAAATGATCATTTCTATCATTGCCATGTTTCACAAATCCTTGTGCAGAGCTTTTGTTCAACATTTTTCATCGAGGACAAAGACCCTTACTCTCGGATCAATGGGAACTGCTGGATGGAAATCTTTTGGTTTCTGTAGTTGGCTTCAACCAGGAGTCAGAATTGGTCTTACAGGTCGAATTCACAAGTTCTTCAGGCTGGAGCTGCTGTAAGAAAATAAATATTTATTTCTATCTGATTTTGCAGGTTTTATTAATATTGAATAATTCAGAAGATTATTTAATTTGCGGGCTAAACAAATTTAAAACAGCTATAGCATTTATCCCATATTATGTCATGCTATACTCACAAAAAATGTTGTGGGAAATTCTGGGCTGGTCACTACATTCAAATAGGTTAAATGCACATTGTATCTTCCTAACAATGTGAGAAGGGTATGATTCCATGTTAGAGAGAGCAACTAGAGGATCTTCTTCAGCTGACCTGTAAGGATCTTGGTCGTATTGGTTCAGAGGGGGTAGACCATGTCAAGATGGTTTCTCTAGTGATTAGGAAACTGTAGCAGTTAGAGGATTATGATTCACGGGATAGAGTTCCATGTGTGTAGGATGGAAGGCCTTTATGATGATACTCAGGTTGGGATATTCCTAATAGATGGATACTTGGTGAGATTGGGATTCACCAAGAGTGATGTAGACTTTAGCCTTGTATTTCATGACAGGTCAAAGCATGTGGAGATCAAATATCACTATATTAGAGTTATAGCGCAAATTAATGCTATTCAATTGAGGTACACTGGAGAACAAATGACCAATATTCTCATCAACCTCTTCAAAGTGAAGTTTGTGCATTTTCAACACAACCTTAGAGTTGTGGAGAATGAAGCCCTAGCTAAGGAGTGTCAATATCAATAATTTATAGAAATGTACTATAATGCATTTTTCTTTGAGACGTAAAAAATTGAGGTAAAAGCTCTTGTAACATTTTTCTCTAAGACGAAGAAATTTGAGGTGAAAGCCCTTGTAGCATTTTTCTCTAAGATAGAAAAATTTGAGGTATTAGCCCTTGTAATAGATACTTCTCTGTGAGAGAGAAATTTGAGGTGAAAGCCCTTGTTTAACCCTTTGAGAGTAGCCATGGTGGACCCACCTTCTGGGAGTAGCTATGGTGGATGTCATGAGAGAGAGTCCATGACTTTTGCACTTGGGTTTATTCACCCTTTGGGAGTAGCTGTGATGAACGTCATGATGAGATGGCGACTTCACGTTGAGTGATTCCATTATGGGCACTTGTTAAGTTTGTAACCAGATAATCTACAGGTCTGAATGTGCAGACTGCACTTGATCTTGTCATCTTAAATATCATATATGTGGCATTAAGTATATACTCCTCTTGTGAGACAGCGACTTCTTAAAGAGTTGTGTGACATTCAATACTAATCTAACACATTGTGTTAGTAATTAATATTATTTATCTTGCAGATTGCCGATTTCTAGGAGAGGTTATATGTGCTGACTTAGGAAGGGACATGCCCTTTAGTCATGATATTTAGGGAGGTTATTGTTGTATTTTTGAGGACACACGAATACATTTCAGTTTGCTCCCTCAAGCAACAATATCCAGTAAATTTATTGCAGAGATAAAACTATTTTTTCAGATCAGAATAAAGATTGACAACTACTTCATACTCCAGAATTTAAGAAGTTCATTTTTTAGCAATAAAAGATAGATTTACAAGTCTGATTTAAAACATAGAATTTTCAGAAACTTTACATGGTATCAGAGCTCTCGTAGTCGAACCTAGGCTCTGCAAAATTCAGTAATCAGACTTTGTATATCTAGCAACTATCTCCTATCTTCAATGACATATAATTAGACCCGAGGACAAGTTTGATGGGAAAGAACACTTTGATGCTTGGAAATTCAGAAGCATGACGATTCTTGAGGAAAATAATGTAAAACAATTTGTTGATAAACCATCCAAACAACCTTTTGTTGAACCTCATAAATCTATCTAGAGCAAAGGAAATAGAAAAGCCATTTAGATCATTCTAGATGGAGTAAAAAATGATATCGTACCCATGCTTACAAAATATCAAAATGCATTTGATATGATGAATGCATTACGAAATGTATGAGGTCAACAATGCAACTAGGGTTCTCGCGCTGAAAACGCAACTAAATCACATTCAGATAAAGAAAGGAGAATCAATGAATTTTTACTTCCTAAGGGTTGCCGACATTAGAGATGAACTGTCAAGTATAGGAACTATTATTATTGACACAAAATTAACACTAATGGCTATAGATGGATTACCAGATTCATGGGAGACTTTTACACAAGGAATAAGTGCCAGAGATAATCTTCCTGACTTCAACAGACTTAAGAACGATTGTCTTCAAGAAGAATTCAAAAAACTAAAGAAAGGAGGGAAACTGAAAAGAAAAGATGAAGACTGCATGTCCTTAATACAAACTCCTATAAGGGCAAGTAGAAGCATTTCAAGAGGAAAAAGGGAAATCAAAAGAATGGGAAACCCAAGAAAGATCTATCCAAGATAAAATGTTTTAGATGTGAAAAGTTTGGATACTACAGATCTAATTGTCCTGAGAATGCTAAACAAGAAGCAAACTGTACAAATGTTGCTAGGGAAGAAGATACCTATGATCTTGAGAATCATGTGTTGTATTCATCACTATCAAATAAAATCTCAAATAAAGCATGGGTAATTGATAGTGGATCTTCTAGACATATAATAGGATATAAAGAAGCACTAGACTCTATTTCAGAAAAGGTCAATGGAGAAGTTACCATTGGTGATAATTCAACACATCCAGTCGAAGGAATTGGAAATTGCACCTTGAAACTAAAATCTAGAAATTCTCTTCTTCTCAAAAATGTACTCTACGTACCAATAATTAAAAGAAATCTAATTTCAATAACAACACTTGAAGATGATGGGCATAATGTTGCATTTGTGGACGATAAAGTATTAACTTGGGCAAAGAACTTCTCAATCAAGAAAGCGAAGTTGATTGGTCAAAGAAAAGGATATTTGTATGAATTGAATTTAGAATCTAGTCAACCTATTCAAGCCTTAAGTCATGAAGCTGGAGACATAAATGAAATTTGGCACAGAAGATTAGGGCATCTAAACTTCAAAACTTTATCAACTATGGAGAAGATGGTTACTGGTTTACCTAAACTCAATAAAGATCACTCAAGCGTATGCAAAGGGTGCGCAATGGGTAAGAACACCATAAGTACATTTCATTGTAGCACTACAAAAACAAATAATGTTTTAGAATTAATTCATTCAGATCTATGTGAACCAATGTCTGTTCCTTCTCTTGGAGGATTTTGGTATTATATTTTGTTCATAGATGACTTCTCTAGGAAAACATGGATTTACTTCTTAAAAAGTAAAGAATAAGAAGAAATCCTCAAGAGATTTAAAAAATTCAAAACATTAATTGAAAACTTATCAGGACATAAAATTAAAAGCCTTAGAACTAATAACGGAGGGGAATACTCCTCAGATTTGTTTAAAAGGTTTTAAAAAAAATTAGGGATTAAGAGGGAGTATACCGTTCCTTATAATCCAGAAGAAAATGGGGTAGCAGAAAGAAAGAATAGAACAATTACAGAAGTTGCTAGAGTTATGATTTTTGATCAAAATCTAGAATATTATCTTTGGGCAGAAGCCTCTTGTATTGCTGTCTATATCCAAAACAGAAGCTCGCATTCTTACCTTAGAGATAAAACCCTTGAAGAAGTATTTACTAAGGTCAAACCTAATATAAGTCATCTTAGTATTTTTGGGTGTCCCGTATATATCCATGTTCCAAAAAAAAAGAGAACTAAACTAGAACCCTTTGAGAAGAAAGGTATTTTTGTAGGATATAGTGAAACATCTAAGGCATATAGGATTTTTATACCTAGACAAAAAAGTATTGAACTTAGTAGAGATCCAATTTTTGAAGAAAATCTAGCATTCAAAAGAGCCCTAAGTTTTGAAGAACTTTCTCCTTTACCTAGTTCTAAAAGAAATAGTGAATCTGGGTCCAAGAGGGAGAACTTAGAAGAAATTGAAGATGAAATTCAAAATCCAAATCTTGAAGAAACTCAATATTCAAAGAAAAGACCACTTTGGGCCATCAAAACAGTCAAGACAGCTCAAGACTTTGCTGCACCTTCTAGAACAGTTAGCACCTTCTAGAACAGTTAGAGAAAGCAAAAGACCTAAAAGATTCTCTAGTTATATAGCAAACATGAGTGATTTATCCAAAATAGAACCAACCAATCCTTTTGATGCTATTAAACATACAACTTGGAAAGAAGCTATGACAAAAGAATATCAATCTATTATGAAGAATGATGTTTGGGAAATTGTTCCAAGACCTAAAGGAAAATCTATTATTTCTTCCAAGTGGATATTTAAAATAAAGCATGTTGTTGACGGTAGCATTGAAAAGTATAAAGCTAGATTTGTAGCTAGAGGATTTTCTCAGAAAGAAGGGATTGATTATGAAGAGACCTTTTGCTAGATATACCTCCGTAACAGCAATCTTAGCAATTGCAGCATCGAAGGGATGGAAAGTACATCAGATGGATGTAAAAACAACATTCCTAAATGGAAACATTACAGAAGAAGTATATCTGGAGCAACCTAAAGGATTTGAAACTCATGATTCTAACGTTTTTGTCTGCAGGCTCAAGAAAGCTCTCTATGGGCTTAAATAGGCTTCAAGGGCCTAGTATGAAAGAATTGATAAGTATCTCACCGGTTTAGGATTCTCCAAGAATGAATCCGATCTAAAATTTATATTATAAAAGAGATAAAGATGATATGGTAATTTTGATACTGTATGTTGATGATTTACTAATAATAGGTGATGATCATTTTATAGATCAATGCAAGCAAGATCTAACTAGAGAATTTGAGATGAAGGACTTGGGACTCCTTCATTACTTCCTAGGACTAGAAGTATGGCATAATTTTGACAGTATCATACTTAATCAAGGGAAGTATACATCAGACATTTTGAAGAGATTTGAAATGTGGAATTGCAAGTCTATGTCTTCTCCAATGGAGACTAATCTACATAAACTTAAAGAAGTAGCTGCAGAATCACCTTCCATAGATTCTACTCTCTACAGATAGATGATTGGGTCCCTTATGTCCTTAGTAAATACAAGACCTAATATTTGCTATGCTATTAATACCTTAAGTCAGTTTATGTGTAAGCCAAAGAAAATTCACTTAGTTGCAGTTAAACACATTATGAGATACTTACAAGGCACTCTTATTTTTGGACTCAAATACGAGAAGGTTGGCTTAGATTTACATGGATTCATTGACTGAAATTGGGGTGGAAGTGTTAAAGATAGGAAAAGTACTTTAGGATGCTATTTCAGTTTAGGATCAGCTATGATATCTTGGATATGCAGGAAGTAGTCTTCAGTAGCTCAAAGCTCCACAAAAGCTGAATACATTGTAGCAACAATGGCCTCTTGAGCAGCAGTTTGGCTAAGGAAGTTACTTGTGGGATTATATGGGCAAGCCATGAGTCCTACGATTATTCATTGTGATAATTAGAGTTCCATCAAGCTTTCAGTGAATCCAATGTTTCATGATAGGTCCAAGCATATTGAAATTTCTTACCATTATTTAAGAGATATGATAGACAAGAATTCTGTAAAATTAGAATACATTTGCACTGCAGATCAGATAACAGACATTCTCACCAAACCTCTATTTAGAGTGAAGATAGACCACTTTAGGAGAAGAGTTGGTATGGTTGAATTGTAATCCATTTGTGTTCTTTAAATTATTAATAAAATAATTTTATTTGTCAAGCTATTGACTGTTATGGGCTCCACCATCTGTATTCATTATTTTAGAGGTCACGATCTCTGAGATAATGAACACTTGTATAAAAGACATTATGAGAGATGAAGATCTCTTTGATAATGTGCTAAATAGTAGAGTTCTACTAGAAGATCTAGATGAGTTCAAGATCATATTGTGATGTAGACATTGCTATGTCTATGAGTCACAATTTGGATAACGAAAGAATTTTATTATTCTCCGGAGTTTATCCTGTGTTCTGGTAGATCTTAACTCAGGATCATGTTATGATATAAGTATACTAGTATCTATGAGTCACAACTTGGATAAATGAAGAACTTAAATTGTTCTTCAGATTTATCCTGTACTTATCACTTGTAGCAAGTGATTTGTCATATCACAAGTTTAGTAATATGACATTGTATCATGTGTTCTATGATACCACATACTAAGAAGATTCAGATAGATATAGAGTATTAATTCTTTCTTATTCATCTTTATTGATGTTGCTAGATATGATATCTCTTTGTATGATTAGCAGGTTAGGAGGGAGTGTTAAGTTCGTAACCAGATAATCTACAGGTCTGAATGAGCAGATCGCACTTGATCTTCTCATCTTAAATATCATATATGTGGCATTAAGTATATACACCTCTTGTGAGACGGTGACTTCTTAAAGAGTTGTGTGATATTCAATACTAATCTAACATATTGTGTTAGTTATGTGAAGAATAAATCACAACCCTTAAAATTTTGCTCGGCACATGAAGGTGCCAAGTGTCAGTTTTGCTCTGCACCAATGGATGCCGAGTGACATGCAGTGGGTGCCAAGTGAACTCGGCACACAAGGGAAACTCGACACCGTAGATGCTGACTGAACTCGGTAGTGGGTGCTGAGTGAACTAGGCACAAGAGGAAGCTGAGTGAGCTTGGTCACGACTGCAAGGTGATGCTCGGCAATAAGGTATGCTGAGTGAGCTCGGTACAAACTGTAGAGACAGATCTCGGTCAAAGACTAGACCGAGTGAGCATTACACCAGACTGCCATTAAAACGCAGAGAGCCAAAGGATGAACCTTTCAAACATGAACTTATCAAATGCAAAATACTATGCAATGAAGAATAGAAGAAGGGAACACCAAGGATTTGTATGCTTGCTTGCTTTCTATTCAAATATATTAAAACTATTACAAAAGTTGGGAGCATTCGGCTTCAACTAGAAAACCCTAAAATCTTTATACTGATAAAACTTGCAACTCTAATGGCTGCATACAACAATGCCTGGAGCAATCACTACTTCATAGGTCGAAATAATAAGAACTTACAGAATGACAGAAGATCCAACACATGCAACATGAAACTGAAACTCTTCTATCTTCTGAACATTGACTTGATCTGCTGATCGATTTTCTTCTCTTCCTTCTCTGCTCTGCAACTCTTTTGCTCTGATCTCTTCACTTTGATCTGATCGAAAGAATTTGATACATCCCTTTTTGTCTCCCTTCAAAATGTTTTCCTCTTCTTTTCCAAGTTTGAAAACTCACCTACCCGCATTCATTATTTCTGACTGTTCTGCAGGCTGTTAGGTGGTAGGTGGGCGTTTGGCTCCAGGAGCAAACGTTTGTCTGCATTTAATATTTCAACACTCCCCCTTTGTCCCGAGCCAAACAAACAAGGATCACTCCTGATCCAAATCAATTAGACCAAGACTCTCTCTTAGGTGTACAAAAGTTCCAATGCCTAATGGCTTAGTAAAAATGTTTGCTAGCTACTGCTTAGAGTTCAAAATTTCATTTTGATACCTCCATTCTCCACCAACTCTCTGATGAAGTGATATCTGATCTCTATGTGCTTGCTTTTCCCATGGAAGACTGAATTCTTGTACAATGCAATTGAGGAGATGTTGTCACAATAAATTGTGGTTCCATCCTCTTGCTTTTCATTCAAATTTGTCAAGAACCTTCTTAACCAAATAACTTGACATGCTGCTGCATTTGTTGCTATGTATTCAGCCTCTGCTGTAGATTGAGCAACGATAGGTTGCTTTTCGGATGCCCATGAAATTGAACTCGATCCCATATGAAACATGTATCCGGAAGTGCTCTTCCTATCATCTAAGCTTCTAGCTCAATCACTATCCGTGTAACCAACCAACTTGAAATCATTTGCTGCATTATACAAAATTCCAAATGCCTTGGTACCATTCACATGCCTTAGGATCCTCTTTCCTGCTTACCAATGAGAATCCTTTGGTGTTTCCATAAATCTGGAAATCAAACTTACTGCATGCACTATGTCTGGCCGAGTTGCAGTTAAATACATCAAACTTCCAACCATACTCTTGTATAGTGTTGGATTCTGCTGCAATCTTTCTTGCTCGACTTCAGACCTACTGCTGTTGGTGTTGGGGCTGCCTTACTGTTCTGCATTTTGAATCTCTCCAAGATTGGCCTTGCATACTTTTCTTAAGAGATGAAGATACCAACATGCATTTGTTTTACTTCTATGCTTAGAAAGTACTTCAAGAGACCTATTTCTATCATTTCAAATTCATTTTTCATGGCCTCTTTGAACTCACCAATTAGGAAATTATCATTTCCAATGAAAATTAAATCATCTACATACAAGACAACAATCAACACATTACCATTTGCTGCCTTATTGTAAAGAGTGGGCTCACCATCGCTTTTGCTAAAGCCATTGCTCATCAGATATGAGTCAGTCCTGCTGTACCATGTCCGTGGAGCTTGTTTGAGCCCATTTCGAGCTCTCTTCAATCTATACACTTTGTGTTCTTCACCTGCAACTTTATAACCAAGTGGTTGCTCCACATAAACCTTTTCTTTCAATACACCATTCAAAAACGCTGACTTCACATCCATTTGATATAACTTCCATTTGTGTTGGGCTGCAATTGCTATGACAGCACGCACGGTTTCCATACTTGCAATTGGGGCATATATCTCAATATAATCTCTTCCATGTTGCTGCTTGTACCCCTTGACCAACGTGCCTTATGCCTATCTATTTTTCCTTCAGCATTGCACTTGGTCTTGTATAACCATTTCACTCCAATTGCTTGTTTCTTGAGAGACAAAGTAGTTAACTCCCATGTCTCATTTCTTTCAATAGCATCTATTTCCTCATCCATGACATTACACCATTTCTCTTCATTCACAACTTCCTCAAAATAAATTGGATCCCTATGAGAAAATAATGCAAAATTTACACTCATCATAATTTTCTTCATACCTTTCATTTTGATATATCTTCCTTAGACTTTTAGTCATTCTTGGCAATAGGGAGGCGAGAGTGGGGTCTGAATTTTCAGTATTGCTACTGCTATTGTTTTGCATACTAGCTTGGGGTTGTCTTGATGTGCTTGGAGCTGTTGCTCGGCATATTAAGGGCTGCTTGCCTTTTTGCCTTTGTCTGTAATCTATGTTTGCTGCTCCATCTTCTTGCTGATCGGCAATTGTTGTCTGTAAACATTGTATAGCCGACGGGGTGGTGTCGTCGGTAGGTTTTATATTTTGTAGCCGATGTCGTCGGTAAATAGTTTGTAGCCGATGGACCTCTTCGGGAAGTATATATACACCCTCCGGGTAATCATTGTAATCATTTTATGAAGCATAATGTAATGTTTTGGCATATGCGAATTATACAAGGAGATCTACTGTTCTTATTTTGTTTTCTGTATGCATTAATCTATTTACCTGTACGGTAAACATTTGGCACCATTGCCCGATGGACCTGGAACAAAGGTTGGAATAAAGACTGATGACGAATCAGTTAAATAAAAATAAGAATAAGCTGAAGGACAAAGATGAAATCCGTACAACTCAAGAAAATTTAATTTTGGCACAACAGGCCAAGCGCCGAAGGAGGTTTCAGAAGATTGCCGATGAACATCGTAGCGCTGAGGAATTGTTGGAGGAGACTTGCCAGCGGGTGGAATTGGTGGAGGAAGCAAGAGAGGAATTTTTGAATTTTTATTCACCGAGGGAAGAGAATCCAGACAGAAGGGAATTGACTCGCATGGCTTGGAGTGTTGAGGGAGCACGAGCGTGGAGTGAACTCTTCATCCGGGATACACTTCCGGAAGGGACAACTTTAGAAGATCCTTCTTCACCAAGGTTCGCAGCTGTTGAGACCGCCGGTGTGGGAGAGCAGACTGCCGGTGTGGGAGTGCAGAACGCCGGTGTGGGAGTGAACAACGCTAGTGTTGTAGGACCGAACAATGCCGGTAGACAAAATCCAGTAGTAATGGCGGGACCAAAGGAAAAGTTGCCGAAGTTTGATGGAGATGGTATGGCCGATCCAATATGACATTGTAAAACATGCGAAACGATTTGGAGGGAAAATGGCATCATAGATACAAATGAATGGGTTCGACAATTTCCGGCAACCGTACGGGGTGTCGCAATTGATTGGTTTGCTAATACAGATCCACAAAAGTTAAACAGTTGGGACAACATTAAGGAGTTTATCACAGAATTTCAACTGTTGCGGGATGACAATGAGATTGTAGCGGAGATATACAATACTAAGCAGGGGAAGAATGAAACTATTCGAGTATATGCCAGGAAATTTAAAAACTTAATAAATAAAATAGAAAATAAGCCGACAAATGGGCTACAAAAAAGATGGTTCCTTGAAGGCCTACACTCGAAGTTGCGAAAGAAGATGAAAATTGTGCCGCCTTCGTCATACACAGAAGCATACAATAGAGCAATGAACTTGGAAAGTGAGTAGAAGACAAAAAAGAAAAAGAAGAGTAGTTCATCCGACTTAGATGACGATGCGTCTTCGGGAGAAGATAGCAGCGATGATGAAAACAATAGCAAAAAGGTACGCGCTCTCCAGAAGGACATGATCCGTATGATGAAGGAATTTAAAAACATGCAGAAAGAAACGAAGGGAAGCGACCTATGGTGCACAGAATGTAAGACGAAAGGTCACACCAAAGGATCTTGTCCAAAGAACCAGTTCTGCAAGATCTGCCAAATCATGGGACATTCCATAAAATAATGCCCCTTCAATATGAAAACCAGAGGACATCAACAAGTGCTTTTGACACAGGCAACTTCCATGTCAGGAGGGAATGGAAATGCAAACATTGATGGTGCCACTTTGGGTGGGTACAAAAATAATAGCAGACGAGAAAACAACAATGCCAATAATAATAATGGGAGCTGCAGTTGAATCCAGTGTGATGCAAAAGGTCGACCGATCATTCAATGCCGAGCATGTAATTTGTGGGGCCACTTTGCCCTGGATTGTATAACGGCAAACACACCGACATTATTAAGCAGATGGTGCGGACCCGGTGATCATGAAGATGCCAATTGCTCAAAATCCGGAGTAAATTTGATCACTGTCGGGATGGACGAAGAGGAGGTTTTGGCAATTACACGGAAGCAAGTAGAAGTGTACCTGGACCTGGTGGAAGCAAAGAGAAAATTGGGAGAAGCGCGGTCGAAAATTGAAAAGGCATTGCAGGCGGAGACATCTCAGTTGAAGGACACCACCGACACCTCAGCAAGGAACTCCGCAAAACAAAACATCGTACGACAGATCTTACAAACAGAGATACCGCTCAAGATAAATGATCTGTTTCTCACAATGCCTTAGCTCTGATCTGCACTCACAAATATCGCGCCAACTCCTAAGTCACTAGGAGAACCAAGTGGTGGGAAGGAGATTGTTGCAGGCGGAGAAGACCTAATGTTGCTAGCCCTCACATTCGGATGGCATCTGACAATCGTCAAAATGGGGATTTTGGGAAATGTTCTGACAGACACAATTGTCAACGAAGGGTTCGGTGTTAATGTGTTACCGGAGGATATCTAGAAGAAATTGGGATAGTCGACGTTGTGGCCACCAACATTCTAGTTGCTCATGGCAGACCAACACGGGATCAAACTGTTGGGAACCTTGAGGGCGCAACCGGTAACTATTGGAATGCAACCATTTTTATTGGACTTTGTGGTCATTCCATTGAAAAGAAAAGGATATGATGCCATTCTGGGACGGAATTGGTTAGTGCAAGCAAAAATAAAATATGATTGGAAACGAAATACCCTATCAATAGAGCGTGGAGGCAAAAGATTCATAATTGACTTGCACACACAAATTGTAGGAGAGGAGGCAGTGTCGTCAGATTCAGAAGGTGAAGGTGAAAGTGATGACGAAGGAAAGAAGAGAATGAAATTGAATGGAGTATTGAGACTAGGAGGAGGATCAAATGACGATGACCTAGACTCGGTGAATGGCATATTCCACTGATAGATAGAAGACTACAAACTCTTTTTGAGTTATATGTTAAGGGTCGACGAAGGTGAGAAAAAAGAGGAAAATGAATGTCCAAAAGAATATAGAGAAGTGGAAGAAGGAAAGGCGGTTATGGCTGAAGCTGAGGGGAAGAACATATAGTCCGAACCCAGAAAAATGAAAAATCCCACCGTTCGGTACACGGTAAACGGACCGCATAGAAAGAAAAGAATGCACCGCACCATAAAATTAGTTGAAGGGTGCCGACAGCAAGGAAATAATCTAGATGAGTGACGATCGTAGGCGCAATGGGCCATAGAAGTGATACAGAACAAACGCAAAGCGTGACGTGATAAGCACCTGGAACTAAACAGGTTTCAGCCAGGGCAATTGGTGTTGAAGTACGACGAACGAAATGAAATCAAACTAGGAAAGTTTAAGGTTAGATGGGTAGGGCCATACCAGATCCCGGAGGTAGGTGTCAATGGAGCAATAAATTGTGGACTTTGGACGGACAAGAAGTGCCTTAGGCAGTGAACGGGTTGAAGTTGAAGATGTACCATGCCAGGATGACTCCCTCGTTGTCACAGAATGAAGTTCGAGTGACCCCTTTGTCATTGCAGAATGGCGAATTCCTGAGGGAAAATTGAGTTTGTTGTATTTTCAAAAAAAAAAAAACAAAAAAGGAAAAAAATAAAGGAAAAAAGTTGAAAAAAATTAGAAAAAAATAATTGAAAAAAAAAGTGTGCTTGCGGACACATCCGTGGACTGCTGCTCCACGGACACCTGCCCTGTGGGGACACCCTCGCGGGTGTCTTTTTTCCCATGGATGGCTTTTGTTCGTGCAGCTTTATTCTTTTCATCCGCAGCTTCATCTTGTAATCTTCCGTGGCTACCTATTCTTCTCCATGGTATAAACTTTGGATAGTTTACTGCTTTTTGTGGGTTGCACTGTTGTTTGTTCCATAGGTTGCCACTTCTCTCACGCAGCTTTATTTTTTCCTCTGCGGGCGCCTTGAGTTATGTTCCCCCCGTAGATGTCTTTGTTTCCCCGCGGCGTAACTCTTCTCTTCCACGGACGCCTTTTGTGCTGGTTCTTTTTCCCATGGGCTCGCCTTCCTGGATTTGTTGTGCTTTTGTGACTTGTGGGATTTGATATTGGCAACAAGAGCTGCATTGTCACTGTGGCTAGGCAGCGTGGTATTGATGTTGTGCTGAATAATGAGTCCAAGCAGGAGACTCCTGCTCTTGTTTTCTTTGGCGAGAAATAACATTTTATTAGCATAGCGAGAGCATCTTCATGAATCCCAAGAACACGGTGTCCCAGATCAGAGATAGCGAACGAGCAGAGGAAGGAGCGTAAAAAAGAAGAAAAAAGAAGACAACTCAAAGATGTTCAAAATGAATAATGTATGATGTCGAAGGGAACAGAAAGACAAACAGATACAAAAACATAAGCAATTGCCAGAAAGAGTGTGGAATCGGAAGAAAATGACAGAAATGGTGTGTTCCATAGGGTTTTGTGTGGGTTTGAGGGTGTTAATTTGGTCTTGGCAGTGAGGGCGCTGCCCCTTGACCTCACCCTGTATCATGAGGAGCACGCTTGGACCTCGCAGGGGTGCTGCTCCTCAACCCCGTTGGGGGCGTTGGCCCCTAGATCCCCAGTCGTTGCGGTTATCAGTCGTGGAAAGTATGACCAGTTGATGAGACCTGGAGCTACTGCAATCATGGAGTGTTTGTGTACCAGTAGTGGATAAAACAATAGAGCAAGCCTTTCGAGAGGGGTGATACGCTTTGAGGCACTTGGAGTAGGTGTTGGACGTGAGGTTGTCTTGGTGGATGCGTAGAGAGCTCGGAAGGAGTTGATCATCCAGTTGGAGGCAGTACAACGACACTTGGCTCAGGGTACCCAGGAGTTGGAAGTAGAGAAAGTAGCACGGGTGGCTATCAAGGTCAGCTTGAGGACACAATATTGTGTTAGCAGAGGCTATAGATGACGTAGTTTGGAGACCAGTTTGGTGCGGGCATGGGATGAATGTGAAATTGGTGTCACAGAATCAAATCTATCTTGTTAGTTAGTTAATGTATTCTGTTTTGTTAATTTGTCCCGGATATTTTGTAATTTTCGTCCGGAGACGACTTTTTCTTTTGGGGGGGATGATGTCGTCGGTAAACATTGTGTAGCCGACGGGGTGGTGTCACTGGTAGGTTTTGTATTTTGTAGCCGACGTTGTCGGTAATAATTTGTAGCCGACATCTTGTATGTAGCCGACGGATCTCTTTGGGAAGTTTCCTCGGGAAGTATATATACACCCTCCGGGTAATCATTGTAATCATCTTATGCAGCACAATGTAATGTTTTGGCATATGTGAATAATTCAAGAAGATTTGCTGTTCTTATTTTGTTTTCTGTATGCATTGATCTATTTACTTGTACGGTAAACACCGATGTCATCTTCTTCCTCTTCAATAGTAGGCACTTTACTTGAAGTGCTTGAGGATTCATCTACCGAGCCATCCCATGGCTGATTTTCAAGAAACTCCACATGTCTTGAAATGATGATCTTCTTGTCAATTGGATCATATGGTCTATAAGCCTTTGATTCTGAGCTATACCCTGTGAAGATGCACTTCACACCTTTGTCTTCTAGCTTTTGCCTTTGTTCTTTAGGCACATGTGCATATGCTACACATTCGAACACTCTCAAGTGCTCAACTGTCCATCTGTTTCTTGACTAAGCCTCCAGAGGTATCTTGTCACGAACAGACTTTGTAGGACACCTATTGATCAAATTTACTGCTGTTGCTACAACTTCTCCCCAATATTCAGTTGGGAGTCCTTTTGCTTTCATCATGCTTCTTGCCATTTCAAGAATGGTCTTGTTCTTTCTCTCAACCACTCCATTTTGCTATGGAATATAACTGACTGTCAATTCTTTCTTGATGCCATTCTGCCTGCAAAAATTTACAAACATATTGGAGGTATACTCCCCTTCTCTATCTGATCTAAGGACCTTTACATAGTGTCCACATTCTTTTTCAGCCAAGGCTTTAAATTCAACAAATTTGTCAAAAGCCTCAGATTTGTTCTTCAAAAAATACACCCATGTCCTACAACTGAAATCATTTATGAAAGTCATAAAATAAGTACTCCCTCCAATAGAAGTAGTTTGCATAGGGTCTACCAAATTAGAATGCATTAATTCTAATGGTGCTCTAGCCCTTCTAAAATTTTCAGAATTAAAGGGAAGCCTATGTTGCTTACCCAAAATGCAAGCCTTACACTTGTCATAGGAATCTACTATGCTTCGCAAACCATCTACTATTCTTTTTTTGGACAACAAATTTAAACCAGCAAAGCCAAGATGCCCATACCTGAGATGCCAGAGCTTGGAGGGGTCTTCAATCATGCTCCTAAGAGCTAATTGCTGATGTACTGCTGTACATTCATACTTGGGAGGTGCAACATTGACTTGAGAAGAGAAACATGTCTCTATCCTCAATGAGAACCTCTAGTTTTTTGTCGTTTGGACTGCTGCAAGTAATCTATTACTCCCATCCTTCTCATGAATGACACATTTGTTATTTTCCATCAGCACCTTGTATCCATTTTGAATGAGTTGTTCAACACTCATCAAGTTGTGCTTTATACCGGGGGCAAAATACAATTCTGTATCTCCTTCTCACCTTGCTTGGTGTGGACCACAATAGATCCTTTGCCCACTATGGGAATAGTTCCATTATTTCCCATCTTAATTTCAGACTTAAAAGTCTTATCAATGAAAGAGAATAAACTTTCATTACCACTCATTTGGTTGCTACAACCGCTGTCCAGGTACCATACCTCAGGGCTTTCTTCTTCACCAATGTTACACATGTTGAAGGTTGTGGGATTATTTGCATTTTCCATGTTCACATCAGTCACATTAGCATTTTGCTTTGACTGATCACCCTGTTTTTTCTAGCATTCACTTGCATAATGCCCATACTTATGAGTTATGACAGTAGTAGCATTCAACATTGCTCTTGTTGGAGTTGTAATTCTTCTTACCTCCTCTAGAGCTGTTTTGAGAGGTGCTTGCTCCCTCTTGGTTGCTTGCTCGTCTTGAGCTTTCTGCACCAGCATTCCTTTGACCATTCCTTCCACGACCTCTACTTCTTGAGCCTCTACTGGAGCCATTTCTTCCTCTCCCCTTGCCTCTTGAATTCTCTTGAGCCTTAAAAGATTGCTCTTGGAAAGTTGTTGCTGATTTGTTGATCCGGTGCTCATGGGTTTGAAGAGTTCCCATCAACTCATCCATGGTCAATGTGGTGAGGTCTTTTGCTTCCTCTATGGTCATCATAAGGTTGTCATATTTCTAAGGTAAACTCCTCAATATCTTTTCTACAATCCTCTGCTCATCATAGTCTTCTCCATTTGATTTTAGCTAGTTTATCAAAGTGGAGATTCGTGAGCTGAACTCTGCAGTAGGTTCATTGTCTCTCATTTGAAAATTCTCAAACTCTCTTCTGATCATCTTTAGCTTCACTAATCTAACCTTATTAGTCCCCTTGAAGTTCGTCTCAAGGATATCCCATGCTTCCTTTGCATAATTTGCTGCTATAATCTTGGAAAAAATTGTCTCTGTCATCGCTGCCTTAATTAGACTTAATGCCTTAGCATCCTTTCTCCTTGACTTTTTCAACTGAGTCTTTTGTGGATTTGTGAGAGCAACATACTGAGCTGGGTCTGTCACATCATTGAACTCATTAATCACAAATTTCCACTAATCATTTGCAACCATTATGGTTTTCATCTTCTTTGTCCATGTATCATAATTTTGTCCATTAAAGGACGGTGGTTGCTGCCATATCTTTCTTGTATCTTCCGCCATGTCAGATATCCCAAAAAAACAAATGCCCTAACTCATTGTGGATGTGAGGCCTCAAAGCTCTGATACCATGTGAAAAATAAATCACAACTCTAAAAATTTTGCTTTCAGTTTTGCTGGGCACCAATGGATGCCGAGCGACAGGTAGTGGGTGCCGAGTGAACTGGGCACAAGAGGAAGCCGAGTGAACTCGGCGCACAAGGGAAACTTGGCACAGTAGATGCCGAGTGAACTTGGCAGTATGGATGTCGAGTGAGCTTAGTCACCACTACAAGGTGATGCTCGGCAATAAGGTATGCCGAGTGAGCTTGGTCCAAACTGCAGAAGCAGAACTTGGTCAAAGACTAGACCGAGTGAGCAGTATACTAGATTGTCATTAAAACGTAGAGAGCGGAAGGATGAACCTTTCAAACATGAACTTATCAAATGCAAAATAATATGCAATAAGAATAGAAGGGAACACCAAGGATTTGTATTATGCTTGCTTGCTTGCTTTCTATTCAAATATGATAAAACTATTACAAAATCTGGGAGCAATTCGGCTTCAACCAAAAAATCCTAAAATCTTCAAACTGATAAAACTTAAAACTTAAAACTTGCAACTCTAATGGCTACATACAAAAATGCCTGGAGCAATCACTGCTTCACAGGTTGAAATAATAAGAACTTGCAGAATGACAGAAGATCCAACACGTGCAACGTGAAATTGAAACTCTTCTGTCTTCTAAACACTGACTTGATCTGCTGATCGATTTCCTTCTCTTCCTTCTCTGCTCTGCAACTCTTCTGCTCTGATCTCTTCACTTTGATATGATCGAATGAATCTGATATATTCCTTTTTGTCTCCCTTCAAAATGTTTTCCCTCTCTTTTCCAAGTTTGAAAACTCACCTACCCGCATTCATTATTTCTGACTGTTCTGCAGGCCGTTAGGTGGTAGGTGGGTGTTTGGCTCTAGGGGCAAACGTCTATCTGCATTTAATATTTCAACAAGTTAGTGATTAATATTATTTGTTTTGCAGATCACCAAATTCTAGGAAAGGTTATAAGTGCCGACTTAGGATGACATGTCCCTTTGAGGGACATGCCCTTTAGTCATGATATTTAGGGAGGTTATTGTTCTAGTTTTGAGGACACACAAAGACATTTCAGTTTGTTCCCTCAAGCAACAATATCCAGTAAATTTATTGCAGAGATAAAACTATTTTTTTTCAGATCAGAATAAAGATTGACAACTACTTCATACTTCAGAATTTAAGTTCATTCTTCAGCAATAAAAGATAGATTTACAAGTCTGATCTAAAACACAGAATTTTGAGAAACTTTACACTTGTACACTTGTTCTTTCCACCCTTTGGGAGTAGCTATGGTGGATGTTTGTTACATCCCTATTTTTGCTGAATTGAAAATGCTCATTATAGCCGTTGAGACTTCAAGCAAATCGAGTTGGCTGGTTAAAATTTGTCATTCATTTTGGTTTCATATGAAAATGAAGTGTTAGTTGTTCGTTATGGTTTCATATGAAATGGAAGAGTTGGTTAATGCTTATGATTCATGAGAATTAGAAATATTGGTTTTTGTTATGATGTGATATGAATGGAAAATGGATTAGCTAAAATGATTATTTGATTTTGATTAAAAGTTTTGGAAATATGTTATTACCATCATAAATTTCTTTTTGCAAGAATGCGGCGAAGGGGGGGAAGCATTGCCAGAGGGAATTGGGTATGAGGACACCAACCTGCTAGTGAGCCAACAGGTGTGAGTCCTAACCACCATGACCAAGGAAAAGAACTAGGCAGAAAGGATATACGAGTGACCACCATGAGCTAAGTGGGTCAACACTCATTAAAATAATAAAATGAACTAATTAAGAACAATTGTTACCTTTAAGGAATGAGTCAATCCTTCTTGCATATCAGACATGTTCTAGTATAATGGTAACCACGGTAATTACATACATTCGTACATGTACATACATATATATATATGTGTGTGTGTGTGTGTGTATTCAAATATGACACACATGTATGTATTAAACTTAAAATATACTGTATACACAAAATACACATATTTGGAATATTGTGTATATGTGTACATAAAGTTATAAACATATAAGTATATGTAATTATAATAGGCACCATTATAATAAAACATGAAGAGTAAAGTTATCAATATTATTCCATCTTATGTCAATGCTTTAATAATATTTCTTCCATCAGCCTTCAGTATGGCTTTTGATTATTTAAATCAAGAACATAACTTATGTTGCCACCTTTCAATCATCTTGCTTGTAATTCAATTTCGGGAGTGTAACTTGTGAACCAAGTATTTCTTAAGACATAAGATCAGTTAGCCTTTTGACATCTGCTAATTACTTCCTTTCTTGCCAATTGTTTTTCATAGCGGTGATTGCTTCTTTCTCCTCCAATTAGCTCTTTCATACGATTCATGTCTTTTTGAGCAAGAGCCAACCCTTGCAACTCTTTACTATTTTCTCTATTCTACATCTGCGAAATATGCTAGCAAGTGCAGATCGCTCCAAACCTCTCTCCTCTTATAGTCAGAACTTCTGATTTATGTAGTCAGTGATATCTGCTCGGCATTAGCAAGCATTTGCCAAACAGTTGAGAGTGACATTACCTTTGCTTTATTAACTAGGTCGTGCGTCTCCTTCGCACTTCTCCTTTTATGTTTATTATGATTGAAGTCCCGAAGATTCAATTCATAGTATGAATGAATTTGTAAATGTAGATAGAGCCAGATGGACTAAGGTTGTAAATGTAGATAGAGCTACTTGGACTAAGGTTCGAAATTGAATGATGTGTTTACGTAGTTGTTTGATTTATCTGCTGTATACTTCCATGAATTTTCTTTCAAAACTTTTTATAATTGAGGAAGAACATTTTTCTTCGTGCAATACTTATATAGAGGTATCATCCACATGCTTCTGAGATAAGGAAAGACATCATCAGAGATATAATGAAATTGTTATGAAAATGCAGTGAACTTTTATATTCTATATCATGTCCGAAATGAGTAGAGTTTAACAAAGAAACATGGACAGCCACACCGGGATTCATCGAGGATGACCAACAAGGTTGAGATGAAGGTTATAGGCTGATTGTAAGAATTTGGTATAACTCTGATACCATGTAAGAATTTGCCTTAGGGCAAAATGACACCAAGATCAAGAAGCACAAGACTTAGCACAATATGGACCAAATGATGTATGATCATAATAACAATATGAGAATGAATAATTGATTGAATATACACTAGGAGTGCCTATATGTAAAAGCATCTAGAATGATTAGGAGTTAGGAAGAGATAAGCTCAACAATTAAGCACACGTCCACC
Organism: Cupressus sempervirens; assembly: GCA_028749045.1. Classification (NCBI taxonomy): domain Eukaryota; kingdom Viridiplantae; phylum Streptophyta; class Pinopsida; order Cupressales; family Cupressaceae; genus Cupressus; species Cupressus sempervirens. The sequence continues at coordinate 462,452,483 of CM053790.1, forward strand.
AGAAGTGGATAATCCTCCATTGTGCATGAATGTACGTGCAACAATGAGAGGATGAGCATGACAAGGTGTATCTTATATAGAGATGTTGTAGACACCATGTGCTTAAATTAGTTGCTAACTCCTGTGTTGTCAACAAGACAACTCATATGACAATGCATAATCCTAGGTGTCTAGATACTGCATTAACCTAAGTAAACTTAAGTAAAGTGTAAATAGTAATTAATTATTTACACTAACACCCCCCCTTAAGTACAACTTAGGGGAATGCACTTAAGCTTACAAAAGCTATGATGGGTCCCAACTACAAGGCCATGTTAGGTACCCATGTACAAATGCAATGATGTACATACAATGCTATGCAATGTAATGTAGTGCAATCTCTCTAAAATTGGAGTAAGAGGGAAAACTAGAGTAAGAGGGAAAACCTTGTGGGAAAAACCTTCCCCCAAAAAGAGAGATAAGTACAACAAGGAAGATGCATGTATGGATGGAGTAATCAAGATCCCTCCATTATGACATACATCATGCATATACAATAGAGAATCCCTCCATGAAATCCCCCCTTTAGGGAAGGATCTTCTGATGATGAGTGCTTGAAGACAAAAGAGAATCCAATGCCTACAAACAACATTTCTCCCCTTAGGAAGAAGATACACCAAATATAGGTGCAAGTATGCTTCCCTTTGTGGATAGGAAGATGGAAGAGGGATCCATATGTAGGATGTTGTGGATGCTGCCTCTAAAGTCAGCTCATATGTTGACAAGTCCTTGATGAATGTAGATGCCACAAGCCAATTTGGTGGATACCCAAAAGAAGGTGGCAAACAAGGTAACGTGTCCATGTAGGAAAATAAATCAAACTCCAAGGACAAGGAATCATCCTTATAGGAAGATATGGGGAGAGAAGCAATGTGGCCTCCCCTCAATGATGAATGCACACCTATGAAAGAAGCTCCTTGATGATTGAAGAAGCTGCACCATGAAAATTGAAAGAAGTTCCTCCTTGTAGGAAGAAATGGTGCCATAGGTGTATCAGAGAATGCTCCCCAACTAGTAGGAAGAATCCTCAGAAGATATGATGTCTGAGGAAACTGGTATACAATCTCCAAAGACTGATATGTCTTCTCTGAAGTAAAAGAGTCCTAACTACTGAAAAGAAGTGTCCTCAATCATGTCAGTCTCGAAAGAAGGATCAAGTGGTTGAGGGTCAGAGGGTTCCCTCGCAACAAGTGAAGAAGAATTCTCCTCAATAAAGAGAAGATGAATGTCATCAATAATGTCTCCCACATCTTCAATGTAAGACTCCACAAACACCACTGCAATGTCTGGAAGGAAGTCATCCCATGAAGCTGAAATAGGAAGACATGGCGTTTCCTGCTGCACTGAATTAGGAGCATCTGTGGCTGGAATTGGATTAGTAGAAGCAATAGGAGCATCGGAAGGTATGATCTCAATTGGAGTTGTAGGTACCAGAACTGGAGTGACTGGAGGTAGAATGTCCTCTGGAAATGGAGGGACTTGTGGATCTTCATATGCTTTCCAAAGACTCATCCAAAGGTCATGAGGTTCACTGACCTTTCTAAGGACATCAAAGCAATCATGATTGATACTGAAAAAATGGATGACACAATTATTCGAATAGGTGTCGGATCAGTGTAAGAGGCCAGTTCTTTGGAACATAGGAAAGGAAATACTTCATTATGCTCTCTTAGATGATCAATCATCAAAGCACTCCATTTTTGATAGTTCTTTCTTGTCAACTTCAATTTTAAACCAAACTGACATTTGTGACAAGACTCCATGAGATCAAATAATGTATGCACCCTCCAAAATGCAAAAGAGAATCAAAGAACCCCACCTAATGTATGATTTGGCACTTTATATTTAGTGCGATTACAATAGCCACTTGCCAATTTAGGGTCTAAGTGGACTTCTGATTTTGCTGTGTACAACCTCCTTTTGGAGTTCAAATCTGGTACATAGTACTGTAGCTCAAAAGTACAACAATTTTGAAGTTTGATCAAGGCATTACAATGCAAAAAAAGAGCTATTTCTGAAAGTGTTAGTTCTGTCAACACAAGCCTGTAATTTGATTGTAGATCTGGAAAGTAGAAGAAAAATTATGCACTTTTCAAAAAAAACGGAACCTAAATATGTGTCCAGATGAGCTTGAACTAAGCCTTTGAAGTTGCAAAAATCGGGATTTGCGATTTGTAGAAAAACTCAGGAACAGGGATCTTAAACATCTTGCACCAATGTGTAGATCACGAAATTCTACCCCAAAACAAAAAAAATTGCTCGAAAAAAGAAGTCTATATGATGGAGATATCGCTGTTTGAAAATCACTTCTGTAATTATTTTTCCTAAATCGCAGTTGTCGCACCTCCAAAAATCAAATGACTCTAAATTTCACCTCAGATGTCCAATTTGATGAAACAATAGTCAATTTAGGGTTTTCTTGACCTTTTGAATGTGATGCCAATATCTGATTTGCACCAACAAGCTCCAATCTTCATCTGGAAAAAAACTCTTTTATTGGCCTAAAAGGTCAATTTTTTTTTTGTAAAATTTCAGAAATAAGCTGCAAATATTCAGATCTGAAAAATTAAATGCATAGATCTGAAGAGATCATATTGATTTCGCAAATTGGGCCTTCGGGTTCCTGTTTGCAAAAAAAAATTTGCCTCAAATTTGACTATAGCCCAAGGTAGGCAAATTTATAGTCAAAATTCACCAAATCGATGCTCCAGATGCAATGGTGAGGTCCGCTTTGGCTCTAGATGCTCCCAATAGCTACAGATACTCCGGATCTGAATCGTGGTCCTCCGAGAGGTGAAGCAAGAATGGTCTCCAATGGCTATGAAATAACGCTCCCTCAACTTTGATACCATGTAAGAATTTGCTATAGCTCTGATACTATGTAAGAATTTTCCTTAGGGCAAAATGACACCAAGATCAAGAAGCACAAGACTTGGCACAATATGGACCAAATGATGTATGATCATAATAACAATATGAGAATGAATAATTGATTGAATATACACTAGGAGTGCCTGTATATAAAGGCATCTAGAATGACTAGGAGTTAGTGAAGAGATAAGCTCAACAACTAAGCACACTTCCACCAGAAGTGGATTATCCTCCATTTTGCATGAATGTACGTGCAACAATGAGAGGATAAGCATGACAAGGTGTATCTTGTATAGAGATGTTGTAGATACCATGTGCTTAAATTAGTTGCTAACTCCTGTGTTGTTAACAAGAGAACTCATATGACAACGCATACTCTTAGGTGTCTAGATAATGTATTAACCTAAGTAAACTTAAGTAAAGTGTAAAGAGTAATTGATTATTTACACTAACACTGGTAACCATTGAATATGGAAGAAAACCTTCAAGACAAAGGTGGGAAATCAGTTCTAAACTAATCAACAAATAAACATAAACAAATATAATTAAACTGAGTCAGCTCATGGTGGTCAATAGGTTTAAGTCTTGTTTGTCAAGTCGAGCGGTGGGCGATCAGGGATGAAGTGCCTATGAAAAATCCTTGGCCAAGGTAGGTTAGTGGCATGCTTGTTGCTCTAACCACTAAAGATCAGGATAGCTTGTAGTCGGATAAATGGGCTGATCGGAAGGATTCCATAGCGTAGCTGGTTGTATAGTTGACACACTAACAACAGGATGCTTAGGTGGCAGGACAAGTAGTGTTCCATGCCTAATCTTGCACAGGGAGGGCTTTTATCAGTTGAGATTGTGTGGGGATACTTAGGGTCTGCGGTTGGGAGGCTAAGCCCCTGACCATGCTTCTCCTCTCCACTAGATGCCAGGACTTGCACAAGACAAAATCAGGATTTGCTTCTTAAGCCTTCACCATTATTGGGTCTTTTATGTATTGAACCATGTTCAATTTTTGCAATTATTTCTTCATATTTAGATAGAGTTGAATGATCTCTCTTTCCTTTAAGTAAATGATTAGTTATGAATACTCTTTAATTTGTTAGTTAAAGTTAATTTAGTTATTTTGTTATAGCCATTAAACCTCTTTCATATGAATATGTAAAATATTTGTTATAACTATTCTTCATGTGATCATGGAAAGCAACCCATTTCAATGATAATATAACTGTTAAGCATGGTTAGGAAGATAGCATGTTACAATGTCATGTGAGAGACTATGACTTAACACTTGTGTTTATTCATCCTCGGGGAGTAGCCATAGTGAACATCACATCACGTTGAGTGATTCCATGATGAACACTTGTGTTCATTTGCATTTCCATTCATGGGAGTAGCCATGATGGACAGACCCTCTAGGAGTAGCCATGGCGGATATTACTCCGTTAATGAGATATTGAGAAGGATTTCTCCCTAGCTAAGAGGGAGTGTTAATGTCATTGTAGCTATGGTCAGATTCCTTCAGGCCGACAAAGATAACATAAAGGTTGCGATAATATAATAATTATATTGATAATATTATTGTCATAATAATTATATTGTTGATATAATTATGATATTGTTAGATAATATAATAATAATATTTATTGAGTTAATATAATTACATATTAATTATATTAAGTAATATGTAATTAACTATAGAGATAATTATTATAATAAAATATTTAATAGGGCTGAATTGGAAGTGTGGTGACCCTTGGTGAAGGGGCACCACCGATAAGTATAAAGGAAGAATTAAATCTTCCTTCTGAAGAAAATCCAAAAACACATAATCTGCAAAAACAACATATAAAGGCATTGGAAACACAGCTGTTTTAATAAACACTTACTGGTGGGCCATTTCTACAGTTTTCTGCAGGTCAAAAGATCCAAAAATCATCCATTTCCCATGCCATTGCAACCTTTCAACTAAAAATTGAAGGAAAACAATTTAAAAAAAATATGAAAATTAATTTGAAACCAGAAGTATCCCATAAACACTACAAAGCCAAAACTGGCCTATTGTAGAGTTAATAAACATGACAGCAATTGCATCAGGGATGGATTGCTAATTGAGGGGCTCTAGGAGTATGAAAAATACCTCTTATTTGGAGGTGGGTGCTGATCTTTAATGAAGGGCATTTGTGCAGAATAACTCCAGCTTCAAGCAAAGCAGGCTCGTTAGTTTCACAACAAAAATATTTCATGGCCCAATGGACGATATTACTGATTTATACTTGTTCATCAAACATTTCTGCCTTTTTTGATAGAATTTTTTTGTCAAAATTTCATTAGTACAGATTGTGCTCTATTCAGTTTTGAGTATAGCTTCATATCATTTTCTATAAATACTAGCTTCATATCATTTTCTATAAATACTATTGATCAGTAGTTATAGTAAATTTTCTTTTTATGGTGGCAGTATTTGGCTTACTGGTCATAAATGAGGGGTCCTTTATTTTGATTCTCCTAAGAATTACATCCAGCATTATTTGTTGGTATATGCCACAGTTAGTGTGTAGGATGCAGTATTTTAACTCATATCAACACGTGATCATGTCTTCTATTGTTTGTTCTCGGGCCTCTGCTTTAAAATCCAAGAACCTTTCAATTTAGTGGTGATTTGTCTTTATAACAATACTCAGCTGTAATACAATGCCCTCATAAGGGTTGCTTTCGAGGGAAGCAAAACACAAAATATCCACTGTTAGATCTGTGACATAATGATAAATGGCCAAGATTTACAATCATAAATTATACATAAAATGTGGATTTATCAGCTATTGAGCAATCTAGATGCACTTCTGCAACAAGCAGAATGCACCAGCAGGGTGAAAACACAAGCGTCTATCCAATATTCAAAGCACACTTTATCCAGCGTTGAGAATGCATTATTAATATTTTATTTGAAAGGTTGAGACATCATTTTCCTTACATATAATACATACATATATTCATTCACATATTTGTAGATGCCAATCTGAATATTTACAAATGTATAATGTATAGTTTTATGAAAATTTATGTGATTGTTTACAAAAATAGGCCTGCAAAATAAATAAAGCTAATAAATCCAAGTATATACGATTGATAGCTTCTATTATTTTTGGCAACTACCGTTTATGAAATAAATTTCTTAGCTTGAACTTCTGCTTTCAGACTCACGTCGATCCTCTGAAAGATGCTATCTACATTGATGGGAAGACCCTTCCAAAGAAGCAACAGAAGAAATTTTATTTTGCTTTGAACAAACCTAAAGGGTGAGAGCTTATGCTGCATTGAACATCATTTTAGAATTTTGGTTCCTTCCTGACTATTCTTAATTTGCTTCTGGACTATAATATTCTTAATCTGTTCTGGAATTTCTTACAACATATTAAGCACTAAAGCAAATGCAGGTACATCTGCTCAAGTGGGGAAGAGAAGAAATCTGTGTTGTCACTTCTTGAAAAATATATGAAAATATGGGTATGCAAAATATTTTGACTGTTACGGTAATCTGATAAATGTTCATTTCTTTCTACCATCCTTTTCAAACTATAATCATAAAAATCAATCACAAATAGCTTAAGCATGCATTCTTTTGCTGGCTACTCATTTTTTCAATTTTGGAAAACTTACAGATAACTCGCTTTTTGTCAGGTACAAAGAAATCAAGGGGTGCCGAGGCCCAGGTTGTTCACAGTTGGCCGACTTGATGTTGCTACTTCTGGCTTAATTATTATCACAAATGATGGTAACAAGAGTGACCATATAATAGATTCAAATATTTTTGTGGGAATGGCTGTTATTAACTTTATTGTTTTACTCTGATAATGTTCAGGGGAATTTGCTCAGAAGGTTGCACATCCTTCATCAGGAGTTAGGAAAGAGTAAGACCTAGTGAGACTTTGTAATTATTGTGTTTAAGACAGATAATATTTTCAAGTTTATTTTGTGTTCTATAACTATAAACAAATAAATCTGCATGATGTTACAAAGACAAAGTGGCTTACCCAATAAAAAATGTAAACAGCAGAATTACTACGTTTTGATCATGCAAATTTAGGTGTTTTTCTTGGATTAATTTTATAAGCTAAATAATTGTTTTGGGTCTTTTTGACTGGTGTTGGAACTGAACATGAATAGGGTTACATCCTGCAATATTGGACATTGATAAAATGGCTACAATTCTGCTAAATGGGCTTTTGCCTTATCAGAAATGTGTATACTTAAAAATCACAGCTACAACTCATCTCCAATTGTCCCGAGTTTATTATAATATTCCTACTTAAATTCCGTAGATATCACTAGATTGATCCTGGCACAGTTGGAGATTGAATTTTGTTAGAATATCTTCTTATGGGTAGCACAGATTGACAGTTCTTTTCTTAAACTTTCTAGAATATTGAATATTCTCATTAACAAAAATGAATCAGCAAAAGAAAGTCAAAGCAATGTTTGAAATCCACAAAGCGAGCCAGTTGCTGATTACTATGCTGGATTGAAACTTTGTTAGTGATGTGTTAACATTTTAGTTTTTTTTGATGGACAGTAGAAAATGGAGAAGTGTGCAAGGAAGAACCATTTTATAAATTTGAAGTTGAAGGTCCCTTTCGAAGGATAAAGAGAATGATATATTTCCTCACAAAGAAAACTAAAAATAAAATAAAGAGCTAGCTGGATTTTGCTTAGTTTTAGTACAGACAAACTTAAATTAAACCTTATTTTATTATTAGACAAGGGCACAGGGCTTTTCAGTGCTTCTATGCTAGACAATAGGTTTTCTTCTTTTTGCCCAACAGGGAATACCTAAAAAGTTAATGAACTCTTATACTTTTCGGCTAAAGATATGAATCAAAACTATGATTACAAAAAAGATATTGGAGTGAAAAGAGACATAAAACCAGGTAAATTTAATCTGATGAGTGCAAACAAAGCCACAATCATCAACTTTACTGAAAATTGCTATATGAGGCTGCAATTTCAGCGACGTAATCCAAATTTTCTTAATATACACTCACAAAATCCCGCAAAAAGCATTGATAAAAGCCTTAAGCAGAAAGTGGACATAACAAATTCTGTTGAAACCCAAGTCAATACATTTATAAGTTTCTAACATCCTGTTGATGTGAGTTTTATTCCACTACAACATGCAGAATTAAATACACAATGTTTCTAGGTGAAACACCAAACATTCCATCCTCTCTTGATATAAGGTCATCTCTCATGCTAAGTTTGCAAAGTAAGATCATATAATGACTTCAAGTTTCTTTCAGCTGTGGATACTCAGTTCAGTAAAATAATTTTTTTTTTGCTGGTAATCACTTAGGGAACTTATGCTTGCTCAATCGATGGGTATCAACTGCTTGCACTTCTAAAGATTTAAGTTCACAATGTACAATGAAAATATGGTTTGATTTTCCAACTTCTCCACTTCAACTCAAACATAACTTATACAACTACTTCTACTACTAACTATGACTGCAAGGAATCGTGGATGGACTCGGACAATACTAGATGTAGCTTTATCGACAACTCCACCCTCTTAGTGCAAGCTTCTAAGGATATTCTTAAATGGTTTTAAAATTAGTATCTACTCTCTTCAATCTCATCAATGGATGCAAACTAAAGATTGGATATGAATTGAAGTGAAGTACTTTCACTAGCTTATCACACAAGGCACTCCTACCATCAGCAAGAGGCTAATGGCCTAGTTTATATCCAATTCAAGCAACATCCAATATTCTTTCAACCAACTAAACTAATTATAAACAAAGTCAAATGAAATCATAAGCCAAGTGAGGAAATATAGATCACCATATAAAATGCAAACTTGATCACAACAATTCAATGTGCAAGATACAGCAATCAAAATTAAGCAAGTCTGCTGTTATCTTAGCAACAATTCTCCAACAAGTCCTGTTTTATGAATGAGAGGGGTGGGGGTTTATATAGGAGCTCCTTTAAGCTAAACATAGGCTCCTATGTAGCTTTATCAACATCCTTGTGTATGTAGGGTTTATCTCTCATAGAAACATTCTTGGAATGCAACAGGGACAAACTTACCCCCCCCCCAACTGAGATCCTCCCCTTAATCTACTCCTCGCCTGTCGACATCAATGACAAAGGCTTTCCAGAGTCGAAAAGCTAAGATAATCAATAGCACTTCTTGAACACATGCTTCTTCTGAGAAACTTAATGACTAGATGAGAGTGATATCACTCCCAATTTTTACTTTAGGTACTTAATAGAATCTTTGGAAGAGGTCATGGAGATGTAAGCAAATTTTTTCTTTATAATGATATATTTCACTTTACTTGCTAATCAACCACATGCTCGCTTAAGATGTCATCTTTGATGCGTGTATGCTTTGTTCTGGAGTGCATGACTGAATTCTTCATAATGTTGATTGCACTCCTATAATGACAAAATATAAATATAGGATGATCATATTCTACTTTGATATCTTTCAATGTTTGCTTCATCTATAAAATTTTAGTGCAAAAAGACACTGCTGCAAAGTACTCTGCCTCTGCCAACTGATGCTTGTTTCTGACTGAACTGAGCTACCAGATTATCTTCTAGAAAGAATGTACTACCACTTGCACTCTTTCTATCATCAACACTACCGTCCAAATCTGCATCTATATATGCTGCTATGATGAAATCTTCACCTCGTGAATAATATAAGCCAAAAATGAAAATAATAGACCTTATCTTCTGAAGCAGGTGGCAAGGTGGTCCACCTGAGTCCAATTTTTTGACATTTTTGCGCTAGTACTGCTCTGACTAAAGACAATGCTGCATGATGCAAAATGTGATTTGTCAGGATGTTGTGCGAAGAGTTTCCTGGTTTTCTTCTTGCATGGACAATATAGGTGTTTTGAGAAATTGCAGTAAGATTAAGGACTCATGCCTATGAGGCCCTAATCTTCCTTCTCTACTGGAGACTATGGCCCTTTCCGTATGAGAGTTCACTCTCCCTTATTTCTGAGTGATGCTGCCACATATGTTCAGATGAGAGTAAGTGACATTCTTGTGTATTATGTATCTTTTTTGTTATTTTCTTTTAAAATCACTCAGGCCCAACCTGGTCACGTGGGCTAGTTCTTCTAGGGGATATCTAAAATTGTTGTCCCCATAATTCAAAGCTAAAAGTTGAAACTATAAATCATATATTTTGATGATTTCAATTTGTGTGGCGATTGTCTTTTTATTTTGGTTATGTGTTTAACAGAATTTGTGGTATTTGTTGATTGGTTGGCGATCCCATTGATCTATAGAAAGAGGTGTTCTAGAACGTGAAGATTCTAGCAACAAGATATGCCTTCAATTTGTGCATCTTAGATGAAGAGACTATAGTTGATTGGTCAACAACATTTTGAGCCACAGTGCACCCTGTGACAATATTGTATGCATGTGCTTATATGGACTTGAGAGCCGATGTTGAAGGCTCTATTAGTGATATGCCACTTGCCAATACTTTCTTTGAGCAGTAGACTCGTGGCAATTAGCAATCTATCGAAATTTGTAATTTTTTAAGTTCACAGTTATTTTCTTAAATGCTGCTACTAGATAGGGGTATTTGGACTTAAGTAGAATAAGCAGGAGTATGGACTTCCTTGAGAATTTTTTCCACCTATACTTTCATACCTGAAGGTAAGATTGCCCACGGAAATACCTATGACCCTTACAATCAACTGCACAAAATCTGATAACTATAATGAGTACTAAAACCATCCAGGTCATTCAGTTGATGTGCTCCTCTACCAAACTCCATTATCCTTTGTGCTTTTTAAGGACACTAATGCAAAGAGTAATGAATGCATAATATTTTTTTTGGACCTGATCTAATCCTTTGCTTACAAACTATAGTCATAGTTTATGTCTCTAAAGGATTCTGGTTGCAGAAACTTTATCAGAGTCTACTGACTGTGTCATCAGAAAGAAAAATTGTCATTGTTTCCTATTAAGATTTAAGATGTAGATAGTCGCAATATATGTTAGACATATACTGGATGTAAAAGAAAGGATGTCCAGTGATTCATGCAGTTGATGAATAGAATGAGAAAGCTCATCTAGATGAGAACTGTTTTTCTTCTCTTGTCAGACAATATCATTGTGTATTCGCGAAGTCTTTTATTCAAATCACATGATTGGATTTTAACATATGATTATCATAAATGTTCTTCTTGCATCTAATACTTCTTCAATTTGTCAAGGATTTTTGAAATGTTATGTTCCATGACTCATTTATATTTTTCTATATCATATCATGGTTCAGGTATGTTGCTTCTGTTGAGGGAAAAGTTAATATGAGGCATTTGCAGGCTATTAGTGAAGGGACTCTTGTTGAAGGAGTTCATTGTGCCCCTGTATCTGTTGAACTTGTACCTCTAGGAAATGAACAGAGACAAAGAGTGCGCATTGTAGTAAGTATCCCTTCAATTTAGAGTTAGAATTGTTTTTTCTGTATATTATGTATTGGGTTGATGTGATAAATGGCTAGTATGTGCAGTTACTAACTGAGGATTCTGTATTCCCTAAACTTTTGAATGCATGAATTAAATTGTGAAATTATGGGAATGCGTCATCTTAGACCGATATGTTTATAACTCAAAGTTCTATGGATAAATAATTCTTGCTTAGTTTTTTGGAAGAATGTTTTCCTGATTTAATCCAAATGTTCGTATATATAATATCAATGTTGGACATTGAGCTTCTCAGAATCTCGCAAGGAATCATGCACCAGAGTCATTGTTGTTTGGAATCAAATGGATATGTCATCTCTATTATTGATTCTCCAAAGGTTTTATAACTCATGTTCATGTTTGCTACTATTTTTTATATTAATATAGCTTTCTTCTTCTTTCATCCTTTCCCAGTTGTGCATGGTCTTGAAATCTTGTCTCGTACAGTTTTGGTTTTCACAGTTAACTTCTGTTGATATTGGTGGTTTCTATGAAGTCTCTGACACATAAAAATGGAATGGAGTAGATCAAATTTATTGAACTCAATGCTACAGGAGTTTCACAAAGATAGATAGGCTCACCATGGCACAAGAGGGCAATCAGTTGGTTGATGAAGAAATTTGGTTCAGTTGTTCAGATTTGGAAGGTTCTCAGTCAGGCACAACTAGAGTAAGTTGTTGCATGTGTTGAAAAGGTCACTGCAGATTTCTTGCAGGTTGCTGTAGGTGTCCGCTTGGCTGGTGTCCACTAGGCTACTACAGTTTTGTTTTTACATGCTGCAGGTGAATGCTAGCTGTTGTATGTAATGTTCCCGTCATAAAATAAATGAGATATTAAAATAAATTTTGTTAAGGGACCAATTGATTTATTATATCTCGGGCCCATTTCTATTTTTTAAAAAATTTCATAGGTGTTTTCCCTCGACGGGGTATATATGTCTATTGGGTTGATTTGTTTTTGGCATGTGACTTGAGTTGTTTTATTGTATTGCGAATTCTAGTTGTAGTTCTTCTCTGTTCGCCATTTCAGAAGTGAAAGATCTTCTGTATTTGGCTATCTTAGTTTCAATGGGATTCAACTCTCACCCTATTCCGCTTTTTTTCTTTCTTTCGGATCTGGCAAGTCTAAAATGCCACCTTGGTGTTTATTAGATAAATCTATTTGTATCTTTGACAAATTAATATAACTTTGGCACTAATTGGTACTTGGCACTATTCGATACTTGGACTTGTGCAATTGTAATATTTACTTCACCTTCATGCAACACAACGCTGTAAGTCACACTGAAACAGAGGATTACATACAACCTTAGCACTCTCCTTTTGACACCTCCTATCCACGGGTATCCTTTCACCATATGACAGACAAGGCACCATCTGTACATTGCCTTTGTCAACTGTACGTCATACTCTTCCAACCTTCGTATGGCCTCCATTCACATACCATACGTTACCCCCCACTTCGCCCACTATATCATACGAAAAATTGACTCTTTATATTCCGTACACCACTAGACACCCTCCCTCCGTGCACCATTGGCATTCTATATTTTATGGTCATTGTGCAACACTTTACACATTCCAACCTTTCCTTATGAACAAACTTGTGTGCAGGCATGTGATTTTAGACAATCTGATCACTGACAAACTCAATGGCCTTTGGGAACATTACAGTGTTATCAGTGCCAATGTTCCTACCAGCTTATGGATAGTGAATGAAAGCTTATTGCTGAAAAAGGTGGTACTAGTTAGTTGATAGAATGGGTGATTTGCAAGATCCTATTGTCGTCGAAGTCATGATGATATTGAGGGAGCTCTCAAGGAATTAGACACAAATTAATGACATTCAATGACCCATGGAAGAAACATTATGTAAACTAGCCGAAGGCAAAATATCTGGTGAACATAATGGTCATAGCAACGACTTAGTCCCTAGAAAGACAAATCCTCATCTAACATGTTCTCGACCCTCCATGCCAACTTTCCCTCCACAAATGAAGGCACCTCATAGAGGAAGGGAATCAACCTTTGAAGAAGTGCAAGAATAGTTACGGGAAAATTGGAGGAATGCAAATATAGAAGGGGTTATATCTTACAAAGATTACGGTAAATCAAGAATGAGGTACTCAGGTGGTGGCAACTATGGTTATTTCAATGAAGATCTTAAAAGATAGTTATGTAAGGTCAATTTGATGCCATTTGATGGCTCTGGATCAATACCTGCATATGCATGGGTAATGAAATTTGACACCTACTGCAAGCTCAATGTGATGCTCAAAAGGGAAGCAATAAAATTCGCCACACTCCATCTGGAGGGAGTGGCACACAAATGGTGACATCACGACATGGTTGCTCTCGGACATGACCAAGTAAACACTTATGCATAGTTCATAGAAAGACTGATAGATCGGTTTGATTACAAAGATCCAAAACTCAATTTTAAAGAATCAACACAATTAAGGCAAATTGGGTCGGTAGACAATTACATCACAGAGTTTCAAAGGCTGTCCGAATTGGTTACAAACATCTTAGAGAGATGACCAATAACACTATTCATGGATAGCCTAACAAAACCGTTGAAAGGATGGATAGAAGTTTTCAATCCCGTCATCCTCTTCGAGGCTATCAAGAAGACTTGAAGTATGGCATCATCATCAACCTCATCTTTTCAGAGTTACACACCAAAGCACCCTTGGCTTCGAAGGAAAAAGACAACAAACCCCCGCCGAAGAAGCCTATCTTGGATTAAGCTACCAGACAAGAATTCAGGAGGAAAAAATATGTTTCAATTATAAGGAGGTGTGGGAACCAAGACACAAATGTTTAGCGAAAGGAAAAATAGACTACATTGAGGTCATCTTAGATGGTGAGGAAGAGTAGGAAGATTCGACACCCGAAAGAGATAATGGATAGGAGGCTCCTAAGGAGGTTAGCTTAAACCGTACAGAGGATCAATGCATAGGTACGACATGGGGGCATCATTGCTCTTGCCGGTATCTTGAGATGCACGGTTTTTAGGGTACGAGGAACCCTCCAAGGAAAGAGGGTCATAGTAATGGTAGATATCAAAGCCACACTTAATTTCATAAACTTATCAATTCTAAATCGAAGGGGTTTACCTACAGAAACACACGTTGATTTCCAAGTCAAGGCGCCTTGAGGAACACTCTTATTATACACACACACCTAGATCCCCAACTGGGTATTACCATGGACAACCACATGGTGACAGAGGACTTCTTTATAGTGGATCTGGATGACATCTAGGTTATTCTGGACATCCAATGGATGGAAACTCTAGATGAGTACACAGAGTTTCAAGTTTGTGCAGGGCACCTAGGTGACATCATATGTCATCTCAACAAATGGGAGGAGATTCATGATGGAAGACAAGGGGTGACGATCCACCTCATTCAAACATGTTAATTTTGCTTTTTGTAATAAATTGATCCTTGATTGTAAGGTCAAGGAACTTGCGGTGCCATATAAGCCTAAGTACCTTTGTCCTAAGGATTTTTGCTTTTTGACGTTTTGGTTAATAAATTCACTCTAGAAGTGTTTTGTGAGTCATTACAACCTTATTTAGGTCCTAAGTGTTGCAAATGACCAGGTGGTTAAGTCCTAGGAAGTGTTTAGTTGCTGACAACTTTTTTGTCAATTTTGGCAATTTTTTGCAAAACGTTACAACTGGTCATGTAACTACTCTAACCAATTGGTTATCGTTGGGAATGATGTATTTGGATGCTAATATCCTCTATGAATTCAGAGGTGTAAGAAGGTGTACGTTCAACAAGTTTTTATACCTAATACACAGATTTTCTGAGCATTTTACTGTTGTATGGACCTGTACAGATTGGTAGACCAAATCCAGTTGCATGATTTGAAAGTCTTGTGAGTCTAGTTTACATTGCATTTGATTTCATTGTGATTGGGTCAGTTTGAAGCAAGTTAGAGCATTTTCTTTGCAAGTAGGTTTACAAACCCTTAAAATTGAGGGTTTCAAGCAAGATGTGGCCCTAACTTGCATTTCTACAATTGGTTTTCAATGGCCTTCTGGGATTTGCAAGGTTAAGGCGTGCAATTTAAGATTCCTAAGTTATAGATTTTGCTCAGATGATCTAAGGAGTAAATGAACGTGCCCTAGACTAAAATAGCAATGTTTTTAGTCACAAAAATGCTGATTTTGTGGACAGGGCTTGGAAGGAAGCTATGAAACTTGGTAAATGGTCATTTCTTGGTGGAAAAGGTTAGGTAAGACCTCTTGCAACAACAAACCAGTCCTAGGTACACATTCTTGCTCATTTCCAAGTGATCTAGGCTTGATTTGGCCAATTAGGCCTCTGAGGCTTGCATAGGTTCGGGGGTGCTAGAGTAGGTTGTAGAGTTGGTGCTTTAGGGATTTGTGTAACTTCCAAAAGGGTATCCAAAACCCTAGTTAATTTGCCAAGTCTAGTCGAGAAAAACCAAGTTGCTCTCCTAAAACTTTAAAAAGGGCTACAAGGAGAGTTAGGCCTATTGAGAGCAAAATTGCAAAGTAGAAGTTGGGGAAGTAAATCAATTGTGGAAGTCTCATCATCAAGTGTTCCTTGAAAGGTCCTAGGTGTCAGTATGACCCAAGAAATAGGTTGGAGACCATTTCTCAGTTTTAACCATTTTTCCATTGTTGATCCCTAGATTCCTAGATAGGGAAAGTTGCTTTGAAGGGTTGAGGAGTTGTGTAGAAGTTTGATCAATGCTGAAACAAGTTGGAAGAAGTCTTTGAAGACTCTAGAAAAGGTGGGAAAGGTAAAGTTACCTCAAGTGCTATAGTTGGGTACTACCAAGCTTTTGGTGTGAGCACTCTGCATTAAGTGGTATCAGAGCCACTTGGAATCTAATTGGGAGAACAAGATGGCAGAAGGAGAAGACATTCTGTTAAGAATAACCAACATTGAGTTGGCAACAATTGTAAAAGAACAAATGGATGAGAGCAAGGCAGTCAGAGAAGAAAACAGGGCAATGAAGATAGAACTTGACAAGTTGATGGGGCATGTAAGAAGAGGAGAGCATGAAGAGGCTAAGGAAGAAGAAGAAGAAGAAGAGGGAGACAACTTGTGTAACATGCTTGAAGATTAGAGGATCATGGTAACAACACTCCAAAGGGTAGGAAGAAAAGACAAGGGAGACTTTCCCATGTTTGATGGGAAGTTGGAACCAGAGGCATGCATGGAATGGCTGGAAGCCCTTGGGAATCATTTTGAAGCTGAGGAGATACCTACTAATCAAAGAGTTAAAGTGGCAAAATCTAAATTGAAAGGTCTAGCTCTGAGTTATTGGAATTTTCTCCAAAATGAAAGAGTAGAGGAAGAGAAGCAGCCCATTTCTACATAGAAAAGAATGGCAGAAATCATGAAGCAGTTTGTACTTGAGGATTATGAAGTGATGCTCCACAAGAAGCTACACAATCTCAAGCAGGAGGGCATGGATGTAAGTACCTACACTCAACAATTTCATACCTTAACTCTTAGGTCTAAATTGTATGAGAATGAGAAACAAAAACTAGCAAGGTACATTAATGGGCTTAAATATAATATCCAAGATGAGTTAACTTTGGTGTTAGTGGAATCAGTCCACAAATGTTACCAACTAGCCCTCATGATTGAGGAAAAGCAAAGGAGGAAGGTTGAACAAAATAATAGAGGAGGAAGAGGTAATACTTTTAGAGGAAGAGGAAGAGTCTTTGAAAGAGGAAATTTTCCTAGGCAACAAGGAGAGTCTAGCAGCAGCCAAGGGGTAGAAAATGATAGTAGCAGTAGAGGTTCCTTTAGGGGAAGAAGATCTAGTCCAAGAGGAAGGTTTGGAGGTAGAGGAACAAGTATGTTCACTGGAAGATGTTTCTCATGCAACCAAGTTGGACATCAGTCCTTTAGGTGTCCAGAAAAGATCGGTGCAACCAACCAAGGTGAAAGGACGATTCAGTTGCTTCAAGATGAAGATTGTCAAAGTACTACCTCATTCCATACTCCTGCATCTTCTTCAAAACATGCAGGCCCAAAGATAGGAGAAAGTTTGATGTTCAATAGGTCACTTTTGATGCCACTTCCCCAAGAACCTCCTCAAAGAAAATCAATTTTCAAGACAGCTTGCAAGGTGAAAGGAAAGGTATGTAAAGTCATTGTTGATTCAGACTCCATCGAAAATTTAGCTTCTAGTCAAATGGTGAATAAACTAAGTCTACAAAGAATCCCACACCCTAATCCTTATAAGGTTTCTTGGCTAAGTTAGGAGCAACAGACCTTAGTAAATGAGCAGTGCTATGTTGAGTTTCAGATTGGGGAACACAGGGATAAAGTACTATATGAGATTGTGGATATGGATGCTTGTCATCTCTTCCTTGGCAAGCCTTGGCAATATGACACAAATGCCCAACATGAAAGAAAGACCAATGTATATACCTTGTGAATAGGGGGAAAATAGAGCCTTTCCTCAACCCTAATTTCCAATAGGAATGATCCAAAATGATTAAGCACAAGAGAGTGATCAATGCATAAATGGATCATGTAATAGAAAATAAGGAGAAAAGAGGTCCTATGATCTTCCTATTTGAGAAGTATGTGCTTAAATCTTAAAATAGACAAAAGACAAATACTAACCTTGAAGTGGAATAATTCTGGGAAATGCTGATTTCTGGTGTTTGTGTACAGTTTTGGGGATCTTTGTAACCTATTCTAGATTGGAAATGTCGAGACGGAGAAAACCCATAAAACTTTTGTCCTTTTGAAGGGAGATCGAACTTGACCCTGATAGCGGGGCATAATCTTACCCCAGGGCATAATTGTACCCCAAAAAGTTGACCTTGACCTGCACTATTCGGACGAAATTTCTATTCGTGGATCCCGCAATTTCAACGAAAAGGGTATTCAAATTTGCTGTTCAATTTGCTGTTCCACACCTGTATCTACAAGAAAAATGGTTTGTTTGTTTGTATGGGGGGTTTGCCTTGGCCAAACCCCGGTTTGGAATTAACCTTGAAATTGAATTGAAATTGTAATATGCATAAACGAAGTAAATGGAACTATTCACCCTGCTTATATTGAAATCCTTGTGGAGGATTCGGGTCTTTGAATCCACAAGTATGGATGCTCCAAATGAATGTAGAAATGTATGTAGGATGTCTTAAATCAATAGCATTAGATCTTCAACACCAATCTTGAATGTATCTTTGCATAGAAGAGCGCTTGAATGAATGTGGATGAAGAAATCTTCAACAAAGGGGCTCCATAGAGACTGAATCCTTCAATGGCAAACAATGGACCTCCTTGATGAATTGGATGCTTGAACACTTGAATGCTTGAATGCTTGAGAGATAGTAGATCTTCACTTCGTAGTAGATGGATAATAACTTTGCTCATAGATAGTGTATGCACTCATGAAAAAATGGATGTAGAAAGGTAATAGTTCGCTCGATATCATAATACATCTTAGAGAAAAATGAGAGGAGGCTTCCTTATATAGAGATCTAGGGCACAAACTCCAAGAGAAGTCCGACATAGGAACATTAAATCCCATTTAACCTTAACCCCTAGGAATAGACCTAGATTAAATGTAATTTAAGAGTACCATTTCGAAACCTGAATCAACTGACCTGGAATTGGGAAAAAGAAACTTTCTGAAGCCCGATGTCCCAAAACTCTCGAAAATTGAAAAGGACTTGGGGTTAGGGACTAGGTAGGTCAGGGTCAAGGTCGTCCTTGACCTAAGTTAGGGTTGAGGTAGTCCTTGACCTAAAAGGTCATCCTTGACCAGAAAGTCAAAGTCCTCAGTTTCACAGAGCAAGTGAGAAGCAGAACAGGGGGAAAACAGCTAGACCTATGCGAAGACCCATTCAAGGCCCTTGACATGACCCTAGACCACTTACTCAGAGGGCTAAACACTCTTAACATAGGAGTGCTTCCATTTTGAGACGATACACCTTGACCAAAGATGGAGAAACCTACACTATGACACCATTGGTAGGTGAAACTAAGGAGAAGAGTGTACCTAGTACAGTCATGTTAGTAGGTGAGAAGGAGTTCTTAAAGGGAGTAAAAGAGGACAAAATGCCATGCTTTTTTGTTGTAGTGAAACCTAAGGATAATGCACCTAGAAAGGGGAAGCAACAAAAGAGACATTGAGGAAAGTTGGCCCAAAAGAAGTTGCAGACCTATTGGATCAGTATAAGGGAATAACTACTGATGAGAATACAGATACCTTACCACTTAAAAGGGAGATAAGCCATTGCATAGACCTCATTCCTGGCTCTACACTACCCAATAAGGCTGCATACAAATTAACTCTAGAACGAAATGCTGAAGTAGCAAGACAAGTATAGGGATTGTTAGAGAAAGACTTTATAAGAAAGAGCATTAGCCCTTTTGCTGTTCCAGCAGTACTAGCTCCTAAGAAGGAAGGTACATGGAGGCTATGTACGGACTCTAGAGCCATCTATAGGATAACTATTAGATATAGGTTTCCAATGCCTAGAATTGAGGATCTTATGGATTGTTTGGGAAATGCAAGATACTATTCCAAGATTGACTTAAAGAGTGGCTACCACTAAATCAAAATTAGAGAAGGGGATGAGTGGAAAACTGCCTTCAAGACTAATGAAGGGCTATAGTGTAATGTTCTTGACTATGGGTTTTAGATTTTTAACAGGAGAAAACTACGAATATGGGCTTAGTATGGGTTCCGTACGTATGGAGAAATTGCCTGGAGTGGCCGTACAGACGTAAAACAGGAGAAATGAAGGGGTAGCCGTACGATGATGGCCGTATGGTGGCCTAAAACAATCCGTACGGTGCTAGAAGTGTGAGGTATGGTGATACATGTGTGGTGTACGGTGATAAGTGAGGGCCTGTATGGTGGGATAGGAAAAGCCATACATTGTTTGATAACATGGCCGTACGGTATCAATAAAGGCTGTACGGAGATAATGGTGTGCTCGTACAGTGCTTAATATGGGCCCGTACGTTAACTTATGCCAGAGTATAGATACGCAATTAATGGATTCAGAGGGCCAAGCTATACGGAGGTGAAGATGAGGTGTATGGATGAGGTGGTACGGACAACACAGAGAGGGTAATGTTGCATATATGCCGACGCAGGATGTTAATGGATTAATAGAGACACAATAGTGCAACAATTTGCATATGCAGAGTCCACAAATTCACCAACAGGAACAGATATGCAATTAAGTCCACAATTTGCCAGATACAGACCAAGAACACCATCGGAATAAGGTGAGGGTTGATTCCCACCGAAACCGAGCAAGTCAAATAGGGAAGGTCTTTCACTTCCGAAATGGCGAACAACGCCGAACTCCAACAAGAATCCGCAGTACAGAGAAAGGAAATCCAAAAGCCTCTCTAAAGACTTCTACGAGCCGAGCATAAATACCTGTCGGAAAAAACTTTCCAAGGAGCTACAAAGTTAGCCGATGACAACACAAACTACGAAAACAAACAAAATAAAATGGGTTCGAGATAAAATAAATCAATTGGCCTGTTACAAAGATTAAATTATTTATTTTATAATAGGGACATTACAGTCCTCTCGTCCCAAAATTTGCTTGTCCTTAAGCAAGTGCAATGCCGGGTGCTGGAGGATGTGCTCACCTTCCCATGTTGCGTTGTCCAACGGTAGGTGTTGCCAACGTATCAAGTACTCCCTCACGGTGCGGTTTCGCAGGACCTTTTCACGCACTTTGAGAATCTCAGTAGGTTCCAGAATGAGTTTCCCATCCTCATTGAGTGGCAGAAGGTCAGTAGTGATTGTGATGTTTTGCCCGATAGCCTTTTTAAGACAGGAAATACGGAAGACATTGTGAATGTGGCTACCCTCCGGAAGTTCCAGTTCGTACGCTACTTCACCAATGCGATGGATCATGCGATAGGGACCATAAAAAACATGGCTTCAGTTTCTCCTTCCCTATTCCCTTTAATGAAGACTGTCGGTATGGTTGAAGCCAGAGATAGACCAGATCCCCCACTTCAAAACTCCTCTCTATCCAATGTCTGTCGGTGTACACCTTCTGTCAGTTTTGTGCCTGCTGTAGGTTTTCTTTCAAGCTCCTCAGAATGTCCTGTCCCTCTTGAAGCCAATCCTTCACCCTTGGAGTGCGACTGTCGCCTAGAACTATATTGATGAAGGAGAGTGGTTCGTGCCCGTACAGAGCTTTGAATGACACTATTCCAATTGACATGTGATACGTGGTATTGTAGCAATACTCCTCGAGATGGATCCATTTTACCCACGTGCGTTGTTGTGCCGAGATGTAGTTCCGTAGGTAGCCTTCGTGCCATTTGTTCACAATTTCAGTTTGGCCATCCGTTTGCGGGTGGTAACTCGTGCTCGATGATAATTCAGTCCTTACCATCCGAAATAGTTTTGTCTAGAAGATACTGACGAATCGTCCATCTCGATCGCTGACGATGTTTCGGAGTAACCCGTGCAGGCGAAAGGCTTCTTTGAAAAATAGTTTGGCGACTTGTGCAGCCTGAAGGTCCGAGGGGATCTCGAAGAAGTGAGCATACTTTGTCAATTTGTCAACCACCACGAAGATGCAGTCCTTTCCGTTCACCCTGGGAAGACCTATTATGAAGTCCATTGATATACTTTCCCGCTTATGTTCGGGAACCGACAGAGGCTGTAACAATCCAGCAGGAAGAGTGTGTTCAGATTTGTTTTGTTGGCAAACAATACATTCTCTCACATGCTGCAACACGTCCCCTTTCAGTCCTTTCCATGAAAATCTCTCCCGCATACTTCAGTAAGTCTTAAGGAAGTCGAGATGTCCAGCCAGAGGGGAGTCATGCACTTAAGGATCTTCTGCTTCAGTTGGATTCTGGCACTAGGTAGATCCAATCTTTATAATAGATGATATCATCCACCACCCTGTACCAATCATTGTGGATGGGACCATCCATTATCTCACAGGCAAACGTATTCTTGGAATATTCTACCAGCAGTTGTGCCTTTTAGTCAGCTGAGATTTGTTCTAGTGAGCAGATGGTGGGTTTTTAGGACAAGGCATCTGCACCAACATTGTTCTTCCTTTTTACATATTCAATGTCAAAATCAAAAGGCTGAACTTTGCTTACCCATTTTTGTTGTCGTTCGTTCAAATCCCGTTGCTCCAGGAAATATCTTAGGCTATTGTGATCCGTACGGACAACAAACTTGACACAAACCAAATACTGCCGGAACTTGGTCAGTGCATGTACGATGGCCAACATTTCTTTATCATAAATAGAATACAGGCGTTCTACTGGTGTAAGCTTCCTGCTCTCATAGGCGATGGAGTGTCCATCCTGCATCAAAACCGCTCCAATGCCCTCCCCGAACACGTCACATTCCAAAATGAACGGTCGGGTGAAGTCAGGCAGTGCCAGAATCGAGCAAGTGCTCATGGCCTCTTTTAGCTTATCAAATGTGAGTTGTGCTTCTTCGTTCCTTTGGAAAGCCCCTTTCTTCATCAGATCTGTTAAAGGTGCGTTGAGCTAAGAAAAACCTTTGACAAATCTTCTGTAGTAACTGCAGAATCCAAAGAACCCTCGCAGATCCATGAGTGATTTTGGGGGAGGCCAGTCGAGGATAGCCTGAATCTTCTCCTGATGCACTTGAACCCCGTATTGACTGACGACATGCCCCAAATACAATATTTTTGTCATCCCAAACTCACATTTGGACTGTTTGGCGAACAGGGACTGTTCCTCCATGATACTCAAAACCTCGTTCAGATGCTTTAGGTGCTCCTCCCATGTCCTGCTATAAATAAGATCATCAAAGAATACCAATAGATACTTACGCAACTATTTGTTGAAGATGCGGTTCATGCACGACTAGAATGTAGCTGGCATGTTGGTCAAATCGAACGGCATGACCAGGAACTCATAGTGTCCATAGTGGCAGTGGAAAGCCGTTTTCTCCACATCTTCCCTCATTCGGATCTGATGGTATCCGGAATGGAGATCTATTTTTGAAAAATAGACCGCACCATGTAGTTCATCCAGCAACTCATCTATCCTTGGGATGGGGTACCTGTTCTTTATTGTCCTTTTTTTAGAGCACGATAGTCCGCACACATGCGCATCGTTTCGTCCTTTTTGACCAACACCACGGATGATGCAAACGGGCTAGAATTGGGACGAATTCATCCCTTCTCAAGCAACTCTTGAATCGTCCGTTTGATTTCATCCTTGAACTTCTTGGGGTGGCGGTACGGTGTGGTTATGACTAGTTTTGCCCCTGATTCCAACTCTATTGTGTGTTCAAATCCCCGATGCAGTGGTATGCCAAGAGGAATATCCATGAAAACCTTTTCATGCCTACTTAAAATATCCTGAAGCTCTTTATCCTTTGAAGGTGTTCGGTGCCTCTTTATAGGTTCCGGCAAGATAAAACAATGCGCAACCCACACAATGTCATCATGTCGCAGGATTGCCTCCATCTGATGTGTGAAAACTTCCTTCGGATCTTCATTTGCCATCCCTCGGAGGACCACCTTCTTCTCGTCGACAACAAAAGTGAAGTCCATTCGCTTGAAACTTTGAGTGTACTTATCAAGCATCTCCATCCATTGTATGCCAAGAATGACTTCCATGTCAGCGAGATCCACTATGAAAAAGTCCTCTGTCATCGTGTGATTTGCCATTGTGATGCTTAGTTGAGGAACAAGGTGCGTGCAGGGCAGGAAAGTCCCTCCGACAATCTTGACTTGAAAGCTTGCGTGTGCTTCCGTAGGGAGACTTCTACGCTTTACCAAGGATGAGTTTATGAAGTTCAAAGTAGCTCCATTATCCAATATTGCCGTGACCCTTTGTCCTTGAAGGGTACCCCGCATAGTTCCAAAAATCACCTTGAAATCGCCAAAATCGCCAATTTGGCGATAAGATTCATGACTCTCAATTTTTTTGGGATCGGAAATCGCTGAAGGCAATTTTTTCATGTGAATCGCCCAAATCGGCAATTCATGGCAAAAATCGCCAGAATCACCATCGGGTATCTCCAAAAATCGGCCATGCCAGCAAGCATAAAAAGTTGGATTTAAAAAAAAAAACACATGTTTTAGTTGCTTTCTAATTTGTCTTTCCTCTTTGTTATAACCCTAAAGAGCCTTCTATTTGCTTAGCATGAGTAGAAGAGAGGAAGAGTGAGAGAGAAGAAGAGAAAAGAAAATCCATAGGTTTCCAACCGACAAGAAGGAAGAGCACCAAAGAGATCAGAAGTCCATCTGGGAAGGCCATAAATTGCATTGGGAGCATTAAGGAGTCAATATCAACACTCCTCAACTCATTTGCAAGAGGTAAGTGCTGGATTTTTTTTTGCATGTTAGTGTATTATGCATTTTTTGTTAAATTTTTTTAGTGTTCATTTGCAAATCTTTAATGTTTTTTATTTCTACTAAATTGCAAACTAGGGTTTGTTGTTTTGTAGTTTTTGTTTATTAGTTGCAAACTTTGATATTTTACATGAATTTTTTTATTGCAGTAGCCCTTTGCTTTCATTTTCCAATTTCCACAATGGGTAAAAAAGATGAATGCTGAAAATATAATGAAGAGTTTCCCGGGAGAACCAAATATCAAACAAAATGTATATTTTGCAAAGAAAAAATAAATTCGGGAGGTATCTATAGATTGAAATACCACATTGCTGGCATACCTGGCCATGATGTCACAGTTTGCACTCATCAAACTGCTGAGGCAAAACGCACTTGTTTAGTGGCATTAGAAAAAATTGAACAAGACAAGTTGAATAGGAAAATGCAACTTGAAGGGTTAAGAGGTATTGGCTCCCGTGCTCCCACATCCGCAACCGCATCTACATCTGCATCTGCATCAGCTTCCGCATCCGTAGGTTGTGTTGGAGAGGGTTCTTCCAGGCCTCCTTTTCATCCTAGTGCTAGTGCTCATGCAAGTGTTAGTGCTAGTGGTAGTCGGTCTTATACTGAGACAGAGTCCAACACCAACCTATTGCGGCCTAGAGTGTGGAAAAATAGTATGGATAGTTACTTTGTGCCCGCACTACTCTTGGCTCCCAACCCACGCTTGAGGGCATGGGTTTGAACAAGGAGATTCATGATGCTGCTAGAAAAGAGATTTGCAAATTCTGGTACTTTTGCAACATTCCATTTATTGCAGCCAAGTAATTGATTCTTTTTTCTTTGTTATCTTTAAAGTTAAAGTTAAAAGTAAAAGTAAAACTTTAATTATATCTACTTGTTTTATGATTTGAGTTTTTGACATCTAAATTTTTAATCAATATCATTATCTATTTTTGACAGGGCTCCTTATTGGCAGAACATGATAGATGCAGTTGCCATTTGTGGTCCGGGGTTTAAAGCCCCAACTGAGGTTGAGTTGAGTGGATACCTCCTGGATGAAATGGTTGAGGATATGAGGCATGAGCTTGAGGACAACCGAAAGGAGTGGATCGAAAAGGGTTGCACCATCATGACTGATGGTTGGACAGATAGGAGGGGAAGAGCACTCCTCAATTTTCTTGTATCCTGTGGAGGTGATTGATCATTCTACTTTCCTACATACATAATTTTGAATCGTGATTAACTATTTCAAATTTTGATTTGTTGATTGCTAATAGTAATTATAATTCGTTGTTTTGTTACTTGTAGGATATACCATGTTCCTCAAATCCATTGATGCTTCTGCTCATGTAAAAAACGCCACATACTTATGTGAGGTTATTGAGGAAGTTATAGCAGAGGTGGGGGAACAACATGTGGTGCAAGTGGTGACAGATAATGCAGCAGGTTATGTTGCTGCAGGTAAACTTTAAACTTTTCAAGTTTTGAAAATAAATTTATTTGAATTTTGAACTTTTGCTAATTCTAACTTAGAATTTCTAAGTTTTCTAAGTTCTAACATGTTTGAAATTTGAATTTCTAATTAACTTAAAATTGTTGTAAGTAAACTTTTGATGGAAAGGCACCCCACCATATTTTGGTCCCCTTGTGCGGCACACTGCATTTACCTCATGTTGGAGGAAATTGGCAAACTTGAGTGGGTCAAGTCATGTGTGGAAAGGGCAAAAAACATATGCAAGTTTATTTATAATCATTCATTTGTCCTTAGCACAATGAGGAAGTACACAAGAGACAAAGAGTTAGCTTGTCCAGGGATCACGAGGTTTGCCTCGAATTTCATCACCTTGCAGTCCTTGTTGACATCAAGGGATGATTTGAGGAGCATGTTTGTTGGGCGGGAGTGGATTTTATCTTCCTATGCTACAACCACTGTAGGGATAGATGTGGTGGATTGCATATTTGATGATGATGGTTTTTGGAAACCTGCTAGAGAAATCCTTAAGGTAAATTTATTGCAATTTAAGATTTAATATTTCACAATTTACTATGCTAATTGTTTAATGATTTAGTTTTACCTTAAGTTATATTATTGAATTATTCTATATTTAAGTTGACTCAAATTTTTGTTTTACTTTATATGTAGGCCACTGAGCCCCATGTATCTCTCCTACGAACTGCTGATGGGGAGAAGCCCTCTATGGGCTACATATATGAGAGCATGGATAGGGCCAAGGAGGCCATTAGAGCCCAGTATGCAGGAGTGCAGGAGAAGTATGCCCCTATTTGGGACATCATTGATAGGAGATGGCAGAATCAGCTCCACAAACCCATCCATGCAGCAGCTTACTTTTTGAATCCGGCATTTCGTTTTCGTCCTGACTTCAAGGCGGATGAGGAGGTTCTCACCGGATTATATACAGTGGTCCAGAGGTTGAGTACTGATGAGGATAGTAGTGTTGCAATTATTGAGCTTGATAAGTTCAATAATAAAGAAGGGCCACTTTTCTCTAGCAGGATGGCCATAGATGCTCGGGAAACAATACAGCCAGGTAAAAATTAAATAATATATTCAATATTCATGAATCTAGATTCTAAACTTAAAGTTGATTATGTAATTTTAGAGTTAACTTGTAATTTGTAATTTGTAAATGAGACTAATTGTTTTTATTTTCCCTTATTTCAGAGAGATGGTGGCAACTGTTTGGGGCCACAACCCCAAAACTTCAAAAAATTGCCATCCGTATTCTGAGTCAGCCAAGCAGCACTTCTGGATGTGAGTGTAGTTGGTCCATGTTCGAGCACATCCACTTGAAGAGGAGAAACAGGTTGACAGTGCAGAGGTTGAATGATCTTGTCTTTGTTCATTACAACCTCCGTCTTAGGATCAGACAGATTTTGGGCACTGACTCCTCTCCGATCATTCTGGAGGAGATTGATCTAGAATCAGAGTGGCTCACAGAGGTTGTGGATCCAGTCTTCACTGAGGAGAACTGTTTGTGGATTGACTAGGTGGATATAGAGGCTGAGGCATCTAGAGCACGTTCTTCAGGCATTGGTAGACGCACACGTGCACGCACAGACACAGACCCTAGCGACGTTCGTGAGCCCATCTTACATGCGGGAGATATGGCTCGGCAGTCCTCTAGGACCTACATTAGACGCCTTGCTACTAGGCAGACTTGATACTCAGAGGTTGAGGCTGAGGTTGCAGCCGAGCTTGAGGATGGTGTTGAGGATGATGATGACTATGAGCCTGAGGCTTGAGCTGGAGCCTTGCTTTTATATTTTGTTTACAGATATTGATACTGAATCATTGATAGACATATGTTTCAAACTTTCATGGATCTTCATCTTAGATTCTTACACACATTTATGATTTGATGTCTTATGGATCATCTTCCATACATGCTATGATTTAAATCATTATGATCATTTGATTTCTATTTACTTCAGCTAGCCTACAATTTCCATTTTAGATAACATAATTAGGTATGTGATGGATTTTATGTTCCATGTTTATGTGTGTTAAGTTTTAACTTCTATTTGATGATGTTATAGTGTGTTTAAGTTATATTCAATAAGGGTGCATGAAATAAGTTTTACAATGTTAAAATCTTTAAATTTAAAGGGTTTTTTCAAATTTGCCGATTCATTGCCGATTCACGATTCGATTCGGCCTTGCCGATTCCGATCCGATTTCGATTCACGTTACTTTACCCCGTACACGGAAAACTGTGCACCTCAGATTGCCAGCGAATGCAATGGATCCTTCGTGCTGAACCAGGGCGGCAATCCTCTCTGTACGGTTTAAACTGGCCAAGTTGGTGTCACTACTAGGTTGGATATCTTCCAATGGCATTTTCTCTTGTTCGTATTCATCATCATCATCGAACACCACCTCGATGTAATGGATTTTTCCCTTCTCGAGGCATCGGTGGCTAGGCTCCCAAGGCCCCTTGCAATTGAAACACAACTTCTTCCTTTAGAGTTCCTGTCGAGATGCTTCATCCAATGACGGCTTTTTGGGCGAAGGTTTGTCCTTGGAAAATGTCGGTGGTTTCGGATATGAGTGACTTCGAGAGGATGAGGATGATACCGACGATGATGCCATGCTTCATGCCTTACTGATTGCTTCGGACAGAGTAGTCGGATTGAATCCCTTCACCCAACCGTTAAGTGGTTCTGCTAGCCCGTCCATAAAGAGCATGACCCGCCTTCTTTCGTAGATGTTCGTCACCAACATAGAAAGTCTCTGAAATTCTGCAATGAACTGATCTACCGATCTAGTTTGCCTTAATTGCGCCAGGTCTTTGAAATTGAGCTTGGGGTCTTTTCCATTAAATCGTTCTATTAATCTCTCCGTAAACTCTGCATAGGTCTTTATTTGATCATGCCCTAGTGTGGTAGTGTCGTGGTGCCACCATTCGTGTGTAACTCCCTCCAAGTGCAACACAACAAATTTGATAGCTTCTTCTTCAGGCATAGGATTTAGCTGGAATTAGGTGTCGGCTTTCATCACCCACGCTTGTGCTGAAATGGAGCTCGATCCGTCAAATGGAGATAGATTCACTTTACTCAATTTTCTCCTCAGATCATCGTTAAAGTATCCTCCTCTATTTCTGCCTCTTGAGTGTCTCATTCTTAGATTTGCGTAATCCTTGTAGGAAATGTCCTCTTCAAGGTTTGCATTCCTCCAGTACTCCCTTATCTCTTCGAAAGTTGGAAGTCTTTCTCTGTGATGTGTCTCTGTCTGTGGTGGGAAAGTTGGCATGGAAGGTTGAGAGCGTGCTGGGTGAGGGTGTGATCTGCCCGCCACCGAGTCCGCGCTGTGCCCATTTTGTTCTCCAGATATTTTGTTCTCTGCCAACTTCTTGAGAGTTTCTTCCATGAGCCGCTGCGTATCAGTGATCTGTGCTTGGTTCCGTGCAAGATCCCTTAGAAGTGCTACGAGTTCGGCACCTGCCGGATCCTATTCCCGTTATTCAGCCATTCGATCAACGAAATGTGTCCTCTTCCGGCTATAAACTCTCATTCAGCATCCACAGACTGGCAGGAATGAAGTGCTCTAATACCACTGTAATGTTCCCGGCTATGGGTTTTAGATTTTAACAAGAGAAAACTACAAATATGGGTTTTGTACGGATGGAGAAATTGCTTGGAGTGGTTGTACAGATGCAAAATAGGAGAAATGAACGGGTAGCCGTACAGTGATGGTCGTACGGTTGCTTGAAACAATCCGTACGGTGCTAGAAGTGTGACGTATGGTGATACATGTGTGGTGTACGGTGATAAGTGAGGGCCCGTACGGTGGGATAGGAAAAATCGTACGCTGTTTGATAACAAGGTCGTACGGTATCAATAAAGGCCGTACGGAGATAATGGTGTGCCCGTACGGTGCTTAATATGGGCCGTACATTAACTTATGCCGCAGTACAAATATGCAATTAATGGATTCAGAGGGCCAAGCCGTACGGAGGTGAAGATGAGGTGTATGGATGAGGTGGTACGGACAACAAACAGAGGGTAATGTTGCATATATGCCGACGTAGGATGTTAATGGATTAATAGAGACACAATAGAGCGACAATTTGCATACATAGAGTCCACAGATTCACCAACAAGAATAGATATGCAATTAAGTCCACAATTTGCTAGATACAGACCAAGAACACCATCGGAATAGGGTGAGGGTTGATTCCCACCGAAACTGAGCAAGCCAAATAGGAAAGGTCTTTCACTTTCAAAATGATGAACAATGCCGAACTCCAACAGGAATCTGCAGTACAGAGAAAAGAAATCCAAAAGCCTCCCTAAAGACCTCTACGAGCTATGCATAAATACCCGTTGGGAAAAACTTTCCGAGGGTGTAGAAAGTTAGTCGATGGCAACATAAACTACGAAAACAAACAAAATAAAATGGGTCTGAGATAAAATAAGTCAATCGGCCTATTACAAAGATTAAATTATTTATTTTATAACGGGGACATTACATATAGATGATTGAAGTCCTTAAACCTTTCATAAGCATTTTTATTGTTGTGTATCTAGAGGATATCTTGATTTTTAGCAAGAATAAGAATGAACACCTAACCCATCTTGATATGGTATTGAGGAGGCTACATGAGGAAGATCAACTTGGATAAGTGTGTGCTCTTGCAGGAAGAGCTTGTGTTCCTTGGTATTGTCATTTCCAAAGGCAACCTAAAGATGAATCTTGCCAAGGTTGAAGCCATATTGAATTGGCCTACTCCAAAGTCTCATGGTGAGGTAAAGAGTTTGCATGGTCTTGCTAGCTTTTATACGAAGTTTGAAAGAAATTTTAGTGGGAAAGTGCACCTATGATTGATACTATTAAGGGGGGAAGGGAATGTCAATTTGTATGGACTAAAGATGCAGATCAATCATTTGAATACTTGAAAACAAGGGTAGCACAACAACCTATCTTGGTTTTACCTGATTTTAACAAGGTTTTTATTATTGAGTGTGATGCAAGTAAGACGGCAATTGATGGTGTCTTGAGTCAAGATGGCAAGCCTGTGGCCTTTTTTAGTGAAAAGCTTAATGAGGCAAAACAAAAGTACTCTACTTATGATTTAGAACTATATGCTATGGTTCAGTCACTTAGAAAGTGGAGACATTACTTGTTACCTAAAGAATTTATTGTGTATACTGACAACCAAGCTCCTGCAGATGTATCCTGTTTCAAATTGCTAAATGCTCTACTCATCTGCCTAGTGATGGTGATGCCCTACCTAATTCTTTTCTGACATTGCTTCCACCCCTTCGACATATTTCCTGCAAATAATTTCTCCGTAATTTAATCATAAATAATCATAATAGTTAACCTTCATCTCAATTGCATGAATTTGTGATTAACAATCAACTAACATGTCATCTTCACTTGAAATCATAACGACTAACTATCTTACCATTTTGCCAGACTATAATAAATTAAACTGCCAACTGACTTCATGCGAACCTTAACGGCTATATTTCAGATTAGGTCAAAAATTGGGATGTAACATACCATTCCCCTTGTGGTTGATCGTCCTCGATGAACTTGAAATTGTAACGAATATTATAAAGAAGTATTTTAAAATTGGAATGTAACATACCATTCCCCTTGTGGTTCATTGTCCTTGACGATCTCTGCAATTTAGACACTAAAAGAATATTCCAAATACAAGATATATATAACATTGTGATATCATCTCTTTTCTCAGTTAGGTTAGAATTCAAAAGCATAATTGAAACTCAAGATCCATTCTTACTTTAAAGTCTCCAGAAAGATACTTGCATGGTAACATAAAATTAAACACGTACTCACGTGAGTTCACTTTACCATACTTGTGGTTGTCTTAGCATCATTTGAGTTGATTCTATTGCATGTTCGTGTCATACTCATGTAGGTACTCACCATATCATTAGTTCGATTCCATATTGATATCTTCATTTAAGAGAACTTTCAGGGTTCAAGAACTGAAAGTAAGATAAGCATTCAAAATTGAAATTCTTTAGCTAGCAAATTCTAAATCATAACCTTTATCACTTATACATACCATTTGGCATAAGGCACTTATTAATGGGTGGATCGTCCTAGTAAACTTATTGATCACCTGGAAAAGATTATTAGATCCATGTTTTTCCATTTATGTAACCTCGACCTCTTTGCCCATTGATAAGTAGGAGATAATTTCTACAGCTAGTCTTTGCCCATCTTATAACATTAACATTTCATGATAGAATACACACTTTATCTCCAAAGCAATATACAACAGCTCAATATGTAGAGTCAACATTGCATTTGTATTATACATGTATAGCAGTGAGTCAAGGGTTAAAACATGATATACTATGCAAGATCATCATACATCAAATCAAGATCATAAGCATCTGAAACATTTCATAAGATTCTCATCATTCATTTGTAAATACTTGGAAATTCATCTTTTTCATTTCTATGATTCAGGCTTCCATGACCATTTTGCCAAAGTTTACATCTATAAACAAGCATTGATAGTTCCAATTATGCAAGTGTGTTTACTCCTTACTAGAGCACATAATGATCTTGTCGTTTAACCAACATTAGAGACGATAATGGTTCACAGTTTTGTTTTCATTCAGTTCAAGTTCAAATAGGTAACAATTTATTTCTGTCATTAATTTGGGTCGACAAACCCGATCATGATGAATTTAGATAACATTTTATCAAAATTATATAAACTGTGTTTAGATTGCGCAAGCCTCGACATCTGGACCCATTTTAACCTTTTCATTCTCGACAAAGAATGGCCCTCCCTCTAGGGATAAGGCATATATATCATACTGGTCTTGCCATCTAAGTATTTAGGTGGGTTGAAGTCTCAACAGTTATTTGACAAAATAACTGAAGCGTCTGGACAAAGATCACTTGTTTGGCAAATCAGCCTAATTCCACCCTGGCCAAGGATTTCAAAATGTGGGTTGACAAACCCGATCTCCACCACTCAACTTGCCAATCCTTTTATCTTTTTAATAGTTTATACATTTGTCCACTTTATATCATTTCAGCCTTCCTAGCTATTCTAAATGATTTTTCCATTGTGTTTTTCCAATTTTGATTGCAATATCCGTTATGCAAAGTAAATCTTTTTCAACATTTATATATTCAGTTAGAAACAGTGCATGGACCCAAGGTTTCAGCGTTGAACTTGGCTTTGATACCATATGTAACCTCTGGTTTTCCTGGGTCTAAATTAACATCTAACATACTTAAAGAATATAGTTACTACTTCATTTCATAAGAAGACAATTGCATCATTCATGTTCACGTGAATAAGATTTACTGTTTAAATTAGTTAAACAAAATTTCTTAACTAAAATCTTGAAATACCATCAAATGAAATTACTACAGAATTTGAAAATCACATACCTCGGAAAACTGAGTTCGAAATCAAACTAGGGATGCTTCTACAACCACCT
The DNA here is from genome assembly GCA_028749045.1 of Cupressus sempervirens. Classification (NCBI taxonomy): domain Eukaryota; kingdom Viridiplantae; phylum Streptophyta; class Pinopsida; order Cupressales; family Cupressaceae; genus Cupressus; species Cupressus sempervirens. The sequence goes on from CM053790.1 coordinate 462,486,175, forward strand.
AGGTTAGTCCATAAATACAGTATGACAATTTCACATGACGACTATCATCTAAAAATGCTATCTCAAAATCAAATGATGATTACAATTAAATACCACTATAATTAAAATTAGGGCATTACAAACCACTATATCAATTAGGGCATTGTTACTATCGGTTCATTTAGGGCTTTTGATACCGCTATTTCACTTAGGGCTTCTGCTACCACAGATCTAATACGTGATACGACTATGGAGGTATAATAAATAATAAAGAGCTCGACTCTATGGCTTCCATCCGTTTCAAGAAACCTTACGAATTCCAATCATAAATTCAACTTAAATCGCCAAGTAATAAATCAATTAAAAACATAAAAGAGAAGAGGAAAAAATTAAAAAGGGAAAATATTATAAAATAGCTCCAAATGCCAAATATTAAATTGATTTCCAAACCAAGTGCTAATTGGCTAAAAGCAAGGAATAATAAAATGGAAAGAATAGAGTTATAATCCAAACTTTATTAAATTATGAACATTATTATAATCTTATAGGTTCATATAAACATCATTTTATTAAATCATTAAATTATAATGGCGTCAAATCATTTTTATATTATATGCACATATTTAAATATGAAAGATAAATTAAAACCATTTGTTATACATTTAAATTTAACCCAATTATTTTAATTAAATTATTTATTTAAATAACTCATGCGAGTCCCGCAGATGTATCCTGTTTCAAATTGCTAAATCCTCTACTCATCTGCCCAATGATGGTGATGCCCTGCCTAATTCTTTTCTGACAATGCTTCCACCCCTTCGACATGTTTCCTGCAAGGAATTTCTCCGTAATTTAATCATAAATAATCATAACAGTTAACCTTCATCTCAATTCCATGAATTTGTGATTAACGATCAACTAACATGTCATCTTCACTTGAAATCATAATGACTAACTATCTTACCATTTCGCCAGACTATAATAAATTAAATTGCCAATTGACTTTATGTGAACCTCAACGACTATATTTCAAATTAGGTCAAAAATTGGGATGTAATATACCACTTGGAAAGGTTGACGATTCGAGTCGTCCAAGTGAAAGAGTGATCTGTAGCCATATCGAGCTGACAATAATGAGATTTGACATCAGATCACTCTAATGTCTTCCACACTTTGATGAACTTTCCTAGCAGTTTCAAAATCTTGATGTCCATGTGGACATCTTCTATGGGTAGTCCTAGAAGAGCACACATTGTGCATGTTGAATCCACAATTACAAATCACAGGTAGTGTACAAAAGAAATAACTTGCATTTCATGGCCCTCTTTCTTCTCTTGGCTCTGAAATGTGGCTGTAGGCATGGCTGTTGCACAAAACAATAAGTGCAAAGAAGACATCCGATGGAAGTAATCATTGTATTGTATGCCATGTTCCATTACCGAAAATGAAATAACATAGGCTCTAAAGAGAAAAGATTGAAGAATTGTATGATGATGATAGAACATTGCAATTTGTTCGGACATAATTTATTTGACAAAAATTGGACAATGGAATTTTTCTCAGGCATGAGGAATTGAATTCCAGTGGGCAATGTCCACAATAAATAGCATATTGGCTAACTATTGATATCTTTTATAGGGTCAAGATTATGGTCAGATTAGAATAAGGTTTAGGGTTACTAGATTAGGTTTTAGGCTAAATTTAAAATTAAGATTGAGTAAGGTTTTAGCTAGGAAAAATATCAGGTTATGGTTTGGAATTGATTCAAGAATAGTGTTAGGTTTAGACTTTGATTTAGGTTTGGACGTTGTGGATATGGTTTGGGTTAAGATCAAAATTATGACCATAGTTAGGATAGCAGATCGAACCATAATCTTACATAATAGTCCTAATATAAGTAGCATTATAATGTTCTCTAAAATGACAAATAATATGAGAACAATAGAACTATGATTGCTATGAGTGTAATAATTAAAATTTATATTAGTATGCTATAATCAAATTCAAAACCCCAAAATAACATCTAAGATGGAATTACTAAGTGGTGACACTTGATATTCTTCTATTCGGATTCTAACAGAAATTTCTATGTTGTCACTCTTAAGGAGATAAGTACTGGTTTTCTTGCAAGGAACTGTGTATTTGTATTAGTTGTCTTACATTATTGTTTGTGTTATATTTTATATGATCAGAGGTTATCATAAACTGAACTCTGCAAATGGATTGGGAAAGGTTAAATGTGTAAGGGCCTTTTTGATGAAGGATTGATTTGAATACTAATTTTGCAATGTTTATTGGTATTAATTGATGATGATAAACTTTCTAAAAGTAGGTTATGTTTGTGGCCTGATAAAGGCTCCAATCCATCTATTCTAATTTATAGCTTAGTCTGCCATAACCAACTTGCTTAAATAAGAGTAATAGCATTACAGGTAATTCCAGTAAAATCATGCATTTTAACTTCAAACATATTCCTGAATCCACATCAAACAAAATTTAATAGCTGCCCTTTTCATATTGGGCCTTGTCATTAACCTATGGAATAGTGAAGGTTAAAACAAAATGGTATTTGTGGTTATAACAGAATCAACGGCATATTTGAAAGCTATTTTGTATAATTAGTTTTCTTGAAGTCATTCAATAACTGCAGTTGTTATGGAGTAATGTTTGTTTAGTTTGATTAAATAGAAACTTTGTTTGTCATAAGATTCTGTTCTGTTGCAAAAACTGATGACAGAAAAAAGTGAGTTGAATTTTTGTATAGATAATCACCAACAATATTTTTGGTTGCAGGTTTCAGAGGGCAGAAAACATGAAGTTCGCCATTTAATAGAGAATGCTGGACTGAAAGTATGAATTTTCTCATTTTCATTAATAAAGTTTTCTTATTGAAATAAGAAATGGACATAGCCATCCATGCAGTAAACTGTATTTTCATTATTTTTAATTCTCTGTATTTTTCTAATGCAATTATATTTAGAATAGTTTCTATATGGTCTTCATTTTCTGTACTGCCTATTGATGCAAATTTTGGGACCAGTTAAACATGTAGAATAAAGTACTAAGTATCCTATCCTCTCTTGAACAAGGAAACTTCAAATGCTAAACAATGTAATAAATTTGTGATTAATGAAGCAACCCCAAGGTTTACAATGCGAATGAGCATTGCTATCTTGGATATAATTCAGCATATAATGTGATCTTGCTTGTAATCATGAGGGGCTTATGTATATGTTCTTGAACTTAATTGATTCTCTTCACTCAAAGTGGCTGGAACCTGAATTCTTGAACTTCAAATAAAGACAAAACGGGAAAGGGTTTAAAGAAATCTAATCTAACACCTAAGGACAATGATACCAAGATGATGCTTAGATGAGTATATTCTTTAACCAAGCTTTGCTTCCCCAAATGAAACCATTACACAAAGATGATGAAATCTCCAGAGATAATGAAGGATTTTTGTATTGTAGTCACTGGCCCAAATAGCCAATACTGGCCCAATCAAAATGAACATACACAATAGAACTTAATGCTTAAGTAGGGTTTAAAGTCTAGACTAACCATGAACTTTGGTTCGCAGTCAACAAGCAACAAATGGTTGGACCACAAAATTCATCATGCATCTTCATGTTTCTCCATTTCAATCAATGAACTTTAACGAAAACTTTGACTATTAGAAACCATGGTACATGTTGAAATAACACATAAAAGTTTATCTTGTCTGAAATTTAAGTCATATATTGAATTCAAATATAGTCTTGTCAACAATTTTGATCTCGTTTTAGTGCTACTTCTACTTTATTTCTAATGACTAGCTCCTTACAAATGAGAAGGCCATACCTTTTATAAACCTGCCAATAAAAATGAAGGACATAGACTGATTTGAAATCAGCGGCCAATATAATTCCAAGAAAACCCTAATTAGGGTTTGTTACAACCACCACTTAAAAACAAATGAGATGATTAAAAATCTTTCAAATTCATATCCTTTTGAGGATGTAGCAGAAAATCCATCATGGTAATATATTAAATGCTTTCCACAGGTCCGTTTGTGGATGAATTTGGTTGGATGAACTTGAAAATGTCAAATTGGATTAACTTGCTTGGATGAAGATGAATAGGCATGACAACATGTGTCTTGTAATCTTTATCATTTCATCATAGAGAAGAGATATCCATTGACAATCAACATTAGTTGGCTATTGATTGATTGTGATGGCTCATAATCCCAAATTGCTTCATCTTCGTGAATTTTCTTCATCCTTTTTGTTTTGGAAATCTTCTCCTTGAGTTGCTTTTGAATTGTTCTTGTATTGATATCTTGCCTTGATGAGGTTCTAGATCTTCATGTTGTTAGGTCCTCTATGTCGATATTGGAAATCCTTGAGTCTAACAGCCTTCCATTTGTAGAGCACTTCCCCTTCCTTGGATGAATTTATCCATAAATGAATCTCTCATGTGCTGATTCTTGTCATTGAGGGCAAACTTGTGCCCTTCCTTGCATGAATTAACCTTGACTACTTCATGCCATTGAAGTATCTTCCTCCTTGTTCATCTTTATTCCATCATCAATCCTTGTACGCAAAACATAATATATTTTGTTTCTAAGGATAAAAGTTGAATGCAAGCGGAAAGTGAATAAGTTTTCCACCCTAAATTGATTAGAAAATGTAATATCATGTAACAAACGAATTTTTATAACCAATTTTAAGTCTCCTAACGATCCAATTCTATCAGTAACTGATTCCATTTCACATGACAATGACTTCTTTTAACATTAACATAATATAACTATGATAAAGTAACTATTTCTAAACTAACTTTATTTCTTGTTCAGCTGATATAATGAGAACGAGAAATAAATATATACATTGCTAACAATTTAACCATTCCTAACTAAAAACATATTCAGCCAAAAAATAAAGTAACAACTATTTTTCTTAACTGATTTCACACCTAATTGATAACATGCAATTTCATATGAAGATAGCATGCTAGTCAATTATTTATCATCAATTCATGGAATTGAAAAAGCGGTTAGCCATTATGATTGTTTATGATTAATAACTTGTTATGGTAATATGATTTAAATGCGGAGGATTTCCTTGTAGGAGCACGTCGAAGGGGTGGAAGCATTGTTAGAAAAGAATTGGGCACAGGAGCATCATCGTCACTGGGCAAATGAGTATGAATCGCGAATCACCATGGTTGAGGACCTAATGACTGCATAACAGATACACACATTAGACATGCATGAGCTATTAAATAAACATTTAAAATATTAGTTATTTTTAATTAATTAAAAATAATGCGTACCTCAAATGGCTTTTGATTGACCTTTTCATCACATCATTGTAATACATATTTATGTACGTACACATAAATATAAATTAAAGGTGACATCATAGTATTATTTTTATATAAGATTTTATCTATTTAATACGTTCATTTAAATACATGTACAAGAAGATAAAATAATCTTCCAAATAAAGCATGTATTTAGATATACTTATATGACCTTGGATAAAATAAATAATATGATGCCACCTCATAAACACATCTACGTGCAAGTAGATAAATATATTATAATTATCCTTGATTTATAACCTTTAAATCTTTCCATATTTATTCAAATTCGTGCTAGAAACCGAAATGCACATTTGGCATATTGGCGTTCAAGAAGCCAAGTCTTTTCTTTTTAAGTTACGGCTTCTTGGAAGCCAAAAGGTTTTTTGAATACTTCTTTATATTATGAAACCCTGAGAGACCATGGGTATTATTACACACAATATATCTCTACATTATTCCACCCGATATCCCGCTGCATATTTCCTTGCCGCGATTTGCCCATATCATTGAATATTTTGCTGAAGACGTGATTGGTAATCATACTGTGATCTACGTTGAAGTTGTTTCTGTGAAGGAACTGATTATTTGCGTCCAGCTAAGGCTCCAATACTTCTCAAGTTACAGGTTATGTGGTTGACTTACCATATCCAATCGATTTATATAAATTTTTTATCAGATACCATTGCATTGTATTTACAATAGTAAGCTATAGATTCTTGAAATGCTATACAACATCCTTGTTTGATATCATTGGATAGTTCCTCTTTAGGATAGAACTTCTTATGATGAGTCAAGACCAAATATCCATGTTATGATATCATATCTTTATTCTGCTATTGAATGTTAGAATCAAATGGTATTTATCTTGCAAGTCTTGAAGTTCCCAAGTCACAAAAATGTGATAAGTTGGAAACATATAATATTCTTATATCAATTGAGGATCAACAGAAAGAGATGGTTGCTCTGAGCTTCAAACACCTGGGACTCACTTGGCTGTATAGCCAAGGAAAAGGGTGAAGAGGTGAGAGAAAGGAATCTGCATTAGCATGAAAACATAATTCAAACATGACATAACAATTATTTATCATTCTAAAAGGAATCATTTGATAGCTTATGCATGTCCAATACATTCTCTATTGTCAAGTCGAGTGGTGTGATTATGTACTATGATGTTCAGTGGCTGACAAGGTGTTCCATGTCTATTCCAGGTAGGGAGGGTATTGCATCCCAATTTTTGACCTAATTTGAAATATAGCCGTTGAGGTTCACATGAAGTCAGTTGGCAGTTTAATTTTTTATAATTTGGCGAAATGGTAAGATAGTCATAATGATTTCAAGTGAAGATAACATGCTAGTTGATCGTTAATCATGAATTCATAGAATTGAGATGAAGGTTAACTGTTATGATTATTTATGATTAAATAATTTATAATTTAAATACGAAGAAATTCCTTGCAGGAAGCATGTCGAAGGGGTGGAATCATTGTTAGAAAAGAATTAGGCAGGAGCGTCACCATCACTAGGCAAATGGGTAGAGGACCTAGTGACTTGGAACATGATACATCTGAGGAACCGCATGAGTTATTTAAATAAATTAATAAAATAATTGGGTTAAAACTTAAAACATAAACCGTATCTCAAGGATTTTAATTTATCTTTTATCTTATTATAATAGTAAATATTTAAATTTGTGCATATAAATAAAATGATTTGGCAACATTAAATTTAATAATTTAAATAAGTGATTATAATAAAGTTCAAAATATAAAACATGGTGTAGTATGCAAAACAAGCTACACACTATTAAAATGCAAAATCTTCTTAGTACCTCTTAGATTTTATAATTAGTTCCTTAAGACAAATTGTACTACGACTTTTAAGAATTTCCCTTTCATTGTAGGTGATGCTTGATTAACCAAACTGAAATGAAATATGTTCCATCCCACACAAATGGATAAATTACTTGATTCTGACTCTCTTTATTGTTTTAATGTTGTAGTAACAACAATCTCATGTGATGACTTTTTTTATGAAGGCTCAAACATATAGTTGGGCTTTTGAAGCTCAACAACATATGTAAAGTGTAATGTACCCACTAATAGGGTTAGTTAGGGACAAGTAATACCTGCAAAATAAATGTTAGAATCACAATAATAATAAAAATAATTAATTATTCTACCCTCTAAGTTAACCCCAATCTTAAGGACATCTCTAGATCAGGCTTCTTAGCTCATAGCTACCTTGCCGTCATCTCGGGAGCACACTCCTTAAGATTCTTCTTGGACGGGCATCCTCTATCGAAGGCCAACTACATATGCATACGTTTGACAGCATTAGAATATTCTGGCACATTGATTATCGGCCATGGCGGACAATGGAGATCTTAATATCTCCATGCTTCTTGCTTCGATATCGACTCTCCGTGATGGCGAACAATGTAGATCTTAATATCTCTCATGCTCCATGCTTCAAGTTTATATTGATTCTCGGCCATGGCGGACAATGGAGATCTTAATATCTCTATGCTCCGTGCTTTGCGTCTCATTAATATCCATGGTGTTAACCCCATGAGCTAACACAATACTATCAACAAATATGATTCATAAATATAAATAAATACATGAACATAATTAAACAAATATAATCCATGAACATACCTTTCTTACCTCCTTTTCCAAGAGTCACATCCTTTCATAATACAAATCCTTTGGAAAGTCACGACACTTCATAGTTATAGTCTTTTCGAAAAGTCACAACACTTCATAACTAAAATCCTTTGCAAAAATCTCAATAGTTTATAATCATAGTATTTTTTAAGAATCACAACTATTCATAATTATGACCCTTTCGAAGGTTCACATCCTTTTAATATCATTCATACCTTTTCAAAAAGTCACTTCTTTATTTTCTTCATAATATTACTTTCCTCTTCTATTTTACCTTTTTGAACTCCTCTCTTCTCCTCTTCCATTTTTTTCCCTCTCTAAAATAAACACTCCTCTCTTTTATATCTTAATTTTAGGGAGTCATGTCTATTTGTTAAATCTCTTTTGACTTTTCATTAGATTTAGTTAATTTATATTATTCTATGTTATATTATTTATATACTTACTTATTTGTGTTTATTATTATTTATTATGAAATTCTATTTAGAAAGTTCAACATACTTTCTACAATATTGTCTTTTGTATTTAATTTTATTTCTTTATCTACTTTTTGAAAATTTATTATTTTTTAATTATTTAAAATATCATACTAAATATTATTTCATTAATAATATAGATTAAATAATAATTATTTCCTAGTTTTATAAATATAACTTTATTATCATTATTTATTTAATAATATTTAATTATTTAATTATTATTTAAATTCTATCTTAAAATGGGGATATAACAATCCACCCTTCCTCAAATTGCTTGTCCTCAAGCAATTATATAATTTTTTCTATTGAGTTGAAATTTATATTTCTTTTAGTCCAAATTCTTAGGTTGTTATCATGGATATGTTTGAATAATTTCTAATAGTCATTAAATTTCTACATTGGTCTTTCATATAAAATATTTTTCTAAATCCCCTTTAACCCTACAAGATGGCAAGATCATGCTCTGATACCACTGTAATGTACCCACTAATAGGGTTAGTTAGGGACAAGTAATACTTGCAAAATAAATGTTAGAATCACAATAATAACAAGAGCTCTTGTGAGCTGGAGTCCTTGCCTTTTGAAGAAATGGGAGCAACAACGAAGGTGAAAAGTATGATAAATTAAGTTGAACTTTCAGAAGGATCTTGAGAATGTAAAAAAAAACTATATTCTTATTGTTAAAATAGAAATGTGAAATATAAATATAAAAATAAAAACCTAAGTGGATAAAGAACTACTTTTTTATTTAATATTTAGTAAATATTGTAAATTCATTTAAAAATCAACTTGATATAAGACAATAGATTTATCTATAGATAAATAAATCTATTTTAAAAACTAAACTACATAATTAATATTATAGACTTATTTTCAAATTAACTTAAAATAAAAAAAACAACAAACAAATCAATCTATCTTTACAAAAGTAAACTTATATAGTTAATACTACAAATTCAACAATTTAATATTCTATTAAAATTTTAATTTGCTTTCATTGAGAAGCCTAAGGGCCGTGCGAAATTTCAAAAAAACTTAAAAAGAATGCTTTCATCAAATTTCCCCATACGTGTAACCAAATTTGAAATTTGGGAGTTTTTAATAAAATAATCAACTTGCTTGGAGATAATAAGTACGCTCGGTCAAACATTTAATTATGGTCGGACACGTTGCCTACACATTAATACATAGTTATTGTATTGTCTCTCATTTTCCCTTTTTTTGTTTCTGGAAAATCGACCTTTTCCCTAGGAAATTGGGCTAAGGCCAATGATAATTCAGAAATTTCAATACACAAATGAATTAAAAAATATTTGATTGAATACCTTAGCTGCAAACTATAGTTCTGCCACGAATAAAATTAATACCATTGGGCGGGGGGATCTATCGGGAACATTAGTTCCCTGCCTTATAAGGCAGGGACTAATAAAACTAACTATATTATTCTACCCTCTAAGTTAACCCCAATCTTAAGGACATCTCCAGGTCGGGCTTCTTAGCTCATAGCTACCTAGTCGTCGTCCTAGGAGCGCACCCCTTAAGATTCTTCTTGGACGGGCATCCTCTATCCAAGGCCAATGACATATGCATATGTTTGACAACATTAGAATATTCTGGCACATCAATTATCGGCCATGGCGAACAATGGAGATCTTAATATCTATATGCTCCATGCTTCGATATCGATTCTCGGCCATGGCAAACTATGTAGATCTTAATATCTCACATGCTCCATGCTTTGGCTTCACATTGATTCTCGGCTATGGCGAACAATGGAGCTCTTAATATCTCCATGCTCAATGTTTTGAGTCTCATTAATACCCATGCTGTTAACCCCATGAGCTAACACAATACTATCCACAAGTATGATTCATAAATATAAATAAATACATAAACATAATTAACCATATATAATTCATAAACATACTTTTCTTACCTTCTTCTTTTCCAAGAGTTGCAACCTTTCATAATACAAATGCTTTGGAAAGTCACAACACTTCATAGGTATAATCCTTTTGAAAAGTCACAACACTTTATAACTAAAATCTTTTGGAAAAATCCTAATACTTTAGAATCACAATAGTTTTGAAGAGTCACAACTATTCATAATTATGACCCTTTCGAAGGTTCACATCCTTTCAATATCATTCATACCTTTTCAAAAAGTCACTTCCTTATTTCTTTCATCATATTATTTTCCTTTTCCATTTTTCTTTTTGAACTCCTCTCTTCTCCTCTTCCTTTTTTTCCCTCTTTAAAATAAACACTCCTCCCTTTTATATCTTAATTTTAAGGAGTCATGTCTGTTTGTTAAATCTCTCGACTTTTCATTAGATTTAGTTAATTAATATTACTCTATGTTATTTATTTATTTACTTATTTCCGTTTATTATTATTTATGATGAAATTCTATTTAGAAAGTTAATATACTTTCTACAACATTGTCTCTTGTATTTAATTTTATTTCTTTATTTACTTTTTGAAAATTTATTATTTTTTAATTATTTAAAATATCATACTAAATATTATTTCATCAATAATATAGATTAAATAATTATTATTTCCAGGCAAGAGCCTACAATGCATTGGTAAATTGCGAACTTCTCATCGGAGAGGTCTTGGGTTCGAATCTACTTGTGTTAATATTAATAATATTAATAAATAACCTAGGCTTCGGCCGTTGACCTATCAAAAATAAAATAAAATAATTATTTCCCAGTTTTATAAATATAACTTTATTATCATTATTTATTTAATAATATTTTATTATCTAATTATTATTTAAATTCTATCTTAAAATGGGGATATGACATAATGTTTATAGAATCACTTTTCTAATGTCAACTTCTTGCTTCCTTCGCGTCTTTGCAAGTATCAAAAGTTAAGTCATTGTCGTCAAGCTTTCTTAGCTGTGTCTCAAGCATTGTTTGTTTTTAAAGTTATAAGAATATTTATAGTCAGGCTTCAAAACCCTGACTACAACTAGAGTTTTCACTTATATTACATTTGCAATGTCTTGTGAACACAATGTTTAAGAGCATATACGAGTTTTGTGTTGTCTCTTCAAAAGAATGAGATAAATAGGTGACATTATCATGCAGTGAATCAGATAATCAAGTTATCCGAATAATCACACTTTACCACACTTCTGCTCTTGTCCTTGATTATTCCTTTTTTTGTTTGCATAAGAGATGATTTAAAAATCACTTCTTAGTGTAGCTATTGGAAGATTTTTATATTGTTTCTCTGAAGTCTCCATATCTTTATGATTAGATAGTAACTTGATTGCCAGAATTCTTTAAATCTTTTCTCATTAATGTTAGTGTGCTTTCATGGTTCTGTGCATTTTTTTAACATGCTTATGCTCTTTCTTTAGTTATTCCTTTTTGTTTTCTTGATCTAGCTTCTGGTAAAAACTTTAGTTATCCTCTAAAGTTTGCATATCATTCTCAGTAGATAGTAATCTGGTTGCTACAATTGTACAGCTTTACTCATTGAAGCGAGTTCGCATTGGTGGTTTCAAGCTTCCTCAAGATCTTGGGTAAACATTTTAATCGTGTGTCAATGAAATTCATTTTGATATCAATATATATTAGATGTGCTTAAAAGAAGCTGATGATAATTTCCGACATTATTCTTAGGTGAGAACAATTAAGTGATGTTTCATGTGTTATACTAATGACTTCAAAAGTTAATTTTCCAACTTGAGCAACAAATTGTACTTGTGAACTAAGAATAAGATACACACTTGATGATACCATATAGATCTGTTTTATCACTCATAAGAAATCCCATTATTGTAGAAGAATTATATATTTCAAAACCGGTAACTGCAGTATAACATTTTGTATTTATCATGTTTTGGAGTTTCCTGCATTTAATCCAAAAGATAAATATTAAGTATTTATATTGTTGCAAGTATAAATATTTTGAATAGTTAGCACATTGTTTTCAGTTAGAGACTTATATTGGAACTGGGCAAAATGACCTAAATACACTCATTGTTCAATGGTGTTTAGTGATAAAAATGACTGATATTCTCAGTTTTTTTGGTTGGAAATAATTAGCATGGTCGGTTTTCAAAATCACCCTTCTAGGGTGTTGTTGACCTCTTCCTACCATCACCCCTTTGCAAATGTGGGCCCCTCTCTCGTTCGTAGTCGTTATGTAGGCTAAGTTTTGGCAGGAAATTTGGTAGTTCAGAGCTTTAAAATACTAAGGGGTTGTAAAGATATCAAGTGGCCAAGTTGTGAGCATAAAGTGGGAATGTTGTAATTTAAGTCCCTTAGGGTCGAATTGTAGTGGGTTGAGTGCTTAATCCTAAGTGTATTTAAAATTTTGGTTAGTCTATTAGTCCAAAATACATTATAAAGGCATATTTATGCATAGGGGTCTTATAAAAATTGATTATGCATACTTAAAATTGCCGAAATCTTAAGGGAAATTAAATTTTCTTTTTAAAAATACACAAAATGCAAACTTAGCATGAGTTTCCCCACTTATCTTTTATCAAAATCTGGTCTTACTATTAATTTCCCCTCTTATTTTGATCAAAATCTGGACTTACTATGAATTTCCTCACGTTAACTGATTTTTTCTTTGAAAAATTTGTTAGTGTCTGAGTGTTTATCGAGACATAGCATGAATTTGCCCACTTTAGATGGCATTTACTTGGAATTTTTCCTCACCTAGAATCTAGACATAGAGGACAAGAATGAAGAGTCCAAACACAAGGCAAATTTCCCCTTTGATTTTGTACTTTGTCAAATTTTTGGATACGAGGTTTGGATTTGTCCAGATCCAAGTGTTTTTCCCCTTCAAGGATGATTAAGAGTGCAAAATAGTGTCCAAGTGTGGAACCATTTGTCCACACATGGGTCAAATTTCCCCTTTCAAGTGCAAACAAAGATAAAAACTTTCAAGTGTGGAAATGAATGTTATCCTTACATTGGTCGATTTTCTTACCAGGGATGATTGGAAACAATGTGTGGATGTCCTCCTTTTGATACATGGATGGCATATTTTGAATAGCAACATGGACTTTGTCAATTTTCGAGTTCGTACATGGTTCTGTTTCCCTACAAAGGCTTTTTTAAAATAGAAAAATAAAATAAACAATGGGAAATTAATAAAATAAAATAGAAGCTTCTAGAAGGTGGTATTCTTTTATCCAACATTGCTTGCGGAAGGTGATTGCAAAACTTAATCACCTTTAAATAGACATGGCGGCTGAAATAAGGATCACAAAAAGAAGCTGGAAGCTAAGTTGAAGTGATCACATTGAAGTAAAGGGGGGCTGTAGCGAAGTTTGATCCCACTTAAGAGGGTTGGAAATTGGGATTCTCTGTTGTTTGTCATTTCAGAAGTGAAAGACCTTCCCTATCTCGCTATTACTAGTTTTGGTGGGATTTAACCCTCACCCTATTCCGTCGCCTGTAATACTTTGCTCGGATCTGGCAAATTGGAGCACCATCTTTTGACAATTGTTAATTTGGATGATTATTCATGTTCACTCTCATTTTCTTGTTTGGCTGTTGAATTCAGTTCTCTAAGTTTATTGTATGTCTGAACATTCCCTCTCTATCCATACTCCATCTACTTCATTTAGTACGAAGTCCATCTTTCCATGGCTACATCACCTACCGTATGACCTAATTGTTGTTTGTGGGACACTTCCCTCTCTACACCATACAACCCTACTGTACAACCTTTATTTTGCCTTCCGTGCATCATCCATCCTCATCTCCCTATGATCCTCTTACTGTAGTACCTCTGTATACAATCTACCATACAGACATCACACCGTACAACCCTCACATTTAATCTACCATATAGTCATAAAGTGCATACCGTACGACCTTCCTGTCACTTTTTTGTTGTCACCGTACGGTGTCAGTCTCTCCCACCCAACCGTACAGCCTCCAACCTAGTCACTACTGTACACTCTCGATACCATACAGTACTGGTCTCGAAGAGTATCCAATCAAGTCTCCAGAGGTTAGGAACATTACAGTGGTACCAGAGCTGGTGATTCTGCCAGCTTGTTGGGAGAATGGAGAGCTTTGAGTTGGATGACACTATGGCTCAATTTCCAGCCGATTAGAGAGCATATTTGTTAGTCAAATACTCCAAGAATACTTTTGCGTGCCAACTATTGGATGGACAAGTGCAGGATGACAGATACAAGGTGGTTGGTGATATCATTTACCACAAAGACAACCTATTTGGTATCTGAATCGAAGATGAAGGAATGGATTCTAGAGGAAGATACCGACACAAATATTGTTAAACCAACGCCCAATCATCATCTCAATGAAAATTTGGGTTTTGTCAGTGGCCCTCCAAATGAGAAGGTTCCATCAATGGTGGTTCAACTTCTTGGAGATGCTATGGACAATTCCTTGCCGGAGCAACCACAGTTGGTTGAAAATGGAGTTTACCCTTTAGTGTTGCCTAAGTCGTGAATTACTGCAATTTTTCTGTGTGAAATGCTTCCTCATAAAAATAATAGAATTTACATGTGTTGTGAAGTTCTTGAGGAGATCGAATGATTACATGAAGATTATGGATTTGGACATCACTGTGTTTAATGATTGGCGCCCTTGGGATCCTGGTGGTTTGGATATAACCATGTTTATATCAGAGTGGTGCAGGGGAGCCCGAATGGTGGTCTACTCATCTCAATTGAATTTGTGATCCTAAAGAAGCATGGAGTTTTCAACAGATATAACAATCCGCATCTGTGCATGGTTTGGGATCCTGGAGTTTGCATATTTCTTGAGGACAAACAATCTTTGGCTGCCGAGGATTCGTAATGTCCCCAATTTTTTATGTAATAATTCAATTAAATTAATTAATTAATTGGTCCCAAAATTTAAATAATATAATAGGACCTTTAATTAGTTACTTTAATTAATTAATATGGGGCCCAAGTTAATATTTCTATTTGTGGTTCCGATTAATTTAATATATCTCGGACCTATTTTAATTTTAGTTCCGTTTGTAAGTGTTGCCGTCGGCTATCTTTGTACACCCTCAGAAAGGTTTTCCCTGATGGATATTTAAGCACGGCTTGTAGGTAGTCGTAGGTATGCATTTTTGGATTATTTCACATCTTTGGATTATTTCTTTGTATTGCGAATTCCCGTTGGGATTCTTTGTTGTTCGTCATTTCGGAAGTGAAAGACCTTCCCTATCTGGCTACTATTGGTTTCGGTGGGATTCAGCCCTCACTTTATTCCGTCGTTTGTAATACTTCGTTTGGATCTTGCAAATTGGAGCACCATCTTTTGACAATTATTAATTTGGTGGATTATTCGTGTTCACTCTCATTTTCTTGTTTGTTTGTTGAATTCGATTCTCTGAGTTTATTGTATGTCTGAGCGTTCCCTCTCTATTCGTACTCTATCTACTTCATTTAGTATGAAGTCCATCTTTCCGTGGCTACATCACCTATTGTACGACCTAATTGTCGTATGTGGGACACTTCCCTCCCTACATCGTACGACCTTCATTTTGCCTTCTATGCATCATCCACCTTCACCTCCGTACGACCCTCTTACCATACTACCTTTGTATACAATCTACAATACGAACATCGTACCAAACGACCCTCACATTCAATCTATTGTACGGCCATAACGTGTATACTGTACGACCTTCCTGTCACTTGTTTGCTGTCACCGTACGGTGCTAGTCTCTCCCACCCAACCATATAGCCTCCAATAGTCACTGCCTTACACTTTGTATACCGTATGGTACTAGTCTTGAAGGGTATCCAATTAAGTCTCCGGAGGTTAGGAACATTACACTAAGTAATCGCCACGAATATCTATTAGAATTTGTCCTTTTGTAGCACAAAGTCTTCAAAAGGTCAAATTAGCTTGAATGCAATAGGCAGCTTGCACAATTGAATCCAAATTTCTCTTGAATCAAAGCATTAAAACTTAATAGTCAACCCAAGAAAATCTCGTCATGCAACATTTTGAATCGGCACAAAGTCTGAAAACTATCTACCTCTTTTATTAAAGAAAAAATTGATTTACATCCAAGTACAAAGTCTTAGAGTGTACATAGAAACTGATAGAGTTTTCTTGCTTTGCCAAAAGATGATCATTTACAATGAGCTCCCTCCTTTACATAGAAAAAGAGTGGAGAAAGAAGGGGGAAACACTTAATTACCTCGACTTATTCTCAAACAAACTACTAACTTTGGCTTTTTCGAAGTTGCATATCTAATGTACTTGTAACTTGATTATATGTTACACTTTTGCATGTCATATTATCACATGCAACTACATCTTGTTTTCTATTTCACATAATTTGTCAATTACAAATTACCTATGTTCCCTCGAGTTTCTCGGATGGGGACGGTAGAGGATAGCGGGACGGGTTTCCGGGACAGCAATTTGTTCTGCCGATTTTGGGGATGGTGGAAGACAGCAAACGAGGACGACAAAAGTGACATTTGTGTTTTTTTTAAAAATTTTTTGTGTGTTAAAAAATTGGGGACAGATGCAAGTCCCCAATAAATTCCTCGAGATGGGGACGTTCCTGTCCCTGAAACGCTGCCTTTTTTGCGGGGGACGCGTCCTCAGGGAACATAAAAATACACTGTGAAAATATTCTAAGTGCTTGAGAAGACACAACTTCTATTACACCAGCCTTTTTGGTCTTCATGCTACTAAAGGAATGTTTTATGAATAATGTGTGTAGGTTTGGTGGAAGCAGCTAAAAATGAATGCATTTAAAAGTCAAGATTCATTTCTTGCCAAGTGTGAGGAGTTGGAGGATTGAAATACACAAAATTGCAATTGTATTGACTTAAATTAAATGCAATATGCAGTGGCAATTAAAAATGGCATCTAGGGAACGAAAAACAACTTGAAAAGTATGATAAACAAGATGCAAATGACAAGTAATGCCAAAGCACTCACCTTTGATAGCAATTGTTTGGATTTAATGGAAGAAAATGGCCGAAAAAGGCTGTTTTGGGCAGAAACATGACCTAAATGGGCTGTTTTGTCTACAAATCAATGTGTTTTTTCTCTTTAAATCACTACCCAAAGATATTGCAACAAAAATGCCCACGTATAAGGAGGCACGTGTTTTTTGTAGATCAAAACCCTTTTCAAATGGCCGAAGGAATCACGTCCAGCTTCAAAATGCATGAGGAATGAGCAAAAACATGTGCTTTCTTCCTAAAAATCACCACTACTTGCCTTTTAATACCAAAGGCAAGCTAAATAAAGTTAAAACACACTTTTGCATGTCAATAACATGTTTTTTTGACTTCAAAATCTCCACCTTTAGCATTTCATGCCCAAGCACAAGGTGAAACAAGTGAAAAATAGGTTTTTGAACTTTAAAAGCATGTGGTTTTGGCTATAAAATTGTCACCTTAAGTGATTTTAGTTAAATCACACTTTTTGGAGTAATACTGTTTTCTTGAACTTCAATAACACATATTTGGCCTTAGGAAAGGAAAAATGGGGTTTAGAGATGCAAAAGTATGTTCTTTTAGTGTTGTAAAAACTCACTATGTGCAGTTTCAAGTCAAAACGCCTCAATACGAGAAGTATAGATGGGTTTTAGAAATGTAATAACACATGCAAGTTCAAATACATATGCTATTGGGTTCAAATTCCCAACAATTGTGCTTATAAGTCATAACTCAAGTCAAAATACATGTTAATGGGTTTTTACTTTTAGAATGCAATAACATGTGTTACTGGGTTTAAATTCCCCACTTAGAAATCCTTTTAGTTATCAAAGGTTTATAATAATAAGATTTAAAAATGCAAAAGCTCATAAACACCCCAATTACACATATTAAGTGATAGTTTTCTAAATAAAAATTTGCTATTGCATATAAAAGCCTCACTTTTTGCATTCAGGACAAATTTTATTGGAAGTGGGTTTTAAAAGATGATTTGCAAGGTTGCATGGGTACTTGTACCCACACCCCTAGTACTCGTACCCACGTACCCAAGTACCGGGTACACGTATCCCACGTACTGGCTACTTGGTGGAGAGCATCATAGCTAAGGACCTTGATTAAGATTCTGATTATTTTTTTGGTTTTTTAATTTTTGTATTAGCTTGTTGTTTATCAAATGTAATTCAATACCAAATCAGTTTGAAACTTCGATACTCATTAACAGTAAACTTTATCACTGTTCAAGTCATAAGTTTATCATTTGCAATATGTCACTGTCATATGATTTAGGATCTTCTTGTTCATGTTTAAAGTCTGCCTTCTTTGTTATGCATCTAAGCATTTATCATGTATTATTATTTCAAACATATAGCAAATCTGAAACTGAAAGGAATACATTACATTTGCAAACTTTATCACTGTTCTTGTTTTGAAAAACCATTGTCATGACTCATAATTTCAGATTTTTTATAAATATAAAAGTATAATTTTTAAATAAGTTTGACATACCCAAGTACCTCCGTCCCCTATTATGAAAAATACTTTAAACATAAAACATTCAGCAATAGCATATATATATATATAATTTGACTTATGGCTCATATTTTCAAATTTCTTGTTTTGAATGCTCAATGTCATGACTCATGACATATATTTTGGTTTTTATATTTTCTATAAAATATTAATTATATAGAAAAAAATTAGGCATACACACGTACCCCTGTCCCCTATTTTGGAAAATATGCGTACCCGTACCTGTTCCTGTACCCGTTCTCGTTCCCGTACCCACGTACCCGCGCAACCTTGATGATTTGCATGTGGATGATATGGAATGATTGGTAAAAACCCCATCTTTAATGCATTTAAGTGTCTCTTGTAATTAAATTTAATATATAACTCTAGTTTTCATTAAAGTAACATTAAAATAAACTAAAAAAACTCAATTTTCATTAAAACGTTAAAAGCTATAGCAAATTAACTTAGAATGAGTTGAAATTTTTCAAATGGAGGTCAAAATCCAATTTATATATTAAAAATAATATCATTTCATGCAATTGCTAATAAAAAGCCACTTTTGAAGGATTTATTAATAAGACGTGTCCTTGCCGAGAAAGTATGTCGAACCTGTTCCCGCAAATCATTGTTTTGGGCCCAACAAAACTTGGCAGACTTTGATAAATCCCTTGCTTGATGTGTAGAACTTGAACCCAATGCTATGCTGGTCCAGAGACACTCATCAAGGCAAACTCCTCCTTGGAACTAAAAACAATCTCCTCAACTATAGACAACAAAAAACAAGCCTTCATGTTAAGCCTTAGCCTTTGTCTGTTTTAATATCAGCAAATGAGACTGTCTTTGCCCTCCTCTTGATGCAAAAACCTCCTCTCCATACAACCTTGATAAAAACAGCCAATCTCGAGACAAATTCCTCTATTCAAATTTGAGATGAGTCTAAGACTAGTGAGGAGGGGGTCGAGGATGGGATTCTGATCACAATGGTTGTGAAATATGATGTAAATTGATTTTCAGTTGAAATATTTGATAGGACACTAATATGAAGGTGTTGAAGTGAATTGCGTCAACAAGACAGTTCTCCACTACAATCCTTAGACTTGGTAAGGTGTCTTATAATGACCCCTTTTATGTTAGCTTGGAAAATCGGGACAATTACTCTAGTTTTCACCACCTTACTACATCAAATGCTTATGTTCGAACCCAATAATGGAAGTTATGTTGGGTGGATATTTTGTAATTGATAGTTTTGGGTAAAATCTAGTCACACTCCTACATTAAAGGGAATGTCCCCCTTCTCACCGTTCTTTGGATCAACTCAAGGTAAGCAAAAAGTTGAGAGAATTGTGAGGGATGTTACCAATATTCTTTTCTCTTAACTTTTAGGAAAGAATCTACTTAGCCGAAGAACGAGTAATGGGCAAGATGAGATCTCTAACTTGACTTCTATCTAGTAGCTAGAAACGGTGATACCGATAAACTAACACTTACTCGAAGGCTAGCCCAAAGCGTACCAATTTGACTCTAGGTCTCGTTTAATCTATTCTATAAGAAAAACCTCTACCATTGGGACACAAAAACTTCCAAAAGTAGGGGAATTCCAACTATTTTTCATGAATTTCAGATAGTGATATAAGTTACAGTCAAAGCTTTTAGTCTATGTATCACCACAATCATTCCCGATCAAAGCTTTAGCTTCGATTGCTTCTTAACTCACTATGCTTCTATTATTAAACACACAATAATAACATGATTCAAAGACAAGAAGCACAAATTACAATCAAAGCTTGTAATTTGCTCTATCACAATTGCTTACAGTCAAAGCTTTGAATCCAATTGCTTCTTTTTATTCACCTTTCTCCCAAATGTGTACTACACAATCAAAGTTATGCTTGTACAAATGTGGCAGAGCTTTCTTGCATACAACAAAACATAATTTTTACTATGAGGGGGCACTCCTTTATATATGCAAAGGAGTCGAGAAAAAGAAGGAAAAAGTGGGAGCAACTCAACCAACTTTGACTTGGTCTAACTAACAAGAGAAATTATGGGCCAGAAAGCTAATTGAAGAAAACAATTCCATTCCCTCAGATTTCATTAGGGAAAGAAAACATCCTAATATATACTCTAATTATGTTGCATTAATGAGTGGAATCTCCAAATCTGAACCATCTGATGTCAAAGAAGCTATAAAACATCAACATTGGAAAGATGCCATGACAGAAGAATATAACTCCATACTTAAAAATGATGTTTGGGATATTGTTCCTAGACCCAAAAATAAATCAGTTGTCTCTTCAAAATGACTATTTAAAATTAAACATGCTGCAAATGGAAATATTGACAAGTACAAAGCAAGGTTTGTAGCAAGAGGATTTTCCCAAAAGGAAGGAATAGATTATGAGGAAACTTTTGCTCTAGTAGCCAAATATACTTCAGTCAGAACTGTTTTAGCCATTGCTGCATCCAAAGGATGGAAAATTCATCAAATGGATGTAAAGACTGCATTTTTGAATGGTGTTATAGAAGAGGAAGTTTATCTTGAACAACTAGAAGGATTTGAAGTACACAATAAACAATCTCATGTATGCAAATTAAAAAAGGCTTTATATGGATTGAAACAAGCTCCCCGAGCTTGGTATGAACGGATAGATCAGCATCTAACTAAAGTTGACTTCTCTAAAAATATTGCAGATCCAAATTTAAATTACAAGGTAATGTAGGGGGATATGTTAATCATGGTTTTATATGTTGATCTTTTAATTATAAGGGAAGATCATCTAATTGAAAAATGTAAACAAGATCTCATATCTGAATTTGAAATGAAAGATCTAGGAATACTATGATACTTCTTGGGACTAGAAGTATGGCAACATTTAAAAGCGATCTTCTTAAATCAAGGAAAGTATACTCTGGATCTACTCAACAAATTTGGCATGTTGGATTGCAAGGCAATGAAAACTCCTATGGAAACAAACCTCCTTAAATTAAAAGAAGCAATTGAAGATTCTGAAAGTGTTGATCCTACTTTATATCAATAGATAATTGGTTCATTAATGTATTTGGTAAATACAAGACTTGACATTTGTTATGTTGTAAATGTTCTCAGTCAGTTCATGTGCAAACCTAAACAAACTCATTTAGTAGCAGCAAAACACATTCTCAGGTATCTCAGTGGTACAATTGGATATGGTCTCAAATACACTAAAACTGAACTAAATCTAAGAGGATATACAGATTTTGATTGGGCAAGGAATTCAAAGAATCGCAAAAGCACTTCATGATGTTTTACCTTGGGTTCAACAATGATATTTTGGTTTAGTTGGAAGTAGTCTTCTGTAGCACAGAGTTCTACAGAAGCCGAGTACATAGCTGCATCTATGGGAGCAAGAGAAGTTGCATGGTTGAGGAAACTTCTATTTGGACCATTTGGGAAGCCACTTCCACCTACTACTATTTATTGTGATAACTAGAGTTGCATCAAGCTATCTGTTAATCCTGTGTTTCATAATAGATCAAAACCAAAGTAACAAGAATCGGAATCGGCACGGCCGAATCGAATTGTGAATCGGGGGTGAATCGCCAGTGAATCGGCGATGAATCGGCAAATTTGAAAAAACCCTTTAAATGTAGAGATTTTAACAATTTAAGACTTATTTCATGCACCCTTTATTGAATATAACTTAAACACACTATAACATCATCAAATAGAAGTTGAAACTTAACATATATAAACATGGAAGTTTGTGTTTACCACATGGGGTAAAGAGTTTTTATAAGACAGCTTCACATCCAACACCTACTCCAAGTGCTTCAAAGCATATCACCCCTCTCGAAAGGCTTGCTCTATTGTTCTCTCCACCACAGACACTCCATGCCTGCAACAGCTTCAGGTCTCATCAACTGGTGAGACTTCCCACGACTGATAACCGCAGCGACTGGGGGTCTAGGGGGCAACGCCCCCAGCGGGGTCGAGGGGCAGCGCCCTCGCAGGGTCCTGGGGCAGCGCCCCAGGCGCGCTCCCTGTCGCGATACAAGGCGGGGTCAAGGGGCAGCGCCCCCGTCGCCAAAACCAAATTTGCACTCTGAAAGCCACACAAAACTATATGGAACACAGTGTTTTTGTGATTTTCTTCTGATCCCACACTCTTTCTGGGAACTGCTGATGTTTTACTACCTGATTATGTCTTTCCCTTCCCTTGGGCATCATCCGTTATGTATTCTAAACATTTTTTATTTGTTGTCGTTTTTTTTTTTTTTTTTTTAATAACCTATGGTTCTTCTTTTCTCTTCTCCTCTCTTCTAGTCATGCTTAATAATTAGAAGGCCCTTTAGGGTTATAACAAAGAGGAAAGGTAAAAAAGAAAGCAAAAAAAAAAGTGATTTTTTTATTATTTCCAACTAAACATGCATGCTGTTGCCAGCCGATTTTTGGAGATTTCTAATGGCGATTTAGGCGATTTTTTGAGTGAATCGCCGATACATGCGATTCACCCGATGAAATCGCCGATCACGATTTCCGACTCCAAAAAAATCGGGGTGCATGAATCTGATCGCTGAATCGGCGATTCACGCGATTTCAGCGCGATTCTCGTTACTCTGATCAAAACACATTGAGATACCCTACCACTATGTTCGAGACATGGTTGAGAATGATGTAATCAAGTTGGAATATATTAGTACAAAGGATCAAATTGTAGACACTCTTACCAAACCACTTGCTAAGACAAAAGTGAAGTATTTTTGTAAAGAACTTGGTATGGTTGTAAAATCTGAGGACATGTCTTAGAGAAATTGATTATTGTACATTTTTATATATTATAAATAAAACCTATGATAATCATTAAGAAGTGACGACTTCAAGATGATTTCACTTGTATCAGGAGAAGTTGTTGTAAAGTGATGTTCTTACAATAACTTGTAGCATGATCCATTATTGAGAAAGTGTTTCATGTAAAGGCTTTATCTTATAAATCAACAACTAGGCGGTTGATATCATTAATTTGATTATCTACGAGTTGCTTGTATAGATATATTTTCAGTACATGGTGTATATCTTGCCCTGATATTCTGATAGGCCATTACCACAATGAGTACTTGGTGATCATCATTAATTTGATGTTTTTGATAGGCCACTACTCTAGAGAGCTTGGTGAATATTATGAAATTGATATTTTGATAGGCCAACTCTCATATTACATGATGTCACATATAAGCTGATTATATTAATCAATACTTATATTTGACATTATATAAGAGAAGTCTTTTGATCAAAGACCTCTTATGTGTGTTTATCTTACTAATCTAAGAGGGAGTGTTAATGTATAGATTAGTTAAGATATTATTAATAACTCTTATATTCATATTTGTATTATTACATGAGATATTTAATATACTCATATATATATATGTGTGCAGATATTCTAATATACAATATGAATAAAATAATAAAATCATTTACATCAATATATATATTAACACCTCCTTCATCAACTTTAAATAAGATGATTGTTATCAAGCATCCACATATATATTATGGACGTCGAGCATCCGTATATGTTCGGTAGTGATTTGTTTTATTAAGACTGTCGTTAATAGCAGTCACGCCAATAGACGTGACTAACTATGAGTTATGGCTATTGGTCGTGACTCCTTAACCTAACGCCCATGTATAAGATGCAAATTGATCTCTGCTTTTGTATATACAGTGAACACAATTATATAAGTCTTCCAATTATTACAAAGCAAACAAATACTTCTCATAATTCTCCAGTATATTGCAGTGTAGTGGATTTTCTCATACCATCTTCAGTCAAATTATATCCTTGTCTTGAGCACTTATTCTGTATAAAATAAGTCTCCTGTCTGATACTTTAACATGCCAAAACATGAATTTTGAAGGCCCAAATCTGGGTGTTTTTATTTAAAATGTGGCTTCAAGTGAGGCTGAAAGAAAATGTTTTTATCATGAGGTTGCCAAATGCATGGGATTGCATGAGATGCAAAAACGCCTCTTAAGGGAAAGATTTCAAGTTATTGCATGGAGAAATCTAGGAGAAACCACCAAAAAACGTGTTCTTGGAGGCCAAAGTCATGAAATTCTTCAAAAACGAGTTTTGGAAGGGCAAATGCATGAAGTTGAATGCAAAATGAACCTTTTTTGTGTGATTACATGTTTTAAATATGCACAATTGACCCAACACACCTTTTAAAGGCTATTACATGTTTTTAAAACATGCAATGGGCTCTCCCAAGGCAAAAACACACCTTTTTGTTGCATATGCATGTTTTAAAAATATGCTTTTTGCCCAAAAACGGGTTTTGGGGATGCATTTACATGTCTTTGGTGCAAAATGCACCTTTTGGATGCAACTACATGTTTAAGTTACTTTCTTCAAATTCACTTGCTTCAATTCTTCTTTTCCTAGTAAGAATAAGATCATCTTCAATTTCACTCACAATGCCTGTGCAATAGCAATAGTAGTTGGGGCTTCTCTCCTTAATAGAAAATTGACTTCAGGAATTTGAGCATTGACAAATAAACACTTCATATTGGCAGTTGTAGGTTGAGCAACAAATAAATTTTTTTGTTTCAATTTGTTGAAATGAGCAAAAAAATCATGCATAGGCACGTGAGATGACTTCTTCAGCTGAGCAAGTTGGGCCAATAATGCATGAGCATCGTTAGGAGGCTTGAACCTTTCTTCAAACTTAGCTACGAGGGTAGCCTAGTTTGTGATAGTACATGGTGGTAAATGGTAAAATCAATCAGTAGCCATGCTTTGTAGAGTTTCCATGAAAAACCTTATAGACACGTCCTCGTATTCAATAGAATGAACACCGCATGCAATGTACAAAGCAACAATATGTTCATCAGGGTGTTGTTCTTCACCAAAATACTTGGGAAAGTTCTTTCATGAGCCACCAAGAAGATTTAGAGGTGGAGCTAGATTCAGCAGTCCAAAAACATTTCCCTAAGGACCTTGGGCCATTTACATGTCCTTGGTTAATGTGTGAAACAACTTCAAAAAGTGCAATGAATATTTACAATGAAAAAAGACACGGGCATTTTTCAAATGAAAGTGTGAGGCTCTCAAATGCGCGTCGTGTCCTTAGTGGAGTTGTCAAGAAACTGTTGGTTGGATATTTTGCAACTGACAGTTTTGGGTAAAATCCAGTTGTAAAATAGGATGACCAGCCACAACATGTGAGACAAAGTCTCTCCTACATTAAAGGGAAGACTCCCCCTTCTCATTGTTCCTTGGATCAACTCAAGGTAAGAAAGAAGTTGAGAGATTTGTGAGGGATGTTACCAATATTCATCTCTCTCAACTTTGAGGAAAGAATCCACTTACCTATAGAACGAGTAATGGGCAAGATGAAATCTCGAACTACACTTTCTATCTAGTAGCTGGAAATGGTGATGCTTGCACAAATGTGGTAGAGCTTTCTTGCATACAACAAAAGATGATTTTTACAACGAGGAGGCACTCCTTTATATAGGCAAAGAAGTCAAGAAAAAGGAGGAAAAAGTTGGAGCAACTCAACCAACTTTGACTCGGTCTAACTAACAAGAGAAATTATTGGATTACATGTCATTACACATGTAAATCATATTACATGTAATTGCATATTTTCATGGAATACATCCTCACCAATTACAAACATTAAATAAGAAGAAAGATGGAAGAGAAATGAAAAAATCCCAAGGATCGTTCTAAAGGGCCTTGTACTTGGCAATGCTATCTCGGATGATCACATGATCGGAAGTTCTTGTATTTTGTACCACTGTATTCACCTTGATAGTCATGGTGTTACGTCTTTTGATAACCTCTGACTCTATTTGATGAATTGTTTGTTGTCATTTGAAAACTTGATGTTATTAAGCTTTTCTCGCTCTAGTTGTTGTGAATTCTCCTTTTGTAGATCAGCACAAACTAGAGTCTTTGATGCTTTGAAAACCTTTTCGATGGTGTCTGGATGTAAAGTTGGCATAACTTTCCATCAATACCTTTTTTTTTTTTTTTTTGAAACAAAGTACTTGGCACTTTCCCACATGAAGTCAAGTTCTCAGATAACCACCAGGAAAATGGAGACCAAATGAAATACCGCTTTTTTGATTTGAAGCATGCCTTCTTTACTGGATGTCTTCGTTCTTTATCGAAATCCGGGCATATCTTGACTTGCTACAATATGAAAGTTTCAATGGGATTGAATTCATGAAAGCTTTGAGATTTGAGTTACAATCATGAATCCATGAGGAGTGGGTATTCAAAGTATGGATTAGATACTTATGGAACACATATGATGGTTGTACATGAACCGGAAAGCATATATATTTGGATGGAAAGGGCCAAAGTCAATCTTGGAAGGATGGATATGCTTTGAAACATGAAAGTGGAATGCATGGAAATGCTTGTGAATGAAGACTCTTGACTTTAAAAATTGACTTGGGCTTTCAAGATGTCATTGCACGGAAAGTGGATTACATGTATATGCAACATGTAATGAAGAATGGAAAGTGAGATGACATGCGAATGTGGATTGAGAATGAGCTTACATATAAGTGCGTATGAAATGTGTCATGACAAGGGAAGTGGAATGATATGTATTTTGCTCATGAAGTGTAAGCACATATGGAACGAACGAATGCAATGTGCCTTGAGGCGAAGTGAGTTGTTAGAGATGTCTTTAGGAAAGGTGAAGTCCAAGTACATGGGAATACATGCACATGACATTTTTTAACCTTTTAATAAAAAAAAGAGTTTTAGAGATGCAATTACATGTAAACATTTTCATGTAATCATGTCATGCGATTGGATGTAGAAATTGAGATGCGTGAAAATGGGAATGGAGAATGAGATTACATGTACGTGCGGATGATGAATGAAAATATATGTAATCGCATGTGAAGAATGAGATGCAATGTGTTATGACATGGAAAGGTGAATACAGAATGAAACGATGTACTTGCACGAAGAGGTGGAAGGTGGAGTGAAGTGAAACGTGCTCAAGTTCCTGGGAAAGAACTTGCTATTTCTTCCAAAAGAAGAAAATGAAAAAGCACGCAAGCAAACAATGAAAACAAGCACAAAAAAAACACATGCCTTTGGTCTTAAACTCAAACATGTCAACAAGCAAGTTGCTTTCAAGGGCAATTTGGACTTTGGAATTTGGGAAAAATCCAAAAGTATGAATGAGTATTTTTATCATTTTTAAAGGAAAAATGCACTATTCATGGCATATATATGGAAAAATGTGCAATGACAAGCCATAATATGCATGGAAATAATAAGATAAACATGAATTGATGAGCAAGTTAGAAAATGTCCACTCACTTGGAGGTTAGAGCCAAAATAACAAGATTTATAGGTTTTGAAGACCAATTCTCCTTCAAATCCTGATTTTCAAACAACTTTTTGACTTCTTCTGTACAATAGTTGAATTTGACATGAGAATGCTAACACTATAGTCCCTAAAGAAAATAGCATGCATTAAAACTCAAAAACGACCTCTCTTGATAAGAGGTATGGGCTGGAAAAGCCATTTACTGAGTTTTTTTGAATAAAAACATGACTTTTTGATGCAAAAATATGGGTCTTTTTGGCAAAAACGTGGCAAAAAAATGCATGTTTTTGAGTCGTTCTTGACTTATGAATGCAAAAGCAACTTTCCCAATTGCATATACAATGATCAAAACTCCAAAATGACCCGTTATTTGGCCAAAACGTGAATTTTGAAGGCCCAAATCTGAACATTTTTCTTCAAAACGTGGCTTCAAATGGGGTTAAAATAAAATGTTTTTAGTATGGATGAGCATTCCAAATGTATGGGATTGTATGAGGATGCAAAAATGCCACTTGAGGGAAAGATCTCAAGTCATTCCGTTGAGAAATCTAGGAGAAATCACCAAAAAACGTGTTCTTGGAGGCCAAAGTTATGAAATTCTTCAAAAACGGGTTTTGGAAGGGCAAATGCATGATGTTGAATGCAAAACAAACCTTTTGTATGTGATTACATGTTTTAAATATGCACAATAGATATTACAATATTAGATAAGTCGTCTATTATTAGTTAATGGTTCTCTATTGTAAATATCTAGTTAGCTTTAGTTTGCTTTTGTTTTTTGCTTTCTTTAGAATAGAATGTTTCTATTCTTTACGATCATTTCCTAAGGAAACATTGTTTTATTCTTTTGTATAATTTGACCTTCCGGTCTCTGTTAATAACAAGCAAGTATTTACCAATTACTTCCGTAATAATAGACCCAAATACACCTTTTAGAGGCCATTACATGATTTAAAAACATTCAATGGGCTCTCTCAAGGCAAAAACACACCATTCTGGTGCATATGCATGTTTTAAAAATATGCTCTTTACCAAAAGACGGGTTTTGGGGATGCATTTACATGTCTTTGGTGCAAAACACACATTTTGGATGCAAATACATGTTTAAGTTACTTGCACATGCAACTCAAAGCAAAAACTCACCTTTTTGATGCATATGCATATAACACATGTAGCTCAACTTTTTGATGTTATTGCACATTTAAGTCGAGTTTACATGCAATTGCATAAAAAAGATCCACTTTTAAGTTGTCATTGCACATTAAAGTGATTTTGCATGCAATTGCATCGAAAAGGTCCACTATTGAGATGCCATTGCACATTTTAAAATATTACTTAAGTGGGACATAAATTAGATTTACATATCATATTAAGAATATAATGTGTAAATATCATTTAATAAGTAATATTTAGTAGAGCATTTGATTTAAATAAATAAAATTAACTGAACTATATAGTTAATATAGTCACTTAAGTGAAAAATTAAAAAAAAATAACTCAAGTTTAAAATATAGCATTTTTGAGAAAATATCTCCAAGTATTGTACTCAATTAGCACCCTAACCTATTCAACACATAAGCATCCACAATGTACAATGTTGTATTAGATAGAAAGAATTATTATGATGGGTTTCACCAATTTTACGAAGTTGTACGTGAAAATCTTCATTGTAGTTGACTTTGTTGCCCGAATACTAAAAGGCTTGAATCATTGAAGTATTATTGGATTTATATTTGAAATCAGAAAATCTATATCTTCCTTCTTACAAGCATCAAATCCATTATTGATAACATTATACAAACATTTAACCATTTTAAACACTCAGCATTCAATTCCCCTTGACTTTGTATTTTGTTGCGACATGAATTATATACATTTATAAATTAAACACATTTTGTTATTTGCTTTGGTTATGTTTTTCAATTACAAACTGATGAAAAGGATTCTTCGCATGGGTTATAAATTCTTAACATATACAACTAACTACTTAGTACAGTCACCAATCTGGATAGCATATAGTCAATAGAATAGTTGATCTAGTAGAACGGATTAGAAGAAGACACTTGTAGCTAATGTGGAGATGCATTTTGATTAATGTTTGGAATCATTATTATTTCTTAGAATTCCTCATTTTGAAGGGTGATCTTGAGGCAATCAAATTTTGCACATAAAACCCATTTTTTAATGGTTTGCAGTGCTTGAAGGACTAGAAAGGACTTTTGATAGTGGAGTTCAAGTTGCAATATCTTTTAGAGTATATTTTTCAGATTCCCACCCTTAACAAAAATGTTGCCAAACACATGCATTACCTTTTTGCATGGGGAGATTTGGCTGGCTTGTAAGGAGGCTATGGTGAAGCTTCTTAAGAGAAGAGGTCTATGGAGAATTTCCACAAGGTGTAGTGTAAGCTTTGACCTCATATAGGGAAGTTGATGAGTTGTAAGTATAAGATTGATGAGGCATTTTGACTTCTTAGCTCTCATGTCTACACGATGCATGAAATCAATCATGAAGATAAAGAAGTCAAGAAATGTTAATGTGAAAAATCAAAGCACAAAAACAACAGGTGTTATAAGAGAGTGGATGATGGTAGGAACATCTCTAGTGGCTAAAATAAATAAGGCGAGACATTCTTTCGAAGGAGGCAATGACTTCTATGCTAACTTTCAAGCTCTATATACACATTATTACTTGTGATAGTGTGTATATAGACCTCATCACTATGTTTGATTCTTTTGAAGGTTAAAGGATGGTTGGATCTATATAGGAGATAGTACTTCATTACCTGTTTTTGGATTTGGCAAAGTAGGATCAAGTAGGATGAGCAATGATGCCTATTATGTACCTGATTTGATCAATTATTTTCTTTCCCTATTTGGAATTGCTCATGTTGAAAAGAAAATGGATATTTGGCCAAATAACTTAATTATGAAGAATATTAAAGACAGTTACTTTAGAGTTTTTTTTTTGGAAAAATCTCTTGTCAATAATGAGAAACTCCACAAGTTCATTAGACTTTGTGATACATCATAGAAGGCTTTTCATTGCATCAATGGAGATGGATATTGGAGTCATGATTAATATTTCTTGAGGTATTGCTTCCCCTAAAACATTATCGGTTTGGATATAAGGCTGAAACTTCCCACCATTGCCTACCAAGAGATGAAACAGCATCAAGGGATGTTGATGGGTTGTCCTTAGCTTAAGGGACATTGGGGGGTCTCCCTAACATCTTTGAATACTTGAGTGCCTGTCAATCATCCTGAGGATGTTGAAGAGTCCCCATGCTAAACAAAGTTTCTCAATGTCATGATAATGAGTTTGATTTTCCTCAAAGCCCTGAGTGGACAGAGAACATTGTGGCGTGTACAAATCATTGACCTTGGCAGAAAGGAGGGAGATCTACATGCAAATAGAGCATCAGAACAACTATTGATGTACTTGTTTACTTATCTTAAGGAAGTTAGTGATCAACTATTACTTTATTCGTACATCTTGAAGACCTTGGGACTCAGAGCAAGTGGTGAGACTCGGGTGGTTGTGGATGTTATCAGGTTTTCATAAATGTTAATGTTTGTGTCTGTGCTGACTGTAAAAAGATTCAAGTTCAACAATGATGATATTCTTGACTTCAATTGCACATGCTTCATCATTTAGACTGATTGGATTCCCTAGCTTCATTGTTAGTTCTTTAAAGACTGAAGATTTGGTCAGAAATAATGGAATTGTGAGGAAGACTTAATTTATAATAATATAAAATATTTATTATTAATTAGTTTAATTAATAATGTACAATAAAATAGTGAAATTATATAATATATATTTATGTATGTGTGCACTTTGTTTTTGCCCATCTGCCTCTATCCCTAAAGTTTGGTTCAGTCATACTGTTCCCATATTCCAAAACACTGCGCAACATAGAAAATGATTAAGCAGATGGTTCATGCATTTGAGGCCACGAGAAGAAGAATTGAGCTCTCATAAGGGAGTAAAATACTATTCAAACTAGGATTTGGGGACTACACATGAGCACAGTGGTACTAGGAACAGTGATTTGGATCGTGATTCAAATAGAAAATGTGAGTTATCCTCATGAAACTAGGTAAGACCATGGTTCTAGAATGGGATCTTGATAAAGGATTCTTGAAGGATTGAGGACAAAGGAGTGCTTCTGAGGCCTGTGGATCAATCTCATGGTTATGTACTCAGTTACTGGATTCGCTCCTCCTTTCCATACATCCGGATTTAGATTTGTTTGGGCATGTATTCGAAGGGGAGATGTGCTTGGATGTGCCGAAGAAGTGCATCCACACCTTGTGGGTGTGTCTGGATGCTCATTCAAGTGCATCCTTGTGTGTCCGATGTGCTTTTTTGGTGCATCTAGAAAACATCTATATGTCAGTGCCCAAAAAGCATCTAGTTTGAGTGGAACTGCTTTGGGTTCAAATGATTCTGAACTTGAAGCAGCTGAAGATGTAAATCGACTAGATGATGACTTTTTTGATAGTCCTTTTGATGATTGATGAATCATGACCACGTTTTTGTAATTGTAATGATTTTCTAATTTTCATTGGAATCGTGAACGTAGACATATATGATATGACTTATTTGAATATTTGTGAGCTATCAATTGGCATTTGGCATTGATCAATGATGATTATCATACTATCAAATGATTTAATTCTGTATATTTCTTTAGGCACAAAGTATTCTACAAATGCCATGTCTGAAAACTTTTAATGATGAAAACTTGGTTTGGTATAAATTATAGAATACCTATCTTATTATCCAACTTTTGATTTATTGGTGTGATTGTTAAACATGTAGTTTCCTGAGTAATAAATCCGAACCAGGAACAAGAGAATTCCTGTTGTCTACTTAATTGGCTATTATAGTCTTTAATCATTGTTTTTCAAATTTTCTTGCAATGTACTTAATCTTTTCAACCATGAAATGTTATACTTGATGTGTATGTATTTTGATAAAATAGATCATATATTGTCCTTTCTTCTATGCTTTCTGCCTTTCAGACTGTACTAAGTATAAACATTTTCTTGTGATGTGTCTATCCTGTCCATACAAATAAAGATACAAATGGGACCTGCCTCCTGTATTTTCAGAAAAGTGCATTACATTTATTTTTATGTCCCCATTGTACCATTTTTTTTGCCAGAGTCTAAACTCATCACATTTACTTTTCAGCATTGGAGAGCATCGAGTATTAGGAGAAGCTCAGATAAAAAGGCTGGTAGGCATAAAAACATAGTGAAGAGGAGTCAATCCATGGGAACCCTATCTTAATATGTCTCGAGAGATGTCAACGGTGATGTATGGTATCATGTCAGCAATAATACGTTGAAGAGGAGAATTTTGTTCAAATGGTTCAAGTAACCAGAAACTTTATTTTAAAACAGAATGATTTTGAGAGGTGTCCTGTATAGTCAAGATCATATTGGTCCACCACTGATCACTCCGGTAATTCTGCAACCATTGCCAATTTTGATACAGATCATTCTGTATTAATTTTTTATATATGTAAAAGCAGCTTAATAGCTGTCCTGTTCCTTATTTGTTTTGTAAAGTTTACATGTTCATAATTCAATAAATGTGTGATCTATTTATATGAGCAACTAAACCTGTGCTCAATAAATGGTGGATCTGCCCTAACAAATGTGCTTTGGACTATGAAGCAAGCCTAATTATTGTATAGTGGAAGAATTCCGTATGAGGAAATATACTTATTCGAGATTTACCAGTGTCCTTAGAGTTGGTTTTCTGCAGGTTAAGTATAATGCTCAAAGAAATATTGCTTATTCCAGATTACCAGTACCTTATCGAGTTGATTTTCTGCAGCTTAAGTATGATTCTACAATATGGTTTAGTTCATACTTAATTGTCACAAAGCAACTACTTTTTCAGGTGGGGTTACAGGTTGTTCGAAGCTGTACCATAGTATCTCTTTGTCTATAAAAGAGATGACAGACCAAGAATTTATGATTTCATTCATTTATTTAATAGCACTTGTCTAAATGAATATTGGAGGGTGAAGAATCAAGTATGTATCGTAAGCCCTTCAGCTGCTGTTGTAATTATTTTGTCCTTCCAATTGCAGCATTTTAGAAAACTCGGTGGAATTTATGTAACATTTTGTCCCATTTCTGGTAATGTATTTACTTGAATATATTTTTGTATCTTGAATTTTTCGTTTTTAATCTTAAAATCTTATAAACCCAATATTATGGCATTACCTTGCTGAAGTTGGTAGAATCAGAAGTGCCTTATTCATTAAGAGGTGTATTTCGCTTGCTTAGATAAGCCTCATTTCTACTAGAAGGTATCAAATGATCTTTTCCTTTTTGTTTAATAGTGACAGATCAGATTACCTAATTTCAGTTTGGCTGGATTTGACAGTAATTTCTCTATCTATTTTGGTGAGGGCGATTCTTACTGCAACACATTCCTCCACCTCTGAGCATCTGGGTGTGCTTAGAACAGAGACTGTACCTACACAAGGTATGGATCCTAGTTTAGGTAAGAGCTGGCTTGCCCTGAACAGAACCTTGGATGACCCAGACAAAAAATCATAAAATATTTATGATGACAGCATTTTGAAAAAAAAAAAAAGTACCTACTCTAATGCTAAAGAAGAAAGAATGACTTCTGGGTCATCGAATTATGAACTTTCAGCCATATTCTATATTTATTTTTGTATATTTTGTGCAAATTATGGTTATCTATATTTTATGGCTGAACCCTGCTGTACTGGAACTGGGCAAAACCTTTTAGCGAACTGCCAAATCTGGATCCAAGCCTAAATTGGTGACTTAGTGCACGGTAGTAATGGGTATCCATTATTCAATTTGGAAAATGGTCAAAAGATGAAATGTTACACCAAGTTGAAGATTTTAACTTCAAGAACTAGATTGCATCCATATAAGCGAACTTTTTCTAAGAAGAGAGCAGCTGTAAATGTAATGAGCCTTAGGGGAGAGGACCTAGTAGTTTAGTTCCAATGGTTGTTATAGTATGTGTTAATTTAAAGCAATGCAGAAGTAATTGTTAACATAAAAGTAATTAGTGTCAATGATAGCTACCCATAATTGAATGGAATCTATTCTTCAGATTTAGAAAGCAACAAATCATGTGATGCCCCAACAATGCATCAATAAAACATGATTTAGTGCATATGTCCATGTCACTTTTGTGTGGGCCTTTTTGGATGCTCGTGGCAAAACCCATGTTCACGTGGCATCATATTTCATAATATCACCTAAAATCTTAATTATAAGCATACGACTTACCAAGTCCATTGTTAGAAATTAAATGTGATTTGTAATTTACATGTACGATTTTTAGAAACTCAAAGCTACCCACTCACCCACTGAATCCTTTCCTCTATGCTTCATTGATTAAATTATTATATTTTTCTTTAGTTGCATATCTTTCAACAATTTTAGTTTTGATTGCATTAAATGAAATAAAAGAATAATTCTACTGATTACATAGGAGAAATGATCTTCTGGATCCTCATTTTCTGTCCTTAGAAATAACAAAATAGTAATTTACATTTTCCTTTGGAAACATCAAGATGACATGTAGAGTAACATATACATCAATGGTTCAAATACATTTTATATCTCATGTAATTGTAGAGATCCATATATACTATTAATAATACAATACAATGTCATAGATACAACGTTACAATGGATAGATCAATAATCAATATAAAGTCATGAAATAAAAATTGGGTAGGTGTATAAGAAGTTGAGTCCTCATGGTAGGAGAAAAGTGCAATTTTTTTGGTGGTGAATTTGAAAATTGTCCTTTTCCCCTGATTTTTAAAATTTTACAATTAATAAAATATTTTGAAGACCTTAGAGATTGAATCTTAAAAAGTGTTAAATAATATGAAATGTAAACTTTGATTCTAGTTTTCAGATATATAAATTATCTTTAATACTCAAATGAGGCAAATAAATTCTCTAGCAACCATTGTTTAAAAGGCACTTTGTAGGACCATACCATTCACCCATACAACCATTATGTTTGAACCAGTTTTTTTTTTTTTTTTTTTGAGTCTTCTTGAGGAAAGATGTGTTAGACATTGAAAGTTTATGATGATTTTGTTTTTTTAATATATTTCAATAATATTCTACTTGCCCTAATTGTTGACATCAAAAACCCGTGCATCACTACCATAATTAGACCTATGATAATCATTTTCTATTTTTCATTTGAGAAAGAATTGTAGATGTTATATAATGTTTTATTTTTTATTTGGAAAAGAATGATTAATTTTAATTTTGAACTTTTTCTATTTCAAATTATTATTATATAATTATATAATTAATTAAAATTAAGAAAACTTGTATTTATTTTATCTAATTATTATATATATATATATATATAGTATTTAGTGTCAATTTTAATTTATTTATATTTTTAAATTATATTAATTTTAATTTATAATAAATTTACACTTTAATAATATATTGCAATATTAATGTATGATCATTTTTTATATTAATAATATATTATTATAAATAATTAAAAATGAGTATTATTTTTATTAATAATAGTAAGTTCAAAATTAAAATTAAAACATCTATATTCATATTTAAAAACAGATTCTTGTATTACCATAAAAATTTCATTCAATGCCAAAACTTAAAATAATTACCATTATAAACTGGTCCTTGTAAAAAATTCCAACTTATCCAAAAAGAAATTCAAACATATAACTATTAACCCAAATAAATTTATTTTAACATCAAGGAATTACTTTTAACTTACATTAATTAGTTTATATTCTTTTCATATAAAGACTATTAACTAGTTTGGTTTGTCAACTATTGTATAAAATTTAATTATAAAGGAAATGATTACTCTCTAAAATAGATATCATATGACTATTTGACAAATATAAAATAAGAGAAAACAATACAATTGTGATATTCCATGCCAAACATCAACACCATGTTCATCATTGTTGAATCATTCTTATCAACCCTCCAAGTAATGAGATTGATTGCCTTACTATCTAAATGTTCTTTACCCATTGATTATTCAAGCATTTGTAGAGTCACTGACAAGATTTCTCAATTGGTAAGTAGATACTTGTATTAGGGAGTCATCCTCATCATGAGAAGTGTACAAAGAGTACTTGTCAACTCTAGGAGGTATTTCATGTATATGCATAGGAATTTTCACTTGAAATCCCATGAAAAATGAAGTTGATTTGGGCTCTACACATCTAGTATTTAAACTCTGCAAATCAACAAGTCTATAACTTCTTCTTAGAGGAATATTAGATGTAGGGTGTAAGGTCATAAAGCTCCAAAGCTAAAAAGAAACAATGTCGAAATAATGTAAAATTCTTAACAAATTGAGTATTTAAATATATTGCATGAAATGAAATTGTGTAAGATGATTTGATGACACATGAATTAATGGAATGCATACAAATCAAATTATTACATCTAAATAAAAACCAAGATGTAAAGAATCGAGTTCACCAAAATGTAATGAAGGAAAAATAAGGTTCACTAGTCAGTGCATGCAAACTAGGGCTTTTTGGCCTATTTTCCTATTGGTATTACTATGGAAGGATAATGATCCACTTGGCAGACAAATTCTTGTGCAGAATGAGGATTTAGTTGTCCTTTGTTGGAGATTTGAAAGATGACTATGAAATTGTCGAAAGAACATGAATGATCTAGGGAAAAGTAGGGGAAGAAGATGAATTTCAACATTCTCAAGAAAATAGAAAACTAACAAATAGATTTTGATAGAAAAATTGAGGTGTGTAGATGAAGACAAACATATAATGTAGATTTTGTGTGGAATTAGGGGACTTTGTCGAGCAAGGGAACTTGCATTTGGGAGTCAATCATGTGGAGGTACCTCCATGTATGTTTTTCATCTAGTGCTCTATAGATCTCTTGATGCCCATTTTGTACTTTTCTCTATGCATTTTCCACTTATTCCTTCCAATCTAAAAAATGGAAATTAAAAATGTTAGGTAGAAAAAAGTTTTCCTAGGTCAAATCCTAATGTTGAAATTAACCTTGAAATTGAAATGCAATTCAAAGAAAGTTGTTAAGTAATAAAGGAAAGATCTGAAAATGAGATTCTTATACCTTCATAGGATTTCTGTGTCAAAATTCTCATTAAGATGTTGGTGTTGACCTTGTAGAGTTGGCTTTAGGAAATGAAGGTTATGGATGCCATCATGAATGTATGGATCTAAAAAAATACTCCTTGTCTTTAATGCCTTGTATGCTTGATCTCGTTCTCTCAAGGACTTGAGCACTTGAACTTGAAAATGTAATTGATTTCTTGAGTATGGATGTTAAAGTGAGGGAGGATAGCTTACTCGTGTGCTTTATTGAGTATTTTGGCATGTTAGTTTTTAAGCAAGATGACATGAGCTTAAAATTCTTGCTTCTGCAAGCTAATCATTGAGGGGTTGAATTTGGGCTTGAACATTAGAGAGAGAGAGAGTCATCTAGTAGTTGACTTGCTCCCTCCATTGTGGGACGAAATTATGACCATACGTCTAGAATGCCAAGGAGATGAAAAAATTAAATTGGGAATACAACCAAACAAGTTATATCAAACATGAAAAGCTAGGAGAAATTGAAGAAGGCCTTGGTTAGGGAACACAATGGCATAGGGGTGCAATTTACAATGATATATTTAGCTCCCATATTATTAGGAGCATGGACCTAGATTCCTACTCTTGGTAAAGTAGATCATAATGTAGGAAAATTTTGTCAAGGGAAAAGAGACAAAAAAAGAATAAAGCCCCCAAGTGACTTAGGTCCTTATTGATCTAATAACAAGAGAAAATGAACAACACATGGAGAAAAAGGAAAGACCATACTAGCCTAGTAAGATTAAACTTACAATGAGTCATTAGAGAGATCAATGGAAATGATAGTTGGATAGTGTTAGAGTAAAGGATTAATTTAATTACATTGATTAAATTACCTTTACTCCCTTCTTAAGATTTTCCTTTTATGCACTTGCATTGCCATTTAATAATTAAATATTAATTATTGAATGTCATTTACCTCTTATGGTTTCCCTTTTAGGTTTTATGATCTTCTTCTATAAGGATTGATCCATTATATATTATACTCATTCTTTGTTTGATAATATATTCTTTCATATTTAGAGCCAACCCATTTCCTTCTCTTTTCTTTTGAATCTCTGTGACACATTCTTGCATGTAGGTGTTCTACAAGATATGTGGATTTGTTATTATCAAATCTTTCATGGTAGCAAAGATAGATTTGCTACAGCTTGTTTGGGTTTATTGAAGAAAACATGAACATGGGCTTGTTCGATTAGATCTGACATTTTAAAGGTATTTTTGTGAAAATAGGGGAGTTTCTGAATCTCAGAGCACTTTGAGTCCAAACGAACATCATGGTTGGATTTAGTTCATGTCAAAACCACTATTTTCATATAAGGAGATTCTATTTTGGACGTTGTTGATAGGAGAAACAATTATTTTTCTACTAGGCCTTATACGGACACAACACACATTTCAATGCATTATTTTGCAAAAAAATTAAGAAATAAAAAAATGCTTTTAAATATAGCACAACCTGTTTAATAAAAGTTTTGCCACTCTACCCCACCCATCACCAACGACACTACCGTGGGCTTTGGCCCAACCCCACAAAACTTGTAGACCACCACAACACCACCACTACTAGCAGATTGCCATCGTTGCACCACTAGTGGTCACCAACCCCCAATTCATCTACTTGTGGTCACATGGTTAACCAAGGGGCTAAATTTGAAGCACCTAAAGGGGTTTTAAAGTTTTTTCTTTTCTTTTCTTCTGGAGAGCCTATTCATTTTTTTGGATAACTTGAGCATATAGAGGCATATTTGGGTGAACAAGTTATTGCTAGAAAATTGATTCTGAGACAAATGTGATGGTGTAGGTTTTTTTGGCATTTCTTTCAAGTATGGTATCTTTTTTCACTATTGAAGTATGATGATCTTTTTTTGCATTTTGGGGGGCATAACTTGCCCAATTTTTCTCTATTTTTCATCTGAAAGAAGCGTAGGAAATATATTCTCGAGTGCTTTCCAATTTTTCTATTATTTTCATCACAATTTTTCAAAGGTACACATGATACTAAATTGTAACTTTTTTTCTCTTTTCTTGAATACATGTTCTTTTTAGTATCCAGGGTTCAATTTTTGCATTATGGGGGTTTTTTTTATTCTTGTTTTTGTCATTTACATAAGTAAACCAAAGCTATATCAAAACCAACACCTTCAAAAAAAATGGCCAAGACCTCTTCTTGTCTATAACTTCTGACCTCACATAAATATCACACATAGAAAACCCTAATGACATGGATTCTCCATTCAAAAGGGTTGTGGTCTTGTTTAGATGAAGTGCAACTAGTTTTCGAGAGTACCTTTCAAACCTTGCACCACAAGAATAAGATGGATGAGACCATGGGTTTGATTTCTTTGAATCTCTCAGACAACTTTTAGTTTCATCTTGATGGGTGTGATACTCCTTGAGGGATGTAGGCCAAGTTCAAGAAATTATTTGGTACCATCAACAAGTTCAAAACACTTCAGATCAAGGCAGACCTTAAATCACTTGTTCTTGATGTTTTTCCCTCCATTGAGGAATTTCTAATGAGGTTTGAACAAAAAAAATCTTTGTTACAAGGTTGTGGGAAGAACAAGATTGATACATAGTGCATTTGCTTGATTCTTTCTAAGCTTCATGGGAACTTTTAGATTTTTAATTCTACCTTTCATTCTACCATGGATGCTTTGGGTCCTCAATTTACCATGTCATTCTTTGAGGATTTTTGTGATTGTTTGCCTCGATAGCAAGCAAAGATCTCTCAGTTGGACTGTCTCACGAGATCACAAAATCATGCATTGGTAGCTCACACATCTTTGGTAAAGAAGGATAAGAAACAAAAATTACAACCTACAGATCCTCATAATGAGTTCTAGTACTCAACTCTCCTCAAGCCCACTTCTCTTAATTAAAACAAATCAAAGAGAGAAAGCCTGAAATATTATTAATGTAAAAAGCCCAATCATGCTGAGCCACATTTCTATGAGAAGAAGATATATAGATGGATATGCAAAAAAGGTGTCAGATTTGACTTCCCTTCTTCAAAAGAGAAACATTGATAATCCTTCTTCTACTTCTCATAGGGATTCTTCATCATCATTTTCAAAGAGATGGACAAGCCATATGAAAGGGTCATGCATTATGTGCAATTAGTACTCCACATTCTTCTAGATGACTATTGGATCTAGGTTCTTCACATCATATGGCATCTTCTTAGGATTTATTCTCTTATTTTGAGGCTTCTCCTACTCCACATATTTTGATGGGAAACAACACTATTATGAATTTATGTGGGAAAGGTTCTATTGACATTCATGATGGTGCATTCCATGATGTACTATGTTTTCCATATTTGTCCTCCAACCTTCTCTCTATTTATGAGATTACTCACGGTGGGACAGGGAAGACATTTGAGTTTGCATGAGATTCATTGCATATTAGAGATAGTGAGAAAAAAATATTTTTGCTACAAGGATTGTTGATCATTCTTCCCTCTTTTACTCTTTCTCTCATTTTGGTCCACCATCTCCACTATCAAAGACTCACTCTCCTTCTCTACTAGAGCCTACTAAGGTGAAGTTGGGTCACTTGAACTTATGTGTTGTTCCTCAGACTAGTGTTGTGACTTCTACACCTCTACCTCTTGTTCATATTCCATTCATTGCACATGATTATTCTTCAAGATTGCTTGACATTGCAACTCCATTCATCAAGCCACCTAGTATAGTTGTTGAGAATATATCAGAGGACATTCATCCCCTCTTAGATGACAGATTCAACATAGATGTTATCCCACCTCCATTGGATATTCCATTAAAAAATTCTCATACATTCTCCTTTGAACATAAACTAAAACTTCCAACTTCATCTTACATTCAAGGGTTTCATCTTCCTTGTCTACTACCTTTGTTTCTTCCAAATTGGAGCCACATTTGTATGTTCATCGACACATGAGTTCTACCATTTTGGGGATGCTATGAAGGCTCAAGCCTCTATCTTAGGGGGTTTCATTTGTTGGATAATGTTGTCCTTGATGTCACACAAATGTCATATCAGTCATTAGTCTCAAATTCACCAAACTCAGACAGTTTGCAATGCAATCTACAGTGTCAACCGAGCTCACTCGGTCATCGAAAGAAATGTGGAAGACAGTGTCAACTGAGCTAACTCAGTCAAACAAAGGAAAGGTGAAAGACAGTGATCACCGAGCTCACTCAGTCAACGAAGGAAATGAGGAAGTCAGTATTAACCGAGCTTCACTTGGTCTCCAAAGGGAAGTTTCCACCGAGCTCACTCGGTCAACGAAGGAAATGAGGAAGTCAGTATTAACCGAGCTTCACTTGGTCTCCAAAGGGAAGTTTCCACCGAGCTCACTCGGTCATCAAAGGAATTATGGAGAAGTTAGTATTAACCGAGCTTCACTCGGTCTCCAAAGGATAGTTTCCACCGAGCTCACTCGGTTATCTCAGGAAACTTAGTACTTACTGAGTTCTCCCGGCGATTGAAGGACTGTCACGAAATTCGCCGTATTCACCGAGCTCAATCGCTCAAACCAGGAATTATTTTCTGACAAAGATTATCGTGCAGGGTCGGCCAATATAGGGATTTGCAAATTAATTACTTCTAGTCGACTATTGTAATTATTTGTTTAGTCAGTGATTTGAGCCGACTTAGATAATTTGACAGGTATATATGGTCATTCCAGTTATGAATTAAGTGTGTAAGATTTAAAAAAAAGGGGAAAGTTATGAATGCAAATTATAGTATGAAATGATAAGGTGAATGTTGAGCAAAGTCTGATGAAGGATCAGATGTGTTGAAGGAGGTGTAAAGTTGCATTTGATCAGTGAGGATCCAACCAAGCATAACAGAGATCTGCAATCAGCAAAGATAAGTTGTACCTTATGTCAGGTCACTTCATTGTTGCTTTCTAACCACTGTAACAGTGAATTCAAAATCTCTTAACAGAGTTGGTTTAACAACCATTCAATAAATCCTCTAACAAGGTGACAGTTCAGTTGAATTGTTCTAAAGACCTCTAGCAAGGCCACTCCTAACAGGGTGATTAAATCCTTTAACAGGGTCACATCTAACAGTGTGTTTTTGTAACCTTTAATAGGGTTGGCTCCTAACAGGGCCCACTTCAGAAGAGTGAAAAATAATATCTAGTTACATTGGTGGTTTTTCCCATATTGGGTTTCCACGTTAAATCTAGTGTCTCCTGCGTTCTTAATTGCTAAATTGCTTTGTGCATGATAACATATCAGTTCTTAATATTTTTCATTTGCTGCATTATCAAGTTTTAGCACTTCATATTAATCAGATTGAGGAGATATTCAGACATCTTAGGGACTGTGAAAGTTTTTGGAGTAACTGATTCACCCCCTCCCCCTCTTAGTTACTCTATTCTCATTTCCAACAATTGGTATCAGAGCATTTGGTGCTTGCAAGAAGAGATTTCAAGGATCTAAGCCAAAGATCAAGATGTCTTACAAAAGAGAAATTTCAAAACTCAATAGAGATAACTTCTCCGCATGGTAAAGATTGATGAGACTTCATCTAGCTACTGTTGGTGATACTGGACTAAAATACCTTGAAGAAAAATATGAAGAACCTCCTGGCACATTGTCTATCGATGACATTGTTGAAAAGAAGACTCACAATAATATGATGATAGACATAGCATCCGCTCTCAGTTATGAAGAATTTGATGACATTAAGGACTGCAAAAATGCCTTTGAGATGTGGAACAAGCTAAAAGAAATCTATGGAGGAGATGATAATGTGAGAAGAGAAAAAGCAGAAAGTCTAAGAGGACAATTTGATCAAATGAGGATGAAAACATTGCAAAGTATGTTGAAAGAGTTAAAGCATGTGTGAGTGCGATCAGAGCATTTGGAGGTGATATCAAAGGAGAAATAGTTATAAGCAAAGTTCTTAGAACTTTGCTTCCCGTTTATGCAATCAGAGTTTCTGCAATTCGGGAAAGAAGGTGTGAAGCAAATCATCAGATAAATCTTGAGGCCATAGTTGGAAGACTAACTACATTTGAACTAGATAACTCTAACAACTATGTTCCAGCTTCCAAGAACATTGAATCAGCATTTCAAGCCAAGCTCTCACTCAAGGAGAAAAACAAAAAGGAGAAGGAATCTCAGTCAGAAAGTGAAAATGAATCAAGCCAAAGTTCAGACAGTGACCTCGAAGTGATTGAAGCTCTACTAGCAAAGAAATATTCTAGAGGCAGAGGAAAATACAAAGGTAAAGTTCCCCTAATCTATTTTTCTTGTGTAGAAATTGGTCATATTGTAGCAAGGTGTCCAAACAAGAAAAACCATGATGAAAAGAAATGGAATGGCAAGAAAGACTTCAAATCATCCAAGAACAAAGGTAAGAAATCATGCTTCATGGCTGAAAATTCTAAAGATTCTGATAATAGTGAGGATGAAATTGTTTATATTGCCGTTAAAGATGATTCTGATAGTGATGAGGAAGATAAAATGGCACTTTTTTCTCATATACGTAAGAATGATA
This sequence comes from Cupressus sempervirens, assembly GCA_028749045.1. NCBI lineage: Eukaryota > Viridiplantae > Streptophyta > Pinopsida > Cupressales > Cupressaceae > Cupressus > Cupressus sempervirens. The sequence goes on from CM053790.1 coordinate 462,531,112, forward strand.
CATGGATTATAGACAGTGGTTGCTCACATCATATGACTAGTGATAAAACTAAGTTTGATCAGTTTGAAGACTATGATGGTGGCAGTGTAAGGTTTGGTAATAATGAACCTTGTTTCATAAAAGGAAGAGGAAGAATCTGTCTAACCAAAGAACTTGTATGTAATAATGCCTATTGGGTTGAAGGTCTTAAACATAATTTGCTAAGTGTGGCACAGTTACTCAATACTAGATTCAAGGTGGAATTCATGCATGGAAAGGCAAGACTGTTGAATGAGCAAGGAAAGCTGATAGGATCTGGCACCCAAACTAAAGGTAACTTGTTTTATCTAGAACTTGGTGAATGCTCATGTTTTATTGCTCAAATTGAAGAAAGTTGGTTATGGCATAAAAGGTTGTGTCATGTCAATTTTGATAATCTGGTAAAAATAAGCAAATTCAAGAAAGTGAGAGGTATTCCTAACATTAAGAAACGGGAAAAAGACTAAAATGTTTAAGGTCAGATAGAGGTGGTGAATTCATCTCACATGAGTTCAACAACTTCTGCATTGAAAAAGGTATTAAAAGACTGGTTTCAGCACCAGGAACTCCTGAACAAAATGGAATAGCTGAAAGAAGAAATAGATCCATCATGGATTGTGCAAGAAACTTGATGATAGAAAAGAACATTGCTATCAAATACTGGAAGGAAGCCATCAGCACTGCAATTCATACCTTAAACCGAGTATAGTTGAAAAAAGAATCATTCAAAACTCCCTATGAATTATGGTATGGCTACAAACCCAATGTAAGTTATCTGAAAGTATTTGGAAGAAAATGTTATATTTTGAAAGAATCTAGAAAAGGAAAATTTGATGTAAAAGGTGATGAAGGAATATTTTTAGGATATTCTTGCAAAAGCAAAGCATATAGATGTTTAAATCTATCCACTCACAAAGTCATAGAAAGTGCACATGTGAAAGTTGATGAGTTTGCAGAAACATCTGAGGAAGAAAGAAAAAAGGTACCTGAAGATTATAGAAGATTTGTTTACATTGAACCTGATACTATACCAAGCATACCGTTCACTCAAGAATCTTCAACTCCCAAGTCATCAGCAACCGAATTACAAAAGGTTCAAACCGAGCCACAACAACATTCGGACATTACCAAGCAAGTATCTGCTGAGTCCGAAGCACTCGAGCCAATTCTTACTGAGCCAGAATAGCCTGAACATGAAATTGAAGTACAAGGAGATAGCAATGAAACTCATTCAAGAGGCAAATAACCTGTATTAGCTAAATATGTCAGAAGACATCATGCACCAGATCAGATCATTGGAGACAAGTCTGAAGGAACCTTGACAAGAAGCAAGCTAAAAAATACTTGTTTACTTGCTAATTTTGAACCTAGAAGCATTAAAGATGCATTGACAGATGATAGTTGGATTGAGGCAATGAACGAGGAAATAGAACAGATAGAAAAGAACAAGACATGGACTCTAGTACCCAGACCTAAAAATAAGAATGTAATTGGAACCAAGTGGGTATTCAAAAATAAGTTGACTGAAGATGGTAAAATATCCAGAAACAAAGCTAGATTAGTATGCAAAGGATACTCTCAAGAAGAAGGCATAGATTATGGAGAACCCTTTGCTCCTATTGCAAGATTGGAAGGAGTCAGAACCTTACTTGCATATGCTGCTTACAAAGGATTCAAAGTTTATCAGATGGATGTCAAGTCAACATTCCTCAATGGGATACTGGATGAAGAGGTTTACATTGAACAACTTGAAGGTTTTGTTGATCCAGATAAAAAGAACATGGTCTGCAAATTACACAAGGCACTGTATGGTCTGAAACAAGACCCTAGAGCATGGTATGAAAGATTGCATAACTATCTTATTCAGATTGGTTTTCAAAGAACTAATGATAACAATAGCTTGTATATAAAGGAAGGATCAGATAATAAGATTGTCCTGTCAGAAATATTTGTAGATGATACTGTCTTCACAGGGCATGATGATCTGTGCAAAGAATTTTCAAAACAAATGAACAAGGAATTTGAAATGTCTATGTTTGGTGAAATAAAATTCTTTGTTGGTCTCCAAATTCAACAAAATAAGAATGGCATCTACATCACTCAATCAAAATACATCAAAGAGATATTGAAAAAGTTTGGTATGGAGGACTGTAACCCTGTTGGAACTCCTATGTGTACTGGATTGAAACTTAACAAAGATGATGAATCCAAAGAGGTAGATCAAACATTGTATAGATCTATGATTGGAAAATTGCAATACGTAGTTCATACCAGGCCAGATATTGCCCTTGCAGTTGGTATTGTTGCAAGATTTTCAGCAAAACCAAGAGAAACTCATCTGATGGCAATCAAAAGAATAATGAGATATTTGAAAGGAACTGAAGATTATGGTTTATGGTACAAATTTGGAGGTAATTTAGATTTGAAAGTGTTTACTGATGCTGATTGGGTAGGAAACCTTGATGACAGAAAAAGCACAAGTGGAGGAGCATTCTTTCTTGGAAAAAGATTGGTTTCTTGGACAAGCAAAAAGCATAATTGTACATCCCAATCTATAGCAGAGGTAGAGTATGTTGCTGTAGCAGTAAACTGTTCAAATATTATTTGGTTTAAGCAGTTATTGCAAGGAATGAAGATGGACATCAAAGAACCAGTTTTCATGTTCTGTGACAATACTAGTGCAATCAACATATCTAAGAATCCAGTGATGCATTCAAAGACCAAGCATATTGCAATAAAATATCATTTTGTCAGAGAATTGGTGCAAGACAAGGAGATTAGATTGGAATATGTCCATACAAAGGAACAAATTGCTAACATATTCACAAAGCCTTTACCTAAGGATGCATTTTTGTATCTCAGAGGTAAGTTAGGGGTCATTCCCCTATCTAAAGTTCACTAAAAATGAGCTCTAGTGATGCATCAACGCATGAAAGGTTGAAGATCTATCTATTGATGCAGTTTAATTAGAAATCATTGCATATGAATCAGTACTAAAGGTACATTACAATTCACTTAACTGCTGTCGTCTTTGGCATGTGTTGTCAAAGAGGGAGAGATTTACTATCATATCCTTATGAAATTTGTGAAATTTGAAAAGTTTTGAAAGAGGGAGAAGTCTGTTATCTTGTTGGACTTGTTTTCAAAAATTTCATTTTGTTATGACATGTTGTGTTGCCATCAATGCCAAAGAGGGAGATTGTTGGATAATGTTGTCCTTGATGTCACACAAATGTCATATCAGTCATTAGTCTCAAATTCACCAAGCTTAGACAGTTTGCAATGCAATCTACAGTGTCAACCGAGCTCAATCGGTCATCGAAAGAAATGTGGAAGACAGTGTCAACCGAGCTAACTCAGTTAAACAAAGGAAAGGTGAAAGACAGTGATCACCGAGCTCACTCGGTCAGCGAAGGAAATGAGGAAGTCAGTATTAATCGAGCTTCACTCGGTCTCCAAAGGGAAGTTTCCACCAAGCTCACTCGATCATCAAAGGAATTATGGAGAAGTCAGTATTAACCGAGCTTCACTCGATCTCCAAAGGATAGTTTCCACCGAGCTCACTCAGTTATCTCAGGAAACTTAGTACTTACCGAGTTCTCCCGACAATTGAAGGACTGTCGCAAAATTTGCCGTATTCACCGAGCTCAGTCGATCAAAACAAGAATTATTTTTTGAAAAAGATTACCGTGCAGGGTCGGCCAGTATAGGGATTTGCAAATTAATTACTTCTAGCCGACTATTGTAATTATTTGTTTAGTCAGTGATTCAAGCTGACTTAGATAATCTGAAAGGTATATATGGTCATTCCAATTATGAATTAAGTGTGTAAGATTAAAAAAAAAAGGGGAAAGTTATGAATGCGAATTATAGTATGAGATGATAAGGCGAATGTTGAGCAAAGTCTGATGAAGGATCAAATGTGTTGAAGGAGCTGTAAAGTTGCATTTGATTAGTGAGGATCCAACCAAGCATAATAGAGATCTGCAATCAGAAAAGATAAGTTGTACCTTATGTCAGGTCACTTCATTGTTGCTTTCTAACCACTGTAACAGTGAATTCAAAATCTCTTAACAGAGTTGGTTTAACAACCATTCAATAAATCCTCTAACAAGGTGACATTTTAGTTGAATTGTTCTAAAGACCTCTAGCAAGGCCACTCTTAATAGGGTGATTAAATCCTTTAACAGAGTCACATCTAACAGTGTGTTTTTATAACCTTTAACAGGGTTGGCTCCTAACAGGGCTCACTTCAGAAGAGTGAAAAACCGTATCTAGTTACATTGGTGGTTTTTCCCATATTGGGTTTCCACGTTAAATCTGGTGTCTCCTGTGTTCTTAATTACTAAATTGCTTTGTGCATGATAACATATCAGTTCTTAATATTTGTCATTTGCTGCATTATCAAGTTTTAGCACTTCATATTAATCAGATCGAGGAGATATTCAGACATCTTAGGGACTGTGAAAGTTTTTGGAGTAACTGATTCACCCCCTCCCCCTCTCAGTTACTCTATTCTCATTTCCAACATCATTGTACTTACGGTTTTGAGAGAGTCTCTTGAGACATCATTTTCATTTTCTTTTCATCTCTTTTTGGAGTAGAGTTTTTCCCATGTGGTTTTCTTTATTTCTCCACTTTTTTAGAGATTTGGTTGTACTGGTTACCTCATTAGGCCATGTTTTTGAGACCCATTTTTCTTTCAACATTACATTTTCCTTTCTTTTTCATGCATTATTTGTAGCTTCATTGTTGCTTATCTTAAGGGGGATGTTAGAGTAAAGGATTAATTTAATTGCATTGATTTAATTACCTTTACTCCCTTCTTAAGGTTTCCATTTATGTACTTTCATTTTCATTTAATAATTAATAATTAATTATTAAATACCATTTACTTGTTAGGGTTTCCCTTTTAAGTTTTATGATCTCCCTCTATAAGGATTGATCCATTTAATATTTTATTCATTATTTTTGTTTGATAATATATTCTTGCATATTTTAGAGGCAAACCCTTGTCTTCTCTTGTTTTTTGCTTCTCTGTGATAGGTTCTCGCAGGTAGATGTTTTATGGGATATGTGGATTATTTCTTATCAAATCTTTCAAATAGTTTTGTAGGTTGTGTTGTGGTAGTCAAATCACCTCAAGGATAATCAAGGAAATCATTAAATGCTAGGAAATCTTATATAAGATGGTGTGAAGGATGACTATGAAAATCATTATAACCAAGGGAATTCACACAGCAAATATTACAAACAAAAATACATTTTACTATGTAACATGAAAAGAAATTGAGAATGAAAATTTATTACAATGTGTGATAAAGTGTAATAAAGAAAAAAGTGTGTGTCTTGATACTAAATCAATTGCATATAGCTTACCATAAGCCATAATTTTAAGGTAACATACATTCATACAAAAGACAAGTATATTTCACTATGATATGTCCCCACATAGGGAAACAACCAAGGGAAATAGATCACATAACAAAAATCGAGCATGTAAGGTATCCACCAACTCATGTGTTTTGATAAGTCATGTATATCAAGTAAAATTAATTGACCTCATCCCCTAGACATAGAACTACAAGAACAATGGAAGCACACAAAAGATGAATGAAAAGGTATTTTGGGTCAACAAAGAAAATACCAAAAAATAAAATAATCTCAATACTTTATATTATTCCCAAGTAAACAACTCAAAGCCACATTTATGATAATTTCTCATTTATGACATAATCTAGATGTGTTATGTATAAGAATTGAGATAAAAATTGAAGAATCTCATGACATGATTGGTCCCTTTTATCCAAAAGGGAAATTAAGATAATCTAAATATGTATTAACTTAATACGTAAGTGATATCAAGTGACATATCATGTGGGTAAGTGCATTAAAAATAAACAAATTAGTAAAAAAAATAGCTACACATATCAAAATATTCAAGTAAATAATCCACTTCAAATTATTTCTTAATATCACTTAGGGATAATGGATAGGACACAAGAGGTGCAATAAAAGGCATAGTAGATAGAGCTACAACATGATTTAGTCAAGCACCACACTTTAATGATGAATATTTTTGTTTGTCACAGGTACATAAGGTTAATTCTTTTGATAATCTTGAAAAGAGTTCATGATTAATTTTAATAACCTCATACATGTCACCAAAATATTATGATCAAACTTATTAACATCACTATAGTTAGCATAAAAAATTGTGATGCATTACCAAGGATTTTTTTTGAAAAAAGGTTAAATATCCACACTTTAAAAAATAAAATGTGGAATTCAAATATTGAATAGAAGTACAACCATTAAAATAAAACATAATCAAATCTGTAAATAAGAAATGATCATCAAATGACTGTGTGCAAGGGAAGATTCAAATAGCTCCAAGAGTTCCGTGAAAATCCATAGACACACTTAGAACATAGTACACATTTTCATGAGAATTCCCTAAAAGGATTTGGACAATGTCCACAGTGTTGAAAACAATTTATTAATTGTGTATTATCTTTGATATTACACAAAATGTCATATATTTGCTAGTCAGTATATGTCGAGCTCACTTGGGTGATGAAGACAATTTCTTGTGTCTATTGAGCATTCTAGAGTTCACCTAGTTCAAAAGAAAGTGACTACCGAGTTCACTTGAGTGACAAAGAAAAGTTCACTTCATGGCTTACTTTAGAAGAGTGAAAATCAGTAACTAGTTGTAATTGATGGTTTTCATGTTAAATCTTGGTGTCATTTGTGTTCATGCTATTTATTTTATGTGTATGAGACTAAGTTAAGAATGTTTAATTGCAAAATATATCATAAGATTTTCATGTTAAGAATTTTTTAAGTTAAAATATTTACTAGTGCAAACTGAGTGATTGTGTATTTTTTGAGCATCAATATTTTCAAGGAAGTTTGTATTCTGTGTTGACATTTAAGGGATCTAGGATTTATTTTAGTGGTAATTAATTCACCCCTTCCCTCTTAGTTACTTCTCATATATTTCCAAAAATTGGCATCAAAGCTTCTTGGTGGTTACAAAGAAAGTTTTAAGGACCTAAGCTAAAGATCAGTATATGTTACATAAAAGGAATCCCCAAGTTAAAAAAAGATAACTTCAAGGCATGAAAGGAACTCATGAGGATGCACTGGAAACCATTGGAGATTCAAAGATAAATTACCTAGACACCAAATACATGACACCTGTTGGAGCTATGACTGTTGAAGAAATTACAAAAAGGAAGAGTCATAACATTATGATGATTGATATTGCTTCATTTCTCAACTATGCCAAATTTGACAAAGTCAAAGATTGTGGAACTACTTATGAAATGTGGATCAAGCTAAAAGCCATCTATGGAAGAGATGATAATGTAAGAAGAGCTAAAGATAAAAGTCTCAGAGGATGATTTGATCAAATAAAGATGAGAGAAGATGATAACATTACAAAGTATAGTGATAGAATCAAAACCAATGTTTGTGCAATCAAAAATTCAAGAGGAAAGATTGAAGATGAAACAATGGTAATTAAGTTTCTTAGAACACTTCTTCCCATATATGAAATTAGAGTATCAACAATTCAAGAAATGAGATTCAATCCAAAGAATGATATAACATTGGATGCAGTAGTTGGAAGACTGACAATATTTGAGCTAGACAAGTTGTCACTCAAGAAGAAAGCTAAAAACTCAAAAGCCAAATAATATAAAAGTGAAGAGAAAGATAGTTCTAACAATGATCTTGAAACTATTGAGGCATTACTTGCAATAAGGTATCCCAAAGCCAAAGGAAAGTACAAAGGTAAAATTCTTTTGATTTGTTTCTCTTATGAAGAAGTTGGACATATTGCTGCAAGATGTCCAAATAGAGAAGAAAAGGATGAAAACAAGAACATCAAGTACAAAGGAAAGAAGTATTTCAAGAACTTCAAGGACTACAAGGAAAAAGGTAAGAAATCTTTTTTTATGGCTAAAGATTCAAATAGTAGTGAAGATGATGAAATGGTATATATTTCTATAAAAGATGAATCTAATGATGAAGGAGATAAAATGACACTTATCTCTCATGTTAGAAAAAATGATACATGGATTATTGATAGTGGTTTCTCACATCATATGACTGGTGACAAAACAAAGTTTGAACATATGGAACATTATGATGGTGGAAGTGTGAGATTTAGAAATAATGAACCATGTTGCATAAAGGGAAAAGGTTGTATCTCACTAACCAATGAACTTAGATGTGATAATTCTTATTGGATTGAAGGACTAAAGCATAATCAACTGAGTGTGGCACAATTGAATAATGTTGGATTCAAGGTACAATTCATGAATGGGAAGGCCAAGCTACTAGATGGAAAAGGAAATCTGGTTGGGTCTGGTAACCAAACAAAAGGTAACTTGTTCTACCTAGATCTCAGTGAAAGGTCATGTTTCATTGCTCAAGTAGAAGAAAGCTGGTTATAACATAAAAGGTTATGTCATGTGAACTTTGATAATCTTATCAAGATAAGAAAAAAATAAAAGAGTGAGAGGTATTCCTAGTTTGAGGAAACTTGATATGGGCCTATGCAAAATTTTTCAAATTGGTAAGATGGGCAAGACAATTTTCAAAAGAAAGAATTATCATTCTGAAGAAGTCTTGAAGTTGGTTCCTACAAACTTATGTGCACCTATTGGAATTGAGAGCTATAGTGGAGATAATTATTTCATTCTTTTTGTTGATGATTATTCTAGAATGATGACTATAATGTATTTGAAAGAAAAGTATAAAGCATTTCAAAAATTTAAGTGGTATCTAGCAAGAGTAGAGAAAGAAACTAGAAATAGACTGAAATGTTTGAGGTCAAATAGAGGTGGTGAATTCATTTCAAATGAATTCAATGAATTTTGCATTGAAAGAGGAATTAAAAGACAGGTATCAACCCTTGGTACACCACAAGAAAATGGTATAGCTGAAAGAAGGAACATATCCATCATGGATTGTGCAAGAACTTTGATGATAGAAAATAATGTTGCGATCAAATACTGGAAGGAAACAATCAGTACTGTAGTGTATACCTTGAATAGAGTACAACTAAAGAAATACTTAAATCAAACTCTTTAGGAACTATGGTATGGCTGCAAACCTAATGTAAGTTACTTGAATGTATTTGGTAGAAAATGTTATATCTTGAAGGAATATAGGAAATATAAATTTGATGTCAAAGGTGACGAAGGCATATTCCTAGGATACTCTTGCATAAGTAGAGCATATAAATGTTTGAATTTATCAACTCATAAGATCATATAAAGTGCACATGTGAGAATTGATGAGTTTGTAGAAAAGAGTGAAGAAGAGAGTAGCGAAGAACCTGAGGATTACATAAATTTTATCTACTATGAATCTAATACATTGCCAAATCCAATTAGAAGTAAATTAGAAGTCAACATACTTCAAATCACAAGTTCCCAAAATCTCCAAAGGCTACCAAGTTGCAAATAGTGCAACCCAAGTCACAGTATGAAGGACCCCAGTCATAGTCAGAAGCTACCAAGCTGTTGCCAGAGAAAATTGAGTCTAATGGACTTGGATCATGGATAGTCAGACCTGAGCTTGATACAAAAGATCATGATGAGGGTAGTGAAACAAGTTATAAGTACAAAGTGCCTATGTTGGCAAGATATGTCAGAAGGTCATGCACCTGATCAGATCATTGGAGATAAGTCAGATAGAATAATGATGAGAAAAAAATTGAAAGGTAGATGTTTTCTTATTGAATTTGAACCTAGATCAGCCAAAGATGTTTTAGATAATAAAAATGGATTGAAGTAATGAATGAATAGACATAACTAATAGAGGGGGACAAGACCCAGACTCTTGTCCCTAGACCCAAGGATAAAAATGTAATTGGCACTAAGTGGGTTTTCAGAAATAAGCTGAATGAAGATGGAGAAGTTTCCAAAAATAAAGCAAGATTAGTATGCAAAGGCTATTCTCAAGAAAAAGGTATTTATTAGGGTGCAATTTTTTCTCCTATTGCAAGATTAGAAGGTGTTAGAACTCTATTTGCTTATGTTGCACATAAAGGATTTAAAGTTTATCAAATGGATGTGAGATATACATTCTTGAAGAGGAAGTTTACATAGAACAACTAGAAGGATTTGGAGATCCTAACAAAAAGGATATGGTTTGTAAACTACACAAGCCATTGTATGGAATTAAGCAAGCTCTCAGAGTTTGGTATGAAATAATTCATAACTACTTGATAAAGATTGGTTTTCAAAGAACAAACGATAATAATAGCCTGTATATCAAAGAAGGTCTAGACAAGAAAATTGAAGATGGCACATTGTTTACTGAAAATGATGACCTATGCAAAGCCTTTTTAGAAGAGATGAGTAAAGAATTTGAGATTCCATGTTTGGAGAGATAAAATTCTTTGTTGGATTGTAGACCCAACAAAAGAAAGATGGTATCTACATTACTCAAGCTAAATATATCAAGGAGATACTAAATAAATTTGAAATGGAAGATTCAAGACTAGTTGGAACACTTATGTCTATTGGACATTATATTTTCAAGAATGATCATTCCAAAGAGGTAAATTAGAATACATATAGATCAATGATTGGAAAATTGCAATATATAGTGCACACAAGGCCTGATATTGCATTAGCAATTGGTATGGTGGCAAGATTCTCAAAAAATCCAAAAAAAAATCACATAATGGCAATTAGGAGAATCATGATGTATCTGAAGGCTACTAAAGATTATGGATTATGGTACAAGAAAGGAGGCAATATGGATTTGAAATCCTTTATAGATGCCGATTGGGAAAGAAGTGTTGATGACAGGAAAAACACCAGTGTTGGAGCATTCTTTCTTGGTAAAAGACTAATGTCTTGGACAAGTAAGAAGTAACATTATATTTCTTAGTCTACAATAGAGGCAGAGCATGTGGGAGCAACAGTTAATTGTTCCAATGTTGTTTGGTTCAAGCAACTATTAGCAGGTATGAAGATAAAAATCAAGGATCTAGTGGTTATCTTCTGTGATAACACCAATGCAACAAATATATCAAAGAATCCAATGATGCATAATAAGACCAAATACATTGCTATAAAATATCATTTTCTAACATAATTGGTGCACGATAAAGAGGTAATATTGGAATATGTGAATACTAAAGAACAAATTGTAGACATATTCACTAATTCTTTACCTAAGGATGAGTTTTTGTATCTAAGAGGTAAGTTAGGTGTCATTCCCCTATCTGAAGCTCACTAAAATGAAGTTTAGTAATACATCTACCAGAGCATGTTGAAGATCAATTAGTTGATGTAGTATTGAAAAGGGCATATTTCATATGAATCAGTACATGAGGTACATTGATATTCATTGAATATTGTCTTTGGCATGAGATGTGAAAGAGGGAGATCTTTCTGTCATATTTACAAAAAAATTATAAAGGGAGAGTTTTGTGATAAGGGAGAATTTACTTGAAGATGTCAAAGAGAGAGAATGAAAGAGACATAATTCGTTGATAGAGGGAGAAACTAAAGGCAAAGAGATTTCACACTGATAGAGGGAGCTCTCATGGATGGGAATCAAAATGAAACTAAGGATATTTTCCTTACTTTATTTTTTCTCTAAAATCTCACTATATTATTAGATGTGTTTTCATCAATGCCAAAGACAAAAATTGTTGAAAATAATTGGTTAATTGTGTATTGTCTTTGATGTCACACAAAATGTCTTATCTTTTCCAGTCAATGATGTCAAGATCACTTAGGTGATGAAGATAGTTTCTTGTGTCTGCCAATCATTCCAGAGTTAACCTAGTTCAAAAGACAATGACTACCAAGTTGACTCGGGTGACAAAGAAAAATTTGTAGAAGATTGAGTGTTAATCGAGCTCATTTAGTTAATGAAGGAAAATTTGGATGGAACCAATGTTAATTGAGATCAATCAATTACCAAATGAACTTTTTGAAGTTGCAACGTTAATCAAGTTCAGTTGATTAACATAGGAAAATTGTTTCTGAGTTAGTGTCTACTAAGAAGGGTTGGCTAATAAAGAATTTTCTTGTTTTTGCATATTGAGTTTAATAAATTTTTTTGTTGGTTCTATCCAGTTGAGGAGATGATTATTAATTATTATAAGTCTTAGTCAAGCCGACTTGACAATGCATATGATATAAGTATAAGGTCAAGTTGAGAATTGAATAAAAGGAAGTGAATAGAAATATAAAAGACACAAAGAGAAATTGAATTAGAAGGATAAGAAGAATATCCTTGTAGAGCTACAAAGATACATTTAATTAGAAATGATCAAGTATACAAGCCAAAATTGAGATTTGTAATCAGCAATTCAGTTGCATCAAAAATTAGGTCATCTCATTGTTACTCTCTAGCCATTGTAACAATGATCTAAAATGTCTTAACAAAGTTGGCTTAATAGCTATTTGTAAATCCTCTAACAAGATGACATTTCTAGATTGAAGTGTCTAAAGACCTCTAACAAGGCCACTCCTAATAGGGTGATTAAATCCTTTAATAGTGTTACACCTATCAGTGTATTTTGTAATATTTATAAGGACTATATCCTAATAGGGATCACTTCAGAAGAGCAAAAATGAGTAACTAGTTATAATTGGCGGCATTTTTGAAATTTGGTTTCCATGTTAAATCTTAGTATCACTTGCGTAAATGTTATTTATTTTATGTATATGCAAATAAGTTAAGTAATGTTAATAAAAAAAACTATCATAAGATTTTCATGTTAAGCATTTTTCAGGTTATAACATTTACTAGTGTAAACCAAGTGACAGTGTGTTTGCTAACCATCAATATTTTTTGTGAAGTTTTTATTCTGTGTTGACATCTAAGGGATCTAGGATTTATTTTAGTGGTAACTGATTGAAGCCTCCTCTCTCATTTACTTCTCTTTTATTTCCAACACATGAGAGGCTAAGCTAGCAATAACCCATGGCTAGACATTGAGAATCCTAATCCATCCTTACAATCTCTCTAACAAAGATTATTTTCTACAATAATTTAACATACAAGTCCATTAACTTCTAACAATGAATATACCAATAAAGAAACATCATAGATCCTTATCAAAAATATAAAAAAACTACTTGACATACAAGTGCAACTATAAAACTAAAATAGTTGCATATGCCAAAGAAGGTAGAGGCATTGATCTACATAGGTGCCATTTTTGTGTAAAAAATCTACCACACTTCTATAAACAATAATATCCAAGGGATTCGATTGATTAAGAGACTTGGAAGACACCTTATAGCTCTTTATCTATGAAGTGTAATGAAATAGAATGATGTGATAATGACTCTTAAATGAACCTAAGATAGGAGACCCTTGCAAGGTACACTATACAATGAGAGATTCAAATATAACATGAAATAGAGATGCAAGTGTCAAGATCCCAAGTGAATATCCAATGAAAAGTAAACTAAATGAAATGCAAGATTGAACTACTATGATAATGCAAGAATAAAAAATAAAACAAAGTAACATGATGCAAGATTACTTCTTCCTAATTAAGCTATATGTGCTAATATAATTGCAATGGAAGGAAATATTAAGATAGAATGCAAGTATGCAAGTGTGAGAGTGCAAAGTGCTCAAGAAATCAAGAATCAAAATGGTAGTATAACATTAACACAAACTTTGGAGATATGAGAGAGTGAAAAGAGAGCCACATTTTAAACAGATTTGGATGATAAAGATTAAGAGGCAAAAAGAAATGGTGGAGACTTATTCTTTAGTTGATCCATGTGCTCAAGATTGTCAAGAGGTAAAAGGAGTGGATGAGATTAAGAGGGAAAATAATGAGTGATGGAGATAAAGAGGAAAAATCCTTTTTGAAAAGTCAAGAGATTCCACTTGCCTTGGAAAGTGTGCATTCAAGTTGTAGACAATTTCTTTTTTCTTTCTATTTTCAAATAAAAAAATACCTTTTTTAGGAACACTTAGAATAAAGGGGATTTTCACTTATTTTAAAAAGGTACATGTTATTTAAATAAAATAAACCTAGGATAAGGTGGTCAAACTATAAGATAAAATCAAATAAATGATTATTTGATGATTTCATCAAGAAATATTGATTAATTAATTATGAAAAATTTATTAAGCATATAATGTTTTCTAGCATAGAAATTAAAATAATTAGAAAGGGGGCTTGTAGTTTACAAGACAAAAATTGGGTGATTACATTTTTCCTTCTTTAAGACAATGTGTGAGTCATCCTAGTAAGCACATTGAGTTAAAGAATGATGATGTTAAGAAGCTAATGCAATATCTGACTCCAAACCTTATTTAATGAATTACAGTGAGATAACTAACTCCAAACTTGATCCAACAAATATTAGCAACGTTGATAATCCTAAATGCACAGTTTGATGTAAAGCAATGAAACTAAACATTAGGACAAGGTTGATAAGATAATACTAAAGTTGATGTGTTGCAATGAGAACTGATATTTCCAAGAGTATATTAATCAATTAGATCAAATAAATTCTCTAATCTCACAAAGGTTTGAAGAATCACAACTTGAGGTCAAGTGATGAAGTTTAATTTGTAGCTTTGAAAAATTGATGGTAGATTATCTCTGCCCCCTTAGGATCGAAATAGAAATGATATGGATGCATAAATGAGGTAGATTTGATGAAATCAATTTAAGATAAGGTTCATGATGATTGATAAGTGATTGAGAAAGCATAGAACCAAGTTTGAGCACCTAGTAATGAGAATGTTGCTCAATTTGACTAACTTTGACCAAGAATATAAAGCATGAAAAAATAAGTCAAATGAAGAAGAAATAACATGCAAATGATGATTATAGAGGAGTCATATTAATGAGAAAATATTAATGAAGTGTGCCTCAAAAGAAATGAAATATTTTCCTCAAAAAGTTTAGTCAACTGTGCAAGGAAGAAATAAAATTTAAATCACCATTTTGATGATAAATATGACTTTGGATTTCAATTTTGATATCAAAAATGGATTGAGGATGTCAACATTAGGTCAGGGTACATTTTTTTGTAGAAATACAAAATAGTTAAAAATTAGGTCAAAGTGTTATATAAGGGGTCCAAAAGGGTCATTCTCCAATCATTTGTTCTTTTATCTTTTAATGATCACATAGAACTTTAGATATAGAAAATGTAGCTTCACATGTGAGATCATCAATTTGAGTTGAGCGAGAGGCATACCATGCGTTGAGATTAGCTTGCACCGGTATGTGATCGAAAACCAATCTTCATTTTGCTTCCATTTGTGAGATTTTTTAAAGGTAAAAAACATGTATTTCGTACTATAGTATAGTTTATTGCAAGAATTTATGAAGTCCATTTTATGACATTTTGTTTCACTTTTTTTATCATCTCACCTCTTTCTAGATTATTGCATGACATACCCCCGCATATCCTATGCCATAGTGCTAAGTATCACAAAAAGTAGTTGTATTGTATGCACAAGAGAGAAGTATCATATAATACTTATTCAACATCATTTTATTTCCATTTTGATATGGGGGAAATGGGAGCTAGAGTAGGAAATTCTAAAGTAATGAGCAAGAAAGGTGGAATTTAATATTCAAATGGGACTGAGACTAGTGTTGACACATCAGGAGAGGGAGGTCAAGGGGAGGATACTGTGGATGTAGGTTAGATTGGAAAGGAACCTAATGGATTTTGGGCATCTGGGGATCTAAGGGGGGGGGGGGGGGGGGGGGGGACCAAGTTTGTGCTTGCTATAAAGATTCCTTCTAGAAAATGGTCAAGCTTCTTTGGCATCGAGTTGCTGGACAAGTCTCCCTTTCCTCCAATCAAGAATGTTTCTATTTCTAAGCAAGGTTTGTTTATCTTGGAGATCCCAGACCAAATCATATATATGAATATATCTAGAATGGATTATACCCTTGTGTGGAAGTTCTTGGGAGCTAGACTAAATATTGAGATTGTTACAACCTTTTTTAAAAGGAAATGGGCTTTGAAGGGATAGGTGGATATTGCTGCAATGTCAAAAGGATTCTTATCCTTTTGCTTCTCCTATAATGAAGACAAAAGAGACATTTTATGTAGTGGAATATGGGTTATGGGTAAGCATACAATGATTTTACAAAAATGTTCCCTAACATGAACTCTCAAGATGAATTGGTGGTACAATCCCCTGTCTGGATCAAACTTCCAGGGATGCCTCTTGAGTTTTGGGTTGAATATGTGTTCCAAGGAATTGCTAATACCTTTGGAGAAATCCTATCTTTAGACCCATTGATTTTTAGGGAGATTAAATTATGCAAGAATATATGTGGGGGTCATTCATGGGGTTGATATGATGGAATCTATTACACTCTGATCTAAATTGGGAGTTTGGTAGCAAAAGATTGAATATGAAACCATCTCTTTTGCATGCTTCCACTCTAAAAAATTGGGCCATTGGGCGAAGAAATGCCCTAAAAATGTCATCATTCCAATTTTTTTAAAGAAAGAATGGGTTCAAAAAGGTTCTAAGGATGCCAAGGTCGTGGAATGAAACCAAGTTGTGAAGGGGACTAAAGAGTATAATGTCTATGCTCAGGTGGAGACTATTCAATTATGTGAAATTAAGGAGAAGGAGAACTTGGAAAAGGATTCATCTATTCCCATTAATAATTTAGATATTAAGGATAACTTTGATGATGATGGTTAGTGTAGAAGAATGATAGTGGTGGAGGCTAAGGAGATTTTAGAAGTAGAAATATTGGGTGACTATAGCAAGAATATTGCCATGAGTAAGGATTTAGATTATTAAGAGACACAACAATGTATTATTTTAGGGTTGGGTACCAAGGATAATAGGAGTTCACCTCATAGGGTAGGACCCATAAATGATAGCTCACCCAAGTGGGGGGATGCACAAGATATCTCTAGAGCTTTTATGGAAGAGGAAGAAGTTATTGGAGTAGACTAGACAAATGTGGGGTTGGTGCAAGAGAACCTAGAAAATGGACATAAATAGTACATATCTCATTAATGTTTGTTCTGAAATGTCAAGTTAATATTTGTCAATATATTTGAGTCAACATGTAAGGCTAAGTTAAGCCTTGGAATCAATTTTTAATAGATTGTCAAAGTTTCTAGTATGGCCAAATTATGTAAATAAAATCCATGATAGTTTTTTGTGTAAATTTCCAAAAATTTGACTATTGTTTCCATTGGTAAAAAAGTATATAAAATAATATAGAAATAAAAATTATATTTTTGGAAATATATTTTAGTTATATTTCTTTTGGTTTTGGTTTGGTTTAATTTCATTGTGATTTGAAGAAATTATGAGCATTTGAGGCAGACTGGTGTGAACCTGATTTTTTATGTGAGTAATTTTGAGAGAAGAGTAATAACTTTTATTCTAGTTATTATTTTGAGCTATAACTTTGGAAAAATGTGTTTAACTAATATTTATATTCTCTTATTAAATTAATTAGTCTTATCTCTTCATTTTTGAAAATTATGATCATCTTTTCTCAAGTGGAAAAATATGTCCTAGTTTGTTGATCTGGTTATAAGTTTGCAAAATGTGCAATATTGCCATGATATGTTATGGAGTTGGGATTATGTGGTTTGTGAGTCCTTGTATACTTTCATAAGGAGTCTAAGAAGAAATTTAGATCTAAGGAGGAGGATATCATCTTTAAAAAGAACAATGAAAATTCCTTGATTACCAAGAAAATAAGGAGTAATAAGTCAGGGAATGCTATTCATTCCCTTACTCCAATAGGAAAGAGTAAAAAAATAGGGGATATAAGGAGTAAAAAAGCTAGGGATGTTATTCATTCCCTTACCCAGCAAGGAAGTGTATCAAAACATGGGATGCTGGTCAAACCCCTCTCCCATTAGGGAGACCCATTAATCAATAGAAAAGAATTTTGGAGACTAACAAAAGTATAGCGGTGGTAGTCAAAAGACTATCTTAGAATAAAAATCATTTCATAAGAAATGAAGATTATTTAATGGAATATCAAAGGATTAAATAATCCTCATAAGAAAGATATGGTTAGGAACATGATTAGAGATAATAAACCAATATAGTTCTTCTGTAGGAACTAAGATGCTAAAGGAGAAAGTTGAAAGTCTATTTTTATTTAAAAGTGGCAAGATATTAAGGGGTAATGTTGATGGGGCCTTGGGGGTAATGGAAGTTTTATGAAATGATAAAAAATATTCATGGGGAACTTGTATCACAAAATAGGAATATGATCAAATATTATATTTTCTAATGCTAAGGATGGCACTTTATGGATGCAAAATAATGTTTATGCACCTAATACAAAATGGGGTAGGAAAGCTCTTTGGATTGAACTTTCTAATTAGAGAATGAACTTTGCGGATAAGGAATAGGTCATTATGGGTGATTTCAATACACCTCTAAAAGAGAATGAGAAGATGGTGGGTAGTCAAACCAATTTGGATAGCATAATGGATTTGATGGAATTTATTGCTAATTATTTACTGCATTACATGGATTTGCAAGGTGTTGACTATACTTGGATGTATACAAGGCCAGATAAGGAGCTCATCCAAGTTAGGCTTGATGGATCCGTTATTAGTAATGATTGGTTTAAAAGTTATAAATATTCCTTATCAGCTCATGTGAGCGGGTTTTGATCATTGCCCCATTTTTTTCTGGCTGACCATGTCACCATTAAAAAGAACTATCCTTTTCGCTTTGAAAAAATGTGGACTTTGCATCTAGAGCTGGAAAACCTTATTAAGGATTTGTGGGAGATATGAGTTGAGGGAAAAACTATGTTCAAAGTTTCTAAAAAGCTAAGAAATGTTATAGATAATATCAAAATATAGAATAGGGAAACTTTTGGGAATATCTTTGACACTAAAAGTAGGATTCTTGAGGAATTAAAAGAGATTCAGGATAGCATTTGGTCTAAGGGTTATGAGAATGTTTTTGGGGAGGAGGAGTATCTAAAATTGATTGAGTTGAATGATATTATTACCAAGGAGATGTACTAGAGGCAACTGTCTAGGAAAGTTCTTATTAAAGAAGGGGATAGGAATACTAAATTTTTCTACATGACCACTTTGAAGAATAAAATTGATAATAAAATTTCCAAGTTAAAAGTTCATGGTGTTATTATTGATGAGGACGAGACTATCAAAAGGGAAGCCATGCATTTTTTTAGTGGTTTTCTAGAGAAAGAAAACAATCTAGATAAGGAAAAATAGGAGTTTCTAAAGTGTATTCCAAAAACCATATCTAAAGATCAGAACAAAATCCTCACTACCATCCCTTCCAATGATGAAATAACTAAGGCTATTTTTTCCTTTGAGGGAGACAAGGCTTTTGGAATGGATAATATCCCCTTCCTCTTTTTTCAAACCTTTTGGCATATCATTCAAGGGGATTTTTTTAGTGGAGTTAAAGAGTTCTTTGGTTCTAGAAAACTTCTTAAAGAGTTGAGTGGTACTTTTTTGGCTTTGATACCCAAAAAGCCAAGGGCTAATAGTATGGACCAGTTTAGACCAATTAGTCTTGTTGGAATTACAAATGGGAATATAAACTCTTTTTTTTTTTGGGTGGGGGGTGTGAATTGGAAGTCCTAAACTTTAACCAATAAAAATTTTAACTTGAAATACTATGTGCAAGAAATATATTTTAAAATAACATGTAAAGTAAATGCATGCATATAAATACTTGACACCAGATGTGGTCACCCATAAACCCTCCAAAATGAGAAGGTAAAACTAGGGTGGGGATGACACCCACAATCCTTCACTACTGTAGCAATAAAGTGTTCACTTGTTGAGGTTACAAAATGATGACCATTCTCATGGTCTGTCCTATTAAAGGCTTACAAAGGATTGTTAGATCCTACCCTGTTAAAGGATTTTAACACCCTGCTAGTAGTGTGCTTGGTTAAAGGACTTAAAAAAATTCACTTGGAATGTCACCCTGTTAAAGGATTTCACAATGATTGTTAAGTCAACCTTAGTCCAAAGGATTTCATTCTACTGATATAGTTGTTAGAAAGTACAATAGAATATTTGATTTGACAACTTACAATCTTGTATTTCTGATTTTAGATCTCGATTTAGTCCATCTTGATCCTCTCTGATCTGATATGTAAATGTTGTAACACTGATCCTCTTTTTTGCTAACTGATTCTGTAATTCTCTCATTCTTCTAAGTCACCTTGAAAAGCTTTCAATTCAATTCACCCCTTCTCTTTTCTATTCTTCACTTCCTTAATTTCTCTCTATCTTCTAAATTATGGGGCTTCGATCTTCTTATAAATATTTTTGTGACCTAGGGTTAGGTATGAATCTACGGGTGAGATTCATCCTTTTTTCCATTTAACTTTTTCAATTTTTTGATTGGTTTCATGTTGATTGCATAGGAAATCCAAATAGGTTTGATCTTATCTTCTAAGCTTTAAGATCTATCTATGAGCTGGCATACAAATGGTTTACATAGTTGTTTGTGTCATCACAAACAAGTAGGTCCATTTTGTGTTACTCAACACTTGATAATACTGATGCTCAACACATACTACAATTTTTTCTGACTTGACACTTAAACTTGCTAGCATCAACTATTCACTCGACACTTGAACTTGCTTAACATTGTCTATTTTCTTGGCACTTGATTGAATCAACACTCATTGCAACTTAGCATCTATTATACTCGATGTGTATTTCTAGCTTGACATAAACTTAGTAAATATCTTAAGTGTGTTGACACTCAATTGTCAAAAACAATCTGAGATCAACAATCTCCCCCTTTGACATGAGTGTCAAAAACACTTAGCTATACAAAATAAATCTAGTCTTCTCAAGTATAATGCATTTGTAGTTTGACATATATACAATACTTCAAAAATATTTCAAAATTCTATAATAGATTATATACCTCAAAATTTTGTAACTCCCCTTGAGTTAATGTGCCTTTTCTATATCCAAAAATCTCTACTCCTTTGAGTATATTTGCCTCATGCTGATACTCTTTGTCTTTCAAAAATGTTGATACTCTTTATCTATCTAATATTCTCTATTTCTACTCTTTGTGTTGTTCGCTCCCCCTTTGTTTGCTCTTCTTATTTTGGGTTATCTCTCCCCCTTTATCTTTCTCCCCAATCTTGCATATTATCCCCTTGGTATATTATTCTCCCCATTTTTTGACACTTATGTCAAAGGGTCTATACACAGACTGTGTATTTGTCCAAAAAGTTCTTATGGGCTGCCATTATTACTTTTAGAGTAGCATCCCAGTTGTCTATGGCAACATCTAAGGATTTGAGATGGATGGCTGTCTTTGCTGCAAGATGAAGTAAGCCGTCTAAAGTTGAAAGATTAGGATCTTTATTTAATACCATTTCTCCTTATTCTAGTTCCTTATGGAGTATTTCCATATGTGGGGTAAGGGAGGCTTGAAATTTGACCAATTTGGCTTTTATGTTGGCCTCTTCTACTGTTAACACAACTAGTTATTTTTTGGTATGGAGCACTATATTAAAGTGATTTTCACTCTGAGCTAGACCTTGTGGCAATTGCATGCCTAATATCTTCAAATTTCTTTCCAGACTTAGAATTCTCTAGCTTGTTTCTTGTGTGAAGAGTGTGGGACCACATAATTTAGTGTACAATGAGAATATATTTAGAATTCTCTAGCTTGTTTCTTGTGTGAAGAGTGTGGGACCACATAATTTAGTGTACAGTGAGAATATATTCTCAAGTATCTTCTTCACTTTTTCAATTTTGTTAGCCAGTTCCACTTGTGATAATGCTATCTCACTTGATATTTTCTCATTAACCTTGGCTTGAAATTTTTTCTCAGACCATTCCAAGAGTTTTACATTAGCTTCTTGGTCTTCACTTGTCATCTGGTCCATAATTTATGACAATTACTCCAATATGGGCTTAGTTTCATTAGGTGTCTGCAAGCTGAAGGAATCTAAAAAGATGTCTTTAATAAGTGCTTGCTTTTGTTTATACTCATTCTTGAGTATTTATCATTTCTTCTTTCTTTCCAATGCCTCTTGCATTATATTGATCTATTCTAGAGTTATAGTTGCATAGTCATACTTTGGTATCATTATTTCTTCATCTAGAGTTGGGTCACCATAGTAAAGTACCTTTGCAACTTAGGATGAGTTCGAGCCTAGTGCTGAAATTTGCAATGGAGTTGCTTCAGTGCTTGGCTTCTAAAGGACTTTGGTAGGAGTGCCAGTAGTTGGTAAATTTACCAATGTTTGAATAGATTATTGCTCCTTCTCCTTAGGGATGTCCTTATCTTCATCTAATTTTCCTTGATCAATCACTGTTATTTGTGTTGCACTTTGAGCTTGTGTGACAAGCACATATACCTCTGTCTATCCTGCTTGATCATTTGTGGGCTCCTCTGTAGTACGAGTTTGTTGTGCAACCATGATAGCTCTTACTATGGTGTCAACCTTTGCAGATGTATCAATTTATGTTTGCACTTGAGGTTGTCCACTTGTAGTTGTAGGGATGAAAAAAGGTAGTTCTTGTGTATTCACCTTATCCCTAGTGATATCAACTACAACTTTATGCAGTTCATCTACACTGACCAATAATAGATTATCACATAATTTAGCTTGAAGTGTAGATTGGTCAAGGATCTTCTTCAGATCCTCTACCATTAATGGGTTGATGTTCTGAGCTGAACTATCAGGAACATCTTTCACTATTATAGTATTTGCAGGTGTAGTTGTGTCATGTGGCGGGCTTAGTGCTGGCAATTGTGTGTTTTACACATTGTTTAATTTGCTGCTCATAAGCTATTTTCATTTCATCTTGATTCTGTACCTCCTCCATTGTGGTATCCACCTTTTATTTCTATATCTCTTCTTCCTTATTATTATCCTCTTCTTCTCCATCATTCCTTCCCTCAAAGGGATCTTCTTCTCCTTTCTTGATAGTAGTCAAGCCATAAATCAACTTCCACATTTTGGTGGACTTATTGACAACATCTTCAATGTTGTTTTGCAAAATGCTAAATGCCCTATATTTGGGTGAGAATTTGTTTCCATGTTTCTTATTGGCTTTAGTAAATTTCCCTCTTGTTAATTTTGGCATTACTTGTGCAAGGATTGATTCCCTTATTTTCTTTTCAAGATTTAAACAATAATGCCATTTTTTTCTCAACAATTGTATATAGTTCCTTAGGAATTGTGTTATCCAATTCAAGAGGAGTATTCTTGAATTTTTCCATCATGGCATATACTGATTCCTCCAACATATTTTGGTCTTCTCTACCCAATTTACCAAAATCAATATTCTTTAATCCAATTAAGTCTGCATTATCCCTAACATTGTCACAAATGTTTTCCAAATAAGATTTGGGAGCATAACTTACCACTCTGAATTGACTATTGTCTTCTAATTGGGTCCTTTGATCATCAGTCTCAGGTTGTGCAATATACTTTCTTGTTGGTTTCTTTTGCACAGGACCTATCTGTACACTAGCCTTCTTCTTCTCCTTGGCTTGCTCCATAGCCTTTTGAGTGGTGGCCCTTGTACTGGCTCTTTTTGTTGGGGTTGTAGGATTTGTAGGGCTTTGTTTTGTTGCTTTCTTCTTCTTTGGCTGTGTTGCAGGCTTTGTCTTATCCTTCATCTTCTTTTCCTTAGTTTTGGTTAGTGATTCCTCGACTTGTTCTTCCTCAACACCTTCTTTCTCTACATCTTCACCCATACCTTGGGTTAAGGAAAGTTGTTCTTGTGCTTGTGCCTCTTCTTCTTCTTCATCTTCTTCATTATTTCCTACACCTTCTCCAAATTTTGCTTTCAACTTCCTCACCAATTTATCTTTCTTCTTCAAGGTTGAGGTAGTTTTCAACTCCATTTCAACCTTAGATTCTATAACATCATAGTTTCCAAAATTTTTGGCTATCTTATCAACTTCTTCTATAAGAAGTGCATTGATGACAACTGATGCTTCATCAATATTTATGTCATAACCCAAAGGTCTTAACCATTTGAATCTAGGCACTATAGCCTAAATGTAGGTATAGTCAATGTCTACTAGAAAAAAAATATCATTGTAATGTTGTTCCACTAATGAAACATGAATTATCAATCTCTACTTCATTGACTTCTTGAAGTCCTCAAAGAAACTAGTCATTACTGATTCAAAATTGTCACCCATTTGTTCAATATACTCATTGATCTGCATAGCAACTAACCTATTGGTCTTCCATCCTAACTTTCCAAAAGATGGGAGTTCATTTTGCACATAAAAAATTATGCATATCAATATGGAACCAAATTTGCATTGAGCACTTTTAGATTTCCTTATTGCTCCTAGGTTCTCCATAATTTGTTGCATCTAAAGTTCTGCTGGATCATAAGTGTGATCTTTCTTCACAATCTTGCATCCTACATTAATAGTTATACATGAAACACTTTTTAGTTTTCTTGATTGATAGAATTTATGAGAAATGACTCTAATGGAAAATTCAAGAAGAGGGTCTATGATTGTATCAATTATCATTCCTCTCTTGTTCCATTTAGCCCCAATGTTCTTCCTAATTACCTCCTTAGAATCACTCCTAAGGGTCTTGATCTGATCTAGGGTTGGGTAAACTTTAATAATATGCACAATTTTCTTGTTATTATTGATGGGTCCACCCTCTACCCATAAGAATCCATCATGTATTTTTCTTAGGACATTTTTTATCCACTCTATCTTGAAGACGATGGGGAATTATAGGGCATGAGTTAACCCTTTTCTCTCCACAATCTTAAAATCTTCTTTTAGCACCCTATTTTCACATAATTTGTCATATGCTTGACATATCTCCATGTCTCCAATCCCTTCGACCTTGTAGTTATAACATTTTCTCAGATCCTGTACCATAACTACCTTGGACAAAATCGTAGATAAAGCACCTGAAGGATCATTTTTATAGGAAATCTTGGATATAATTTTAAAATTGGGCTTCCTAATGTCATTAATAACCAACTAAACCTCAAAGGTCTCTTTCTCCTTCATATTTTTTGAACTAGAAGCCATACTGTGATTTAGGGTTTTAACAAATTCAAACTACGTAACTTGGCACTTGAAGAATACCTCTTAGATCAATAAAATGACACTTGACCTCTATTGTGATCCTCGCAAGTGCTTCAAACAATTTTGTAAATTTATTCTTCATTTTGGTCATTCTTGCTCTTGATTCAAAATGATTCAAAATGGGCAAAAATTGGCCTTATACCCTTCAAAATGTTGTATTTAATGCATAGTGCATATAAAACTGTAAACTCAGATTCTATGCGATTTTTGCTTTACTCAGCATCTATAGAGATTTTTTTTTCACTTTGAAGCTATTTGTGTTATCTTTTCTTAGCAACCACTACTTACTTAGATTCCAGTTTGCTTTTTTTGACAACTTGGCACATACTAGCATTTACTCGACATCTAAAGAGGAATTGTCACACTTGGTAGTAGTGTGAAAACTTGAAGTTTTTAACATTGAATTTTCTTTGTTTTCTTGCATCTTTATTCATGATAATCTATCATTTGTAGTACTAACTTGTCTTGGAATTGATGTATGATAAGGCATTTGAATATCAACTCCTCATACCTCTCTTTTTGCTTAGTTTGATGACGTGTGACCACTTGACTTATTAGGTGAAGTGATCCCTCTATTTGATGTGTTGCAATCTTCTCTTTTCTTCCATGTTTTATTCATCTCTCCTCTCATGTGTTTAACATATACTTTTCCTTTTCCTTTGTTGAACTTAGAGTTAGGTGCCTTTGACCTTGTTGGGCAATACTTGGTAATATGACTAGTCTTCCAACAGTTAAAACATGTTGTTTGACTCAATCATCTATTGCAGTTACCACTAAAATGTGTTCTAATGTAGTTCTTAGGAATATGTCCATACTCTTGATAGTAGTGACAACTTTGCCTAGTATTGTAGTTCCAATTATAGAAGTGTCGATGGATTATTTATTGTGCTGACTTGTTTGGTGACCACATAGGCTTGGATCTACACTCAAAAGCTCTATGTCCATACTTCTGGAAATTGTAGTAGTGACCTTCAAATCTTGGTGTTCTAATGGTTCTAGTCCTATAGTCATGTGCTTGATGGCCTTGGTTATTGCACTTGTGGCAATGACCCATGTTCTTAGGTTTGTCATGCTGATTTGCATTCTTACTCCTGCATACATTAGCAGTATGTCCCTTCTTACCACAAAAATGGCAAGTGGGTTTTGAGTTCTTACCTTTCTCATTCCTTTCTTCAATAGTCTTGGATGATTCTCCTTCTTTAGTGCTAGTATAGCCTAGTCTAGTAGTATCATTGTTGGATCTTGGAGATTTCAATAGTTGCTCAAAGTACTTGATGGATTCATTTGGCTTGTTAAATCTCTCAACAATCTCTCTTTCTCTTCTCAGATCATTTTGCAGTTGTTCATTTTGCAACTTTAGTGCAGTGATCTCAATGTCCATGACATTCAACTCATGATGAGCATTCATCATGTGACTTAAGGTATCTAATTGCATGTTGGATATTCTTGCAAGCTTAGTTGACTTCTCTTCTATTCTATTGGTAAGGTTTCTCTTGTCTTCTTGAATCATGATCTTATCCTCTATGGCTCTTTTCTTTTGCTCAGTCACTTCACACAACATCATGGCTTGTGATTCTTGTTCCATCTTAAGATTCTTGATCTCTTCTTCTTGTGCTCTATTTTTCTCCATTAGATCTACAATTATTGCATCAAACTCTTTTGAGTCTCCATCTACAAATACTTTGGTGGTGTCAATATCTTTGTACTATGTGTCATTTTCTACAATGGCAATGTCATTCCTTCTCTTTAAGGATTTCCTCAATTCTTCTCTACCTTCTTCTAGTGAGTGCAAAATGAGATGTATTTCAATCTCCTGGTTCTCAATGATCTTCCCAAGTTTTTGGACCTCCATGTTTGGATCTTTTCTCTAAGTTGTAAGGCTTCTCCTGATAAGAATTGTGCTTTGATACCAATTGTTGGAATTACAAATGGGAGAGGGGGGTGTTGAGTCAGAAGTCCTAAAATTTAACCAATAAAACTTTTAACTTGAAATATTATATGCATGAAACATTTTGAAATAACATGTAAAGTAAATGCATGCACATTAATATTTGATACCAGATGTGATCACCCAGATACCCTCCAAAATGAGAAGGTAAAACTAGGGTGGGGATGAAACCCATAATCCTTTACTGCTACAACAATAAAGTGTTCACCTATTGAGGTTACAAAATGTTTACCATTCTCATGATCTTCCCTATGAAAGGCTTGCCATGTTAAAGGCTTACAAAGGACTGTTAGATCCTACCCTATTAAAGGATTTTAAAACCTTGCTAGAAGTGTTCTTAGTTAATGGACTTACAAAAAATTCACTTGGAATTTCACCCTATTAAAGGATTTCACAATGACTATTTGGTTAGCTTTAGTCCAAAGGATTTCATCCTATTGATATAGTTGTTAGAAAGTACAATAGAATGTTTGATCTGACAACTTACAATCTTGTATTGCTGATTTCAAATCTTGATTCAGTCCATCTTGATCCTCTCTGATCTGATATGTAGATGCTATAACACTGATCCTTTGTTCTACTAACTAATTCTACAATCATCTCCTTCTTCTAAGTCACCTTGAAAAGCTTTCAATTTAATTCACCCCTTTATCTTTTCTATTCTTCACTTCCTTAATTTCTCTCTATCTTCTAAATTATGGGGCTTCGATCTTATTATAAATATTTTTGTGACCTGGGTTAGGTATGAATGTACGGCTAAGATTCATCCTTTTTTCCATTTAACCTTTCCAATTTTTTGATTGGTTGCATGTTGATTGCATAGGAAAGCCAAATAGATTTGATCTTATCTTCTACGCTTCAAGATCAATCTATGAGTTGGCATAAAAATGGTTTACATAGTTGTTTGTGCCATCACAAACAACTAGGTCCATTCTGTGTTACTTGGAACTTGATAATATTGATGCTTGAAACATACTATAATTTTGTTTGACTCAGTACTTAAACTTTCTTGACACCAACTATTCAATTGGTACTTGAACTTGCTTAACACTGTCTATTTTCTTGACACTTGATTGACTCAGCACTCATTGGAACTCAACATCTATTATACTCGGCATGCATTGCTAGATCAGCATAAGCTTAGTAAATATCTTAAGTGTGTTGACACTTAATTCTCAAAACCAATCTGAGATCAACAAGTCTCTGCAATTATTTTTATAAGATCATCTCTAAAGTTCCTACTCTTAGGATTTTGTCTTTATTAACTAATCTAAGTTTGAGACAACATAATGGGCTTGTTCTAGGTAGGTAGATATTGGATTCTTTTATCTCAGTGCATGAAAATATTCACTCCCTCATCAAATCCAAGAAAGAAGGGTTCTTACTAAAGTTGGATTTATCCAAGGCATACGATAGGGTGGATTGGATTTTTTTAAAGTGTGGATTGGAAGCTTTTGGGTTCAATAAAATATTTTTGGAGATGGAGCATATGTTGGTTTCCTTTGCCACCTCTTCTATTCTTGTTAATGGAACTCTCACTCCTTTCTTTTGGGCTTCTCATGGTTTAAGACAATGGGATCCATTATCTCCTATTTTATTCATCCTCATGGCTAAGTGTTTAGGTAGATTTGTGGAAAAAATAGTTCAAAAGGGGGAATTTGTGTGTTTAAGACCTTCGTCTAAGGATTTAACCCGTTCTCATCAATAATTTGTGGATGACCTGATTGTGATGGGAGAAGCTTTAGTAAAAAATGTGAGGAATATTAAAAGGGATCTTGAGGATTATGAGCAGGCTACATGAAAGATTATTAATTGGAAAAAAAGCTTGATCTCTTTAATTAATGTTAATGTGAATAGATGAAAAAAAACTAAAAGAAATATGGGATATGAGGGTGGCAGCCTTTTGGGGTCATATCTTGGTTTACCTCTTTGTCTTGACCCTCCTTAGTCCTTCTAGAGTTATTTGATTGACAAATTCCACTCAAAGTTAGATGGTTAGAAATGATCCCTCCTTAGTCATGCCAGTAAGATAATTGTTCTTAAATACAGTCTACGAAGCATGCTCCTCTACGCTTTTAGTATTTTTACTAGAAAGTATGCTTTGGCAATCGAAAAAATTAGAAAAATTTCTTACGTATGGAAAAGAAGAGAAGAATGGCTTTGATTTCTTGGGATAAGGTTTGTATGCACATCAAAAAGGAGGTTTGGGTCTAAAAAAGATTAATATCATGAATGCTTTTTTACTTGCTAAGCTTATTTGGAGATTATATAATGAAGATGGAGAATGGAAAGACATATGGAATGATAAATATAACAAGGAGAACCAAAGCTTTAATATTTTCCTAGGAAGTGAGTATACTCAAGGGGGTTCTATGATTTGTAAGTAGGCTAAGAAAAATAAGAAAATTATCAATAAAGGGGTAAGACAGAAGGTTGGAAATGGTAGGACTATTCAATTTTGGGATGACATATGGATTCTTCATCATGCTTTGAGTTCTGATTAGAAGTGGAATGGGTATATGGATTAATGCAAGACTATTTTTGGGACATATGTTGTTGATTATTGGGAAGAAGATAAATGGGTGAACCTTACCAGTGTGGATGAGGCTCTTAATGATCTTAACAAAATTTTGAATGCTATCTTTTTAGTTCATGAGGAGGATGCTTTAATATGGAAGCTTAATCTCGGTGCATTATTTTTTGTCTCATCTCTATATGGTAATACTTTTGAAGACTCTCATGTACCTTGTTGGGATAAAGCCTGGTTTAAAGGATTGGCACCCAAAGTTAAAATATATTTTTGGATCATATTGTAGGATAAAATCCTTACTACTAAAAATTTAATGAAGAAAGTTATGTGTCTTGTTAGTAGATGTTATCTTTGTAAGGAAGAGTAAGAGTCGGTTAATCATTTGATCATTCATTGCTCTTACACTAGAAGGTTATGGGAGAGGATTTGTGGACTTCTAGATGTGGAATGGGTTCTTCCCCTCAGTATTCAAGATTTATTCTTAGCCTAGAAGTCTCCTTCTCGTAATACTTTTCTTATTAATTTATGGGATTTCGTTCTTCTGTATCTATGTTGGGGTTTTTGGAAGAAAAGGAATGATAGGGTTTTCAAGGGTAAGGAGACTATTTCCAATCAAATATTTCATAAGATAGAGCATATGGTGATTGAGGATATTAGGATAACCGAGAAAGGTTAAGAGCCTCAAGATGAGTGGGAAGCCAATTTGATTTAGAATTTTAACTTGGAAGGGATCAACTACTCTCAGAATGATAGTAACCTTAGAAATTTGGTTAGGTGGGACCGTCCACTATAGGGATGGTTTAAGATTAATTTTGATTGGGCCTTAAAGGGCAACCTAGGGATAGTAGGTTACAATATTATTATCAGAAATGAAAATGGGGATAGCTTGGTTGTTATGGCTATTCCTATTGGGGATCAAACCAATTATGTTGTGGAAGCTAGTGTGACAGTCTATGGTCTTTTATTTTCCAAGAATATGAATTTGGAGAAAATTTGGCTAGAAAGGGATTCCTTTAATATTATTAATTGTCTTAATAAAGATAATAACTCCTCTTGGACCATCCATAATATAATTTGCAAGGATATTAATTTGATTAATTCCTTGCAGAATGTGTTATCACTCAAAACTATAGAGAAACCAACAAAATGGTTGACTGAGCTATGAATGTGGCATGCAAAAGCCATACAAAGATGATATGGAATTATGGTGACACCATCCCTATTGATGAGCTATCTTTGATAGAGTACAAAAAGATTGGAAGCATACAAAAGAGTTTTAATAATGATGGAAATGACATTTAGGAACAATTATGATTTGTGCAGCAATGGGAGTTGTGGGTTATGGTTATCTTTGATGAGACAATTCATTCATTACCGCATGGATTATGGGTATTTCTACATAAGAGAAAACTTTGCTATTATTTCGAAACAAATATTTCCACTTTGTTTGAGCTTGTTAGGATAGTTAAGAATTGTTGAAGTTTGAGGAATATGGGTGGTAAGAGTAAGAGGTTTGAGCCCACAAGTTGCAAGGAATGGAAGTAGAAGACTGAAACTTGGGATGTTTTAGAATAGGGTTAATTTAAAGGCTATGTGGAGAAGTTAGAGGGTAGTAATCCATTCATAACTTGCCAGTTTATCAAGACATAGAAGCATGTAAGCATCTTGGTTGGAAACCTAAGAATGGATGTCACAAAGGACATTATAATTGAAGCCACTGGTCTTGATATGGATGGGATCAACTTCTACAAGGATAGGAAGGTGTCTGATCATGTTGTTGATGGGTTTGTGGAGTCGACCAAGGAGAGAATAGGTTGGTCAAAATTGGAAACTCCTATTTTAGCCCTCATTCCATTTCTAGATCATGGAGGTTTTTCTAGATCATGGAGGTTTATTATGATTGTTGCGATTGAATACCTAACCCTTGATGGTCATTTTACAAAGATTTTTTGGCACTAATTTATGCTAGTAAATTATTTTAAGCATAAGGTTAGAATTAAGCATGAGGGTTTAATGGTGTTGATTATGAATCTTCTTAAAATTAAAAAAGTGGATAGATTGTGTATCAACACAGAAACTTTGGAATGTGATAGAGAGGGGAGTGATTAGGATGAGGTCTATGAAGAGGAAATGGAGGATGAAGAAGATGAGATGGTTAAAAAGAAGAGGAAAAAAATTTCACCTAGGAGCTCATCTACTAAGAAAAGGAAGAGCAAGGAGGTGGATTATGAGATGGTGATAGGATTTGATGAGGATCTTGAGGAGGTTATAGGGAAGAAAAACAAAGGCAAAACTGGTATTGTTATCAGAACCAATGTGAAGAAGACTGACAAAGTTATGAATATTCCCTTAGATGATAAGCCTTTGATAAAAAAGGAGCCGAGCGGTAAGAAAGTGTTGTATCAAGGGAAGGCTAAGGTCAAAGGCATCAAGGAGGAAAATACTAAAAGAGATACTATTGATATGGATGAGAAAAGCTTGAATCAGAGCAAGGCCCATTATGAATGGGGGTTAATGAAGGGAATCCTTGGAAACCCAGGTGTGATGAAAAGGGATATGAGCAATATGAAGGAAAAATTGCAAGATATCAAGAGGGATTTTGATAAGCTAAGTAGGACTACTAGAGGTGAGAGGATTCTTGGTCAAAATTTGGATAGACTCTCTAATATTATTGGAAATTTAGAAGAAGTCAATAATTTAATTAAGAGAGTCCACCTATGGAAGCAAAGAACAAAAATATGGAAATAATGATGAAGGATATGTAGAAAAATATGGATGCCATGGGAAAAAAAGTTGAAAACATTGAGAATGTAGTAAAGAAACTTGTAGACCAGAGGTTTTCCATCTTGAAGATTGTAGCGGATAACATTAATATTCTATTGGACAAACTAGATCAAGGGAGAATTAAAGGTTTTAAGGACATGAAAGAGGATCAAGGCCCCAATAAAGGCACAAGGGATAATTCAAAGAAGATAAAGGTTATGGATGACAAAGAAATTGATGAGCTGAAGGCTTTTTTTGTAAACATGAATATCCTTGCAGATTAGGCTGCTGATTTATTGAAGACCTTGTAGTTGTCTTGGTGATGTCTTTTTGTTGTCTTATTGTTTCCTTTTCCTATTTTATGTATGAAGGTTACTTGTCATAGTTTGTATAATTTTTTGGCGCTGATGCATAGTTCCTTGTGGGCTTTCTTATCTTTTCTATTTGATTCTCTCTAAAAGGTTTTAGATCCTTCAAAACCTATTTTTACTTAATCAAAACATGCTTTGATCACCTAGCTTGTTTGGATTACTTAATTACTTTTAGACTTACCATTTTGACTTTTCAGCTGACATAAAGATCCTTTTGATACTCTTAAATTCTTCTTGATATATCATTAATGCATTCTGACATGTTTCTTTGTTGTGTGTGATACATAAGAGGTTTCCAATATTATATATTAGGTGCCCCTTTCCTATGGGATTGTGTTTACTGAGTCACTCAGCTAATGATGAGACATTTCTATTAGATTCCATTGGACTATAATCCATGTTATATTTTACCCATATTTAGGAATATCATAGCCTATTGATAACACTTACATAAAGGTTTCATTTAGATCATAACAAATTTCATCTATCAATTAGAGAGGCCATGATTACATTAGAAGATGTGTACCACAACCTATACATTCTATGTTGAGGAGATCTAGTGATTAGTGTTGGTATAGAATGTTGTTTCATTATAGTAATGAGAAACTCATTTGTGAAGATGCTAATATGAATTCATAACTTATTAACAATGTACTTTGATTAGACCCTAAAAGATGGTATAGCTATAATGCGCACAATCTTTGATAATGAGACTATTTTTAATAGACACATTTTGTGGGAGCATATGTTGTCTTCCTATATTGATGATTATCAAAATTCTTACATACTCTATTCAATGATTGGTTGTGTACTCAAATATGATAGGAGCTAGAAGGTTTTCCAATGAAGCTAGGGAAGATTAGTTATGGATTTCATATCTCACCCTTGCTATATGGCACAGGGACCCAAAATTTTCTGCAATATGTACAAAGAGATACATAATATTTTGTATAGAGAGGGGAAGATTTCATTAGCTAGGGTTTTTATTTCTCAAATATGAGTATGGAAATATATAGTAGTGACTCATCTTGCATTATCACAAAGGTGTAGGTGCTAGTCCTACATATATATATATATATATATATATATATATGTATGTATGTATATATGTATGTATGTATGTATGTATGTATGTATGTATGTATGTATGTATATATACACACACACACACACACATATACAACTGTATGGAACTTGCTACCCCAAGTGATGGATGCAAGGACTACTACTAAGCATTAGCATTAGTTTTGGGTATATTTGTTTCCTAAGTTCATTTATCCTATAAAGAGAGTTAATGGGCTGGATGATGTGGATGATGGTGGTGATGGATGAGACAAAGGACATGGTGAAGGTAGAGGAGGTGGAGTTGACAACAATAGTGGTGGGTCTAGGAATTGTTCCTCTTCCAGTATTTGGTTAGGTCTACACACCAGGGGGAGGGGAGAGAGAAGCACTCAAGGCTTTGTGGGAATTATTACAAAAATGGAGGAGGAGTCAAAGAGTGAGTGACTAGTGAGGAGCTTGTAGGTGGATAGAGGACTAGACTAGAGATAATAACAACATGATAAAAAAGCATCAAGACTAATGATAGATGATAGTAGGGTTAGATAGACAAAGGAAAAGGCTAGGGATCTACAAGAAGAAGTAAAGTAGTTGCACATTATGGTTTCAGTTCATGACCAATAACTTATAGATGAGAGAGCCTGAGGGAAGGTCCTGATACAAGAGAATGAGAGAGATCAACAAGATGTGGAGATATATGGGGCTCATGCAACCTATTACTTTGTTGTTGATGTATAAGCATCGAGCATGGTTTTGTGTGGACCCTATGTCCATGAGATTGGGGTTATGTTTGAGGGATATCTATGAAAATTTTCCTATGTTCTCATAATGATTTGATGGATCATGTTGGAGTTAGAGCTCTTTGTGTGGTTGTTCATAGCATATTCTTTCCTTTCTTGGTAGACATTGGAGATTATTTCCATGATCTTTGATCCATGGGATTTATCTTTTATGAATTTGGATCTAGAACATTTTAGTGTGTGGACCTATGTTTAAGGTCACTTAGTCTTATGTTGCCTTATGAGTTATGTTTGTAAATTTGGGCGTTGTTTCTAAGTTTATATTTAATATAATCTACTGGGACAACTTATGGCTTGTTTGGTATAAGTAGAGGGTCTTTTATTATCTAAAGGAGTTAGTTGCAAAGCATGGAATACTTAGGATCATCTTGAGGGATTATAGCTAAGAGGTGGAAAGTTTCATATGAGACTTTAGTTGTTTCTTTTTTCTAATGGTCGTAATCAAGAAGGCCTTATAATTATACATGTTGGATGTAGATCTTACAATTATCTTACAAGAATAACTATTGAATTGGATATACATATCTATGTTATTGTTCCTTTTCTATTGTGTGCCTACTTGTTTGGGGGCTAGGTCACCTCTAAGGTGGGTACACCTAACTTTGCACTACATCTAATAGTATCCAAGAATAATTCAATCTTGTGCTAGTTGCATAGTTGAATGATCATCTATAGAGCCCTAGATCTCTTTGTTGTGAGGTGGTGGATCATTTTTCTATCTTGCAATTGAAGATGAATCATAGATGGATGGTTGTGAAAATTTTATGTGAGAGATGAAGCTTTCCTTGGGTGAATAGATCAAAAAAATGAGTCAAGTTGCAAAGATGGAAGATAGATCACTTGTGAGTCAGCTAGAGTCTTGCAATTAGATCATCAATGTGAGGTAGTTACACTTTGAGAGGAACTATAAGTTGAAATTTTTTTGGGATAAATTTAATAAGAGGATTGAAGAGATAAGATAATATTGTTTGAGTTGGCATCTATTGATCAGAAAGAGAGTTGTCTTTCCAGTTAGAAGGATTGTTTAGAGAAGAAGACACTTTGCTAAGGAGGAAGAGGTAAAGGTTGACTTTGTTGAACATGATGAGGTATATTTTGGTTTCCATAAGAAGATGGATGGATCTGACATCAGTGATTGTAGAGTATCCTATTATGGACAATAAGATCATTGATAGTTTCATTTGTATTGATAATTTACATGTTGTTGAAATGGACATGAATCTACGTGTTGATGATGTGGATGTTGATATTGCTGTGGAGTTGTATTTAAATATTTCTAATTTTTAGTTCGCTTGTTGTTGATGTGGTTGGGGATCTACATGATTTGGATATACATGTTTCCACTATTGTGGATTCGGGTTTTCCTACTATTTATTACCTACTTTTGGGTTTTCATGATGTTTTTGACACAACTTTCATGTTTGAGGATGTTACTTTTGATAGTTGTGATAAATTATAGAGATTGTTTGTGAAGCCTTATGATGTTCAATTAGTTCCTATGAGTAGGCATGTGGATTGGGTTGTTGAGATTCACATGATTTTTATGTTGGAATATATAAAGAAGATGTATTTGATTTGTAGATATGTTCTCTTTTCCTTGATGGATTGGAATCCTTTGGAGAAGATGAATTTGAGTGCAAATATTTCTTTTTTTATCAAAGTGTTGGAAGCACTTTTCTATTTACCTTGGGAATCTGATCTAGGAATATTGAGCATGAGTTTTAGTGGACCCTATGTCCATGATCTTGCTGTTATGTTTGAGACATATCTATGGAATTTTTCCTATGTTTTCATAACATTTGGATGGATCATGTTGGATTTAGAGCTCTTTTGGTGGCCATTTCTAGTGTGTTCTTTCCTTGTTGGGTTGATTTCAAAGATTATTCCACAATCTTTGATTTGTGGGAGTTATCTTATGCGATCTTGGATCTTGATTATTGGTTAGCATGTGGACCTATTTCTAAGGTCTCTTAGTCTTATGTTGTATTATGAGTTATTTATGTTTGTAAACTTGGGGCCTATCACAAGTGTTTATTTAATATAATCTACCAGGCCAAGTTGTGGCTTGTTTTCTATAGGTAGGCGGTCTTGTGTTTTCTAGAGGAGTTAGTTGTAAAGCATGGAGTAACTAGGATCATCTTGAGAGATAATAGCTAGGGGATGGAAGCTCACACATGAGACTTTAGTTGATTCATTATTTTAGTGGTCGTAACCAGGAAGGCCTTACGACTTGACATGTTGGATGTGAATCGTATGATTATATTATGAGAAAGGGATTTTATTTGGATCTAAATCTATGTTTTATTTTTTATCTTCCATTACATGGTTATTTTTTGGGGGATAGGTCGACACCTCTAAGGGGGTACACCAGTCCTTTCACTAGGTCAATTTCCCATATAGGTGCATTTTTATAAGATAGGAGAGTACTAGACTACTCTTGATAGATAGGATGGTCAAAAGAGCCGTACAACCCCTAGATAGGACACAAACACCTCCACCTGCTCTATATTAGGAGGAAGGGAGTCAGCCATGAGTTCTTAGTCATAAAATTGTACTTAGGATATTTTGATACACTCAATATTTTGACACTATCTAGATTTTGATCTCATTGTACTTGTATTTGATTCATCATGATATATATGAGATAATAGATTAAGCTATTTTTTGTTATGTACTTTTCTTATATGCTAATGTTGATGCTCATATCTTGGATGTGCCTAATACCTTAAGTACTTTCCTTCATATTTATGTGATGTTGTTATATTTATTCTTTCTTTTCTTTCATCAGTACCATGATATAGATGTGATGCTCTCTTATGTGTTAAGTATTTCATGATTTGAAAACTTAGTGTTTTGGATAAAGATCGAATAAGATGATATGATTAACTCCTTTTTATTCTAGGATAGAAGGGACATGATTATGAGAGAAAGACTTAGATATGATGAATAATGATCAACAAGAGAAGAGGTGATGCAAGGATGTGTGGAGTTTCCTAATGAAGACTCTTTCCTCACTCAAATGAAAAATGAAAAACCTAATATGAAAACTATGATGAAATGCAACAAGCAATTTGCAAGGGTGTGTAAGTAGGTCCTTGTTTTTATCGTCGAGCCTTATTAAAGGGACATTGCAAGATCATACAATTATCACTATTGAAAGAACAACTATGAAGATATGAATTTATCTATATTGGATAGGTTGTAGGAACCTAACATAAGCATCAAATACATAGAGGTAAGATGACTCTTTGTTAGATTCCTAGTAAATGTGGCAAGATTATACTCATATCAAGACATAAATGGTGAGATAGCTGTAAGAATAGTTTTAAAGGACAAACAAGATGTAAGAGTCAAGGGAATAATTCCAACTTGCCTAAGTATCAAATGTATTAGCCTAAGGCATATGTGATGTTCCAACCAAGAGGAGGGACTTAGCATAGACACTTGATACCCTAAAACACATAGGATAATCAAAACTATATTCATAGTTAAAAGAAAAATAAATATGACCCATGCTCCTAGTCCTCTAGTCAAGTGACATCCAAGAGAGAGTATGGAGGTAACACTAGTGAAAATCATCAATAAAAAATAACATACAAAGAAGATCATCAAGAATGCCTCGATCTCTTTAGGTTAAGCATGACATAAAAAAAGAAAATAACCATCAACTCACTAGGAATTATGCCGTCAAGTGAGAGTAATTGAAAAATCATAAACTTCTAGAGTAGACTATCAGCTAAGGGTTAAGAAACACTTGATGTCAAGATGCAATGTATTGAGAAACACCATTAGGGAAAGGTGTTGAGAAACATTGACATGTCCAAGAGACAAAGATAACATAGGACATGCCCTCTAGACCTACATAAATAACAATACAAAAATAAGGAGACATACACATGATGAAAGTCAAGTGGGTCATTGCCAAAGTTGCAAGCTGATAGATGAAAGTGCAAAGGTACAACTACTACATGTTTCTAGGTTTTGTTCATGCCTAAAATTTAGGCAAAAACACACCAACAATTTTTTATATATAAAGATAATCAATCCACTATATTATCATAAACTACACTGAATATGTTATGAAAATTTGAAAAAGAATTAAAAATGAGTTTCATTTACATTTTATTTAGATGCATAGTTGACATCTCAACATACTATATGGGTTCAAAATACTCAAGTCAAGGTGGTACCGAATCACCTTGTTCGGGTTAACCAGGTTGGTTGACTAAACCCTAATTGAGAAATCATATAAAGTTTCAAGGATAATTAGGTTTCCTCAGTTCTTTGGTTGAATTTTTAATTAATTTTTTTAAAGGTTCAAGTTAGGTTAAGCCCATGTAATTAATGTTTTGACATCTTAGAATTTCACCCCTATAGTGTACATTCGGGTTCAAACCACATTTGTTGACTAATTCAACCTTACCTAACTATAATGTATTCCACATCATTTTATTTGATCAATAACATAAGTTATGCTGGATTTAATTTGATACTGAACATTTGTTACATTTTACTAGGTCAATCTTTAGGAGAATATAATTCTGCATTTAAGGGTTAATCCATCATAACCTATTAATACTTAATTTTGGATACTATCATAACTCGTTTAGAACTAATTAAAATATTAAAAAAATTATCATTAAACTATTTACAACATCTAACTCATCTTCTATCATAACTTGACTCATCATATTACATTACCTAATCAACTTAAATTACAACACTTCCCGATCCACTAACCATTTCTAGGTTAAAATTCAAATGAAAAATATCCCAATACTATAATTTTCACATAAATTTAAATCCCAACAAAAGAGTACTAACATAAAATTTCTAACTAATGCATTTCCAATCCTATCCTTCACTTAACTATTAAGAGAACATTATCTATTAACAACTAATACTAGCCTTTGACATAATAACTTTTAACCCTAATGAAACTTCAATATCCTACACCATAAATAAATTAAAAACCACTCACCACTAAAATAAATTATTATAAAAATATAATACACATAGTTTAAACTTCACCCCGAATACTAAGCATTAATAAAATAACATAATGAGATCATCTATCCACTGTCCATTAAACTTGATGAACATAACCTGTAAGCTAATCATACCTTCAAAAAAAATTATTAAACACAATTTAAAATAATACTATGCATTATTTATTATCCACTAAACTAACTTACTTGAAATTATACTTAATTATCCAACACCAATTAACTACTTACCTTTATTAACTAATAACTAAATCTACTTACTCTTAAAGCACTCCGTAAAACCCCCTTAAACCCCACCTACTCTCACCAACCCCCATACCCATGTGGATCAAGGGTGGAAAGCCTTCCCAAGCCCTTGACACACTTCCCAAGGATCTATCCTCTTGGAGGGCTCATCAACAAGGGAGGGAAAAGGGTTTTTAAAAAGGAGTGGAGGTAAACATTTAAGTTCTTTGACTATAATACCCAAGTGCATGATGTGTCCACCTTGGAAAAGGAAAGGGTAACATCAATTCTAAAATGTTTTGAGCACTTATTCCAAGGAGGAAGTGCTTTCAACACCTAAATCAAAGGATGAGGTGCAAGTGGAAAGGGTAGGTAAAATTTTAGGGTGATGGGTAGTTTAGGATAAGGTTTTCAATTTTATGTTAATTTTTTTTCTTTTTTTCTTCTTTGTCCTTTCAAAAACATTAAGGGGTTGTGTCCACTTTTGGAGGAATGGAAATGTGAATTGGGTGGGGATCACGGATGTCCCATCCCCCCTTCTTAATTTTTTTTAGCCATATAAGATTTTTTAAAAATGTCTTTTCCCTTCACTTGCAAAAGTGATGATGGGTATATCATATTTACTTAAATTATGTTTCCTAGTTTTAAATTAGTTTTATATTGCCTTTCTGAAAACTTATTAAAAAATCTTTTATATTGTAAGAGGGAATCTATTAGGGAATTTTCTCTATTGAAAGTTTTGAGGATGAGTTTAATTGTTTGCCATACATTTTCTAGAAAGCTAATATGCTCTCCTAGAAAAAGTATGGATTTTTACAATTCTTATTTTCTTATATTCCTATCAATTTTCAATGTAGTTATTTTATTCCTCTAAGTTGGGTCATGTTTTGGAATAAAAATTAAGATAATACTATTACTGAGGAACTATGTTCCTAATGTTTTATATGAGTTTTACGAAACCAATAGGATATCCATTGAATCTATTAAATCAATAAAGTAGGACATTATGCAATTGATCATATCCAATGTAGGTTAATCCAAGGGCTATGTTCCCATTTTAATTTGCACTTGAACTCATAATGAAAATTCACACAAAACATGCTTAAGATCAAATCCATCCATTCCTTTATCATTTATACAAGTTATAAGGGAACACATTTTTCACTATAATATAAATAAACATTTAAACAACCATGTCTTTTATTTTCATTTAGAGACCCGAATTACAATGGAAGAAGTATTGAAACATTTTGATAATAGAGTGAAAGTTCTCTTATATAATGAACTATCATTTTATTAAAAATCTAATTCAAAGACTCAATTGGGAAAGAATCAAGGAAGAAAACCTGATATTGTTATTGTTACAAATATAAAGTTAACAATGAATTATATATCAAGACCAATCTTCCCAAGTAGAAGTCCCCCAAAAATTTAACTCGAGGATACCAAAACTCTAAATCCAATTTGGCTCCATATCAAGGTATAAACTATGTGATCTAAAAATTTACATCAAGATAACCATGGAGAATCGAAACTGACAGGGTGATAATCAGATTCAAACACATAGACATATTCAACCAGTTACTCCCATCCCAGGTTTGTATTTTTAGAGTAAATAATTAATAATTAATTATTGATTCTATTTACTGAAGCTTACTTAGGTAAATACATTTATTT
The DNA here is from genome assembly GCA_028749045.1 of Cupressus sempervirens. Classification (NCBI taxonomy): domain Eukaryota; kingdom Viridiplantae; phylum Streptophyta; class Pinopsida; order Cupressales; family Cupressaceae; genus Cupressus; species Cupressus sempervirens. Next base: position 462,572,604 of record CM053790.1, read on the forward strand.
AATTGTTGTAATTGATGAGTTGTTGAAAATATGAGACTTTGTTCCCATCTAAGTCATACTTATCCTCTCACCTTGTTTGAGGACTATACACCTTATGTGGGCGTATGCTTAGTTGTCACACTTATCTCCTAGCATCTTCTAGCTTGTTCTAGAAGATTCTTTGAGGCCTTTATATTCAGGCTCTCACTTTGTATTTCACAAATCTTTTAGAATATTGTAAATATATTTCTTGTTTGCAATATCTTTTTCTCTCATGTCCATTTAGGCTTTTTCCAAGCTCTACCTCTTCCTTCCTTTGGTTTCTCTTCGGCAAGCTATTTGCATGCAGGTGATCTTGGTGACTATAGAGTTGGATTTCATTAACTTCTACATGGTATTAGAGAATCCTTGTTGCTACTTGGTTAAAGGTTTTTTGAAGCCATGATTCAAAGTCACAAACCCTAGTTTGTTTATGCATTTTTCTTCAATCCGAGGGAAGAGCATTTTTTTGGAGCACTTTAGGCCCAAACGAACACTGCCATTGGATTTAGAAGGTGCTTTATAGACTGAATCCATATAAAACTTGTCAATTTTGGCTATAGGAGCTCTGGAAGGCAATTTTTTTTAGCCTTAGGCCTATTGTATGGTCGTACAGATGTATGATTTGAGCAAAAAAAAAAATTAAAACAAGCACATCACTGCCTAGTGGCCACCTCAAGGCTACCCGTACTCCACTTGCACTCCACCATGATAGCCTGTGCCACCCTTTCCATGTCATTTGCCACCTTACCCACCTACCATGTGGCACTACCATGTGGATTTTTTTTTTTGCAGCGATGACCCCCAAGTCATCAATTTTTTTCCCATGATTTGCTGACATTAGCATGATGTCACCCTACATCAGCACCCCTATCAAGCTCTTCAGGGTCATTTTGACCTACTTGCATTTTTTAGCCATATCTTGAGCAAAAAAAGGTATTCTTCCGATCCAAAAGAAGTGTCAGAAAGCTGGTTGCAAGACAAAGACATTGGTATATTTTCAAGTTTCAATGCAATTTTATTGCTATTTTTTGCAGTTAAAGTCCAAATTTTTGTTTTTTGACTCTGGCAAGCTTATCTTTTGCATCCCATGTCTATTTTTTGAAAACGTTATATTTCTAGAAAGCTGGTTCTACCTACTTTTCAGAAATGCTATCATTTCCTTTAGATTCTACCCCATGCTCTTTCTATCATGTTTTGGCATTTTTTCTCTATGGTGGATATCTTGGGTGTTACAGGTCTGAGGATCATTTTCTTGGCATGGGATCCTTCATTTTGGGCTTTACTATCTTTTGTATCAGCTTGTTTTCCATTTTGATCATTGTAGCTATATTTGTAAGCATCTTTATGTAAATGCACAGAGATAAAGTGCCACTCTTGCATTCTAGGGTTCAGGAATATTGTTTTGAGATAGTTGTACCTGCACTATTTTTATAAAGCACCATGGGGGGGATAGTTATTTTCTACTTTTGTGCCTTCTTCATTTTTTTTCCCATGCAGAGTCAGTGTGATCGTGTCTTTATAGGTGTTTGTACCTCTTTCCCTCTCTCATCATTCTTGGTTTGTTTGCAAGAGACTTTGGCCCACCTTTTTAGTTGCCTATCATCTTACCCTGTCTACATTAAGGGGGGTTATTTTGTTTTTCTAATGATTCCATGGTTTGATGGTTCATTAATGTGAGCTATGTATTTAGTGGTTGATCATATATACAAGGTGATTGCAGTGGCTAGCTGCCTATGCATTTCGGTGAGATGGATCATCTACCATATAAACACACTTGGTTCATGCCTTCTTCTTCCATGGTGGTTCTTCAAATTAGTAGTTTCTTTTTTATGACATATTTGTGGCTTCTACATGCTTTAGTGATGCTCTTCATGATCATTTTTTGTTCCTATTTTTGGGGACATTTCTCTGGTTGGAGGCTTCTTCAGTCCTTCACTAGATTTTTAGTTATCTCTTTTTGGAGAGGGTTTTTTCGCATTGGGTTTTCTCATTTTCTCCTCTTTATAGAAATTTCTTTGTTCATGGGTACCTAACATGGCCTAGTTGTCGAGACCCATTCTACATTCTCTCTTAGTTTTGTGAGTTTAAGGCATTCCCCTAAGTTGCACTTAAGGGGGGGTGTTAGAGTAAATAATTAATAATTAATTATTTATTCTATCTACTTAGGCTTACTTAGGTAAATGCATTTATTTAATTGTTGTAGTTGATGAGTTTTTGACAACACATGAGTTTGTTCCCATCTAAGTCATACTTATCCTCTCACCTTGTTCGAGGACTCTCCACCTTATGTGGACATATGTTTAGTTATCACACTTATCTCCTAGCATCTTCTAGATTGTTCTAGAAGATTCCTTGAGGCCTTTATTTTTGGGCTCTCACTTTTTATTTCACAACTCTTTTAGCATATTGTAAATATATTTCTTGTTTGCAATATCTTTTTCTCTCATGTCTATTTAGGCTTTTTCCAAGCTCCACCTCTTCCTTCCTTTGGTTTCTCTTCGGCAAGCTATTTGCATGGAGGTGATCTTGGTGATTGTGGAGTTGGATTTCATCAACTCCTACATCATATTAGAGCCTCCCTGTTGCTACTTGGTTGAAGGTTTTTTGAAGCTGTGATTCAAAGACACAAACCCTAGTTTGTTTGTGCATTTTTACGGAGCACTTTGGGCCCAAAAAAACACTGCCATTAGATTCAAAAGGCACTTTATAGACATAATCCATATAAAAATTGTCAATTTTCGTGACAAGAGCTCTAAGAGGCAAATTGTTTTAGCCCTATGCTTGTTGTATAGTCGTACATATGTACGATTTGAGAAAAAAATTAAAAAATCTAAACTGGGTGCACCACCACGACACTGTCCAGTAGCCACCATAGGGCTGCCCATGCTCTGCTTGTGCCCCCCCCATGACAAGCTATACTACCCTTGCCATGTCACCTACCACCTTGCCCACTTGCCATGTGGCATCTTTTTTTGTAGCAATGGCCCCTAGGTCATCGAATTTTTTGCTATGATTTGTTGATGTCATCATAATAAGTAGGGGTCCATAACACTCCTTATCTCCCCAAACACAAAATAATTTGTATTGATAAGTAGGGGCCCATAACACCCTACTTTTTCCCTCTCCTCATCATGAGGATAGACTCTACATGACCCCAAGTCCAATTAAGGCCCTCCTCTCATACATGGCCACTTCTACCCTATCCAAGATGAGTAATGAAAACACAACCCTTACAATTTTCCCCACAAAAAAAAATGTATAACACGAAAGGAAAAAATTTAAGAACCTACAATAACCCATCCCTCACATGTTTCATCACACATATGAAATACACACACATACAAAAGGCCTACTTAATAAATGAAAACACAACATGAAGAACAAGGTCATGAATGATCTTACCTTCACAAATGTTATGGAAATGGAGTTTTTTGAGAAGAGCTAATACTTCTTCCTCTTCCAATCCTTTCTTGACTCTCTCTAAATGTAGAGAATGGATGAACACCCTTCAACCCTCAAATTGGCAACTAAATAGGCTTCTCAACTTACCCACCTAAAATGGCAATAACTCTAGACTTGACTCAAGCCTTTTAGGGTCTTCCAACTTGACCCTATCATTAAGACACCCTTTATGGTGAAGTGTAAACTTGGTAAACTCAAAGAGATGTTCAATTTTATCACTAAAGGGAAAAGTAGATATATAACAGGTCATAAAAGTCAACAAAATGGCCTATAAGGATGGAAAATGTCCCCAACCCATACACATACCCCCTAGGCACGTGGATTTCATTAATTTTTTCTCCTCTAGGACCATTTTAGGATCTATTAATTTGGCTTGAAATATTTGAACTTTTAAAAAACCCTATGAATGCAAACTTACCACTAAACCCTAATTAGGGTAATTAATCTAGGTTACCAACTAATTAGTCTTAGGTTACTAACTTAAACAACCTCAAATTATTGAATTACTCTTCTAACCCTAATTGTCATGTTGATACACATATGTAAATTATGAGTGTCAAGTGACACCATATAATTCATTTTTATGTGACATTCAACACCTTATAAAATACAAAATTATACACACATTCAAATTATGATACAAAAAAAAAATGGAACAATGAGGTCTGAGTCTTTTCATTAGATTCAACCTTAGTTTCACAGATTGAACATAGGGTCAATTACTGATTCTTTGATAAATTTCTTGGTTAATAATCCTGCACACTCAATTCACACATCAATAGTTCAATAACATCATATTCATAAATTTAAACCAAGTTTGATAATTACATTGATCAAAACATCAAATTTTCATTTAAATAATCCTCTCTCATTTTTGCACATATTTAATCATCGTTAATCTCATAATTTAATCATCATAACATATTTATTAGTTTGAATTAAAATACTAAAATAATCATCATAATGTATGTACATACTTAAAACATCATAAACATCATCAAGGTACCATAATTAACATTTCCATCATAAGGTGAAACACCCCTATCATTGTTAATAGAATTCAACATTTAAACAATCAAGCAGTGTAGTAAGTTTCGAATCACAGAGTATCCAATATGAATGAATCAAATGATCTTAATTTCCATTCAAATGTCCTATAAAGGTTTCAACATAAAAATTTATATTTAAATAAGTACTTAAGAGGAGGGATCTTACAATTTTCACCACTTGGGAGGATTTTTTTAGGACTTTTTATAATTTTTTTGATATTTTGATTTTTTTGGTGATACATCAAAGAGCCTATTTTCTAGGTTTTAACTAAGATGATCAAATATTTTTGGACATTTTATTCTTTTAAATATTTTTATTTAGGATCATATTTGAGTTTTTGAACTTTTTTAGGATCATAAGCTATGTATAGGATCTCTGGATTCCAAGAGCGTTATGCATAGAACTTCTTCAGATGAAGATTATTAATAGGCTTAGGGAGTTGTCCTCCTCTAGTGTTGAGGGATGATAAGAAATAGATCCAAAGACAATAGTGATGATATAAGGACCTAGCCAATTAGTTTCAAACTTTCCTTTGTTTTGTTGATTCTACCGATTCTTAAGGTTTTCTCTAAAGACTAAGTTACTAACTTCAAAATTCTTTGATGTACCTTCTTGTTATTTTTATTTGACATCCTTTTATAGTATACTCTCATGTGACTGAACATAGTTTGTCTACATTCATCCAGTAGCTCAAGTTATTGAATGTATTATATTCTATAGTCCTCATCTATCACAAGTTCTTCTAAGGAGGCTCTAAGTGGTCGTATCTCAACTTCAATAGGTAAGACAAATCCAAACCCATGGACAAGGGAAAAAGGTGTAGTCCTTGTAGGCATTTGCATGCTAGTTCTATATGCCCATAAAGAAGGATTAATTTGAAGATGCTAATCCCTACTAGAATTACCAAATTTTATGTGCAAAATCTTGAGGAGAGTTTTATTTAAAGTTTTAGCTTGTCCATTTTCATGAGGATAGTATATGTACAACCAATATTATTTGAACTTAAAGTTCTTACAAAATTATTTTAGGTCTGTGTTCTTGGACTTTCCTCCATTCTCAATTACTATAGAAAATCATACCAATAGATGATATAATTCTAGATAATGGACATCTATTTTCCTATAGTAGAAAATAGTGGTATATCCTTAACCCATTTCATGAAATACTCAGTAGCAGTTATGATAATCTCCTCTTAATGAGTTGGGATGTATCTAACCTACTAGATCAAAGGCCCACTCCTAAAAAGGCCAATGTGTGATCGATGGTATGACCTCCCTGCCTAGAGTGTGAATCAAGTTATTGTGCATATGAAACTTCTTACAAGATTTAGCATGTCTAACAACATTAGTCTTTATAGTAGGCCAATAGTAACTAGCCCTGTGTAGCCTGTGAGCTAACATGAAATAATTAGATTGAGACCTACACACACCCTCATGGATTTTAGCTAACAAGTGTTCAAATTATTGTCTCTCTAAGAATATAAGAAGTGTTCCATCTAGAACCCTCCTAGAAAAAAGGATGAGGATATAGTGAAAACTGTTGTAGATAAGTTGTCATTTTTCATTGGGAGTTAATCCATAAGGGATGATCTGGTCATGCAAATAGGAATATATGTTAGTGTAGAAATATAAATCATGACCAATGATGACTCAAATAATGCGGTTATTTGAGATTCATATGCAAGGTAAAATATCTCTTCCACTAGGAACTTTCATCTTGACTTGTGCTCTTATAACTGAAGGATAGAACCCAAAGTATCCATAGCATCAACAACCTTGTTCTTAGTCCTAGGAATCTTCTCAAATATGTCAAAGGTGAAGTAGATCTTAATATCATTAAACATATTTTAATAGGGTACCAATTTTTCATCCTTGGTTTGATATTCATTATTTTCTCAATTTATGATGAGCTAAGAATCTCCAAATATGTGCAACTCGATAATCCTCCATTCAATAGCTAGTTTAATTCCATTTGTCAAAGCCTCATATTCAGCTATGTTGTTTGTGTAATGGAAAACCAACTTGTAAGATTTAGGTATAGTGTATCCTTGAGGTGTAATGAATAGGACTCCAACACCCAAACTATTTTGTGTATAAGAACCATTAGAGAACATCTTCGAGGTACAAATAGTCATTTATGTGATTGAAGAATCAAAAAATTTAATCTACACAAGTGTGTTGTATTGTAGAGGGAATTTTTCTAATTGGTCAATAAGAGTAATCTTTTGATTGGCTTACGACTGACATACTCAATAAAAAATAAAAAAAGAATCATCACCCAATCAGCTAATTGACCTTTAAGTATAGCTTTACATACTTGCTAGGCATTTTAGTAGACTAATTTTAGCCAAAAGTTGTGTAGTATGTGAAATCATATAGTGTCCAAGTTTTTGGGACATAAATACTACTTCAAGGCAAACATTTTTACTATTTTTATAATTGATCCCATAAGACACAAGTGTTATTTTGATGTATTAATAGCTCTTTATTTTCCTATTTCATCTTATTGTGCTAGAAATGCACCAAAGGATATTTTTGTAGCTGAAATATACAAAATTAGAGGTATCCCAAGAATATAAGGATTTGCCAAGCATTCTTTGATTTGATTCAATATTTTCTTACATTCTTCATTCCACACATAGTTGAAAAATTTATGCAATGGTTTACTAAATGGATGTTCTTTGTTAGAAAGTTGAGAATTAAACCTCCTAATAGTTTGTAGACATCCTTGAAGACTTCTCATTTAACTAATGTTTTTAAGAGGTAGCATACCCATAATGGCTTGAACTTTTTCAAGGCCAACCTCAATTCCTTTAGTAGATATTATGCAACCAAGTAGCTTCCAAAAGGTGAAAAAGAATGAGTGTTGGAGATAAATACACAAAAGACTTTTTGAAAAGTCAAGATATTCCACTCACCTTAGAAAGTGTACATTCAAGTTTGAGACAATTCCTTAAAAAAGAAAAACTATAAAATGCATTTTTCATGTGAACATAGAATAAAGGGGATTTTTATTTAATGAAAAGGGGCATATTCTTATAATCAAACAAACCTAGGATAAGGTGGTCAAACCATATAATAAAATAAAATAAATTATTAATTGATCAATTGATTAATAAATTTTAATTAATCAATTTCAAAAAATTGGTTAAGCGCATTGTTGGTCTCAGAATGGTTTTGACATTGGATTTTCAACACACTTAACCATTTCTACTGTATATGCCGAGTATACTATGTATGTCGAGTTATAGTATGCACTGAGTTAGAATCTCAACAAGTGCCCAGTGACTTTAGGTGCGGAGTAAGTAATAGATGCCAAGTAGTATATAGGTGGCAAGTCATAGTTCATGCTGAGCAAGGAAAAATGTAACATGTGCCAAGAGATCCAAAAATATTCATGTGCTGAGCAAAATAGAGTGTAATAGGTGCTGAGAAAACCAGGATAATATATGTGTCGAGCATTAGTAATGCAGTATGTGCCAAGCAACACATAATCAACATATTAGTTTGTGCCTTCAAAAACTTAGATGGAAGACCATTTTTGCATGATTCATGAAGGGATAAGAAGATAAGATCAAACCTCTACATTTACCTATGATATCAGCATGCAACCAATCAAAAAATTGGAGACAACATGCAACCAATAGGCTAAATCTAAGGATTTGAGCAGGAGTTTTAAGTTCATGATTTCATTGTAAACCCTAAGTCCACAAAGCCTTTATAAGGAGATTTGGACACCATAATCTTGATTAGTGAAGTTTTTGTTGATTAGCGAAGGAGTTGTTAAGAGATTGTTGCAGAACAAAGCAATCAACAAGGGTGTCAAGGACTTAGTGAATTGAGTAGTAATTATACATCTAGTTTATTAGAACAGAGCAAGGGTCAAACATAGAGATCAGATCAAGGAACAGTCACATCAGAGAGAGTAGATCAAGTTCCTAAATCCAATAATTGAAGATTACATTTTATTAGGTCAATTATTTACTAATTTCTTGCCATTGTATTAGATGTTGAAAATCCTACATAAATAGGTTAGCTTAATAGCTAGGTGGGAGAACCTTTGGAGAAGGTGATGAAAATCCTATCGAATTAGGTGGATTTAACAACCTATTGTAAATCCTTTAACAGGGTGACACTTCTTGTAAAGTGTTTGTAAATCCTTTAACTAGGTCACTATTGATACAATGTAACACCTTTAACAAGGCAGACCATCAGAAATGGTCAAACAATTATTGCTGCAGTGATTTTGTGGGTATCATCCCCACCCTAGTTTTACCTTCTTATTCTTGGAGGGTTTTTGGGTTACCAAATTCCTGGTGTTATGTGTTGATGCATTCCTTTATTTCATGTTTTCTTAGATTTTTACATGCATGCACTTTACTTTGAGTTATGTGTTAAAAAGGATTTAAATCGATAAAAACTAGTTACTTGTAATTTAACCCCCCCACCTTAGAAGTAAACTTCCCATTTGAAAATTCAACCAATTAGTTTCAGAGAATTGGTTCTCACAAGGAGAAGCCTAATAGCTTGGAGAAAAAGATCAAAAGATGGAAGTCTTTAAACCTAGGAAGATCATAGACAATCAGATGATTGATGTGCACCTTGCTCTACACAAGTTGGGGGAAGATAGAGAGGAACTACGAAAATCCTTGAAAAGAAGGAAGGACATAGCCATAGCTTAGAATGACATACACTACAAGGATATTGATACCACAAAAGTGTTTGCCAATGAAGATTCCAAGGTATTTGATGTAGCAATAGTAGAATTGATGGAGAAAAATAGAGCCCAAGTAGAAGATATAAGATCTCTTTAAATGGAGCAGGAATCACAAGCCATGATGTTGTGTGAGATAAATAACCAAAAGAAAAGAGTAATTGAGGACATGGCCATGCTTGAGGATGACAAAAGAAACCTTGCAAACATAATTGAAGAGAAGTTCATAGAACTTACAAAGATCTCCAACATGCAGTTGGACACTCTTAGCCAGATGATGAATTCTCATCATGAGCTAAACATGAAGGTCACTAAGATCTCCAATCTGAGAATGCAGAATGATCAATTAAATAATGAGTTGAAAAGAGAAAAAGAGATAGCAGAGAGCTTCAACAAATCAAGTGAAGCCATCAAGCACTATGAATAGTTGTTGAAATCACCTAGATCTAGCAATGACACTTCAGGATTAGGATTCATCAGTACTAAAGAAGGTGAGACATAAAAGAGTGTTGAGAAAATGAGTGACAAAGGTAAGAACTCTAAAGCCACTTGTCATTTCTATGGTGAAAAGGGACACATTGCTAATGTTTACAGGAGTAGGAAGACAAATCAGTAGGACATACCCAACAACAAGGGTTATTGTCACAAGTGTAACATATAAGGACACCTAACACAAGATTGTAGAACCAAAACTATGAGGACACCAATATTTGATGGTCATTGCTACAACTACAAAAAGTATGGACATAGAGCTTTTGAGTACAAATCAAAGCCTATGTGGACACATAATCAGCTTGTAAGGAGAAACAACTATTCACACCATTACAACTAGGATTACAATACCAAGAAAATCTTTCATTACTATCAAGAATATGGTCATGTTCGTGAGAACTACATAAGAACACATTTCAGAGGGAATTACAATAGGTGGTTAAGCCAGACCAAATGTTTTAGTTGCTTGAAGACTAGACATATCAGTAGGTATTGCCCAACAAGGGCCAAGGCACCCAAGTTAGAAGTTAATAAGGGTAAAGAAAAGGTTGATGTGGAGCACATCAGGGCATAAATGAATAGGACATGGCAAAGAAGGGATGGATCAAGCACATCTAATGGAGGGATCACTTCACCCAAGAGGTCAAGTGATCACACTTCATCCAACTAAGAAAAAGAAAGGTGTATGGGGCTAATATATATAGATATATCATACATCAGTCCCAAAGAAAAAAGAAGTATTGCAAAGAAGAAATCAACATGAGAAAAGATGCCAAGTCAAAACTTGAAGATTTTATAGAAGCTACCGAGTTACCCTTGGATGTCGAGTAAAATTCTAGTATATGTTGAGTTGGAAAAGTTAGTTAGTGCTAGAAAGACTAGTTGATGCCGAGTGGGAAATGCTAGTGGTTGTCGAGTAAATAAAATTCAGTGGATGGTGAGTTATGATGAAACCTTCAAATGTCAAGTTTACAAATGTAAGAATTATGCAATAAATGCTAGGTTTTGAACCATATAAGGTCAAATTCTACTCATTTTTATGCCATTCAAACCTAGAGAAAAGATGAGATGAGTGAAGATGTGATCAAGTAGAAACCTAATAGTGATTTGCATAGATTTCAATAGTAATTCAGCACAAACACATCAATTCAAAGGTATTTATTAGGTGCTAAGCTATGCAGTGTTAAAAGTTCATTTCAAACTTAAACCCTAGTTTGGTTAAAATGACATCTAGCTCTAAAACCACTAGAGGGAAAGAGAATCATGAAGTTCAACTAGTTAGAAATGAGGTTAAGCAACCCATGTTCAAACCTATCCCTAAGGTTGCATCTAAGAATAATCCGAGTGGTGCTTTATCTGTCATCCCATCCAAAGTAGTCATGGTGCAGGATGTAAGAAAGTGTTATAACTATAAAATAGGTACTATAGGTGACTTAGAATTTTTTCAAGCCTTAGATAAGCTATGTGATAATGGTGTACTGAAGGACAAGTTTTTAGTAGTTGAGAAGAAGGGGTTAACAAATGCCCTAGTTTTCCCCATAGTATTTAAAACTAAATGGATTCATTTTGTGTTGAGCCAAATCCACAATGGATAATTGTGGTTGGAAATCAAACCAATCAAGATTACCAACAAGATAGTTCACAAGGTCACTGGATTCCCAACCCTAGATCGGCCAAAGACCCTAAGAAGTGAAAAAAGGGAGGCAATTGAGAAGAACATAGGTGCCAAATGGAACAATAGGGGAATGAATTTTGACACCATTACTAAACCCCTACTTGATTTTTTTTAAAAAGTAATATCACATAAATTTTATCAATCAAGTAGACTAAACATCATACCATGCATAGCTATTGATGTTGCATACAAGCTAGTGAAGAAGGATCGTACCTATGATCTAGCAAAACTTATGCTTCAAAAAATTAATTAAAATTTGGGAGCTATAAGGAAATCAAAGGGAGCAAAATGCAAATTTGGATTAGTGTTGGTCTACATATTCTTCTATGTGATGGAAGAATTTCCTTCATTTAGAAAAGTGAATTGGGATTCTAACAAGACTGCAGTCACATAAATCGATGAATATATTGAGCAAATGGGTGATAATTTTGAAGCTCAAATGACTAGCTACTTTGAGGACTTCAAGACGTCAATGAAGTAGAGAATGAGGATACTAGTATCATTGGTTGAACAACATGTCCATAATATTATCTTCCTAGTGGACATTGATTATACATACATTAAAGCTCTTGTACCAAGAGTAAGATGGCTTAAGCCACTTGGATATGAGTTAGATGTGGACCAAGCTTCAACTATAATCATTTCCCTTATTGCAAAAGAATTAGACAAAACTACCAATCCTTTTGGGACATATGATGTGCTCAAGTCTAGGGTAGAGACAAACCAGAAGATAGCCTTTGTGGTGAAAAGAAAAGACAAATTGGTAAGGAAAATCAAGAAGAGATTTGGAGCTGATATTGAGGCAATAGGGAAAATAGTAGAAGAAGAAGCAGAAGAAGAAGAAGATGAGAGTGAAGAAGAAGAAACAAGGCAAGGGCCAATGGAGTTGACATAGGGTAGAGGAGAAGACAAAGAAGAAGGTGCTGAGGAGGCACATACCCAAGCCAAGAAGAGAAAGGCTAAAACATAGCCTACAACTTAGCCCAAGACAAAGAAGGTAACAAAGCCCATTGAAGCCAAACCAAAGAAACTTACTACAAGGGCTACCACTAGGGCTGCAACACAAAAAGCCAAAGAAGAGGAAAAAAAGAAAAAGAAGGCCATAGAACAGATTGGGGAAGTACAAAGAAAGAGAAGAAAATACGTAGCACAGCCAGATTTTGATGAAGAAAGGATAGAGTAAGAGGACAACAACCAATTTAGAGTGGTAAGTCATCCTTCTAAGTCTATTATTGATTATTTATGTGAGAAAATTAAGAATGTATACATAAATGATTTAAAGACTCTAGATTTTAACAAGCTCAATAGAGAAGAGTAGAATAAAATAGAGGAATTAGTGTATACCATGATGGCAGAATATAAAAGCACTCCTCTAGAACTTGACAATACAATGCCTAAAGAACTATATGAGATAGTAGAGAATAAATGGCATTATTATTTGCAAATGGAAAAGGAGATTAGAGAATCTTCCTTAGCTAGAGTGATGCTCGACCTAACTAAAGGTCAAATAACAAAGGAAAATAGAAAACATATAAGCAAGTTTTCACTTAAATACAGAGCATTTTGCATCCTTCAAAATAAGATTGAGGATGTAGTAAATAAATCCACATTATTGTGGAAGTCAATTTTCAATGTGACTCATGACAAAGAGGATGAAACTATTAAGGAAGATGCTAGCACCAAGGTGAGAGAGGAAGAGAAGAAAATAGAGAAACAAGAAATAGAGAAGGAAGAGGAAGATAAAGGTGAAGAGGAGAAGAAAGGTGATGAAGAAAAAGAAGAGGAAGAGAATAAGGAGAAAGGAAAGGAGGAATCAACTAAAGGAGAAGAAAAGGAAATAGCTGAACAAAAAGAGCAGCAAGAGGAACAAAGTGTGTAAGACACACAAATGCCACCTCCTAGCCCTCCTCATGCCACCATCACACCTGTAGAGACTATAATAGTGAAGGATGTTATTGACACATCATGTCAAAACATCAATCCTTTAACTGTGGAGGATCTCTCAAAGATCCTTGACCAATCCACACAACAAGCTAGGTTATGTACAAACCATGTATTGGTCAGTATTGATAAGATACACAAGGTAGTAGCTAACCCAAGTAGAGTCAAGGTAAAACCACAAGAACCACCTTCAGTATCTAACACTACCACACTTCTAATTCTTCCACCACGACCTCCACCAAGCATAGTAAGTGATGCATTGCAGATGCCGAGTGTACAAACAGGGGAAGGTACAAGGAAAATAGGATAGATAATAGGTGCACCCCCAGTAATTGTAACTAATCAAGGGAATTTAGAAGAGGAAAAGGAGGAAACAAAAGATGATGAGAAGTTGCAATCTAGACATTGGTTGAATTTCCAAAAACTAGTGCTCCTAGATAAAATCTTTAGAAGTCAAGCACTGATATGATATCACTGCAAGTCCAAACACCAAGCTCGAGCTCCAAAAAGGTAGCTAGGATACTTCACTATGGAGATCTTGAGCTAGATGAAGAGATTGCAATTCCTTCCTATGAATCCAATACTCTAACAAGTGAGAAAATAACTGAAATACAAAATGCACTAGATAGGAGAAAAATAAAAGAGATACTCATAAAAGAGTTTAAACACAAGCTAGCTTTGAATGACATCAAGGACATCTCCATGGATGCCTTTAGGTTGTAGTCACCAGATGGATCAAAGCCTATAATGGAGCAACTATTAGACATAGTTGACCAGGTGACCAATGAAGACCATGATAGTAATGTTAAACTAATGGAATGGCGAGAAAGAAAATTTCAAGGGAAATTCAATGAAAAGATATCAAGTGATATAACACTATCACAAGTAGAGTTGGCTAAGAAACTTGAAAGAGTCAAAATTGTACTTGGGAACATTTTCTCATTGTACAACAAACTGTGTGATTTTTCCAACTTCACACAAGAGACTAACCAATGCATATTGAGCTTGGAGAGAAATCTTAAGATTTCTAGCATGCAATTACCTACAAATCTAGCTCAAAGTGAGAAGCATTTTGCACAATCACTTCACACACAAAGTGAGTTAGTTATACTAATAATAGAGGAGGCCAACATAAAGGCTAAATTGATGCAAATCCAATCCTCTATAACCCCACACCTAGAGGTCCTCCACAAGGAGCAAGCATATGTAGAAGCAATCCTAAAGAAGGATCCAAATATTTCTACACTTGATGGACTCATACACCTTGTTGTAAAGACTACCATCCAACACAAGTCACTTGACATTGCTTTGGAAAATTGGGATGCAGCTTTGAAGGTACTCCTGGAGGTAAAAGATAACTTTTTGGCTAAGTATGGTATTACTCCTTAGGACCCTTTGACATCAGTGTCAAAAAGGGGAAGATATATATTAAGGGGAGATATATGTTTTGGTATATGGAGAATACTATAAATTTTGATTACATTCTTTCATTCATTTTGAGAATAAAAAGGAAAGTATGTAGACATCCAAAAAGGGGAGATAAGAAATAAAGTGAGGGGGAGACACCACATTTTGGAAATCATATGAAAAACAATTCTGAAACAAGGATTCCATATAGATCAAATACAGAACACAGGCACAAGATGCAAGAACAAGGCAAAAGAAAAAGGGTGTCAGGCACATCAACACACAATTTTGGTTTCAGGAATGAATAAGGCACAATAAGCTTAGGGGGAGTTATAAGGTATATTGTTACTTACAAAATTTTGAACAATTTTTGAAATTTTGCATATATGCCAACAGAATGAAGAATGTACTCATTAGATCAATTCAACAATGCATAGTTAAGTGTTTTTGACACTCATGTCAAAGAAGGAGATCATTGGTCTTTCAATGGTTTTGACATTGGATTTTCAACACACTTAACCAATTCTACTATATATGCTGAGTACACTATGTATGCTAAGTTATAGTATGCACCATGTTAGAATCTCAACAGGTGTTGAGTGACTTCAGGTGCCGAGTAAGTAATAGATATCGAGCAGTATATAGGTATCGAGTCATAGTTCATGTCAAGAAAGAAAAAATGTAACATGTGTTGAGTGACCCCAAAATATTCATGTGTTGAGCAAAATAGAGTGTAATAGGTACCGAGCAAACCAAGATAGTATATGTGCTGAGCACCAGTAATGTAGTATGTGCCGAGCAACACAAAATCAACATATTAGTTTTTGCCTTCAAAAACTTAGATGCAAAAACATTTTTGCATGATTCATGAAGGGATACGAAGATAATATCAAACCTCTACATTTACCTATGATATTAGCATGCAACCAATCAAAAAATTGGAGACAACATGCAACCAATAGGCTAAATCTAAGGATTTGAGCGAGAATTTCAAGTTCATGATTTCATTGTAAACCCTAAGTCCACAAAACCTTTATAAGGAGATTTGGATACCATAATCTTGATTAGTGAAGTTGTTCTTGATTAACCAAGGAGTTGTTAAGAGATTGTTGTAGAACATAGCAATCAGCAGGGGTGTTAAGGACTTAGTGAATTGAGCAACAATTACACATCTAGTTGATCAAAACAAAACAAGGGTCACACACAGAGATTAGATCAAGGATGAGACACATCAGAGAGGTCATATCTGTTAGGATAAACCACAGACAAAAATAAAAACTACATGCAAATATAACCAATAACAGAAAATAATAGAACACACAGAAATGAACACAAGGCACCAAGATTTAATGTGGTTCACCCAATCCCTAGGCTACGTCCACCAAACAGCAAGTCCGATCTTATTACACTCCAGTGATTACAACCTGATTACAATCCGTAATCCCTTATAGCTCAATACTGCCGCAAGAACCAATTTCGTATCACCACATATAAAAAATACCCAACCCTAAGCCCTTTTTATACAAGTATTAAACCGCTTTAGGGTTGAAACATGTCGGCCATAATATGTCGGCTACTTCCCAAAATTTTTTTTTTTCGGGGCCCCGAACCCCACTATTTATGAAGTATGTACAGTACTTTCCTGATCAGTCACCACAATCTAACAATCTCCCACTTGGGGACTGATCAGGCTCCACACTAAACAACAATCTCCCACTTGGAGACTGATCCTGTAGCAATACAACTACCGCATGGGGCTCCCACTCGATCAAACCACCCTGGACTCTGTTGTTCTTTTATTCACATTTAGTCTAAAAGACCAACTAAAGCTGAAGAGGAGTTCAACTTCTCCCTTGTTACAACCTTTGTCAACATATCTGCTGGATTTTCATTGGTATGTATCTTCTCCAGCTTTAACTGTCCATCCTCCAAAACTGACCGAATGAAATGGTACCGCAACTGTATATGTTTTGTCTTAGAATGCAGAGCTGAATTCTTAGCAAGATGAATGGCACTCTGACTATCTATGAACAAATAATTATCCTTCTGAGGATGTCCCAATTCTTCCAAGAAGAACTGAAGCCATATCATCTCTTTGGCTGCCTCTGTAGCAGCAACATACTCTGCCTCTGTAGTGGAGAGAGCATTAATCTTCTGTAGCCTAGAAACCGAGCTCACAACTGCCCCACCAACAGTAAAGACATAACTTGTAGTACTCCGCCTGGTATCAATATCCCCAGCCAAATTTGAGTCAACATAGCCCTGTAAATCAGTAGTAGAGCCCCCAAAGGGTAAACACTTATTGGATGTTCCTCTCAAATATCTAAGAATCCACTTGACAGCATTCCAATGATCAAATCCTAGATGACTCATATACCTGCTAACGACTCCCACTGCATGTGCAATATCTAGCCTAGTGCATACCATAGCGTACATCAAACTTCCTACAGCTGAAGCATAGGGTACCTTAGACATCTTATCCTCCTCTTCCTATGTCTTGGGACACATCTCCTTAGTCAATTTCAAATGACTAGGTAAAGGTGTGATGATAGCTTTAGCATTCTCCATAGAGAAACGTTGCTACACCTTCTCAACATAATTAGATTGAGATAGCGTCAATGTTCTGTTCTTCCTATCTCTGCAAATCTTCATACCAAGGATTTGTTTTGCTGCCCCCAAATCCTTCATAGCAAATGCATGTGCTAATTGGAATTTCAGCCCCTTAATATGATCCATGTTAGACCCAGCTATAAGCATATCATCAACATATAAACATAAAATAATGTAGCTATCATCATCCAACCTCTTAAAATAAACATAGTAATCTGAATGACACCTATTATATCCATGCTCATGCATAAAACTGTCAAATTTCAGATACCATTGCCAAGGTGCTTGCTTCAAGCCATATAAACTTTTCTTCAATTTGCACACTAAGTTCTCCTTACCTTTGACCTCAAAACCCTGTGGCTGAGCCATATATATTTCTTCATCCAAATCACCATGAAGAAAGGCTATTTTAACATCCATTTGCTCTAAATGCAAATCTTTAGTAGCCACAAGACTTAAAACAGTACAAATAGAAGTCATTTTAATAACAGGAGAAAATATCTCATCAAAATCAATTCCCTTTTTCTGTGCAAATCCTTTTACAACTAACCTGGCCTTAAATATTTTCTTACCTCCTTCCTCTTCTTTCAACCTGTAAACCCATTTATTTTGTAAAGCCTTTTTACCTGTAGGCAACTTGCACAAATCTCATGTCTTATTTTTCAGCAAAAAGTCCATTTCATCTTTCATTGCAGACTCCCATTGAATCTTAGTATCCACCTGCACAGCTTCATCATAACTTTTAGGTTCACCAGCATCAGTAAGTAAAATAGAATACAAAGAGGGAGAAAACCTTTGTGGAGGTCTAATTGGCCTTGTTGACCGTCTAACATTCACTGGTGTGTGTGGTATTTGTTGTTGTAGTTGTTGTACATCATGAGGAATGGTTGGAACATCAGCTTTTGGAGTATCATCCAGCACTACATAATCATCTTCTTTCTTCTCATGTTGCTGCAACAGATCTTTGTACAACACTTTTTCATTGAATATGACATTCTGGCTTCTTATAATTTTATGATTTTCAAAATCCCAAAGCCTATAGCCAAATTCATTAATGCCATACCCAACAAAGACACATTTCTTTGATTTAGCTTCTAGCTTGGTTCTATTTTCAGAGTCTATATGAGCAAAAGCTGCACAACCGAAGGTCTTGAGAAAAGAATAACTCACCTTCTTACCAGTCCATGCTTCCTCTAGAATACCACAACCCAAAGGAGTAGAGGGACCTCTATTAATCAAATATACTACAGTATTGATAGCCTCCGCCCACATGTGTAAGGGCAACCCAGCATGCAACCTCATGCTCCTTGCATGCTCCATTATAGTCCTGTTCATGCGTTCAACCACTCCATTTTCCTGTGGAGTCCTTGGAACAGTTTTTTGTCTACGAATACCATTAGTGGAGCAATAATCTTCAAATTCATGATTGCAATACTCACCACCATTATCAGATCTGAGACATTTTAATTTCTTACCAGTCTCATTTTCAACCAAGCATTTCCATTTTTTAAAAGTTTGAAATACATTAGATTTCTGTCTAAGGAAATAAAACCATACTTTTCTAGTTGCGTCATCAATAAATGTAACATAATAATGAGAGCCACCAAGGGAAGATACCTGAGCCGGTCCCCAAACATCTGTATGCACAAGCTCTAATTTCTCCTTTTTGTTTTCCTTCCCTGTCTTTACAAAACTCACTCTCTTTTGTTTTCCATACACACAACTTTCACAGAAATCCATATTCACACATTTTAGACCTGGTAAAACTTTCCTTGAATGAAGTACTTTCATACCTTTCTCACTCATGTGCCCAAGTCTATTGTGCAACAGCACTATATCAGAATCTACAACAGCTATTTGTTCTCCCTGCTCAACTACAGTAATTGTTCCTGAATATTCATTTTTTTCTGAAACAATCAAAGTAGAAGGAACAATATGACCTATACAAAGATATAAGGTGCCTACTTTCACACCTTTTTCTACTACAAGGGAAACTTTTTAAACCTTCCAATTTTTATCATTAAAAGTAACTACACAACCCTCATCACCGAGTTGCCCTGCTGAAATTAAATTTCTACTTAGTTTTGGAACATGTCTTACCTCATGTAGTAGCCAATGATTCCCATTCTGCAACTTAATCTTAATTTTTCCCTTTCCAACAATCTGACAGGGTTCATTATCCCCCAAATAAACAAGCCCAAAATCCCCTTGGACATAATCAATGAAATAACCTCTATGAGGTGTAGCATGAAAAGAAGCACCAGAATCTAAAACCCATGAATCATCAACACTCTCTAAAGATAGAAGCAAAGAATCCTCTTCGGATTTTTTACTTACCACATTTGCCTCTTTGTCTCCATCTGATTTATCTCCTTCATTTTTCTTTCAAGTCCAGCAATCTTTCTTTTTGTGCCCTGGTTTCCCACAGTACCAGCAATCATTTGGTCCTCTCGATTGAGACCTCCTCCCCTTTGACTTTCCTCTTGATTTCCCACGATTTCCAGAGTTGCTTCCTCTTTCAGTCATTCTGCCCCTGCTTTGTGCATTTAAAGCACTTCTTGATGTAGATCCACCTGAGGATTTTCTACGAGTTTCCTCACTTAAAATAACATCGATCACATCATCATATTTTAGGGTACTAGATCCAGGAACAAAATTACTCACCGCCATTACCAAGCCATTCCAGCTTTCAGGCAAAGAACACAAAATCAAGAGAGCCCTAATTTCTTCATCAAAATTGATACCCATAGAAGATAATTGACTAGTAATAGTATTAAACTCATTTAAATGATTTGCAACAGATCCACCTTCTGCCATTTTCATATTAAATAAACGCTTCATGAGAAATACCTTATTTGAAGCGGAGGGCTTTTCATACAGTGTCGCTAGGGTTTTCATCAAATCTTCTGTCGTCTTTGCTTTTGTAATATTAAATGCCACTGATGGTGCCAAGCATAACCGAATGCTTTCGAGTGCCTTTCTGTCCAAAAGATCCCATTCAGCCTCTGACATAGTTCCCTGATTCTTGGCTTTTCCTTCCAACGGCTTCCATAAATCCTTCTGATATAAATAGCCTTCCATTTGCATCTTCCATAATTGGAAGTTCTGCCCATTAAACCTGTCAACCCTCAACTTACCCTCATCTGCCATCGCTCCCAGTCAACTGTGAGACTCCCACTTAACCGTGAGACTTTCCTGCAGAGGATAACTGAAAGACAACCTTGCTCTGATACCACTTGTTAGGATAAACCACGGACAGAAATAAAAACTACATGCAAATATAACCAATAACAGAAAATAATAGAACACACAGAAATGAACACAAGGCACCAAGATTTAACGTGGTTCACCCAATCCCTGGGCTACATCCACCAAACAGCAAGTCCGATCTTATTACAATCCAGTGATTACAACCTGATTACAATCCGTAATCCCTTACAGCTCAATATCGCTGCAAGAACCAATTTCGTATCACCACATATAAAAAATACCCAACCCTAAGCCCTTTTTATACAAGTATTAAACCGCTTTAGTGTTATAACATGTCAGCCATTTGTCGGCCATAATATGTCGGCTACCATGTCGGCTACTTCCCAAAAATTTTTTTTTTCCCACTATTTATGAAGTATGTACAGTACTTTCCTGATCAGTCACCACAATCTAACAATATCAAGTGCCTAAATCCAAAAATTGAAGATTGCATTTTATTAGGTTAATTGTTCTAATACTTTCTTGCCATTGTATTAGATGTTGACAATCCTACATTGATAGGTTAGCTTAATAGCTAGTTGGGAGAACCTTTGGAGAAGGTGATGAAAATTCTATTGAATTAGGTGGGTTTAACAACCTACTGTAAATACTTTAACAGGTTCACACTTCTTGTAAAGTGTTTGTAAATCCTTTAACTAGGTCACTATTGATATAGTGTAACACCTTTAACAAGGCATGCCTTTAACATGGCAGAAAATTAGAAATAGTCAAACAATTACTATTGTAGTGATTTTGTGGGTATCATCCCCACCCCAGTTTTACCTTCTTATTCCTAAAGGGTTTTTGGGTTACCAAATTCTTTGTGTTATGTGTTGATGCATGCCTTTATTTCATGTTTTCTTAGATGTTTACATGCATGCACTTTACTTTCAGTTATGTGTTAAAAATGGTTTAAAAGGATAAAAACTAGTTACTTTTGATTCACCCCACCCCCCATCTCAAAAATACACTTCCCATTTGAACATTCCAACACACATAATGTGGTCTAGCATAGATATTAAAATACTTAGATAGGGGGCTTATAGTTTACTAGACCAAGATTTGGTTATTACAGTATTTGGCATGAATAATGTCAATCCATGATTGGTGAACTTTGGGATAAAAAGTATCACTTTGATGAGTTCTATGTATTGATTACATGCGAATATTTTGATAAGTGCAAGTGCTAATGGAGGCACAAGTTTCATTCTATAGTATCTTCTCAAAATTTGAAGAAAAATAAGAAAAAACCTAAGCTAACATTAGTGTATGACTGGTAAAAAATTATCTCCATGCTAAGGTGTACCAAATAACATAATTCAATGTCATCTATACTCAAAATAATCGTTAATATCATAATGTGAATTAAATTATTGAACATATCTATACATGACCATAAATCATTGAAATCATCCGTACAAAGGGAAAAATGGGCACATCATTCTCAAACTTTATCACAAGAAGAAGCTCACCACCTACAAATATCCCCAGAAGTGAAGTGAAACACCACCCCACCAAGTGGTACTCTCAAACACACCCCATGGTACTAGAAAATAGGTACACAACCTAAAACATAGTGTATACATAGAAATATAAGGAGTGACTAATATACCAATCAAATATAGAACTCAAGGGATAATAAAAGGATCCTAATAAAAATGTAGTGCCGATAATAGAATGCGAGTAGGTCAAGGTCCTCACTCATAAATATACAAGTTATGGTGTGGATACACAAAAATTGTGTCTCATAACTAGTCCTCATGAAAGCTCATGTGGTCTCAAAAATTCTATTTGTAATCGACAACATTGTTGGCACTTGGATGGCTTTCAAAAAAAAATTGTATTAGTGGAAGATTTTGTCATTAATGGAAAAATATGATCTTTAGATTAGGAAAGACTCATATTTTGTTTATTGTAGGAAATTTATCAATTCAATGAGGAAAATTTTTATTAGGTTTTGATATGCAAGCTTATATATGTATATTAGAATGAGTGTAGACATCATGTCTATGTTTTCTCTAATTTATGTGATGTTTGGGTTAAGGTATAGGTTCTCTTATAAAGATAGGTTGTAAACTAGTATATGGGAAATCGTGACATAAATAGTTACAAATATATTTTAATATCCTATTAGAAAATTGGAGTTAATGTTGGCAAGCATGAAATATGGTAGAAGACTTATTCATGTGCATATGTTCAGAAGTGAGGAGCATTTGGATTATTCTAGAAAGGCCACTTGTGTATAATGTGTGTTGTAATTTACTAACAATTGACTATGTTATTGTAATGTATGGTTTATCATGGGAAAATGTAATATTCTCATTGTAATATATGGAAAACTTAATGTAATGGTTTTATTGATGCTTATGAAGGCATGTAATCCTTATCATGGTCCTATATAATTAATTTTATATTGGGGAAGATCTAATAGTTTGACCTAATTATTTATTTATAAAAACATAATTTTTTTCCCTTGTTTGGAAGAGTATGTATTCTATGTCTCATACATAAGATGTGATATTTTATAATGAATAAATAGAGTAAATGGGAGATGATGTTAGATGATTAAGTGGACCTCAAAGGAACTATTTTTGCATGTAAGTTGTAGATAAGTCTATTCATGTTCATGGGATAATTTTTCATAAAAGAATTATCATTCACTTTTTTTTGAGCATTTACATAGTGGGTCTACTTGTTCTTTTCAAACTTTAACAAGTGTTAGAACCTTCTAACAAGAGTTCAAGGTCTCCTTATAGGGATATCTATTTAACATGGTTTGTTGTACTAAATGAACTTTATTTGATTCCTAATATGGTCACATCCTTTCATAAGGAATTTTAATGTTAGTACATTATATTGTGGATGTTATCCCCATTAGAATTTTCCCTCTTATCAAGGTTTCCCTCATCAATTTTTTTATTTTATTTTAAAGTGCGTCATTTTTATTGTTGTGCATCACTATTTTAATTGTTGGAGATTAGTTTTGCAAGTTTGGTTTTAATTATATTTGTCCACAACTGATTCAATCCCCACTCTTAGTTCTTTGTGGACTTTACTTCTTAACAATTAGTATCAGAGCATCAAGTCCGCTTTAAGAAGATAGCTTAAAATGTGAATGGGATCTATAATGTGTTAAATGAAAAAGATTCCTAAATTTGATGGTGATAATTATTATGTTTGGAAGAACAAGATGCTAACACATCTCACATGTATGGGAATGTATTATTGGTTGATAAAAAAGAAACAAAATTGATGTAAAAAGAAGAGAGTGATCTATCTTTGGGCACTAAAGAAGAGAATAAAGTTTTCAATACAACGTGACTGTAAGAGGATCACTCATAAGCATCCTATTTGAAGTAGAATCCATTGAGGTAAAAGAACATGGTTTAGAATATGAGATTTGGAATAAATTCGAAAAGTTACATAAAGGTGATGATAATACAAAGAAATTGATGTTACAAAATTTGACACTAATACATTTGGAGTGAAATTGCGATGAAAATTTGTGACGGTGGGCAAATGTTATGTGTTTTTGGCTTTTTTTTTTTCAATTATAACCCGATGACATCGCAATTACGATGATAACGGGTGAAAATGTCACAATTGCGATGCTAATGAGATATAAGAAAAAGAAGAAGCAAAAAGTGTTGCTCATTTGAAATTTTTCATGTTCAGAATTGACACAGCTCTGTACGTGGCAAAAGGGCCAAGGTAACATTCGAAGGACTCTTGCCATTGTATTTTTTATTTTTATTTTTAAGTTTGATCTGATCAAGCAAATGTGATAGAAATAACCTATGACATTACCGATTCCACTCCCCAGACCCAGAGCTAGGTCCTAACGAGCATCGTTTCATCCCTCTCCTCTTCGGGCCGGTAGTAGAGAATCACCACCAAAGGAGAGTACCGGTTAGTTGAAATGGATTTATTGATTCCAAGCTAGTGTAGAAAGATTATTCTACATGCTTAATAGCTAGTTGGAGTGTACTATTCTAAGGCATCCCTACTTATTATTGTTTGAGATGCGCCTATAGAAATACAAAAACTTTTGCACAACCATTCTCCTTTCCTGAAGCATTTGTGTAGTATAGTCATGTGATAAAATAGATTATTCATATCATGAATTGTGAAGGAACCATCTTGAGCTCCTCACTCATACAAATGCATTGAATAACTCGAGAGGTATTTAATATTGTAAAGGAAAAGGGTTAAACCAATGTTATATTGAATACCACTCATATTATGCATAACAACTGATGACTGGCAGTCCTTATCTATACTAGTGTTAATTTTGAATGCTAAAATGCGTTTAACCCATGAATGTCAACAAATAACAATATACAATTCTAAGTGGCCTCAAAACTTGGTGGTGATATTTTGTCATATGAAGAAATGAATAATACCATGCTACCACAAAAAGGCCATGGCAGAAAACATGTGGTTCAATAGTACACAGTAATCAGTTATAATTATGTCAGTCCACTACAAGCAACATTCATTGTATGCCACTGCAAGTATAGGAAATGCCCTTATATAAGGTGCTATCACTACTAACACAAACTCTGCTCTCAATATAGAAAAGGAAATGTTAGAAGAGGGTATGAACTTGGTCTATTTTCCGGTGTATATTCATAATGCCATTGCCTATTTAAGACATGGATTTTGAATATACAACTACTACCGTACAAAAGTGATGTTTATATACAGTACTTTTTCATTGAATGCATGGGTGAAGGATGGGTGGTGGGTTAGATTAAAATGGTACAAATGAAGCAAAAATGGACTAAGGATATCTTGAGCCATTGAACAAGTGTGTATGGACCCACTTTTGGCTCCTATGCTTTAGATGTAAAGGGTAAGATCTTTGGTTGTCTTCAAAAGCCCCACACCATAATAATAATAATGCAAAAAACCAAAATCAATTATATAAAATGACTGACACAATTTTAGTTTGATCTGCTCAAGAAAATGTGCCCCTCTATTAGTAATGAAAATATCATATGATGACAACAAGAATGATAGAACTACTAGCGCTCTCGACATACAAGTCAGGATCTAAAAGACTCCTCTGAAAGCCATGTGCATCCAAGTAACTGTCAGTCTTGGTGTACCATGTTTTGACAGCCTACTTAAGGCCATGAAGAGTCTTCACTAGTATGTGTAACTGGTGCTCTTTGCATAACTAGTGCTCTTTGAATACAACTTTGAAATCTTGAGGCTGAATACTTCTTCCTCCAAATCACCATTGAGCTACAATATCATTTGATAAAGAGTGTTCTTGAGGAGGGCAAGTTGCAAGTTAATAATTGATACTAAGGTGAATCTGGGTGATGCATTGACAAAGATATTACCAAGGGAGAAGTTGAAATTTTGTAGGACTTATCTTGGCAATGTCAAACTCTAACAATAGGCCTTCAGTGGGGGAATATCTCTAAAGATTTGTAACAATGGTTATGTTTGAAGTGGTAGATTTTTGGATAATGAAGCCCAAGAGTCACCAATTTCCTCCAATTGTTAGAGACTTCACATTCTTCATTTGAAAGCTTAATAAATGTGTCTGTATGTAGATAATGTTTGATTCATTGACCATTGTAATGCTAAAGCTTGCTGCTGTAATTAAAGCAAATATATTAATAAGAGATTTCCCCTTCTGTAAAATTGGATATAGCCATCTCATTGAACCACCATAAATCTCATGTTTTGTGTCTTGATCTTGTTTGTGCTTTTAGATCTAATTCTGGTACTTGTTTATTTGCACTTTGTTATCAACAGATATGGCATTGCTCAAAGGAAGTGGTACAGATAGAAATTGCTTTGATCTTGAACATCAGTAGAGCTATTCTTCTTGGTAAGAAATGTTTTAGAAAAAGAGCTTGCATGATTTTTTCAATAAATCGCCAAACAATTATATGTCATTTTTTTTAGATGTTAAAAATTAACCCATAAAAAATTGCCTACGTCTAGTTCTACAAAAAAACTCATTCTGTTGAAGTATTTTTTTCAAACATATTTCATGCATCCTGAGTCTCACTAGAAAACTGTCCAAATCTTTAGATTCCTCAATGATTCTTGAAAACCTATTGATTTGGATCTATTTTTTACTTTTTACTATCTCAAAAATTCTAGTAAAGTTTTCCATGCTTGCAACCATTGAATTTTCAATAAACAATATTTCATCTAGGCATGCTGCCGAGCACATGGTGTGCATTCTATGTTCTTGCTAAGAAAGATAAACATCTTTTTGATTCCTAGGATACTGATTGTTGGAAAAATATCTTAAAAAATTGAAATGAATGATTTGAAAATTTTTATACCTATAATCATAGAATTCCAAGAAACTACATTTCGCTGAGGCATATTCTGCTAAAGCCATTACCCGAAGGTCTAAGGAATCGAAGCTATAATTTAGTTTTGATACCACTTGTTAGAGGGTTTTCATTGCACCAAAAAAACCAATCTATCAATGCCTGATAGAACCACTCAACTTATAGTACACAAGAGGCAATTAAGCCCTTGTAATAAATCTCGAGAGAAGTGCTAAACATTTTACTAACAATTTAGTTACAATAGTATCAAGCAAATGATTTTGCAAATGAAAAACAAACTAAGTGGTCTTGATATTGGTAGAAGCTCTATGATTAAATACAACTCATATAAGTGACCTCATGGAATGTCCAAATACTTCATCCCTAAAAACATTATGATGACCTCTTGGAATGTTCTTGGAATGTCCTAATACTTAATCCCTAAAAATATTATGATGAATGCTTTATGGACAATTTAAGTTTATAAAACATCATATAATTGATAAAAGCTATGAAAAGAAGTTCCTACTTGAGAAACGTGCCTTATTAATAATTTCAAAGAGAAACATAGAAATGGGAATAAAAAATATAAGGTAATCATAAAGATCAATGATTCTAAAGAAGTTGGTTTGGCACATAAGATTCATGTTCATTGAAGATTCATGTTCATTGCATTGAAATGTCTTCATTTATGACTTGATGTTCCTTGTTGATTCATCCACATAAAGGGTATTCAGGGATTTTTTGCTGATACTCTAATACTGATTGTTGTTTCACAAGAGATTTTAAGAAACAATAGTATTCCTTCATAAATGATGGACGTTCATTTAGAGCCCAAACTCTGGAATCTTAATATTGATTACAGGATCACAAGATCAATGTGTGAGAAATTTCATTTGAGAGGATTAAAGAAAATAATTTTTCTTACTTTGGAAGTATACTTTAATCTTTTAGAATTCACTCTTTAATCGATGGCATTAGTGATGCTACACAACATTTATTCTTAATTGAACATCTTGAAAATATTTATAAAAGATATTATTCATATTAAAATAGATATTTATAATCGTATTGGATGCTTAAGTTTTTTAAGGTTGTTAAAGATTTGTTAACAAAATAAAAATTTCAGAGCAGCTAGCTTTTTTGTAGCTAGACTTATGAGATGCTTCAAGTTATTTTTTAGCTTGGTTGTCAAAGACGATACTTTGATCGAATTATAGTGAACCATTTTCATATGAATATGAATTTACAAATTACAAGTTTCACATAAGGAATTAGATATT
The DNA here is from genome assembly GCA_028749045.1 of Cupressus sempervirens. Lineage (NCBI taxonomy): Eukaryota > Viridiplantae > Streptophyta > Pinopsida > Cupressales > Cupressaceae > Cupressus > Cupressus sempervirens. Next base: position 462,600,812 of record CM053790.1, read on the forward strand.
CTCAGTTCGCTGATCCTTTCTGCTTTGGTTTTGATCTTTCATATTTCTAATCTAAAGTATATATTTTTGCAGTTGGAAGCTATTCCAACTTGTAGTTTGGCATAGAGATTCCTAAAACCTATCTAATCTTTAAAATCAGTCTCTATAAATAATTCCCTAAAAAACCTTTATTAGCTTACTTGAATCGAGTATTACATGCAGACCAGACTATATTAATCATGCATGGAAAATCATCTTGTTGTGTGCCCAAGGATGAAACTATAAGGTGTCTGGAATTAGCAGTGTGTAGTTCTTTCTACCGAGATTCCCTAGCTTCTAGTTGCTCGTGAATCAAATCCTTTCATGGAAATCTTCTCCACCCCTGAGGTTTGAATTGGAGTCTTGATAAGTAAAAGTTTGACCTCTGGGATTGACCAAATAAAAATAAAATAAGATAAATCTAGGGAATCTCTGCCAAAGATAGATATTACAAAAACAAAAAATTACTTTTCATTTTCTTTTCCCTTGCATAGGGACTAACACTATCCACAAGGACTACCTTGGGAATATTGGTAGTAAAATAGTCCTAAAATATAGAAAAGGAAAAAGTTCAGGATTTCATACTATAGGTGTCATTTTTAATATATCCACAGTTCTCAGAACTTGTAATTGGCTTTCAAAAATGTCACCACCTCTTGCTGCAACAAAAAATCAAATGAATGTCTTAAAATTAGTTTCCAAGTTAAGTTAATCTGAGATGGTGTAAGAACTACCATGCCCAGGTTATATTTATGTAATTGGACTACAATGCTTCTGGAATAAAATTGCATTAGAGCTTTTGTATCAATTGATAAGTAGGAGATACTTGTGTTCCAATTATCAATTGTATAAGAGCTTTTGTACAATAGCTTTTGTATCAATTTATGAGAATATACTTGGTGTTCCATCATTAATGAGGACTGTGATTGAAATGTTGATTCTTCAAGCATTCTAATTCACTATAATGCACTGTGGATATATTGTCCTTCGATAATTAGAAAAATCCCAAATGTGTGTAATGCATGGCTTTCGTGTTAATATGTGTATCTATATAGTTGTTCAAACCAGATTCAATTTCTGCAGGAACAATAGAAATATGTTTAACGAGCATATATATCATCAATTGCATGCCATTTCATCATTTTCTATTCTTAAATATTAAAATTGATAAAGGAATAATTTAATTAGCAAAGCATTCATCCTTGTTTGACTAAAAATAGTTAGTACTATATGTGAAGTATCAACAACCCTAGTTTTTCAAACCTTTAATTCCAATACTCGCACAAACCCTGGAGAGAGATTTTCAATGATAGGCTTTTATGAAAGACCTAATTCTAGTCTAACAAATTTATTAAGTATGAACAACCCTATTTTTTAAAACCTTTTACTCCAATTCTCGCCCAAACCTTGGAGAGAGGGGATTTCAATTAAGGGCATTCATGAGAGGCCTAATTCCAATCTATCAAATTAAAAACTGCAAAATCTAGTGAATTCAAAAGAAAAAGTTGGCATAGATAGTGGATTGCCTAGAGAGACTAGGCTCCCTTACTTTGTGCAAAAAACATACGAGGAAGAGATCCTGAGACTCAAAAGCCTCTATTTTGATTCGTATGTGAAACAGAGCAGCGCGACAAGATTGGGTTTTTCAAGACCCATCTGATCAATCAATCTATAGGACCCATCACCCTCTCAAAGGTATACCGCTGAAAAATTTTACCCACTTGATGAAATAAGGATTCTCATAATAGGGAATAAGAAAGTTCAAAATATTTGTAAAAATTTGTCTTAAAAAAAGAATGAAAAAGCCAATATCTAAAAGTTCAATTGATAGCACAAAAGGGAGAAAATGATATGATTCTTCAATGACTTGATTCATTGATGATAAAAAATAATGAGTAATTGATACAATACATGTAGATGTGCCTGAATATAACTAGGAGTAATGCAAGTGATGAACATAAGTTATAACAACTAAGCACATGTCCACCAAAGGTGGATTATCCTCCATTGTGGGTGAAAGTATGTGCAACAATGAGAGGATAAGAACACAAAGATGGATCACACAAAGAGAGGTGTGAGACAACAAGTGCTCAAATAAAGTGCAAACTCTTAGATATTTATGAGACAACTAGTATTAAAATGCATTATTCTAAATAAACTAAAATAAAGACAAATTAGTAATATCTAATTACACCAAAACTATCCTTTATGAAGACAGACAAAGAAAACGTTTTAGGAGTGATACAACAAGTCTTACCAACAGACATAATAAAATGCAACTTGCGGCTCCAGGGAATATGGAGTACCACTAGTACAAATGCTGAAACTTTGGTGCATCAATTAGAAGTAATGGCAAACTAGCAGCTACAAAATATATTATTTTGAGTCAAATAAGCCATTCTTGGGACTCCTAACTAGGATTTAGAGGTAGCTTTTTGCTACTTGTAGCAGATTAAGTTATCAAGAATGAAAACCACAATACAACGTGATTCAAAGGAAAAAATGCTATGGAAGAAAGGCAAACTAGGAGGATGCAGAGAACTGGTGTATATCATGAATGCCATTGATGCAACCAATGCAACACTACGTGCAATCTAGCCTGAGCCAAAAATAGTGAGTGCAATCACTTCAAGAAGTGCACAGTCGATATGAGATACAAAGATGTTGTACTTCTGCAAATAAAATTCAAAATAGGTAGTTAATTTAACATGCTCTTACAATGTTTTTTTGTAGTTTCTTAAGATGCTACAACAAAAATGGGTTTCAAGAGTTTTCAATCCTACCCGTGCAGTTGGTGCTGCTAGAGTACTAAACAAAACAACATAGACGGCACCAAAGGGTGCAATAGTTAATTGCAGCCCTTTAGGTGCAATCATCTTGTCCACATATCCCATAATAGACACCGCCACAAATGCCCCTGAATAAAAATAAGTGAATAAGCTAAACTGATCAAACCACAAACCACCAAGAAATATTCATATTGGTTGCAGATATATGCTAGATTACACTGATTATTTAATACAATTTACACTGGCCAGATAAGTTTGGAATCTATTAAGTGCCCAAAAAAATCTTTGAATGTGCAAGATGTTGATTTCTCGGGGTTTTGAACAAGACATGATTATCAGATTACTACAATCCATTTCTAACATCAAATTTTGTTTTTGGATTCAATTGTATATGTTTTTTTTGGGATAAAGAACATAAACAATGGATCTAGAAACAAAATTTGATATGTACGACATGATTAAACCAAAAAAAAAGAATTTAGCAAAGCAAGCTGTATAGCTAAATACTTAAAAATTTTCCTTTTGATATTTTCTAGAGTGACTGCACAATCCTGCAAGCTTTTCATGACCTAGGAAACATTCCCAAACATTGCTAATGCGGGGCAAGAAGCCCTTGGACTTATTCCTCAGTTGTGCACTAGAAAATGAAATGATTAATTTGAATTCACTCTATGTGAATGATTTTTATCTGAGTGCATATGCCAAAACATGGGTTTACAAGTTTTTCCACTGTGTTCTACTTCTACTACAACTCTTTTTAAGTATCAATATGTACTAAATTGGCTTTGAGACTATTGCAAGTTTGATGAGTTGGGTAGTGGAAGAAAGGAAACTACTAGTTGCAAAAATTGAGAATAGGAACACCACCTCAATTACAAAAAGGATGACGGACTCTCACCCAAGGTCGGTATAGATGCCTCTATCATGTTTTTAAGAGAGTATGCTTTCTTATGTGAAGCCAAGTAATGACATAACCAAAGTACACGGCACTTATTTTTCTCCAAAGCATGCAATGTCAAGAACAAAAACACCATAAATTCACATCTATCTACCAAAAATTTAGTATAATTTTCTAAGTTTCGGTATCATATTTTGTTGAGACCAATCAATAATGTCTCAGTCACACCCAATACCCTAAAAAGAGTGCCCAATAATAAACCTAATGAACAACTTCACAGTTTCTGAAGCTAGATGACAATGCAGATTTTGAGCCACCTAATGAACAGCTTCACAGTTTCTTGGATTTAAGCAAAAATCATATATATGCATGTTCTTGTGTCTAATGTCATATGTTGCATAGTAATTAATATCTCTTGTATAGATTACACTGATGTTGGTATATATTATGCTCTCTTCTATATTAGAACATTCTAACCTTTTATTTAAGGATATGGTGCTCAATTTGGTCACACTCTAATCTGTATTTGGTTTCTCATTTGTAATAGCTGGTTTAGTAACTACATAGATAAGCTTAATGTGATTGTTATAAAAATATTGTTTTGCAATAGTGTTTCATGTGTTGGCCAAGTCTGGTTTGAAGGCCACCCAGTTCAATACCCTGCTAGCATTTATATATATAGAGTTCTATAATATCATGAAAAAAAATCAATATAAAAAAGCTCATTCTCTTTGTAACATGTTTGGCTTTCATTTTAATTTCATTTTTTCTTCTATTGTGACAGGCAAGCTAGAGAGAAGTGCTATATTGAAGGCCATATCATGTGCAAGATTTAAATAAACTACCAAATCTCTAATTTGTTTGACTGGAGGTAGATTCCTGATTCTTTGCCTTAGAACACTATCATTATCAAAACCCTATATGAAATCTATATGACCATTTCATTTCTTCAATATGCCCTATTGATGTCCCTATCTAACTATATATCTTTTAATTGCATATAATAACTAATTTATGTAATTTTTCATGGCTATGTTTGTTGTTTAGTGTGGAGCCTGATCAGTCCCCAAGTGGGAGATTGTTAGATTGTGGTGATTGATCAGGAAAGTACTGTACATACTTCATAAATAGTGGGGTTCAAAATTTTTTTTTGGGCAGTAGCTAACATATTATGGCCGACATATGGCCAACATGTTATAACCCTAAAGCGGTTTAACACTTGTATAAAAGGGCTTAGGGTTGGGTATTTTTCATAATGTTGTGATGCGAAATTGGTTCTTGCGGCGGTATTGAGCTATAAGGGATTACGGATTGTAATAAGGTTGTAATCACTGGATTGTAATAAGATCAGACTTGCTGTTTGGTGGACGTAGCCCAGGGATTGGGTGAACCATGTTAAATCTTGGTGCCTTGTGTTCATTTTTGTGTGTTCTATTATTTTTTTGTTATTGGTTATATTTGCATGTAGTTTTTATTTCTATCCGTGGTTTATCCTAACAATGTTTGACTCATATAATTGTGATCTCTCTAGCACTATGATGTCATTTAATATGTCTTGCTAAAGCTTGTAAATTTTGTTCCTTTTGCCATGTCATGTAATATGTCTTGCCTTGTAGCTTACATGTTTTGAAATTGTTGTTAGGCCTTGTAGCTTGTATAATTTGATTGCTAGAGAGCTTCTATAGCTAAGCAAGAAGGCCGTTGCACAAGTTATAGCCATGCGCTCGGGTATGAAAATTGTATATTTTTTAATCTAATGTATATTTTAACTATACTTTTAGCTTATATGTTTTGAAATTTATTTTAGTGGCTTAATGTTGTAAGGTCTCTTGAAATAAGACCTTCAGGTGGTTGGTCAAAGTTTTACAAATAATCTTATCCGCAAATTTTCCTAGAACAATTGACTGAATGTTATAAAAGGTGATTGAGTTAAATGTCTTATAAAAGGTGATTTCATATCATTGCTAGAATAGTTTTCCTTTTCATCCATTTCTTGAACTATATTAAAGGTAGCTTCACTTCATTTATGAGTCTAACATGTTTTTTTTTACTTAAAAGGTGGAATAACCAAGACAAACCGTTGAAGGATGATCTTATAAAGAGCATGACCCAACTCTTTGGACCTCATGCATTCGAGAGAAACAAGCTCCTTGAAAAAATTGATTTATGTTTGAATTATATTAGGGACCAGTACAAAAAAAATTTACGAGATAACCCCAAGTAGAAGCGTTTGCCCTATGTTCTTGAGGCTAAGTGGCAGGCTTTGATTTTGGATGGAAAGTATAAAGCTGACAAGAAAAATAATATTACACTAGTAGAGAGTATAGCAAGGTATGTGATACTATTGAGAATGTAATTATGTACTAATTAACCTCTACATTTATACTATCTAACATATTTAAAACTTTTCATAGATTGCCTGACACATCAAAGGCAACAAAGGCAATACTAGAAAAGCACGAGACACACAAGCTCAGCTCTGGTGGTTTTCCAAAACTTCAAGTACGAGTTGTAAGTATTAGTAAATGAAAAATTGTATCAAATTTTTTATATATTGTGATGGGAAATGGTAGGATAGACTAGCTTGTCTATGCTCCTGATCCTCAACTTTTGCAACTTTTGTATTTCCTTTTGATATTTTAACTACCCTACATTGGTTGATGAAACAATGCAAGTAAAATTCACCATACCATGCAAAAATGAAAGGATCAGAGTTCAAGAGATGCCTCACAGAAGAGGATAAGAGAATTGGCTTCCAAAAAGGCTATAGAGCTGTGGTTGAATGGCTACAAGCTGAAATCAGTGTGGAAGGTTCTAATAATGATGCATCTGAGCCACAGGTAAATAAGCTAAATGAAATTTATTTCAAATTTAATACTTTACCAATTAGTCTATTTGATGTTAAGTTCCAATATAAAGTGAGTATATCTATTTTAAGCAAGCAATGATAACAATGCATATGATATTGGAATGCAACCTGACAATCCTTCTACATAATCTGTGAATGCTAAAGGTTCGCATGATGTGCATCCCAGTGGTGGAGGTATCCATTTTCTATTAATTTTTTTTATATGTAATTGCAATTGGTGTTTGGATTAATGTAACATTTTGTATAGCAGTTGTAGAGGATCAAGGGGTCGATGTTCATGAGCGTGTTGATGTTGAGTCCAGACAAAATGATGTGGTCAGATAAGGTAAAGAGCACCACAATTATGTTATTTAAAATAATTAAATACTTGTAACAATTATAATAAATTATTTTTAATTTAACTCTTTTATTTGTTATTGCAGAGGATCCCCCTTTGCAACGGCATAGGAATTTGAGATCATCAAGAATAGAGAAAAGAACAATTGATGAGGGGGGAATTGATGATGACACTGATGCTCCTCTTAGAGCTTACATAGAAAAAATAAATAGAAAGAAAAAAAAGAAATGATTGTCATCTACATACCTTAATTGATAATGACTGAATTTTATGTCTCAATGAATTTAATTATGTGCTAATAAATGTTCATGAATTATGTGTTAATGCAAAATATTGATGAATGTTGTATTTTTACGAATCTAATGTGTTAATGAATGTTTTCATGTGATATTGATTGAATGTTACATTTTATTAATGGTTGAAAGAATGAATGAATGTTAGATGTTAATGGGGAATGTAGAGTGATGTTAGGGGGAGGGGGGTCAGGCCAAATGAGCTTCCACCTTCACATGGTTGGCCCTGTTTAGTAGAGAATATTACACTATTCTTGAAACAAAGTGAAGCTCAATAAGATACTAAATATTTCTCTATTTTGTCCTATGTTTAGACTATTATCCTATGCATCTAAGGCTTCATGCTTTGAATTTTCATGAAGTTCTAAACTTGTAGCTTTTTTATTGCATCCTTGGATCTCAGCACTATCTTGGGACTGTGTTATCACCAATGATACGATTATCATAATTAACTAGGGACTAATGTATTATCGATGCCAAATGTATTAGTGAATGGGAAAAGTTGACTAATGAATTACTAAATAATATAAACTTCTGATTAGGCCATGAAAAAATCATAGAAAAATTCATTCAAGCAAAGGTTAAAGATCTTTAAACATTAGAACCGTTTGGAGAACCGTGCAAAGTGAATTAAGCATATCTAAAAGGTGATCTAGTAAATGTAGTTGGGCAAAATCTACTAAATTTATGCTCACATTGGCTGCATTTCCCTCTTCTTCAGGCAAGTCTTTTCTCTTGCACCTCAACATGAAAAGGACCATTCTTGTTATTTGTTTGTTTAACTATTGTTTTTTCATCGACTAGGATGTGGTAGGCTTGCAAGTACTGGGTTCACAATGAAAGCATGGAAAATTTCATGAACTTTCTATGTCTATTAAATCACTGTTAATATTAGTCATTTTGTCAATGTAGAATACACATTTTTTCTATTGTTATGTTCAGTCTGGATGATATGAATATGATATAGAGTAGATCTTAATGTTTTGATTTGTAGCTAAACAAGAGTGTTGGTTGCAAGGAAAAGAATATGGAGATTAAGAAGAAGGTTCTAATTTTGTTTGCAGTACTGTGCAACTTTTGCATTTGTGGCTCCACAAAATGAGGTCATCATTTTCTTGTATTATTCTTGGTTGAATTGTTGATCGGTCACAATTTCCTTGTATTAGTCTTGGTTAAATTGTTAATCAGTATCTGTGAGTGCCAAAGTAATTTGGATAATGAATTGCACAACATAGATTTAATGCTTGGAAGTTATAATTGTGTTTTATATATGAATAGTGCTTACATTGAATTTCTTTTGAGATAATCAATGTTTAGAAATTATAAGAGATTTTAGGAAGTTCGTATCTAAAAATCAAATACCATATATTATAAAGGATATGAGTTCTCTGTAGTTCGTTATAATTGAAAGCAATCTTGTAGGTTAAACTGATTTAATGGATCTCAATGACTTATTGTAGGTTAAACTAATTTTATGGACATTTCTAATCACACTCAATAATTTATTATAGAAAGAAAAAGGATCCAAAAGTTTAATCAAAAAACTTGTTTTCAATGTGTGTACATAGTTTTCTTCTGATTTCCTCTTATTAGTGTTAAATGATGTTCTAAAGTTTCCTAAAGAGGAATATCTCTATCTAACTTGGTTATGCTTTTTGTGGGCATGATCTCAATGTGGACATCCAAGTTTTTCTAGAGTTACATGCATACTAAGAGTCCTTAATGTGGAAGGATTTGAACTGATATTACTTATCAATAGAATTATTTTCAGTGGTACGTAAGGGAATAGTCTTTTCATGATCTACTAGTCTGAAAATTGATTTCTTTTTTCTTGAGGCAATGTTGGTTTGCTCAATACCTGCTCTTGATGCTTTGATGTTTTTATATTCATGTTATTAGTTTTAACTGCCTAATGTTAAAAACCACTACTTCAAACCTACTCATCAACTTGGCTCTGAGTGCATGATCAACCTACTTTCTTCCATCTTTCATTGCTGAGAAATGTTTTCTATTACTCCACCTAGTGTTTCATGTTGCTTCTATACCATCCTTGACAACCAACTTACACCATAGCTTATGGGAGCATTTCTCACAATCTTCATTCTAGATTAAAAAATATCACATATATTCAATGATTTCTTTATTCCTAGTTAACAAATTAATGGGTATTGTATCTTGTTATACACACCCATTGGCCCTAAGCACTGATTTGTGTGTGTAATATAACCAGTGACAGTGCCACACCATGGTAGATTCATAAGGGAGGCAACAAAATCTCCCACAATAGCAACATATGACAACATAATTGTGGGAGGAGGAACAACATGATGTCCACTAGCAGCAACACTTTCACAGAACTTCACAGTATTGCTTTTGGAAAGAGGGGGGAGCCCATATAGGAATAACAACATTACGAGACTGGAGAATTTCTCAGTGAATTTGGTAGACAATTCCCCAACATCGCCCTCCCAACAATTCATGTCAAAGGATGGTGTATACAATCACAAAGCACGTGTGTTAGGAGGAGGAATTCATTAGTCAACTTTTCCCATTCACTAATACATTTTATTGCATCCTTGGATCTCATCACTATCTTGGGATTGTATTATCACCAATGATACGATTATCATAATTATCATAAGGTGCTAAAGAAAATTGGCAAAGAAATTATACATACTCAATGTCTCACCTCATTGTAACTGAGCCTAAATTGGAGATTTCAATCTTTAGAAAAAATCGCAAACCTTACTTTGATTTCCACTTTTTTGTATCATGGATTGTTTAAGCAGTATACAAATCTAGTCTTAATGTCATTATTGTTTTTTCTTGTGAAGGTATATGGGCAGGTATGAAAACTGTGTGCTATTTTGATGGGAAAACTTATGAATGGGTGGGAATAAGCCGACAATGTAGTATTATGGGTAAGGTAAGTATTATCTTCATGCTCAATTTTCCTTATCCAAGTAGAAAAGTATACTATTTAAAAAAAATTCCAATCTAATTATATAGCTCTAGAAATAATGTATTCATAAGGTAGAATGTTTACCTATCTCATCTTTTAGAATTGTCGATTGTATCTCTCAAATCTTAGGATATTAGTTTTATGTGATGATAAAATTCTTAACTGAATTGAATCCAGAAACCAATCACTATGATTATAATAAATAGTAGAAATTTAATATCTGATTCTTTATAATTTCTAACTTAATATAAATTTTTTTACTGAAGCTAAATATTACATATATCATTTTTGAAGGACTATCAATAATCTGTTATTATAGGAGTGAATTCTATAGACATTAGTAACATTTCAACAAATAAAGCTAGCACGAGTCATCAACCATCTCGAGTGTTGAGTGTTCGATCAAGGGATAAGTATTAACTGCAGTCCTATCATTACTTTTAGAAATTCAAGTCATGCTCCTCTAAAAGCATAGAATGCTTTTTCCTCCTATATTTTAAAGAAGAATAATGGTTCAGATGCAAGATTTTTATTAAAACTCAAGTTATTTTGTGTTTATTGGCCTTAACAAGAGATTTTTTTCTATGTTGTGCAGTGGTAAGTGTTAAACTTTAATGTAGTGTTTAAAAAGTCTATTGACATTGAATGACATACTGGACTCGACTGGTTGTAATTGGAGGTTATTACATGTTGGAATCATTTAGGAGTATAAGAGAGAGTCATCCTGTGAATGGCAGTTCTAATCTAATTTTTTTCACCGGCATGCCAAGTTTGGGGGCATTGATAAATGAAAAAAGATTTCACTCCAACTTCACTTGGTGAGCTGATGACTTGTAGCTTGAATTTTGCTCCCTTATTTTCTGTGAGCAGTTGTTAAGATCTTTGAAAGCTGAAAAGGAGCTGCTTTAAGTCCCCTTTTGGTCAGCTCAGCAACTTTTCAAGCTTGCAATGCGACAATTGTTCATAAAGTCATTTTTTTCTTTTTGATTTCAAAATGCCGATTTGTGGTGATTTTTAGCGGTGCTTAGGATTCCATTCAGCTCAAGGTTGTCAAAGTTTCTGTAGAGGTATGCAAGTTTGAAATTCTTTGATATCGTCTCAAAATTTGGGCTCAATCTGAATACAATCCTTTTGCTAATGTTTTCAAAGAATAATAGATTGTAGATTATTTGTCAAACTGTAAATTTTTGTGACAATTTTGAGAGATTATCTGTGAACAGAGGCTATAGATGCCTGCAAATGCTTCATTATAGACCTATGTCTAAGTTCCTATGTGTGAAGCCATTAATCTCAATTAATGATTTGATTTCTTCACCAAATTTTTCTTTAATACAAACTAATTCCTTCACTAGTCTTTCTATGCTTGAGAATTACTATTTCTCTTTGTCAATCTGGAAACAATTGGATACTTTAGATGTTGCCTATAAATAGAAGGATATCAAGCCATCCCTCAAATAAAAAATGTAAGGTATATCCTAAAAATTTCCATGAGGCTAGAACATCTTAGGTATAGTTGCAGAGAATTAAGAAAGCATGGATGCTAAAAACATATGCAATTTTTTTTTTGTTTTATGGCGTAGCCATTGCAATTGTGACATCCACCACTAGCTTAGCGATGGAATTGCTATGGCAGCGACACCAACTGCTGTCGTAATGCTAGTGGCAGCTGTCACAATTGTGATGTCCGCCACAAGCATTGCGATGGGGTTGAATTGGCGGCAACACCAACTTCCACTGCAATTTTTTTTTGTTTTATGGTGTGGCCATCAAAATTGCAACAACCATCACTAGCTTAGTGACAGAATTGTTGTGCCAACGATGCCAACTATCACCACAATGCTAGTGGCAAATGTCACAATTGAGACATTCACAAAAAGCATTGCGATGAGGTTGCTGTGGCAACGATGCCAACTTCCATCACAATTGCCAGGTAGTCTATCGCAGTTGCGACATTGGCCACAAGCATTGTGACGGGGTTGATGTCACAATAAAGTGGTTGTATAGCAATAGATAGGCATCGTAATTGGGATGACATGGGATAGATGTTATAATTTTTGACTAAAAAACAATGACATCTATTATTATTGCAGTGGAGACACATTGCCGTCATAATTGCGACACATAGCCGTCACAAATCAATGCCAAATGTATTAGTGTGAAAACTAGTTTAGAGAATGTTATTATTGAGGAAGGTGAAACTATTAAAGAATATCTACAAAGTATTGCTAATATTGCAACATGGATAAAGAGCATGAAGGAAATATGGCAGAAGATGAAGTTGTTCAAGAAATTCTCATGACCTTAACACTAGCCTATGAGAACAATGTCAATGTAATTGAGGATGCCATTCCTCTCACCAAAGATTTCAATCGGAAAACATTAATTAGTAAGTTAAAATCTTTTAAAATTGTAATATTGCAAGATTCTTTACATAGAGTTGACCCTGTATTTAAAGCTAGTGTACATAAGGATAAAAGAGTACTAACCAAGAGAACGAGAACCAATCACAAAATATTAGAGATTATGAAATTGAATGAGAAGAAATTGAAGAAAATTTAAAATAAAATTACCTATACACTATTGTACATTCAATAAAATTATTTATTTTGCATCAAGATGTCCTATTAGATAACAAATTATAAGGTTAAAACTAGACTGTAAAAATACAAAAAAACCTAAAGTATGTCTTTACGTTAGTGATGTTGAGATTGAGATTAAGGATAATAGATTTAAAGATAGTGATACTAAGGATGAGATATTATTTTATGATAATAAAGATGAAATCCTTGTTAGAGGAAAAAATAAATGTGTTTTAGATGTTGAGAGGAAAAAAAGGACCAAATTATAAATAGTATATATTCACATCACATGAAAGGAGACAGACAAGTTTGTGGAGCTGAAAATGTTTGATGGGGATATTTACAAATTTGGTGATAGTACCCCTTTCTTGATAAAAGAAAAAGGTTTAGTATCACCTGATAGTAAGACTAACACTTATAATGTCTTATTTTTTGATAGCTTAGAACATAATTTGCTAAGTGTTGGGCAACTGGTAGACAAGGTTTATTATTTACAATTTTTTGATAAGAAATATTCAAACAAAGATAATGAAGGAAATGAAATTTCAACTAGTACTAGGAAAAGAGATAATGTATTTCAATTGAATCCCTCCAAGATAATTAGTTTCATTCCAAAAGTTGATGACAATTGGTTATTGTTATCTCTAAAAGTTGCACCCTAGCTAGATCTTAAAATCAATCACTTCAAGTAAAATGAAAACACTCTTGGGTAGTGGGTGTACCAGAGATATGAGTGAATCTCTGAGTTCTAGGCTGGTTTGATATGATGCTTCACCTATTTGTTCTTCAAATGAAAATTTAAACTTGGGAGGGAAAGAGATAGAAGGATTACTTGCATGAATGTAAATACTAAAAATTAACTTGAGGCGATACACCAAAATATTAAGATGAGAATATTGTTGGCCTAACACAATGAATCTTTTTGAATGGTTAGAATTGGGGACAACCTTGATCTCATTAAACTCATATATAAATATTTCACAAGAAGGATAGACTTTAAACAAGATGCTAAAGGAAATAATGACATTCACAGTTTTAACTACTTGAAGAGAAGTAGAATCTCATGACTTGTAACCTATACAAGTATTCCAAAACTCACTTACAAATAAAACTAAGACAAGAACTAAGGGGTTAATAATAAATCACAAGAGTTATACAAAATCAGTGGCTTACATAGCAAGATGAACACAAGAAAGGATTTTAAGTTGTTCCTTTATTCAAGCTTCTAAGGTAGTTCAGCAACATTCCTCAGAGTGGTTATGAAGTAATCTACAGAAAAATATTATGAAGGCCTCTAGAGAGATCATGACAAAAATGGATTTTTTGCAAAAAACTAGAACCCTCACTCCACATCTTGGAAATTCTTATCTACAGAAGGATTGCAACAAGCCTCAGATGGGAGGGCCACATGTCAAAATAATATTGGAAGAAAGAATACAAAGATATTTCTAGAATTTTGCATTTAAAACATTCTTTGTATTCAGATAAAACTTAAGAAAATAGTTGCAAGATTGGCAGGTGACACTTACTGTAGGAGCCTCTAATTAACTCTATTTGTCCTCTATTTCCTTCAACTATGTAACTCTTTAACTACCTCTACTGGCAAGGCCATGATATCCTCAACTACGCCCAAAATACTTATTTCCTTTCTCAGGCTATTTAAAGCACCTAATTTCATTTAGATCTTCTCTTCTTTAATCCATTCAAAATTTTTATCCCTATATACTGCATAGATCAAGAAATCAATGCTCATCCTTTAGCCTTGTTCCCTCTTGTCCATCTCTACAATTTGAAACTAAAACCCAATTCTTTCTACCACCCTAGTGGAATTTTTACATTATTTAATCAACCTTGCATGCTTTGTACCTTTCTTAAGATTCCATTGGCCATCTGACCTACGATGTTGTGTCTTCTTGTTTTTTGCTTCTTTGACTGAGTGAACAAGTGTTTCATGGATTGATGTCTTAACCTTGGGTTGATAGTAACCTTTTGCAATAATGTAAAACATTGAATGGATTAATTATTTAATACCCATCACATCGTCATAGCTTAAAATTTTACTGGGTTCAGACACTTGCAATGGTTCGATGACCATTTCCTTGACCACCAAATGACTCTAACAGCTTTGTGACCTATTTTTCTTATTAGCTACTTGGTCCTATGATGTTGCCATAACTGAATAAAGATGATTTTTTTCCATTCATCGCAACCTCACCACCTAAAGCATTAACTCATCTTTAAACTCTGTGAAAGTGTGAACAAGAGCTTTCACTACTATAACTTGAACTCTAGTCTATCTTTAACTGAGTGTGATGATATGAAAGTGTTGAATTTGACTACAGTAGTTAGCTCCCACAACTTCACAACTTGAAGTTTTGAAGCTTTAGATGGGATGACATTGAAGTTTTGAAGCTTTAGATGGGATGACCCTTGTGATGATGTAATGTAGAGGCTTTTGCATTGTCGCCACCTTAATCATGGGTTCATTTTAACTCCATATAATGTTATGCCAAAAGGCTTTCACTACTTTACAACCTAAACCATGGGTTAGCCTTAACCATGTGTGAAGATGTGACAATTGTAGTCTTGACTGTTGCTATTTCCTTACACACCTTCACAACCTAACATATTTGAAGCCTTCAAACTTTCTATTATCATGTGATTACTATGAATCACTCCTTCACACCCTTAACTTGATAATTATCCTTAACCGTTGCAAAGCCATGCTAGCCTATTGGTAACTTTTTTGTATCTTCACATCTTACCAAATAATTAGTGATTACAAAGAAGCGATGTTGCAAAATAGGCTTTCACAACATCATAACTTAAAATTTTGAAGAAGCATGGAGAAGTAATATGAAGAGATATTGAAAGACTTAGGGATATCTATGCATAACCAAAAAAAAAAATACATTTTGCAAAACATGAGACAACATAAATGCCCTAGGGTTCAATATGAAAGACATATGTTCAAAAACCCTATTAAGAATAGTGGATTACAATTCTACCAATTTTCACTAGGTGGTAAATTGGTAAATTTTTGGTGATGTCTTCTATATGGCTACTCGGTAGACATCAAAACTAGTAGCCTTAACATCCATTGGGCATAGAGTCAATACAAGTGTGTGAGAATGATGATTGTCATAACCAGGTGTTCATGTTTAGATATATGCATTCGGGCTTGTACATGGGCTAAAAAATGGCTACAAAAAATAAGGATATTATTGCATTCACATGCATGCAATGTTACTTTTTCTTACTCAAAACTTTAGGAACTTGGAAACCTTTTACTGAAAGTAGGGAAAACTAAAACTAAGAAAACTTGTGTTGGAACAACACTTAGGGAAAATTGAAAACTAACCTATCCTAGACTAACTAGTAGCAAGAAATGCTAAACAAAGCCATTTACTAGTTGGCTCAAATATTTTCCTTTCCTTCTTAGTTTGTAATGATAAATATGCATGTTGGCAATTATGAAGATATGGAAAAATAGCCAATATTTGGCCAACTAGTGCAATACTTCTTGAAGTGCAAAATTGATCATACTTACTTCATCAAGCTGAAAGAAAAAATTAGCATCCTTAGACATGGGTGCTAGTATAACTGAGATCTCCTCACTTATCTCAAATTAAGACAAATATCTAACTAGGAAGCCTCTTGAGAAGGTGAACTTATAATTATTTGTGCTTGTAAAAAACATAATTCTTTATGTTGGCCATTTCTTTGTCTAGCTCCTTATCATGGTTGTCTTGCATAATCATTTTTCATATCATCTCCTCCTCTATGCTTAAGGGACCATCATCATTTTTTGGGGAATCTAACAACTCATCAACAGGAAAATGTTCACATATTGATAAATTTTCATCCATCATGAAAGTATTTAACATATAAATATCAATATTCTTGTAGAAATCATTAATAATGTTGTTAGAAAGGGTCTCCATACTTTGATCAACTTCTACATCTTTTGAAGCTACCTCTTTAACTGCAGCTTCTTCACCTTGCTCAACAAAGGATGGTAGTTCATCAACCCAAGCCATAA
Organism: Cupressus sempervirens; assembly: GCA_028749045.1. Taxonomy (NCBI): domain Eukaryota; kingdom Viridiplantae; phylum Streptophyta; class Pinopsida; order Cupressales; family Cupressaceae; genus Cupressus; species Cupressus sempervirens. Next base: position 462,617,599 of record CM053790.1, read on the forward strand.
AATTTCCCCCTTGATCCTTTGTTATTACAGCTAATGAGGAATCTGTATTATCAACAACTAGCAACCTTTCACCATCTTGCTCAAAATATGCAAGCAACACAACTAAGAAATCAAAAATAGAAACCTCATCATCACCGTGTCTTTTCTCTTGAGCCTCCTCAATTGGTTCTACCAATGCAAAAAGAAAAATAATATCTTTTCCTTCATTTCCTTTGATCTTGAACCAGCTCAAATGGGACAAACTTAAAAAGGTTAGACATTTCATAACCAGGATATTTGGTCCAAGCAGGTTGCCATGGTTGCTTGATACTTTGTTTATAAGGTTCAAGCTCAACTTGAGGAACTAAAGAAGTGACTTGGCTAACTTTTCTTATTTAGAGGCTTAAGAAGTGGATGTTATACATTGTTTACAACATTATGAACCCTAAATCTTGGAATTTCAAAAATAGGAGACCTACTTAGAAGTTGTAGAGGCTCAATTTTCTTGAAGCCTAAAATGGGATTCTGGGAAAAATTAATTTTTTTGAAGCTAGAAAACTTTCTCTTTGAATGCTCTATCATTACAACTGCTTGCAAGGGATTCTCTACTTCTTTAGGGGCCTCCACCTTCATGGTTTGGTTGATAAAATCACAAGATTTTGGTTTAAAACTAGGGACACAAGGGGATTGGGTCTTTATTTCTTGGAGTCAAGTAGATAACCATCTCATTTGCTCCTCTTTTACAACTCCCTCCCTTTCAAAATATTCATCACATTTCCTTTTCTACAAATCTATCACCTGATAACTTTGGTCAACTTTGTAAGCCCACTCCTCCGACTACATAATATGCTCTTCATGCTTGTCAATACTCCTCATCTCATTTTTGAAAGTTAAGTAAAAAATCATCTAGAAAAATGTTAGCAACACGTTGAGGTTGATTTTGAAAATCATCATGATAGATGGAAATAAATTGACTCCCATAGGGTTTTTGATGCATATTGGTAGACTTCCATAAGGCTTGAGTAGGGATGGGTGGGTGGTAAACATATGGAACTTGTTGGATATTTTCTAATATAGAATTTTAAATATTTTGTTGGGTATAACCAATGAATATGCTTCTTGACATGGTTGGTAGGATGTGATATGAGGATATTTGTGGAAATGAGGATGATAAGGAAAGTTTAAATGATAAGAAGACATGCTGAAACATTTATATAATCTAAAAAATTGCTAAAATCATTGAAAAATGAGAAAAAACTAGGTTTGATTTTCCACATACCAGCACTTGTTCTACTTAGAACCATTTGATACCCTTTGAGAGTAACCAAATGTGTTAAAAATTTTCCTCCAAAGGCAAAAAATACTATTGTCAACACCAAAAAAAAGTCATATAAAGCTTGAAAAGAACTAAAAAATTAGCTCTTGGTCCCACTAGGCGTGCCAAAATTGTTATCTCTAAAAGTTGCACCCTCACTAGATCTTAACCTCAGTCACTTTGAGTAACATAGAAACACTCCTAGGTAGTGGGTTTACCAAGGATATGAGTGAATCTTTGGGTTCTAGGATGGTTCCTTATGATGCTTCACCTATTTTTTCTTCAAATAGAAACTTAAACTTGCGAGGGAAAGAGATGGAAGGATTACTTACATGGATGTAAATATTGAAAAGTAATTTGTGGTGATACACCAAAATATTAATATGAGAATATTTTTGGATTGACATGATGAATCTTTTTGAATGGTTAGAGGTGGGAATAATCTTGATCTCAAAAAACTCATATATAAATATTTTACAAGAAGGATAGACTTTAAACAAGATGCTAAAGGGAATAAACACTTTAAACAAGATGCTAAAGGGTATAATGACATTCATAGTTTTAACAACTTGAAAAGAAGTACAATCTCATGAATTGTAACTTATATGAATGTTCTAGAACTCACTTGTAGATAAAAATGAGACATGAACTCAGGGGTTAAAAATAAATCACAAGAGTTATATTAGATCAGTGGCTTATATAGAAAGATGAACACAAGAAGAACTTTTAAATTATTCCTTTATTCAAGCTTAAGGTAGTTCAACAAAATTCATTAGAGTGGTTACAAAGTAACCTATATAAAATATTATGAAGGACTCCTAAGAGATCATGAAAAATATTTTTTTTGCAAAAAATTGGAACCCTTACTCCACACCTTGGAAATCCTTATATAAAGAATGATTGCAATAAGCCTAAGATGGGAGGATAACATGTCAAAATACTAATAGAAGAAAGAATACATAGATATTTCTAGAATGCTATTCTTTGTTTTTGGATTAAACATAAGAAATTAGTTGTAAGATTGGCATGTGACACTTACTAGAGGAGCCTCCAATTAATTATGTTCATCCTCTACTACCTTTTACTATGTAACTCTTCAACTGCCTCTGTCGAAAGGGCCATGATATCTCAAAATGCTCCCAATATACTTATTTCTTTTCTCATTCCATTCAAAGCATCATATTTTATTGAGATATTCTCTATTCTACTCCATCCAAAAATTTGATCCTTATATATTGCATAGATCGAGAAATCAATGCTTATCCTTAAGCTTTGTTTCCTCCTATCTGACTTTGCAGTTCAAAACTCAAACCCAATACTTCCTACCATCTTATTGGAATGTTGACATAATTTAATCAACCTGGCATGCTATGTACCTTTCTTAAGATTCCATTAGCCATGCTAACTTGTGATGTTGCATCTTTTTGTTGTTCACTTCTTCAACTGAGAGAACAAGTGTTTCTTGACTTCACTATCTTAACCTTGGGTTGACATTAACATTTTGTGGCAATGCAAAACACTAAATGAATTACTACTTCAATTCCCATCACACCATTGTAGCTTAAAATTTACTACATCTCAGATGGTTGCGATGGTGCAATGACCATTTCCTTGACCACCAGATGACTTTTGCAACTTCACAACCTATTTTCCTTATTATCTACTTGGTCTTGCAATGCTACAATAGCTGATTGAAGCTAACTATTTTCCATTCATCACAACCTCGACACCTAAATCATTAACTCATCTTTAAGATCTACAAAAGTGTGAAAAAGAGCTTTTTCTACTTTGCAACTTGAACCCCAATTTATATTTCATCGAGTGTGACAATGTGAAAGAATTGAATTTGACTACAGTAGATAGCTCTTGTAACATTACAACTTGAATTTTTGAAGCTTTTGATGGAATGATATCAATTATATTTTATCTCCTTTTATTTCATGAACAACTCCCTTGAAACATATTTATATTAACCTATTTCATGACCCTTGCAATGATGTGATAAAGAGGCTTTTGCATCATCACCACCTTAATCATGGGTTCCTTTTAACTCCGTGCAATGTTGTGCCAAAAGGCTTTTGTTGCTTTGTACCCCAACCATGGGTTATCCTTAACCATGTGTGAAGATGCAACAACTATAGACTTGACTATTGTTGTTGCCTTTTGTGCCTTTGTAACCTAAAATATTTGAAGCCTTCAAACTTGTTGCAATCATGTGATTGTTGTGTGCCCTTAACTTTATAATTAGCCTTAACCATTGTGAGGCCACAAAATCCTGTTGGTAACTATTTTACATCTTTGCATCTTGTCAGATAGTTGGTGATTACAAAGAAGTGATATTGTGAAATAGGAATTTACAACATCGCAACTTAAAGTTTTGAAGAAGCATGGAGAAATGATATGAAGAGATATCGAAAGACTTAGGGATATCTATGCATAGCTAGGATTTTTTACATTTTTGAAAACATGAGACAACATAGATGCCCTAGGGTTCAATAAGAAAGAATTTTTTTTAGAAATCCTACTAATAATTTCTGATAGCAATTCTACCAATTTGCATAGGGTGGTAAAATTGGTAACAATTATGGCATAGGATTTTTTTCATTGAACTTTGATAATATATGAAGGTTTGTAATTCCAATGCAGTTAGAGATTTACCTAACATTGTAAAACCTTCTAATGTGATGTGTAAGGAATGCATGATGGAAAAATAAATAAAAGGAGTATATTTCAATGAAAAGTATTTAGTACTAAATAGAAGTTGGAGGCTAGCCACACATCCTTATGTGGAATCACTAAGAGAAGAACATTATGGTAAGAAGTATTTAATTCATTTTATTGATGATTTAACTAGAATGATGTGGGTTGCTTCCTTAATAGAGAAATCATAGGTGTTTGATAAGTTTAATATCTTTGAAGAAAACCTTGACAATGAATCAAGATTCAAGATTAAAAAAATTTAAGATCTAACAAAGGTTGAGAATTCACATCTAGTCAATTCAATGCATAGTGTGAGGATAATGGAATTCACAAACAAGATTTATCCCATAGAACATCACAAGAGAATCAAGTAGTAGAAAGAAGATATAGAATAGTTAGTAAGGAAAATAATTGAGTTTACTTAAAGGTAAAGTAACATATGCACATTGGAGAGAAATGCTAAGTACTACATTATACAGCATGAACAGAGTGCATATTAGAAAAGGAATAGGTAAAGCACCTTATGAAATTTGGTTTGGTCATACAACAACTATTAAGTATTTCAAAATCTATGGAAGTAAATTCTATATCAAAAAAATTGATGAAATGGGAAAGTTTGTTAATGGAAATGGTGAAGGTATATATCTTGGATACTCTACTAAATTTAAGGCTTATAGATACCATAACTTAAGGTTAAAGAAGATTTTGAAAGTCAAAATGTATGATTGATAAAAAAAAATTGATGTGTGCAAAAGAAATTTTGAGTATGATTTAGATGATGACACAAATCAAGTGATCATAAGTTAGAGACAAATAAAAAACTAGAATGAAAAATGAGAACTATTCTTTGAAATTGATAATGTTGGTCTATCTAAGTTTTGTCGTCTATTAGTGTCAAACACTTAGTCATATATAAGGTAGAATCAGTCAGTCATCACTGTGACTGAGTTATTCTATATAGTATGAGTCATGTAAGGACCTATAAATAATCATGTGTATGTTGAGCTCTATAGGAGCTAAGAAATTCTTTGGTTGTTGAGTACTTCCATATAGTTTGAGTTTAGTAAATACTGAGTAGACAAAGTATAAAAATGTTGAATCATATTGAAGGAGACAAGTTAGTTAAGGCTAAGTAATAGTAGTAAGAACAATTATGACCAAGCATTAGAGGAAGTATGTGTAGAGTAATACAGAGTGAACAAAAATATCTGAAATGTTATAAATCTTGAGGTAAACTATTTTGAGCTAACATGTAAACAATGTTTAATGATTGTAGAGTTTGTTACAATGGTTGTTACATATTTTGACTTGGATCACTGATCCCTATGAAGGGAGGAAAACCAATTCGATGAAGAGACAAAATGGGAAGCATTTATAAGACTTTGTAAATATCTTTAAAACTGAAGATCCAAATGCTATTTTACATGAGATGAGACGTGAGATGTGAAGTGTATATACATAAGGAAGTGAAGTATTATGTGAAGGAGTTAGGTTGTGGAGGCTACAAGTAAAATTTGTGAAGCAACAAAGTTAGAAGCCTAATAAAGCAATGAAGGACATAATAAAGATATATCAGATAAGAGATCAGATCAGAGATTGGAAGGAGGAGATTCATAATCAATATTGTAAGGGAAAACCGAAGGATCAAGTACTAAATCAGTTTTGGCATATTGAATCAGGGTAAATCTCTTAACATAGTGTTACTAATAGGCCTTTGTAAATCTCTTAATAGAGTCCTTACTTCATTATATGTGTTAAATCCTTTAATCAAGGTAGACCTAACGATCTTGTCAAGCTCTTAATAGGGAAAACCCCTCATAGGGTATATCATGAGAAGTGATGTTTAGTCCTAACAAGCTAACTTTAGTAGTGAATATTTGTGGGTGTCATCCCCACCCCAGTTTTACCTTCACCTTGGAGAGTTTTTGGGTAACCAAAATATTTGTGTTATATTTTTACATTTCATGGATGTGATACAGAGTTAGATTTATTTCAACACTTGATATTTCAAGTTATGTTATGCATAATCTAGATATGAGACAGTTAATATGGTCAATACAGTCAAATTGTTTTGAAGGATAATTTTTTTATAGATCTTGATTCACCCCCCTCTTAGTATCTCAATTTTCAAATAAACTTATAAAAATTTGAATCAGGCCATAGTTCTCTTGAAAGAAGTATAAAAAGTTAAGAGTTTAGATATTGGAGATGGAGATTTACAAATTGGGAAAGATTATTGACAATAAAATGATACTCATACTGCAAAAAATTGAAGCAATTAGAGAGGAACTAAGGAAATACCTAAAAAAGAGAAAGGATATGACCATCCAAAAAATGATACACTTTACCAAGAAGCTGATACACAAGGATTTTTTGATGATGGAAGTTCCAGTGAAAGTGATGCATCCATTACAGATCCATTGGAGAAGAACAATATTCTGAATAAAGAAGTCAGGGAGATTGAAAAGAGAACATGAAATCTAGTCAATAAAGCTATGTAAAGTGACTAAATAAAAGAAGAAAACAAAAAAAGAAAAAGTTATTGATGAAGAAGATAAAAGACAAATGGCTATCAGACTTGAAGAAAGGTCATATGATGTACAAAAGCTTACAAACACTCACCTAGACATGATGAATGAAATAATACTTGCAAATTAGGAACTTAACAGGAAAGATATGGAGATGAAAAATTTGAGATCATAGAGTAAATGACCGAGGAATGAGTTAGGGTTTGAGAAAGAACTTGTGGAAAGGATTAACAAACCCAATGAAGCAATAAGACATTTTGAAGAACTTATGAGATCACCTAGGTCATCTAGTAACACCTCTAGATTAGGGTTTACACAGAAACATTCATCTATTGAAGAAGGAGAATCATCCAAGAGTGGAGAGCTAAGGAATGCAAATTCAAAATGCAAACCTACATGCTATCATTATGGTATATTTGGACATACTACACAATTTTTTAGAAGCAAGATTGGTATGCAAAACCCTAAACCTAAGTTTTCTAGTTTCTATTTTTATTGAGAGAAGAAAGGAAATAAATGACATGAATATAGATAAAAAATGATCAATATACCTACTGCACCTAAATTTCAAGGATATTATTACACTTATCAAAATTATGGACATAGAGAACATAAATGCAGATCACAAGGAAGTCTAACTTGACAACTAGAAGGAAGGACAATCTGCCTAAGATTTTTTTTTAGTCTTCACAAGGTTGGACATATGAGCACAAACTATAGGACCTAGGCACCAGTACCAAATAATGAACACAAAAAAGGTAAAGGAAAAGTGGATGTTGAACAAGCAAAGGACATGAATCAAATCTAGAAGAAAAGGGTAGAAGATGGAAGAAACAAGGAAAATGAAGTCAAGATTTCCCAATCCAATGGAGAAGGTGATCACGCCACCTCAAATTGATTGAGAAAGTTATGTAAGGAATTGTATATTTAATGACTTATCTTACATTAGTTCCTAACATAAAGCATTCCAAAGTTCATATCTACATTGAACAAGATGCATTAGAACAAATTTATGGAAAGAACATTATAATGGAGTCATTTACATTTTGGGTGTTGAGCATCAATTTTTTTTTTTATTGACCGAGCATTGTAATATGAACCAAGGACCCTAATGATCAAATTAATGTATAGGTTATTAGATGGAATCGACCAAGCTATATAATGAAGACCAAGTTCAAAAGGTTAATGATGACCAAGATAGCTAATAGAGGTGACAATGTTTAGGAGAACCTTAACTTGAATGAATGAAGGTATATGTAAAGAATTTGAAGGTATTTTACACACCTTGCAATCATATTTTGAGAGCACAAAGTGATTTGAGAAATGTGTGAAAGAATTTTTTAGGTGATTGAGAGGAGACTTTTTGTTAAAGTATGATTATTAGTTATGCCAAGTTATTCAGAAAGAAAAATTTCAAAATGCTAAATACAAAAATGGCATCATCATCATCATCATCAATGGTGAGGAATCAAGGAGAAGTGGTAAGAAATATTCAATTGGTGAAGAGCGACACTTTTCCTCCCCCTAATTACCTTGCTATACCTAAAATTTCTATGAAAGGGATTCAATGGATGCTTTATCATCAATACCACCTAAGGTTATTATGATTCACAATGTACAAAGTTTTTATGTGTGTAAACTTGGTGAAGTTGGAGATTATGAGATTCGTGTGGCATATCATAAATTGTGTGATGAAGAAATAAAATTGAAGGATGAATTCAAGATTATTGAGAGGAAAGGATTAACATGTGCCCTAGATTTTTTGAGAAATTCCAAAATTGAATGCAGTAAGGCTATATTGAGCCAAATTCATGATATGGGTTTATGGCTAGAGAATGGGCCAATCAAGATTACAAAGAATATAGTTCATGTTGTCATCAGATATCCAGCATTTGACAAGAAGACCGTAAAATTTCAAAGAAAATAATCTATCAAGGAAAATACCAAGGTTGAGTGGAATGGACGTGGTATGCCTATTTCAAAAATAATTGATCCATTAATTGAGTTTAGAGTGAGAGTAATCTCTCATAAATTTTATTAGTCAAGTTGATTGAATAGTGTGTTGTGTATGTTTGTTGATCAAGCATGGAAAATTATGACGAAAGATCATGAATATGATCTTGCTGAGCTACCATGCTTGTAACTAGCATAGAACCTTGTATCATTTAGGAAAGAAAAGAGTTCAATATATATGTTTGGATAATTAATTATGTATATTTTCTTTTATGCTTAGAGTTACTTTCCAATTGTTGGAAAAGTTGTATGGGAATAAGGAAAACCTACTACAAGGAAAATAAGTGAGTATATAGTTAATTTAGGAGAAATTTTTGAGAATGTTCTACATGGATATTTTGAAGAATTCAAATAGAAAATGAGAAAGAGATTAATGATTCCAACATCTTAACTAGTTGAAAAGAATTATAATGATGTGTATTTTCTAATTGATATTGATTACACATATGTACAGGCAGCTAAGCTAAGGATAGCTCAGCTTAAAACTTTTGGTCATGAAATTAAAATTGATGATGTGAGTGATGTCATTACTACACTACTCAATGAAGAAGTTTATGCAAAGGTTGAGCCCTTTGAAAAATATGAAGAAGAAAAAGCTAGAATAATTGTGGATATTAAGATTGCTTCTATAGAAAAGAAGAGAAATAAAATGATTAAAGACCTAGAAGGAAAACTAGGAACATATAAGAAAGGTAAGGAGCCTTTAAGGATTATACAATCCCTTGGAGAAGATCAAGATAATGACAACAATGCAGAGGAAGAGAAAGGGAGTGCATAGAAACAAGATAAAGCCCTAGTAGTTGTCATCCCACTAGAAAAGAAGGCCAAAATAGTAAAAACAATTAAGCCTAAGGTGAGGAAAGAAATAAAGAAGGAAACATCTAAGCCCCTCTCTCCTAAAAAGCTGAGAAAAGGTTGAAATGGTACAAGTTCAATCGAGAGGAAAATGCCAGCCACTAAAGTCAAAAAAAGAGAAGAAGGTTAAGAAAGCAAAAAGATGTTGAAATGGAAGATTAAAAGATGACCAAATCTAATGAACCTTGTCACCATCGATTCATTGCTCATGCAAAGCCTAAAACTACTAACAAGTTATGTGACAACATTAGAAGCTTTGCAAGCCTGTCATGTTTTAAATATGTCAACTATGAAACATTAAGTGATGCTAAAAATTCTGAGGTAGAAGAGGCAATGTTAGATATGATGGCTAAGCACAAGCTTGCACCTATAGAGATGAAAAATAAGATTCCTACTAATTTGTATAGTAGAATTAATGGTAAGTGACAATAGGAAATTGTAATTGAAAAGAAAATAAGAGAAGGTGCATCAGCCAAAATCATGTCTAAGCTAACATATAAGAAAAAGGAAACATTTTTGGAGAAGTATATGAATATATTTGTTCCTAAATATAGAACATTCATGATTTTACAAAATAAAGTTAAGGTTGTTGTATAGAAAAATGAGCTACTGTGGAAATGCATTTTTGGACTAATGATAGGAGGAGACAAAAAAGAGAAATAAGTGGACACTGTAATAATTAAATATTATCAAAGTGATAAAGAATATTTAGTTGTGCCAATCCCACAAGGCAATATATCTCCTATTCATACCACTACCCCTGAAACTCTTGTAATACAACAAATAAAGGTCTATCCTAAGATAGAAAACATATCCAAGTTGGTTATTTAATGAACAAATAAAATAGATTAAGAAACAACTGCAACATGCCTCACAAACAAAAACATTGGCTATAAATGCCGAGGAGATAGGAGAGGAGAAGGAAAAAGAAAAGGAATCAAATGTAGAACAATCTACTATATTTCAAGTAAGACCACGTGTCTCAAGACCTTCAGATGAGGGAAACAGAAGATAATACATAAAGGAGAGGACAAAGAAAAAGAGAATGTAGTTTCAGAATTTGAATTGAGTGTACTAGCTAACACTCTAAACCCAAAAACATCAAATTCTACGTCTACAATAGGTACAAGACCCTTTAGATAAACTCATGTTGAGTGCTACTATTGTTGTCTCTTGCACTAAAACACAAGTTAGATTGAGTGTTGAAACTCCCTCACCCACTCTAACTCTTGTTGTGCTGAGAAAAAATACTCCAAAGAATGGAAAAGGAAAGAAGAAGAAATAAAATTCTCCAAGTAGAACTATTACCTTGGATGTATTTATTGAGTTACCAAATTAGGATTTAAGAAATCTCACATTTGAGAAGACTATCATATTGCAAGACATTCTCACAAGAAAGAAAAGGCAAGAAGAGATGAGGAGAGAGAAACAAAAAAGGAAAGTGTTGCATGATATCAATGATATATTTATTGATGATTTTGATATACAGAACATTGATGGACATGCCCCCATTATCTCTCAGCTACTACAAATTTTTGAAAAATTCAACACTAAGGATATTGAAGCAAATGAAAAGCTAATAGCCTGGTCTGAGAATCTTTTTGAAAAGAAAGCATTGGAGAAATTTTCTACCATGATTGTAGTAATAAAAGTTGAATTTTTGGCACTTGTATAAAATATGGAAGAACTTGTAAAAAAAAAAACAAGGTCTATACAATATTCTTTGTGATATGCCCAGATTTACAAATGAGTTTCAGGAAAACATTTAGAAGATTTGAGCTAATATGAAATTATTAGGAAACACTATCTCATAGTCAACTAGATCAAGCCGAATGCATTATAACATATTATTATTTGCACAAGGGAGGTTGGCCAAGCTACATACAAAGGATAATAGAATTTGGGTCAAGCTTACCTCCATCTAGTCAATGTTGATACCTCACTTGGAGGTTATTCAATGAGAGTTGGCTTCAGCAAAGGATCTAGTTCAAATATATCATAATATTTCTATTGCTAATAGCTTAATTGACTTAGCTACAAATTTTGAGATCAAGATTCATGTTTTGGAATCAGTATGAACTACATGAGATCATGCTCTTGCCATGGTCATTCAAACTCATAAACCATTAATTAACAAATATGGTTTGATTCCACCAACACAACCCCAAAAGAATACATAAGTGTCAAGATCAAGGAGGATACATAAGAATGATAGAAAAATGAAAAGGGGATAGATAATCAAGAAATAATTAAGGGGTATCAAATTCCCCAATCGGATAAAAATGAAGCTAGAACAAAGGTATGACAAGCTACATCATAATATTTTGAGTCATGTAAAATATGTATTTTATTGTGTTGTAAAAGAAGGATTTGAAGTCCTTTAAGGACCAAGTTATGGGCACACATAGGGTGAGTACTATTATTTTTATAATGTAATGATGTAATCATGATAAAGTGTTTTTTACACTAATGTCAAAGGGAGAGATTATTAGTATCTATAAGTTTTGTTATCTATTAGTGTCAAACACCTAGCCATATGTATGGAAGAGTCAATCAATCATTACTGTGACTAAGTTACTCTATATAGGTCAAGTCATTTAAAGACTTGTAAATAATCAGTATATCGATCTCTATAGGAGTTGAGAAAGTCTTTGGTTGCCAACTACTTCCATATAAGTTGAGTTTAGTAAACATCAAGCCAAAAAAGTATGTATATGTTGAGTCATATAGAAGGAATCGAGTTAGTTAAGGCCAAGTAACAATAGGTTGAATAGTTATGACTGAGATTTGAGATAGTATGTGTCAAGTAACACATAGTGAAAAAAAATGTTTGAAATGGTACAAACTTTGAGGTAAACCATTTTTCCATGACATGTAAACAAGATTTAATGATTTTAGAGTTCGTTACAATGGTTGTTATGCATTTTGACATGGATCACCAATCCTTGTGAGAGGAGGAAAACCAATTAGATGAAGAGGCAAAAGGGGAAGCATCTAGAAGATTCTATAGATGTATTTAAAAAGGAAGATCCAAACTCTATTTAATTTGATATGAGATGTGAGATGCAAAGTGTGTATGTTTAAGGAAGCAAAGTATTATGCGAAGGAGTCAGGTTTTGGAGGCTACAAGTCAAAAGTTTTGAAGCAATAGAGTTAGCAACCTAATAAAGAAGTGAGGGAATAATAAAGATATATTAGATAAGAGATTAGATCAGAGATTGGAAGGAGGAGATCTGTAATCAACATTTTTGTAAGTGCAAACGAAAGGATTAGGTACTAAATTAGTTTTAATAGATTAAATAGGATAAATCTCTTAACATAGTGGTCCTAGTAGGCCTTTGTAAATCTCTTAAAATATTCCTTACTTCATAGTAAGTGTTAAATCCTTTAATAAAGGTAGATGTTATAGTCTTGTAAATATCTTAATAGGGAAGACCCCTCATAGGGTAAATCATCAGAAGTGTTCAAATTTTTAGTCCTAACATGGTATATTTTTTACTATGGTAGTGAAGATTTGTGGGTGTCATCCCCACCCTAGTTTTACCTTCACCTTGGAGGGTTTCTTGATAATAATAATATATTGTATTATATGTTTAAATTTCATGGATGTGATATGTAGTTATATTTATTTCAACATTTGATATATCAAGTTATGTTATACATAATCTAGATATGAGATTGTTTATATGGTGAATACAGTCAAGTTGTTTTGAAGGATAAATTTTTTATAGATCCTGATTCACCCCCTACCTCTTAGTATCTCAATTTTCCAATAAAATTCCAATAGATAATGGTATTCATGTTCATCTTGAAGAACCTATAGAAGAATAGATAACACCAAGGCATGTTTTTTGTAAATTATCCTAAAAATCAAATTATTGGTAATGTAGTGAATTGGAGAAATGAAAAGAACAAGAATTAAAAATGTGATTTGTCTATTTTCATAATTTGAACCTAAGAATACTAATGACACATGCACAGATGAACCATGGATTAGTGTTGTGAAGAAAGATCTTGAGAAGATTGAAAATAACAATACATCAAAATTAGTCCCTAGGAATAAAGAGAAGAATGTTATTGGAACTAAGTGGGTATTCAGAAACAAGATGAATAAACAAGGACAAGTGGTAAACAATAAAGTGAGACTTGTATGTAAAGGTTATTCACAACAAGAAGGTATTGATTTTGAAGAAATGTTTCTTCTTGTAGAAAGATTTAAAACATTTATATTATTTGTGGCATATAAATCCAACAAGAAATTATAAGTGTATCATATGAATATCAAATCAATTTTCTTGAATGGAGAGTTAGAGGAAGAAGTATACATTGAAAATCCAAATGGGTTTCCATTGATAGAGCAAGATGGCATGGTATGAAAACTAAAGAAAGCCCTTTATGGATAGAAGCATGCACCAAGAGCTTGGTATGAGAGGTTAGATAATAACTAGTTGGGATTCAAAAAGGGAAATGAAACAAAAATCTATACATAAGGTTTAATTCATATGGATTACTAACTATAGATTCATTTATGGGTGATATCATTTTTGAAGAAAATGATGAAGCGTGAAATGATTTTTTTAATGAACGAAAGGTGAATTTGAAATGTCCATGATAGGTGAGATAAAGTAATTTTTTGGACTCCAAATAACTTAGACTAAATATGGAATCTTTATATCACAAACTAATAATCTCAAGGAATTGCTAGCAAGATTTGGTATCACAAATAGTAAACTAGTTGGTACACTTATGATTATAGGTTGTAAATTGACTGATAATGATGATTCCCATATCACGATTTAGATAAGATATAGATCTATTATTTATGGTTTATAGTATTTGACTCATACTAGACCTCACATAGCTAGTACACTTGGCATTGTTGCAAGATATTAGACAAATCCTAAGGAATCACACCTAGCAGTAGTAAAAACAATATTTAGATACTTGAAGTTGAGAACTTTGGAATTTGTTTTATGGTATAATAGCTCAAATGATTTTACATTATATATATGCATGTATGTATATGTATATATATGTATATCTATACACACATATGCATACGCACACGCACACGCACACGCGCACGCACACGCGCACACACGCGCGCACACACACACACACATACATATATATATATATATATATATATATATATATATATATATATATATATATATATATATATATATATATATATATATATATAGGGAAAGAAATGTTGATGACATATAAAATACTAGTGGTGGAGTATTTTCCTTGGAGGAAGATTAGTTTCATGGTTGACCAAGAAACAAGATTGCATATCAAAATCTATAGTAGAAGAAGAATATGTAGAAAAAGAAAACAACTATAAATAGTTGATGTGGATGAAATACAATTTAGAGGATATCAATATAACATAATACGAACCTATCATTATACATTGAAATAATACAAGTATAATTAGCATGTCCAAGAATTCAGCTTTACATTCAAAGAATAAACACATTGCTATTAAGTATCATTTTTTTTATAGAGGAAGTTACTAAGATGAAAATCATATTGGAATATGCCAGAAAAAAATTGGGTAGAAGATAATTTTACTAAGCCCTTGGATAAAGATACACATTTGAGTACCTCATAGGTATACTTGGGGTAATGGACCCAACTTATGAAGAGTAATTCGAGTAGATATGCATCATTCTAGTGTATTAAGAGCATATTTATTCATTTGGACATGATGCTTGGTACTGCACTTTGGGTCACATAGTGTAGATATACTATTAGAGGTACAATGTAATGATTTTTGGCATAACATTATTTGTTGGCATTTGATATTATTTTTGGTTTCTAATTGGTTTGTACTAGTGAAGATACATTGATGATGTTATCATCAAAGGGGAAGAAACCTCATTAAAGAAAAATATTCCTAGAAAGTATTGAAATTTAGAATATTAACTCCTTTTCCATTCATGTCAAAGGGAGAGAATATTAGTGGAAAAGATTCATCATGAAAAGTAACCAAGAGAGACAGACAGTTTGTAAAGATTGAAGATTGTATATGTTGAGGATATTCATAATATTGTATTTAGTTGTTTACATTTGGATTGATGATTTTTTACCTTATGTTGTCACCAATGCCAAAGGGGGAGATTGTTAGGAGATGATGATATTATTGGCATTTGGATGAGTTATAGAGATGTTTTATTAGCAACATATTTTTCCACTAATGATAAAATATGCTCTTTAGCTCATGATAGACTCAAATTTTGTATATGGTAGGAAATTTATTAATTAAATTAAGACAGTGTTGATAAATTTGGATATACAATCCCACATGTGCATAAATAATGAGTTTAAACATCATGTATATGTTCCCTAAACTTTATGTGATGTTTTGTTTAAGTTACATATTATTTTGTAAAGATTGGTAGAAGACCAGTGTACAAGAAATCATGACAACAACTTTTGTAGGTGTTTTTTATTTATCTTTTGGTGAATAGGAATTGATTTTGGCAAACATAGAATATGGTAGAATACTTATATGTGTGTGTATGTTCAAAACTAAGAAGTATTTGTCATATTATGGAATGATTATTTTTATCATAGCTTATATTGGTTTATCATTGGAAAATGTAATATTCTCATTGTAACGTGTTAGAAACTTAATGCAATATTTGTATTGATACTTATGAAGAAATCTATGTCTTAGAATGTCCCTATGTAAATAAATGTACATTAGGGAAGCTCTAATAGGTTGGTGTAATTATTTATTTGTAAAATCTACAAAGGAAAGATATTTTCCTTGTTTGGAAGAGTATGTTTTGTTTGTCTTGATACATATGATTGAGCTCTGATGTTGGATAATCAGAGAAGAGAAGAGATGATTGTGGATGATTGAGTGGATTTCAAAGGAACTAGTTTGGAAAGTATATTGCAAATTATTCAATTCATGTTCATTACATATGTTATTATAAAATAATTATCTTTCACCTCTATTGGAGCATTTAGGTAGTGGGTCTACTTGTTTTTGCAACCTTTAACAGGGTTAGAACCTTCTAGTAATGGTTCAAGGTCTTCATACATGGATATGTCCTTTAATAGGGACTCTTGTACTAAATGGGTTGTATTTTATTCCTAACAAGGTTATATATTTTCACAAGGAATTTATATATCAGTGCATCATCTTGTAGGTGCCATCCTAATAAGGAGTTTCCTTCTAATCAAGGTTTTTATTAGTCAACAAATCATTGTGTTATGCTATGGTTTCTTATTGTTTTGCATCACTATTTTAATTGTTGGAGATAAGTTTTGCAAGTTTGGACATAATTGTAGTTTTTCACAACTGGTCCACCCCTATCCCCCCCCATCCTCCCATTTTTGTGTCAACTTTACTTCTTAGCACATTCCTTCTCTCATTAAGGATGCTCAACTTTGTTTTCTCAATGTCCAGAAATTGCCACAACTATGCTAGTTGAACATATGTAGATGACCATGACTATGCTAGTTCAAGATATTTAGATGAAAACAGTTTTACTAGTTTTATGTCACTTGGGTGACTACATTATAAAATGTAATTTTATCTTTAATTGTATTTTGTACCATTATATTTTATTAATTTATCCAATTTAAGGATATCCTTGACATTTTTCAGTGCCAACCACTTATGTGTTGGGATCCATCTAAGGATGCACTTGATCCCACTATTCTACATCTATCAGCTAATATTTTAAAAAATAAAATAAAAATATTAATTCAATAAGTTCAATTCCATGCAAAAAAGAGGAGACAAGGTACACTCATTTGAACTTGTCAAGAGCTTAGGTTACTCAAACCTTAACATAGGAGATATAAAAAGTTTACTAGAATATGCCTTTGTAAACTCTATCTTAGAACAGACATCACCAAAACTTACATAACTTCTTCTAGACTTATCCTTTCTACTTTCAACATTAACTACATATGACCGATACTCAATTTTGTCTCCCATAACGTTGGGTGGTTATCATGGTCAACTGGCCATTTATATCAATTTAATCTTTCCGCTATTCTTCTGTCAAATACCACAAACATGCTATGTTGACATCAATGACAAACTCAGTCATGTATGTAATATATCATCATCAAACCAATCTTCCAAAAATTTCTCCAATCTTCCAAAAAGTCTCCCCCTTTGTCATTGATGGCAACATAAATGAAAAAATCTAGTTCCAAAATTACCAACAAAAGATAAATAGTCTTCTTCATCAATCATACTCACCCATTAATACACCTCAATGTGATTTGTACTAAACTATTATTACAAATATTATGGTTATGTTGAACATCTTCCTTAGCATACTACCAAACTTCTTCTATAATACTTTCTTACAAAACTTCTCCCTCATAGTATGATGCCAAGCTCTCCTCCATAGTATGATGTTTTTCATGCTGAACTTCTCCCCCATTAACATCAATGTCAAAGGCTTTAGCAACCAACATATCTACATCAAATTATGTAATCAATTAATATTTATTTAGCTCAAATGTTAAGAGACACTATTTACAACAACATTAATCAAGAGTTCTAGATGACTCTATCCATCACAGATACTCCCCAATGTAGGAAGCATTAGCATTTAGTCCAAACAAGAAATAGTGCACCATTACCTTGGACTGATGCATTCTTGCATCTTCTACTCCAATGTAGGAATAGCATAATCCCATGCATACCTTACAAATACTTAAAAGTCTCTTTGGGAAGAGGCTTAGTGAATATACTCCAATCTGATTTCTTTTTCTACAACTTTTTCTCTCAAAATGTGATACTTAATAGAAATGTACTTAGTATTTGAATGCAACACTAGATTCTCAGACATATTTATTGTTCTTGTGTTGTCACAATGTATAACAATAGGTTCATTGATTTCTATCTTTATATCCTTCAGCATCTACTTCATCCAAATAACTTGATTGCAATTATTTGCTGCTATAACATACTCTACTTTTTGATCCTTCTTCTTTCTTAACCAAGAAACCAATCTTCCTCCAAGAAAGAAGGCTCCTCCGCTGGTGCTCTTTTTCTCATCCATACTGCTTGTCCAATTTGCATAAGTATAAGCTTCTTCTAGATTTATCCTTTCTGCTTCTAATGTTAACTGCATATGAAAAATACTCAAAAGTTTCTCCCATAACCTTGGGTTGTTATCATGCTCAACTAGTCATCCATACCAACTTAATCTTTTCGATGTTCTTCTATCAAATGCCACGAACATGCTATGTTGACATCAATGACAAACTCAGTCATGAATGTAACATATCATCATCAAACCAATCTTCCAACAATCTCTCCAATCTTCCAACAAGAAATGACATCAACATGAACCATGAAAACACAAGGTTGAACTCACTCAAACATCCTCTTTTCTAGGAGCACAAATTCTAAGGTGAATTCACGAAAAAAAAAAAAGAGAGGAACCAATCATTGGGCACAATCATGAGATTGACTCCTAGTCCCAATTTACAAGGAAAAATGAGAAATGGACAAGGCTATAATGGCATCCTGATGAATTCACCATTGATGATCCCTCGAAATTGACCAAAAATTAAAATTTGAATAAATTAAATTTAGGAAAATCAATTTGATCTAAGGTATATATCCAAGAAACAATTATTAAAAAAAATCATTTTTCTTAGAATAGTACATGAAAAAGTTGGCAACATAACACCATTAAAATCATGTGTCCAAACTACATGGAAAACCAAACATTCATGAAAATAAACCATACACATTGGAAAAAACATCTAATACATCCCATGAATTAGTTGCATAAAACTTGAAAAAATCAAAATGGAAATTGAATGAGTTTTGGAAAGCCTAACTTACAAAGTGAAGAATACCAATAATGGTGAAGAAATCCAAAACCCACTGAATCAAATGAAATCTTCAGCAAAGTGGAGAAATCCTAATAAGAATTAATAAGTTGATAACCAAAAAATTCGATGACTGCATCAAAATCAACAATTAAAAATATGATTTTCTCCAATACAAATTGGAACAAAATCCAAATTCTCAAAAATATGAAGTGACAAAAAGAACTCATTTTTCCCAATTAAAAAGGTCACTTTTTGCCCAAAAGTTGAAAGGCTAGAACTAAATCACTTAAAATAAATTAACTCTAAATATAAACTGTAGTGCCCGCCCCTAAGTCGCATTTCTGTTATCATTGCCAAACTCTTTTAGGCCAATTTATGTTTGATGATTAGTATTATTATTTTAGAGATTATCAGATGTTGTTTTACACTAAGTTTATTATATGATGAGATTACTTGGTACTCTATATTTCATGCATGTATGATGATTATTCAGTGGTTTCAGATATCGATGATGATTAGTTAGATGGTTTATTATTCCATGTGCTTCTTATGGATACTTACCCCATACTGCATGTGTATGGTGTGCCTGTTGTTTTATTTATGTATGGTGTTTCTGATATGGTTAAGGAAGGGAGTCATAGTCACCTGCTAGTCGGGATCTACACGATGCACCACTTCCTGCCATTGTCTGTTTAGCTTAGAATATTGTGTTTGTACATGCCTGGATTTTATGCAGGTTGTAGGTACCGGGTATCGACTTCCCTGAATTGTCAGGATGAGTGTACCCTATCGCATTGTCTCAATGGTAAGAGAGGGGAGATAAAATTCTTAAGTCCAAATCCTAAACCCTTTAGCCAATTGTCCTAATTGATAATTAGGACAAGTATCTGAGTTAAGTACCCTTCGAATGCATCAAATGATGTAATTTCGAGATTATACCCTTTTTGTTTTGTTTTAGTATGTGTTTTTCTATGTAGGGTTTTCGTATGTTGTTTATGAGTCCTTGATGTATTTTCTATTAATTAAGTCTAATTAAAAAGATTAATTAATGATTTAATTTAATAGAGAATTAATATGATATCTTTAATATTTAATTAATTGAGAAATTAATTAAATAAAAGAATTAAATTTAGCGGTTAAAGTTCAAAGATAAATTTAGAACAGGATAATATTTATTTAATTTAATAATAATATATTTGGAGTCATTTTTAAATAAATGCTAAATATTATTGTTATTTAAATTAATTAAATATGTTATCAATTAAGTTCTAAAATAAATTAAAAGTTGAAAGATATTAATTTATTAAGAATTCTAGATCGCATGATCTAAACATGAGTTTAAATATAAGAATTAAATTAAAAGATTAAATTATAAAAATTAATAATGTTATTTTAATTTCTTAAAAGTGCACATAAGATTAAAGTAATAAATTAATTAAGAATAGAAGTCAAGTGGAATTTTTAAATAAAGTTATTTAATAATTCAACTTAATGTGCATGAAAGTTGAATGCAAAAGAATAAGAAAAGATAATAAAGGTTAATTTGGAGTTAACTGAGTTGTGCAAAGAGTCTTCTCGGGTAAACGCACAATTAGTGCCCCGATTTGAGGAGAAATTGCTTATCACAACTTTGGGGGTTCATTTTTGAGATAGACGAATTTGGACGAGAATTTTTTGGAGACAATTTTTGGAAGCAAATTTCAGAAGGCTGATACCAAGAAAGTTTTCCAGGAGAAGGTTATTGAGAGGAGCGAATTCGCATACAGTTCCTGGAGATTGCATAATCGCATCAAGATCAGGTAGGGTCTTGTGTTTTTGATTATCCATTAAATATTCAATTATCCCTTCCTGCCTTCTTCGTGTCTAGGGTTTGTAGATCTGAATTCTCTGTGATGAAAGTTTTAAGCTTTCAATATTGTGAAGTTATTAATTGTTCGTCAATAATTTCTGTATCCATGGAGACTGGATGAATTAATTAGAACCCTTGTTTTCTTGATTTAGAAATTAAGATTTAATTTAGTAAGGGTTTTGTTTTAAGGAAATTGAAAGTTCTAGATATAAAAAATTAATATATATATATCATATATATATATATTCTTTAAAAAAAAATAAAAAATTTGTTTTATTGAAAATTAAACAAAACTAATTTTTAAAATAAAACTAGATTTGTTTTATTTATATTGAAATGAAAATATATATATATATATATAATATATATATATAATAATATATAGTGGGGGGGGAGGGAATCATCCCGTACCTGCCCCCCACTATCGAAGGTTGACAGTACCTGTGTCGCAGGTACTGTGACGGTAGGTACAGAGTGCCTGCCGCCGTAGGCCCTGCGACCGTAGGCCTGCGGCCAAGCCGACGGGCTATAAACGTTTGTTTTAATTTAAAAAAATAAAAAACAAAACAACTTTGTTTAATTCGCTTTTTTTTTATATATAATTTTAATTTTTAATTTTTGTAAAAACAAATTTTATTATTTAAAATTTTTAATTAATAAAATTATAATATATTTTAAATTAATAATAGTTTTAACTTTATTAATATTTAATAAATAAATATTAAATGCATAAACATAGTTGTAAATATTAATTTATTAATTTTGGTATAAAATTAATAAATTAACAATTAGTGATTAGATTAAGACAAGTAAGTAGAACAGGCAATTATTGATTAATTTAATTAGTTTAATTAAGTTAATTAATAATGAATATTATTTGACTAAATTATAGATTTGGATTATGGATTTAATGAAAGTTATTATAGAAATGGGTTATTCGTAAAGGGTAGTTGTGAAAACTTTGTTACTTGAATTCGACATTAAACTGAAACATAAACCTTACCTTAACTCAAATAATATACTTTTAGATCCAATCTCTGAGACTTTGATGTTGTCTTTGTACTTTGAATGTTTTGGGGTTGGTTTAACGTTGACCAGTTTAGGTTGTTACCAGAGGCTCGGGGGTTGTGAATGTGATGTCATGATGAATTGGTCTCGATCTTTCTTAACCCGACCATGGTAATGTGATGAAGTGCTCTATGACATGATTGTGTTTACTGTTTGTTATTGCTTTCCAGTTTCCTTGTGTGAAGCTGAGGTGTATGTATTTGAGAATACCTAACTTAACCATTTCTAAGTCTCGATCAGTTATACTTGTATTACTTTCTGGTTGCTCATTAGAGAACCATTGGATTTTGTGACTTATCATTGATGCCTTCAGTTGCTGATAGAGAACTGTCGTGATTACATGATTACTATTTGATGTTATCTGTTGCTCATGAAGAACTGATGTAATTTTGTGGCTTATCTTTTATGATGTTTTTCAGTTGCTTGTATAAGAATGAGGTGATTTTATTATGATTCTTTGATTTATGATTTCATGAGCCTAGGGTAGGTTATCTATGTGTAGTGTCAGAAAGTGGCTTGCAATGGGGATCGAGGCCCTAAGAGGCTGCCTGGAGTAACCCATTGTAAGTTGTTTTAATAAGTGAAAACATTTACACTAAATAAGGGAAAATGAACCTAATAAGATAATTGTATGTTCTCTCCCATGCCTTGAGTGCTAGTATAGACTAGGATGGGGTAGAGAGAACGCTTGGTTACGACCTTGCACTCCATAGTATGCCTCGTCAGTACAAGAGGATACTAGTGGCCGCAGGGATCAGTAGGGACCCAGGATTCCTAAGGGATTGCTCGGGTAACTTCTACATGACTTTTGCGATGATACTTTCCCGATTGCATATTAGGTTTCCTACGTGTCTTGTGGTACCTCTGGGATTTAGATGTCGATCTTTTTAGGAACCCTTGAGTTAGCATACTTTTAGGATTTCCAGACTTAGAGAGTACTTGTGTTTTGTGTTTTGATACCTTGTTTGGTACTTGAGACTATCTCCTCAGCGCGGTGGGAGTGGACCATTTAGGTTCCACGCGGTTGGGTGGCAGTGCTTTTACTCTTACTATTGAGATCTGTTCCGTGGTCACCGTGGCTAGAGTTTTCGTGATTGGCATTTACCTTCACTATGTTCTTGGATTATTATGATGGATGGTTAGATTTTATGATAGATGTTTTATCATTATGGATGTATGGTGAATAGTTTCATATATTTTTACGGTACTTTGTATCATGAATTTGAGGATGTTG
Source organism: Cupressus sempervirens (assembly GCA_028749045.1). Lineage (NCBI taxonomy): Eukaryota > Viridiplantae > Streptophyta > Pinopsida > Cupressales > Cupressaceae > Cupressus > Cupressus sempervirens. Next base: position 462,640,974 of record CM053790.1, read on the forward strand.
TATCTTTATCTTTACATATGTATATTCTTTTAAGCCTTTCATACCCTGTGACTTGTACAGTGGATGATTGAGCATTTCGAATTAATTTGCCAAGAGGCATTCGGATCAAATGTATATTATGGACATGGGACTTTCTGATTATTCTTTCATATGTATGTGATAGTTTTTAGACTTAGATTTAATTAAATTTAAACGCGACTCAACGTCTTGGGATCTTTAAGAAATGTAACTTGCAATGTATGTTTGTCGATGATTACATGTTATTGCTTCCGATACTATGTGTTTGATGTGTATGTTATACATTCTTACTTTAAAAAAAAAATGTTTAGCAAACTTAGTAAAACTTTAGGTTAATTCTTTTGGATCCCTTGGTGGGGCGTTACATCTGGTATCAGAGCTCGAGTTTCTACATTGGGAGCTCTGGGTATATTGGAACGCCACTAGTGTTAACTAGTTGAACAAGAATGAAAACTTTAAACTATTATGTGTATCCTTTTCAAACTGGAACTAGTTGAACTGAAACCTAAACTTAAACTTTTAGTTGTATATTTTTCATACTTCAACACTTAGACTTCAAAGTGAAATTATACGTAAACCTAAGCATAGGAAAAACTGAACATTGAAACTTATTCTATTTTCAAAACATGTGTCTTTTATCTATACATCATCACTTGTATATTTTCCAATGAATTTGGGATGTTGATCCTTGTTTAGAATGTTTTAGGGAATCTATTTTAGTATTTGTTAAAGGATGAGAGTTGGATCAATGTGGTTTTCGGTTTACTATTAAACCAGAATCATATTGTTCTAAGTATGTTGTAGTGTTCTCAGTGGAGTCATATCCTCCTACAAGGGGAAAGGGTCCAATGGGACCCGCACAGTGAGTCCTTAGCTTTTCTTTTGTTGTAGGCTTCTAGGAGTAAGCCTAAGTCTAGGGGGGGTGGATGTAGTGCCCGCCCCTAAGTCGCATTTCTATTATCATTGCCAAACTCTTTTAGGCCAATTTATGTTTGATGATTAGTATTATTATTTTAGAGATTATCAGATGTTGTTTTACACTCAGTTTATTATATGATGAGATTACTTGGTACTCTATATTTCATGCATGTATGATGATGATTCAATGGTTTCAGATATCGATGATGATTAGTTAGATGGTTTATTATTCCATGTGCTTCTTATGGATACTTACCCCATACTGCATGTGTATGGTGTGCGTGTTGTTTTATTTATGTATGGTGTTTCTGATATGGTTAAGGAAGGGAGTCATAGTCACCTGCTAGTCACGATCTACACGATGCACCACTTCCTGTCATTGTCTGTTTAACTTAGAATATTGTGTTTGTACATGCGTGGATTTTATGCAGGTTGCAGGTACCGGGTATCGACTTCCCTGAATTGTCAGGATGAGCGTACCCTATCGCATTGTCTCAATGGTAAGAGAGGGGAGATAAAATTCTTAAGTCCAAATCCTAAACCCTTTAGCCAATTGTCCTAATTGATAATTAGGACAAGTATCTGAGTTAAGTACCCTCCGAATGCATCAAATGATGTAATTTCGGGATTATACCCTTTTTGTTTTGTTTTAGTATGTGTTTTTCTATGTAGGGTTTTCGTATGTTGTTTATGAGTCCTTGATGTATTTTCTATTAATTAAGTCTAATTAAAAAGATTAATTAATGATTTAATTTAATAGAGAATTAATATGATATCTTTAATATTTAATTAATTGAGAAATTAATTAAATAAAAGAATTAAATTTAGAGGTTAAAGTTCAAAGATAAATTTAGAACAGGATAATATTTATTTAATTTAATAATAATATATTTGGAGTCATTTTTAAATAAATGCTAAATATTATTGTTATTTAAATTAATTAAATATGTTATCAATTAAGTTCTAAAATAAATTAAAAGTTGAAAGATATTAATTTATTACGAATTCTAGATCGCATGATCTAAACATGAGTTTAAATATAAGAATTAAATTAAAAGATTAAATTATAAAAATTAATAATGTTATTTTAATTTCTTAAAAGTGCACATAAGATTAAAGTAATAAATTAATTAAGAATAGAAGTCAAGTGGAATTTTTAAATAAAGTTATTTAATAATTCAACTTAATGTGCTTGAAAGTTGAATGCAAAAGAATAAGAAAAGATAATAAAGGTTAATTTGGAGTTAACTGAGTTGTGCAAAGAGTCTTCTCGGGTAAACGCACAATTAGTGCCCCGATTTGAGGAGAAATTGCTTATCACAACTTTGGGGGTTCATTTTTGAGATAGATGAATTTGGACGAGAATTTTTGGGAGATAATTTTTGGAAGCAAATTTCAGAAGGCTGATACCAAGAAAGTTTTCCAGGAGAAGGTTATTGAGAGGAACGAATTCGCATACAGTTCCTGGAGATTGCATAATAGCATCAGGATCAGGTAGGGTCTTGTGTTTTTGATTATCCATTAAATATGCAATTATCCCTTCCTGCCTTCTTCGTGTCTGGGGTTTGTAGATCTGAATTCTCTGTGATGAAAGTTTTAAGCTTTCAATATTGTGAAGTTATTAATTGTTCGTCAATAATTTCTGTATCCATGGAGACTAGATGAATTAATTAGAACCCTTGTTTTCTTGATTTAGAAATTAAGATTTAATTTAGTAAGGGTTTGGTTTTAAGGAAATTGAAAGTTCTAGATATAAAAAATTAATATATATATATATCATATATATATATTCTTTAAAAAAAAAAAAAATTGTTTTATTGAAAATTAAACAAAACTAATTTTTAAAATAAAACTGGATTTGTTTTATTTATATTGAAATTAAAAAAAAAAAAAAAAAAAAAAAAAAAATATATATATATATATATATATATATATATATATAAATATATATAATAATATATAGTGGGGGGGGAGGGAATCACCCCGTACCTGCCCCCCACTGTCGGAGGCCGAGAGTACCTGCATCGTAGGTACTGCGATGGCAGGTACAGAGTACCTGCCGCCGCAGGCCTGCGGCCAAGCCGACGGGCTATAAACGTTTGTTTTAATTTAAAAAAAATAAAAAACAAAACAACTTTGTTTAATTCGCTTTTTTTTTAATATATAATTTTAATTTTTAATTTTTGTAAAAAAAATTTTATTATTTAAAATTTTTAATTAATAAAATTATAATATATTTTAAATTAATAATAGTTTTAACTTTATTAATATTTAATAAATAAATATTAAATGCATAAACATAGTTGTAAATATTAATTTATTAATTTTGGTATAAAATTAATAAATTAACAATTAGTGATTAGATTAAGATAAGTAAGTAGAACAGGCAATTATTGATTAATTTAATTAGTTTAATTAAGTTAATTAATAATGAATATTATTTGACTAAATTATAGATTTGGATTATGGATTTAATGAAAGTTATTATAGAAATGGGTTATTCGTAAAGGGTAGTTGTGAAAACTTTGTTACTTGAATTTGACATTAAACTGAAACATAAACCTTACCTTAACTTAAATAATATACTTTCAGATCTAATCTCTGAGACTTTGATGTTGTCTTTGTACTTTGAATGTTTTGGGGTTGGTTTAGCGTTGACCAGTTTAGGTTGTTACCAGAGGCTCGGGGGTTGTGAATGTGATGTCATGATGAATTGGTCTCGATCTTTCTTAACCCGACCATGGTAATGTGATGAAGTGCTCTATGACATGATTGTGTTTACTGTTTGTTATTGCTTTCCAGTTTCCTTGTGTGAAGTTGAGGTGTATGTATTTGAGAATACCTAACTTAACCATTTCTGAGTCTCGATCAGTTATACTTGTATTACTTTCTGGTTGCTCATTGGAGAACCATTGGATTTTATGACTTATCATTGATGCCTTCAGTTGCTGATAGAGAACTGTCGTGATTACATGATTACTATTTGATGTTATCTGTTGCTCATGAAGTACTGATGTAATTTTGTGGCTTATCTTTTATGATGTTTTTCAGTTGCTTGTATAGGACTGAGGTGATTTTATTATGATTTTTTGATTTATGATTTCATGAGCCTAGGGTAGGTTATCTATGTGTAGTGTCAGAAAGTGGCTTGCAATGGGGATCGGGGCCCTAAGAGGCTGCCTGGAGTAACCCATTGTAAGTTGTTTTAATAAGTGAAAAAATTTACACTAAATAAGGGAAAATGAACCTAATAAGATAATTGTATGTTCTCTCCCATGCCTCGAGTGCTAGTATAGACTAGGATGGGGTAGAGAGAACACTTGGTTACGACCTTGCACTCCATAGTATGCCTTGTCAGTACGAGAGGATACTAGTGGCCGCAGGGATCAGTAGGGACCCGGGATTCCTAAGGGATTGCTCGGGTAACTTCTACATGACTTTTGCCATGACACTTTCCCGCTTGCATATTAGGTTTCCTACGTGTCTTGTGGTACCTCTGGGATTTAGATGTCGATCTTTTTAGGAACCCTTGAGTTAGCATACTTTTAGGATTTCCAGACTTAGAGAGTACTTGTGTTTTGTGTTTTGATACCTTGTTTGGGACTTGAGACTATCTCCTCAGCACGGTGGGAGTGGACCATTTAGGTTCCACACGGTCGGGTGGTAGTGCTTTTACTCTTACCATTGAGATCCGTTCCGTGGTCACCGTGGCTGGAGTTTTCATGATTGGCATTTACCTTCACTATGTTCTTGAATTATTATGATGGATGGTTAGATTTTATGATAGATGTTTTATCATTATGGATGTATGGTGAATAGTTTCATATATTTTTACGGTACTTTGTATCATGAATTTGAGGATGTCGTATCTTTATCTTTACATATGTATATTCTTTTAAGCCTTTCATACCCTGTGACTTGTACAGTGGATGATTGAGCATTCTGAATTAATTTTTCAAGAGGCATTCAGATCAAATGTATATTATGGACATGGGACTTTCTGATTATTCTTTCATATGTATGTGATAGTTTTTAGACTTAGATTTAATTAAATTTAAATGTGACTCAACGTCTTGGGATCTTTAAGAAATGTAACTTGCAATGTATGTTTGTCGATGATTACATGTTATTGCTTCCGCTACTATGTGTTTGATGTGTATGTTGTACATTCTTACTTTAAAAAAAAAAATGTTTAGCAAACTTAGTGAAACTTTAGGTTAATTCTTTTGGATCCCTTGGTGGGGCATTACATAAAATTCCCAAAAATCCCACTAGATAAATTAATCCAATTCTAATTAAATGGAATTCAAGTACAACAAGTTTTCCAATAAAAAAAAATAGCCGCATAACATTGAAATCGACATTCAAATTAAAACTCTTTCATGACAATTGTGGGAACACTAAATACATAAACACATATAATATTCTAAAAAATATGCATATTGTGTTTTTTGTTTGTATTTAGGATGTTGATCTTAGATTGGTTTTGACAAGTGAGTGTCAAAACACTTAAGTTATTTACTTAGTTCATGTCAAACAAGTAGTACATGCCAAGCACAACATGTATTTATTAGAGCATGTCGAGTCAATAGTGAGTGCCAAGCCACTCATGTGCCAAGAAAATAGTGAATTTTGAGTAACACAAGAGCTTAGCAAATAGTAAATGTTGAGTGATATAGATGTTGAGTCACAACATAGAGAATTGTTAATGCCAAGCATCAGAGACTTCGAATGCCAAGTGACACAGTTTTGACATATTTGTTTGTTAAGCCATAGAAAAATATGTAAACGATTTTTGAGTCGACTTAAAGATGAATTATGATATTTTGGAGATAAGGAAAAATCTTAAGTTAGATTCCATGAAAAAAAGGGAAGAATTAAGCAGGAAAATGGATGAATCACAGTCATTGATTCATACCTAACCCTAAGTCACTAAAGTCTTTTTGAGAGAAAACCCTAATATTTCAATGAGCATATGGAATTTGTTGAAGGGGCAAAGAGAGTAGTTTGTATGTGCAAATAGAGTATTCATAGTGGCTAAGGAATTATGATCTGAGATTGCATTGTAGAATCAATTAGAGAAGAATAGAAGAAAGAAAAAGGATACAACAAAGAGACATTTCATTAAGAAGGATCAAGAATACATCAGTTTAGAGATGATATATTATCATGAAAGGAAGTGGCAACCATAATATCATTACTAAATCATTCTAGTAGGTGAATCAATCAAATCTCTTAATAGAGTAGTCCTATTAGATTGTATTTAAATCCTTTAATAAGGTGCTTACTTAATTATTAGTTGAAGTCATTTAACTAGGCATACTTCTAACAGGGTGTTGAAATCCTTTAGCAGGGTGAGATCTAACAATTTTTGTAAGCCTTTGATAGGGCAGACTTTTGATAGGGTAGATCATGTTTATGGTCAAAATATTGTAACCTTGATTAAATAGACTTTATTATTGTAGTAGTAAAGATTTGTGGGTGTCATCCCCACCACAATTTTACCTTCTCATTGGAGGGTTTCTGGGTAATCATATTTGGTGTCATAAATGTGTGAATTTTTACTTTCTTTTATACTTTAGATGTTATTTCAGTATACTTAGTAAATACATGAGATGAATGTGTGGTGAAATTTTTATGGGTCCAAGGTTAAACTACTAATTCACCCCCCCATCCCTAGAAGATTACCTTTCCTATTATAATTCTATCATTTGGTATCAGAGCCTTGTTCTCTAAAAGAGAAGCTTTGTAGCTTTGAGGAAAGATCTTAAAATGGAATTCTACAAGTATGGAAAATTTATTGAGAATCTGGGAATTGAAATACAACTCATTCTGAATCAATTGGATTAAGCAAGAGAAGAACTAAAGAAATCTTTGAAGAGAAGGAAAGGAATCGCTATTGCAAAAAATGACACACAATATAAAGAGATGGACACTACTAAGCTATTTTCAAATGGAGACTCTAATGAATTTGATGTAGTAGTTGCAGATCTAATGGAAAAGATTAGATCCGAAGCTGAGGAAATTAGAAATCTCAAGTTAGTGCAAGAATCTCAAGCCATACTACTATGTGAGATGATTGAATAAAAAAAGAAAGCTATGGACGACAAAGACATGATTGAAGAAGACAAAAGAATTTTGAGCAATAGATTGGAAGAAATGTCATCATAACTCACCAAGATTTCCAACATGCAATTGGATACTCTAAGTCAAATGATTAATGCCAATTATGGATTGAGTGTCAAGGAAATTGAGATAACAACATTGAAACTACAAAATGAGAAACTACAGAGTGATCTAAAAAGAGAAAAAGAATCTGCTAAAAGTTTTAACAAACCAAATGAATCTATCAATTACTTTGAGCAATTATTGAGATCCCCTAGATCTAATAATGATACATCTAGAATAGGATATACAAGTACTGAAGAAGGGGAGTCATATAAAAGTGTTGAAAAAAGGAAAAACAAAGGAAATAACTCTAAACCTACTTGTCATAATTATAGTAAGAAAGAACATAATACTAATGTGTGTAGGAGCAAGACTATAAATTAGAATCTCAAGCATAAGAGCATGGTTCACTACAAAAAGTAAAAAAAATAAGGTCATCAGGTTCATGAATGTAGAACTAGGACCATGCACAATCAAAAATTTGAAGGATATTGCTACAACCGTCATAAGTATGGACATAGATTTTTTGAGTGCAAATCCAAATCCATGTGTTCATCAAATAGGAAAAAAAAATGTAAGGAACAATGAAATTTTTTAAAATTGGGATTACAATACAAGATATAGTTGTCATTACTGTCAAGAATATGGACATGTTCTTGAGAGTTTAATTAGGACACACTTCAATAGTGACTAAAAAGGGTGGTTGAGTCAAACCACATATTTCAACTATTTGAAGACTAGTCACATCAATAGATATTTCCCAACAAGATCAAAGGAACCTTGTTGTGAGTTTTTTAAAGGCAAAGGCAAGGAAGATGTTGAAAATGTTAGAGTTGAAGTGAATAAGACATGGAACAAAAAGGATGGTTGCAGCACATCAAATGGAGAAGGGATCACTTCACCCAATGGGTCAGTGATCACACCTCATAAAACTAAGATATCAAAAGGTATGTGGGACTGATATTTAAAGGATATTTTATACATCTATTCCAAAGGAATTTAGTACTAAAAAGATCATATAAGTATGAACAAAGATGCAAGATGTTGTTAAGAGTTTAATTTTTTCATGTCTCTACCAAGCATAAAATAGTTCCTACATGTGCTGAGTTGAATGCCAAGAGATGCCAAGCTAATAGACTAGCCAGTTGATGGCAATCTCATAGTGGTTTTCAATTTATTGAAATGTTAAAGGATGCCAAGTGAGCCCAAAATTGGTTTATCCCAAGCTTACAGTTATGGAAGCACTCAATATTTATTGCAGGGTTTTAAAGAGTATTTGATCAATTTTTGACTCTTTTTTCATCATTTTGAAATTGAGAAAGAGAAAGGAGAGAAGAAGGTGATCTAGAAATCTATTCAAATTAGTTGCAAAATATTTAAGCAATGATTCTATATCATTTTGATAGATCTTACAAGGTATTTACCAAGAGTTAAGCTACGTAGTTTATATTTTTGAAAACCCTAGTTTCATGAAATGGCATCTAGTTCAAAGAATGTAGAGGTTAAGGAGGTTTTAAACATTTACTTAGTGAGTAATGAAGTTAAGAAAACCATATTCAAAACTATTCTTGATATTTATTACAAGCAATACCCCTCTAGTGTGTTATCCATGATACCACCGAATGTTTTAATGGTGCAAGATGTCAGAAAATGTTATAACTACAAAATTGGTAGCATAGGTAATATGGAGATTAGAAAAGCTTATGACATACTCTGTGATAATGGTGCACTAAAGGAAGAATTCAAAATCATAGAGAAGAAAGGGTTAACACAAGCCCTAGATTTTTTGAATGTGTTTAGAACAAAGTGGATAAGGATAGTTCTTAGCAGAATACATGACAATTCATTATGGCTAGATAATTGACCTATCAAAATAACCAAGAGGATAATCCATAGGGTTACTAGTTATCCAACCCTACATTGACCTAAGATACCGAGGATTGATTCAAAATTAGTCATTGAGAAGAATACTCGAGTTGTGTGGAACAAAAGAGGCATGACAATTGACATAATTATTGATCCATTAATAGAATTTGCAGTAAGGGTTATTTCACATAAGTTTTACCAATCTAGCAGATTCAATAGTGTGCCTTGTATAGTAGTGGATGTGTGATTAAAATTGTCAAGAAAGATCACACATATGATCTAGCTGAGTTACAACTACAACAATTGGTTGAGAATTTAGGAGCAATAAGGAAGAGTAAAAGTACACAATGTAAATTTGGTTCTATTTTGATATGTATATTCTTTTATGTTCAAAATACTTTTCCCACATTTGGCATAGTTTCCTAGAGAACCAATAGGTAAGAAACAATGTAGATAGGTGAATACATTAAATAATTGGGAGAGAATTTTAAATTTGTGATGACAAGTTTCTTTGAAGACTCCAAGTAGTCAATGAAGAAAAGAATGAGGATACTAGTATCTCTAGTAGAGAAACACTATGATAAAAATATGGATACCAAAATCGCTAGTATAAATTTGGATAAGGCCTCTATAGCTATTACTGCATTACTTGTAGAAGAGGTAGATAAAAATGCTAAGGCATTTGGAAACTATGAAATGACAAAGTCCAAAATCTCAATGGAACTTAAGATTGCCTTTTCTATGAAGAAAAAGGAGAAGATAGTAAAGAAATTGAAAGCCAAATTTGGAGAGGGTGTCAAGCAGGAAGAAGAAGAAGAGGAAGAAGATTCTCAAACACAAGCACATCTTGCACTAACTTAAGGTATGGGAGAAGACAAGAAGGAAGAGGAGACTAAAGTAGTTGAAGGGTTGAGGAAGAAGAAGCCGAGGAAGTACCTACTCCCATAGAATAAAAGAAAATAAAGATTAAGGCCCAACCTATGGCAAAAACCATGAATATCCAAGCCAAGTTGGCCCAAGCCAAATGCACCTACTACAAGGCCTACACAAGAAACTACACAAAAGGGAAAAGAAAATATAAAGCCTACAAAGTAGGGAGGTCAAGTACCAAAAAGACCTAGGAGGAAATATGTGGCACAAGCTAAATTTGATGAGGACAAAAAAGAATCAGATGACAACAACCAATTTAAAGTGGTAAGTTACAATCCACTATTAGGTCCTTAAAATCTCTATGAAAATGTCAAGAATAGTGCAGACTTATCAAGATCCTCTCATATAGACTTTGATAATCTTGGTAAAGTGGAGAATAATCAAGTGGAGGAGGCCATATATGCCATGATGGAAAAATTCAAGATGACCCCATTGGAGATTACTAACTCAATGCCCAAAAACTTATATGATAGAGTTGAGTAGAAATGGCACTATTGTCTGAAATTGGAGAGACAAATAAGAGAGACATATCTTGCACAAGTGATGCCTGAACTCAGTAAGAAATAGATTGCTAAGGATGTGAAGAAATATGCTATTAGGTTTACACCTAAATATAGAGCCTTTAGCATATTACAAAATAATATTGAAGATTTTGTTAAAAAGTTCACATAGATGTGGAAGCTTACTGATGGGTTAATTACAATGAAGGAAGGTGAACAAGAACCCATTAAAGTCAACGATGATAAGACAATGATAAAAATGACAATACTATTTAGGGAGGAACAAAAATGAACATAGATGACAAGGCAATAGTTGAGCTAGAGTAGCAAGAAGAATAGAGTGTGCAAGACACACAATTTCCTAATGTTAGCCCCCAACATGTTACTAGTGAGAATGCTAAAATAGTAACTTTTAAGAATGTTGTTGATGTCACATCTCAGAACATCAATCCCCTCATAGAGAAAGATCTTAAGAAGATACTTGATTGGTCTACACTGTACGTAGAATTATGTGGTAATCTTGTATTGGTAAGTGTGGATTAATTACAGAAGATGGTGACTAAAAAAACAAGGGAAGAGGTGAAAACACAAGAACCACCTACGTTTACCCCTCAAGTCACTTATATACACTCTTTGGTCAAAATACTAGAAGCCACATCATAAAGGATTGATACAATTGAAAGAGATATAGTGGAAACTCAAACTACTATAGAAGAACAGATTCAAATAGGTTAGATAGAATTATTTGCACCTACAAAAAAAGAAAAAGGTGCATCATAAGTCATTGTGGAACACAAGGACAAGCTTGAAGATATTGAATTGACTCCAAAGGTGAAAGAGCAAGTAGCTATTCAATCCTTGGTAACCTTACTAGTATCTAACACACCTTCAATTCAAGCTCTTCAATAGCCAAGCATAGATGCAACTCCATTGTAGATCTCTATGCTAAGTTTGAGTTCATCAAAGGTAGAAGAAGTAATCCAATATGGAGATGTGAGACTTGATGAAGATATTGTGTTACCCAAATATTCCTATGACACAATGACTATAGAACATATGGGTATTTTGCAACAAGCTCTAGCAAGAAAGAATCACCAAGAAATGCTTAGAAGGGAGAACAAGTAGAAGCAAGGATTTTAGGACATCAAAGACATATTTTTAGATGCATTCTATCTACCAACTCTAGATGAGACGAAGCCAATAATTGAAAAATTGATAAACATAGTGGAAAAGGTGAGTGATGTTGATCTAGATACAAATGTCAAATTACTTGAATGGTCAAAAAAGATATTTAAAAGAAGAGTAAATGAAAAGATATCAAGTGATATAGAACTAACACAAGATGCATTGGCAACAAAATAAGAAAGTTTGAAGAAGGTACTTGAGAAAATCTTCTCATTATACACAAAATTGTGCAATTCAACACTCTTCACACAAGATACTAGAATTCACATTCTGAGCCTGAAAAGTCAAATTAGTTCATTAGGTGCAAAATTGCTTGTGACACCAGTTGAGAGTAAAAGGCACTTTAGAATGTTGCTACAAACTCAGAGTCAATTAGCTACATTTTTAGTAGATGAGGCCAATATAAGGGCCAAATTAATTAGCATCTAGACAAATATGACCACCCTATGAAAAATTTTCACAAGGAACTAGGTTATGCTGAAACTCTCCTGAAGAAAGACCCCAATCTTTCAACATTAGATAGCCTAGTCCACCTTGCTACTGAGATGGCCATCCAAATCAAGTCTTTCAATGGTAAAAACTAGGATGTTTGTCTCAAGATAATCTTAGATGTCCATAAATATTTCTTGGACAAACACACAATAAGTGTATAGCTCATTGACATAAGTTTCAAAAAGGGGGAGAGTAAGATAGAGGGGGGGAAGCAAAAAGAGAGATTTTTGGGGGAGATATAAGGAGAATTAGAAATGAGAGATTAAGAAAAGGGACAGAGACAAGACAAATTAAGCTAAGTCAGAGCGAGCACAAAACAACATAAGGTCAAAGAGTATTAGTAGAGACACATTTACTCAGTAGAAGTGCAAAATTTTGGATATAGAATAGAATAGGCCTATCAACTCAGGGGGAGTTATCAGATTTTGAGGTATCTAAGTTGTTACCAAATTTTGAAATTTTTAAGATTTGTACATAAGCCAAGTTAGAGATATGTCATGCTTGTAAGATTAAGGATATTAATTTATACTCAAGTTTTTTTGACACTTATATCAAAGGGGGAGATGGTTGATCATAGATTGGTTTTGACAAGTGAGTGTCAACACACTTAAGTTATTTACTTAGTTCATGTCAAACAAGTAGTACATGCCGAACACAACATATATATATATATATGTATATGTATATATATATATGTATATGTATATGTATATGTATATGTATATGTATATGTATATATATATATATATATGTATATGTATATGTATATGTATATATATATATATGTATATATATACATATATATATATATGTATATGTATATATATACATACATACATACATACATACATACATACATACATACATACATACATACATACATACATACATACATACATATATATATATATATATATATATATATATATATATATATATAAGCATGTCAAGTCAAGAATGAGTGTCGATCCACTCATGTGCCAAGTCACTCAAGTGCCGAGTAGATAATGTATGCTAAGTAACATAAGAACTAAGTAAATAATGGATGCCAAGTGATATATATATGTCAAGTCATAGCATAGAGAATAGTTTATGTCAAGCATCAAAGACTTTAGATCATGAGTGACACAATTTTGACATATTTTTTTGTTAAGTCACAGAAAACTATGTAAACCATTTTTGAGCCGAGTTAAAGATGAATTATGATATTTTGGAGATAAGGAAAAATCTTAAGTTGGATTCCTAATGCAATTACATGCAGCCAATTAGAAAAAGGGAAGGACTAAGCAGGAAAATGGATGAATCATGGTAGTTGATTAATACCTAACCCTAACTCACAAAAGTCTTCTTAAGGAGGGAAAACCCAAATCTTTCAATGAGCATGTGGAAGTTGTTAAAGGAGCGAAGAGAGTAGCTTATATGTACAAATAGAGTAGTCATGGTGGCTAAGGAATTATGATCTACGATTGCATTGTAGAAGTAGTTAGAGCATAATAGAAGAAAGAAAAAGGATACAACAAAGAGACATTCAATCAAGGAGGATCAAGAATACATTAGGCTAGAGATGATCTATCATTGGGCAAGGAATTGCTAACTGCAAGATCATTTTTGAATCATTCTAGTAGGTGAATTAGTCAAATCTCTTAACAGAGTAGTCATAATAGATTGTATTTGAATACTTAAATAAGGTGCTTTCTTAATTGTGAGTTGAAGTCCTTTAACTAGGCACACTAATAGCAAAGTGTTAAAATCTTTTAGTAGGGTGAGATCTAACAGTCCTTGTAAGCCTTTAATAGGGAAAACCTTTCATAGGGTAGATCATGTTTATGATCAAAATATTGTAACCTTCATTGGATACACTTTATTAGTGTAGTAGTGAAGATTTGTGGGTGTCATTCCCACCCCATTTTTACCTTCTCATATTTGGTGTCATACATGTGTGAATATTTAATTTCTTTTATACTTTAGATGTACATGCATTACATGCTAGTTTAGTATACTTAGTAAATGTATGAGATGGATGTGTCATGAAATTTTAATGGGTCCAAGGTTAAACTATTGATTCAACAACCCCCCCCCCCCCCCCCCCCCCCACCCTTCAGAAGTTTACCTTTCCCATTGTAATTCCAACATAGGGGTACTAAGAAGTAGTGTTGAATTAGTACAAACAAGTAGCCTACTAATTCAACTACTAAAGAAGTTAACATCCAAAACTTATAACATGTGATTGCAAAAATAAAATAAATGTAAAAAAACGTTAAAAATCCACACAATCATCACACTTAATAATGATTTTGACTATGGAAACACTCAGCTAGAGGGAGAAGACCATGGTGGGGATGATACCCTCAAGAACTTCACTACAATAAATATGTTAGAAGCAATTCATACCTTGTTAGAAGTGATTTATAAATTGTTAGGAGTACATTGAGAGTTTTTGGGATCTAAAATTATAGAGGATTATAAAACTCCTCTTAAGATTCCACCTTGTTAAAGGATTTACACAAAGAGACTACTTAAGGTCAACCTAATGAAGGGATTTACCTTGTAGCAACTATTAGGGAATAACAAGTTCTATGATTTGGATGTGATCTGGCCTCACAATGCATGCCACATTTTGAGTCACAAAATGAGGAACCCCTAGTTTCAAAATTCCCTATGAGGGATCTAGTTTGAAGCCTCAATCATTTTGGACCCTCCCCTAGGTCTAGGTCAAACCCTAGTCTTTGATCAAGAAGGGTCAGGTAGTTAGACATAGGTATAAAGATCAAGTTTAAGACTTAGATGTGCTTAAAGTGTGCCAAGTGTGTGCAGGTGCGCCAAGTGCACACATGCACACTTAACCCCCACTCTAAGGATGTGCACATGTAGGCCTATGCATGTGCACACCCTTGGGGGTGTATACCTCCAAAGGTGCACACCTATGGAGGAGTTCACTCCATTCCTCCCCAGTGGCCTATATTCTTAAGACCTCCCTTGCTTACACAATGTGTTAATGCCCACCATGCACACCTTGTCAAGGTGTGCATGTGCAAAGGTTTTTAGCTGTGCACTTTTCCATTTCCAAGGAAAATTAGTGCACTAGTGCACATTCCAAGGTGCACTAGGTGTGCTAGTGAGAAAAACTAGATTTTTTTTTGGGGGGGCAGGGGCGATCCACTATCTTGTCTATTTTGACTAGTGTTGACCCAAATTTTTTGTCAGTTTGAGTGTTCTAGAGTCCTCTTTTGGGTTTTTCATGAGGAGATAACTAATATTTTCTTTTTTGTGTAGATAAATTGACATCCTCATTATCCACATCACAAAAAAATCCATGATATTGCATGTACATGGTATTGGATAACTTTTCAAGATCATAACTTTTGATCTAGAGCTCAAAATTCAAAATTGTTTACATCATTAGAAAGAAGAACTAAAAATCTAATTTCAATTTCTAAAATAGAGAGCCTTAGGCTTCCCAATTCTAGGGAATGATGAAAGTTTCAACTTGATATTTTGAGTAGAAGACCTCCAAAAAAGCTAGTTAAAAAGGCCTAGAAAAGAGTTGTAAAAAATATATGAAAAAGTTTCAAACATTCAATTGTTTTGGATAATCTGGATTTCCTAGTCTCTGATCAAGAAGGATTGAGCTATTAGAGAGAAGAAAAAATCAAGGAATAGATTTCAAAGTGCATGAAGATGTGCATAACACAATGGTATGCAAGTGCACATAGGATGAAGGTTTGGCACAAAATATGCAAGTGAATAGATTATCATAACATCTTCATTATCAATAACAATAGAGATCTCACCTAAGTTGGTAAACTTCATCTTCAAAGGATTCACATATTAGTTTTGATTCATAAATTTACACTGAAGATTAAAGATACAGAGCTTGGGTACATGAACCATAACAAGTTCCTCATCTTATAAAACTATTAATGATAAGGTTCAACATATGTACTTTGGGAGTTTAGATAGAAGAAGTAGAAGAAGATCAAGTTTATGATAATGTTGGTTGATAAAGAGGGTATAAATCATCAAAAAGGAAAAATAAGTACACAATAGTGCTCCCAAACCTCGTCTGAGAAAATCCCAGAAACTATTTTCAAAATAGAGAACTTTGATTTTTTGGTGAATTGAGTATCTTTCACAAATTCCCTAAAGGTTTGTATGTGCGCTAATGTGCTATTCATGGAGGTGCACCAACAATTTTGAAGAAGTAAAAATGCACTAACAATTAACTACCAGTTCCTAATTTACGAGCATTTCATGCACTAAAAATGCATTCTGACAGCAATTCAACTCCTAGAAACACCTAGACAAGATCAAGCTTCCATTTTTAGAGCTTCTATTGACTCTTAGATCCTCTTGTAGCTTCCTTCTTCTTATCACCTTCTTCTTTTATTATTTTAAGTCATGTAAAGGCACATGCACCCATTAATTGATATAAACAAAGGTGGAGACCTACTTCACACCATTTAGAGAGTTAGTTTGTGTATAATTAGATTTAACTTATTAGTTTTTAGTACGTGTTTTCATTTTAAGAGCTCTCGCTCTCAACACAAAATGAGGAGATAATTTCTTATAAATACATGGATGTAATATTTACTTTAGGCCATTATTTTGATGCAATAATATATGATATTTGTGCTCTCATTTTGAGTGTAGTTAATCTTATCAGAGTATGTTATTTTTGTGAATGCATGTTCATGAATAATAATGGAGCCAATGGTTTTTTTGTGTTGATTTGATAATGCAACCTTTTAGTTCTAGTGTTTTCCATGTGTTAACAAATTTTGCTGACATACCAAGTTGGAGAAAACATCATCTATTTTTTGTGCATAGCTTCTTGTCTCACATGAGCATACTTTTTGTGGCCTTGTGATTTGATGAAAAGTCAAATATCTATCAATTATTACTAATTTCCCATCGATGATTGCATTAGTGAAATTGAGGAAGAGTTGCTCCAATTTTCATTGGTTTCCTACCCAATCTTTTTGACAATTTAACTCGTAGACATGTTGTTACCATGGTTTAGGTCCATTAGGAATTTTTATTTCAAGTTATTTTCTTTAATCTCTTGTTACCTTATCTTTTTTATTTTCCTTTCTAACACTTGGTTAAAATAGGAATTCATATAGTTTCATTGATAAATTGCATTTTAATAAAATAGAAAATACCAAGAATATATCACTTTTGTGGTTACTTTTCAAAACAACAAGAAGATCAAACATCTTATCCAAAATTGGTTGGAACCAGTAAAGGCCTCCTCATGAACATACACATGTATCTTTAATTGAGCAGATTCTAGCAGGTTGCAAGATCACCCAGAACCTTGGAGTTGATCCTAGATTATCTTTTCAAGAGAGAAGTTTGGAAGGATTCATGTCATTAAGAATCATGCAAAATTCTAGATCAATAGGATGTAGCACTCTTTTCCTACCAAATCTAATCTATCCTTTTCACTCTAACTCTTCTTTCTTCTTAATCTATTCTCAATACCCCAATCACAACCCTAGCACACCAAATTCATCCAACTACTTTTGCATCAATACTGTGAACAATTCTTTATAGGAAGACAAATTTTTCCTCTTAATCCTCACCCATTCAAATTCCAACCTTGGCACTCATTTATCACATTTATTTCATACTTCTTGATGTCATTATATATTTTCTTTCATTTCCTCCATGCATATTAGTGTTTATATGAGATTTATTAAATAATAGTCAAAACATGGTTGACCAACACTAACATCCTTTTGGAATATTCCCTCAATGCTTTCCTTGATCACCAATTGTTACCTCAACATATCCTTGTCAATTAAGACATATCAAAATAACATCTTTACTCACCACATCACTATATCAATCACCATTCATTGATTCAAGATTAGTAGGTCAAGAACATTAGATGTTTATTCTGAAACAATATTTTTTACCTAGATCTGTGTTCACTAGTTATCATCTTGAGTTGTAGTCATAGATATAGTCTCTAATATTCATTTTCATGTTGTATATATGTTCACTTCACTTAATTTTAACCTATCACCACCATAATAACCTTGTACAATTAGTCTTTATATATACCATTTGTTTTACTTAATTATTTTTCTTCTTACAAATCTATCAAGGTACTATTGACCATCCACTTGTCTTACTAGTTGATCCACTCAACTAGAGTGATTAGGTTTCCACAAATAAAAACCAAATGCATCATTAATTATTACCACTTTATCAATCTTCCCACTTCTCATCAAAATTCCAACAATCTCCCCCTTTGGCATTGATGGAAGACTCTTATGTGGAAATAGGAAATCGGTAACCCATCAAAACTTCAGCAAATTTGTCACCACTGATTAGAGTTAGAGAAAAAATACAATCCATGTTCTATGAATCCAATCAATGCCATAAACCACTCAAATTAATCTCCTTTGTTTCACTCTATTATTTTCACATGTCACAATCCCCATTTTTTTAACAATGACAAAGGTATAGAAACATATTTACACATAGTACACTCCCTATTTTCTCTTATACTTACATCTTATTAATGAACTCCTTGAAATGTTTTATTGGATGAATCCAATGAAATATCCCATGAACTCTTCAAATGATTCATGAAAGTGATTTTTCCATGTAGGTCTACTACCAACTTTTTTATCAAATCCAAAGAAATCATATTAGTAATCCAGTTAGGACTTTTGCATTTTTTACATTTTTTACATCACTTCAATTCTAAGGGAAAAATATGAGTACAACTCTAGAAAAGTAATTACCTCCTCTTATTTAGCTCGGAAATACCTTACTTTATGTGTAAACATTTTTAATATTGCACTATACTATGCTACAAAGGTAGTTATAGGATTAAAGTGCTCAACTAGTGCATCTAACTCATTTTTGCATCCTCTACCTTCTTCTTCAAATATTTAGTAAAAATTGAAACTTTTGACACTTTAGTAAATAATTTCCAACTTCCTTTATAGTATACTTAATAATGTCCACCAACTCTCTACTTATCTTACTATCTCTAGTTAACTTGTCTCCATTAACTATACAAATCTCTTTTTATCATATTTATTTTCAACTAGCTTCATTGGTGCAATCTCCAACTCATGAACATGTCCTATAATAGATTTGATCATGAGATCCATCTAATCAATTATATTTTCCTTGGGGTTACTACTACATCAAGAACAAGGACTTCTAGTATGTCCCTAGCATATTACAACACTTTGGTTTTCCTCTTCTTAACTCTCAACCTATCCCTTTTTTTCATTGTCTTTAGATTCTCAACAAACATAAGTATCTCCTTAGGTATCATTCTTTCAATGTATGCAATGGTTTGAGTTTCCTCTTCTTCTGTATCTCCTTCTTCTATTAGGCTGGCCTCAATGAGAGACTTGCTCCTATTTGTTCCATTTACTTATCCCATACTCAATTTCTTCTTTCTTTTCATTGTTTCCTCAACTACCCTTTTTCTTTCCTCAACAATTACTAGTTGATCTATTGGAACCTTTGGGGTGTGATCAAATCCTTCATAAGGTATGTCTATTGGAAAATATGGTCCACATATATAATTGAGGGGGGGGGGGGGGGTGTTGGGTGAAACTTTAAACAATCTTAACTATATGAATAATGTAAACTAAAACCATAACAAGATACACATACACAATAACACCAAATATATTAACTAGGGAAACTCTTGGTCAGAGGGAAAACCCAAGTGGGGATGGTACCCACAAGATGATGTACTAATATAAATATTCCTTGTTAGAGGAGAGACCCTATTAAAAGTTTGTTACAACATTTAGTACATATGAGTCCTTGTTAGGAGACATTGAATCCCTATTAAGAGATTCAAACCCTATTAGGAGTTGTGGAAGAGAGCCAGACCCACTGTCCAAAAAAATTCAAGGTTAAGACCAATGAACACACTGTCCAAATGATCTCTATATTATTCTTTGAAGAATAATATAACTAAATTGTATTTCCTTCCTCTGTCTTTTTTCTGTCAACTAAACTTTTGCTCCTTCAGATCTTGTAAATAGATCACATACTATGCATCCAATAATCCCTTGGATCGCTTACAAGCATTCAATCAACACTCTGCTTCTTTTTGCACTTCGCAAATACAATGCACAATAGATACTTGATGTTCATTTTATAGTCAAGTAAAACATCTTTCCTTTATACCATATCTTCATAATAATTCCTTGAGTCAGCCTTGAGGATTTCTCAATTACTTAAAATAAGATACATTATTAATTGCAATTATAAAAGCACTATTAGCTCATAGTCTATACAAAACTTTACACGTGTGACTCCAAGTCTTTCTCACTCACTGATGTCATCATCTAACTATCCTTTGTCAGTAGTTGACAGTGCATCACCTTATTATATCTTGGCAAAAAGATATAATGCAAACATCATAAACTGCCAAATAGATGCTTTATTTTTGCACTGCTCACAGTAAATCAAACACAACTATCGTACATCTTTGACTTAGAGTTTTTCCTCTTAACCATGTCATTAGGAAACTCTCAAGAACATGTCCTTAATTGTGCATCACTTAACCCTTACTCAGTTATTTTCCAACATAAGATCTTTGGCTGTTATTCTTTCTATCTCTACATAAACTATATTATGTTGTCATCAATGACAAACATGGTCATGAATGAAATAAGTCAATTTTATGCAATGCTTGAGATACTCCCCCAAAATACTATCATTAGCATTTATAAATACCAAGAATATGAAACTGACCTCTATTTCTATTGCTGCTCCTCATCTTCTTTAGGATCAACAACACTTATTCATAGTAAACAACTTACAATACTTTCTAGCTGTGTATCTCCCCCATTGCTATCTCAAAAGGTGCTTCTCTCCCCATTGCTTGCTTAAGATTTTTTTTCATGTACATACTCCCCCCTATTGACATCAATGTCAAAGATATCAAATTCAATGCCAATTGTTACATACCAATTGTTAACCAGCTACTCCAAGTCATTAACCATCTCGAGTGTACAAAGAAATTGTTCAATACCAAATATCAAATACCAAGAGTCCTCAACGACTCAGTACATACCAGATACTCCCCCATATAGGAAGCATCATAATTCAATCAAATAAAATAATAGTGCTTTTTGCCATTGGACTAATGCACTCTCTGCATCAACTATTCAAAAGTAGGTAGGGGCATAACCCCAAGCATACCTCTCAAGTATACAAATGTAACTTTAGGAAAAGGATTCATAAATATATTTGCAATTTGATCCTTAGTACTTACATAATTCAATCTAATTTCCTTTTTCATTGCTTTCTCTCTCACTACATGATCTACTTAATAGATATATACTTTTTTTTAATGCAATATAGGATTCTTAGACATACTCACTGTACTTGTGTTTTCATAGTAAATGATAACAAGTTCTTAAATCTCAATTTTGATATCCTTCAATATTTTCTTTATCCACATAACCTGATTACAATTGTTTGTTGTTGCAACATACTCTGCTCTAGTGGTGCTCTATGAAATAAAATCTTGCTACTTGCTTAACCAAGAAAGAATATTCCACCATTGGTGCATTTATTTCATCCATACTACTTACCAAATAAACATCAATATATGCACACAAAGTGAAATCATTTGATCTATCATACCAAATTCCATAGTTAGATGCCCTTTCAAATATCTAAATATTCTCTTTACTGCTACAAAATGACATTCCTTAGGATCATCTTGGAATCTAGCTAAAATGCAAACTGCATTTGCTATATCTAGTCTAGTGTGAGTCATATATTACAAACCTCCAATAATTGATCTATACTTCTCCTACTCTACTATAGGTGTCTCATATTTTTTGGATAACTTGTGATCAGTTATCATAGGTGTACTGATAGGTTTTCAACTTTCCAAACCAAACATTTTCAACAAATCTTTTAGGTACTTAGTTTTTGAAATGAATATACCATCATTATTCTACATAATCTATAATCCTAGGAAAAACTTCATTTCTCCTAGCAATCTCATTTCAAATTCATTCTTCATCTCTTTAGCAAATTTATCACTATCTTCATCATTGCCTCCAAAAATGATGTCATCAAAAAATATTACAATGATCAATAAACCATCTTCAATTTATTTTAGATACAAGTTGTTGTCTACCATACCTTTAGCAAATCAAATCTTTTCCAAGTAATTGTCCAACCTTGCATACTAGGTTCTTGGTGCTTGCTTCAAACTATAAAGGGATTTATTCAATCTACATACCATGTCTTTTTCTTTTGATAAAATAAATCCTTTAGGTTGCTCAATACAAACCTCCTCTTCTAATTCTTCATCTAGAAATGTTGATTTAAAATCCATCTAATAAACCTTATATTTCTTATTTGCTACATAAGCTAGGAACATTCTTACTACTTTCATTTTTACTACAGGTCATATGTTTTTTCATAATCAATGCCTTATTGCTGTGAATAACCTTTAAAAACAAGTATGGCCTTGTTTCTCACAACTTCTCCTTGCTTGCTCATCTTCTTTCTGAAAACCCATTTAGTTCCAATCACATTCTTTTATTTTGGTCTAGAAACCAATTCCCATGTTTCATTATTTATTATCTAGTTTGATTCTTCCTTCATTGCTTAGATCTAATGATTATCTTTGACTACTTGTCAATGCACTTGGGTTCAACTTGAGATATCAAATATATCTCCTTATTTACATTTTCCCTTGTCATAACACCTTTGTGTTTACTTCTAATTATCATCTTAGGTGGGTGATTCCTTGTCAAATTTCTATTAGGAGTAGGAGTTGGCATTTCAAATCTTATCTCTTCTCGAAGCTCAGAGCTTTGTCCTCCTCTATTCTCAAAAGTTAGCACATCATTCTACAAGTCATTATTATTCTTAAACAAAACTTCAACATTCTATCTAACAATTCTAGAGTTATCCTCTTCTTCATCTGAATTATAATCTACCAACTTTTATTTGGTTCCAAACTTCTCATCAATCCTTACATTTGGGCATTCCACTATTGTCTTAGTTCTATAGTTAAAACATCTATAAGCCTTACTTTTCAAAGAGTATCCAAGAAACATACCTTCATTGCTTCTTGGATCAAACTTACCAATGTCATCATCTCTCTTAATATAACATTTTCTCCCAAATATTTTGAAATATTTGACTGATGGTAAATGTCCAAACTATAGCTCATAAGGTGTCTTGTCCATATCTTTTCTGATCTATACTCTATTTAGAGTATATTTTTGTGTTTACTACGTCTCTCCAAAATGTCTTAGAAACATCATTCTCAAATAACATTTCTCTAGTTGCTTTGTCTATAGATTTATTTCTTCTCTTAGCAATCCCATTTTGCTCAAGTGTTCTAGGTGCAGATAATTGTCTTTTGATTCCATTTTCTTCATAGAATGTATTCAATTCTCTAGAGGTGAATTCTCCTCCTCTATTAGATCTCACACTTAAGTTTAACACTAGATTCATTCTCAACTCTATTCTTAAATATCTTGAACTTCTCAAAAGCTTTAGATTTCTCTTTAAGAAATTCTACCCCACATCATTCTAGTGAAATCATCAACAAAAATTATAAAATATCTTTCACCATAGAATCCTCTAGTTCTTGTAGGACTACTCAGATTTGTGTGAACAATATCTAATTTCTTTGTAGTCGAGAACTTCTTGCTAGGAAAAGACACTTTCCTTTACTTAGCCAAAATACATTCCTTGCATACAAAATTAGTAGGCTTAACAATCCTAAGTAGATCTCTCACTATAAACATACTACTAACCTTCACAATATTATCAAAGTTTATATGAAAAAATATTCTATGCCACAACCAATTGTTATCAACTTTTCTACCAAACATGTCATCTCAGTAGGATTCAACTGAAATACATTACTTCTAGATCTAGTGCCAGTTCCAGTCATCTTACTATCTCTATCTTTGGTAGTGAAATTCTTCTCGGTAAATTGAAACTGATAATCTTTGTCCACCAACTATCCAACACTCAACAAGTTATGCTTCAATCCATCAACAAAATAGACATCATCAGTGTTAGTTTTACCATCAGGAGTAATGGACCCAATTCTTATGATAGGATACATTTTTACCAACTCTAACAATTCCTCCATCATGATTCTTGAACTTAACAAACTTATTCATATCACTAGTCATGTGATGTGAACAATTACTATCAATTATCTAATCAAATTTCTTTTCTACTTGGGTAACTAGAGCTCTTTCTTCTCTAAATTTTCTATCAAGATCATCTTGCTTGATAGACAAAAATCCTAATTCATCATCACTTTCACTTTGACCTTTCTCATTAGATTCTCCATCTTCATTTGCATACAAACAATTTCTATCTATATCACTTCTAGGGTTAAAACTTCCCTTATACTTCTTTTCTCTTTTAGGAAATTTAGATGCATAATGACAAAATTTATTACAAGTCCAACATAAGAATATTTTCTTATCATCTTTTTCTCTTCTCACTAGAAGGACTATTCCTTCCTCAATCTTCTTGTCCTTGTCAGCTTCATTGATGTGAGAAAAATATCCACAAGTACTTGCACTCCTTGTCAAACTAGGTCAAATGTTTAGGGCACTAAAGGTTGTTTTGACTCTTGCAAGTTCACCAAACTATCTCATAGTTTCTTTTTCTAATTCTAATCTTCCAAGTAATTTTTCCTTAGTAAAATATTTGGTGCAAGAAATCACTAGTTGAATCATTTGCGTTATTAGCTTGAAAGGTGGTGGCAAAATTTTCAAGATCTTCCAAATGACTTCATCATCTTACTTAGTTCCACCATGAGACTGAATACCTACAACCATTTCTGGTATTCTACCCATATAACTTCTTATAGATTCATCTTCCATCATTTTAGCATCTTGAAATGCACATATCTAATTCTATAATCTCATTCTTTTTACATGATCATCACCTTGAAAAGTAGATTCTAATGCTTTCCAAATTTCATGAGATGTTGCAAATGACTTTACCTAACTGTACTCATTCTCTAGAAGAGCTATTAGTAGGGATTTTCTTGCTCTCATATTACACATGAATAGATCTCTCTCTTCTTCACTGCAACCTTCAATATTTTCTTCTTTAGTGATTGTCTTATGAATTTTTGTCAAGAGCCAATATCTTAGACCCATGCACAAAAAATGAGTCTTTATCTTCTCCTTCCAACTATCAAAGTTGGCCCCATAAAATCTAGGGCTATCCTTTCTAAAAATATTTTCCATCGATCTCTCAAAGTTGTTACACTTATCCTTCAAGGATCTAAACCTCTTATACCAATTGTTAGAATATATAGTCCAACGATATAACTGAATCATTTATCCAACTAATAGCATAAATAAAAAATTTAAATAATCTTAACCATATGAGTAATGTAAATTGAAACAACAACAAGATACTCGTATACAATAACACCAGATATGTTAACTAGGGAAACCCTTGATCAGAGAGAAAACCTCGGTAGGGATGGTACCCACAAGATGATGTACTAATATAAATATTTCTTTTTAGAGGATAGAACTTGTTAGAAGTCTGTTACAACTTTTAGTACATATGAGTCCCTACTAAGAGAATTTGAGTCCTTGTTAAGAGATTTTGACCCTGTTAGGAGTTGTGGAAGATAGTTGGATCCTCTTCCCTAATAGCTTCAAGGTTAAGACCAATGAACCCACTATCCAAATGATCTTTGTATTATTCCTTGTAGAATAATGGAATTGAATTGTACTTCCTTCCTTTCTCTTTTTCCTATCAATTGGACTTTTTCTCCTTCTATTCTTGTAATTAGATTACAAACTGTGCATCCAATAATCCCTTGGATCTCTTATACACATTCAATCAACATAATGCTCCTTTTCACACTTCACAAGACCAATGCACAATAGATACTTGATACTCTTTTTAAAATCAAGGAAAAAATATTTCCTTTATACCATATCTTCACAATAATTCCTTGAGTCAGGCTTGAGGTTTTATCAATTAATTAAAATAAGATATATAATCAATTACAATTATAATAGCATTATCGGCTCACATTCTATACAAAACTTTATACATGCAACTCTAGGTCTTACACAGTTGCTAATATCATCATCTAGCACTCCTCTATCACTGGTTGACTTCACATCACCTCATTATATCTTGGCTAAAAGATATAATGCAAATATCAAAAAGTTCCAAATAGATGCTCTATTTTAACATTGCTCATAGTAAATCAAATACAAGTATCGTACATCCTTGACTTAGAATTTTTCCTCTTAAAGTCTTTATGACACTCTCAAGAAAATGTCCTTAATTGCACATCACTTAACCCTTACTCAGTTAGTATGCAACATAAGATCTCTGATTGCTATTCTTCTAGTCTCTATAGAAACAATACTATATTGTCATTAATGGCAAACATAGTCATGAATGCGACAAGTCAATGTTCTCTAATGCTTAGGATACTCCCTCGAAGTAGTATCATTATTATTAATGCTAACAATGTCTTCAATTATTACTATTTCTCCAATGAGTTTTCCAACATCTTGTTGATCAACAATTTTCATGAATCAATTTAGGAATGTCAACCAATACTTCCCAATATCTTTGGTGGGGTATTTATTTTCAAAAAAAATTATCTTCAACTTTCTTTTGTTCTCTAATGGATTCTTGTTCAATTTCCTTCTTTATTTTCATGATATTATTACATGTTTTATTGTTCATCATACACAATTTATGTGTCACCAACTATGATCTTTAATGCTCTATCTCTAATCTTGAAATAGTTCTTGTAGGATTTAACCATTATTTTAATGTATTCAATATCCAAATTAGGTGACACTTGCATAAGTTCTATCTCCATAATCTCTTTATTCATTATGAGTGTTTCTCTCCATCTTGCATCAATTAACTAGTAAATAAGAAATCACATAATTCACTAGGGTTCCTACAAAACTTGTGCATACTTAATACAATTACTTCATTTAACATTTATTATCCTCGTCACTAAAGAATTGATATCTAAAAAATTGGTATAATTTATAGTCTTCCACTCTTCATTATTTCTTTGGGAATGAAATCAATGATGTGTATTTACGTTCCTTCAACTACTTGACCTCCTTATCAAAATCAGTTATTGTGTCTTCCTCTTCTTTGGTATCCTTTTTATTCATTTTCCCTTTCTTCTTTCCTCTTCCTTTTAATTCCTTGTTCTCCTTGGCTAGTTCATCTTTTCTTGAATCCTTTTCCTTTCTCTTCTCATGAGGATTTCCTTTTCTTTAATATTTTTCTCTGCTACTAGTATCTCCTCTATTTATGTAATGTATATTGCTTGTTCAGGTTAATCTAGAGATGCAATGGAAGTGAATGCTTCTTTACTTCAAAACCTCTCTTAAATTTTTTGGACCACCCTCCTTATCTTCCTTTGTATCAACAATGTCTTCAACACAACTTATATATTTTAATTTTCTTCCTCATAAGTTTCAAACTTGGGTGTGGTCGCATCTATTGGTTTAGGTAGTAGAACATATTCCTACATCTTTAATATTTTTTTAATCCAAATTATAACATGGTAGGTATTCAAATGGTTCTTGGTTGTATAGATTGCAATATACAAGTTTCAATATCAATATGAAAATATATATCATTCTTATAGTGTTTTACAATGTTTTCTTATATCATTTATATTTATGCATCCTAGATTGACAATATTTAAATTAAACCCACATAATATTATTGAAATTATCACCTAAGTCTCTAATAAATTTACTTATTTGCACCACTACTAGTCTATCAGTTTCCTATTAAATGACTTCTCTACCAAGAAAAGAATTTCACATAAAATAACATACATACTAGAATCGATCCATAATTGAAGACTTGTTTCTTTTCTATCTTTATATTTTCCTTGTTTACCATGAACCTACTCCTCGATTTCTCACAAACATCACATATAACACCCTCTTCTACTATTTGACAGGCATCATGGATAGCTTCATTATGTACACTATCAATTTTTCTTGATTGATATAGTCCATAACCTATGACCATAGAGGAAATTTGAACTTAATGGTCTACTACATCATTGATTCTCATGGCTCTGGATTTTGGTTTAGTCTTGGTTAATAGAGTAACCAATTCATAGCTATTATTCTTAGGGTTGACATTTCACTAATTCTGCCAAAACCTAGAACTTGATAGATAATCTCCTTGGTGATCTTGTATGGTCTATCCAACAAAAAAAAGAAATCATAAACTCTACTTAGAAATTATTCAATCCATTCTAGATGAAACTCATTTACTTTATTGGTAACATATGCAAAACTCATAATCTTCAAATTCTCATTCTTAGTATTCAACAATTTGTCCTCACACTTCATACACCTAATTAGTGTATGCACCCTAAAATGGTTGCCTAGACTATGGACCCCCATTCTTCAATTTATCAATTTTTTGAATCAATTTATCAAATTTCTTGAATCAATGTTTTGCAATATTTTATCAAATCAATTCAAATCAATTTCTTTGATCAAACTGTAATTAATTCAATTATTTTGATATTTTTTAAGGTTTGATCATTTTATCCTAAGTCTTATTTAATTTAAAAAAAACCTCTCTTTTAATTAAATAATTAATCCACATTTAATTAATTAAGAGAAAAACCCCTCTTTTCATTTAATTAAATATTTTTTATTTAATTAAAAGAACTTGCTCTCTTTCAATTAAATAAAACCCCACTTTAAAAAGTAAATAAAATAAATAAAAATTAAATAAATTATTTTTCCTCTACACTTAAATGGACATATTTCTAAGTGAGATTCCATTTAATTTTTCTCCTCTTTTCTCATTGGTGGAATTTTGTCTCACATGGATCATTCTTCCTCCAACCTTGATTAAATTTATTGCCTATTAATCTTAATTATCCTTTCTTCTTTATAAGGGAGAGCCTTCTCCTCATATTTGACATCCACGATTATGCTATTCTTATGCTATAGTTTTGGAGAGCAATTTTTGGAGGATTTTGAGCATTAAAGATTTTTGTGAAGAACTTCTACCTTCTTTTCTTCTTCTCTCATGCATCCATGGCTCCCATCATCATGATCCATCCTTGAATTTTCCTTTTATCTTAGATCCATATTTTCTTTCATAGATTAATATTGCATTGTTATTTCCTTTCATAGATTAGATTTCATTTCTTGCATTGCTTTGCATTGTTATCATTTAGATTAGCTTGCATCTTCATTTGCATGCATATTTTGATTTTTTAATCTCTTGTTTTATGGTGTACTTGCATGGGCACAAACTAGGTCAAACTAAGGGTCTTCATTACAAAGCCTTGCACTCCATAAATAGAGAGCTATGAGTTGCTATTTGAGACCTCATTCTTAAGCAATCTTGAATATAATGTCTCATAGAATTGTGTCAACATTTTAGCACACATTCTTTCACACCCACCATGGGACAACCCACCTTTACTTGTTGTTTGTAGATGTTTTTGGAGCTAACCCCCTTATGCGGATTTGTTTGGAAACAAAAAACCCTAGATCTAAAAGATTTGATCATATCTCCCAAATGCCTTAGTTTTCTTGCCTAATTTTTTTTTTCTAAGTTGGCAACATATTAGAGAAGCTTCAGTGAAATTTTTGAAATTTTCAATTTTTTCGAGGTATTTTCTATTTTTTACAAATTTTTCTTGATTTTTCATGAAAAAAATTAACAGTGCAAATTAGCAATTTTTATGGAAAAGTATATATTTTTGGGAATGTCTCTGAATTATAAATATGTTTGGTTGTTTATGTTTTGATTTTAGAGACAATATTAAGGCTCAATAATTCAATTTCCAAAAACTGGTTTGTTTTGACAAAATGACTCCCAAGAGCTAAATGAAAAGATATTTTCAAAATTATGACATTTTTGGAAAGCCCTCTAATTTTTGATGGGGGTCTTTTTTTCTACATTTAGAGTTTTAGATCCGAATTCAAATCATATAGGTCCAATCTTGTTGACTAGGTCAAAAATCAATATTAAAAAAAGGACATTTAATGAATAGCTTGCATTTTATTTTCACATGGATTAATGCATGATGTGAGCTTTCATTTGGGTTATTTTTAGTTTATTATCACACTTAAAAATCAGATTTTTAGATCTAACCCTAATTTTTCATAAGTTGGATTTATATTGCATATCTTGTGTTTGCATGTTGCTTTGTTCATTGTGAGTGAACATTCAAGCATAAACGAAAGGTAAAATAGAGAAAAGATGTATTGCAAGGATTACTAGGTATTTTGTTGGATCTCTATAATATTTGGATTTGTAAATAAAATTAACCCCCTCATGTGTTTGGCTTGAGTTCTTTTACATGCTTTCATAGATTCACACTTCATTTGGTACTCTAAAATTAGATCTAGATTTACTTTTATGCATGTGTTTCACATAGTAATTAGGCCCTATGAATACTATTTGTGGAGTTCTTGAGGGAATGTGCTTCATTAGCTTGTCTTACATGTAAAGCTCTTCTTGATGATAAATCCTCTTGTAGGTAGAGGAGGATATTTGTTATCATCTCACTATTCCACTTGGGTTTGTCCTCAACATTCATTAGTACTTTCTCTTTTAAGATTGGTGATATTTGTTTCTGGCTTTTTCAAAAATCTAGTGAGATGATTTTGAATTAGCATGTCAAAGAATCTTGTTTCCTATATTTAGATAAGGTGAAGAGGCTAGAAGAGTATGCTTTGTTTCCTTTTGGGAACAATAGAAACTTGGAACCCTTGAATCTAAACTAAGTCCCCATGTGGTACAACTTTGTGAGTCTTCCTTGATTAAAGAGGGTTAACCATAGTGGACATTCCTTTTATTGGGTCAACCACATGGATGGAACCTCAAGTGGTAATAGCCATTTTTGATGTGATAGTAGCAACTACTATATAAATGTCCTTGTGGGAGAAATCTTCATAGGTGTACTCTTTTGTTGGGTTGTCAGATCTCCTTAGTATCTTTGATTGATTAAATTCTCAAAATATGTCAAAACTCTGGTGCACCAGGATTGGATTAGACCCACTCTAGATTGCAAAATTTTCAAAGTTGAACATTACTAAGAAGCATAGTGTTGCCAAATTTTCTTTTCTAGGACTATGTGCCTCATTGGAAAACATTTTGAGAACATACACAGTGGTGGTTCTAGGGATTAGACTGATACTATGATACTATTCTTGTTCATGTGCAAGGTTTCTTTGTCCCTTGCTCATTCTTTGAAGATGTTTGCTTGAAATTCTTAATTGTTTTCTTGTGTGTCTGGTTCATGATTCAAAATTTATTACACCTAGTTGGATATTTAAAACAATTAAATCCAAGTTCTTGCATCAAGACTTTATGATCAGACTGCAACAATGTCCTATGATTTCCAATCTCCCTAGGTTGATATGATTCAAATTAGGCTACTTACCCCATTGTTAGAGTCTTGTTGCACCTTGGGTTATTGTGCTTTGACCCCTTGAATTAGTGATCTTTGATTTTACAAGTGACCTTGTTCGGAGTTAGTGAGTTGGAGACTATCCTTGTTGAGAAAGTAATACCTTTAGATTCTTTGATATTATGCTTGGAGAGCATTAGTAATATCTTGTATAAAAATTCAATCTTAATTTTTATAGTTTGGGTAAATCATCCTCTTGTTCCATATGTGCTAGGGTATTCACCCAAAGTTATGGGTACCTCTGTGGCAGTGTTGGTTTATGCCTATTGCAAAATTTTATCTTATCACATCTCTTTTGGATAAGTGAGTTCTTTTACTATCCCAGTTTGGTACGAACGTTTGTTAGGGTTATCCTATCACCTAGTACCTTTTTCTTTCATGTCACTTACAAAAAGATATCAAGTAGATCAAGGAAACTGACCTCAAGTCATCTTTGAATAATTACCTTTAGTTGAAATTTGTCAAATATGTAAGGGAAAAGAAGCTCTATTTGTTCAATCCCTTGAGAATATTCCAGAAGCTTTGTTTGACCCTAGTAGTGACCTTATTGAGTTGAGTACACCCTTAGCATCACCTCACTTAGATATAGATATGGATTTTACAATGGCTCCACAAAAGAAGAATCAAAGTTGTGAATACTATGTTGACCTTCTGAGTGGTGGTCACACTTGTGAAAATAGACCAACCTCACCCCATATTGAGAATAGATATTTGGATACACACCAAAGGGCTAAGAAAGGTAAGAATTATACCTATCAAGAATAAAAACCCCAATATGATGATCAAATTAGTGAGCCTTCTAGCACTTCTGTGAATGCAACATTTATTGGTAATCGATTTAGATACTCAAGACCATGTACACCGCTAATGGTACCTTTAAGTTTTTTGAGTGACGGGCTCAAAGTACTTGAGCATGAGGTAAAATCCCTTCTAGAGGAACAAGCTAAGAAGGAAGAAAAATTTAGACACCTAGAGGAAGAAAGGAAAGTTATGATTGAGATAGAAAGGAAAGCCCGTCAAGAAGCACAAGACCTTCTCATGGCTTTGCAACTTGACAATAAATTCAATAGTGTGCATATTGGTGGTGGAAAAAACTCTTCTCCACTCATTCCTCCCAAGACTCCATGAAATGGAAAATACTAGAGAACACCTTCACCATCTCCTAGTCCTAGAGGAAGATTACCTTCAAGACATAATGACTATAGGAGACCAACATCTCCTAGAGTTTCAAGAAAACCTTCGCAACATGCTCATCATGGTTCACAATATGGAGTGGGTAACTCAAACTTTGACATAAATTCTTATGATTTCATGGCTATGCAGCAAGACCCACATTTTGAGCAACATATGGAAGCATATATGGAACAAAATAGAGATGCATCCTTTCAACATTTAATCAACAAGGGTACTAAGGTCCCTTACAACTTTGATGTAGAAAAAAAGATTCAAAAGCATGATCTTTCTATGAAAGAATAAATTGACCAATTGAAGAAACAACTGACGAAAATACTGACACCCAAGAGTTCTTTTCCACCTGATTCAATTTGTCCTAATCCTTTTGATAAGAGTGTTGACATGAAATATTTTCCTAGAAAATTGAGATCCCCCAATATGATAAATATGATGGAAATGGGGATTTGAATGATCATGTGCATTAGTTCTATACTATGAGGTTTGAATTTCATCATGAGGACTCATACCTTATGAGATTATTTCCAAGGATTCTTAAGGGTCAAGAAATGGAATGGTTTACCAATACAACTCCTCCAATTAAGACATTCCCTAAGTTAATTTAGAGATTTTTTCAACACTTGACATACAATATTTCACAACTTGTCTCACTATTGGACTTATATCACACAAAGCAAAATCAAGGAGAATCCTTTCTTACTTTCTTACAAAGATGGAGACGACAATGCTCTCGCTATTCTAGGACTATTCCTAAGAAATAAAATATTGAAATCCTTATTAGTAACATGGTTCATGAGATGAAGTATGAAGTTAAGAAGATGGTTTTTGATTCATTTGATACCATGGTTGAAGCCACATTTAGAATTGAGGATGTTTTGAGAGAGCAAGGTATTTTAACAAAAAATGAAAACAACAACAACAATAACAAGGATAAAGGATATGACACATATTGGAATAAGAAAAAATAAGTGGTTAATGATGGAGTTGTGGATTCCTCTAAGCCTAAAGACCAATTTTTTCTCCATTTGGCTACTGCTAATCAACAAAGTAACAATCCAAGATATCAAGAAAGGCCTAAAGGAGAGAAATACAACTTTACACAATTGGTTAAGTCATATGAAGAGATATTCATGAAGTGCCTTGCTCATAATATTGTGCACCCTTATGATGCTACAAAGTTCTACATGCCTGAAGTTAAGCCATGATGGTGGGATGAGAAGGCCTATTGCAAACTTTACAATGGAATTGGACACGATATTGAAAACTATGGGAGATTTAATCATATTGTTCAAGATCTTCTTGAGAATGGAAAACTTAAAATAGATGGATTAAATACCAATGCTGATCACACAGTGTTCAAAGAGCCTTTGTCCAAGTATGAGAAAGGGGAAGCTTCCCAACCTAAGAATGGTAAGGCTACAATTAATCACAATTATGCAAATGCAGAAAATGTTATCAATATGCTTGAGGTTGTAAAAGAAAGTGTCAACATGATGGAAGATAAAGATCTCAATGGTTATGATTTAAATTTGAGCTCTCCTAGCCTTGGTAAAAAACCTTTTTTGGTGTTAAGGGGTGTTCATTCTAGAGAGTCATCTCAAGGTCCCCTTATCATTAGAGGACCCAATTCAAACTAGTCAAGTAAACCTAAGCAAGTGTCTTCCCAAAGTCTCAATATTGTTACGCAAAGTCAAGGTCCCCTTGTTGTCAAAGGACCTAATTCAAACCAACCAAGTAAGCCAAAATAAGTGCAATTCAAGTATGTTCCTTCAAAACTAGTGGTTAATCCTAGGTCATAGTATAATCTTTTTGATCAATTTTAAAGAACACTTGCTCAAATTTTGATCTTTGAGATTTTAGAGTTATCTCTGAGACACAAACAAGTCCTTCAGGATGTTTTGTGCATGGAAAATGTTCTGAATAATTTAGATGTTGATCAGTTCTAGAACATGGTTAATCATACTGATAGCCCTTATTACCTTTCCTTTTTAGAGGATGATGATAAATCTTTGAGCCATCTGCACAATCTTTCCCTTCATATTGAGGTCATGATCCAGAGAACCCATGTTAGGTGCATGTTGATAGAAGGGGGTGTTGGGCTTAACATTTTTTCTTTGATTCTTTTAAAGATATTAATTAATTCCAAACAAGTTATAGATACCAAAAGGAAGATTACTATCAAAGCCTATGATGAAGCAGAGAGAAGTTCAAAAGGGTTGGTCATCCTTCTTGTTAGGATTGGTCCTATTGAAAAAGATATTTTATTCCAAATAGTTGATGTTGGACCCCTTGCTTATAAGCTTTTAATTGGTAGACCATGGATTCATGATATGCAAGCAGTGTCATCTAGCTATCATTAGTGCGTTAAGTTCCCTTACAACAAGACATATAGTTTTATACTTGGGGATAATACTTTATCTATTAACTCGATTTTAGAAAGTACTCATGTTCCCCTCAATAGAGAAGCGGATGATTTTGATGCAACTATAGCTGAATGTAAAGACAAGTTCAAATTCATAGACCTTGGCATGGAGGGATATCAACTCAAATCCCTCATAGCATTACTAGTTTCACCTAGGTTTTATGGTAAACCTTTACAAGAGATGAAATCTTCATCTTTAGCTATGACATTATTTGCCACATTTGTATAGTCGTCAGTGCTTATTCAAGATGAGAAAGAAGATGTGGCTATTAGAGATTGGATTTATAGAGAAGAGAAGTATATGCACAATGAGAACTTCACTCCCTCTCCTAAAGCTTATGAAAGATGGTGTACTTTTGTCAATAAGATGGGCTATCCTAGACATCGTCCTCTTAGTAATAGATTGGATGCTAGAGCCGAACCCCTTGATCATGGTCTTTTTGGATGCAAGTCTAAGAAACTAGTTGACTTGGGATATGTGAATCACAATAAGAATGTTTCTCCTATACTTGATAAGTTAGATAGTGAAGAAGAATAATAGTACATACCTAATTTGGAAAATCAACAAGATATGTGTGAAGATTGGGTCCCTTCTACTAATCTCCTTTGCGGAGATTCAAATAGTCCAGTATCTCATGAGATAGTCACAAATTTAGAACAAGAGAGTGTAACCCTTGATGATATTGAGGCTTCCACGTCTAGGCATCCCAAACCTTCACAATGTAAGAATCCTAGTCAAGATTCAAAAATAGATTCCAGTGAGTATGAATGGGACTCCCTCTTAGAGCCTTCTATAGTTGATATGGATATTGATGTTGTCCATACATATAGTTCTCAACCTGAGTTAGTCAATGATTCATGTGTAGAATTAGATTATTTGAACACACATGTTACCTTAGTGGACAATTCTTTGTGTAATGCCCAAATATAAAGAGCTTTCAGGAAACATCTAGAATGCTTCTAGAAATAGCTAGAAGGTGTCACCAACTAAGCATGGGTCTTTTCCAACCTTCAAGATGAGCCTTAGGGTTGTAGACACCATGTGCTTAATTGAGGCACAAAACCCTGTGTTGTTGACACATGAGAAATAGAAAAGTGCATTAATTCTCATGCAAGCTTATAACTCCAATTCACTTTTTATATAATTTCTATTTAAATATTTATAAATTTCATTTTAATTTTTTATAACTTTTAGTATTATTATTTATTTATTACTTTATTATTATTTTATTATTATTATTAATTTTTAATTTTTAATTTTCTTTAATTTAATTCTTTTCTCTCAATTAATTCTCATTTAATTAATTATACTCAAAGTATCAAAGATCATGATATTTTATTAATTTTCTCCAAAATAATTAATTTATTAATTAAATCTATTTATTAAGACTTAATTAATAGAAAATTTACCATAGACCTCCAAGATAAAATATGAAAACCCATCATAGAACAAATTGTACAAAATCAGTCTAAAGGGTTAAAAAATCACGAACTATGTCATCCGACACATTCGGTGGGTACTCAACTCTGATACTTGTCCTAACTCACTAGGACAAATGGTTTAAGGGTTTGGGATTTGGACTTGAGAATTTATCTCCCTTCTCTTATCATCGAGATAGTATAATAGGGTACGCTCATCTTGGCAATTCAGGGAAGTTGATACTCGATACCTGCAACCTACAAAAAAATCATGCATATACATACAATATATAATGCTATACTAAATAGAAAATGGCAGGAAGTGGTGCATCGTGTAGATCTTGACTAAGCAGGTGACTACGACTCCCTTCCTTAACCACATTAGAAATGCCATACAATATGAAAACACACACACCATACACATGCAAGTATGGGGTAAGTATCCATAATAAAACACATGAGATAATAAACCATCCATCTAATCATCAATAATAACTAAAAATAGTATAATGATCATCATACATACATGAAATGTAAAGTCTAAATGATCTCATCATATATCAATTGAATCCATATCATAATATCTGATAGTGTCAAAACAATACCACTAAATCATCAACATAAAACTAGTCCATCAAAGTCTGATAATAACAACAACAATAAGTCTAGAAAAGATGTGAAGGAGGGTGGGCACTACATCCACCCCCCCTTGGGTTAGGCTTACTCCTAGAAGCCTACAAAAAAATAGGGATATAAC
Organism: Cupressus sempervirens; assembly: GCA_028749045.1. Classification (NCBI taxonomy): domain Eukaryota; kingdom Viridiplantae; phylum Streptophyta; class Pinopsida; order Cupressales; family Cupressaceae; genus Cupressus; species Cupressus sempervirens. The sequence goes on from CM053790.1 coordinate 462,678,314, forward strand.
TCCCTCAATCTAGCTACATCCTCCCAAGTAGCTGAAGAATCATCAGTAGGGTCCCATTGGACCCTTACCTGCTCGATGGTTAGACCCCTAAGGGTCAACCCCCACTGCTCCAGAATACGAACCGACTCCAAAGCCAGCTACCCGTCCTCTACCTGCAATGCATTCCAATCAAGAACATGTACAATATCAGGAATATACTGTCAAAGCACCGAAACATGGAAAACATCATGAATGCAAGCTAGGCTGGGCGGTAGAGCAAGACGGTAAGCAACCGGGCCAATCCTCTCTAGAATCTTGAATGGTCCCACAAAATGAGGTGCTAGCTTAGAACCCTTTCCATATTGGATCAGACTCTTTCGCGGTCGCACTCTCAAGAAAACCTTATCACCCACAGCAAACTGCTTATCAATCCTATGAGCATCGACATACTTCTTCTGCCTATCCTGTGCCGTAGTCAAGTGCTCACGGATACGCACTACCTATTGCTCCATATCAAAAAGCATCTCAGGACCCAGCAGGATGCGATCCTCAAGATTTTCCCAACTCAACGGTGTACGACAAGGATGACCATATAATGCCTAAAAAGGTGCCATGCCAATAGAACTATGATACCCATTGTTGTAAGCAAACTCCACTAGGTAGAGATAGTCCTCCCAATGTGTCTGCCTATCCATCACAAAGATCTGTAGCATATCCTCCAAAACCTGGTTCACCCTCTCTGTCTGACCATCTGTCTCTGGATGATATGCCAAACTAAAGTTTAGCTGCGCTCCAAGCTCATGCTGCAACGATGTCCAGAATGTAGATGTGAATACAGGATCCCTATCAGAAATAATCTTTCTAGGATTACCATGTAGTCTCACAATGTCACGCATGAAGACATTAGCTACAGAAGCTGCTATGTAGGAAGACCTAATCGGTGAAAAATGCGCCACCTTAGTCAACCGATCAATGATAACCATGATAGCATCATGATGCCAAACTTTCATAGGTAATCCTACTATACAATCCATGGAGATGATATCCCACTTCCAAGAAGGAATGAGATTTGGCTGCAAAAGTCCAGCCGGGTGCTGATGTTCTGCCTTAACTCTCTGACACTTAAGGCACCTAGCCACAAAATCAGCAATATCTCGCTTCATCCTAGACCAAAAGAACAAATGTCTCAAATTAGCATGCATCTTCCTAACAACTAGATGTGCTGAGTAAGGTGTACGATGGGCTTCTGCTAGAATCAAGGTGCGAAGCTCATCCAAAAATGGCACATAAATCCTCCTCAAATGTCTCAAAAGACCATCTGATTCTTGAACGTAACCTGCAAATCTACCTTCCAAAGGCCTTCCTGAATCTATCTCTCTGCACACTTCCTGATACCAAGAATCAATAACTGAGAAACTGAGAAACTGCAATAACTTTCAAACTGTGGGGCCTTTCGACCTGATTCTTTTTCTAGAATGCTCTAAATTATAATTACAATCATCCATCCAATTTACACCTTATATTTCACCAAAATGATGGCTCAATTACATACTCCTATTTTTTTGGCATTTACACATATCCCAAGGTGATTAAAAACTCTAACCCAGAACACTAATAGTGGAACTGTGAGAGTTGGAACCTTTATTTGACCCAAATGGGTATCTAGAAATGAAAACACATGAAATAGAGACTAAGTCTAAGTACATTTTTTTTTATGACACAGGATTGCCCTTATACCTCTGGATGCTCCTGCATCAATTTTCTACAACTTTGTTAGTGTTAGAGTTCAAACACTTCTAAGCTTTACTTTTGGTGGAATATCCTAGGAATATAACTTCATCACTCTTTGCATTAAGTTTTTCATTCCTTTTTCTAAGAACCAATTGTGACTTAAAGGTAGATTCAATAATAGCAAGTGTTTAGTTATCAAATTTAGACATCTCAAAACAAGTTAGTCTACCAATTACACCTTCCTAGGTCAAAGTGTTACATAGTGTGTATTCTAGTTCTTGAATTGTGGGCACTCTAATGGCATATATAGGGAGCAGAGTCCTCAATACCCTTCTTATCACAATTTTATATTTGATTTCTCCATTTGCACTATGAATAACATTAACAACTTCTTTGACTCTTGTGCCCTATTGCACTATATTCTCACCTTCCATCATTCTCATGTCATCAAATTTACCTCATAAGCTCTTTGTTTGGATCTCAAGACATTTTCATCAACACCATATATGGTTTTCAATTTTTCCCACATTTTCTTTGCACTATCACAGTCTTTTAAGTTATCAAACTTGACATAGCTTACGGATGAGGCAATCTCCAACATTTCTTTATTGTATTCTTTCATTTATTTCAGTTGTTCAGCTGTCAGAGGAGTGGTTATTACCTTCACATTCACATTTTCCACAAAATTCATAATAGCATCACTGATACTAGATATATGCAACCTCATCAAGGTTTTCCATGCAGGAAATTTCTCCTTGTTCAACTTTGGTACATCTCTTTTGTGAATCATGATCTTTAGCTTTAAGTACCTTCAACTTTTCTTTGTAAACACTATGCTCTGATACCAATTGTTAGAAATGTTTAGAAAATCTAAGAAGGAGGAAGGGGTGAATAATTTATTCAAGGTTCATAAGTACCATTTGAACAATTAAAAATAAAAGACTCATTTTTTCCCTTATCCCATTGTTGTTCAGTCTCTACTATAATGATAAAAAAATTATTGTCTGAAACATAACATACTTTTCTAAATAAAAACTTTAAAACATATAAATCATTCAACACAAGTTTGGCACTAGAATTATATTTTCCAAGACTTGAAATTATGATTTCCTAAAATTCATTCTTAGCACTATTACTCAGAAATCACTAAGTTTTGACACTTGGTCATCACTAAAATACTCAATCATTATATAACTTTTAGCTTAGCATCAACTATCCTTCTGTATTCTCTTCTGGGTGTGATTGTGTATGTTTTTTTAACATCAACGTTTCAGATCATACTCTATGATTCTATTTCTTAGCTCTCTTTATCATCCTAATGATGGATCATAGAGTATGATCCGAAACGTTGATGTTAAAAAACATACACAATCACACCCAGAAGTGAATACATAATTTTATGGATTGTGGAAATCTATTACAATTAATCAACTATCTTTCTTAGTCGATATTGATTCTCAGTCATTAATAGATTTTCTTGATACATACTATGGCTTAGTTGACACTAGCATCACTCTACATTACTTAACCTTTTACTCTATTACTCAATTTAGCTTAACTTTCTTGATATAAACAATCACTTTACTAAATATCAAAGTCTAACTAATCAAATATCCATTCTAGCTTCCTTTTCATAACTCAACCATTCTTCTAGGTTCTATTTTTATGAGAAATTTCTCAAATCCTCTTCATTAATTAAATATATATGACTTTTATAGTAGGTAGAAATATGTCTTATTAGTAGATTTGACATCAATTAAAAAACAAGAATTACTCCAATTGTAACTTTTCAACAATCCTACCCACTTGACCAAATATTTCTTGTATATGTTCTTCCTTATCTTCGTAATGATCTTTGTGTCCAAGATCCTTTCTGGACTCTTTGGATCATGGTGTGGAATTTCTATAACAACATCTTCCAATTCTTTAACCTTCACCTTTTGTACATGCATCTATGTCTCTTGTATAGGGTGTTACATCATAAATGTTAAATATAGGAGAAATGTCGAGATGTGAGGGTAGTTAAATTTCATAGGCATTAAGGGCATGTTTCTTCAACATCTTGTAGGGGCCCACTATTTTCATCATTGGTTTAGAATAATTTTCTTTAAGCAACCTTTCTCTCTCAAGGTATGCCCACACCAAATCTCCCACTTGCAATTGTAAATTGCTTCTCCTTCTATTTGCAATTAATTTGTACTTTTTAGAAGTATTTTGTGATGATATTTTGACTTGATCATGGATTTTTTTATACTATCTACAAACTATTCTCTATGGGGCCTTACCTATCCATCTTGAGGAAGATCCCTTAGTTCCAACACACCTCTAGGATTTTGACTATATAGTATTTGAAAAGGGCTCTTGTCAATGCTTCTATTGACTAAGTCATTGAAGGAAAACTCTATATGTGGTAAGATACAACTCCACTTTTATCCATACTATTTGGTCAAATATCTTAGTAAGTTCCCTAAAAATCTATTCATCACTTCAATTCTCCCATCTTTCTATGGGTGACATGTAGAGATGAAGCTCAAATTGGTGCCCAATCTTTTCCACAATTTCCTCCAAAACTAGCCAATAAACTTTACATCTTTGTCAAAGACAATTATTTGGTGTAGTCCAAGTATCCTCACTATTGGCTATGTATGTAGCATCACTTGCACTCTTGCATGGTAGGAAATGTGTCATTTTACTAAAACTATCCACCACTACATAAATGTTATCAAACCCCTTTTGATTTCTTGGTAAGGCCATGAAAAAATCCATACTAGCTACAACTTTCCCAAGGTCTAGTAAGAATGGGGAGGGTTTGATACAAGACTTCATTAGTTTATGTTCCCTTGTCTTTCTAATAGATGGTATGGGTTTCACCAAAATTTCTAACATCTCCAACCCAAAATTTCAACCTTAGTGCCACAATACTTTTCTCTAATAGAGAAACTAGGGATACAAAATTGGTGAAATTTAAATAGAAGACCTATCTTGAATCAAAAAATCATAATAATCAACATGGTATGCATCAAAAAATTTAGTACAAACTTTTTAGGTCTCATGAAATTCTAAATCTATCTTGTACACATTCTTCAAAGAATCAATCCCCGCACTTTGCAATCTCCCTTCCTGCACAGAAAGTCCTCCTACTCAAAGCATTTCCCACTTTGTTAGTAACCACTTTTATGTTTAATTGTGAGTTTATATTTATGAATTGATTCCACCCATTTCGTGTGCCTATGGCTTGATTTCTCCTAGCTATTTAGAAAACTAAGTGCTTGGTTGTCAATGAAAACAACATTTTTTTGGTAGGAGGTAATGCCTCCACTTTTTAAATTCTTGGACCAAAGCATACATTTCCAAATCATAAGAGGATTATTTCCTCTTAGCCTCATTAATTTTGTCACTAAAAATACAATGGTTCTTCCTTCTTGACTTGGGATTGCACCTATGGCTATGTTGGATGCATCACACTCTTTTGTAAAACCTTTTTAGAAATCTAGAAAAATAAGTAAATGTGTTTAGATACCTTTTTTTTGAGAATTTGAAAAGATTCTTTTGCCTCCTTGGTCCACACAAATCTGCACTTTTGTCCCCCCTTAATAGTCTCCAAGATTGGGGCACAAATATGGCTGAAACCCTTGATGAACTTCCTAAATAAAGTGGAAATCCCTTGAAAGCTTATCACCTTAGTCATGGTTCTTGGAGAAGGCCAATTTATTATGCTTCCACCTTGTCTAGATCCTTTCTTAGGTTTCCTCTGGATATCAAAAAACTCAAGTAAACCAAATCCTTCCACAAAAAGGCACACTTCTCCAAATTGATTTAGGAGTAGTTCATCAAACAATATTTATAAAATCAAATCCAAGTGCCTTATATGTTCATCCTTAATCTTATTAATAATGAGGATGTCATCTAAATAAATTATTACAATTTTTTCAAAAAGAAAAAATCAAGCACTTTGTTCACAAGTCTCATAGATGTGTTTGTGTATTTGTCAAGCCAAAAGGAATCACCCTTCATTCATAAATGCCTTCCTTTATTTTAAATGTAGTCTTCCACTCATCTCCAACCCTTGTCCTAATTTGGCGGTCTCCACTTCTCAAATCCGCCTTTGAATAGTATCTAGCACCTCCTAAACATTCCAACAAGTCTTCAATTCTAGGCATAGGGATCTTATTAGTGGCCCTTGAGTTTGTGCATAATCTTAAGGTTCCTTCTTTCTATATCCAATGTGGCAGGAACTTCTATACAAGGACTCAAAATCTTAGTTATTATCCCTTTTTCCAATAATTCTTGGAACTTCTTAGACATTTCTTCATTTTGTTAATTTCTCTATATTTTGGCTATTTTCTCTAATAGGGGGTAGGGAATTCGGAAAATATTTGGTCACAATATGTTTTCACCAACAAATCTCTTACCTCCTTTGGACCCACTTCCCTTCTTTGTTTTTCCTTCTCTTTCATGGTACTTTTTAATCTTGTTTAAGTATGATCATTAGGGAATAGAAAAGGCTATTCTTCTCCTTTACAACCTCTAGAGAATATTTTCCTCCCATAAACATGAACTTAGGCTCTTTTCTATTCTTTAGGGTTATCAAGTAGGGGTAACAAGGTTATCCTTTCTCCTTTGTGCAAGATGGTGTAGGTGCTCTTTTTTCCATTATGGTGTTCAGTGGAAATTTTTCATCTGTCAGTTTATTCAAATTTACTAACAAAATAGGTAGACCAACCACAACATATGAGACAAAGTCTCTCCTACCTTAAAGGGAAGGCTCCCCCTTCTCACCGTTCCTTGGATCAACTCAAGGTAAGGAAGAAGTTGAGAGATTTGTAAGGGGGATTACCAAAATTATTTCCTCTTAACCTTTAGGAAAGAAAACACTTAAAACAAGTAATGTGCATTGAGTAATGGGAAAGATGAAATCTCTAACTAAACTTCTATTTAATAGCTAGAAATGATGATGCTGATAAATCAACACCAACTCAAAGGATGAGTAAAAGTATATCGGCTTGGCTCTATGTCTTATTTTAATCTATTATATGGGAATACACTCTACTATTGGGGTGTAAAGACTTCTAGGAGTAGGGAATTATCACTATTTTTGGTGTATTTGAGATGGAAATAAAAGCTATGGTCAAAGCTTAGATAGTATATTTAACACCACTCCCAGTCAAGCTTCATCTTTGATTGCTTCTTAATTCACTATTCTCTATTATAAGAACCCAATAACATGAATCAAAGATAATAGACAAAAATCATAGTCAAAGCTTCCAATTTTCACTATCAAAATTGGTCTCAGTTAGAGTTTCATCTCCAATTGCTTCTTTGTATTTACTTTTCTTTAAAATAGTACTAAACAATCAAAGTTATGCTTGCACACTTTTATTAGATATTTCTTGCATAGAATAAAAGATATATTTTACAATGAGAAGGGGTACTCCTTATTTGGGAAAAAGAAGTAAAGAAAAATGAGGAAAAAGTGGGAGCAACTCAACCACTTCAACCTAGTAAAACTAGGTGAGAAGAATAATTGGATTACATGTCATAAGAACATGCAATTGGATTGCATGTAATTACATCACATGCAATTCATCCTATCCAACTACAACTAAAAATAATAAGATGGATAAATTTGAATTAATCCTTGAGATTGTCAAGGAAAGTGTTGTTTATGACAATACAATCATGAACCATAGGAACATTTGGGATCTCCATAATCTTTGAAATGGCTTCAATTCTAACTGTATTTGCATGTGCTAATTTTACAACTTTTTTATTCTTTGCAAGGGAATCCCACAAGTGATTTTCTACAAACTTCTATGTAGTCACCTTTACATTGTATGTATTCCAAATTGTCTTGAATCAAAATCAACATTGACTCTATTGTTTACCTTGAGGTCATTTCTTCTTTAGTGAACATGTTGTCATGTTCAATAAAGACCTTGCATCCCATCTACTTCAGATCACTCGTGATCTCCATTTCCACAATTTGGCAACCTTCTAAAGCTCATTGTAACTCTATCAAAATTTTCCCCAATATTTTCTCCTCATGACCCTAAAGTCCCTGATTTATGTAGAAAATATCAGAGGATGGAATGATCTATGAAATCAAGACATCTAGATCAATGTCTTCCATTTGAACCAAAATACCCAAAATTTATTTCAAGGTATTGGTTTATTAGTCATTGGAAGAAGTCATGTCATGGAGTATCTCCTTAACACCTCTAATATGTTCAAGAAATTTTATTGCATCTTTAATGGATTAAAATCCTAATGAGATAGCTCGTTCGAACCAAGCCTTTGTTGTCTTAGCTCTCTAATTTACATGAGTTTCTTGATATGTGATGACTATGGATTGTGCTAATTTTTGGTAGATGACCTTATGAAGACACACAATCTCCTACTTAAAATAATTCTTCTTTTCCCAAATATTTTGATTTCTTTTTGACAAAATGGCAAGATAATCTTAGGCATCCTGCAAATGCCCCAACCAAATTGTCTAGCAAAGGCTCTGCAATCTCAACATACATGGTCTTTTTAGAATCAACAACAATTCTTGAAATGAATTTTGCTTTTAAATATTTAGACTCATTCTTCTTGACAGGGAAATTATCTAGAGGTACTACAACATTCCTTCTCTTCATAGTGATTTTTTCGAACCATGTAGGAAGAATGAGACCTTCATCTGTTGAAATAGGAAAAGTGGTTACAATAAACATTGACCCTGATTGTGTTTCTCTTGTGATCCTGCATGATTTATTTTACATGGTCAACCATGGGTGTCCTCTAAGATGACTTTATCATGAACATCTTGAACCCTGGAACTAAGGTATCAAGTTAGGAAACTTGACCTTTTGGGTGAGATGGAAAATCTTCAAACACATTTACCAAGCTCTCATAATGCTCCCCTATGAGGATTATAGGAGTTTTCAAAGAGACGAGGAGTGCCAATATGATCACTTCCACAATGAAAAATGGTGGAGAGTGAATCCACATCATTTATATGACATCCAAGAGGGGTTATTCCTAAGTGGATGGAACTAGTTTTTTTTTTGGTTGTAGGGGAGATATGATCTCTATCTCTCCCTCTTTCTCTTCAACTTCTTCATAAAATTCTTCCTTTGATTCTTGAGCTTTTAGGGATGTTTTAGAAGATTCTAGAGGTGATTTTGATACTTTTCACCTTTGACCTTGAACTTCAGAGTTTTAGCTATTGCTGAAGAGGATGAACCATCCTTTCTTGTAATCTTGACTTGAGATGTTATTCCAATAGGTCCAAAATGGTTGCAATCTAACCCAAGTTTTAAATGTACTCTCTAGAGGCCTTTGATCTTCAGCCACTTGTTATTATTTACTAAGATAGATTGGAATTTATCATTGATAGAAATGCCTTCTCTTTGTTGCCATTGAATAGGGAAAGGAGAATGGTTATCAAAGCCCACCTTATGATATTATGGATGTAGGATGATGTCATCATATTCAACCTAAAAACTTGGTGGAATCTCAACCATGTTTAGGTCGATGATTTTCTATAGTGTGAGTTTGCAGCAGTCCATTTTCATGATGTCCACCTTCATGAGCAATTCAGTCCATACATCATCCATGCAATGAAACAAGGGTGAATGCTTTTTAATTTTTGAATGCATCCCTTGATAATTATAGTCGAACCTAGCTTTCAATTTCTTCAAAGTGATAAGTTGAAGTTTTGCTTCCATAGATTTTACTTTGTATACTAAATTGAGCATAAACTAACTAATTGCAAGGGGTTTGACTATGGTAATGCCAAATCCTTGCCCGTGCTGACTATATAATTGGTATGATTTCACCTCCATAAGTTGGTTGGTCAATTCCATTAGAATAATCCTATTGCAGGATATCTTTGTAAGGTATACGATTCCTCTTGAAAATAACCAACTTTCAAATAGGTGAAAGTTGGAAATTTCAACAAGATGTAGTTGAACTGATTTACCCTCTCCTAGGCTTCATCTGATACTCTTTTTATTACTAGCTCTTTATCAAAATAACACCTAAAATGTCCAAAGAATGCATCTTGAACCCTCCTATAATGATACTTTTTCTATATCAATGTAATTTGGTCATAATAGTTTCAAAATTGGAACTAGAGTCTAATTGCCCTTGGTAGAAAGTCTTGACAAGGCTTCCATGGCTACATCGATGTAGACCAAGTAAAAATTAATATAGGATAGTGTTGATGTTTAAGCATGAACCAAATTTTCACATAGTGGTGTGCTTATAAGCTCTCTCCAATAGATGGGTTCCTTGTTATCAAAGATCTAAAGGATAAATTTATACATCCAAGGTTCAAAATCACTAGATTCCTCAAGACCACATACTCTACAAAGGATCAAATACTTAACTTCTAGATTGAAGTCAAATTTTTGTATTATTTTAGGTCACCCATAAAATTTGGTTCTTTGATTATCCAGCCAGTATGCATTTGTGTGCCTTTGACTATCCAATTTGTTCTAGTTTTGTGGTTGTAGAGACATCTCTTTTAACAAATATATGCATTCTAAATTCTGAGGAACTCTAAAGATTTTCTCAATAACATTCAGATCCAAGCCAATAATGACCTTGTCATCCGCATTCTTGATTATTTTTCTTAGGGTTGAAATGTTGAGCACAACCCAAGATGAACTCAGGTTCCAGGTCAACCACAAGAAAAGTAGATACCAGATGAATATTTCTCTTTTTGATGTGTTTCATCTCTCTATTGGAAAGAGCTTTGATTCTTTGTGAGAAATCCATTGTGTCTGAATGTTGGATACAATTATCCAATTGTGTGTTGTCTTTGATGTTACACAAATGTCATATCAGTTATCTGTCAGCATCTACTAAGCTTAGTTGGTCTACAAGATGATTTTTAGTGTCCACTAAGCATTCTTGGACATTACCTTGCATAGACAGTGTCTACTAAGTTCACTCGGGCATCGAAGGATTTTGTGGTAGAAGTCAGTGTTAACCGAGCTCTCAAGGTCAGCAAAGGAAAGTTATTGTTTACCAGGTTCACTCGGTAACCAAAGGATTCTACATGGTTCATAGTGTTAACCAAGCTTCTGATGGTTAACACAGGAAATCATTTTTGGAATAGTGTTTACCGAGCAAGGTTGGCTAATGAAGGAATTTGTTAAATTATGAATTAAGGCTTAAATGTTTTAAGTATTATTTCCAACTGACTATGGTAATGATTATTGGTGATTGTAACTTGTGAATGAGCTGACTTGATAATCTAAATGGTATGTATGAAAGATCAAATGAGAATTCTAAGTGTGTAAGAGTGTGAATGAATGAATAAATGAGTGGGCATGGAATTGGATTAATTCTTTGTGAGAGAAAATTTTGAAGGATGGTCAGATATCCTTGAGGAGAAGCAAAGCTATATTCGATCAGGAAGGATCTAGTGGAGCAAAACAAAGATCTATAATCAGCAATTTCAATTGCATCTCATTCAGGTCATTTCATTGTTACTTTCTAATCATTGTAGTAGTGATTCCAAAATCTCTTAATAGAGTTGGTCTAATAGCCATTTTGTAAATCCTCTAACAAGGTGATAGAATTTTTCTAAAGACATCTAACAAGGCCACTCCTAACAAGGTGATTAAATCCTCTAATAGGATCACACCTAGCAGTGTGTTTTGTAACCTTTAACAAGGTTGGCTCCTAACAAGGCTTACTTTAGAAGAGTGAAAATCAGTAGCTAGTTATGTTGGTGGTTTTTTCCATATTGGGTTTCCATGTTAAATCTAGTGTCTTATGTGTTCATTCTATTTCTTTTATGGTTGCAAGTTATTTTTCATGTTTAAGTTCTATTAAAGTTAACATTCACTACATTTACCGAGTTATAGCATTTTATGAATGTTTACCGAGTGACAACAGTAAATAGATTTATCAAACATCTAAGGGATATGTGGATTTGTTTTTGTGGTAACTGATTCACCCCCCCTCTTAGTTACTCCATCTATATTTCCAACACGGCATGCCCTATATCCATAGGTAATACATGATCTAGAGCAGATGAGATGAGTGATGTAGTTGTATAAGCCAATTCCTTATCATACTAGTATTCCATCTTCCCTTTGGATTTTGATGGCATAGAGATGTCTTGTGCTACAACATGGAAATTCCAAAGAGTAAATACATCATCTAAAGGTATTAACTCTATGAAGATGTTAGTCTTTGATTAGAAAAGGCAGATCTATGAGGAAAAAGGTGTTCAAAGTATTAATTAGATACTCATGGAACATGTGTGAAGACATGAAATGGTTTGGAAAGCATATATATTTGGACAAAAAGGGTCAAAACAACACCTATAAGGAAGTATTGCATGTGGGTAAGGATGGGATTTTGTTTGTATGGCCAAAAATTCAAGCTTGATGCATGTGAATGTATACAAAATGATGACTTTGGTATTTATAAGATTGACCTTTTACCAAAATTGAGATCTCTAGACATAAGTACATGTGGTAATTTATTTGTGGTTAACATGTAATTGGGTTCGGAGGATGTAATTGTATGTGTTGAAAAATGGATGAAGTATTAATTGGCATGAAAAATAAAAGGTGAAAGGTTGTAGATACAGTCACATTCTTGGAAAGGAATTATCAACCTTCTTCCAAAAAAGAAACCAAAACAAGAAATCAAACAAACAAGAAAAACTAAGTACAAAAAAACAACATACCTCTTTCTATTGACTCAGACATGACAAACTTAAAGATATTCTTCTACATGCAATTTTATTTTTGGAGTTTGGAGGATTTTCAAGAATTTGAAATGAGAAGATTTCATCTTATTTAAAGGAAAAATGCAAAAGATATGGCATGCCTTTGAACAAATGGATAAAAATGAGCCAAATAATACAATATAATGGCAAAGAAAACAAGAAATATAAGAAAAATTAAAATCTTCTACTTACTTGGAGCTCAATGAGCCAAAAATGGAGGAAATAGAAGTTGAAATGAAAATTGGGTTCTCCAATTGCAAATAAATACAACTCAATAGCTTTTGACCAATTCAAAGTTGCAAATGGTAATCTCCATGGGCATATACTTGGGTATTTTTGCATGTAGAAGGAAAAATACAAGTTATTAAACACTTGAGATGCAAAATGTTTTGATGAAATGCATCTTTTTGCACATTTTTGGGAAAATATGTGCCCTCCAAATGCACAAGCATGAGGTTTTTTTATGTTATTGGTGAAAAATACAATCTTCACATGCCAAAACTTGCATTCAAACTCCGAAATGTCTCCTCCCAACAAAAAATAAGTGGATTGTAAATGCAATGTTCTAAGTGTTTTTGGTTAAAATGTGGTCTTTTTGTGTCAATGCATGAGGCATTTTAAAAATAAAAATAAAAAAAATAAAAAGTCTCCAATATCATTTGCATGCATGAAAATATATAGTTGGACCTTAAACATGCAATTACACATGTAATTTTGCCTTAGAATGTCAATGTTTTTGGCTTGGGAAGCCAAGTCATACTCTAAGGATAAGATTACATATTTAAAATTAACATATATGTAGGTTGAAGATGCAAATTGCACTCTCCCAGCCTCATTGCATATTTAAAATATGCAATACATGTTATGCCTTAGGCATTTTTGGCTTTGGAATGCAAAAATCGGGTCTTAGGATGTCATTACATGTGTTTTTAGTACAAAATTGCACTCTATAAGGGGAAATACATATTACAAGTTGATTGGAAAAAGCTATTTATATGCAAATTATGGTCTTGAAGGCCCATTATATATTTAAAACTACACTTTTTTTATTTACCCAAGTCCATAACTTGACTTCCTAGAAAAAATTGCACTCTCCAAGTGCTATTACATGTGACATCTTTTGCACGTAAATGATACTCTTCATGTAGATGGGAATCCTAGAAGTCCATTACATGTTTGAAATATTCTTTAGTGTGTCAAGAACATGTATTTCAAGGCCAAAATTAGACTCTAAAAGTGCATTTGCATGTAAACATGTAAAAAAGATATGGTATTGAGTTTACATAACTTCAGTGACCAATTTAGCATATGTCTAATTATTTTATGAGTTAATATTACTTAGAGGGGTCAAATAACATATTTACGCTATATAGTTTATATATAATGTGCAAATATTATTCAAAAAGTAACATTTAACTTAGATATTTTAAAATAAAACATAATGTAAAACTCAACATTAAATTAGAACTATATAGTGATAAAGTCGCTTAAGTGAGAAATTGAAAAGAAACTCAACATGAAAATATAACATAAAGTGCATTATAGTCCCTTAAGTAACATAAAGTGAATTTATGTTATATTTTTTAAAAAGTGAATGTCAATATTAAAATATAACATTAATATTTTAATTATGTGATTGCACTTTAATTAGAGTTCAATTTTTGGGCACTTAAATGATAATATATTTTGACTACCAAGTCTGATTAATCCCTAAGATATATCAAAGCGAAGGGAAAATTGAATGCAAGAGTTTGGACGAAACAAAAAGACTAAAAATAACTAAACACACACTTGAAAATGCAAATAAGGACCTTAAATGCTTCAAAAATCAAGCAAATCCTTAATAAAATGAAAAATTAAAAATTAAAAGGACTTGACAAAATAATTTAGTAAAAGGATTCGTTATGTGAATTGGGATCAATTGGTTGATCAATGTTGATCAATTATATGATGAATTATCTCAGAGAAATGTGGAACTAAGTTGAATTTTTTTTGTACTATTACCTACATTTTAAGGTGACAAAATACAAGGCAACACATGGTAGGCTTCTAAGTCATACTAGCAAGGCCTCCCTAAGAGTTAGTGGCAAGAATCCATTGGCACTATACTACAGAGCACTCTATCTTTATAAAGTGTTGGATGTGGCACACTCCTTAATTTCTACTTCTCTATAACTTCATTAGAAACTAAATTTTTAGTAGAACCAAAATCAATTAAAATGTAACATACTTTACCTCCAATTTTTCGCGTGGTCCTAAACATGGAATTTCTTTGTGGTGGTTTTAGTGGACATGGTGCCTTGATCAATGTCCTCTTTATCAAAAGTGTTTCCCCTTGTTTGGGTGCTACAAATGATCTAGGAGAGTTGACACTTTGAGAATCCTCCTTTTTTATTATAATTGTCCTCCCGTCCCCTTAAGAACTTGAACTTTCCTTCTTAGGACACTTTGAAGTCACATGTCTAGGTTGGTGGCTTCTAAAACACTTGAAGGGTTTGGAACTTCTCCCTCCAATCCTTCCTCTTGAATTGATCTCCTTCCTCTATATGTACCTTTGAATTTTTTCTCCCCTTGGGTATTCTCCTAGTTTTATTCACCAAAGATTTGAAATCTTGGCCCCTTCCATTAGGTATTTGTTTGTCTCTATTTTGGAATCTTCCTTGATTGTCTTGGTCTTGCTTCCTTTGTAACTTCTCATCAAATTTTAGTGCTAACTAATAGCATTTTTGGACATTATTAATGGTGGAGGGGCTTAACTCATCTTGCTTATTCACCCTTAAGCCATGCATATACCGTGCTAACTTATCACTCTCTCATTATATAGTTTTGGACTTCATAACAATTCTCTGAAAGTCCTAAGTATAATTGAAGATATCCATCTCCTTGTATCTTAAACTTTTCCTCCTTTTATGAAGTTACACTTCATAATCAACTAGTATATATGCCTTCTTGATCAATGTTATCATCTTCTTCCATGTAGATATTGGATTCTTGTCCTACTTCACTCTTTCATCTTGAGAAAAGTTCCACCATGTTAAGGTTGATCTCTTTATCCTGTATTTGGCTATCTTCACCCTTTGGTGTTCAGGGAGGTCTTCACATTCAAAATAACTTGTGAGGGAGTCAATCCAATCCACTTTTGCATCAAGGTCCACCTTTGCATCATACACTAGTTGATCCAACTTCCCCTCCATAGTCCTTCTCTTTATGGACGTCAAGGCTTTTAGGAGGGCCTCTGGTTCATAGGAACCCCTTCTTCTTCCTACTCAAGGGGCTCTTCATCACTCCCCTCTTCACCATTTCCAAAGTTTTCTTCACCCTTCTTATCAATCTTACTCTTCAATCTTTCCAACCCTTTCTCAAGTCTTTATTCTTTATTATCTTCTCTCTTACAATCCTTTCAAGTTTAACATTGGTTATCCTTGTGGGTATGTTTTATATTTATCCTTCTCCCTTTGACATATTGCATCTGAATCATTCTTCCAAAGGATATTTTTATGCTTTGATACCACTTAATGCAGAGAGGACTGCAAATAGTGTGGTTATGGGTCTTTCACCAAAATCACCTTCCAATAATCTCCTCAAGACTCCTTCATTTCAACCATTGGTTTATAATCAAAACTTTATGTTCAAGGATTCAAAGCGAGCTAATGGACTCCACTAATCAACCTATGAAAAGTTCATCACAAGGCAAGTTTTTAGTTTAGGACCAATATCCCTATTCATGGGCAAGATGTGGGTTTGACCTTCAAACACTAAAAAAATACAAAGTAACACCTTATGAACCTTGAGGGTAACTAATGAACTGAGATTCATCCACTAATTAGGCTCCTAAAGTTTCACAATGTATTCAACCCTTAGTCGGCTAGTAGATAGGCCTAAAATAATTAGGTCACTCTAAAAGGTTTTTGGTACATAACTTTGAAAACTCTAACATAAACCCATGAGTAAATGTACATTCCTACTACCCAATTCAAAGTTTTATGAGATTCCAAAATATTAGGGTCAGATCCACTCAACATGCCCCTCTACCCTTATTGTGTTTATAGACCTAATAGGACTAATTAGGCTCCAAATATAAATAAATTGATAGGAAATGGATTGTTTTAACTTGTCAAATCATGCATGTCCTAACTCCAACTAAACCTTCATGTTGCATCCCCTAACTAGAATTTATCCACTGTAATCACATTTACTGTTATTTCCTACTAGAGCAAATAAGGATGCTAGGTTTAGGACTTAACCTCAAAAATAACAAGCAATGTTTTCCACTACCATGCTTCTAGGATACTTAAGAGTATTAACCCCATTTTATATTCACAAAAAGATGTATAAATCCAGCAATGGAAAGTCAAGTTAGGGCCATTTTTGTTAGAAACCCTTATGATAATAAAGGTTTGGTAACTACTTGCAGAAAAACTAAAATTCTTCTTGTATTTCTCTACATCAGATGGTGAAATCAAATAAAGATGGAAGCTAAGAGAAATCAATATCATACCACTTACATTGATCATATGTGTGAATCTGCACAAGTCTATACTATGTGCAGAAATAGAGAAAATGTACCAAAATTCACTATTTTATTATTCCATACTTCACCACAGTCTTCACAAATCATCATTCTACCTTCCCCCAGCCATTAGATGGCTATTTATACCTTTCCAAAGGGTTACAAGTTCCATTTGAATTAATAATTTTGTTAATAAGGCATTTTGCTAATTTTTCTTAAAAGTTGTCAATATTTCTTTTTGCAACATTTACATATTTCTTTCCATAATCTTTGTACTAAAGACTTGGTGGGGATTCAAAATGACTACCAACCTCCTAATACTATTCCAAACTATGGAAAAAATAACCTATCATGCCCTTTGACCAAGTTTGACCCAAGGTTTATACTTACACCTTGTGTCAAATGGCCTTACAAGAAGGACTCATACATAGATCTATGCATCCTTATTACAACTTGCACAATTTTAGCCTACCCTAAATAATTTAGGAGGGACTCCCTTGCACCAATTTATACTTTATATTTTCATTCCATTATCTTGTGCAAGTTAATTTCCTAGTATGGAAGGTTTCTTTTTATTCTTGTAAATTTGTATGTTGTAGAAAAATGATAATGGATGCTACATCACATAAGTTATTTCTTTCGCATTATTTCATTAGTTATGGTCTTCAAATAGTTTCTTGAAGGATACAATAGAATCCGTATGTGAATAGGTTATATTTTATTTTATTTTGTGTATATTAGGTGGAGAGACTAACCATATTTCAATCTAGTGCATCACCCACTTTTGCTTTCAACATTTAATTCCATACATTCCTTCTCCCTTTTCCTAAGAAGAAGTAGTTAGGTGCATCTTGATTGTGAAGAATTCAACCTTCTCTGGAGATTCATTCTCAAAGTTAAATTCCCTCACTTGGAGGTTGTTTCCATATTACACAAGGTTGCTTGAGGGTCATATCTCAAGCATGGGTGCAAACTTTTGTGTCAACAGCTTTTGGCACACCTAGTGGGGCATTGTTTCAACTACATGAGTCTATTGGTTAGCTAGTTCAATCTTTACTTATTGAGAATTTGGATGTTTTCTCAGTGACATCAACCTTTGGAGGCATTCAATCAAGCACCATGATGACTCTAAGTGTAATTTATTGATTTCAAACAAACCAAGTGCTTGTATGTATAAAGTTCATTATGATCTTTTGTGATTTCTAATATTTCTATGTAATCATTTATCTAAATGCCTAATCATGGATCTGTTTCATAGAGATTCTTATTATTCTCCCCCATATGATGAAAATTTTATCTGTCACCCCTCATACTATAATTTTCAATTTCAAGTATAACCTATTTATGGTCCAAATTTATTTTCAACACCATATAGCCAACATATCCAATATTCCTATTCTCTCATCCCTACTCCATGAGTCCCATCATCATTGTACAAAAAGATTGTGAACATGATGTTGGATTTCTAAAGGTAGATTGACTTGAAGTTTCATAAATAATGTAATTTTTTGGTTTTCAAAAGCCATGTGGGTGAGCAATTGCAAGCTTCAGTAGATAGGGTTTGGACCCTCCATAGGAAACAATCTTGGTTTGGAGCAACAAATGGAGGTTCAATATGGAAAAAATGAGAAAGGATTTTCTTGTCAGGCTCTTCCTCAAAACCAAGAACTAGATTTATTTGTATCTCATTCACTCTCTAGAGTGGAAGTATGAAAGTTGTAGTTTAAGGTAGACCTTGCAAGAATGTGTTCCATTGCAGATGAAGATACAAGGTTCAAACTTTCTCAAATCAAGCATCTGAAGCACAAGAAGCTACTAGAAGAAAAAATTCCAACTTCAGATAGAGAACCCATCCCATTTTGCATAATTCCACACAGAAGTCAAAGAATTATTCACCAACTACATTGCCAAATCCACCATCTGAAGAAGAGACACCCAAATACAAGTTTTCTAGCTTCAAAAGGAATGAGCCTTCCCAATTTTCCATTTTAATCTACAAAGATCTTGAGCCTAAAACTCCTTGGCTTGATGTTGAGCAATTTTTAGTGGAGGGAAAATAAAAGGAAGACATTCCTACCCTTGAGGAAAAAATCATAGTTAATCAAGCTTCAGATGGGGAAGAAATACCAGACCTATTGCAAGAAAAGGAAGAGTGGAACCATCAATTGCAACACAATGAAAAGCATGAGAAGAAGGAAGAAGAAAATTTAAATGCAAGGTATGAGATGGAAGATGATTTTTCTAGCATCATAATGGATTTCTACTCAAGGCTTGACACCATACCAATAGCTCCCAAGGAGGTGGTTCATGGGAAACACAAAGAAAAGGTGGGAATTATTTATTCACAAAGAAAGGAGGAGCTATTTCTAAACCAACAAAATATCATTATTGCAAAGCACAACAACATAGTCATAGTTGATTTCTCAGATCCAATACCATTAAGAGGATGCCCCATAAGGCATCTAGATCTACAAAAAAATAGCAAGTTGGCCATTGTCATGCTTACTTCAAAGCATGAGGGAGAGTATCACAAAGAGAAGAATGTGTATCTTTTTGAAATTTAAGATAATGTCTTAGTGCTAGAAAGCTTTTTTTTCTCAACATTAGGAAGGTATTCCAAAATGCAGCAGTATGTCTGTCATGTTTATTATTCTATCTAGTTGTTCAAGTGCATGAAAAAAACAAGAAATTAGTAAGGAAGGAAAACTACTTCAATAAGCCAGTGAATCATTTTGTTCAATTTTTGTGTTTGTAAAGTTTTGTACATATAGGCTAGAAGTTTCTAGCTTTCCAATAAGTGCATGAGCACAATTTTTTCCCTCCTAGAGATAGCATATGTTGATGTTTTGCCAATTTGTAGAGTTTCTTATTTCCATGTTATGACAAAACACTTTTTTTTTCTTTCTACTAATGACTTTATGCCTAATTGATTACTTCAAGGCCACTAATCATATGCTTAGTAGACAAGCATCCCACTTGAGTTACTAGAAATGTTGTTGACATCCCATCCCCCACCCCTGGCCCTTAGCCCATTATAGATGTGTATTGTGTTTTCTTCTCATATAGCTCAAAACATTGTGTTTTTTTCCTTTGCTGGTTTGCATTCTTTGTTTGGAAACAAAATAGATTAGTACCTTTGTCTCACATTCAAGAAGAATTAGAAATTGTGATTTTTTTAATGTGTAAACTCACAACAAACAAAGTGCCAATAAGGCATGATGCCTTTTTGAAAGGAGGTGGTTATTGCGCACAGGGCCCATGTGACTTGTAGGGTATTTCGATGACTAATTTGTTGAACACATAAGTATGTTTTGATTGGCTTGGACCGATGTGGCTAGTAATGTGGACAATGTAGGATGTGACATTGTTGGTGAATTGGCATTCTAGAGGTGCCATGTGGCACAAAAATTGAGGAGGCCAAGTAGGACCCCAGGAGGTAGGTGACATGATTTCGACATCCTGTGATCAAGTGTGATGAGATGATGTCATCACATGATAAGAGATTATGACAAATGGAATTTTGGCCCATAATGTGGCTATGAGGTTGGCTATTTTACAGTGGTAGGTTATAGATCAATGAGAATATGACACATGGAATGTAGTTTGAGATGATCAAATGGACTCTGGTGACATATAGAGGGATCTCATGATCTTGCAATCTGGCTTAACGAGGAAAGAAAAAGTTCACATGGTCATGAGGTCATGACACATGACAGTCAAGCTATGACCAAGTGTGTGATGTGGTGAGTGTAGGATGAATAAGAAGATGTCATGTGACATGTAGTTCAAGAATAAATTTTGTCTCAATAATACACAAGCAAGAGATATCAACTATGGAGATAAAAATTAAGCTATGTACTTTTGAGTGGTCCTTTTGTTTGTCTTATAGGACTAAAGAAATCCATCCCCCAAGCCAATAGACTAATGTCAACTGCAATTTCAACACTAGCATACTAGAACCTTGACTATTCAATGTAATCCAACAATATCAAGACTTGTTAGACACGTTTTTTTAATAAAAATTTGTAAATAATAGCCTTTTAAGATACCAAACAATTCTCAAATTCAAACCCACAAGCTCAATGACCCAACGTAAGCACAAAGGCCATGAACATTATGGGGCAACAAGGTTTGAACTTTAATACTAGCCGCACCAATGAAGTGGTTTACTTGTTGCTCTAAATGGGTCACCCCTTATTAGGTGCATCAATTGATAGACATTAAAAAAATTCCATATACCCTACATTGAAAACATCTATTTGAGCTCCTTTAGTCAATACATCCCTTATCCATTAAAAAAAAGGATATGCTATTGAATGATCCCCAACTTTGGCTAAATTCATTTTTTTCACAATGTCTACCCTACCTATCAACAATACAATAAAATATCATTGATTATGGTATAAAAAAGGGATACTTATTTTCAGCTCTAGAGAAAAAAATGAATCTAAAATTTATCAATTAAACTAAGCCAAAAATTCTATTATATATATCTTTGGTTGTTTTCTCAACTATCAAACTAATATCTTTCCTAAAAGCTCAATAATTTCAAACAACATTATACATTTCAACAATAATAAGATTGTTGAAATCAATATATTCACAACTTGCAATGCTAATTTATGAGAATAAATAAATAAAGCATTTAGTTAAAAGTGATTGGATTTTTTTAGCTCATTGAACCAACAATCCTTATTTTTTCCATATCTTTAAGTACTTGGGTTTGGGATATTGTTAAAACCTTAATGTGTAGGCCCTTGCATTAGTCTTAGTAATGATGTATTAATCAAAAAAGTGTTTTGTATGGATCTTTTCTATTATTTGTTTCCTAATATTATCAACTACACTTCTACTTTTGTTTCATAACAATGTCATATAGTTCAAAACATTAGATATTTCATTTTCACTATTGATTGTATTCTCAATGATACTTTTGTCCCCCCATGATCGACTAAAGTATGTATAGACAAAAGACCTCTCATACATGATATCTATGTAGAATTATTTCATCGTACCACACATATAAACACTTCATAATTTATTATTCTTCCAAACAATTTTAATTTTACTCTTAGACCCCCCTATACACCACCTAGAATACATATATAAAAGATCTTCTATGCATGATATATTTGTTGAATTCTTCCATTTTATTATATTCGTAAACAAAATAATTAAGCAATTTGAAATTTAGTAAAATACAGAGATAATTATTAAATTGATTTTGAAGTAAGAGCATATATTTCAACTATTGATCTTAAGTCAAAATTTATACATATCAAAAGATTTTAGTAACCAAGATTTTTTTTTCTACAAAATCTAAAATATACTTGCTTTATATTTGTTTGCAACTTAAGATGTTAATGTTGCAACAAACATGTCATGCCAAGTTGAAGATGAAGATTGTGTATGTAATAGTTATATAATTAATCATACAAAATTGATCAAATACTAGTCAAATTAACTTGGATATATCTATGAACATATCCATTATATTCTATATGTAATTGTTAATTTTATTTTTCCTAACGAAAAGTAGTATTAATTATGGTATTGCTATCTTCAAAGCAATATCACAATTTAAATTTCCTTAAAAAACATCACTACTTATCAAATTATACTAATTATGTTTTCTTAATTAATAATAAGTAGAAAAATTAATTAATATTTTTTCGAAACTATAATATTTTACTATAAATTTTCATTTATAAATGCATATCTTTAGTTTACTCTAGATGTTTCCCACAATTCATCCATATGCAATTGACAACCTTAATAGTCCTTGATCTATCATACACAAGAGACTAAAATTATTAATTTAATACAAAAAT
This sequence comes from Cupressus sempervirens, assembly GCA_028749045.1. NCBI lineage: Eukaryota > Viridiplantae > Streptophyta > Pinopsida > Cupressales > Cupressaceae > Cupressus > Cupressus sempervirens. Next base: position 462,701,100 of record CM053790.1, read on the forward strand.
AAACATATCCTTATTTTAAGACAGAATTTCGCTTTTTGAAAAAAGAGAGGTCATCGTTACTTTTTTCTATACACGTGAAATTCTTGGCCATATTTTACTCTGACTTGTGGGCCAAAGTGATAGTGTGCATAGAATTTAGTATAAAATAAACGATATCTACGTAGCACTTTGGCTACGCCTAGATAAGGATAGCTCACTATTATTCATTGTGTTAAAACATAATTAATTGTATTTGTATTAATATTATTAAATATAAATTATTATTAGTCCCTTGTCTTGAGGATATTATAGTTTTCATTGAGCTTTCTTGCATTGATCAATTTATAGGAAAATGCACTAACTCACTTAATCTAAAGTTTCCACCAACATTTCAATTTAAGTCTATTTTCTATAAAGATGACGAGGTAGCATTTTCCATGGCTATGCATGTGCTTTTGTTATTCTATATTATTAATTAAATTAAATTTAATATAATTTAAATTTTGATATAAAAGGATAGTCATTCTTGATAATTTAATTGTGAAAAGTAAAATAGAGAATTTATAATTAATAAATTATAAGTATAATAAATAAATAAATAAAATAAATAAATTTTAAAAATAATATTTATTATGTATTGATATTAAAATTAAAACTATGAAATTAATTGAAAAAGTATAAAGTAATATATTAATAATTTTCTTAAGAAAAATTAATTAAAATAGTAACCAATAAATAAATTTTTTAAAAGATGATAAAATAATTACAAAAGATAAACAATTAATTGATTATGGTGTATGATTCGATTTATTAATCAAACTTAATATTAATTATGTTACCTTTAACCTTTCGTGTTTATATAAATGTTACTATTTAGTTTATTTTAGTTTGACATATATAACATAAATATTGAAATTATTTAAAAATATAATAATTTTGAGTAAATTCTAATAAACAAACAATCATGCCTACATAAAATAGTTAATATTAAAATTTTATATATTTTTCTGTGTATTTTATAATTTCTTAATCTAATGAATATTTTTTCAACTATACTCATCTAATTTTCTTTATTATTTGTAATGAGTGTAATGAATAAAACTTTATAGAATTATTTAGTATATTTGATATTTGATATAATGATTGTTTGTAATGTAAGCCAATAGATCCAAAAAAAATTTAAAATACTTATACTAAACAAGGGGGCAAGTGCTAAAGTTCTCGCCTTTAGTTTGGTGAAGTTTCGGACAAGACTCAAGTAATACGGCTTTTCAGATGTGAGTGAAGATCATTTGTTTATATGAATAGATCAAATTATTTTACAAATGTTTTTAAGAAAATATTTATTTATATACTAAGAACTTAATTATCATTAAAATAATTATATATATATATATATATTCTTAAAAGCAACAATTTATTGAAAAGTCTACACAAAGTTAAAAATATTTATGTTCTAAATTGTTATTATTCCTAGAATTTATTTATAAATAGATAATAAACTAATATTTACAAATATACTAATTATATAAATAAAAGAATTCTATTTAACATATCTTCAAATTAATTAAGTATATACTTATGTAAAAAATTTAGTAACATTTTCTATATACATACAATTAAAAATAGTAAAACAATCTTACAATATATTTGGTAAAATCATTGAATTTTTTATTGTATATTGTAATATAATTTAAAATTTTAAAAATTTAAATATAAGAATATTATTAGAAAAATTAATTTAATAATTTAATAATCAAAATTTAAACATAGATGTTGTCTTCTTATAGTATTTATTCTTCTTCTTCTTGGATGTTCAATAATTACCAAATTTTAAAAATATAGAAGGCTATCAGACTTTTTTTATGGTCTGATGGTAAAGGTAATAGAAAGATGTATATGATCAAATGGGACTGTGTCATTCTGAAAAATCCTTGGGGGGCTAGGGCTTAAAGACCTTAAGATTCAAGGTATTTCCCTATTTTCCAAATGGATCTTTCACTCTCTAGAGGGTATTAATCCTTGGAAGGTGCTTGTTAGACATAACATTGAGAGAGGTTGTCCTAAAAAAGCCAGAACTTGGAAAAATCTCCCCTTTTGTGATCTTATTGTTGGTAACTTCCTAGTTATTGTTCAAGGCTTTGATGTTTTCAAATCTATCTAGAGAGCTTGGGATCATGTTTGGAAATTTATCACCAATAAGGAGTTTCATAGTGACATGCAGCTCCATGGTGAAAGGTCTATTTGGTGGAACTTACACCTAAATGGTAAGACCCTAGCCCTCTCCCAAGGATGCTTTGCTAGGTTGTGGGTTAAAAAAGGTATTTCCTAGCTGGTTGACATCTTTGAGCAGGATAAACTCATTCAATGGGATGAGCTCAAAACTAAGTTTAATATCCCTAATTCTCATAAGAAGACTTATAATATGATTTCTCAAGCTTCTAAAAACCTTCCTTTTGTTTGTCATGTGAAATCCCATAGACACTTAAAATGTAAGTGTTCAGATGGGGTCATCATGGCTAATCTCAAAGCCAAAAACATATGCATGATTATTGATCATAATGAAGATATTATTCATCACATTAGCACTATTTGGTATTCCTCTCTTGATGCCAAGGTTTGGAAAAACTACCTTGATATTCTCTGGAAAAGACCTGTTGAGCCTAAAATTAAATGTTTTAAATGGTTAGTTCTACTTGATAGACTCCCCATTACAAAAGATAGTCATAATGTTGACATTTGTAACTTATGTAGGTTGCCCGAAACTAGTAGACACATTCTTTTTTATTGTTTATTTGCCAAAGAGATATAGAATATGTTTGGTATCTCGTATCCTATTAATGTGAATATTCTTGATATTATTACTGATCATATCAATGGTCTTAATAAGGATGCCAATTTTTTTGGAATATGTTGTCTTCTAACATCCTCTGGCAGATCTGCAAGTGTAGGAACGAGGAAAGGTATCAAGGTAAGCCAAGAGTTTTTACTAAGTTTTTTCAAAAACTCGCACATTTTAAACTCTTCCTGCAAGTCCATACCACCATGATGACTGAAAAAGTGAAGCTAAGAAGATTTCTTAAGGATGGACACGCCACTTTCTTGTTCTATAAGTTAAAGCATGGCTTCGAGAAGATGAGAACCCTTGATGATCTCCAAATTTTTGAACAAACCTACAAAAGACTAAACAAAGAAATTAGAAAAAATGTCAATTCTAGGAAGGAGGAGCTATTTATGCTGACTCAAATCTAGAAGCGCAAAAGTATTGTGCGGATGGAAGGCCCGCTTGGGTAGACTACTTGGGTTGATACCCACTATGATGTCCTACATTAGCTTTTCAGTTGATTCTTTTTGAGTTGTTTGTAATTATGATACTTTGATCTCGGGTTGAGGCTTTGCCTCTTTGTTGTTACTTGGTGAACTTTCTATACTATTTTTGATCCCTCTATAGTTAATAAATATATATATATATATATATATAAATATGAATAGAAAAATAATTTTAAAATTTATCAATAAAAATTAAAACTCAATAAAAAAATCTACAAAAGTTTAAGATACGATTATACTGTACAAAGATTTTGCATAATTAAACCAATATCAAACATATTCATAAATGTAGGTTGGACATTTGAAATATAAATTATACAACTATTTTATTTATTAAGATTATTTTTTTCAATTGTAAATAATTTAAATATAATAAAATTACCAAACTATAGCATATAGTAATAAGTTTAAGAAATCTGAAATTTGATTGAAAAACTAACAAGGACACATTGTGTCTAGTTTCTACTAATAGTAATCTAGTTTTACTTTGTATCCAATTGGAAGAAGTAATATTAATTTATGATTTGTTGTCCTCATAAGGAAGACAAATGTTGTCACTTGGAAATGACCATTATTAATTGTAAATGAAATTAGAATAATGTGTATCAAAACATAACATTAGAAAATAGTCAAGAAAAATGTATATGAAATATATGTCTTATTTTACAAGTTGTGAGCTCATAGAATTTATAAATATATTTTTAATAATGAATAGAATTGAAATTTTAAGAAAAATAGAGAATAGGCAAATCTTTCAAATTGCATTACAATAGAAGTATCCTTAACACATTTTAAAATAAACTTTTTGAGAAAGTTATTATGTGTTAAAATGTAATGTGGGTGAATCTCATTATCAAGAGGCCTATTCTATGAATTTGTTGCCTTAAAAAATGAGCTTTGACATTGAAATGCAAGATCCATGTACTTCTATATTGAAAACTAATTTAACATAATCCATGTAATATATAACATTGATGCATATAATCATCTATAATCCCTATTTATAAGATACTCCTTTTACTATACATATAGGTTTCTCAAATACTAGGACTAAACCATTATGTAGTGTTACAACAAAAATAATCCTTGTTGAATAATTTTTTACACCTTCAGGTCAGTCTTATGCTTTAGCCTAGCTAGCAGCCAGAGATAAGGATCCAAAAGATTAAGTTAGTGCTTTGTCATTTCTTCTAAATGTTGCTTCCTTCGACACCTGTTATGGCTGGGTTTGTTAGTATTGGATGAGATTCGCTCCTCGGATAGATACACCTACCAATCTCCACTGCTTCATTCATTCCAAATGTTAGCCCTCACTGATACACAATAATATGCTTGGTAAGGAGAGCATCCAGATCAAGCTTTCAAAGGGGCAACCCTTATATAGCACAATCTCATAGATGCTTATGCACACAACTGGACAAAGATTTCTTATTTTGTAGGCAAAATCAAAAAAATTGTAACAAGAACTTCTATGACCCTCCCATAGCCATTACTACAACACATATTGATATAGAATAAATTTGGAATAAGCATAAGCATTTGACACTTATTACAATTTCAAGTATATATTAACTTCTTGTATAAAATTTTAAAATTATATTTTAAAAAATCACAAGATTATGTTTTAATGCTTGAATATGTCAATGAGAAATCAAATTTCTTTTGTGCAAAATGATTTGAAAAAGCTTAACAAAATTGTTAATGTAGAAATGAAACAGACCACATTTTTTACTCATAATTTAGACAACACCCACTAAACTCACCAATCAAGACATGGTGTGTTGAACATTCTCTGAAAAAGATTTACATATTTTATCAAAAAAAAATGTTTCACTTCCACAATCCATATTTTCCACAATCCATATTTCACACATGTTTTTAACTGCTACTTCGTATACAAAACAAAGCAATTCTTAAGGAAATAAGTCATCAATACTCATTATTATTGGCACAAATAAGATACCAATACAAATGGTAACAAGAGAAAAATACCAAAAAGCAACTTGCAATGATTTACAAGCCTGAAAGAAAAACCTACAAACAGTTCAAACCCAAGTTGCACAAGCCAAACAACTTTTGAAATGAATAACATAGGTAGTGAATTAGTTTGACAAAGTCTTAAGATACTCATATGCCTAGTCTAATGGTAAGGGTCTATTGTGCATTGGTAGGTAGAAAAACCAAGTCTCATAGCTAAGGAACTTAATTTTCTTAATTTTCTTTGAGTCTCCACCTCACTCTGAGTTAAAATTTAAGATCTTTTATATAGATTTCAGAGTTGTAAATAACTGCCCTAGACCTTGTTGCATTTGTTAGGACTAATCTTTGTCTTCCTATCCTTGTCACTATTGCTTGTCCTCCACATTATATTCTCCATATTTATTTTACACCTCACTTGCCATTGTTTTACCTTGGTTTTGGTAGTATACTTATCTTTTCTCCTCATAGACTAATTGAAAAAAGAGCTGCTTTAAATAAGTAGTAAATGCACCACTGAGCATACTTGAAAATGTTGATGTTATTAAATTTGGTTCAAAGGCCAATACAGAAGCTTTTTGAAAAAGATCAAATACATTTTACTTTTATCCTTACTCTAAACGGTTAAACTATATAATTTCTTTGACATTGTCATAAATAAGAAATGGCAAAAAAAGAAATGTGAAAGTTGTTCAAGGCTTCATGCTACAAGATGATTTTTTTTGAATTTAGCAATAGATTTTGGCCTGATGAAATAGATAAACAGAAAAAACTTAACAACAAATGCACGGTCATACAAACAAAATTAGACATGTTTCAACAACTTAGAAAACCTCCTTTCAATACTCACTTTGTTAGAAAATAACCTAGTATTAATACCTAACTGAAAATTGGCAAGAAAATTGATGGTTGAAAAATTAGTTTAATACGAGATTTGACTGTTGATTTGTTAATCATTCACTTCAAGGAGTTGCAAGAAAAAAAATAAGATCATGATATAAAGAGCCTCATAAACACAAAGATGAATTTTTCGAGAAGATGTCCACCACAAATAAGAAGAAACATAAAAAATGAAGACAGAAAAAACATATACACGTGCAAAATTGTATGATAGCTATTAAAAATTGGAAAGATGTGTCTACTATGATCTAGGTCCTCCCAATTTAAACATTTCATTTTTTTGTCATAACAAATATATCCAATCCCACTCATAGTTGCGCCAACAGAAAGAAGAGTTGCAATGTGCCATCTTTGCATTGCCATGTAGAATTAAATATTAAATACCAAAGCAACAAGCACATAATGTTAGCAGAGTAAGGCAATAGTCTAAGCATTCCTCAAAAAAAAGTGATGTACACGTTACCAAAAGAAATAACTTTATAGTTTGCACATTATGGAAAGCAAAATGATAGCTAAAAGACACATCACAACTTCTTATTGGAATGCCCATGAAATTTACCTTCAAACCCTGAAGAAGATCCCCACAGACAAAATTTGAATTGACAAAGACCAATTGTTGATCATTCATGTCTTTAGCCATACATTCATAGGAAGGGCAACAAGATTGTACAGAATCATTGTAACTTACAAAATCATTTCAATTTAGAAAAATATGATAAGAAAAATAAAAGAAACTTAAATTAAAAGCTAAGTAATTTGAATTTGCTAATACAAAAAATAAAGCTAAAAATTGGAAAAAAAAACATACCTACATCTCGATGCTTAAGAAAAAGATGAATGCACTGCACACAAGTTCCATGGTGTCTGATTATTCAGTCAACATATATGTAACATGTGAATTCTAACAATATTTTTTTGACTTGAAAACATGATTGTGAATGTTCTCTAGATTGTTTTGGAAGGGAAGATAACATGTGGATAGATTTTTTGGGCAAAAATAGATATTTATAGAATGTGTTGGAAGGGGGAAAAAAATATGTGGACAGATTTTTTTTTTTTGACAAAGATTAGCTATTTGTAGAAATTGCATTAAAATAGATGTTTCCAGAATGTGTTGAAGGACAACAACATGTGGACAATTTTTGTGGACAATTTTTTTTTTTTTTTGACAAAGATTAGATATTTGTAAAAATTGCATTAATTACAACCACCCACCAATGCTAGATTTTTTTGAAAAGTTTTTTAAAAAGTTAATGTTGATGAAAAATATTTCATTTTGATATCAAGTAAATATTAGAAGTGTTCCACCCATAAATGAACTCATTGTACTAGTCAATAGAAAAATATCTAAAAAAATTCTTCAAAAATTTATTATATAAAAGAAAATTAAAAACATTACATTGTAAAAATTCTACGATTTGATTAGTTGAAGAAAAAAACAAAATTAATGCTATAGTATTCAACCATTCCATTAGTTTCTGCATACGGCAGGAACTAAAAATTCCTATAAATATTCGTGCCTTGCCCGCCTAATTACATTGAATCGTCTCCGTTAAAGTCCCGTCTTTGAGCTCATGAATGTAGAAAATCATTCCTAGAAGGTGGCGCACGCAGCAATGTGCCTCTGACTAAATTCTTGTGACCAGTGAGCTCAAACAGCGACTGAATCTTCAAAAACATTTATTATAAAACTGGTAGAACATTCATACACTCAGGGACCATTACTAACAACAACAAAAATGATGCTGGAAAAGTGTGGTTATGGAAAGGATGGAATATTCAGATCTCCCTACCCTCCATTGGTACTTCCAACGGATGATGAGCATGCAAACTTAATCACTTTAATGTTCAGAAATTCAGCAGCTCATGCTCACAAAACAGCATTGATCGATGCTGATTCAGGGTTAAAACTCTGCTTCAAAGATTTACAAGAAAGGGTGAAATGGTTGGGCAGTGGATTATACCAACTTGGTATCAGGAAGGGAGATGTGGTTCTCATATTTGCCCCAAATTCCATCACTATTCCCCTCTGCTTTTTGGGGATCATTTCAATTGGGGCAATAGCAACCACAGTGAATCCTCTCTACGCCACCATGGAAGTCACCAAACAAGTGCAGGATTCCAAGACCAAGCTCATTTTTACAGTCCCAGAGGTGTGGCATAAAGTTGAGGATCTGGGTATACCCACAATCATGATAGGATCTGATATCAATGTGGGTTTTAGGTCAAGAATACCCATTACTCTGTTTTCTCAAGTATTAAACATGGGAGCCAACAAGAGTTATCCCCAACCTGTGGTTAGAATAAGGCAAAGGGACACAGCAGCACTCTTGTACTCCTCTGGAACAACTGGGGTCAGCAAAGGGGTGGTTTTGAGTCATAGGAATTTTATGGCATCTGTATTGATGATGTGTAGAAACCAAGAAGAGAGGGGTGAAAGAGATCTGATTTGGTTGTGTCTTGTTCCAATGGTCCATGCCTATGCCATCTCTCTTGTGATACTTGCCCAGCTCCAGAGAGGGAATGCTGTGGTCTCCATGGGTAAATTTAATTTTGTGAAGATGCTTAAGGTCATTCAAGAGTACAAGGTAACACATTTGCCCATAGTGCCACCCATTGTGATGGCACTTGCAAAGAGTAAGGAGATTGTTGGCCAATATGATCTGTCTTCTCTTAAGGAAATCATCACTGCAGCTGCACCAATTGGAAGGGATGTTATGGCGGAGACTGCAGCAAATATCCCTACAGCTGAAATTATTCAGGTAACACTATTTGCATCTTTGAAGAGTTATGCACCTTTGTTGTTTATCATTCTTTTTTGGTAGTTGGGTAAAATTAGTGGAGCACAAAAAGTGTCTTCTTAATACTTATTTCAAAAAAATTGTAGATCCAAAATTACTATCAATTATGTGATGTCATATCAGTGAGCAATAAATAGGACTTAGTGCAAAATGGACTGAGCTATCCTCCACACAAAATAGCACCATCCTACCTACAGATTTTTGCAGTTGTGTCAGTTTGTGTGGAGAATAATCAGAACTTTTTCCAATAATGCATCTTATATTTTAAAATCATTTTAGACACTTAAACAGAATAGTATGCTGATGTAGCATTATATTTGAACATGTAGATTCAAGATCATTTTTTTAAAATAAAAAATTTGACAAATAAACTGCTCTACAAAACTAAAAACGATTTAAACCCATATGAATTCTGCTAATGCTGCTCTGAATTCTGCCTCATTGTTTGTAGCCTTTCCAATGAACTTCTTCCTTTCTTTTAGAACCAAACCCATATTGATCTCTTGCCACACAGCCAGTACCCCTCGGTCCAGGGTTTCTAATGGAGGCGCCATCAAAGTTTACTTTGATACATCCTTGCTCTGGTTCTATCCATCTGGTATGCTTCCTTGTCTCAACCCTGCTCAAAGCATCCTTTGGGTTTTCAATCTTTGGTATCTTGATACTCTCTCGAATTTTTCGACCATAATGGCATCCCAATTTGTGAATATTCTTTTTTGTATTGTTTTTCTATCAGCCGCCTTGTTCATTAACTCCAGAATCTGCTGCTCTATTTTCCTGATTAGGTCTCCTCAGACATTTCCTTACCTTGAAAAATTCTTCGATTCCATTCATTTCAAATTTCTCACATGATTATTGAAGAGGCGATATTCCAGATACTTGAAAAAAGTTCTTTTTGGCCACATTAGAAGCCAAGACTGCAAGGCTATGGTATTGGAATACTAAGTTCATCCGTGATCCAACTCCAGCATATTTGAGAGAGAGGGCATTGAAGCATTCAGGTGATCGATACTTTCCTCATTTTGTTTGCATAGAGTGCATCTCCCGGGGGCTTGAATACCAAATTTTTTCAACCCTTTCTCAAGATTCGTCTTTGGGCCACCATCCATGTGTGTACCCAGCATTAGGGAAACAGTCTTTATCCCACAAGAGGTGGACAGGCCACTCTTGTTGCTCCATTGCATTCTCTGTTGCCTGATAGCCGGGTTTGACAGTGGAATTGCCTGATTTGGAGCAGCTCCATCTGATAACATCTTCTTCATTTTTAAGAATCACTATTCTTTCTTGTAGTGAAAGATTCAGCTCTCCCTTTTGTTCCTCTGGAGCATCCAAATTATCCAAGGATCTCCAAAACCATCTTATTCTGTACCCCTCTATTCTAGTTTCATAATAATTCCTTACTTCTAGTCCCCATTTCCTACATTTTATTTCTCTGATTTCCTGCAAGTTCCCCCGGAAAGAGGCTTTGCTGCCGTTCCTGATTTTCCAAGTAACATGTTTAGCAATGATATCTCTGCATTCCAATACAAACTTCCAAATAGCTAAGGGCCCGTTTGGTTGCAAGTGTAGGAATTGAGAATTAGAATAGAAAATTTGAATGAGAATGGAGAATGAAGAATAGGAATGGAAAAATGCAATCCAATCTTGTTTATCCCTTGTTTGGTTATGCAAGCTTAAATTGGAATAGGGTTAACTTGCAATCGGCGCCATTTGAAAATATTTTTGAAGATGCAATCGGTGCCATTGGAAAATCGCTGAAATATTGGAAAATATTGAAAACAAAGTTCCAGCGCTCACCCCAAGTCAAAGCGGATTTGAAAATTTAATCAAATTTGAAAAAGTTAAAATGAATGCAAGAATAGCAATTCCAATTACAAGTATTTTTTGGAATGGACAAAAGCTCATTTTGAGGCTAAAATGAGAATACGTATTCCTATTCCCTATTCCTATTCCACACACCAAACAAAGAATACAAATCATATTCTAATTTCCTATTCCTATTCCGGTTGTATTCCAGCAACCAAATGGGCCCTAAGGGCCCATTTGTTTGCTGGAATATGATTGGAATAGGAATGAAAAATTAGAATTTATTTTCAATTCTTTCTTTGATGCATCGAAGTAGAATTGAGAATAAGAATTTATTTTTAATTCTCTGTTTGTTGCATTGAATTAGAATTGAGAATTAGAATTCATATTCCCAATTTGGCCCCAAAATGAGCACGTGTCCATTATAAAAAAAAATTGTTATTAGAATAGCTATTCCTATTCTTATTTTAACTTTTTCTTATTTGATAACTCTATTGCCCTCAATAATTGTACATAGACTTGATTAATACCTTGGTCAGTGTTCTTCAGAAGGGGGTGTTTTCTTGTTGATGGCTCTCAGGGAAGGATAGTAAGTTCAGAATGGACCCTGGCAAGTATGTTAAAGGTCACAACTCATACTAGAGTACCCTCGACTTTCCAATATTGAGCTGAATCAAATCAAAGTTTGGCTTCAGAATCGCACGTGAGATTTCCATGATTTGTGTTCCCAACTCAAGAAGTCCGCTACAGTCTTCCCCCTTGTTACAAAGATTATGATTTTTCTCGTCTGGGTTCGAATTTTTCATGTTTGTGTCCGTTCATTTGTTTTTGGTGGTGCCCAAGGATATGTTCATTTGTGGGCATGCGTTTCCATTTGGAATTCAAGCTCAGGAAGTCTGTATACATGGATTTATTTTGGTATTCTTTTTCACAGCTATTTTTCGTCACAATCTCCTTAAATTTCTCTGTAGAGGACTCTGGTTTCCAGCCTCCGAGGTCGTCAAATTCTTCATCTTTTGAGCATCTAGATTGTATCTCCAAATCTGTGACGAAAAAATCTTAAAACTATTTGTGAGCCACCAGAAAATCTGTATCTGCAAAATTTGTGATCCATCAATGGTAACATTTTTGATGGTCCGAAGATTGATTTGATTTGCTTCAACATCGATTTTCCATTCTTCCTGTTCTGGTTTCATCACCATTTGCCCCTTCCAAATTAGATGATCTCACAAGTTTTGTAGAACCAAACGAAGTGTAGAATAAAAAACCCTATTCCTATTCCTATCTCTATTCCTATTCCTATTCTCGATTCTTTTTTTCAGTTCTTATTCTTCATTTCTATTTCTAATCCTATTCCCCATTCCTATTCTTAGTTTCATATTCCCGCAACCAAACGGGCCCTAAGCCTCTTGAGGGGTTACTAACTGTGACTTTTCTTGAAGACCATTTTTGCGCTCTATTTTTTAGGAAGCGAGTGGTTTCATGAGTAAAATATAAATTTGCTAGGGAATTATTTAGAATCTTCTCCTAAAAAGTAGGAGCCCCTCATTTTTAGGAAGTGGGGGAAAAAGGAGTGGGGCTTGAAATAGGCTCGCCAGCTTATGAATGCTTTTTTCCACTTCCCAACAATCTAACTTTTAGATTTATAATTAAAATATAGTTTTAGAGGGAATTTAAATTTTCAGCTTATTTTTAATGAATAGCTTACTTAAATTTGGGAGCTCAAATATTAATCATAGGACCGCTAACTTTAAAATATTTCCTAAAAAGTAGCAAGCGGGCTTCCGTTTTGTTTTATGGGAAGCCCTCTTGCATAGGACCCTAGCCTAATCCCCATTCCACCCACTTTAATAGATCTACTTATTTTTCCCGTCCAATAATAAGTGATAATTTCCTTTAATCGGTTGATCCACTCTAGAAGAACCTACTAAAAATCTGCTTTAAAGTTTCCTCAATAGCTGCTGGAAGCTTTGTATGCGACATTGTATATATTGGTACTGAGGATAGGACTACATCTAGCATCACTATCCTTCTAGCAGATAAGAATCATCTCCCTTTCAAAATTTCTATTTTTTTCCTACATGAATAATCATATCCTCCCATTATCTAATCTTGTTCACTCCCCCAAATAGAAGACAATCAAACAAACGTCCTGGGAGTTTGGCCAATCTCAGGCCTAGAATCTTTGTTATTTCACTTTGCAAACTATGTTGTGTTTAAAAAATACACCTCCGCATTACCCCAATTGATACTTTGGCCCGAGATATTAAAATACTCTTCCAATGTCTTTTTAATCCCCTTGCTTTTTTCTTGTGACTTCACTGAACAACATTGTATCATTTGCAAACTGTTGGTGGGTGACATCATCCTCCTAGCAGCAATCTTTAGGCCTGTCCAAGATCTACTCACCCATTTTTTTGTTATAATCCTTTTGTGGGTCTCAACCATAATGATGAAGAAGGGAGAAAGAGGGTCCCCCTATCTAATCCTCTTGAAGTATGAAAAAAGCCATTGGCTTCTCCATTACAGAGTATGAAAAATCTGACTAAATCAACACAACTATCAAACCATTCAATCTAATCTGCACCAAACCAAATTCTGGCAAGTACTTGCCTCAGGAAAGATCTATCTACCAGATCATAAGCTTTCAGTATATCAAGCTTTAAGACCATACCAGGTTGCTTAGTCATCCTTCTTGCGAGGATTACCTCGTGCCCAATGATGATGCCTTTTGTGCTCAATCTTCAAGAGAAAATCCACTCTGTTCTTCAGTGTTAATTTCTTTCAATACACCTTTGAGTCAATTGGAAATGATTTTAGTGACAATCTTATTGGTTGTGTTACACAGAGATTGGTCTATAGTCTTTCATGGAGGCATCATTTTTCTTCTTGGGTGATAGTGCTAGGAAGGTGTGTTTTGCTGCACCAAGCATGGTTTTATTTTTTCTTGGACTCTTAAAAAGCTAAGTGAATATCCCACCCAATGTTCCAAAAGGTTTGGAAGAAAAAGGTAGGAAACCCATCTGGTCCCAGAGCCTTGTCAGGGTGTAACTGAAAGGTAGCTTTTTTTTGTTTTGTCAAAGGAGATTTCCTTATATAGCTGCTCATTCCATTCTTGATTTACTAGCTGAGGAATATTGTCTAATATTCTTTACCTGCTTTCTCCATTGTCTTCATTGGGATGATTCATCAGTTCCTTGAGATGTCCTATTGCTTCCTTTTCAATATTTGTGGGACATTAGGTGAAGGATCCATCTTCCCTTGTTAAGTTTATGATTTTTCTTTTTTCTTTATTAACCATGGCAAACTTGTAATAGAATTTGGTGTTCCTATCCCCTTCTTGTAGCCAAGTTCCCCTAGAGAATTTTTTCCAATGACATTCTTCCCTTGCAAGTATCTCTATTAATTCTTTCCTGAGATCCCTTTCTTTCTTAAACTTGGCAGTGGTCATTCCATTCATGATTTCTTCAGTTATCTCATTTTGCTCCTATTCTTGCTTTCTCTTCATGAACATTTTTAGAATGTTCAATAATCCATATTTAAATTTTGTTTTTGACATATTTTTAACTTTTGATTGAGCAAGTCAAGTTGGGTTTTCCCCTTGGGAGAGATCTCATTCCATCATTGATCATATTTTTCACTTAGATGAATCTCTCATCCACATCTTCTAAAATCTGAAAGACGTTTTCCCTTTTGGAGGCTCAGGAATGAAGATTAAGGACATAGTGAAGAGATCAGATCCCGAGAAGGGGATGACTGAAGCCTCAAAACTGTATTCCAAGGCGCTCCACAATAAAAATCTATCCAAATGCTCTACAATCCCAGTGTAGCCATCTCTTCTATTAGTCCATGTAACTATTCCATTCTTGGAGGGAATATCCTTAAGTCCATTGGAATCTATAAAGGCCTGAAACTCTTTCTGAATTTGACTCATTAATTGCATTCATCCCTTTTCTCTTGATTTCTTATTGTGGCATTGAAGCCCCTGTTGATGATAATCGTATCTCTTCTCTGGTTCTGTGGTTGTAATCTATCCATCAATGTTTAAATTTTATAATGTAAAAGGTTGTCCTCTTCTCTATCCACATACACCTCAATAGCTGCCAATTCCTTTGACTTCCCATCCCCTCACCATCTAAGGTGAGTGGGTTCCATAAAATTCCCATTCCTCTAGATGCACCTCTCACCTCCATTAAGACATCCTTCCACTGTCTACATCTTTTCAATATTCTCTCTCCTTTCTCACAGCTCCACTTTGTTTCTTGTAGTAAGATGAGATTAGCTTTGCTTTGCTCTAATTGATGCTTAATTAAGTGCCACTTTTCAGGGGCATTGCAGCCCTTGACGTTCCACATTAGGATCTTTGGGAATCAATTTCCCAATCCGAAGCTCTTTGATGTTATATTCTTCTATCTGCCCTTTAGTTGTTTCTACCACTTCTAATCTTTGTCCAATAGCCTTGGGGTCCTTATTTCCTTTCTTTCCAAAATTAAGCTTAGAGTTTGAAGAATGAGACAGAAACTTTGGCTTATCTGTAAGAATCACCTTTTCTACCTCTATGCACCTCTTTGGTCTCCAATGTTTTCTTTTTCGGTATAGGTGAATTCATTTTGCTCTCCAATTGGTACAATTCTCTGCCCCAATATGCCCAAAACACTCACACACATTTTTTATGCCCCTATTCTCCTCTCGTCATCCCCGTTATCAGTTTAAACCTCCTTGAAACTCCTCCCTGGGCTAATCATGGCATCTATTGCAAGATTTGGATATCCTGGCCCTATCTAAATGTCTTGTGATCCATGGAGGTTCCCATCGATCTATATGTTTAGGTCAGTTCCCCGAATTGCTATCGTTGGCAAGATAATCCCTATGTTGATGTTCTCGGATCTGCAAATGTATATATAATTTCTCACATATAATAGGTTTATATCTCATGTAGAATTATATCTCATATATAATTACTTGTATATTCAAAGAGTTATTTGATAGAAACTACCAAATATTAACACTCCCTCTTAGCAAGGGAGGATAAACACAAGACAAATATTACACCATTGGTAATATTAAGTATATCTCAGAAGTTTTCTACCATTTAATATAGCATATGATATCAAGAGTATTGATCTTCAGAATATCAACATATGATATTCATCAATTTCTCAAACTAGGATATGATATCACATTTAATATCAAGAGTCTTGATCTTCTAGAATATTGACATTCGATATTCATCAAGTACTCAAAAACAAGGTTTGATACCACATTTGATATCAAGAGTATTGGTCTCCTAGAATATCAATGATATTCACCACTTACTCAAAACATTTTGATATCACATTTGATATCAAGAGTATTGGCCTCACAGAATATCAATGATTACCCCCACGTACTTTAAGAGTAATGGCCTCCCAGAATGTTGAGATACAAGACATTCACCATTTACTCAATTTATTAGATTTCATAATACAAGTTGATTGTAAGATCGTCATCTTACAACAACTTCTCCCAAATACAAGTGACATCATTTGGAAGTTGTCACTTCCTCATGATGTACACAGGGGGTAGGCCCATACATAGTCATAGTCCTCTTGACTGTGACAACTTATTGAACTTCAAAGAAACCATCTCAACATGGTTTACTCCCTCTTAATCAATAAGATCGGGTTCACTGAAGGTTAACAAAATAGCATCCTCAGTCTTCTCCCTTTGTTTTAAGGTTGTCTATAATGTCAGCCTCCCTCTAAATCTCAATAACCCTTTGAACATCAATTTCCAGAGTTCTTCATTCAGTATTGTTTTGATGAAGTGTCAAACTCCCCCTAAATCTGATATTAGTCATCAATGTCCTGCAAGAACATTCTCAAAGAGAAGATCAAGGCTATTATAAAAATTCCTTGAATAATTATTCCAATAATGATAATATATTATTGAAATAAATAAATAAAACATATTCTACTTATGTACCAACCAATAATAGAATTTCACAGTAATATTATTTGAATAGATTTCATTTCAAATAATAATAAATATAATACTTAATAAATAAATTAAATTGGGAATTTCCATGTTTCCTATATTACATATACTCAAAACATGAATATTCAAATATTTATTATAATTAGAAGGTACAATCATAACAATATAATTTGTTTAATTAAACAACTTACCTCCTCACTCCATAACTTGTACCTTAATTTTCTATCCCAACCATGACTTTTAACTTCAACAACTTCTTCTGATAAGACATTGTGTTTTTCATTTCACTAATGAAATTTGTCTATCAACATTTGAATCTTTAACACTATAGTTAATATTATGGGGAAGAAACATTAGCACACGTGTTTCTAGGAAGATGGATACGACATCTTCTATGATCTAATATCACTCAAAATAAAAACACTCTTATTTTATATAGAGAAAGAAATATATATTCACAAACAAATAATATTAATCAGTGCTACAGTAGTATCATTTTTGTATATAATGTATAATTCAATTTTCGTGCATGACAAACCCCCACTAATTTTATCTCATCCAACTCAACTACATGAATTATCCTTGCATTCTCCATGGCTTCTATGATTACAATTGCAACCTGCTCTGATACCATGTTGATGTTTCCGAATCTGTTGCAAATATAATAATATTGCATGTTGAGGTATATGTTTTCCATATGCAATCAACAATTTAAAATAATAATAATAATAAATATTTTAACTTATAATTGAATTGGTAGAAATCAGTAGTTCATTCATATAATATAATTTTTATTGTTATTTATATATTTCTTAAAATAATATAATTATTAATATTTTTAAAATTCTCTTCAACTCTCTCTATCATTCTACCTTTATATGTCCTTATAATAACATATCATTCTCTCTTTTAGCTCTTTCTTCATATCCTTCCTTTCTATCTATAAATCTATATTTTCCTTCTTTTCCAA
This sequence comes from Cupressus sempervirens, assembly GCA_028749045.1. Taxonomy (NCBI): domain Eukaryota; kingdom Viridiplantae; phylum Streptophyta; class Pinopsida; order Cupressales; family Cupressaceae; genus Cupressus; species Cupressus sempervirens. The sequence continues at coordinate 462,718,839 of CM053790.1, forward strand.
TTATTGGCAGGAATTTTGACTCATTGCATCTCTTGTTCTAATCACATTTGACTCTTTATCATTTTTCTAAAACATTCAAAGATGTAGGACTATTCTAAAATGATATCCAAACTAATGATACTTTAAAGATGATTGTGAGAGCTACATTAATTTTAGAACATCATTTGAAATGTATAATGTGAATGATATTAAAATGATGAAGTCTTTATAATAGTTACAACAATGCATTGAAAGGTTTATTTTACAAACTTATACATTCTAAGTAAAAAATAAAGATGAAATATTAATTTCATTTCTATTTAAAATTTTAAATTTGCATATAATGAAGGATAACCTTATGTAATTATCAACTAATTTTAGTGTTGTGTATCAGGTTGGTAGGGATTAATACCCATGTTTTCTCCAAATTCTATCAAATCCCCCATGGTTTCTTTGAAATAATCTCAGTTAGGGCAGTGACAAGACCCATGAATCCATTATATGTATAAGTAGGTCATTCCATTATTGAAACTGCTAAAATACTAATGAATATGAATTTGCAATTCATTTATGGATTGACCACACAAAAACAAATCCATTTCATCGATTGTCATTGTCTCTCAGAAGTCAATGATGATTCTTAAAGTCCCCAAAATTTTGAGTTAATCGAATACATAGTCAATATTGAAAGATGGATTCCAATGATGGGAAAAAAAGGTTGCCCCTTCTACATGTTGATTTGTACTATGTATGTTTGTTGCAAAATGTGCCTACTATGAAAGTCTAAACCACGAGCCATGGGGTTTACACCTTCATGTGTTTTTGTTCAACCCACATAAATTTTTCAACAAGCCCTAGAATCTACATTCTTATGAAAACTCTATATTGCATTAGCTAGTTTGATGTTTTTGTTAGAATACTAAAGAGAGCATATGAAATAAGTTTGAGAGTAGTATAATTAGTGAAGGCTAAACAAAAAATGTATTCTTGTAAATAGGCATATGGTTTAACTGAAGCTTGTGGCGCTGCAACAATGACACATAGGGGAAGAAATAGTGACTTTAGGCATTCAGGAACATTACTTCCAAGCATTGAAGCAAAAATTACAAATCTAGAAACAAGGAATCATGTTCCTCCTAATCAAGAAGGGGGGATTTGCATCCGTGGGCCTAATATCATGGAAGGTACATGCATTGCAAACCTTTGAATCTTACATGTTATATTTTATTTTATATCAATATGATTCAACATCTAGCATTCCTAAAAAATTGTTTCAACTGCTTCAAATTCACCTTTACCTATGCCAATTGAATTTGATCTTATGACTCAATTGCATTTTGAGATGGCTACTAGAAATAAAAAATCCTACTTTTAGTATTTATGTAGAGTATCATCATAATGTTGCATATCTACATGCTACTAAAGTTGCATTATCTCTATTATTATTCAAGTTAGTATTTGACAAAGTTGTATAGTCACCATTATTATTCAAGCTAGTGTTTCACAAAGTTGTACTATGACTATTATTATTTAAGTGAATTTTGTTATATAGAAAGAAAGAAAGAGAAAGAAAGATTTGTTTATAGTAAACTTGTGATCTCTCTTTCAAGAGTAAAAACTCTCCACCACTAGGCCAACTAAAGTTGTTACTTGTGCAATATTTATTGTGAATATAACTCATTCCAATATCACAATCTTAGATGGTTAGAGTGGCATCTTATTTGAATAGATTTGATTATGTGCAATCTCATTCTTACGAAATTGTATAAAAGAAAGAAAATTTATATTTTTTCCATTTTTTTGTGGTTCTTTCATTAAATACATTGGTTATTATTAATATCTTATCATTTGAGCATTATTTGAGTAGCACTGTAAAGGTCATTCATGTTGATTTATGTTTCTTTTCTTAAGCTTCAACACGATTTTATTACATATTTTTTTGTTCAAGACGTATTATTTGATAATTATTTGTAGCTTCTTAGAGCTTCATAATTCATTTTCATCTTCTTGTTTTCAATCTTTGATGAAAAATAATTATAGGATACTTTGTAGTCCTTCTCACATTCTCTCTTTCAAACAATAGTCATTTTCTATAGATTTATCTTTTTCTCCTTTGTTGAGTAGACTTTTAAAATGGATATATCATCATACCTAGTTGTTTAGACTCAAATTTTTGTTTTGGATATGTTTTCTTTACTAAAATTTATCTCTAACCTCTCTTGAGTTATTTTTACACAGAGTTAAATAACTTTACCTAAGGTTTTTTTTCCTCAAAGTTGTAAGAATAAGATATTTGTAATAATCTATATTTTCTTATGTTTCATCCATGTCACTTGTATTTAATAGTATATTTCTATCTTAAGGAAACATATTTGATTAGTTAACTACCCCTAACTAGTTGAATGCATATACATATAACAAATTATTTCTTAAATAAGTTACTTATTTTAGATAATTAACTCTCTAAATAATTTCCTTATCCTTCCTCTTGTCTATATAGGGACATAGAAATCTAGCGATTTAGTATTTACTAAAGTTCCTAGAGTTTCTTGATAGGAGGATGAGTTTTAATGACCAAAGGTTTAAGTTTTGGGATAATGTGTAGGCAGTAGTTGGGCAATGCAAATTTACATGTAGTACAAAAAAATTTAGTTATAAAAATATGCTAAGGAACATGTAGAAAAACTAGATTTTTCTTTCTACATAGTAAAATACAAAGTAGTAAATAATAAATTTGTAAGCACTATAATGATTGCATTAGACATATGATCTTTTCAAGTGACCACTAACAATGGAATGTTTAATTTGGAATTTTTTACTATGACTAAAATATAAAAAAATTATTAATTTTCCTAAAATGATTCCTTTAATCATTCTAAAACTCTTTATCCTCAGAATTTCTAGGTCCCATATTTTAAAGCTCCTCCAAACCAATTCCTAGAACCAATCCTATTTGTTTAGCATCACTATCAACTTGTGTTGGCTCCTATTGATATACATTTCATCAAGATGTTGGATTCTTATCTATGAATGAATATTCCAATCAATGAGATATAAGGTAATATGTACAATTGTAAGCTTCGCCACCCTCTTGAAGGTAAGTGTATTCCTTGTTGTAGAGTGAATGTGTCTACAAGTATACTAGTTACTCTTAATAGAAGATCTTAGAACATGGGATATAAATTGAATGACTAAAGAGGTAGTCATGGAAACAAGTTCGTGCATATTTCACCATAAAACTAGGTGCTTTTGTGCCATAATCACCCTATATATTAGTGGGACCTCTTCAAAATATCTCCAAATAGTGGAAAGTTTTTTGCACTCAATACAAATGGTGTTATCCTCTACAAAATCAAACATGAATCTTTTGAAGAGCCTTCAAGAAATCTCATTCACCTCAACATCCTACATGGATATAATTTTCCTAGTCTTTTTTGTGTATAATACTTCAAGTTCAATAAATGGAAAGAAATATGTGCAATGAATCTTTGGAATTTTCTCATTTGTGAAGAATGAATTTTTGGATATATTTATTTTAGAGTTTCAATATGGGGCTCTTTTTCTTTGCAGCAACCTTTATTTGGTCGAACATGATATCAATGTAGTTATGCATCTATACCATTTAGATGCATTGGCATCTCCATATCTAATCACTCTCATGAATAAACAATAGATTTAGTATTACCTCAATATTATCATTCTTCACAATATACATGACCCTTTCCTCTATCTTTTTTTGGACTCAGTTCAATAATTCCATTCTATTTTGATAAATATTAATTTCTTTCTTGCTTGTCTCTCAACTATCATCTCTAAGAGGATGGTGTATGATGCATATTTAGTCCTTGTCTAGATAGGATGAATTCCATCTTGGAGAAGCCTTAGAAGAGTGGATGTGAAGTATGGTGGTTTATTTAAGCATCTATCTACAAATTTTTCAATCACTAAAAAGTATTATTACCCAATCAAGATTTTCCATATCTTTAATTGTAATATTTATCACATTTACAATAGGAGTCCACCAAATATGTCTGTAGAATGATCAATTAGCTATCTGACACTTTACAAGTGCATATGATACATTTGTCACTATTTGTACCATACTTTTTAGTCCAATATCCTCTATGAAATCTTTAAGGACCAAATCTAAAAAATACACCTACTCATAATTATGTTGCATCCACTTGTGAATCAAGGTTTCTTCATTTTCAAGGCAAGAGTCTACAACACAATAGTAAATTGTGAGCCTCTTATCAAAGAGTTCTTAGGTTTTATCTACTTGCACTTGATAAATACTAATATTTAATCATGACACATTAAAATTAATCTTGGTTCTGACCTTTTACCTATCAAAAAAATAAAAAATTCTTTGTTTTCTCCATTAAAATAATAATCTTAGAATAGTTTTTATTTAACATTATTATCGTTAATTTTTTTACCCTTAATTGGAACAAATGATGGTTCTATCATTGTTAATTTTTCCACATACTTGTTATAACAAGGAATGTGAGCCACATAAAATGAAATGTCATTAGCAAAGAAGAACATTTTTCAATAGCATCATCTATCAAATTCTTTTAAAATAAAATTTTTAGAAGGTTCAGAACATCACTATTCACCCTAAATTTCCTCAAAATTTTGTGATTATAAACTATAATAAATTGGAGTATGTGCATGTGGTCTTTGCAAAGTAGTAAAAGTAAAATTCACATGACTTGGACACAACAATGAAGTAGATATATGTGTATTTTTCTCCAATATCACCTCATAATTTAATTATCTTATCAATATATTTCATGTTTTGTCAACTTTTTATATACTTCTACAATGTTTCTTTGAATAGTCATACATCTACACCAATTTATTTTGTAAATGTTCATGTTCTTTAGAGTAAATATACTAGTATACAAGATTGGATTTGTCTACTTTGAAGTTTAGAATTCTCTAAAAGAAAAAATGTAAAAAATAGATGAATCAAACTTTTTTGGCAACTTGTAGGATACTTCAATAACCCAATTGGAACTAAAGATTCATTAGAAGAGGATGGTTGGTTACGAACAGGAGATCTTGGCTACTTTGATGAGAATGGTAACTTGTTTGTCATTGATCGCATTAAGGAACTAATCAAGTGTAAAGGATTCCAGGTAAGATAATGCCCACATTTTTAATTCTTAATCATATTCAATTTAAAAACCTCGAAGATAATTAGAACTTGAAATTTTAGCATGCACATTTAATAATAACTATAGGATCTTATACATTTACTTTTCCCTCATCTATATTTTTGAATCTTAGTCAAAAAAATTGTCTAACATTTTATTAATTAAAACTTATAGAGTTCTTGAGATATTTGAAGCTTGATGTTTTTTCATTTTTGTTTTTTTACTTAAACAAATTTTTAGCAAATGTCGATGAGCATTTTTGAGTCAAAAATTTTGAATGATTTTTAATAATTTATAAGATGTTAAATTCAAGTTAAATTTGAATCTATTGCTTTTTGTTGTGTATGAGGTTTGGAGCCATTATTTAATGGTATGATTGATTACAACATTGTTTGGGTGACTTAGGAATTACATAGGTTCAACCAAGCCATACAAGTCATGCCAAGGATTGAGTAAATTTGACTTGGACCCATTTGACTAAAGTATGGAAGTTAATTTTAATGAGCTTGACGAATCAAGTATTAAACATACGGACATGATTGAAACAATAATAAAACATATTATTTTATGATTCTCTTTTATTTTTAACTTCCAAAGAAGTTGATTAATTTCATGAGAACAATCTATTTTACTTTTTTTCATGCATACATCAAACATGAATGTTGCCTTATTCAATCTCATAGAAGGTGGAAAAACCATCTTGTCTAAAGCTTCTAGAAGTATGGTATATGAATTTATCATATTAAATAAATTAAAATTTTATAATAGAATTTAATTTTTATTAATTTTAGAGAAAAATAAACTAGTAATAGCAAGACATATAGAACTTCTATAGAAATAGGCAAGTTTAAAACAAATTGTTGGATTAGATTGGTAGACAGATTACCTCATAAAGGATTTTATCCCCCTTCCTACTTGAAACTAGAGACAATAGAAGGCAAGAGGAAGGAGAAGGAAAAATATGAAAAGAGAGCAAAATTGACGTTGAAAAAGAAGGGGAAGATTTGATATGGTAAGGTTGTGAATGTCTATGATGATGTATTCTATGTTAGCAAGTAAAGTCCACCAATATAACTAGGGAGGGTGAATCCGTTATATTATTTAACTAACTTTTATCAACTTTAACAAATTTGAATCAAAAGGTATAGAAACCATAAGATAATAACCATGTAATGTGACAAAAGATATTTTAACTAGGGAAGCCCTTGATCTGAGGGAAAACCCCAGTGGGAATGATGCCTAGAAGATGATGTACTAATATAAAAGTATCTTGTGAAAGGATGTGACCCTGTTAGGAGACAAATGAATACAATTAGTACATATGAGTCCTTGTTAGGAGAATTTGAATCTCTGCTAGAAGATTCCAACCCTATTAGGAATCATGCCAACCATGTTAGGAGTTGAAAGGAAGACAATTGAACCCAATTTCCAAATTGCTTCAGAACAAGCACCAAGAAAAATAAACTCACTGTTCAAATTGTCTCAAACAAATCTTCTGGATATTAAATACAATGGATAAACTGGCCAAAAAATAACTTATTTTCCAATACAATTCTTTTAAAGTCCACACTTAATCCTTACAATTAAATACTTATTTGTATTTCAAAACTTCACATCCAAAGCTTGCATAACATAACATCAATAACATATGATCTCATAGATGATTACAACCAAGGAAACATCTTTCCTTTATACCAAGTCCTAATAACTAATTAAGTCATCCTTGAGACTTTCCTAATGTACAATGAATAATATTGTACCATCATAAGATATTACAAATAGATTCCACATGTGAAATTTCAAATTACATAAATTACAATAGTAAGTTGGTCTCCAAGGAATAATCTGCACATTATCATTCATAACTCTTCAGAGAATTATCATCTGGATTTGCTACATCAACCATAGCATCATGAACATTTCTTCAACCAACATCCAATCCCAGTGAACACACTTTTATCTTTCTAAAAAGATATAGGCCAATACTAGTACTGTGTTTCTCACAACCTCTAAAAATTGTCACCAGAAAATTCTGCATAGCTTTGTTTAGTCTTCATAATCATTTCTATGGAATCAACCATAAATTTAGAACACATTCCAAAATTCTAATATAGCTCTTCATAACATAACTGTCAATCCTCTAACCACACAAAATAAATCTTCCTTTGCAACTCTGTTAGCACTCATTAGAAAGACTATATGTTGGCATAAATGACAACCCAAGTCACTTATGCAACACATAAGCACTTAATATTTTTCAAAATATTCCATAAAATCTCCCATAAGAATTCATGCCAATGTTTTATTCAACACCTTTGTTAGAAATTTGGCTAAGAGGATGTATGACACTGATATACGGTTGTCATTTATGGAAACATGCATGTACTATGAAGACAAAAAAATATATTATGGAATTTTGGATACTTGGACTTAAAAAATTGTCTAAGTATTACTCAAAAAAATAGTGAAGAATTGAAGTATTTCTTTTAGTGTAGTTTATTGGAAGAACTCAATGAGCTATGTGTTGTTAAGGGAAAGTAGTACATGATGTATGTATCATGTGGTTAAAAATGTACAATAAGATTCACCATACAAGTCAAGTTATGGACATTTATTCAAATACATGTTATGACGAGTAGAACACAATAGATCAAAGAGTAAAAGCATTTTGGTTTAGAGATTGTTTTGGTTTTGTTGGGATGACATCCTAGATGTTAACCCACATGCAGACAAAGTCAATTCAAAAGATTTAGCAAGATATCAAGCAACAAGGTCGACAAGATGCAAGAATTTGGTATAAAGGAAAAATTTTTGTTTGTAATAAGTGTGGCGTTGTATTGTAATAATGTTTGAATGCACACTTCCCATGATTAGTATTGATAGAAATTTAATGATAGTACAAAGAAGTACATATGTATGACAACTTTTGAAGAAGGCACCTTAAGGACACATTAGATATTGAAGATATTAGCACTATGTGAAAGGTCTTTATATCTATATCTTTTGTATGCAATTTGTACTATTGTATATACATGGGCTGAGGCTTCTAACAATTCTTGGACCTCTAACAATGGAAAATACACTATACAAATGTAATAGACTCCTAATAGAGTGAATATCTTTCACAAGATACTCTTGATTAGTGGATCATTTGTGGGTACCATCCCCACCAGGGTTTTCCCTTGGCCAAGGTTTCCATACTTAAAAATTAATGGAGTTATGAGTTTCATTGTGTTATGGTTATGAGTTTGATCATATATGCAAGTTTAAAGTTTGTTAATGATCTTGTTAATGATATACATAGTTGGATAAAAGTTTGCGGAACATTGATTCAACACCCCCCCCCTCCCAAGTATTCTCTATTTCTAAGTATTGTTATTAGAGGAAATCTACTCAGAGGAGGTTAAAACATTTGAGTAAGATCTCTATGGATATGGATTAGTTGTAGAAGCATCTTGACGAAGCTCTTGAGGAACTTGATGTAGTTACAAAAGAAAGGAAAAAAAGTAAGATCAAACTTAGAGATGCACAAGATTTCATTCAAAAGTTGGAAGACAAGATTGAATCATCTAAATCCAAGAAGAAATAGTCACATTATCAAATCAAGGATTTTGAAGTAGTTTCTAAGCTTAAGAAGGAGACTAAAATTCTAAAACATGAGCTTCAGATTAAAAACTTGAAGATGAGTATGAAGGAAGATAAAAAGAAAAGTCATTTAGATTTAATATTTGAGATTGGAGATCTTTAATCCAAACTTACCATAGTGACATCTAAACTTGAGACTACAAAGCTATAACATATGAAACTTGAGAAATACAACACGATTGTAAAATAAGAACTTACAAAGACAAAGAAACATCTTAAGAGGTTATATTCAAGCATTGAGAAGCTTGATGAACATATTATGGCACAAAGACTAGTTGGAGACAATATAGGAATTGGATACAATGGAGGATAATCATCTAAAGAATTTAAAGTTACTAAGGAATAAGATCTAGTGAACCAACAACCTAATCAACAAGAAGATCTGAACGAAGAATTACCTAATCAGTCTAAACAATGTGAAGAAGTAATGAAACTATTTAAAGGGAAGATGCTTTGCATGTAATCAGATTGGATACATGAATAAGGTTTGTACAAATAATTATACTAAACCCTTTTTTGGTTATTATTATAATTTCTTTTCTTATGGACGTAAATCTAACAAATGTAGGAAACCTTGATATAATAATGGAATGTATGAAAGCACTAACTTTGCAACTAGTAGACCATTGGGAGGAATAAATGTCACAAGAAATTAAGTTGTGCATTATAAGTACAAAAATTTTGTGTTGGTCTCAGAATGGTTTTGACATTCGAGTGTCAACACACTTAACCAATTTCACCATATATGCCAAGTACAATATACATGCTGAGCTACAATATGTGCCAAGTTAGAATTTCAATAGGTTTCGAGTCATAGTTAATGCTAAGAAAAATAGAGTGTTTTATAAGTGCCGAGTGATCTAGGAATATATATGTGCTGAGCACTAGTAGTGTAATATGTGTCGAGTAACATAGAATCAACATAGTAGTTTGTGACTTCACAAAATAAGATGCAAAACCATTTTTGGGTGATTCACAAAGGAACAAGAAGATAAGATCAAATCTTTATATTTACCTATGTTATTAGCATGAAACCAATCAGAAAATTGGAGACAACATGCAACCAATGGGCTAAATCTAAGGACTTGAGCGGGAATTTTAAGTTCGTGATTTCATTGCTAACTCTAAGTCTATGAAGTCTTTATAAGGAGACTTAGACACCAAAATATAGAGTTGTTGAGTTGTTAAGAAGTTGATGAAGTTTCCAAGCAAATAGGAAACTATAGAATAGAGCAAGCAACAGAGGTTCTCAAGGAGTTAGTGAATTTAGCAGCAATTACATATTAAGTTGATCAGAGCATAACAAAAGAAAAGAATAGAGATCAGATCAAGCAAGGGTCACATTAAAGAGAATAGATCAAGTGCTTGAAACTAGCAATTGAAGATTGCATACTATCAGCTTTAATGTTCTAATACTTTCTTGCCATTGTATTAGATGTTGAAAATCTTATATTGATAGGTTAGCTTAACAACTAGGTGGGATAACCTTTGAAGAAGGTGATTGAAAATCCTATTGAATTAGGTGGGTTGAACAACCTATTGTAAATCCTTTAACCGAGTGACACTTCTTGTAAAGTTTTTGTAAATCCTTTAACCAGGTCACTATTGACACAGTGTAATGCCTTTAATAGGGCAGACCATCTAAAGTGGTCAAACAATTATTGTTGCAATGATTTTGTGGGTATCATCCCCACCCCAATTTTACCTTCTTATTCCTGGAGGGTTTCTAGGTTACCAAACTCCTAGTGTCATGTGTTGATGCATGTTTCTATTCCATGTTTGTTTATATGTTTACATGCATGCAGTTTACTTTTAGCTATATGCTTAAAAGGATTTGAAAAGGATAAAAACTAGTTACTTCTAATTCACTGCCCCCTCTCAGAAGTACTCTTCACATTTGAATACTCCAACATTTTGGACATATTGTCAAGGATTTGTAGATTACAGACAAATCAATTTGGACCTAGATATGAGGATAATGTTATACTATGTCAAATTTTCAACAATATGGGACATACAACAATGTTTTGTAGAATGAACAACATGAGATTACAACATAAGAACATTAGAATGAATGCAAGCAACAATGTAAGAAGGAATGAGAATGTGAAAGGGATAAAAATTGAAAGATTAGAAAAAATATTTGTTAAAGAAAGATCACCATCAAGCACTCAAGTATGGGTAGAGAAGACAAAGGAAACATTAGAGAAAAAGTTGAAATTATTAGTAGTAGCTGAGAAACCCTTATCAACTTAAACATTCAATTCATTAGAGAAACAAGGGATAATACATTTGAAAATTCATTAGACACTGAAATGGTGACATAAAGTTTTGTACACTTATGGGAAGCATAGAGATAATGTCTAGAAGCTACAATTAAGAGCACATAAGGATCTAAGATCATATGTGAGCATGAGAAATAAATTCAACATACTAGATACATAAACATTTTTTTGAGTTGTGTATACATGAATAATTAATGCACATAAGATTTTAGGTATTTATAAGGATTGAAATCAAAGTAATTAACCATGATTTGATAATTTGGAACCTAGAAGAACTTATGGAGGAGATTAAAGAGTGAATTGAAGATAATTTGAAGTATTTGAGAAGCAATTTCATGAAAATTTACGCTAAGCCCTAATTTTGTGATATTGAGGTATTTATTCAAATTGTTTAGGAGTCATTTAAGATTAAGAGTGGATATAGATTTATTACATGATATAATGGAAAAACCAAGGTACAAGGTTAAGAAGCATTCCATATAAAAATTGGAAAATGACCATGCTAGGGCATTTTCATGGATTTCAAACATAGTGTTAGCTGTGGAGGATGTAAGGTCTTACATACATTGCAAGTTTTAGAACACCAGATATTGATACTTCAAGTGAATTTGATAAGATGTATAGGCAAGAAATGAGTTTTAAAAATGAATTTGAATACCTATGGAAATTGAAGATTGCACAATTTATATTCCACCATGAATTTGATAATGAAGAATTGGCAAGAATCATCTTGAGTAGAATCCATGATATCAAATTTTGGATTGGAGATGAAATCATTGAGATAACTATTGACCTAATCCATGAAGTGGCAGGTTTAAGAAACAAAGGAAAGATACCTATAAATGAGAAAAATGTAAAGAAAATTGTACTGGAAAACACACAGACTAAATGGAATGGTAGAGGTATAATGTTGAGTTTTATTGAGAAAGATGATGCAAGATTCATTACCGAGATCTTAGCATATAAGATAAGTTCCATCTCTAGGGAAAATTAAGTCTCATCAAGCTTTATTAATGAAACATATAAGATATGTATTGATACGATAGAAGTCATTTTTTGTGAGATTCAAAAACAAAAAATCTTTGATAATCTTGAGAGGATAAAGAAGAATAAGTATGCAAGTTTTAGATCTAGATCTTTGATAACCTACCTATTTTTCATGTCATGAAGAGATTCCCTACAATGCCAATATCAAATTGGAATTCATATAAATGCACCATGGAATCAATTAGTTGTTATTACCAAAAGTCATCAAAAGATCACATAACGAACAACATAACAAGTATGATTAAGACATCTCATACTGAAATGAAGAAGAGTGTAAAAATACCCAATACAATTATGGAAAAGTATAAGGAAAACATATGTTTTATGGTAGAAAGTGACAAGACTTGTATGGAAGCAATTGTTCCAAGAGTGATGTTTTTGGAGCCCTTAATATATGAGGTTACTAAGGCATAAATAAATGAGTATGCTAAGGAAATATTGATGAGGATAATGAAAGATGGGGCACTTCTGAAGAAAGGTTGAATGATGCACACCAATTGTAATTAACTAAGGAAAAAAAGAAAAAGGTTGAGGGCATGATGAAGAAAATATTGAACGACACTCAGATGACACAAGAAGATTTTGTAGGGACGACAAGGACTATACATGAAATGAGGTCTAGTGGTCAAAGAATTATTTTGTTTGTACAACCATTATCTATGGAAGCTTCACCACGTTATCCACCACCAGCAACACCTATAACTACAACACCAAGTCCTATTAATGTCGTACCATCAAAAAAACAAGTACAACTAGTAGAAGAAGAAGAAGGTGTAACAGTAATTAGTGAAAAGAGAATTCCTATAGTTATTGGGAGATCTATAGGGATCTCTCCATCAATAATTTTAGCTTATATTAAAAAATAAAAGGAGGAGGAGAAAAAGGAGGAAGTGACACGTAAAAGGTCTAAAAGAGTCAAGGAGATGGCAAGTGATCCTAGACCAAAGAAGAAGCCCAAAGTATTAATGACTTATGTTGGTAAGAAGATGATAGATATTAAAAAGAAGAAATGACCATAAAGAAAATGAGAGGATTGATCACTCCACCATTAGTGGAACCACAAAAGGGAACTCAAGAAGAGACACATAAAGTCCATAAGAAAAAGAGTTGGAAACTTGAGATTGGAAGGATGGACCAAATGATCATCCAAGCAGTAAATTTGACACAACTGAATAAATATTATTATTTTTATGACCCATTATAGAAGAAACAAATATAAAATAAAGTTAGCAGATATATGATTGGTTTCAAGCAACTCTTTATGCACATCCATGCAAGTATCCCAAAAGAGTTGTATAAAAAATTGATAGAGAATAATGCCACCACAAAAGAGGAGGATAAGAAAATTAGAGAGAAATAAATTAGAAATATTTTTTACACTCAAGATGATGATCAGATGCAAGAAGTATTGAAGAAGATTGAGAGATTCTTGATAAACAAGAAGAGAGACATATTAATAATGGGAGGTTAGTATGAACTTGTGATCAATGAGATCAAGTTAGAAGTTGTTAAATTCATGAAAAAGAACCCTTATACACTAGAAGTAGTAGTAGAAGAGCCAAAAGACACCTCACCTATGGATATACAAGATGACACTGTGACCATAGTGAGAGCAAGGATAACAATTGAACTAGTGAAGACCCCTTTTCTAGCACTACTATAGAAGATCCCATTGCAATACAAAAAGATTATGACATTGGTGATTTGGTCACATGAAATATAGTAGATTACCACATCTCTAATGAAGAATTAAAAAAAATTGGTTAGCATGACTCTACCATCTTGCATTGACAAGAAACACCTATAGTGCTACTCCTAGTACCCAACATTGTGAATGCAAACTTTGAATATCAATAAAATTGGTCAAACATAGTGGATAAAGCCACATCCAATATTTTTTCATTAAAGAAGGTAGTGATAGAAGAAGAGAAGAAAGAAGAAGAATATAAAGATTAAGAGAAAGAAAATTAAAATTAGATGGATACCGAACCATCTCAATTGCTAGAGGAACATAGCGCTACTACTAAGGAAAGACGTATAGAAATTCTTTAGACACCTACAAAGACAATAGATAATTCATTAGAAAGTACTTCAAGGCCACCTCTTGAAGAATTTTTTTATAGGTTTGCCACAAGATACTTGATGGTAACATGGATATTCAAGAATACATCCAACTGACAATATGTTCAATAGGAAACATTGCCGAGGAATCTAGAAAGATGAGAAAGAGCACATTTATAGGCACACTTAAAAGGATGTTTGAGAAGATGCATAATACCATTCAATAAAAAATTAATGGACTGATGTATAGAAGAGAGCTAAGAAAATGATGGAGGAATCTGACAAAAAGTTCTTTAAACTAGTGGATATTGCAGCAACAAAGCCACAAGCTACATATGATGCCAAATTATTCAACACTATATGCAATAACATTACCAGTGATTTATTAGTCCTAGATACTTATATAAAGGAGTCAAATAGATTATTGGAAGAAGGAAAGAACCTATATGGTAAATGTACACTATCATTTGAATACACTCAAGGCATTCACAAGGAGATCAAGGTCAAAGAGGTAGAATTAAAGGGCATTGTGGATGAATGAAAAATTCAAATGCACAAATTACTAATTTGGAGAGAAGAATTAGCAATGCTCATGATGAGTTAAGACTACTATAATTACAAAAGGAAAGAACCTTGAAGAAGTTTTTAGTACTACGGGAACACTTGACATTGAAGATTAATCAAGTACACATGCATCTCAAGGAATGCATAGAGGCCAAATAATGGACTATGGTTACCTAGTATGTTCTAATATTAATGTAGCAAAGATTTCAAATTGAAAGCCATTGTGGATGAATTGATAAATCTAAATGCACATATCACTGATTTGGAGAGAAGAATTAATAGTGCTCATGATGAGTTAAGACTACTAGAATTACAAAAGGAAAGAACCTTTAATAAATTTTCACTATTAAGGGAACACCTAACATTGAATATTAATCAAGTACACATGCATCTCAAGGAGTGCATAGAGGCCAAATAATCCTATGGTAAAATGGTATATTTTGATCTTAATGCAACAAAGATTGTGTAACGCCCCACCAAGGGATCCAAAAGAATTAACCTAAAATTTCACTAAGTTGGTAGCATTTTTTTTTTTTTGAAACATGAAAGTAGAACCATTCACAACATACACATAGTAATAGAAGCAATAACAACATTTAACTGAAAATGTGAATAAACATACATAACATGTTACATTCTTTAAGGATCCCTTAATGTTGAATCACCATTAAATTAAATAATATTAATTCCATCTAATACCACATTCAAATGAAACAATAATGAAAAGTCCAACATTCTGAAAACAATATACTTTGGTTCCAAATTTACCTTAATAAATTACATTTCATAATGCTCAATCATCCATTGTACATGTCATAGGGTATGAAAGGCTTAAAAGAATATACATATGAAAATAAAGTACATCATCCTAATCTAATCCATGATGCAAGTGCAATAAATTAAATGAAACCAAATACCATAGATGATACATCATCATAGAAGATATAAACATCCATCATAAAGTATAACCATACATCACAAACACAACTAACTAAGTGCACAGTTCCTCCCAACCATAAATAGCATCATTAGACCATTGTGGGCCCTAGCCATCCCTCTATTCGTAACATCCTAAGTTACTGAAGAGATCATCGATACTATCATAGTAGGAATGTCACTCCTAGAACATACTACATCATATGTAGAAAGAAATCTAACATGCAAGATAAAGCATAAGATAAGTAAATAACATCATCTATCATATGTTAATCATTAATATAAGGATACATGTCTACCATCATAATCCATGAATAGAGTGAAGATAGATGCCAACAAAGAATGCATCAGCCATGGTGTCTCAGACAGATCTCAAATAGTAAGAGTGAATAAGCACTACCACCCGACCATGTGGAACCTAAATGGTCCACTCCCACTACGTTGAGGAGACAATCTCAAGTCTCGAAAAAATAACCAAAATCACATAGCACAAGTACTCTCCAAGTCCAAGAATCCTAAAAGTATACTAACTCAAAGGTTCCAACACAAACTGACATCTAATCCTAGAGGCACAACAAAGAAATGTAGGAAACCTACTATGTAAGCGGGAAAGTGTCATCGCACAAATCAAGCTAGAGTTACCCTGGTAGTCTCTCTATAGAACTCGACCCCCTAGTGATCCCTATGTGGCCACTAGTATCCTCTCATACTGACAAGGCATACTATGAAATGCAAGGTTACAACCAGGCGTTCTCTCTACTCCCATCCTACTTTGTACTAGCACTCGAGGCATGGGCGAGAACAAGAAATTATCTTATTAGGTTCATTTAAGTCAGTATTAGGTGTAATGTTTTCACTTATTAAACAACTTACAATGAGTTACCTTGGCAGTGACTTAGGGCCTCGGCCCCCATTACAAGTGACTTCCCGACACTACAAGTAGATAACCTACCCTAGGCTCATGGAATCACAAATCACAAAATCACCACAGTCCTATACAAGGAACTAGAAAAATACCAAAAGATAATCCACAATAAGAGCATCAAATCTCCATGAGCAACTAAAAAGCATCCATAGATAATCATGACCACAACAGTTCTCTATTGGCAACTGAAGGTATCACTAATAATCATTATATCCATTAGTTCTCAACAACAACCAAAAAGTATCTCAAAGTAATAATGATCGAAGACTCCAAAATGGTCAACTCAAAACATGTCACAACATGACATCATCAAGATTAGATAAACAATTTAGTCCTATCAAAGTGACTGGAAAGTAATCCAAATACAACTGATCGATAACTCATAAATAGTTACATATGTCACAACTTACACAAGAAGATTGGAAACAATATCAATTAGCATACCAGCTCATAACCATGGTTGGATTTATAAAGATTGAGATCAAAAGAAATCATGATGACATCACAAATCATAACCCCAAGCCTCTGGTAGACGTCCTATAACTGGTCAACCAACTAGTCAACCCAAACCCAAAATAAGAAGCATAAAGAAACACAATATGCAAGCACATGTTTTGGTTCATTAAAATCACATGGCTGAATTAAATACGGGGTTCCAAATTTCATATTAAGATATTGAGTGAAAGAAAATTTTGTACGTTTTCCTAACCCATGTTTTTATTTTGATAGGTCAAAGTTTTCTTCTACTACTCTTTAAAAGAATTTTCTAAAATGTTCTAAGGATATATTATATATACATTAAACCCCCATCGTATTTCCCTAGAACAATAGAAAATTTAATATAAGTTTTCCTCTTATTATTACTATCTAAACGATTTAAAACTTTGATTAAATCAAATAAAACTTCAATTAGCCATTATTCATAAAATAATTAAATTTTAATTAATTATTTAAATTAGCATTTAATAAATTTTATTTAAAAATATTAATATATATGTATATATAAAAAAATTACAATTAACAATGATTATTAATCATATTATAAATAAGTTAAAAAAATAAAAAATCAAATTAAAAAAAAATACTGGCATTTCTTTTAAAAGGTCATCGCCTTTAAAGCGTAGGCCATGCAGCCCTGCCTGCCATCGCATAGCCTACGACAACTGTTGTAGTACTTGCGACCATAGGTACGGTGCTGCCGGCCAACCAAGGTGAGCGCAAGGGTAAGGG
The DNA here is from genome assembly GCA_028749045.1 of Cupressus sempervirens. Lineage (NCBI taxonomy): Eukaryota > Viridiplantae > Streptophyta > Pinopsida > Cupressales > Cupressaceae > Cupressus > Cupressus sempervirens. The sequence continues at coordinate 462,736,673 of CM053790.1, forward strand.
GGTGGGTATAACCCGCCCCTCCCATATTTTTTAATTTGAAAGAAAAAAACAATAACTTCCATTCACAAGTACCTGCATATTTATTTCTTCTAATCACATGAGGTCATTGGGGTATGGGCCTGTCCCTCCCAAATATTTTAATTAATTTTATTTTTTACAAATGTTTTAATGTAAACTCTTTTATAATATAAATTAAAAAACTACAAAACCACTTTTTTTTATTTTAAAGGATCTATATATATATATATATATATATATATATATATATATATATATATATATATATATATGCATTTTCAGATCAAGCTCAAATCTGAGATATGAATACAACGTACCCTCCTTTTATTAAAATTTATCTATTTATTCCTTCTAATAGATTTTTCCATAAGCATTTTAAATCCTAGTCCCATAGATTCCTCAGATCTACGCATGTGGGGGTTTCTCATACAGAAATTTAACTACCCATGACAAGATTGCATACAACTAGAACATTCACGCATGAAATCCTTAGAAAGTATTCAGAAAACATGAAGAAGATAGGAAGTGGAAGAAGCAAAAATAACATATGCAAAATCATGAGTGTCTACCTGGACATTGATGCTAAATCACTTCTCCTCAAAATCTGTAGAGCAAGCTCCTTCCTTCTCCAACATTCACGGATCCACCCAAACATGCTCCCCAAGCTTTTAGGAGTGCCTGAATATAAGGAACTCTCGGGAAGCACCTAGAATGTCTCTATAAACAACCAAAAGATGAGATAAGCGTTGACAACAAAGCACGAGCTTTTTCCAACCTTCTAGATGAGTCACAAGGTTGTAGACACCATGTGCTTAATTTGTGCACTAACCCCTCTGTTGTAGACATATGTGCAATCAAGGGGTGCACTTACTCCTAGGTAGACTTATAACTTTTATATTAATTCTTTTATTATTATTTTTTATTATTTATTTATTATTTTTATTATTATCAATTTTAATTTCTTTTATTTAATTCGTTTACTCAATTAATTTCCCATTTACTTAATGAAAATAAAAATATCAAAGTATCATAACTTTATATTAATTTTTCCAAAATAATTTAAATTATTAATTAAATCTTTTATTTTTTAGACTTAATTAATAGAAAATTTACCAAAGACCTCCAAAATAAAATATGAAAACCCATCATAGAACAATCCATACAAAATCAGTCTAAGGGGTTAAAATCACAAATTACATCATCTGACGCATTCGAAAGGCAAAAAATCTTAGAAACTTGTCCTACCTTTCTAGGACAAATGGTTTAAGGGTTTAGGATTTGGACTTGAGAATTTATCTCCCCTCTCTTACCATTGAGATAGTGCAATAGGGTATGCTCATCCTAGCAATTCAGGGAAGTCGATACCCAGTACTTGCAACCTGCATAAAATCCATGCATGTACATACAATATATATATGCTAAGCTAAAAAAGCAATGGAAAGAAGTGGTGCATCATGTAGATCTCGACTAGCAGGTGACTATGACTCCCTTCCTTAACCACATCAGAAATGCCATACATAAGAAACAAACATGCACACCATACATACGCAAGTATGGGGTAAGTATCTATAAGAAAACATATGTGATAATAAACCATCTAACTAATCATCATCAATACTGAGAATAATGTAATAATCATCATGCATACATGAAATGTAGATTCTAAGTAATCTCATTATATATCAACTGAATCCATAGCACAATATTTGATGATCTCAAAACAATGCTACTAACCATCATCATAAAACTAGTCTAACAGAGTTCGACCATGATGGCAACAATGTATCTAGAAAAATGTAAATGAGGGCAGGCACTACATCCACCCCCCTAGGATTAGGCTTACTCTTGGAAGCCTACAAAAAAGTAGGGATAAACTCCTGTAATCTAGCTGCATCCTCCCATGTAGCTGAAGAGTCATCAGTAGGGTCCCATTGAACCCTTACTTGCTCTATGGTTCGACCCCTGAGGGTCAATTCCCGTTGCTCCAGAATACAAACTGGCTCCAAAACTAGCTACATGTCCTCTACCTACAATGCATTACAATCAAGAATATGTACTACATTAGGGATATACTGCCTAAGTACTGAAACATGAAAAACATCATGAATGCGACCTAAGGATGGCAATAAAGCAAGGCGATAAGCAACTGGGCCAATCCTCTCAAGAATCTCGAATGGTCCCACAAAGCGAGGTGCTAGCTTTGAACCCTTTTTGTATTAGATCAGACTCTTCCACAGATGCACTCTCAAGAATACCTTGTCTCCCATAGCAAACTGCTTATTTTTCCTATGTGCATTAACATAATTTTTTTGCCTATCCTGTGTCGTAGTCAAGTGTTCACAGATATGCACTACCTGTTGTTCCATAGCATGAAGCATCTCAGGACCCAATAGGATGCGATCCTCAAGACTATCCCAACTCAAGGGTGTATGAAAAGGACATCCATATAAAGCCTAAAATGGTGCCATGCCAATAGAACTGTGATACCCATTGTTGTAAGAAAACTCCTCTAGGTAGAGATAGTCCTCCCAATGTGTCTGCCTATCCATCACATACATCCTTAACATATCTTCCAAAACTTGATTCACCCTCTCTGTTTGACCATCTGTCTCTAGGTGATATGCCTAACTGAAATTCAACTATGCTCCAAGCTGTTGCAGCAATGTCCAAAATGCAGATGTGAACACAGGGTCCCTATTTGAAATGATCTTTCGAGAAATACCATGTAGTCTCACAATATCACGCATGAAGACATTAGCTACAGAAGTTGTCATGTAGAAAGACTTTATTGGTGAAAAATGTGCCACCTTAGTTAACCGATCAATGGTGACCATGATAGCATCATGACGACAAGCAGTCATAGGTAATCCTACTATGAAGTCATAGAGATGATGTCCCACTTCCACGAAGGAATGAGATTTGGTTGCAAGAGTCTTGTCAGATGCTAGTGTTCTTCCTTAACTCTCTGACACTCAAGACACCTAGCCACATAATTAGCAATGTCTCACTTCATCACTGACCAATAGAATAAGCGTTGTAAATCAGCATGCATCTTCTTGACACATGGATGTGCCGAGTAAGGTGCACGATGGGCATCTGCTAGAATCAAGGTGCGAAGCTCATCCTGTAGCTGCACATAAATCCTTCTTGAATGTCTCAAAAGACCATTTGGCTCTAGTAGGACATATCTTAAAAACTTACCCTCCAAAGGTCTTCTTGAATCTATCTCTCTACACACCTCCTAGTACCAAGAATCTGTAAGAAGTGCTTGAAGAATTTGACTCCTCAAATCCACACTAAGAGTCATTGATGATATCACATGTCTCTTGCAACTCAAAGCATCTACCACCACATTCTCCTTTCCTTGAATGTACTTTACCTCAAATTCATACTCACATAGAAATTCCATCCATCGCCTCTGGCAAACATTCAAATTAGGTGGAGTGAAAATGTACTGAAGACTGTGATGTTCACTATGTAGCTCGAATTTGTGTCCCAACAAAAAAATATCTTCACCTTGTCAAAGCATGAACTACTGCTGCTAACTCAAGATCATGTGTAGGATAATTTAGCTCATGATCCTTGAGCTTGTGTGATTCATATGCAATCACCCATCCATTTTGCATTAAAACTGCTCCAATTCCCTCAAGCGAAGCATCTGTGCATACCATGAAATCACCTTCTGGCTTAGGTACTACTAAGATTGGTGCACTAGTCAAAAGCTCCTTGAGCTTCCAAAATGCTTCCTCGCATTTCTCCATCCATATGAACTTCTTTCCTTTCCTCTGAAGGGAAGTGGTAGGATGCGCTATTATGGAGAAGTTTTGGACAAATCTGTGATAATAACTAGCTAGACCCATGAAGCTATGAATCTCTGACACATTAGATGGTGTAGGCCAATCTACTATTTCCTGGATCTTTGTAGGGTCTATCAAAATACCATCACCTGATATTACGTGCCCTAAATATTGAATCTCTAATTTGAAGAATTCACACTTAGTTGCATTGGCATAAAGCCGATTGTCTCTCAAGCATTGTAAAACCAATCATAGGTGTTCCTCATGCTCCTTCTAAGACTTAGAATATATCAATATATCATCAAGGAACACAAGTACAAACTTGTCAAGATAAGATCAAAACACCCCATTCATCAAGCTCATGAAAATTGATGGAGCATTTGTCAACCCAAAAGGTACCATGGTGAACTGATAATGCCCATAGTGAGTTTGAAAGGTGGTCTTGTGAATGTCAACTTCCTTAATGTGAAGTTGGTGGTATCCCGACTTAAGGTCGATCTTGGAGAATACTATAACTCCCTTGATCTGATCAAATAAGTCATCGATCCTTGGTAGAGGATACCTATTCTTTATTGTTACCTTATTTAGCTATTTGTAATCAATATAAAGCTGCAAAGAACCATCTTTCTTTTTCACAAAGAGAAATGGAGCTCCCCATGGTGACACACTAGGTCGAATGCTCCCTTTGGCCAAAAGTTCCTCTAGCTGAAGATGCAACTCACCCAATTCCTAAGTAGTCATACAATAAGGAGCTTTAGAGATAGGTTTTGCTCCTGGAATAAGATCAATTCTGAAATCGATGTCCCTTTTCAGGGGCATGCCATGAATCACTTGGAAAAACATCTGTGTACTCCTATAGAAAAGGGTGATCTAAAGTCTTTCTTATAGGATCTTCCTCATCAAGTTCAATTACCATGAAAACAAATATCTAACATCCCTTACAGAAGCTCCACTTCAATTGCATAGCAAAAACCATCCATAGAGATATAGGCCTCGGTATCCCAATAATCTTCACATCCTTCCCTTGGTCATCCTGACACATAATAATCTTCTTCCTACAGTCTATACTAGCTCTATGAGTGCCAAGCTAGTCCATACCTAAAACCACATCATAGGAACCAAGAGGTACAACCCAAAGGTCAACTATAGTATCAAATCCTCCTATGCTAAGCCCACACTTATGAACTACAAAATCTGTGGAGACCTTACTACCTGAGGCTAGTTCCACTTGCCAACCATGATCTTGCTTCACCGCATCCAGCTTACTCTTAGCAACTAAAGATGGAGAAATAAATGAATTTGTAGCACTTGAATCAAACAACACTGAAAGAGGTGTACCTTGAATAGTTCCTATGGTTTCAACCACTATTCCTTGATGGTCTGCCTGATGGTGATCTACTACTGCAAACACTTTATGAGCTCTACCTGCATTTCTACCTATAGGCACTGATGTTGCTGGCCTAGGACCTAAATACCGAGGTGCTCACTATGGACAATGAGCTGCATAATGTCCAACCTGCCCACATGTAAAACATCTTGTACTTTTTCCAGATCCTCTCCCTATAGGTGGTGCATTTTACTGCTGATAGCTATCCCTGCTAACAAAAGACTGACTGCTCTATGGGGGCTGAGTGTGTTGATTTTGTTTATTGCATCAAGCATTGCAGTTGTTCTTGAAGTTAGAACCTCCACCACCTCCTTGAGCTTGAAGGTATGATCCCTTCTACTGTTGTGTCTACTGAGACTGCTGCTGATACTATTTCCCCTTAGGAAAAGGAGGCTTCCTATTTCCACCTTAGTTGTGGTTGCCCTTAGATCTTGATGCTGTAGGTACTCCCACAAAACCTCCCTGACCAAGGTTGACACTTTGTTCTACAAGAATGGCTCATTGTACCACATCTTTGAGGGTTTTAGGCTCAAATACCTTGACACCCCTAGTTATATGGTTGTCCAATCCCCTAATAAAGTGTTGTGTCAACTGAGCTGAGTTGTCACTGAATCCTAAAAAGGACATGAGCTCATAGAACTTGTGCTCATACTCTGTTATAGTCATAGAATACTGCCTGAGGTTATGAAACTCATCTACCCTTTACTACTTCCATTCCTCTGGTAGGAATCGCTAGCGAAAACTCTTTAAGAATAGCTCCCAAGTGACACTGTTCATATATATGCCCAGCTTCTTTTCCTCAATTATCCACCAAGTGGCCCCAAAATTCTCTAGGTTGGTAATGGAAAATCTCACCTTAACATTACTGTCAAAGTCCTCCATGGAAAAAATCTTGTCAAGGGAAATAAGCAACTGCTAGGCCACATATCCAGAACCCTGCTCGTTAAAGGGCTTGACCTTGGATCTCAAAAGGTCCTTCATCTGAGTAGATACAATGGATCTATGTCAATCCCTCTAAGGGCTCCTAGACCTAGATCTATGCTCATGTTCTGATTGATGTGCTCTATGCTAATCCTAAATAGGAGGTAGGCGATCAAGAATGGTCTGCATCATCTATCTCAAGTTAACCTCCTTAGACTCATCTTGGTCCCCTCTAAGGCTCTCTTCCTACTGCTTACTAACATGCTCTCCCTTTCTCTCTTCTTGAGAAGGCCCTCCATGGATAGACTCATTGATACCGATAGCTTTTCCACATCTATAGCCTCTTCCACGGCCTCTACCATGACTTCTAACAGAAGGCCTTGTCCCAGATACCATCCTAGAACAATATCCAAGATACAAAGTACTATTACACCCATAATGCATGCTACTGTATAGCATAAAAGGTACAAGTTTTACAAAAGACTAAGTTCAATTTTAGTTTGCCTATGTTTAGGTTTAAGTAAAATTTTTAGTTTGAAAGCTAAGTGTTGCGTATGCAAGTAACAGTTTAAGTTCTATTTTAGTTCACCTAGTTTCAAGTTTGAAAGAGATACACATGATAGTTCAAAGTCCTATTTTTGTTCCAAAATACCCAGAGCTCTCAATGTAGAAACTCAGTCTCTAATACCAAATGTAACACCTCACCAAGGGATCCAAAAGAATTAACCTAAAATTTCACTAAGTTGGTAGCATTTTTTTTTTGAAACATGAAAGTAGAACCATTCACAACATACACATAGTAACTGAAATAATAACAACATTTAACTAAAAATGTGAATAAACATACATAACAAGTTACATTCTTTAAGGATCCCTTAATGTTGAATCACCATTAAATTAAATAATATTAATTCCATCTAATACCACATCCACATGAAACAATAATGAAAAGTCCAACATTCTGAAAACAATATACTTTGGTTCCAAATGTCCCTTAATAAATTACATTTATGAATGCTCAATCATCCACTGTACATGTCACAGGGTATGAAAGGCTTAAAAGAATATACATATGAAAATAAAGTATATCATCCTAATCTAATCCATGATGCAAGTGCAATAAAGTAAATGAAACCAAATACCATACATGAAACATCATCATAGAAGATATAAACATCCATTATAAAGTATAACCATACATCACAAACACAACTAACTAAGTGCACGGTTCCTCCCAACCATAAATAGCATCATTAGACCATCGTGGGCCCTAGCCATCCCTTCATGTGTAACATCCCAAGTAACCAAAGAGATCATCGGTATTATCATAGTAGGAATGTCACTCCTATAACATACTACATCATATGCAGAAAGAAATCTAACATGCAAGATAAAGCATAAGATAAGTAAATAACATCATCTATCATATGTTAATCATCAATATAAGAATACATGTCCACCATCATAATCCATGAATAGAGTGAAGATAGATGCCAACAAAGAATGAATCAGCCATAGTGTCTCAGATAGATCTTAAATGGTAAGAGTGAATAAGCACTACCACCCAACCGCATGGAACCTAAATGGTCCACTCCCACTACGCTGAGGATATAATCTCAAGTCTCAAAAAAAAATCAAAATCACATAGCACAAGTACTTTCTAATTCTAGGAATCCTAAAAGTATACTAACTCAAAGGTTCCAACACAAACTAACATCTAATCCCAGAGGCACAACAAAGACATGTAGGAAACCTACTATGTAAGTGGGAAAGTGCCATCACACGGATCATACTAGAGTTACCCTGGTAGTCTCTCTATAGACCCCGACCCCCTAGTGATCCCTATGCAACCACTAGTATCCTCTCATACTGATGAGGCATACTATGGAATGCAAGGTCACAACCAAGCGTTCTCTCTAATCCCATCCTAGTCTGTACTAGTACTGGATGCATGGGCAAGAACAAGAAATTATCTTATTAGGTTCATTTAAATCTTTATTAGGTGTAATGTTTTCACTTATTAAACAACTTATAATGAGTTACCCTAGCAACCACTTAGGGCCCTGGCCCCCATTGCAAGCCACTTCCTGACACTACAAGTAGATAACCTACCCTAGGCTCATGGAATCACAAATCACAAAATCACTACAGTCCTATACAAGTGACTGCAAAAATACCAAAAGATAATCCACAATAAGAGCATCAAATCTCCATGAGCAACATAAAAGCATCCATAGATAATCATGACCACAATAGTTCTTTATTGGCAACTGAAGGTATCACTGATAATCATTATATCCATTGGTTCTCAACAAGCAACCAAAAAGTATCTCAAAGTAATACTGATCAAAGACTCCAAAATGGTCGAGTCAAAATATGTCACAACATGACATCATCAAGATCAAATAAATAAGTCATTCCTATCAAAGTGACTGGAAAGTAATCCAAATACAACTGATTGATAACTCATAAATAGTTGCATATGTCACAGCTTACACAATAAGATTGGAAACAATATCAATCAACATACCATCTCATAACCATGGTTAGGTTTATAAAGATTGAGATCAAAAGAAATCATGATGACATCACAAATAATAACCTTGAGCCTCAGGTAGATGTCCTATAACTGGTCAACCAACTAGTCAACCTATTGGGACTCAAAATTGCCTTTCCAATTTTGAGTACCATTGAGATTTTTAAGCCCTTTAAATGCTTTTAAATGATTATGTACCCGACTGTCAGTCTAAGGCCCCTGAGGTGTTTAATGTTTCTAATGCCTGCCATTCAGCTTGTCTAAGCATTTCACAATGATAACTAACATTTTGAGTTGTTTCATGAAGTCCTGTTTCAAGCATATTTCAAATCTGCATTTCACCCTGTGTTAAACAGTGACAGGAGGGCATGTTTGCAATCAAATATCTCACACCCAAAAATGTTTTAGGACTTATCGCTTTGGGAATGTCTAGTGTCCATACCTGAGAACTTATGTTTCAGATTTCAATATATTTTGAGTTCATTTGACTAGGTTTTGAATCCCTCAAAGTTGGTAGTTTACTATTTTCACACATTTTCAAATTGCACACATTTCTAGGAAGCCTTGTTTGATGAGCTATAACTTTTTACCCAGTGACCGAAATGCTAAAATTCCTTTTTTGTTGCATTTTTGATGTCAGAGACTTGTTATGTTTCAATTTTTCACTCTTGATGAATCCCTTTGATTAGTTTTCAAACGTGATTCCAAATACAATTTCTATCTTTTTACTGGTGTCATAAAGTGTAGATTGATTTGTACCCCTGTTTTGTAAGGAAAATCAGGTGTGGAAATAGCTTCCTACACAAATCTCTTAAGGAAAGTATGGTGCAAATCCTTTAAAAAAATTTACACTTGCAAATTCGATATCATATAACCAACAATATTGCAACCAACCATGCATACAGAAAATAGATAGAGAAAGAAACACATAACACAAAGATTTTTTGGTGGGGAAAAACCTTTCTGTAAAACAACCCCACCCATTCAAAACCTGCACAATGTATTATCTTCAACACAAGGTTACAATACACTTGCAATGAAAGTTTAACGACAACAACAACAACACCTCAGTACCTGCACACTCTCCTCTTCCTCTTACATTTTCAACATGCAATACTACTTTTATGAACATCTTAAGACCCAAAAAAATAACCACAAAGGAGTTGGGCATTTTTCATGGCTCAACCACCAAGAACCATGCACAATGCCACATGTACATGCAATACCAAGAAAAGGGCATCCATCCCTTGATAGGCAATGACAGCTTGTCATAGAATCCACCAAAAATAGTGGTCACAAGAGAAGTGTAAGGGAATCCGTCATACCAACCTATTTTTGACATATTCTCTTACACACACCAACCACTTATTCTTGGGCACCCAAAAAAGGCCCCATGTCATAAGATGCTCTTACACCTATCATAGCTCATTCCTTAAATAGCTATTACGCTTCATAGAAATCCATCATAACCTTTTCAGCCATGATCTCCTTTACACACTTCAAGATGCTAACACATGTAAGTGATCAACATGCCAGCTAGACATGTACACTCACATTTACATATTATTTGCAGGAATACATTTACAAAACAAATAATAATAAGAATAGGAATTATACAAGGTTGAGACACCTTATTCCTAACATGTTTGTGACGTCATAACACCTAATCTTTGATTGGTAAGATTGAATGGATTGTACCCCTGTGTTGTCCACTGAAAATACTCCAAGTGTGCTAGTTTCTAAGTCTTGACGAATCCATATGCACACTTTTCTAGGTCGATTCCATTTCCAAAAATTGTTATCTTGTCAATGTTTCAAGTCAACAATTCTTAGTAGCTCACTTTGACTGTCCGCCAAATACGTCCTATTATTCATCATGAGCCCAAATCCAAGATTCATAATTTTCTCATGATAGAAAACCAACATCCCGAGTTTCATTTTCCCAAGTGTCCATTTTCCCAATTTTCAAAGCCAAATCCAGACCCAGTTTATTACTTACTAACATGTTTTCTTGTAGGAAGTTTTGAAAGGTCAACTTTGACAACGAATGTCTTTTGACCCCAAATTTGTAATGAGGCAAGATTTGACGTGCTACAAGTATGTAGAACAGAGATTCAGTGTGCCAGATTTCAGAGCCCAGTCAGAGGTTTGGGTCAATTTTTAAGGCCAGTCAACTGACCTTCTGGGGCAAAAGTGAAAAGTTGAAATAAAGTGATAAAATGAGTTTTAATGGCAGATCATTGGTCCAATTTATTTCAAATCAGGGTTGGAGGATGAATAAGTCAATTTTGCAGTTTAGTTGTTTGAAAATGAAATTTATTTTAGCCGAACCCACTGGGGGCCCGACTAATTGCATCAGGCTGATAGGTATCTAGGATTGTGCATATTTTGAAAGGGCACAATTGTAATTCATTGAGTGTTAGATATACATTTATACCTTCTTCAAGTCAAGTAGTATGTGTACTTGTAATAAATGCAAGACACATATAATTGTCAACATGGATGAGAAAAGTGTTGTGCTCACAAGCTTGGGGCATTCTGCCTATGTACGGAATAAAAATGTGCAAGCCAAATATGATTGGGATGATTTTGAGATGAAGGAAAGTGGTGAGGGGTATCCACATGTAGGAGATCTCTTTGGTCCCAACAAAGATTAGCATAAGAAGACTTTATACATTTGCCCAAACTCTCAAAGTTCAACTTTTCCTTCTCCATTTCTACATGCAACCAAGGAAATTAAGTGTTCATCTCATGTTAAAATTACTTTAGAATTTTGATAATGAAGGGCATTGACAACACTAAAAGGCACATAACAGTGAGAGCCCACTGCCATACAACCTTTGCTTATGAAAGGGACTTTCTTGTTTCCCTCCACAGGTAGTCCAAAGTTATAGGGGAGCCTCATAAAATGATGCTTGTCAAAGTGGAAAAGTTGTAGTGTAAAAGGAAACTGGCCAAGACACAAACTAGCGTAGGGGATTGGATTGAACAAGACCCATAGTAGATCGACAGAAAATGGAAGCCACCAATGAAGATAGCAAAGAGGTCAAGAAACACGTGCAGGGGCAACCACAATTGAATCCGCAGTAGAGTGAAATCCATGCCAATGATAGAGACTGCCTATGTAAGTTAGGAGAAATGAACAACTAATATAAAAGGTGCCAACACATTGAAGAGAGTCACATCTTAGAGAGGAACAGGCTAAAAGGAGTCCATGATGAATCACGAGTCAAAACAAAGGGAGTTTCCTACAATTTAAGATGAAGAGGCACACTAAAAAGGCAGGAAACCCGATACAAAGAAACAATACAGAACAATTATCCCACATTATTTTCGTGAGGAAGTTTTTATTTCTTAAATACTTGTGCACACCAAATGTTTGTTGTCTTAAGAAAGAATCCTTTTATAAGGAAAGCCTTGTGAAGTGGGGTCCGATGACATCAGGCAGCTATTAGTGATGATGAAATAATTTTAAACCAAACTGCACACGAGATGACATGGCAAAAATAGATCGAGGAAGGAGATTGATACATGTGTCCTGATTAAGCGAGTGTCACTATCTCACCAACAAGAAGTGCTCGCTAGTTAACTATGGCGACATAGCGATGGTGGAGGTGGTGCTAACACGTGTCATTGGGCCTAGAGTAGCTGATGATGAGGTAGTGGCTGTACAGGTCGAGTAGCAAATTGCAAAATTCCACATGGCGCTGGTTGAATAGTCAGAACCAGTAAAAAATTGACATGCAGCACACTTTCCAAGGTGATGATGTGGCAGAGGATGACACGTATCATTCTGTCGCTATGTTGCTAATGACGTGGCGGTTGTTGACTCAGATAGTGACATAGCAAGGGTTGATATGGTGATGACATGTGGCATGTGATGTAGACTAGGCGAGCCAATCAATGAGTGACATGTGTCATCAAGTCGATCAAACCAAAGTTTGACCTCAGATTCAAAGGGCAAGGAAAGTTGTGAAGGAAAATGAAAAATAATTCTTAAATCATTTTATGCAAAATGAATGCCGGTGTAATTCTTTTTAAAACTCGAAAAGGACTTTAATATAAAGTTCTGACCTTAGAATATTTTAAATTTTTCAAAATTTAAAATCAAATGTTGCAAATAAGCCAGAGTTTCATAACAAAAGGGCATTTTTCAAACCAAAATTTTGGACATTCTGGAAGGCTAATATAGCGATATTATATATCGTTGGAATCGAGAGAAGACAAAATTTTCGATTATGGAGTTTTTTTTTTGCACAAGTGCTTCCTGGTTTAAGTTAGAGCTAGAAACGTGAAATTTGGGGCTTGCTCAGTAGAATGGGTAGAAACTAAAAATCCAGTTAGAGGATCAATAAACCTTGGTGAGAATGCAGTTGGAGTTCACTTTGCTCACATTCACTCAGTAAAACTTGAATTTTGCCAAGCATTCCAATGGATTTTCAAATATTTTGACAACTCAACAAGTTTTCATCATTCAGGAAAGGATATTTGCAAATTAGTTATAGAAATGATGAAACCAAATCAAATATTCAATTGCAGAGAGAATTTAGAGAGAGTCTTTTCATGGCAAAGAAAGGGAATTTCATGTGGACAGATGTCGATTGCAGATTCAATCTAGGAGTTCCTTCAACCTATATCTTTCTCACTAGGGGGGTTCCAGTCTTTGTCACTGAGAAACGAATTGGTTCCAGTTCTGGGGAGAAAATTTGCACATTACTATGAGACCATATTCTGGTTCCAATTTTGATGTGTTTCCTTGACTGTGATACCATTCTTCAACATTTCTTCTTGTATGAACAACAATTAAGTTTTATGCAGATAGTTCTGGTCTGTTAGGTGATTTATGAGTTAATTTTTGTACATTCCATGTATTTGGTTTCAAGGAAAGCAAATAAAGAGTAGCAATGGTTTCAAATTCAGTTTGAATCTTGTCTCCTGTTTGTGGATCTGTAATCTTTTCTAGTTTGTGATCAAAGACAATAGATTAGGTTGCATCTCATTTAGTGATGTATGTGATTGAAATATCTTTCTTATGGAACAAAGAGCCATGTAACTGCTTGGTGTTTATCACAGGGTTTACTGATTTCATGAAAGGATTGTCTAAGTATGAGATTCAAATATGAAGCAGATGTCTATTCACAAGGTGAAAGATAGATCAGGGATCTTGATGTAGGAATTATGTTAGAGGTTTCCAGGAGATTTACTGTTGTAATTTATTTTAATTACCCAATAGATAAGGCACTAGTCAGAGATAGGATCGTTAAGTTCTATTGCTCATACTTGGTCTTGCTGTTATCAACATATTAAGTCAATTTTCCCTTTTATGTTGAAAGCTATTCAATGTTAACCTGCACTTAGCTTGCCAGTTTCATAAGTTATGTTCTTAGCTATTTCATGAGTGTGATTCCTTGTTAAGTATAGAAGATTTAGGGGTTTTCATCTGCTTTACATTAGATTTAGTGTATGCTTTGATAACTGGTACCATATAAAGAATCTATAGGTCCACCTGCCTAGGTTTTGCAAAGCCTGAAGAAGAAGAAGGGTCATGCCTTATAGTTGGCTCGGTGTCTGAAATGGCATGTTGAAAATGGGAGTTAGCTGCCCCTAGATATGTCATATTCTCATTGGGATAATTGAAAACCCTCCAGCATTTTCAAACACCAACACAACCCAAACCCAAAACAGGAAGCATAAAGAAACACGAAATGCAAGCACATGTTTTGGTTCATTAAAATCACATAGCTGAATTAAATATGGGGTTCCAATTTTTGTATTAAGACATTGAGTGAAAGAAAATTTTGTACGTTTTCCTAACCCATGTTTTTGTTTTGATAGGTCGAAGTTTTCCTCTACTACTCTTTAAAATGATTTTCTAAAATGTTCTAAGGATATATTATATATACATTAAACCCCCATCGTATTTCCCTAGAACAATAGAAAATTTAATATAAGTTTTCCTCTTATTATTACTATCTAAATGATTTAAAACTTTAATTAAATCAAATAAAACTTCAATTAGCCATTATTCATAAAATAATTAAATTTTAATTAATTATTTAAATTAGCATTTAATAAATTTTATTTAAAAACATTAATATATATGTATATATATAAATTTACAATTAACAATGGTTAATAGAATCTTTTAATTTTTAGACTTAATTAATAGAAAATTTACCAAAGACTTCCAAAATAAAATATGAAAACCCATCATAGAACAATCCATACAAAATCAGTCTAAGGGGTTAAAATCATGAATTACATCATCCAACGCATTTGGAAGGTAAAACATCTCAGATACTTGTCCTACCTTTCTAGGACAAATGGTTTAAGGGTTTAGGATTTGGACTTGAGAATTTATCTCCCCTCTCTTACCATTGAGATAGTGTAATAGGGTACACTCATCCTGGCAATTCAGGGAAGTCGATACTCGGTACCTACAACCTGCATAAAATCCATGCATGTACATACAATATATATATGCTAAGCTAAACAGGAAATGGTAGGAAGTGGTGCATCGTGTAGATTCCGACAAGCAGGTGACTACGAATCCCTTCCTTAACCACATCAAAAATGCCATAAATAAGAAACAAACATGCACACCATACACACAAGTATGGGGTAAGTATCCATAAGAAAACACATGTGATAATAAACCATCTAACTAATCATCATCAATACTAAGAATAATGTAATAATCATCATGCATACATGAAATGTAGAGTCTAAGTAATCTCATCATATATCAAATGAATCCATAGCACAATATCTGATGATCTCAAAACAATGCTACTAACCATCATCATAAAACTATTCTAACAGAGTTCGACCATGATAGCAACAATGTATCTAGAAAAATTTAAACAAGGGCAGGCACTACAGATTGAATCTTATGGCTTATTTGCATTGATGAGTGTATTTGAGGAAGTTAAAGACACATGGGAAAATGAGTTTACCCATCTTAAGTATACTTTTGTAGAATGCATGGAACTTTTGAATATTCAACAAGCATGAAGAGAAGAAGGTAACATAATTTTGACTCACCTTTGACATTGACATCAAAGGTGGGGGGAGATAATGATATAAAACTTGCTAAGTATACTTTATTGTAAGGAGTTATAAGTAGGATAAGTATGAATGTAAGATGGTACATATTTTGAAGATGATACAAAATTTTGAATTTTTTATAGGGCCACAATTTTGAAGAGTTTTTATAACTAAGCCAAATTTCCCATATGTTGCCATCAATGCCAAAGGGGGACATTGTTGAAAATTTGGCTAAGAGGATGTATGAGGATGATATAGGGTTTTTATTTATGAAAACATACACCTACTATGAAGAGAGAAAAACATATTATTGAATTTTAGATACTTGGACTTAGAAAGTTTTCTAAGTATTATTTTGCAAAATAGTGAATAGTAGAAGTTTTTGTTTTAGTGTGATTTATTGGATGCACTTAAGGCCATGAACTGTTAAGGTAGGGTAGTATAGGATGTATAGATTACATGGTTAAAATAACACACAAATATTTTTTTAACAATGTTGGGATGAAATACTAGATGTTAACCCACACATGGATTAAGTTAATTCAAAAGATGTAGCAAGGTACCAAATAGCAAGGCCAACAAGATGAAAGAATTTGGTATAAAGGAAGAAATTTTGTTTGTAATAAGTGTATGACCAGAATTTGATGAGAGTAAAAAGTAGTATGGATGTATGATCAACTTTTTAAGAAGGTGCCTAAATAAAAAATCAAATACTGAAGATATCAACATTGTGTAAAAGGTCTTTGTATCTATACCTTTTGTATGCAGATTGTAATATTGTATATGCATGGACTGAGGCTTCTAACAAGGAAAAATGCACTATATGGATGTCATAGACACCCAACATAATCAATATATTTCATAAGATACTTTTAATTAGTGGATCATTTTGTGGGAACCATCCTCGTTAGGGTTTTCCCTTGGCTAGAGTTTCCGTTATGTATACTTTTTAGTTTGATCATATATGCAAGTTTAAAATTTATTCATGATATCCATAGTTGGGAAAAAGTTTGTGGAACAATGATTCATCTCCCCCTCCCCCTCTAAGTATTTCCTATTTCTAACAACCTCATTACGTAAAATATATTGCATTTTTTGGGTCAAGGAAGGTAAGTGGCCAAAGAAAAATATTGGGAAGCAAATATAAGGAATTTTTGGTAGAATGGTGAAAGTTTAGAAGGAAAAACTTGAGATTTTGTTGATCTAGATAAGAAAATTCTTTATAATTTTGGTTAGATATTTTAAATTATCTTATTTGATTCAGATAGTGTTTGGAGAACAAATATTAGGGGAAATATCTATTTTTGGCATATTAAAGCTCATCTGCTTGTTGAAGCTCACACTTTAGGATTTTCGCACAAACACATTATTACTCTGTGTCTTTGTGCCCTAGAGAATTTTGTATGGTAGATATTTACTAAAATAGATATTTTACATCTAGATTAAAATTTAAAGTAAATGTGCAAGTACTTATTGGATTTTTACAAGTGTATAAGTATCATATTTAAGTAAGCTACATGATTTATTTAATGATTTCAATCAATATAATAATCACTAATAAAAAAATTATGATTATTTATTTACGTGCATTTGAAAACATAATTCATGTCTATATTGTCTTTAGGTAGCTCCAGCTGAGTTGGAAGCACTTTTGCTTACACATCCAGAAATTGTGGATGCAGCAATTATTCGGTAAATGTGATATTTTTTAATTTAAGTATGCATTTATGATTTAAATAATTAATTTTCAAATATGTATTATTAGTAAATAAAGTTACAAAGATGTTGATAATAGTTTACATTTTTTTCTAAATTATAAGTTCATTTGTGTAGTCAAGTTGATGCACAATTAGGAGAGGTCCCTATTGCATACATTGTCCTTTCTATGGGAAGTTGTTTGAAGAAACAAGATGTGATGGAGTTTGTTTCTAAGCAGGTAATAGTTAAAATTAGCTTAATAATAAAATATGCTTTTAACATATTTAGTATATAATATTATGGTTTATAATATTACAATTTACTCATGCATTTAAATTTGTAATTAATTATTGTATATTTCTAATGTCTTTTTTTTTTAATTTTAGGTAGCACCATTTAAAAGGTTACACAATGTATTCTTTGTCAAAATGCTACCTAGATCTACTTCGGGAAAGATCCTTCGACGAGAGCTAGTCAATAATATCAAATCAAAGTTATAAGCACCATATACATAAATTTAGACACAAGTCCTCAATCAAAATGTTATGCAACATATAATTCCATATATCTATCTATTCTTACTCAATTTTTTATGCAATTATAGATTAGATTAAAATATTTGCACGAGCCTTTATCTCTTGTTGATACCATTAGTCAACTAAATTATAGTTCATAACGGCTTTTCAAAAGTATATTTATGCTCTCGTATGTTTATAATATAATTATAATTTATGTAAATATCTTTAATGTGATGCAAAGCCAATCTAGAAAATGATAATATTATGCTTTTATTTTTCTATACTCATTTTTTAGGAAAATATTCAATATATTCAAATAGGTGGTTACATGTATGTTATTTTCTATGTTTGGTAAATCTCATACATTTCAGTATTAAGCTGCATGTATATATTTTTAGATATAAGTATGTCAAGTAATTATATAAATAATAATATTTGATATTATAATTTACATAAATATATATCAATTATTTATCTTCATTAACAAAAATTGTAATATTGTATCTTTATCAAAAAAATGAACTAATTACTATCAAGATTATTTAGATAGAAAAAAATGAATTACATGTAAGTATAGTCAATAATACAAAATTAAAAGGCACACATTAATGTATTAGAATATACAAAGATTCAATGTGGTTTACCTAATCTTAGGTTGTGCTCACTAAATAGAGATTCCAATATTATTATCTAGTAACTTCAATCTATTGCAATCTGCAATCTCCCTTACAACTCAATACCATTGCAAGATTCTATATATTATGTTTTGAAAACTCTAACCTTGAGCCTATAGTACATGACTTATGTTGGCTTAACCTGTTAACCCCAAACATACTTGATGAGTCAACCTTGAGAAATGCTTGATGAGTCATCTCAAAAGTGATTGACGCCTTAACTAAATTTTTTTCCATGCCATTGCCTCAAACCATGCACCTTATGAAAAATGCATAGTACTTACCTAATATGATCCTAGTTGGATTTTTTTTCATTGTGATTTGATTTTTCTTAGAAATTATATACATTAAGAATTCATTTCCAACCAAGATAAAATATTACAACCATCCCTCTTTCAAAAGTTTAAACTAATGCTTTTGAAAGCTAATCATATTATCACATTCTACATAAATGATAGGAAAAAATATTAATTTGGTGTGTAATGGTTGTGAGAGGTACACTATTAACTTTGGACATCTCAAAATTATATATGTATGTATGTATGTATGTATGTATGTATATCTACATATATATATATATATATACATATATATATATATACATATATATATATATATGTATATATATATATATATATATATGTATATATATATATATATATATATATATATATATATATGTATGTATATATATGTATATATATATATATGTATGTATATATATGTATGTATATATATGTATATATATATATATGTATGTATATATATGTATATATATATATATGTATGTATATATATATATGTATATATATATATATATGTATATATATATATATATGTATATATATATATATATATATGTATATATATATATATATATATGTATACACATATATAAATATGTATATATATACACATATATAAATATGTATATATATATATATATGTATATATATATATATCTATATATATCTATATCTATATCTATATACATACATACATAAGTAAGTGTAATCAATTTAAAAAAATTGTTCAGAAATAATTTTGATTTGATTAAATGCAACATTGACCAAGTATTTAATGTAATACTTTAGAAATAGTAAAGGTCAAAGTGTACATTGATATATGATATTATTTTGTATACAAGATTGATGGTCTTGGACAAAAAAGATGGATAAGATAAAATATAAATAGGCAGTATTTATTGATTTGTAAGGAGATGAGTCCTCTATAGAGAGATACAATACCTTGACAGGAGATCATAAAGACAATAAACTAAGGAATAAAATAATTGTATAGGATGACATTACTCAAGTTTATAAGTTACAAATATAAGTTGGTATAGCTTTTAGGGTTGGGTTAACATAATTTTATATAGAATGCATTATTGTAAGTTTGGTTGATTATACCCATCTTTGACAAAAAAAAAAAAACTTTCTTATGTAATATGATTTTATGTTTTCATATTACTAGACTTATAACTTTAAAATAAATAAATAGTTATAGTGAAGTATAATCCTTCAAATAAATATTATTTAGAAAATGAGTCCAAGAAAGAGAGAAACTAGTCACATTAATCCTCTAAAGTACATGAAAAAGTAAGAAAGATGTCACAATATGCATTCTTTTAGTAGTTCAAATAATTATTCTAGTAAATTTTTGTAACGTTATATTATTCCAAAAATGAGTCCAAGAAAGAGAGAACTAGTCACATTAATCCTCTTAAAGTACACGAAAAAGTAAGAAATGATGTCACAATATGCATTCTTTTAGTAGTTCAAATAATTATTCTAGTAAATTTTTGTAAGGTTATATTGTTCCAAAAATGAGTCCAAGAAAGAGAGAAACTAGTCACATTAATCCTCTTGAAGTACATGAAAAAGTAAGAATGATGTCACAATATGCATTCTTTTAGTAGATCAAATAATTATTCTAGTAAATTTCTCTAGGGTTATATTATTCCAAATTGCTAGAAGTTTGAATTCTAGTTTGCATTCCAAAAACTACACAATGGACCCCAAGAGATTTCTGACATCCTTACGAGAGATAATGTTAGTGGAGAGATATTTTTTTTAAATTAAGATTTTAAAAAATGATTTACACCACTATTAATATGGTTAACACAAAACAAATACTAAATATAAGCCTTCTTTTCAACCAAAATTAAAAAGCAGAAAAAGAAAAAAGGAAAAAAAAAGGTAAGCATTTTTATTTTCTTTTTTTAGTGGAGGATTTTTTTAATCCAAAAGTCATTTTAGCTATCTTATATGAGAGCATGAGGCTTAGGATATACCTCTTCATCTAAGAGCCAAGGTTTGAGGGATGTCATTTTTTCCAATTTCACCTAAGGCACAATCTCAACCTCATCCCTTATGGTGTCAAATCCTTGTACTCAACAAGACTTGATCTATGGTAAGATCTTTAAGAACCTTTCAACTTCACTAGTAGACCAAATGTCTATTGATGTAAAATCATATTTTGATACGTGATCACATTTTATTAATTTGGATGTGTTTTCCAAAAATAATTTTTTACCCATATTCATTTATTTGAATGATTTAAAAAAATTATTTGATGTCATATTAGAAAAAGCATCTACTTAAAAGTTAATATCAAATATCATATACTACTTTTTCTTTAAAAAATGTGAGACCTCACCTTGACTCATCATAGAATAGATATTTTCACTTGTATTTTGATACTCAGGACTTGGATATTTTGACATCGATTTGAGACTTAGATGGATAGTGGCTTATTTTATCTATTGATTTTGACATTTATAGTAGTGTTTTGTATTTATGATATGTACTAAGAACCAAATATTGTGTATGGGATGATCAAGCAAATATGGATGCAACTTTACACATGGTAGGATAGAAAATAGATTATGATGTGATGTGAAATGCTAATTTGAATATGATGATTTATGATTAAATGCGATAAGTAGATTTTGATATTTTAACATCTTGAATGTTTTATTTGAAATTATTAAGAAAATAAATTTAATGGAATTATGTTAGTATGGATTACGTAACATTTGAATTTATATGCATTTACGATATGTATTTTATATAACCTCCTTGGACTATTGATGCTTGAGCTTAGTGTGTGTTGGTGTAAATAAGTATTTACTTATTACGCTTACTTAAGTTGACTTAGGTTAATGCATTAGTTTATTATTTTGCATTATTTTATTATTTTATTTGTGAGACACTTAGGAGTTTGTGTACTCATGTGAGATGTCATGATGACATCACAGGGGTCTACACCTCTTTTAAGCACATGTTGTCTACAACACACAAATCTTCTATACACATATGACTTTGTCATTCTTATCCATTCATCTAGAATGTTGGATAAGGTGCTTAGTTGTCTTATGTTCTGGTTGTTTGTAGAGACATTCTAGGTGCTTGTTGAGAGGCCTTTATATACAGGCACTCCCAATGTGTTTAAAGATCACATTCTAAACAAAGCAATGTATTCAAACATACTCTAATTAATTGATCATATCCATTTTTGGTCTACTGTGTGCTTGTGTTTGAGTTCTTAGTTCCTAGGTGAATTTTTCCCTTAGGTAAATTCTTATAGCATGCAGGAAGTGGAACCATGGAAATTATTGGGAGAAACAAGGTTCAAACTCACGTGAACATGGTTTAGCCAAGACAAATCTTTGGAAGGTTCAAAAGCCTTGTTGTGATGTATTTTATTTCATAAATGTAAGCTTTCTTGTGTGTGTGTGTGTGTGTGTGTGTGTGTGTGTGTGTGTGAAAAATCTAATTTAAAAAATGCATTAGAGACATGCCATGATGATTTCTAATGTGCTTTAATGTGTCAATTGACACTTTTAGGTTTTTGTGTGTTAATGACATGTCACCTAAGATTTGGTCATGGTAGCATTTTATCTTTAAACTGATTACCTTGTTAAAGATTAAGTAAACCCACCAAACAAGTGATAGGATGAGTCACTATCAAAAGGAAATTCGAATTTAGACTTGACCAAGGGTTTGAAGGGTCATTAAGTGGTCCTAAAGTGTCCTTTGTGTGAAAATAGACCACCCACATGATAGTAGAACATGTTAGGGGCCTAATTTTGACCATATTAATGCCTAGATAGCCTAGGGGGGCCCTTTACCAATGTATTATTCCACCAATTCGAAAATGGAGTGTCACATGAGTTCTTCCCCATGTCTCCACTAAGTCTAAAATATATAGTGGAAAGCCTTTTTAGGGAGACTTAGACAAACTAGTGGGGTGTTCACCCACTCTCTAAGTTTAGAGATAGTTTGGGTTTTGGAGGGAGGCTAAGGGAGCTCTTCATCAACTATCATTTCCTTTTTTCTTGGACCAAGGTTGGTGCTCAAACCATGACCATTTTTTCTTTAGCATTACATAATGAATCTGCAAGTATGGAGTGTTTTTATGGGATCATGTATTGTTATTGTAATGTTTGTATTGCGTTGTGATTGTGCATTGTGTTTCATTCACTTTCTTAGTTTTCTTCCTTGATCTCTTTGTTTTGTTTGAATGTTGAATTTGTTAATGGGTGTGAAGGCTTAACTCACCCTTGGG
The DNA here is from genome assembly GCA_028749045.1 of Cupressus sempervirens. Lineage (NCBI taxonomy): Eukaryota > Viridiplantae > Streptophyta > Pinopsida > Cupressales > Cupressaceae > Cupressus > Cupressus sempervirens. Next base: position 462,759,838 of record CM053790.1, read on the forward strand.
AGGGAAGAGAAGCATTGGGTGAAGGGCTAAGTTGGGCTCAACATTGTAGTTGAGAAAAAAAATTCCTCATGATGAGGAGTTGTTCTTTCTTTCATGGAGTATGGGCTCCATTGAAGCCATATGCCTTTGTTGTTTTTGGAGGTATAAGGGTATGTGTAAGAAGGAGAAGGTTTTATGATAGCCTTGAGAGGCAAAAATGCAATTGCAGTTTGATTCTTTATGTATAATGGATATGGCATTCTCCTCTTTGAAGAGTTCACCTTCACCCAATGTATTCATGATTCCAATGGTGAATCGATGTGCAAGCCATGGAAGAGATTGTTATGTGTTGTGCTATATGATTGTATGCACTAGAAAAAAATTTGTGTGTGTGTGTATCTCGTTTGGACTTTGTTTCCCCTGCTTGGTGGGTGGCTTTGTAGAAGCCTAGGATGGGAGGTTACCGTCCATGGTTCAAAGTTTTGTGTTATTTTGCAGGTTTTGAGAAAATAGATCCTATGAAGAGAAAAGGGTTTCACCCTTGGAAATTTTGAAGAATCAAGTATTGTGGAGGACTAATTTTTTCCTTGTCATCTCATAATGTGATATGATATTAAGTTTCTATTGTTGTTTCATGGTAATGTGAAAGGGATTTACTTCCTATTGCATATTGTTGTAAATGTGTAAAGTGAAGTTTGAGAAGTTGTATATATTTGTCCTTGCAAGAGGAAGATTTTGGCATTATCATAGTTTTGTAGAAGGAAAAAGAGTATTTCATGTAAAAGAATATCTAATATTGTGGGAACCATATTGAAGTTATGTAAATTAGGCCATTGTTCTTGCCTAGATTTTGTATTCCACTAATAATCCCTATGGAATTATCATGTGAGAGAAATATTTTAATGATTATTTAATGTAGATTTGAGTGATTTCATTTTAAGGCTCTCTGTTATGTATTTTGATGCAATGACAATAAAAGGTTCCATATAGTTCATGTGTATGCATGGAAAGTGATTCAATTTGCTTCAAAAATAAACAATCTCATTTATGAGTACATTCATTTTTTAGAAAATATTTATGGTTGATTGTGTAATATAGGAAGTGTACAAAATTTTGAGTATCTATCACCAATAAATATCTAAACTATATAGTTGTAAGAAATCGCATCAACTCATCATCAAACAAAATACCTTGACATCATAATTGTTATAGAAGAAAATAACTCATAAGATATAGTTTAAAAATTCATAAGGGAGAGTATGATGTAGATGCATTTTAACTCTTTGGAAATTGTATAGGGGAAGGAAATAATTCCTCTCCCCAATTACAGACAATAAAATAATCATAAGCTTATCCCAAGTACCATGTCCTATCAAAAAAATAGATACACCAAATAAGATTTTAGAACATAAAATTTTGTAGTAACATTATGGCAATGTTAGACATGTGATTGCATGTCATATGTATATTAATACATGCAATTACCTAAAAATATAATAACTTATCTTAACACCTAGCCTAGGTATGTCTTTGGTAATTAAGTACATACTTAGGAACTCCGAGGTTTAAACAAAACATATTCTTTTAAATTAAACAAAAAAGAAACAAAGATGCCCCACATCAACTTCTAAGAAAGACACATGCTTGACTCCTTGCAGGGGATCTCTCCAAGGCTGACCACCTTGGATACCTCCACAATCCTTTTCCCCCTCACACATGGGAGGACCTAACCTCCAAGGAGAAAAATGAAGTTTTCTAAACTCTTAGAAAGGTGATTAGATGGGGATAAAGTCAAAATACTTATTATTCAAACATGTAAAGTACCCAACACCATATACCTAGGGAAAAGTGCAAAAAAAGGTAAGATATAAACAAGAGCCCCTCCTCCCATGTCACATGAGCCTTGAGGTAATGTGGGCCATGTTTTGAATAGGGGATGTAGATAGGTGTTTAGGGAGGGAAACTAGGTAAAGGCGTTAGTAAGTGGTAATGTATTCATATAAAGTTAGGATTAAGATGTGTTGTTAGAAATAAATAAATTATGTTATGGTATACGAATCCTTTTTGTTGGAATTTGGAGGGGAGTAGGATAGGATAGTAGATATGAAAGTGTAGGATAACTTTAAGATATGTAAAAGATTGTATATTAGTAAGGAGGAAATGGATGGTAATGTAGGATAGTAATTATGTGTTTTATTATTATTATTATTATTATTATTTATATTTGATATATGTTATTAAGTAAGTATGTAATAATAATATAAACTTAGGATATATTAAAAAAAATTAAAAATAAATAAATAAATAATAATAAAAATATACCTTTTGATGATATTTACAATTTATAGATTTAAAACACATGAAAATAACCCTTTAGATAGTTCAAGGCACCCTTCAATCAATAAGTAGGAAGTTGTTAATAAAATTTAATATGATCTAATGGAAATATCTTGTTAACAAATAAAGTTTATTGGTCATATGTAAGATCATTACATCTTAATATTGATTGATGGTAGAGGGTTAGTGAATGATAATATATTGTAATGGTCTTGGGAAAACAAACAATTAATAATTGACTAAATAATCTAATAGGGAGTACCTAGTTAGAAAATCATAATATGGTTGAAGTTGGTTATGTTGAAATCTGATTCAAAAGATCATTGATGAGTTAGAAAGATTGTTGAAGAAGTATGTTTCAATCATTGTTTTGTCACTAATGTCAACCCTACTATTTTCTGGTAAGACAATTGCTTATAAGATGCAAGTACTATCACTTAATTGATTGATGAAGAGAATTTAATTAATGAGATGTAACATCAGCTAGAGGAAAAGTTGAGTTATGATTCTATAATGAAGTACAAGGATCAATTAAGATAATGATGAAATGAAGTATTGGTAATATACTTGAAGATACAAAGGTTGGCTACACTTAAAAACTTTAGAATAACATGCAAAACCTAAACTGTCTACAAAGCTTGAACAAAGTTTATAATGGGTGCCAAGCAAAGTTAGTTCATGCTGAGAAGATCATCAGTTGGTGTCGAATAAGTGGAAAATCTAGTGTGTGCCAAGTAAATTAGTTAGTGATAAGAAATGTAATAGGTGCCTAGCATCAATAAATTTTAGTTGGTGCCAAGTAAAAAAGTAACAAGTGCCAAGTAACACAGTATGTGCCAAACATCAAAAAGTCAATAGTGTCGAGCCGTTGCATTATTTGAAAAGTCAAAGATTCACTAGATCTATGTTGACAAGTTTTTTACCTTGAATTTTGTGAACCAAGTGGAAGATAAGGATGATGAGGTGGTGGTACAAAATTTTAGGCTAACCATTTTTAGATGATTACAAATGGATTCTACATGAAGTTTCTAGAAGAAACAAGATAAGGGATAGATACATTGTATCTTACCTAATCCATCTAAACCCTAATTTGGATGGTGGAAATTAGAGTGGGAAAAGTATTCTAAATTCATACTTAAGGAATGTTAGGTCATAAGGCAAAGTAGTGTGTGTTCAAGTGATTAGTAGTTGGAGAATGGTGCCAAAGAGAAGGCATTGAGAAGGTTGGAGAAGAATTAGGATTACAGAGTACAGATGCTCTACTTCATCAAACGACCATTGGAGTTACTCCATTAGTACAAAAAGCAAGAAGCTTAAGGAGATAGAAGCTTGAGGAGTGAACAAGTTGTCAAAACTGTATAGACTGAATGCCAAGCAGATTTGTGAACTAAATTGTGATTTGAAATCAGCAAGTTAAGTTGTAAGTCTTATCAGATCAAAAGCCCTTATTGTCACTCTCTACCAATTGTATCAGTTAGGGAAAAATCCTTTGGACTAAGGTTGGTTTAACAACCATTAAAAAATCCTTTAATAGGGTGACATTCCAAGTGAATGTCCTAAAGTCCTTTAACCAGGCTCACTTCTAACATGGTGGTTGAAATCCCTTAATTGGGTCACATTTAACAGTGTGTGTTGTAACCTTTAACAGGGTTGGCCTTTCATAGGGCATCACTTCTAAAGAGTAAATAAAACGTAGCATGTTACTGGTGGTTTTTCCTAAATTGGGTTTCCACATAAATCATTGTGTTATGTATTGATCTTTCATGTTTTATTGTTGCATGTTGATTTATTAGTTGCAAGTGTAGAATGATAAGCTTGGATGCATGAATGTTTAATGGGCTCACTAGGACAAGTGAAAAGTTTTTATTGGACCTTGAGAAACTAATTCACCCTCACTCTTAGTTACTCTAAGTAATTTTAACAATTTTTATTAGAGCCATCTTCTGATTTAACTAGTTCTAAGATACTATAAGTAAAAAGATCAAGATGTCCAAGAGAGAAGTGCCCAAGTTCAATAGAGAAAACTTCCCTGCATGGAAAAGTTTGATGAAGCTTCATCTTGGAGGGATAGGTGACCATGCACAAACCTTAATTCCAGTAGAGCATGTTGATCTAGTTGGTGTACCTATTGCTGAAGATATGAAAAAAGAAGGAGCACAATCAGAAAATGTTAGAAATTTCCTCTACCCTCAACTATGTTGAATTTAATGACATCAATGGATGTGACATTACATTCAAGATGTGGGTATCCCTACAAACCATCTATGGAGGAGACAAGAATGTGAAAAGAGTGAAGTCAGAAAGCCTAAGAGGTAAGTTTGATGACATGAAAATTGAAGAAGGTTAGAAGATAGCTTAGTATGTTGCTATAATTAAAGAGGTTGTTAGTGGAATTAAAGGAGCAACTCATCATATTGATGATGATACTATTTTGAGTAAAGTCTTAAGAACATTACTTCTTATCTATGCTATTAGAGTGTCTACTATACAAGAATTGAGATGCATTCTAGGGAACAATTTAGCTCTTGAAGGTCTAGTGAGAAGACTCGCTACATTTGAGTTATCCAACTTTGACAACTACAAGATAGAAATTCTTGAATCTACTTTCAAGGCTAAGTTACTATTGAAAGATTATGATGAAAAGAAGCAAAGGAAGAAGACAAGGATAAAACATGTGTCTAGTGATAGTGACACTAAAGAGGAAGATGTTGAACAATTGGAAGCATTTCTAGCAAGGAGATTTCACAGAGGAAAAGGAAAATTTAAATGTAAGCTGCCATTATTTGTTTCAATTGCAATGAAGTTGGACATATTGTTGCTAGGTGTCCAAAGAAGAGAAACTACAAAGGAAATGACAAATACAAAGGCAAAAGAAGTGAAGAGAGAAGAGAATGCAAAGACAAAGGAAAAAAGTGCTACATTGTAGAAGAAGATGATACGGATGAAAATGATGATGAGGTAGTCTATGTTGCTATGAAGGATGAGTCAGATGAAGATGAAACAACTACACTTGTAACCTGTGTAAACAAGAATGATAAATGGATCATTTACAGTGGATGCTCACACCACATGATAGGAGATAAGGGTAAGTTCATTGCATTAACTCATTATGATGGAAACAATGTTAGATTTGGTAATGATACTCCATGTTTAATAAAAGTAAAAGGTTCCATTAAGCTTACAAAAAAGATCTCATGTGATAATGCATATTATGTTGAAGGATTGAATTACAATCTGCTAAGTGTGTCACAACTAAGAAATATAGATTGCAAAGTTGAATTTGGAAATTAAACTACCAAGATCTTTGACACAAATGGAAATCTGATAGGAAAAAGAGACCAAACTAGGAGTAATCTATTTTACCTTGACATTGAAGATACTACTTGTCTTATTGCTGAAATTGATGATGTGTGGCTATGGCATAAAAGGTTATGTCATTTCAACTTTGATAACCTAATTAGTATCAACAATATGAAGAAGGTTAGAGGTTTTCCTAAATTGAAAAAGCCTGACAATGTAATGTGCAAAAAATGTCAGCTAGGCAAGATGATCAAGTCAAGTTTCAAAAGTAAAACCTATAATTCTAAGGAAATGTTAGAGATTGTCCATATTGACTTATGTGGTCCTATAGAAGTACAAAGTTACAAAGGGGACAAAAATATAATGTTGTTTGTTGATGATTACTCTAGGATGATAACTATTATGTTTTTAAAGAAAAATTATAATGCCTTTCAAATGTTTAAGTGGTATTTGGCAAGGGTTGAAAAAGAAACAAGAAAGAATCTAAAGTGTCTAAGATCATACAAAGGAGAAGAATTTACATCAAGAGAATTTAAGATGTTATTGTATTGTCAAAGGAATCAAGAGATAAACTTCTGCACCAAGAACCCCTCCATAGAATGGAATTGCTGAAAGAAGAAATAGATCAGTGACAGACTATGTTAGAACACTAATGATGGAGAAGAATGTTGCTCTAAAGTACTAGAGAGAAGCTGTAAGTAAAGCTCTCTACACCTTGAACCGAGTACAGATCAAGAAAAGTACAAATGTAACACCTTTTGAATTATGGTATGGTCACACACCCAATGTAAAAAATTTCAAAGTATTTGGTAGAAAATGCTATATTCTTAAAGATACTAGAAATGGTAAATTTGATGCAAAAAAGTGATGAAGGTATATTCCTTGGTTATTCCACAAGAAGCAAAGCATATAAGTGTTTGAACACTAACACTAACAAAATTGTGGAAAGTGCAAATGTAAATTTTGATGAATACACAGAAGCTCATGATGCTAAACCCATCAAAAGACTAGAAGAATACATATCTTTTGTATACTTCTATGAAGGAATGTCTGCTAATGAAGAAGTTGCAAATCCAATAGCTAACCAACAACAAGTTTTAGTATCTACCGAGTCCCAACTAGTGAATGTCGAGCTGCATTCAGATGCCAAGTTACAAAATGAGGAAAATACACATTTTGATTCTGAAATTGGCACACATGATAGAGATGCTGAGTTACCTGAAAGAAACATACATAGTGACTTTGAATCTAAAAGACCAAATGCAGAATCAATGACTGAACTAAGACTATCCAAGTATGTGAAGAGACATCACCCTACTGAACAAATCATTTGTAACAAGGATGCAAGACCAATGACAAGAAACAAAATAAGGAATGAATCATGCCTACTAAGTAAGATATAACCTAAGATAGTGAGAGATGCACTAGAAGATGATGGTTAGTGCAAAGCCATGGAAGAGGAAATTGAGAAGATAGAGAAGAAGAAAAGTTGGAGTTTAGTTCCAAGACTAGCTAACAATAATGTGATTGGTACCAAGTGGGTTTTTAGAAACAAGCTAGATGAGAATTGTGAAATCACAAGAAACAAAGCTAGAATAGTTTGTAAAGGTTATGCTCAAGAAGAAGGACTGGACTATAGGGAAACATTTGACCCCGTTGCAAGGATGGAAGGAGTAAGAACTTTACTTGCATATGCTACTTACAAAGGTTTTAAAGTCTACTAGATGGATGTTAAGTCTGTTTTCTAAATGGTATATTGGAAGAGAAAGTCTGCATAGATCAACTAGAGGGATTTTTTTAATGAAATAACAAGGATTTGGTATGCAAAATGCACAAAGCACTCTATGGTTTGAAACAAGCACCTAGAGTATGGTATGAAAGACTTCACAAATATCTTGTAAAGATTAGATTTGAGAGAACAGATGGAAAAACTAATTTGTATATCAAGATAGAAAAAGGTAAAGACATTCTAATATTTAAAATCTTTGTTGATGATATAATATTTGGAGGAAAGGGCGCCCTACGCAAAAAAAATTTTGATTAGATGAAACATGAGTTTGAGATGTCAATGTTTGGGAAAATCAAATTCTTTGTTGGTATGCAAGTTTATCAACTAAAGTATGGCATATTTATTACCAAATCAAAATATATCAAGGAGATACTCAAAAAATTTGAACTAGAAGATTTAAAAATAGTCAGTACACCAATGATAGCAAGACAAAAGTTATCAAAGAATGATGAATCAACTAAAGTGAATCAGACATTATGTAGATCAATGATTGGAAAGCTACAATATGTTGTACATGGTAGACCTGACATTGCATTTTTCTATTGGAATAGTAGCAAGAATTTCTACAAACCCAAGAGAAAATCATCTTATGGAAATAAAAAGAATAATGAGGTACTTAAAAGGAATAGAGGACCTTGGCTTATACTATAAGAAGACTAAAAAATTTGAGTTAAGAGCCTACACTAATGTAGATTGGGGAGGTAATATAGATGACAGAAAAAACACCAGTGGAGGAGCACTCTTTTTAGGTAGAAGATCAGTCACTTGGACTATTAAGAAGCAAAGTTACACCTTGCAATCCATAGCTGAAGTTGAATATGTTGTTACTTCCATAAACTGTACAAACATTGTTTGGATCAAGCACCTACTCAAAGGTATGAAGGAAGAGATAACATAAATTGTGATACTTTATTGTGATAATACCAGTGCCATCAACATATCAAAGAATCTTGTGATGCATGCCAAAACAAAACATATTGCAATTAAGTATCATTATGTGAGAGAGTTAGTGGAAGACAAAGAAGTGAAGATGGAATATGTGAATTCAAAGGAACAAATTGATGACATCTTCATAAAGCCATTACCTAAGGATGCATATGAATATCTTAGAGGTTACATAAAATATTAGAGGCTATTTGAGTAATAAAAAAAATGCCCCGCATCAAATAGGTTGATTCCTGAATGAAATGTATTGATGCAGAGGATCTTACTTTACATTTTTCCTAAAGTACTCAAATTGCTGAAATCCCAAATCAGTCACAAGCAAGGTGACAGAGGGAGAAAATGGAGCTGCAAACTCTATATCTACATGTTGAAAATGCTAATATGTTATGTCTTTGGCATTATTGTCAAAGAGGGAGATAAAAAGAAAAAATTGATTAAAAATGATGAGGGAGAAATTGATCAAATTTGATGGAGTAGAACAAAAGAGGGAGTAATAGTAGAAAAGATAGAGAGGGAGAAATAATAGCTAAGAGGGAGAAGCAAAGAAATCAATTGGGATGATAGATCTAAGAGGAAGCGGATCAAAGGAGATAGTGTATCCACAAAGAGGGAGTCATAAGAAACTTTGTCAACAAATTTCTTTTGGCACTGCCTTACTGTTTTAACTTAGTTAGTTTTTATTTATGTAACTTGGTTGGTCAGTTTGGTTTGCCATCAATGCCAAAGAGGTACATTGTTGAAATCTAATTGAAAAAATCATTGATGAGTTAGAAAGATTTTTGAAGAAGTATTTTTCAATCATTGTTTTGTCACTAATGTCAAACCTGTTATTTTCTAGTAAGACACTTGCTTATAAGATCCAAGTACTATCACTTAGTTTGTTGATGAAGAGGATTTAATCAATGAGATGTAACAATAGCACCTAGAGGAAAGGTTGAGTTATAATTTTGTAATGAAGAATTAGGATTAGTTAAGACAATGATAAAATGATGTATTGGTAATATACTTGAAGATACAAAGGTTGGCTACACTTAGAAACTTTAGAAGAACATACAAAAACTAAACTGTCTACAAAGCTTGAACAAAGTTTATAGTGGGTGCCAAGAAAAGTTAGTTCATGGCAAGTAGATCATCAATTAGTGTTGAGTAACTTAGTTCATGCCAAGAAAAATGTAATAGGTTATGAGCATCAATAAATTGTAGTCGATGCCAAGTAAAAATGTAATAAGTTCCAAGTAACACAGTACGTGTCAAGCATCATAAAGTTAATAGTGTTGAGTAGCTACATTATTTGGAAAAGTCAGAGATTCACCAGATCTAAGCTGACATGTTTGTTACCTTGAATTTTGTGAACTAGGTGGAAGATAAGGATGATGAGCTGGTGGTACAAAATTTTAGGCTAACAATTTTTAGGTGATTTCAAGTGGATTCTACATGAAGTTTCTAGAAGAAACAAGATAAGGGATAGATATGTTGTATCTTACCTAATCCATCTAAACCCTAATTTGGACGATGGAAATTAGAGTGGAAAAAGTATTGTAAATTCATACTTAAGGAATGTTAGATCATAAGGTGAAGCAGTGTCTGCTCAAGTGGTTAGTAGTTCAAGAGTTGTGCTAAAGAGAAGGCATTGAGAAGGTCCGGGAAGACCTAGGAGAATAGGGTATAGATGCTCTGCTTCATCAAAGGACCACTAGAGTTACTACATTGGTACAAAAAGAAAGAAGCTTAAGGAGATATAAACTTGAGGAGTGGACAAGCTGTCAGAACTACAAAGACAAAAAGCCAAGTGGATTTGTGAACTAAATTGTGATATGAAATTAGCAAGCTAAGTTGTAAGTCTTATCAAGTCAAAATCCCTTATTATTACTCTCTAGAAATTGTATTAGTTAGGGAAAAATCCTCTAGACTAAGGTTGGTTTAACAACCATTGGAAATTCCTTTAACAAGATGGCATTCCAAGTGAATGTCCTAAAGTCCTTTAACTAGACTCACTTCTAATAGGGTGGTTGAAATCCCTTAACTGAGTCACATTAACAATGTGTGATGTAACCTTTGATAGGGTTGGCCTTTCATAGGGCATCACTTTAGAAGAGTGAAAAAGGAGTAGCACGTTCATGGTGGTTTTTACCAAATTGGATTTCTACATAAATCACTATGTTATATGTTGATCTATCATGTTTTATTGCTACATTCTGATTTATTAGTAATCTATAAGTTTAGAATGATAAGCTTGGATGCATGAATGTTTAATGGGCTCGCTATGACAAATGAAAAGTTTTTATTGGACCTTGAGTAACTAATTCACCCCCCCTCTTAGTTACTCTAAATAATTCTAATAGGTTAAAGGATAATATGTAATAAATTAATTAAAATGGACTAGAACTAGCATGATAATGTAACAATCAAGGTCATATTATTGAGGATGATTTGTAATCAGAATATTTAAGACAAATATGTACACCTACACACTCCCAAATTATTAAGTTCTCAAAAAATTATACTGATAATGAAGTGGTGCTTATAGTTATGTTTACAACACCTTATTACAATGTTAGGGCATGAAATCAAATGATAGCATTGTCTATCCCTTATGCTTTAGTTTAATATTTTCAGAAAATGTTAGAAAAATAATTGATCCCCTTAAAAACTTGTAGTCTAAAATTTTCATATGAAACAAATCCTTCTACACCAACCAAAATCATTACCTTCAAACCATACCTTGGAATTCTCCCTATAAACCATAAGATATGGTTGTAGTTCCCAAATGTTATTAGCATTACTTCATACTAGATAATCGAATAAGTGATATCCTAATATCCTTGAGAAAACATGAGTTATTATACTCCAAATATAATTTGATAAAATATTCATAACAGAACATTGTTCTATTGGTAACATTCTTTAGTTTCTTTGAAAAAATTAAAAAAATGTTGGTTGTGTTTTGCCTTGTAAAATTTGGGGCATGGCAAAAAAATAGATTCATATAGAACCAACCTATGAAATAATCTAAAAACCAATTAATTTAAAATAAGACATACAACAAAGTAATCTCTATGCAAAAAGTGTTAATATAAGAAAACTATGTAAATGTATTTTTCTCTAAATCCATGTAAGGCATCAAATGACCAATTGTCACATTTATATAATAAATTACATCATGGTATGAAAGTAACTAGAAATAACTCTTGGCCTAGATTTTAACTTAAGCAATCTCACCCATGCCTAAAAATTATCCTCATATAGCAAATGAGGATATTTTATCTTTTCCTTTTTGTTCTCATCTCCACACTCAAAGGTGAGCATGAATAGGGTTGACTTGTATATTTGGACAAGATTTCTAATAAGACATCCTCTTGAAAGATTTTCTACCTATAGATCACTTGATAGAAAATAAGGGTTCGCATTATGGCTCCTTTGATGGAATGGCAACCTCTTCCTTGGAAGGTGATGGCTCACTGTTGAAGTTTTAATAGAAGACCTTTATTTTATACCATAATTGGTATTTTCTTAACACCTTGATTTATTTTTCCCCATGACCCACAAAGTGAGGAATCTTTTTAAATGAGAGGAATAATATTCTTCTTCACCTTTACCCCTATCTCTTTAGGTCCTTGATCATGGTACCCATCCTTCTTATTTTCCACAAAATGGGGGGATCATAAAAGAGAGAGATTGGATCCTCCTCCCCCCCCCCTCCTCCTCCTCCTCCCACTCCTCCTCTTCTTCAACAAAAAACACAACTTGTATTACAAGAAACTGATCCCATTATCTTTAGACCTTATATTACTACTTAATAATATGATCCTAGGAAGAAAACTCATTTTTCCATCTATGATACTCCTACTCTCCTTAAGATCTTTCAACTCTACTTAGATATTCAACAATATATCCCTACAGATAATATGAAAAAGTGTAGGAGGGTTTCTAAGAGGTTTATATAGGGCTGGGAAAGAGGTAATATGTCAAAAATTATCCATAACTTGTGTAGTGAGGTAATATGAATCTTGACATGAAGAATTTTTGGCTTAATGTTGTCAACATAGAGGTAATTTTTTTTGCATATTCTTGAAAAGGAGGGGTAAAATTTATTGTTCATTACTGATATTTTGTGACTGATCAAGGAAGTACTGTACACTTTTCATAATCTCATCAAGGATTTTTGAGTTGACTCATCAACCATTTCCCAAGGTTGACTTGTCAAGGGTTTTTTTAGGTTAACTTAAAAAAATTATCTAGCCTTATAATATTATAAGTGGCAAAAGCTTGTAGAAAATGGAAGGGTTAAGGTTTTCATGATGTATGATGAGATTGTAGATTCTTGTGATAGTATTGAGCTGCAAGGGATTATAGATTGTAATCACTGGATAATAAGAATATTGGACTTTTTTTTTGGTGGATGTATCCCATGGATTGGGTGAACCATGTTAAATATTTGTGTCTGTGTTCTCTTCTATGTGCTTTATTATTTTTGATATTGGTTATACTTGCATGAAATTTTTATTTATATCTCTTTAATCCTAACAAGTGGTATCAAAGTGTATTCAACTATCTCTTGCTAGAAGGTCTCACGGTTGAGTGGGAGTGATGGTAGACACAAGTAAGCTAAAGGTTGAAAAGTTTAATGAGTAGAACTTTTATCTATGGAAAATGTAAATGACCAACTATCTTTATCTAAAGGATTTATGGTGGCCATTAGAAGGAAAATCCAAGAAATTGACTACTATAATAGATGAGAACTAGGATATTTTGGATAGAAAGGCACTTGGAAGTACTTATTTTTGCTTAGTACAATCAATAGGATTTAATATTAAAAAAGTGAAGACAAATAGAGATTTGATTCAAACCTTAGCAAAGTTATATGAAAATCTCCTCCACTTCAAACACAATATTTCTCATGAAGCATTTATTTAATATGAAGATGACATAAGGCAGATCTATTTCTAATCATTTAAATGAGTTTATTATAGTTACTAGTATGTTATATTATGTAAATGTTAATTTTGATGAAGAAATTAGTTCTCTCTTGATTTTTCATTCTTTCTTTGAAAGTTAGAATCACTTGGTAATGGTTGTGATTAATTCTATTTTTTGATTCTAAGGGTAGGTGCTTCTAAGCTACCATGTAATAATAAGGAGAGTAGGAATAAAATGATCGATCCACTCCTCTTATCACCTAAGAACTAAACTAAACTAAAATAGAATAAGGGTGTAGGGTGTGGTTGGATTAGATTGGATTCTGGTATAGGAGCACCCACATAAAATTAAGAATCTCACAAGTCCTAAGAACCTATAGGATAGGTTAGTTTTAACATCTAAGCATTTGGACCTATTTGTAAGGCCTAGTTCTAGGATTGGCATAATTACAAGCCTTTGGTCAACTATGGTCAACTATGGTCAAATATGTTAAAATCTTAGGATATTTCATGTTTTCATGTTGTAGGAATTTTTTGATCCTAGTTGGATAATTTAATTAAGGTTTAAACATACTTTGTTCAAAAATTACAAAAGTTGCATAAAATGAAAAAAATGTTCAAAAGTTGTCAAGCAACTTTTAAGCAAAAATTGCAAACTCTTGTATTTTGATTCCCAATGGCCAAAAATGGTTTTGAATTTTTTTGACCATTGGATAGGCCTACATAAGCCATTTTAGGTGGATGGTAGGTATAATCACGTACTTTTGCATTTAAATAAATAAAAATAACTTAGATTTCCTACTAAATTGATGTTGTAGCAATGTGTACGGACTTGTATAGATGCACCAAGGTGACTAACCTAATTTCTTAGAAAGGTGGATGAATCATATTTCCAATGCACTTAGTTTCATGTATGGATCAATCTCCTGACTTAACATATTTGACTTTTTGTAGAAGTGGTTTAGAAAAGTTGTCCTACCCAAGGTTTCACAAATAATTTATTATATCTCAAGATTTCACCATGGGAATTTGATGGCCTCTAGTGAAATCCAAGTGTGGATTATGTAATTTAAGATGTTATTGGTCTCAAACTTGTATGTGCAAGTGGCCAATAGAAATATGATGCCCTAGGTATGCAAGATCCATGTGCATGCTTATAATGTTGATCAACATCTCCCATAACTCACTCCAAAAGTGACACCAAGCCTTGAAATTAGTTTTATGATCTATTTATGATTTCTCCTTCATGATATAATCATTTTTTTGAATTTTAGACTTTTTTAAAGCATACCTCCTTTGTATTTGGAGACCTAATAGAGCTAATTGCTTAGGGAAGAAATTGGGAAACACCTAATTTGTTTGTATCTTTCTATCATAGTGTTTTTTTATGTTGAGTAAACCCCAAAGGGTACTTGAATATGTAATTTATCCATAGGGTTATGTGGAGATTGTTGAAGTTAAGTCATATTTTCATGAAAAAGGGCTACAAGCCTAATATGGTGGATTTGTGAAGCAACCATATGGTAAATGTTGCATAGTCTTGTTTTTCCACCTTGTGTTATACCTAAATAGACTACAAGCTCATCCTTGAGCCTCCCTGGTCTAATTTTTCATTTTGGGGTCTTGTGTCAAAAAGTTGTCAATCTATGCATTTTTAGGCAATTTGGGATAAGTTGTCTAGATTGAAGGATCTTCCTTGTGATTAGGATTTCCTTGTATAGGTGGTTGGTTGTGAAAACCCAACATCCCATTTTAGAACTTTTTATTGGTGCTTAAGCACATTTGGGTAGGATAAAGTACACTTTTTTGGGCATATCTTCAGTGAAGGGGATTTAAGGACTAGTTACTCACCAAAGGACTATTCCACCAGGCTACATTGCATCAAGTGGTATCAAATCCATGTATCTTACTAAAGAAGAAGTAATACCCACAAGGGTAACCAATGCTAAACTAGTAAAAATAAAGATAGAACAAAGGGAAAATAATACTGCTCTAGCAAAGAGGTTGAAGGAACTTGAAATCAATTTGGACAAGAACAAAGGCGCAAACTCTGAAGAAGACTTGAATACTAAGGCTAAAGACCTTGAGGAATATGGTGAAGTTCCTATAGAACAAAGACCTCTATTTAATGCTCTCAAGTCCATGGAGAAGAGAACCATGGAGGGGAGTTAGAATTGCCAACTTTCAATGGCAAGATGAATGTTGATGTGGCCTTGGATTGGATTGAGTCCCTAACCAGTTTCTTTGAATGTGTAGACATTCCAGAGAAGAAAATATTGAAAATGGAAAAGTCCAAGTTGAAAGGGGCAACTCTAACTTGGTGGAACTTCATCTAGACTAAAAGGGTGAAGAAAGGAAGAAGCATGATTTCTTCTTGGGATAGAATGGTGCCACTAGTCAAAGAAACCTATATGCTTGAAGACTATGGGGTATAACTCCATAGGAGGAAGAAGGGTTTGAAATAAAAGGATCTAGATGTCAATTCCTATAGAGAGGATTTTTTAAAGTTGTGTATGAAGACCAACATTGTGGAGGATGAGGAAGAAATAATTGCAAGGTTCATGAATGGCCTCAAGGTACCCATCTAAGAGGAACTTAGCCTTCACTCCCCCACTTCTATGGGTAAGTGATATTAGTTAGCCATCAAAGTGGAAGAGAAAGGGAAGAGAAAGAAAGACCAAAAAAAAAGGGAAGGAGAATAACAATAACAAGAACTTCAAGGACAATAAGAACAATTGGAGCAAAGGGAAAAATAGTGGCAGTAAAACTTTTGATCAAAATAAGGATCAGGGAGAATCTAGTTCCAAAGGGAACTACAAAGGAGGAAATACCTTTGGTAGAGGTAGAGGAAGAGGTAATGGCACCATCAAGTGGTACAACTATAATTAGTTAGGTCACCATGTAGGAAAATGTCCTAGGAAGAGGAATAAAAATCAAGGGGAGAGGAGAACTCAACTTGTTGAAGAAGATCAACTTGACTGCAAGGATCTTGAACCTGAGGAAGGTGCATGTTTGATGATGAGAAAAGCCTTCTTTCAGATACCTAAGACCCAAGAGCCACCCCAAAGGGAGAACCTATTTAGAACCAAGATCAAATTCTAAGACAAGATATGCAATTTATTAATTAATTCTAGATCATCAGAGAATTTAGTATCCTCTGAAATGGTTGAGAAAATTAAGTTTCATAAGAATCCCCATCCCTTCCCCTATCATGTCTCTTGGCTCACAAAAGGTCAATAAACCTTAAAAAATGAACAAGCTTAAGTAGAATTTCCTATTGTGGATTTTAAAGATAAAGTTCTTTGTGAAGTAGTTGAGATGGATCCCTCCCACATTCTCCTTGGTAGAACATGAAAATATGATGTAGATGCCACACACCACTGTAGGAAAAAAAATCTATTTCATAACAAAGAATGGGGTAACTTTTACAATGAAACCAATGCCTAATCGTAAGGTAGAGTTTGTTGTAGTCACCATAGGAGATAAGGAAATGATGAAGGCATTAAAAGAACCTGACTCTCAAGGATTCATAGTGGTTTCTAAACCTAAGGAGAACATTATTGATAACAATAAAGAACTTATTCCAAATGAAATCAAGGATCTATTTTTCAAATACAATGATGTCACTACCTGTGACCTACCCTCAAGCCTCCCTCCCATAAGAGAAATTAGTCATTAGATTGACCTAATTCCTGGCTCCTCCTTTAACTAACAAGGAATCCTACAAAATGACATGAGTACAACATGTGCAAAAATTGCAAAGAAAGTCAATGATCTGATAGAGAAAGAACTAATTCAGAGAAGCCTAAGTCCTTGTGTAGTCCCATCTATTCTAGATCCCAAAAAGGATGGAAAATGGAGGTTATGTACCAAAAGTAAGGCTGTAAACAAAATCAATATGAGATACAGGTTCCCCATGCCAAGGATTGAAAACTTTCTAGATCAAATTGGAGGGGCTTTCTATTTTTCCATAATTGACTTGAAGTGACGTTACCATCAAATCAAGAAAAAACTAGGAGATGAATAGAAGACAACATTTAAAACTACTGAAGGTCTATTTGAATGGTTAGTAATGCATTTTGGGTGAAGTAATGCACCTAGTACATTGATGAGGCTTATGAATGAGATATTCATTGATTTCTGAGGAAAATGTATTGTCATATATCTTGATGATATACTAATATTTAGTTATAGTAGACAAGAGCATCTTGATTATGTGGAATAGGTATTGAGGAGACTTTATCAGCATAAGTTGGTGATCAACTTGGAAAATTTCATTTTCATGAAGAAAGAATTTTTGTTCCTAGGCTTTTTCATTTCATAAGGTACCCTCAAGATGGACCCTAAGAAGGTTGAAACCATTGTCAACTAGCTTCTACCAAAGAATCAAGGTGATGTATGGAGCTTCCATGGCCATGCCACTTTTTATAGGTAATTGATCAAGAATTTTAGTCATGTGTGTGCTTCTATACTAGACACCATCAATGGAGGAAGGAAGAAAACTTTCACATTGACAAAGGAGGCTAATGATGATTTTAAGTATTTGAAGAAAAAATTTCTCAATACCCTATCATGGTGCTCCTTGATTTCAACAAAGTCTTCACTATTGAGACTAATGCAAGTAACTTGGCCATAGGTGCAGTCCTAAGCCAAGAGGGAAAGCTAGTAGCATTCTTCTGAGAAAAACTAAATGAGGAAAAGAAGTACTCTACGTATGACCTGGAGTTGTATGCTATGGTACAAGCCCTAAAGAAATAGAGACACTACATAATCCCTAAGGAATTTATGGTTTATATTGATAATCATGCATTGAGTTTTCTAAATTCTTAAAAAAGTTATCAGTTAGCATCTCAAATGGATGGAGCAACTACAAGAATATGCTTTCAATATCAAACATAAGAAGCATGTGGCAAACAAAGTGGATAATTCTCTTATAAGAAGAGTGGTATTGGTTGAAGAAGTTCAACTCTAGAGTGTGGGCGTAGACTCACTAAAACATTTGTATGAAGGTCATCCATATTTTGGAGAAGACTTTGAAGTATACACAAAAATGGTGGACAAGTACCATACTGATTTCTTTGAATATTTGATTTAGAATGGAATCCTATTCAAGGGAGATCAACTATGCATTACCAAGTGTTCCATAAGGACAAACATTATCAAGGAGAAGCATTTTGGTGGCTTAGGTGGTCACTTTGGAATATACAAAACAAAAGACATGGTAAATTAGTGAAATTTCCATAAGTAGAATTTTCCTTCAATGATTCCATGAATAGGTCTATTGGTGAAACTCCTTTCCAACCATTCTATGGCCTCCATCCCAAAGGACCTTTGGATTTGGTTGAGTTACCATTTGAATTTAGGATCAGTGCACAATGAGAGGAACTTTTAGAGATCATCAACAAGGTGCAACATGAAGTGAAAGAATAACTACATAAATCTACCATAAAGTACAAAGAACAAGCAAACAAGAGAAGAAGGAAAGTCTATTTCAAAATTGGAGACAAGGTATAGGCATTCATGAGTAAAGAGAGACTACTTAAGGGTAGGTATACAAAACTTCACATGAAGAAGGTTGGACCATGTTCCATACTCAACAAAATGGGTAAGAATTCCTATGAGATCTCTCTTCCTCCTACCTTGCAGATCTCTCCAATTTTCAATGTTGTATACCTCACTCCTTATAAAGGTTTGATAGGTTCAACAAGTGAATAGGGCCAATAGACTAAACTAGATGAAGATTATGTCACTAACCTCCCTCAAAGAAAACTAATTGAGTTGCAAGAAATATTGGATTCCAAGTTGCTAAAAAAAAAAAGGCATAACAAGTATTTGCAACATCTAGTGAAATAGAAAGGACTCCTTAACATTGATGCAACTTGGATGATAGAGGATCAAATCAAACCATGTGGCACCTTTGTGGAATAGTTAACCTCAAGTAGGAACTTGAGTTCAAAAATTCAAAGGGATTATGGTGTAGGAGCACCCACATCAAATGAAGAATCTCACAAGTCCTAAGAACCTATAGGATAGGTTAGTTTTAACATCTAAGCATTTGGGCCTATTGTAAGGCCTAGTTCTAGGATTGGCATAATTATAAGCCCTTGGTCAACTATGGTAAAATGGATTAAAATATTAGGCTATTTCATGTTTTCATGTTTAAGGCATGTTTTGATGCTAGTTGGATCATCTAGTTAAGGTTTGAACGTACTTTGTTAAAAAATTGCAAAAGTTGCATAAAATGGAAAAATTGCTCAAAAGTTGTCAAGCAACTTGTAAACAAAAATTACAAAATATTGTATTTTAATTCCTAATATCCAAAAATGGTTTGAAATTATGTTATGACCATTTGTAAATCCTACATAAGCCCTTCTAGGTGGGTGGTACATACAATCATGTACTTTTTCATTTAAATAAATAAAAATAACTTAGCTTTCCTACCAAATTGATGTTATAGAAATGTGTAAAGACTTGTACACATGCCCCAAGGTGACTAAAATTTTTTTTTAGAAAGGTGGATGAATCATCTTTCCAATGGATTTGGTTTGAGGTCTGGATCAATCTCCTAACTCAACATATCTAACTTTTTGCAGAAGTGGTTCAGAAAAGTTATCATACCTAGAGTTCCTATGAGATCTCTCTTCCTCCTACCTTGCAGATCTCTCCAATTTTCAATGTTGTATACCTCACTCCTTATAAAGGTTTGATAGGTTCAACAAGTGAATAGGGCCAATAGACTAAACTAGATGAAGATTATGTCACTAACCTCCCTCAAAGAAAACTAATTGAGTTGCAAGAAATATTGGATTCCAAGTTGCTAAAAAAAAAAAGGCATAACAAGTATTTGCAACATCTAGTGAAATAGAAAGGACTCCTTAACATTGATGCAACTTGGATGATAGAGGATCAAATCAAACCATGTGGCACCTTTGTGGAATAGTTAACCTCAAGTAGGAACTTGAGTTCAAAAATTCAAAGGGATTATGGTGTAGGAGCACCCACATCAAATGAAGAATCTCACAAGTCCTAAGAACCTATAGGATAGGTTAGTTTTAACATCTAAGCATTTGGGCCTATTGTAAGGCCTAGTTCTAGGATTGGCATAATTATAAGCCCTTGGTCAACTATGGTAAAATGGATTAAAATATTAGGCTATTTCATGTTTTCATGTTTAAGGCATGTTTTGATGCTAGTTGGATCATCTAGTTAAGGTTTGAACGTACTTTGTTAAAAAATTGCAAAAGTTGCATAAAATGGAAAAATTGCTCAAAAGTTGTCAAGCAACTTGTAAACAAAAATTACAAAATATTGTATTTTAATTCCTAATATCCAAAAATGGTTTGAAATTATGTTATGACCATTTGTAAATCCTACATAAGCCCTTCTAGGTGGGTGGTACATACAATCATGTACTTTTTCATTTAAATAAATAAAAATAACTTATCTTTCCTACCAAATTGATGTTATAGAAATGTGTAAAGACTTGTACACATGCCCCAAGGTGACTAAAATTTTTTTTTAGAAAGGTGGATGAATCATCTTTCCAATGGATTTGGTTTGAGGTCTGGATCAATCTCCTAACTCAACATATCTAACTTTTTGCAGAAGTGGTTCAGAAAAGTTATCATACCTAGAGTTTCACAAATAATTTATGATATCTTAGGATTTCACCATGGGAATTTGACGGCCTCTAGTGAAATAAAAGTGTGGATTATTTACTTTAAGATTTCATTTGTATCGAACTTGTATGTGCAAGTGGCCAACATAAATATGATGCCCTAGACATGCAAGGTCCATGTACATGCTTACAATGTTGATCAACATCTCCCATAACTCGCTCCAAAACTAACACTAGACCTTGAAATTAGGTTTATGATCTATTTATTATTTTAACTTCATTTTTCAATAATTTTTTTGAGGTTTGGACTTTTTAAAAGTATACCTCCTTTGTATTTGGAGACCTAATAGGGCTAATTGCCTAGGGAATAAATTGGGAAAAAACTACTTTGTTTGTATCTTCCTATCCTAGTGTTTGGGTATGTTGTGTAAAACCCAAAAGAACACTTGAATGTGTGATTTATCCATAGGGTTATGTGTATATTGTTGAAGTTAAGTTAGATTTTCATGAAAAAGGGCTACAAGCCTAATATGGTGGATTTGTGAAGCAACCATATGGTAAATGTTCCATAGTCTAGTTTTTCTAAATTGTGTTAGACCTAAATAGACTAAAAGCTCATCCTTGAGTTTCCCCTAGTCTTATTTTTCATTTTGGGTTCTTGTGTCAAAAAATTTTCAATTTGTGTATTTTTGGGCAATTTGGAATAAGTTGTCAAGAATGAAGGATCTTCCTTGTGATTAGGATTTCCTTGTATAGGGGTTTGGTTGTGATAACCCAAAATCCTATTTGAGCACTTTTCATTGGTTCTTAAGAACATTTGGGAAGGATAAAGGACACTTTTTTTTGGCATATCTTCATTGAAGGGGATCTAAGGACTAGTTACCCACCAAAGGACTATTCCACCAGGCTCCATTGTATCACATTATCTCTTTGCACATATTTGTCATGTCTAAAGACTTTTGTCAATTTTCCCCACATGTCAAATGTAGAAAGATAATCCTTGACTTCATCAAATTTAGAATAGTTCAAAGAGGATGTAATATCAATCATCATAATTTTGTGTTCCTTTTCTTCTTTGATTTTATCAACAAACATAGGCCTAGGTGGTGCCACATATTTTTTCTCTAGATAGAATACACCATCATTATTCATGCTTGATATATAAAGCTTCATCAACTCTTTCCATGCTAAATTTTTTTCTCTAGTAAGTTTAGGAATCTCCCTTCTATAAGACATTTTGATCTTTAGCTTAGGTCTTTAAAACCTTTTTTCTACAAGAACCAAATGCTCTGATACCAATCATTGGAAATGTAAGAGAAGTAACTAAGAGGGGAGGGGTTAATTAGTTACCACAAAGATAAATCCAAGTCCCTTAGATTTCAACACAAACTTTTACTCCTTGAACCAAATACTTGCACTGCTTGGTTATCACCAGATATTCTCTATGACTCAGTTAACAAATAAATCTTAAGATATGATGTGTATTAACCTTTAGTAACTTTAGCTATAGAAAAATAAACCATAAAGAAAATAACATGAAAACATGAGACACCAGGATTTAATGTGGAAATCCAATTTGGTAAAAACCACCAATGTAACTAGTTACAAATATTCACTCTTCTAAAGTGAGCCCTGTTAGGAGCCAACCCTATTAAAGGTTACATAACACATGATTAAGTGTGACCCCATTAGAGGATTTGAATAAAACTATTAGGAGTGGCCTTGTTAGAGGTATTTAGACACTTCAATCAAGAAATTCTACCTTGTTAGATGATTTATAAAATGATTGTTAAGTCAACTCGATTAAGAGATTTCTTCACTACTAAAATTGTTGGATAGTAACAATGATTGACCTAATTGATGAAGTAACTGACTTTGCAGATTTAAATCACTATTCTGGTTTATCCTCTTGATTCTTCTTGATCAGAATATTATTTATAGTTCCTTAGATGTGTTGTCTTCAATCATATATCCTTCTTATTTTTCAAGTTTCTCATACTTTTCATTCCAAAATTCAATCCAAAAATTGACCTTTCATATATATGAAACCCAATTTCAAGTTAGCTTGAATACCCTTTCAAAAAAAATTAACATCCACTAAGTTGGATTGTATTAACCATTTAATTAGTAAAAGTAATATGTTGATAGTCGGCTAACCCAGAAATGAGTCACTCAATTAATATTGAATTCCTCTGGTAACCGATTTGACTCAGTTAATGCTAACACCCTTCATTGACTGACCTAGCTTGATTTAGACTGACTTTCTTTGATGATCAATTGAAATTGGTTCCTTCTGAATTCAACACAACTGACACTAGAATCTCCTTTGGTGCCAAACTGAGTTTGGTTAACACTAGCTATGCTCGGTTAGTTTATGACATTTGTGTAACATCAATAACAATATACAATTGAATAATTGTTTTCAACACTATACATACCATTTTTCATTATTATAGGAAGATTGTATTTTCATACACTTGTATCATAGGCCAAAAATTCAATTCAAGTCAAAGTCAAAATTTGACTACACATAGTCGAATCAAAAAGTAAATAAAACATTTTCTAATTAATTATACTAGTTTCATTTTTTGACCTACATGTCAAAATGATAGATAAAATAATAATGACATTTTAAAATCCAATTACCGACCAAATTGCCCAACATAACATGACATACATGACTATGCCATAAATGAATATACTCAAGAAGTTGAACTACATGTCAAACTTGATTCCACCACATGTTTACATCAAGTATAATCAAAAGTACCATACCTTTATGAGAATCATAGAAAATATCAACCTATATGTTAAACATTGAACAATAAGAATAATTGCAATACCATCTATCATGTGATCCATACAAATTAAGTAGATCATTTAGATATGCTCATCAATCACTTGCAAAGATTAGTAGACCCACTTTTCTCATTTTTGTGACCTAGAAAATTTTGAGTCAACAAATGCTACATATTAACCCAACTTGAAACCTAAACCTCAACATTATCCTTTAAGAGTAATATAAATAATTTATTACCCTAATTGAACTCTAATAATACCCCCCAAAGTATAATAAAATCCTAACAATAAATTAACACTAACCATAACCAAACTCTCAACTTTAAAGTTATCTTCAACCCTAACTATATTTATCAAAGACTATCCCTCTAATTTGCACCTTATCCTACTTGCTAACCTTAACTCTAACCTTAATTTTCCTTAAATCATAACATTAATTAAACTAATATATCCCTATTTTAACCCTAACTATATTAATATAATCTAAACTATAACCATAACCTAAGTTAACCCAACCCTAACATTCATGATAACCATACCCTAATTTGAATCCTAACAAAAGCTCAATTTGAATCATAAGGACCAAAATCATAAAAGCCCAGAGGTTGTTTGAACCTTAGTAGAAACATTAATAAAAAATTATTTAGCCATCATATTAGACCTTGGACAACATATCTCGTGATAAAAGATCAATTGAGATTCTTGTAAATGATTTAAAAACTAGTTTGGATAAAAGATTGAAAATAAGGGATTAAAAAAGGTGTCAAAATTTGACTTTTTTTTCCTCGAGATAACCTAAACTTGAACAACTATATGAAAATTTGGAGATACATGTGGTTAAAAAATTAGTATGATAAAAAATTGAGTGCACATGCATTTTTTATTTCATAAATCTAAATTATAATTTACAACATCTTTTTAATCAAATGATACTATTTTCACTTATTTGAAAATAACACACTATGAGGCCTCGCCCCGACCCTTCATAGCCTTAGTTACTACTTTATTATTTTGATACTCACAACTCGAGATGTCAAGACATTATCAGATACTCAAACATATCATATTAGTTCATGTTGTGTGATGTTATTATCAGATATTTGATGTCCGTCATTTAATGTTTTATGTTTATGTATGTTGATGAATTAAGTAGAATGTAGGATTAACGCTTGGATTAAGAGATTTTAATGGTTGAGGATTGAGAGAAAACCTGACTGATTTATAGATGTATGTTTTAATTTATGTGAATTTTTGATACGTATACATAGATGTACATGTGATTTTACGAGACTACTGATGTGTGCAATGAGTGTGCCGATATTTTAGCCGAGAAACCCTACGGAGGAACATAACTGATCTCTATGTGCTAATTTTGGAAACCTTGTTGTTTGTAATTCATGTATTGTATTGTGAGATGTATGTATGTATCTTTCTATGTTCAATGAATGTTAGTGTTCGTAATTATGTTTCGTTAGTGTCGCTTGACACTCGTAAATTGGTTATGTTCTTTAGTATGCTGATTAGGGTTAGTTGTGTAACCTTTGGACCCAAGTTGGTTTAAGTTAGTGTCAGTTTGCTAATTGGGTTCTTAATCGAGGTTAGTCATCCCTTAATCCAGATTAGTGCTTATCTGCAATGTTAGAGTAGTTAGATGGTCCTATTTTATTTCTATTTTTTGTTTGGCTCTAAATTTTTTTTCTAAGGCTTAAAACATGAAATTATTATACCCAAAGGGTATGGGTATGGGTTAGGGGTCTTTTCCAACCCCTAAGCCTCTTTTATTGACTTTTGAGGCCACTCAAAAAGTCTCATTTTTCCTTTGTGCGAAAATTGAAAGTGGTTATCTTGAGTCACCTCACCTCCACTTAGTGTTTAACCATAGTGTGGGTTGAGTTAGGAGTTTCTAGAATTGTAAGTAGGTGGGAGAAGTTATGGATCCTTTTGGTGGTTGAGTTTGAGGCTTATTTAGAGGCCCTTCTTGGACTAGTTGAGGTTGTTACCCAATCTCTACATTTAGAGAGGAGTTTTGAAGATTGAAGGAAGAAAATTCAATTATATTGTTGAAACTTGGGATTGATATCCTATGTAATTTGGTATTTCAAACTTTGTTGGATTGGCAACGAAACCGGGTTTTCTTCCTGATTCTTTTTCGGTTGAGCCTTTGAATTAGGTTTGCCAATAAAATTGGTGTTTGGGTATAATTGTTTATCATGTGATTTAATCAAGATTTAAATTTAGATGGATGCATATCAAAATAGGATGGAATTGATGTTGTTTTAATTTGGCAAAATTTCAAGTTTTCTTGTATGTTGATCAGTTTTCATGATTATTAGAATCAAACAATTATTGCATTATTGAACAAAACGAATAATTCAAATTTTTGGTATATTAAGTTGTAACAAGTCCTTATGGATTTTCTTTGAAAAGAAAAATTTAATCCCCCTCTTGGTTATTAATCAACTAAAAATTTTATACTTAGAAAATTTAGTCCAAAGAAAAATATTACATTTTCTTTGTAAATCCACTTAGAAAAAAATTAGACAAAAAAAAATTGTATCCAAGAGCCAAATAGTCTCTGGAATTTGTATGGGGAAACATATTAAATGCCCCTTTCATAATAGAGAATATTCTTTTAAAAATTCTCTTTTAAATCATTTGTAAAATCTTGTAAATAAAAATAAAAATAATAATGATAATAGAAATTGTTTATAACATAATTTAAAACTAATATCCTAAATATCTAATTTGTTACCCATAAAACTTTATAACGTTAATGCCTTATCTCCTTCCTTAGCCGTCAGTATGGAGGGAGAAATTAAAAATGTTTTAAGTTTTTATGAAAGTCAAATATCATCATCATAGATGACGTCACCTTGTCACATCCTAAATGTTAGGAGAGTATGGAAAAGAATAAAATATGTTTGAAGTTCATTAAAAAAACAAATTGTATCTTATACTTGAGCGGCTACCTTGGTTCCCACCCAAGGCAAGTGGGTTGGGAAGAGGGGGTACCACTGATGTAGGGTTAGTGAGCTTGGGCAGCGTGCCCAACCTTTGGGAAGCGCCCATTTAGGGAATAGAGTAGGGGTGTAGGGGGGTAGAGTATAGGTTAGTATAGGATAGAGTTAGTGGTTAGGTTAGTGGTTAATAAGCTTAGTTGATTAGTATGTTAGTAGATTATTGTTAAATTTAATTTGTGTTTTATTTAATGTTTAAAATAAGTTAGTGATTAAAAATTTAGATTATTTAGAAATAGAGTTAGATAGGGTAGTTAGTATATGTTAAGTTAATTTACATTCTTTTTGTTAGTAAGTAGATAAGTTCATTTTTGTTTTAGATTTAGCATGTTAGTATTTAAGTTAGTTAATTTATTAAAGTTTTATGTTAGTTATTGTTTGTTATTTGTTAAATATTAATAATTTTAGTTAATTGATTAATATGTTTGTTTTAATGTTAATTATTTTAAAGATATATGTTAATTCATAAAGAGTTTTAGTTTAAAATTAGTTTAGTTTAGTTGCTTGTATTTTGTTAAGTGTTAGTTAATAGATTAGTTTGGTTTCTTATAAAAAGTATTAAATCTAGAAAGTTTCCTTAAATAATTTAAAAATCAATAGTAGATATAATCATTAATTTAGATTTGATTTCTTTTAATTAATTTTTAAATGTATTTAGTTTTGGTATTGAAGTAAGTCTAAATTTTTGAGTACTAATTAGTTTTAGACTTCAGGTTATTGTCTATTTAAAATAAGTTTTAATGTCGATGTTATTCGCTTAGTTGTTTCATTAAACTAATTTTGTAGTCATCTACATCTTTTTTTTTAATAATAACTTTTTCTATAATGTTGTATAAGAAATGTAAGAACATAAGTTTATCGATATCAATCTTATAACAAAAGTTTCAATATCTTAACGATGTAATCGTCCTCATGTTTATAATCTTAAGACGTAATGTAGAGAACCTGTACTTGATATGTTATCTCAATCATTTCAACTTAGAGCACTTTAATTAATAATTATAATTTTAAAAAAAAATTGTGTGTTTTTGCCCTCATAGTTTGGGCATGACACACACATTAAAATACATTATTATATATTATTCAACATTGTATTATTTCTATTTAAGGAAAATATAGAAAATCTAGCTAATTAATTTAACACATTTTTAATTAATAATAAGTAAATATATTATTGAACTTTCTTATTATATGATTGAAAGTTTATTTTGAATAAATTATTGTTAAATAAAATATAGAAAATCTAAGTTTACTTATATTGTCTACTTATTATATTTACTTATTATTAATTAAAAATGTGTTAAATTAGCTAGAATTTCTATATTTTCCTTATAGAAATAATGTGCAATGTTATAATATATAATAATATATTTTAAGTCTACCTAGTAGACTTAGCTAATTTTTAATTAATAATAAGTAAATATATATAGTTAATTTAACACATTTTCATGTTTGAAAGTTTATTTTGAATAAATTATTGTTAAATGAAATATAGAAAATCTTTTCAAAACATGTCATAATATTGATAAACTTAGAAGACATTCTCGTGAGAAATGGATTTGAATGTGAATCACTACTCTTGAAACACAGGTCAATGAGATTGACTCATAAACTATATGATTAATTCCTTATAGAAATAACACAATGGACCATAATATGTTAATGTATTTTAATCTAGAAAACTTGAATCAAGGTCTCATATATAACTTTCAATGTTTTGAATTGCACTTCTTAGAAAATTATAAAAATATATTACTTAAATATCTAATAAGATGAACCCTTTATATTTCTTATACAATTAGTAATCAAAAGTTACAAAATAGGAAAATCTTGTGAGAAATGGATTTGAATGTGAATCACTACTCTTGAAACATGGGTCAATGAGATTGACTCATAAACTATATGATTAATTCCTTATAGAAATAACACAATGGACCATAATATATTAATGTATTTTAATCTAGAAAACTTGAATCAAGGTCTCATGTATAACTTTCAATGTTTTGAATTGCACTTCTTAGAAAATTATAAAAACATATTACTTAAATATCTAATCAGGTGAACCCTTTATATTTCTTATACAATTAGTAATCAAAAGTTACAAAATAGGAAAACTATTATATATATTTTACAATTTAACTACTCCAAATATTTGATCTAGGGGATAAAATAAGACTAAATTTATAATTAATTACAAATTAGACACTAAATTACACATTTAAAGACTAAATTTAGAAGGATTAACATGTGACCAACCTTTGCATGTGACACCACACACGATGTCTCAACAAAATGAATTTACTTAAATTATCACACATGTATGTATGTCTCTAACTCCAAATTTCTCATGTATGTACATGTATATGCATTCAATCATATATATTTTTAAAATTTTATCAGATCATATGTATATGTACATCTTACAAATTATCTAGACATGTGTGATGTACTTTCAATTACATGTGTATAATTTTTAATTAAAAATAAAAAATTGTGTGTATAGTAGACAAATTAGCTCTTCATACATTTCTATAGATATGGCTTCACACGATCAGCTTGTTGTGGCTCCTGGTGTAGCACCTGATGTAGTTCCTACTATGGCACTTGCTATGGCATAGGTTGATGTGGTTCATGTTGCAGTGCCTAATGTAGTTCCTATTTTGGCTCCTCGTGCAACTCATCGTGTTGTTCATGGTGGGGCTCATGCTACAGCTTGTGGTGGGGCTTGCAGTGTACCTCAAGGTAGGGCTTATCATGAAACTCATGTTTTAGCTCCTGGTGTAGCTCTTGGTGTAGCTCCAGGTGGTGTAGGTCCTACTATGGCTCCTAGTGCAGCTCCTATTCCAGGTTAGGTTGCACCTGCAGCTATTGCTGGAGGTTATGTAGCACCACCTCCATGCATTAATATCGATTCTTTTTTTGCATTTTCAGAGCAGGAGGTTGCTAGACTACAATAGTCTATATCGTCCTCTGATGATGGTCTTTAGAGAGACATATATGCTACGATATGTAGGAGTTTACAGTATTTGACAGCTAGATTTAGAGATCACCATTCGTTTACTCCTGACATATTAGCTTCCATATCTAAGGAGCTTAGGGCTGAGATTTTAGGAACTTTGCATCTTTTGATGATGTCAAGAGGGTGGCCCCAAAGACGTCATCAAAAGAGAGCTCTTTCTAGGATATGAGGGAGCATAGGGTAGGGTGAGAGGCTACCAAGTCACACGATGCACAGATCCTATTATTACTGGCATGATCTATCCTTAGTTTTGAGCTACACATGTTTGTTATCCTAATAATGACCAGATACCTCTTTATTTTGCACAATAGTTGTACACTGAGTTTTGCATGGGGCTCAACGTCAATTACTTGGATATTCCTAATTATTGTAGATAAGGGCATGGTCAGATTGCAGATCGTGACCAGTATCGCAATGCACATCATCTATCACCTCAAGATGTCAGACAGTTTGTTGGATAGAGACTACCTCCCATGACTCCAGCACATGCACCTATATCAAATAGAGTTGTCATTGCTTCCCAGCGGGGAGCAATTGACACTATTGGACACATTGCATCTATGGCCTCTAGTATCACATCTGATTCTATTGATCATTATATTCATAGTCGACGTCCTCCTCCACCTAGTTGATCATCTTCAAAAGCATCTAGTAGCACTTCAGGCACCTCTAATGATGCATATAGAGCTGCTAGGCTACCACTACCAGGTGATGTTTTTGGTCTTTTAGGACATCAGACACAAGATTTGGCACTATATTTTTTGGAGGATATGTTGCACATTATCAGTTATATTTCTGATACACAAGGGGATTCCAGTTCACTCAGTGATGGAAGTTGTTAGACATCATCAGAGCCCTGGTGTAGTTCCATAGACATAGGCCACCACACTAGTGACAAACGAGACACCTATGCATAGCTCACAACATTCAACACCAAGCTCATGGCACTCTATAGATCACTCAGGTATACAAGTTGGAGATGTCCATATTACAGTTGAGTGTCTTGATGATTTTGGTGAGCAGTTGTGAGGCCTATTTGAGATTGATACTAGTTCAACCCTGGGTATTTCATCATACATGGACCTGTTGTTCAGATGACCTGGCAGCACTAATTCTACACCATTACCCAGCTAGTTACAGAGTCCACTTCACTCAGATTTACTAGTAGTTGGACATAGTGCTGAGGGTGGTTCAGTAGGTGTCAGAGTTTCAGGCTCAAGTGCATCTATAGATAATATGATGGAGTCTTTTGATCATCCTCCACCTTTAGAGACCCAGGTACATATATAATTTATTTTTATTTTTAAATATATATGAAATTGAAAAATATGAATTTATTAAAAAATTCAGTTCAGATATATATCTAGATATTTAATTTAATCTATATAACTATAATAAATCATGTAGGCACAGGTCACTAAGCACATGGTTACATGTAGTGTTGGTTCAGGGCATCATGTACGTGAGAGAGATGATTCTATTGAGGCACCTGGTAGTGCTCAGGTACTTGAGTTTTAAATAGTTTGTTTAAAGTTATTTAAATGTTTCAAACTATATATATATATATATATATATATATATATATATATGTATGTATGTATGTATATAAGTTCATATTTAATTTTAATGTACATTTACATGTATATATATATATGTTTAGATAGAACCCTAATGTATGTATATGTATATATATTTGCAGGGCTCAATTGATGCGCCTCGACGAGAGGATGTATAGGAGACTCGATTAGAGGGTCATTCTGTTCATATGCGTCTTGAGGGGTCCCTCTAGTAGTAGATCTTTATATATTTTTTGATGCATTTATATATTGGAGACAATTTACATACACATATGTGTATTTTAGTACCTTGATGACATACATCTATACATATGTTTCACTATTTATTTGATTATTGAGTACTTCAGTAGTTAGATGGTCACATGCATATATGAATTTTTATATTTTCCTACATACATGTATTTATTCAAGATTTATAGTTTGCAGATGTATGCATTTCAGTTGTAGAGATATATTAGATCTGTAGATGTTTGTTCTTGAGACGTGTATATGTGTATATGTGTATTTTTTTGTATTATAGCTATATAACATGATCTTCAGATGCACATACAATTTTAAAAACACATTTAATTCACTTATGAAATTCAATAGTTTGAAAAAAAGTTGATAAATGAATTTAAATTATTAAATTCATCCATAGTACAATTAATTTATTATTAAATTATATAGTTTTTTAATAAACTAATGATAATTAAGAACTTGTGATCATACAATTAAAAACACATTTAATTCAAGATGAAATTCAATAGTTTGAAAAGAAGTTGATATTTAAGAATTGTAACATGTATTAAATTATTTTTGATGCATATCTATAGATAATGATTGTGTAAGTTTGAACTAACTTAGCCTATTTATATCAAGTTGTTAAATTATTAAATTCATCCATGGTACAATTAATTTATTATTAAATTATATAGGTTTTTAATAAACTAATGATAATTAAGAACTTATGATTGTACAATTAAAAAAACATTTAATTTGAGATGAAATTTGATAGTTTCAAAAGAAATTGATATTTAAGAATTGTAACATATTAAATTTATTTTGATACATATCTATAGATAATGATTGTGTAAGTTCGAACTAACTTAGCCTATTTTTATCAAGTTGTTAAATTATTAAATTCATCCATGGTACAATTAATTTATTATTAAATTATATAGCTTTTTAATAAACTAATGATAATTAAGAATTTATGATCGTACAATTAAAAACACATTTAATTCAAGATGAAATTCAATAGTTTGAAAAGAAGTTGATATTTAAGAATTGTAACATATTAAATTATTTTTGATACATATCTATAGATAATTTGATTTTGTAAGTTTGAACTAAGTTAGCCTATTTTTATCAAGTTGTTAAATTATTAAATTCATCCATGGTACAATTAATATTATTAATTTATATAATTTTTTAATAAACTAATGATAACTAAGACTATGATCGTACAATTAATAACACATTTAATTCAAGATGAAATTCAATAGTTTGAAAAGAAGTTGATATTCAAATTATTATAAAATAAATCTTGAATGTCAATTCAACCATGATGTACACTTATAACATGTAATATCTTCTCACGATCTTCACTGTCTAGTCTCCACTTGCAATTTGCACGCTTAACTTTGACTGGATGTAGACAAAGCTTGATAGCAATGAATAGATGGTTGCATTGTAAAACCTTGTTGTTAGGTTGATAATCAACAAAGTGTATTTCATGTTGGACTATTTTGTCTTGCTTCAAATATGTTCCCTCTATCACAACATAACCTACACCACAAATTTAAGTATTTTAAAATTTGATAAATATAAAGTTATATATATATATATATATATATATATATATATATATATATATATATATATACTCACTTTTACCAATCTAGAGATATGATCATCATCATCAGAAATCAATGAAATATCATCAAAATTTGCATCATCTTTATCAAATGTATCGGTAACATCAAGTGGTACCAAAATCCATGCACCTATATATCCATGTGCTTGATTGATGCATTCTTCATAATCTTCATCAATACAATTGTCACAAAAACATGAATATTCTCTTGTCTTCAATGTCCAATTGCAATTATCTATACTCATAATTGAATGTAAGGAACATGTGTTTTCTATCCTCTTGCAACCATGCATGTTTTTTCTATTAACACCTGAAAGTTTATTAAATTAAAAATATGGACAAAATAAATTTAAAATTCAATTAATTGAAAAATAAAATTTAACAATAAAATTTTATAGCTTAATTTCATAAAAATTAAATAGATGTACACATCCATACCTGTTATCTCCCAAAAGACTCTATATGCTACTTGGTCGACTCATTGTTGATGATGTCCCAACCTCATCTAATGAAAAATGTGTCTTACACCATTTGACAACATCATGTGCATCATTTACACGAACTCCATGATAATTCATTTGATACTTTCATAGAGCACGTTTGATGCAAGCTCCAGCACCATCATGTTCACCTTTTACATGAGCACTCTCGAAGAAATCCCATATGTGTTTTATATTCTCATTGCGATGATATCTACATAATGCATAAAATGGTCTAGATGATTTGAACTATGTGGCACATCCATTAGACCAAACATAATGTTTATCAACATTTATGTTTCTTTCTTTCAAATAAGAAAAGAAGATATTGAAGCAATGTTCGACATAGTGAATGTCATGTTCTTTATCATCACTTATATAGAAATGATATTCCTTTTTTATTACTCATGCTTGAACTATACTCTAAACACCATCCAAATCTAACTGTGCATGTCTATAAAAAACATGTACGATAATAGTGACCTACTTAGAAAAGTAATAATCTAATTGAATTGCTTTGTGATGAACAAAGGAATAGTTCTTTGCAAAATCAACAACTAATACAATCATTCCAAGTGGGAAATTATCTCTCAAAGTTTGAAATTGTTGTCCTTGCCACTTTGCAAAAAATGCATGATGAATATAAGGTTGAATCAAATTCTTAAATTTGTTCATAAATTTTAGAACAGGTAACTCCTCTTCAACATATTCTAACCTTTTTGTCTCTTTTCCCAACTTTGTTTCATTCTTGACATACTTGTAACTTTTGCAATTCAATTTTTTTGTTACATCGATATTTTCAATTTTCAAAGGAAATGGAGCCAATTCACCACATGTTTCACATAATCCTTTGATTTTATTTATTTGACCAGCTAGATCATCTATTTTTTCACATAGAATGGATGATATAAACTCACTTATCCTACTAGGAGGAGCAACATGAAAACCATATGTGTCTTCTACAAACTTTCAAAATACTTGATAGTGGAGATCAAACTCAATATGATGATGAAAACAACATGTTTCACACACTTTGTTTGACCTCACAAAGTATGGCTTCAATTTTTCAAACAACGTCTGCCCAACTTTTACATTAGGATGTTCACTACAAAATGACACATATAGCTCATGTTTTGTTGTGTCCAATCAATGTTTTATGTGATGTTCATATTGACTAGATGCAATTCTATGCCTAATAACATCTCTACTATTTGATGAAGGATGAGTGTTATCAATCCAAAATGATATGACTAAATTTTTTAATGACTCTTCAATCATATCAGAACGAGGTGCTCTACACATGATTTCCCAATTGCCCTCCATAGTACTATCATCCACAATTAATCTTCTCTTAACATATTTTCTCATTATTTTCCTACTAAAACCCATTTTAGATGAAATTGAAGATATTTGTCTATTTTGGGTCATATTCTTATTTACAATAGACATCGACATCACTTTTATTGCCACAGACTTATCTTTAGTTCAAGAGTATTTTCCTATGTTTCTCAAACCTTATTTAACATTTTCAATCAGATCAGTTTGCATGCTAGAAAATCTTTTCTTCTTTGATGTTGTGTCTACACCTAAAAATTTCAATGCCTCTTGCAACTTCTTTTGTGTAAGAAAAAGTGAAAGTAATTGAGCTTGTTCAAGTGTTTCAATGTTATCAAATTGAGTCATAATTCCTTTTATCTTCTTATTCATTGACCTTTTCTTAGACAAACTTAATGGATTAACACTAGCTACAAGTCTTCTTGTTAAATTTTTGGTGACCAAAAAATTATAACTTAAATGTTTGGTGCAAACATATAAAATATATTCAGTGCGAATGTCATGTTCGCTATGAACGCCCAAAACTAAAAAAAAATTTACTCCTTTTTCTTAATTTTTTTTTTGCTCTTTTGATACCCATAATTGCAAAATAATGATCTCCTAATATAAAATAAAAAATGTCAAAATGTGCTACTTGGAGAAAGCTTTCCAATGACTATAATTGTAATACATATTTTAATCATTAAGACTTTCAAATATGAGTTTAACTCATCATAGGTTCATTACCGATTGAACATCAACCAAATTCAACACTTCGAAAAAATTAGTAAATTAGGTCTTTTTTTTTTTGAAAAATATGTAGGAAATAGCTTATTGAGATAACTTTCTACTCAAAAAAAAAAGGTTTATGATAAATTGACTTCGAATTGTTTGTGTCAAAACAAACGTATGATTGAATTATGATTGGTGTCACTTCAAAACTTCATAAACTATACCATATTCAACCAAAATGAATCAAACCAAATGCATCCTTTGGATATTGAAGTTACAAATCTAATGTTGAAAGAATTACTTCATTATCATTTCTAGAAAAAAAGTTATGTGTGTCAAACAAAATGTCACTCTTCAATTTTATTATGTACCACTTTTCAGAGGAGATGAAATAATTGACATAAATAATTATTTTTAGATTAAAAAATATGGTTACAAAGTAGGAAAAAAGTTCTAAAAATTACTAGTTTATGTCATCTTGAAATTATTTATAGTTTTAGAGATAGTCACTCGAACGTGAAGTTTGTTGCAAAAATATTGATTTTAGTGTCAAAATTGGCCAAAAAGTGAAACCCATTATTGTGGGATCACCCATCTTCCCTTTGGATTTTGATGGCACAAAGATGTCTTGTGCTACAACATGGAAATTCTAAAGAGTAAATACATCATCTAAAGGGATTAACTCTATGAAGATGTTAGTATTTGATTGGAAAGGAAGATCTATGAGGAACAAGGTGTTCATAGTATTAATTAGATACTCATGGAACACATCTGAAGACATTAAATGGTTTGGAAAGTATGTGTATTTGGACAAAAATGGTCAAAAAAACACTTATAAGGAACGAATGCATGTGGTAAGGATGGGCTTTTGTTTGTGTGGACAAGAATGCAAGCTTCATGAATATAATGTGTTAAAAAATGATGACTTTGGTATTTGAAAGATTGACCTTTTACCAAAATTGAGATCTCTAGAGGTAATTACATGTGCTAATTTACTTGTGGTAAACATGTAATGGGGTTTGGAGGATGTAATTGCATGTGTTGGAAAATGGATGAAGTATTAATTTTTTGGAAATATTTAGAATAATTGAGAGGGCAGGTGAATCAATTATCCAAGGTCCAGATGTACAAATAAAAAT
The DNA here is from genome assembly GCA_028749045.1 of Cupressus sempervirens. Taxonomy (NCBI): domain Eukaryota; kingdom Viridiplantae; phylum Streptophyta; class Pinopsida; order Cupressales; family Cupressaceae; genus Cupressus; species Cupressus sempervirens. The sequence goes on from CM053790.1 coordinate 462,796,656, forward strand.
TTTCATAGCTTAGTGAACCCATATCCATAAAACATATTCATCCATACATCATTAGATCATACAATCACTTAAACTTTGTAGGTTACTATCAAATCAACTTTGCAGAAATGTAAACATGAAACATAACAAATTTAATAACACGGCTAACACAATGATTTTACATGGAAACCCAATTTTGAAAAAACCACTAGTAACATGCTACTCATTCTCACTCTTCTGAAGTGATGCCCTGTGAAAGGCCAACCCTATTAAAGGTTACAATGCACACTACTAAATGTGACTTGGTTAGAGGAATATTTCAATCACCTTGCTAGGAGTGAGCCTTGTTAGAGGACTTTAGATCATTCACTTGGAATGTCACCCAGTTAAAGGATTTACAAATAATTGTTAGGTCAACCTTAATCCAAAGGATTTACCCTAGACCGGTACAATGATTAGAAAGTAATAGTAAGGATTGATCTGATAACAACGTACAACTCACTTTGTAGATTACAAATCTCTATTTCAGTCCTCTATTCTACTTGGATTTCACACACTTCATCTCTAATAGCTTGTTCACCCTTCAAGAATTCATACTCTTAAGCCTTCTTGGTTTTCGTGCTAATAACAGTCTCTTCTGTTCAGTCTCTAAATGAAGTAATACCTTAGAACTCTTGTATAATTTAGGTTCTCAAACTTTGACCAACCTTTCTTCTGACTAGCTATCTCTTTAAATAGAAAATTAATATCTTTTTTCATTCATCCTCTATCGTCCATTTTTGGGTTAGGTAGGATTAGGTAGGATTCAATAAATCTACCCATCTTTTTGTTTTAGTCCCTTCTAGAAACTTCTTGTTCAATCCTCTTTGAATTCACCTCAAAATGGTTTACCATGAATTATGTGCGATCAACTCATCATAGTTATCTTCCACATGCTTTACAAAATTCAAAAAAAAAAAATAGTTGGCTCAAATTCATCAAATCCATGATTTAACATGAATACTAGTAGTCAACATCAATATGCTTTCACTCAGCTTCCATATTGTTCTTCCACTCTTCATTGACTAGATAACTTGAAAAACACTTAAGTTTACTGATGCTCAACATCAACTAAACTTTTCTTGGTTTATATTGTATCACTCAACATACATTGAACTATGACTTTGCTCAGCTCCAACTAATTTTTTGCTCGGCATGCACTAACTTTGTGTTAGATTGTGGTGACTGATCAGGAAAGTACTGTACATACTTCATAAATAGTGGGGTTCGGGGCATCGCCCCAAAAAAAAATTTTTGGGTAGTAGCCGACATATTATGGCCGACGTATGGCCGACATGTTATAACCCTAAAGCGTTTAACACTTGTATAAAAGGGCTTAGGGTTGGGTATTTTTCATAATGTTGTGATACGAAATTGGTTCTTGCGGCGGTATTGAGCTGTAAGGGATTACGGATTGTAATCAGGTTGTAATCACTAGATTGTAATAAGATCGGACTTGCTGTTTGGTGGACGTAGCCCAGGGATTGGTTGAACCACGTTAAATCTTGGTGCCTTGTGTTCATTTCTATGTGTTCTATTATTTTTCTATTATTGGTTATATTTGCATGTAGTTTTTATTTCTGTCTGTGGTTTATCCTAACACTTTGCTCAACACCTATTGTCTATGCAGTCAAGCTTGGAAGATTCAATTCTTCTTTCTTGTTCTTGTAGACTTAATCAATGTATCCAACCTTTGCAACCTTAAGTAGATAATCAGTGCACTCTATCATCATTGTCTTAATTGATCTTTGTACTTCTTTTTACATACCATAACTCAACCTTTTCTCTAGGTGCTTATGTTATCTCTTTTGATCAAAACCTCCTCATCAATCAAACAAATGATAGTACTCAAATCAACTAAAAAATTGTCTTACCAGCAAGTAGTAGGTTTGACATTAGTGACAAAACAATGATTGAAACATTCTCATAGTTGTATCAATCTGTTTTCAACATAATTGGCATGAAAAAATGAAAGGTGAAAGGTTGTAGATGCACTTGCATTCTTGGAAAGTAATTCTCAACCTTCTTCCAAAAAAGAAACCAAAACAAGCAATCAAACAAAAAGAAAACTTAGTAAAACACAACAACATACCTCTTTCTATTGACTCGGACATGAAAAACTTCAAGATATTCTTCTACATGCAATTTTATTTTTTGGAGTTTGGAGGATTTTCAAGCATTTGAAATGAGAAAATTTCATCTTATTTAAAGGAAAGATGCAAAATATATGGCATGCCTTTGAACAAATGGATAAAAACAAGCCAAATAATACAATATAATTGCAAAATAGGCAAGAAATATAAGAAATGTTGAAATCTTCTACTTGGAGTTTAATTAGTCAAAAATGGAGGAAATAGAAGTTGAAATGAACAAGTCTTCTCCAAACTTGGGTTCTCCAAGTGCAAATGCATACAATAACTCAATAGCTTTTGACCAATTCAAAGTTGCAAATTATAATCTCCATGGTTATATACTTGGGAATTTTTGCATGTAGAAGGCAAGATGCAAGTTAGTAAACACTTGAAATGCAATTTTTTTTGATGAAATACATCTTTGTGCATGTTTTTGGGAAAACATGTGCCCTCCAAATGTACAAGCATGAATTTTATTTGATGTTCTTGGTGAAAAATGTGATCTTCACATGCCAAAACTTGCATTCAAACTCCAAAATGTCTCCTCCAAATAAAAAACACATGGGTTGGAAATGCAATGTTCTAAGTATTTTTTATTAAAATGAGGCCTTTTTGTTTCAACGCATGAGGCATTTAAAAAAGAAAAAAGAAAAACATTAGTCTCCAATATCATTTGCATGCATGAAAATGCATAGTTGGACGCTAAACATGTAATTACACATGTTATTTTTTCTTAGAATGTCAATGTTTTTGGCTTGGGAAGCCAAGTCAAACTCTAGGGATGAGATTACATATTTAAAATGAAAATTTATGTAGGTTGGATATGAAAATTTCACTCTCCCAACCTCATTTCATATTTAGAATATGCAATACATATTATGCCTTAGGCATTTTTGGCTTTGGAATGTAAAAATGAGATCTTAGGATGTCATTACACGTGTTTTTAGTGCAAAATTGCACTCTATAAGGGGCATTACATACCACATGTTTACTATAAAAAACCATTTACATGTAAATTATGGTATTGAAGGACCATTACATATTTAAAAATACACTTTTTAATTTGCCCATGTCCACAACTTGACTTCCTAGAGAAAATTGCACTCTCCAAGTGCTATTACATGTGACATCTTTTGCATGTAAATGAGAGTCTACATGTAGATGGACTCCTAGAAGTCCATTACATATTTAAAATATTCTTTAGTGTGTCAAGAACATGTATTTCCAAGCCAAAATCAAACTCTGAAAGTGCATTTGCATCTAAACATGTTAAAAATATATGTTATTGAGTTCACATAGCTTTAGTGACCAATTTAGCACATGTCTAATTATTTTATGAGTTAATATAACTCAAAGGGGTCAAATAACATATTTACACTATATAGTTTATATATCATGTGCAAATATTATTCAAAAAGTAACATTTAACTTAGATGTTTTAAAATAAAATGTAATCTAAAACTCAACATTAAATTAGAACTATATAGTGATAAAGTCACTTAAAGTGAAAAATTGAAAAGAAACTCAACATGAAAATATAACATAAAGTGCATTATAGTCCCTTAAGTGATAAAGCAACTTATAAACATAACATAAAGTGAATTTATGTTATATTTTTCTAAAAGTGAATGTCAACCTTAAAATATAACATTAATATTTTAATTATGTGATTGTGCCTTAATTAGAGTCCACTTTTTGGACACTTAAATGATAATATATTTTGACTGCCAAGTCTGATTAAGCCCTAAGATATATCAAAACGAAGGGAAAATTGAATGCAAGTGATTGGATGAAACAAAAAGACTAAAAGCAACTAAACACACACTTGAAAATCCAAATAAGGACTCTGAATGCTTCAAAAATCAAGCATATGCTTAATAAAATGAAAAATGAAAAATGAAAAGGAATTGAAAAAATCCTTTAGTAAAAGGATTTGTTATGTGAATTGCGATCAATTGGTTGATCAATGTTGGCCAATTAAATAATGAATTATCTTATAGAAATGTGGAACTAAGTTGAAAGTGTTTTTTAGTATTACCTACATTTTAAGGTGACAAAATACATGACAACACATGGTAGGTTTCTAAGTCATACTAGCAGGGCCTCCCTAAGAGTTAGTGGCAAGAATTGATTGGCACTACATTATAGAGCACTATATCTTTATAAAGTGTTGGATGTGGCACACTCCTTAATTTCTACTTCTCTACAACTTCATTAGAAACTAAATTGTCAATAGAACTATAATCAATTAAAACCTTAAACACTTTACCTACAATTTTTCTTGTGGTCCTAAACATGGCATTTCTTTGCAATGGTTCTAGTGGGCATGGTGCCTTGACCAATATCCTCTTCGTCAATAGAGACTCCCCTTGTTTTGGTTCTGCAAATGATCCAGGAGAGTTGACACTTTGGCAGTCCTCCTCTTTGACCAAACTTGTCCTCCTATCCCCTTAAGAACTTGAACTTTCCTTCTTAGGACAGTTTGAAGTCATGTGTCTAGGTTGGTGGCATCTAAAACACTTGAAGGGTTTGAAAATTCTCCCTCCAAACATTCCTCTTGAATTGGATCTCCTTCCTCTAAAGGTACATTTGAAGTTGCTCTCCTCTTGGGTATTCTCCTAATTTTATTCACCAAAAGATTTGAAATTTTGGCCCCTTCCATTAGGTATCTACTTGTCTCTATTTTGGAATCTTCCTCTATTGTCTTGGTCTTTCTTCCCTTGTAATTTTTCATCAAATTTCAGTGCTAACTGATAGCATTTTTGGACATTATTAATGGTGGAGAGGCTTAACTCATCTTGTTTATTTACCCTCAAGCCATCCATATATCGTATTAACTTCTCACTATCTCATTCTATAGTTTTGGACTTCATAACAAGTCTCTAAAAGTCCTAAGTATTACTGGAGATATCCATCTCCTTGTATCTTAAACTTTACCTCCTTTTATGAATTTACACTTCATAATCAACTAGTATATATGCCTTCTTCATCAAGGTTATCATCTTCTTCCATGTAGATATTGAATTCTTTTCCTACTTCACTCTTTCATCTTGAGAAAAGTTCCACCATGTTAAGGTTGATCTCTTTGTCTTGGATTTGGCTATCTTCACCCTTTGGTGTTCATGGATGTCTTCACATTCAAAAAATCTAGTGAGGGAGTCAATCCAATCAACTACTACATTAAGGTCCATCTTCCCATCATACACTAGTTGTTCCAACTTCCCTTCCATAGTCCTTCTCTCCATGGACTTCAAGGATTTTAGGAGGGTCTTTGATTTGTAGGAACCTCTTCTTCTTCCTGCTCAAGGGGCTCTACATCACTTCCTTCTTCACCATTTCTAGATTTATCTCCACCCTTCTTATCAACCTTTCTCTTCAATCTTTCCAACTCCTTTCTCAATTCTTTATTCTCTATTATCTTCTCTCTCACAATCCTTGTTGTTGGAAATATGGTATAGACTAGGTGATTGAGAGTGGGGGTGGGGGTTGTGGGAGTGAATCAAGAACCAATAAAATTTATACTTCAATTCACCAATTAAACATTCACCATGTAATCTAATATAATCGCATGCATGAAAGTTTGGAAGCAATAAAACATTCATAACACTTTGACACAATATTGGTAACCAAGAAACCTTCCAAATAGAAAGTGAGACTAGGGAGGCGATGATATCCACAAGCTTTATTACTACATTATAAATTTATCTTGTTAAATCTTACAATTGACCACTTTTGGCATTCTACCTTGTTAGGAGCAATAATGATTGTTAGGTCCACCTTGTTAAAGGATTTGACTAATGCACCTATTAGGATGAATTAGTGGCTAATCTTTGATCTGCAACTTGCTTTTTTGAATGAGATTCCTTTGAATAACAATGATCACCTGACTGTGATAGATAAGTCTTTTCTTTTCCTTATACTACTTGTAGCATTCTTCAATCCGTACCCATCTACTTCTTACTTGTTCACTTACATATCTTGTTATGGATATGATATAATACATTACATATATACCAATCCACTTAATTAGCTTATGGAGTTGGCTACAATATCAAATTCATCATAATTCACTAAGTAGTTGACTGATGTAACTTGGGTTCTGAAGACAAATCGATGATGTTCTAATACTCAAAAAATAGTGTCAACACTCAAAAAACTTTGGCACTCGGTTGATGTTGAAGCTTGGTCCATACAGATCACTTCAAGTAGTAGGAACTTAGTCAACACTGTATGATGTACTTGGTGAACACTAAGAAACTTGATAGATATTGAATTACTTGGTTGACACTACATGGCTTAGTCAACACTGACTTCACTTTGTCAACAATGTGAGCTTGGTAGATACTATAGAGCTCGGTTAACACTGTACTCTATTTCAAATTCTCAGTAGATATGATGAAGTTCATTATGAACTATAGCCTAAATGATTAGCTCGGTAGCAACTAAAACACTTGGTTAACATTGCTAGAAGTATGGTAAGCTCAGTAGCAATGAAACCAACTGATTAAGTGTTAAGTCACTAATAAAAAAATGATTTGACCATAAGGTCAACAATCTCCCCCTTTGGCATTAGTGACAAAAACACTTATCAATACCAAAAAATTGAATGCTCAAAATACAAGTCTAAACTCCCTATGTTCACAATCTAGGTCTTCCACTTGGTTTTGATTGTTGTCTGTTGTTGCTACTTGGTAACCTCTTACTCTATTTTTATTTTATTTTTCAAAATTTATTTTGTAGACATATTTTCTATTATCTATACATGTTTTTCCTTTCTTCTTATAAATCCCCCATACATATATCTGGAGTATGATAATATTCTCCCCTTTTATCAATAATATTCTCCCCTTTTTTGACATAAATTCCAAAGGTGTAAAATATTTACAAGCTTATACCAAAATGTGACAAGAAATCACTATGTACCTTCAAAATGATTGTCATTGTCTTGTCCCAATTTTCTTGCAATACCTTTGATGCATGTAAGGCTATTTGGACTTCTATTGAAAGTTCCATCATATGATCAACAATGGAGAAATTATTATCATGGACCAATTTCTTTGCATGTACAATATGTTTTTGCACTGCATCCATGTTGGGAAGGATCATGCCTTGAATATCTGCAAGTGTGGTCCTTACCCTAGCTTCTTCCCTTAATAATTTTTCATGAAGTTGGCTACAATATCAATCCACTTAGTTACCTTCTACAGTTGGCTACAATACCAAATTCATCATAATTCAATAAGTCAGTCCGCTACTGTAACTTGAGTTCTGAAGACAACTCAATGATGTTTTAACACTCAAAAAACACTATCAACACTCAAAAAAATTTGGCATTCAATTAATGTTGAAGCTTGGTCCATACTGATCACTTCGAGTAGTAGGAACTCGGTCAACACTGTATGATGTACTCGGTGAACACTGAGAAACTTAGTAGATATTGATTACTTAGTTGACACTAAATGGCTTGGTCAACATTGTGAGCATGGTAGACACTACAAAGCTTAGTTAAGGTGTACTCTATCTCAAATGCTCGATAGATACTATGACACTCATCATGAACTATAGTCTGAATGATTAGCTTGGTAGCAATTGAAACACTTGGTTAACATTGCTAGAAGTATGGTAAGCTTGGTAGCAATGAAACCAATTGATTAAGTGTTAAGCCACTAATAGACAAATGATTTGACCATAAGTTCAAAAATCTCCCCCTTTGGCATTAGTGACAAAAAATCTTATCATACCAAAAATTTGAATGCTCAAAATACAAGTCAAAACTCCCTCTTCACAATCTGGGCCTTCCACTTAGTTTTGATTGTTGTTTGTTGTTTGTTGTTGGGGCTCGGTAACCTCTTACTCTATTTTATTTTTATTTTTTCAAATTTCTTTTCTAGACATATTTTCTGCCATATGTACATGGGTTTCATTTCTTCTTATAAATCCCCCATACATATATCTCTCCCTCATACATATTTTTGGAGTATGACAATATTCTCCCCTTCTATCAATAATATTCTCCCCCTTTTTGACATAAATGGCAAAGGTGAAAAATATTAACAAGTTAATACCAAAATGTGACAAGAAATCATTGTGTACCTTCAAAATGATTGTCATTTTCTTGCCCCAATTTTCTTGCAATATCTTTGATGCATGCAAGGCTATCTGCACTTCTACTAAAAGTTCCATCATATGATTAGCAATGGAGAAATTATTATCATGGATCAATGTCTTTGCATGTGTAATATGTTTTTGCTTTGCATCCATGTTGGCAAAGATGGTGCCTTGAATATCTGTAAGTGTGGTCCTTATCCTAGCTTCATCCCTTAATAATTTTACCGAAAGATCTGACAAGTACCTGATCTTTACATAATGTGTAGAGTTGTAACTAAGATCAAGTGATAATTGTTGAGCACTTGCCTTCATGTCCTCATCTATCTTCGATAGTTTATCTTTTATTTCCTTAGAAAAGTTAGATGTGTCACTTAGCTTTACAAACAAAGAAACAACATTATGTATAGATGTTTCAAGTGTAGCAAGAATAGTAGATAATTCTACTTGGTCAATATCTATCTTCTGTGTTACCTTCTACAAAACTTTGTTTTCAAACTTTCTTTCTGCCCTTTGTAGAAGTTTTTCTTGTCCATTGAGCTCCTCATTGTACTTGCAAACAACTTCAACATGTTGATCCAAAATTGATTGCTTCTCATCAATATCATTACTTAGTGCATTAATGAATATTCCTTTTATATCCTCAAGCACTTGATTTTCCTTTTCCATTTCTTCTCTAAGCTTTTTCTATTTAGCCCTCTTTTCCATAGTTCACCTAGGGTATCCATTTCTTCAGGAGTGAGGTTAGAGGTATCCCAATTTGGAATAACAATTTTCCTCATCCAAATCAATTTCTTCTTATTTACCCTTTTCTATTAAAATAAAAAAAGGAACAAATTCTTTTCCTTTGCTCTTAACTTTTGTGCTTGGTTGAGGCTTAACCTCAACTATCTTTGCACTTATTGTGGAAACACTCGATATAGAAACAATAGTTGAACTAGTAGAAACAACAAAAAATGTAGGGGTAACAATACTAACATTTGAAATGCTTGAAATACCTTGTTATAGCTCGATAATACCTGATGTTGGAATTATTAGAGCTTGCTACTCTGTAGATGAAGTGATATATTAGAGCCCGAGTTTCTACATTGGGAGCTCTGGGTATTTTGGAACAACTAGAACTTTGAACTATCAAGTGTATCTGTTCAATTTGAAACTAGGTGAACTGAAATAGAACTTGAACTATTACTTGTATATTTTTCATACTTCAACACTTAGTTTCAAAACTGGAAATTTTCCTTAAACCTAGACATAGAACTGAACTTAGTATCTTGTACTGTTGTAGGATGGTATCTGGGACTAGGTCTTCTGTTAGAGGTTGTGGTAGAGGCCGTGGTTGTGGCAGAGCTGTCAGTGCCCATGAGTCTGCCCATGAGGGATCGGCTCATGTAGAGAGCAAGGAAGAGCACTCTAGTAGGTAGTAGGAAGAGAGCTGTAGACAGGACCAAGCTGAGTCTGAAGAGATCAGTTTGAGACAAATGATGCAGACTATTCTAGAACGTCTACCTCCTGTTCAAGAATAGCCTAAAGTACATCAGACAGAACAAGAGCATAGACCCAGGTCTAGGAGTCCTCGGAAGGATCGTTAGAGGTCCATTGTGTCCACTCAGATGAAGGATCTTTCAAGATCCAAGATCAAGCCTTTTAATGGGCAAGGTTCTGGTTATGTGGCTGAACAGTGTCTTATCTCTCTTGACAGGATTTTTTCCACGCAGGAGTTCGACAGAAATGTTAAGGCAAGGTTTGCAATCACTAATTTAGAGAATTTTGGGGCCACTTGGTGGACAATTGAGGAGAAGAAGTTGGGAATTGATATGAGCAGTGTTACATGGGAATTATTCCTAGAGAGTTTCCGTGAACGATTCCTACCAGAGGAATGGAAACAACAAAGGGCTGATGAATTTCATAATCTTATATAGTACACTATGTCAGTGATCGAGTACGAGCGTAAGTTTTATGAGCTCATATCTTTTTCAGGGTTCATTGAAAATTTAGCTCAGTTGACACAACATTTTATTAGGGGTTTGAATAACTGTATTATTGGGGGAGTTAAGGTATTTGAGCCAAAAACTCTCAAGGATGCTGTACATCGAGCTATCCTTGTTGAGAAAAGTGTCAACCTTGGTCAAGGTGGTTTTTTAGGAGCACCAGTGGCATCGGGATCTAAAGGCAACTTTAATTCAGGTGGTAACAAGAAGTTCTCTTTCTCTAAGGGGAAACAGTATCAGCAACAATCTCAGCAGACACAACAACAGAAGGGCTCAAATTCTCAAGCTCAAGGTGGTGGTAAAGGTTCTAACACCAAGAACAACCGCAATGCTCAATGCAATAGATAGAATCAATCCAATCAGCCAGCTCAGAGTAGCCAATCTTTTGTGAGTAGGAACAGTCGCTAGCAATCAAATGTACCACCTATGGGAAGAGGTTCTGGCAGAAATACAGAATGTTTTTCATGTGGTCAGATTGGACATTATGCAGCTCAGTGTCCTCAGTGAGCACCTCAGTTTTCAGGACCTAGACCTACAGTTTCAGAGCCTACAGTTGGTGATGCAGGTAGAGCTCATAGAGTTTTTGCAGTAGTTGATCAGCATCAGGCAGACCATCAAGGAACAGTGGTTGAGACCACAAGTGCTATTAGAAGTATATCTCTTTCAGTATTGTTTGATTCAGGAGCTACAGATTCATTTATTTCACCATCTATAGTTTCTAAGTGTAAGCTGGATGCGGTGAAGAAAGATTGTGGTTGGCAAGTGGAACTAGCCTCAGGCATTAAGGTCTCCACAGATTTTGTAGTTCATAAGTGTGGGCTTAGTTTAGGAAGCTTCAATACGGCAGTGGATCTTCGAGTCATACCCCTTGGTTCCTATGATGTGGTTTTAGGCATGGACTGGCTTGGATCTCATAAAGCTAGTACAGATTGCAGGAAGAAGATTATTATGTGCCAAGATGACCAAGGGAATGATGTGTTGATAGTTGGGATACTGAGGCCTATATCTCTGCGGATGATTTCTGCTATGCAAATGAAGCAAAGTTTTCGTAAGGGATGTCAGATATTTTTTGTTATGGTAAATGATCTTGATGAAGAAGACCCCATGAGGAAGACTTTGGATCACCCAATTTTGCAGGAGTACGCGGATGTATTTCCAAGTGAGGTTCTAGGCATGCCTCCAAAGAGGGACATTGACATTAGTATTGATCTGATTCCTGGAGCAGAGCCTATCTCTAAAGCTCCTTATCGCATGACTACACAGGAATTGGGTGAGCTACGTCTTTAGCTAGAGGAACTTCTAGCCAAAGGGAGCATTCGACCTAGTGTATCAGCATGGGGAGCTCCAGTGCTCTTTGTGAAAAAGAAAGACGGTTCTTTGTGCCTTTGTATTGACTATAGAAAATTGAACAAGGTGACTATTAAGAATAGGTATCATTTGCCTAGGATTGATGACTTATTTGATCAGATCAAGGGAGCTATAGTATTCTCCAAGATTGATCTTAAGTCAGGATACCACCAGCTTCGTATTAAGGAAGCAGATATTCACAAGACCGCTTTTCGAACTCGCTATGGGCATTATGAGTTCACAGTGGTACCTTTTGGGTTGACTAATGCTCCATCAATTTTCATGAGTTTGATGAATGGTGTGTTTCGATCTTATCTAGACAGGTTTGTACTCGTGTTTCTTGATGACATATTGATATATTCTAAGACTCAAAAGGAGCATGAGGAACACCTACAGTTGGTATTGCAGTGTTTGAGGGACAATCAGCTTTATGCTAATGCAACTAAGTGTGAATTCTTCAAAATGAAGATTCAGTATTTAGGGCATGTTATTTCAGGGGATGGTATTTCAGTGGATCCTGCAAAGATTCAGGTGATAATAGATTGGCCTACACTGACTAATGTGTCAGAGATTCGTAGTTTCATGGGTTTAGCCGGTTATTATCGCAGATTTGTCCAGAACTTCTCTAGGATAGCACATCCTATCACTTCTCTTCAAAGGAAATGAAAGAAGTTCGTATGGACAGAGAAATGTGAGGAAGCTTTTTAGAAGCTTAAGGAGCTTTTGACCAGTGCACCGATTCTAGCTGTACTGAATTCAGAAGGTGATTTCATGGTATGTACAGATGCTTCTCTTGAAGGGATTGGGGCAATATTGATGCAGAATGGATGGGTGATTGCGTATGAATCACGCAAGCTCAAGGATCATGAGTTAAATTATCCTACGCATGATCTTGAGTTAGCAGCAGTAGTTCATGCTTTGACAAGGTGGAGACATTTCTTGTTGGGGCACAAATTTGAGCTACATAGTGATCATCGTAGTCTTCAGTACATTTTTACTCAGCCTAATTTGAATGCTCGCTAGAGGCGATGGATGGAGTTTCTATGCGAGTATGATTTTGAGGTTAAGTACATTCAGGGTAAGGAGAATGTGGTGGCAGATGCTTTGAGTCGCAGGAGACATGTGGTATCATCGATGACTCTTAGTGTGGATTTGAGGAGTCAAATTCTTCAGGCATTTCCTACGGATTCCTAGTATCAGGAAGTGTGCAGAGAGATTGATTCAGGAAGATCTTTGGAAGGTAAGTTTGCAGGCTACGTTCGAGAGTCAGATGGTCTTTTGAGACATTTGGGGAGGATTTATGTGCCATTTTCGGATGAGCTTCGCACCTTGATACTGGCAGAAGCCCATCGTACACCTTACTCAGCACATCTAGGTGTCAAGAAGATGCATGCTGATTCGAGACGTTTGTTCTTTTGGTCTGGGATGAAGCAATATATTGCTGATTTTGTGGCTAGGTTCCTTGAGTGTCAGAGAGTTAAGGCAGAACATCAGCACCCGGCTAGACTTTTGCAACCTAATCTCATTCCTTCTTGGAAGTGGGATATCATCTCCATGGATTTTATAGTAGGATTACCTATGATAGTTCGGCATCATGATGCTATCATGGTTACCGTTGATCGGTTGACTAAGGTGGCACATTTTTCACTGATTAGGTCTTCCTATACAGTAGCTTCTATAGCTAATGTCTTTATGCATGATATTGTGAGATTACATGGTATTCCTAGAAAGATCATTTCTGATAGGGATACTGTATTCACATCTGCATTCTGGACATCGCTGTAGGATGAGCTTGGAGCACAACTAAACTTCAGTTCGGCATATCATCCAGAGATTGATGGTTAGACAGAGAGGGTGAATCAGGTTTTGGAGGATATGTTACGGATGTATGTGATGGATAGGCAGACACATTGAGAAGATTATCTCTACCTAGTGGATTTTTCTTACAAAAACGGATATCACAGTTCTATTGGTATGGCACCATTTCAGGCATTATATGGACATCCTTGTCATACACCATTGAGTTGGGATAGTCTTGAGGATTGCATCCTGTTGGGTCCTAAGATGCTTCGTGATATGGAGCAACAGGTAGTGTGTATTCGTGAGCACTTGACTACATCACAAGATAGGCAGAAGAAGTATGCCAATGCTCATAGGACTGATAAGGAGTTTGCTGTGGGAGATAAGGTTTTCCTGAGAGTGCGAGTGCGAAAGAGTCTGATCCAATATGGAAAGGGTTCTAAGCTAGCACCTCGCTTTGTGGGACCATTCAAGATTCTAGAGAGGATTGGCCCGGTTGCTTACCGTCTTGCTCTACCGCCCAGCCTAGCTCGCATTCATGATGTTTTCCATGTTTCAGTGCTTAGGCAGTATATTCCTGATATTGTGCATGTTCTTGATTGGAATGCGTTGCAAGTAGAGGACGAGCAGCTGGCTTCAGAGCCAGTTCGTATTCTGGAGCAGCGGGGGTCAAACCATCGAGCAAGTAAGGGTCCAATGGGACCCTACTGATGATTCTTCAGCTACTTGGAAGGATGCAGCTAGATTGAGGGAGTTATATCCCTATTTGTTTGTAGGCTTCCAGGAGTAAGCCTAACCCAAGGGGGGGTGGATGTAGTGCCTACCCTCGTTCACATCTTTTCTGGACATTGATGCTATTATTATCAGACTTTGATGGACTAGTTTTATGTTGATGGTTTAGTGGTATTGTTTTGACACTATCAGATATTATGATATGGATTCAGTTGATATATGATGAGATCATTTAGACTTTACATTTCATGTATGTATGATGATCATTACATTGTTTTCAGTTATTAATGACGATTAGTTAGATGGTATATTATCTCATGTTTTTTTATTATGGATACTTACCCCATACTTGCATGTGTATGGTGTGCGTGGTTTCATATTGTATGGCATTTCTGATGTGGTTAAGGAAGGGAGTCGTAGTCACCTGCTTAGTTGGGATCTACACGATGCACCACTTCCTGTCATTGTCTGTTTAGCTTAGCATTATATATTGTATGTACATGCATGGTTTTTTTGTAGGTTGTAGGTATCGGGTATCAACTTCCCTAAATTGCCAGGATGAGCGTACCCGATTAGACTATCTCAATGATAAGAGAAGGGAGATAAATTCTCAAGTCCAAATCCCAAACCCTTAAACCATTTGTCCAAGTGAGTTAGGACAAGTATCAGAGTTGAGTACCCACCGAATGTGTCGGATGACATATTTCGTGATTTTTAACCCTTTAGACTGATTTTGTATGATTTGTTCTATGATGGGTTTTCATATTTTATCTTGGAGGTCTTTGGTGAATTGTTTATTAATTAAGTCTTAATAAATGGATTTAACTAATAAATTAATTATTTTGGAGAAAATTAATAAAATATCATGATCTTTGATATTTTGAGTATAATTAATTAAATGAGAATTAATTGAGAAAAAAGAATTAAATAAAAGAAAATTAGAAATTAAAATTAATAATAATAATAAAATAATAATAAAGTAATAAATAAATAATAATAATAAAAAAGTTATAAAAGTTAAGATGAAAGTTATAAATATTTAGATAGAAATTATATAAAAGTGGATTGGAGTTATAAGCTTGCATGAGAATTAACACACTTTTCTATTTCTCATGTGTCAACAACACGGGGGTTAGTGCATTAATTAAGCACATGGTGTCTACAACCCTATGGATCATCTTGAAGGTTGGAAAAGACCCATGCTTAGTTGGTGACACCTTCCAACTGTTTCTAGAAACATTCTAGAGGTTTCCTGATAGCTCTTTATATTCAGGCATCCTTAGAAGCTTAGACATAGCATTTGGAGTGCAATTGGAGCATTGGAGGATTCGAGAATTCTGAAGAAGGGAGCTTGCTCTGCGGGTTTTCTGAGGAAGAGTGAATTAGCATCAGAATCGGGGTAGATTCTAGTTATTTTACTTATGCTATTTCCGCATCTTGCATTCCCTGTCTTCTTCATGTCTTCCATATGTCTTCTGAGGAATTTCATATTTTTATTGTATGCATTCTCAATATGGGAAATTGAATTTATGTGGAAATCTTTATACATATAGATCTGAAAGAAAACGGGGCTAGGGTTTAAATTCATAGCCAAACCCATTAGATTATTTATTGGATAAATTTGAAGATCAAAGATTTAAAGGAAAATTCTGAAAATTAGAATTTCTAAGTAAACTGTGTATATTCTTGAATCTACATACACATATACGTATATATCGTTATGTACATATATATATATATGTATGTGCTGTGATGGTGATAAACTCTGCGTGTATACAGACACACACACACACACACACACACACACACACACACACACACACACACACACACACACACACACACACACATATACTCGTATATATATATATACATATATATATTTATTTATATAATAATCGAATGTCAAATCGCGATAGAGTTTCATGTTAATAGTATTTCATATCGCATGGGAACGTTTTTATAAAAAACTTTATTGAAAATCGCATTAGAAAAATAAATATGATGTTGGGCGGGTATTATATACCCCACCCACCACAGGCTTGCGAGACTGCAGTGTACCTGCGGTGCGGATGTATTGGGCCACGCGATTTTAAAATCACATTGCAATTTGAGTTTGGTTTTAAATTATATGAAGTTTTATTTGCAACGTTATTTCATATGAGATTTGGATATGAATCTCGATTTTGTTGCAATATCATTAATTATTAAATGTTATAATATATATATATATATATATAAGTATTTATGTATATATAATTAATTATAAATGAATATTATAAAGTTCTAAATTAATGGATCACTCTTTTAATGATTTAAAATATTGATATTGAGCTTGTCAATTATGAAGAGATATTAATAATTAATTTAATTAAGTTAAGATTAGTTATTAGAATATATAATCAAAGTTTTGATTCATTGAGAGTGTCAATTTTCAAACAAAATATTATTAGATCAATTAGAAAATTGAGTCTAATAGTTTTGGGGAGAAACTTTTATCTATCAAACAAATACATGGGTTAGGAAAAAACGTGAAATTTCTCCACTTAATATAATTTGGAAAAACGTAAACTGAGACTTTTAAATTCAAATTTGAAAACTTAGCAAAATCAAAACATGTGTTTACATTGTGTATTCTTTATGCTATTGTTTTGGGTTTTGGGTTGACTAGTGTTGACCAGTATAGGACGTCTACCAGAGGCTTGGGGGTTATGTGATTGTGATGTCATGATGATGTTTTAATTTTGATCTTTATAAACCCAACCATGGTTTGTGATGGAATGCTCTATGTATTGGATGTGATTACTGATTGTTATAGTTGAGATTCTTGTGTATGAGACTCTTGACCTAACTATTATTTTGGTCATCGATCAGTTATCCTTGATTATTTTCTAGTCGCCATGATGGGACTGAGATGTGGATTTATTCTTGATGATGTCATGTTGTGACATGTTTGACTCAACCATTTTTGGAGTCTTCGATCAGTATGATTGAGATATATATTTTGGTTATTGAGAACCATTGGATATTTGATTATCAGTGATACTTCAGTTGCCAATAGAGAGCTGTTGTGTTCATGATTTTCTATGGATGTTAGCTCATGGAGATTTGATGCTTTTATACATATTTGATGATTTTATGGATTATCTTTTGTGATTTTGAGATTTATGAGTCCATGAGCATTAGGGTAGGATATCTGCATGTAGTGACGGGAAGTGGCTTGCAATGGGGGCCGGGACCCTAAGAGGCTGCCAGGGTAACTCATTGTAAGTTGGATTAATAAGTGATAACATTCACACCTAATACTAACTGAATGAACCTAAAAAGATAAGTGTTTTTTTCTCACCTATGCCTTGAGTGCTTGTACAGGCTAGGATGGGAGTAGTGAGACGCATGGTTGCGACCTTGCATTCCGTAGTATGCCTTGTCAGTATGAGAGGATACTAGTGGCCACATGAAATCAGTATGGACCCGTGGAGTTTAGCTAACTGCCAGGGTAACTTGTACGTGATAATTGCGATGACACTTTCCTGCTTGCATCATAGGTTCCTACATGTCATTGTGTGCCTCTGGGATTAGATGTCAGTTTTGTGATTGGAACCTTTGAGTTAGTATACTTTTCGGATTCTTGGACTTATTTGATGATTTTATGGATTATATTTTGTGATTTTGATATTTATGAGTCCATGAGCATTAGGGTAGGATATCTGCATGTAGTGACGAGAAGTGGCTTGCAATGGGGGTTGGGGCCCTAAGAGGCTGCCAGGGTAACTCATTGTAAGTTGGATTAATAAGTGATAACATTCACACCTAATACTAACTGAATGAACCTAAAAAGATAAGTGTTTTGTTCTTTCCCATGCCTTGAGTGCTTGTACAGGCTAGGATGGGAGTAGTGAGACGCATGGTTGCGACCTTGCATTTCGTAGTATGCCTCATCAGTATGAGAGGATACTAGTGGCCACATGAAATCAGTATGGACCCGTGGATTTTAGCTAACTGCCAGGGTAACTTGTACGTGATAATTGCGATGACACTTTCCCACTTGCATCGTAGGTTTCTACATGTCATTGTGTGCCTCTGGGATTAGATGTCAGTTTTGTGATTGAAACCTTTGAGTTAATATACTTTTAGGATTCCTAGACTTATAGAGATATGTGCTATGTGATTTTGATAGCTTGTTTGGGACTTGAGATTATCTCCTCAGCACGGTGGGAGTGGACCACTTAGGTACCACACGGTCGAGTGGTAGTGTATTTTCCCCTCTTATCATTTTGAGATTCATTGAGACATCATGGCTGATACATCCTTCATGATGGTGGATATGTATCATTTTTCATTGATGATTAGCATATGTTAGATGATGTTATCTTATACTTTTATTTGCATGTTAGATTACTTCTACATATGATGTTGTATTTATTAGGAGTGACATTCCTACTATGTAATACCGATGATCTCTTCGATGATTTGGAATGTTACGCATGGAGGGATGGCTAGGATCCATGATGGTCTAATGATGCTATTGACGGTTGGGAGGAACCGTGCACTTAGTTTATTTTGTTGATCTTTATGATGGATGTATATGTTCTCTATGATGTTGTATCATGTGATTATCTCTACTTTGATGTATCATGGATTAGAATAGGATGATGTACCTTATTCTACATATGTATATTCTTTGTGCCTATCATACCCTGTGACATGTACAGTGGATGATTGTGCATTCTAGAATGTAATTCAGAAAGGACATTTGTATATTGGATGTATCATTATTATTTCATATGGATGTTGTACTAGATGGATTCATGTATGTAATTCAACTTTAAGGGATCTTTAAGAATGTAATCTATTATTTATGTTATGTTTACTTTCAGATGGACATTGCTATTACTTCCGTTAATGTGCATAAGTTATATGTGATGTTTACTTCTATGGGGAAAAAAAAATTGTTTCTAAACTTAGTGAAATTCTAGGTTAATTCTTTGGATCCCTTGGTGGGGCATTACATGATAGACACTTCACTCATTGTAGCACTTGGTAAAGTTGCTCCCGAGATTGGTTGGGTTCTTCATGATGTAGTTTTTACCTCAACAAACTCGGTAGAAGCCTTCTCTGAGCTAGGTTGCACTAAGGATTTGCTTGGAGAATTGGGAAGAGAGGTCATTACCTCTTCTATTATCTTCTCTAGATCTAAGTCTTCAATACTCTGTATCTCAAGAAGATCACCTCTTATAGCTTCTTGATCCTCTTATCCTTCAACATCAAATCCTTCCATATTTTCAATATCATCAATTTCTTCATCATCTTTTTCAACACATCCTTTATCATCAATTTGCACAACCTGATCACTAGGCTTGTGCAACACATAAATATTCTTCCAGGCTATGGTGTTGGACTTCACAATTGACTCAATATCCTTTGACAAGATCAATAATGTATTGAATTTTGGTGTCAGCTTTGTTTCATTCTCCTTTAATTATTTCCTTACTTCCTTATCACTGAGACTCGACATGAGTTGTCTCAAGGTTTGTTCTCTGATTTCTTTTTCAACATTTACTTCATTTTCCCATATTGGTGCAACTGCCTTCAGAATTATATCAAGAACTTGTGCTTTCATCTCATCAAGAGAGTATTCTTATTTTTCCATTTTTTCCACTAGGGCATCCTCTATTTGTTTCTTCTCCTTTGTGCTCCTAGTGCCATACATAAGAGTTTTAAAATATGCCATGCCTCCTCCTTCTTCTAATCTTTTCAATCTTTCTGCAAAGGTAGGGGAAGTCTTCTAAAATATTGTCTATTCAGCTTCATCTTCATCCTCTCCAAGATTTAGTTTCTTCCTGGATTTTGTTGTTGTTCTAGTGAAAAGAGCAGGGGAAGACTTTGCAGGTTTTAATGTTAATGTAGACAAAGCTAATAGACCAGTGTCAACTACAATTTCTAAATGGGTCACTCCTTGTTAGATGCATCAATTGATAGACATTAAAAGAATCCATATACCTTACATTCAAAACATCTATTGGAGCTCCTTTAGACAATACACCTAGGTTGTCCATTAAAAAAAGGGTATGCTATTGAATGATCCTCAACTTTGGCTAAATTCTTTTTTTTTCACAATGTCTACCCTACCTATCAACAATACAAAAAAAATCACTGATTATGACATTAAAAAAGGATACTTATTTTTAGCTCTAGAGAAAAAAATGAATCTAAAATTCATCAATTAAACTAAGCCAAAATTTCTATTATATATCTCTTTGGTTGTTTTCTCAACTATCAAACTAATCTCTTTCCTAATAGCTCAATATTCTCAAGCCACATTATACATTTCAAAAATAGTAAGATTGTTGAAATCAATGTATAGACAACTTGCAAAGCTCATTTATGAGAATAAATAAATAAAGCATTTAGTTAAAAGTGATTGGAGGTTTTTTAATGCTTACTTTTGCCATGTCTTTAAGTACTTAGGTTTCAAGCTATTTTACATGGCATAATTTCATCAAGATATTGTCAAAACCTTAATGTGTAGGCCCTTGCATTAGTCTTAGTAATGATGTATTAATCAAAAAAGTGCTTTGTATGGATCTTTTCTATTTTTTGTTTCGTAATACTATCAACTACACTTCTACTTTTGTTTCATAACAATGTCATGTAGTTCAAAACATTACATATTTCATTTTCACTAGTGATTGCATTCTTAATGATACTTTTGTCCCCCTGTGATCAACTAAAGTATGTATAGACAAAAGACCTCTCATACATGATATCTATGTAGAATTATTTCATTGTACCACACATATAAACACTCCATAATTTTTTATTCTTCCAAACAATTCTAATTTCACTCTCAGACCCCTATACACCACCTAGAATAAATATATAAAAGGTCTTCTATGCATGATATCTTTGTTGAATTCTTATATTTTGCTATATTCGTAAGTTACAAAACAATCAAGTAATTTGAAAAATAGTAAAATACAGAGATAATTATTAAATTTATTTTGAAGTAAGAGCATATTTTTCAACTATTGATCTTAAGTCATAATTTATACATATCAAAAGATTTTAGTAACCAAGTTTTTTTTTCCTACAAAAACTAAAATATACTTGATTTATATTTATTTGCAACTTAAGATGTTAATGTTGCAACAAACATGTCATGTCAAGTTAAAGATGAAGATTGTGTATGTGACAATATAGAATTAATCTACAAAATTGATAAAATACTAGTCAAATTAACTTGGCTATATCTATGAACATACCCATTATATTCTATATGTAATTGTTAATTTTATTTTTCCTAATGAGAAGCAATATTAGTTATGGTATTACTATCTTCATAGCAATATCACAATTTACATAGAAACTATCGCCTATTTATCAAATTATACTAATTATGTTTTCTTAATTAATAAGAAGAAGAAGAAGAATTTTTAAAAAAAAGTTCTTCGAAACTATAATATTTTACTATAAATTTTCATTTATAAATGCATATCTTTAGTTTAGTCTAGATGTTTCCCTCAATTCATCCATATGCCATTGACAACCTTAATAGTCCTTGATCTATTATAAACAAGAGACTAAAATTATTAATTTAATATAAAAATAAACATATCCTTATTTGTAAGAGGAGAATTTTTATACACGTGAAACTAAGGAAGAAATTAAGTTGGAAAAATAAGTCAAACTTTGACTATTTAACACTTTTGCACTAGGAATCAAGCCTTAATGTGTTTGAGCCGTTTCTGAAATTCTTGGCCATATTTTCTTGCAAGTGTGGTTAGAATTTCGAATGATATAAACGATATCTACATAGCACTTTGACTACGCCTGGATTAGGATATTCGTGCCTTTCCTGGCTAAATATTCCTATAAATATTCGTGCCTTACCTGGCAAATTACATTGAATCGTCTTCATTAAAGTCTCGTCTTTGAGCTCGTGCTAGAAAATCATTCCTAGAAGATGGCGCACGCAGCAACGTGCCTCTGACTAAATTCTTGTGACCAGTGAGCTCAAACAGCGACTGAATCTTCAGAAACATTTATTATAAAACTGGTAGAACATTCATACACTCAGGAACCATTACTAACAACAACAAAAATGATGGTGGAAAAGTGTGGTTATGGAAAGGATGGAATATTCAGATCTCCCTACCCTCCATTGGTACTTCCAATGGATGATGAGCATGCAAACTTAATCACTTTCATGTTCAGAAATTCAGCAGCTCATGCTCACAAAACAGCATTGATCGATGCTGATTCAGGGTTAAAACTCTGCTTCGAAGATTTACAAGAAAGGGTGAAATGGTTGGGCAGTGGATTATACCAACTTGGTATCAGGAAGGGAGATGTGGTTCTCATATTTGCCCCAAATTCCATCACTATTCCCCTCTGCTTTTTGGGGATCATTTCAATTGGGGCAATAGCAACCACAGTGAATCCTCTCTACACCACCATGGAAGTCACCAAACAAGTGCAGGATTCCAAGACCAAGCTCATTTTTACAGTCCCAGAGGTGTGGCATAAAGTTGAGGATCTGGGCATACCCACAATCATGATAGGCTCTGATCTCAATGTGGGTTTTAGGTCAAGAATACCCATTACTCTGTTTTCTGAAGTATTAAACATGGGAGCCAACAAGAGTTATCCCCAACCTGTGGTTAGAATAAGGCAAAGGGACACAGCAGCACTCTTGTACTCCTCTGGAACAACTGGTGTCAGCAAAGGGGTGGTATTGAGTCATGGGAATTTTATGGCATCTGCATTGATGGTGTGTAGAAAACAAGAAGAGAGGGGTGAAAGAGATCTGATTTGGTTGTGTCTTGTTCCAATGGTCCATGCCTATGGCATCTCTTTTGTAACACTTTCCCAGCTCCAAAGAGGGAATGCTGTGGTCTCCATGGGTAAATTTAATTTTGTGAAGATGCTTAAGGTCATTCAAGTGTACAAGGTAACGCATTTGCCCATAGTGCCACCCATTATGATGGCACTTGCAAATAGTAAGGAGATTGTTGGCCAATATGATCTGTCTTCTCTTAAGGAAATCATCACTTCAGCTGCACCAATTGGAAGGGATATTATGGAGGAGACTGCAACAAACATCCCTACAGCTGAAATTATTCAGGTAACACTATTTGTATCTTTGAAGAGTTGTACACCTTTGTTGTTTACCATTCTTTTTCGGTAGTTGGGTAAAATAGGTGGAGTACAAAAAAGTGTCATCTTAATACTTTTTTCAAAAAAAATTGTAAATCTAAAATTACTATTAATTATGTGATGTCATATCAGTGAAGCAATAAACACGACTTAGTGCAAAATGGACTGAGCTATTCTCCACGCAAAATAACACCATCCTACCTACAGATTTTCACAATTGTGTCACTTTGTGTGGGGAATTATCAGAACTATGCCCAATAATACATCTTACATTTTTAGACAACAGAATAGTATGCTGATGTGGCATCATATTTGAACAAGTAGATTCAAGATCAATTTTTTTAAATAAAAAATTTGACAAATAAATTGCTACAAAATTAAAAATGATTTAAACCCATGTGAATTGTGCTATTTAAACCCATATGATTTAAAATCATTTTGAACACTTAAACCAGGGATAACTTTAAGAAACCCCTCTTTAGAAAAAAGTATAGGGAAAACAATTAATTTCTATTGGCAAATTTTTATTTTGAAGTAGGAAATTTTTTAATTTTAATGGGGATTGCTTTTCAATCATATGAAAATTCTATAAAATTCTAGTGAATCTTTAATATTTAATGAAAATCATGAAAAAAAGTACACATATCTAAAAACAATGATTATTATTATATGGAGCCTAATTAATTATTAAACTTTAAGGTTAAATTTAGCCCACTTTTATTGAATGGTGGTTTGGAGGAAGCACTCCTATTATTTTTAACTGTTGGATGGTCCTAAATCAATGACCTAAATCTTATTTCAAGCCAAATTTTCAGAGGGATACCAAGTTTTAAAGAAAGTTCCCAAAGTAAAGACATGTGTCCCCAATCAAATCTATTTAGTGACAAAGAGAAAGGATAAATTTTTTTATGAAAAGTCTTCAAAATAGAGACACATGTCAAAAACTATATACTTAATCTATATTATAACTTAAATTTTTACCAAATATTAGCGAATATGACCATCAATTAAGACAAGCCTTGAAAATTGTAGGTGAAAATATTTAATTTACTATGTAGAAAAATTAGATTCCATTGGCGAAGTCATCACTAAAATATAAATACTTTTGTATTATTATTAGCAATTAGTCTAAGCATAGGACCCAATTTTGGTGAAGTGTAGGTGACATGGACACCTCAAAAGTGCAAAAAAAAAAGCCAAATTTGGAGTTTTCGATGAGTGAGATTAGCCAATTGGCGAATATTAGCCACTAAAGTTATCATTGACCTAAACAAAATAGTATGCTAATGTGGTGTAGTGTCTCTCCCATTTGAATTATGTAAGTCTAATAGATGCAACCTTGTTGATCTTTTTGTGTGAAGTGATCATGTTTGAGACAATGAGTGGTCTACACCCTTGATGTGATTGGATTTATGTTACTGTATCAGTTGCTTTGATTATACTTGTGACTAATTTATGAGATTTTGATGTGTTTGATGGCTTCACTGAGGTTTGTGCCAATGGTTATCAAGATTGATGTAGTATCATGATGTTGTTCTGTGACTACCCTGAGATGTGTGTCAAGATTGCATCGTGTACTATATTCGCTTATGCATTTTTAGTGCATTTTCATTTTGTTTAAACAACCATTATTAAATGCTTAAATAATAAAAAATGAATCATCTAGGTGAGATTCATTCATTATGTGCTAGGATATTTACCTTGTTATATTTTGATCCAAGAGATACTTATTACTCATGTTATTGTTACTTTTGAGATAACCTGAGGGTCAGATGTCATACCTTGATTTAGTATCATAGATGGTAGACTACTATATTGTTCAGTTTATCATATTTGCATGTTGATGTCATTTTTGAGATTACAATAGGTCTATGATGATATATGATTATTTGGTATTTTGGACATATCTCTGATTTGGTTATATGTGGATTTTTGCTATGATAATATACTTCATTCTTGTTTCATTGTGCTTTATGCGAATGTGAGTGATGTAAATAGATTATTTCAGTATAATTGAATAAATGGTTAAATTAGGTATTTAATGCATTTATTACTTCAACTATGTTGTTATATGCAATTGCACTTGATCGTGTTGTTTAGTGTGCAAGATTTATATCCCTGGCAGTGGCACATGGAGTTAGTGATTCAGCCATTCATATTTTACCAATGTCATCCCTGTATGGTCGACATATCCTTATTTTAATTGTTTAATTAATCCTTTCGGTGATTATTAAATCCAAACTCATTTGCATTATGTGATTAGACCAGTGAGTGTGTTTGTGCATTTAGAGGTTCACATTGTCTCGAAAGTTGTTAAGAAAATTTCTGCAATTTTGGATTTTTGGGCTTTAAATTTTATTGAATTTAATTTCTAGTAGCTTTGCCATAGATGAATTTCTATTTCTAAGAATAACTTATTTTCGTTTAGGTTGATTTAGAGTTTAACTGGGTTGGTTGGTTATTTGCCCTAATCGATTATTCATTCAAAAAGTGAATAAGTATTGAAAGAAGAATTTAATTCCTCACTTTTCACTTTTGAATTAGAAAGTTTGAAAGTAAAACCCAAAATCCTCTTCATGAGAAATTATTGTTTTGTTCATTGTGGGAGCTACGGGCGTGAGATCATTGTGAGATTGGTCTCATTGGATCCAGGTTGAGGAGACCTTGGATTGCTGCGATTTTTCGGCTACTTCTGCAAGATTTTTATTTTATGGTTCATATTCTTGTTTTGTCCTTTTGGCTGTGAGGTAGGACTCTCCCATTTTATTGTTTTGGCTTTGTTTCTACTTTTTTTTTTTGGTAGCCTTTTGTTAGGAGGATGAGAGCTAGTGTTCCTTTCAGTTTCTGTATACTGGCTCTACATGATTGGGCTGGTATGAGCATTTCCCTATTTTTCGGGATGAGGATTTGATGTTTTGCATCGGTATGCTGGCCATTTTTGCATACGAACTCCAAACCCAGATTTTATTTGATATATGTGGCTTTAGTACCCTAAGACCAAATGGGTTTTAATTTTGAAGTTTTTGAGTTTTGAAGTTTTTTGCCTCGATTTGCATGCCACCCAATTTTCTTGGGTTTTCTTGGCATGATGTTGTTCGTGGATGTGGATTATCCATAGGATGTCAATCAAACCACTGTTGCACTTTTATATTTGCATTGGGATGCATGTCACATCTGTATTCTTGACTTTGTGCTTGGTTGAGTGATTTTATGTCTGGTGCTATTGTTTCTTTTGGACCCTTGTTATTTCATGGACAATAGGATTCGTGTAGAATCCATACTCCCGAATTGAGGCTGGTTGAGTGAGTTCATAATGTTTGGTCTTGTTGCATCATTGGGATTTGTGTAGAATCCATACTCCCAGATTGAGGTCAATTGAGTGATTTTATGATGTATGCTTTTATTGTTCCTTGGGATTCGTGTAGAATCTGTCCTCTCGAGTTTGTTTTTAGTTGAGTAATATTTTGCTTGTGTTCTCATCTAGTCCTTGTGTTATGATCTTCATGATGGTGGTGCATCACACACGAGTACGTGTGCATACATTTGTTGGGTGACTTGTGAGGTCCAATCTTCCGTGGACTTGCCAGAAGTTTTGATCATTTGGGGTTGGGTTGGGAATATGCATACCTACGGGCACTCATCGTTGGATGAGCATAGATAGGGTAGGGTAACACGTGGAGGGGCTTCTATCTCGCAACCTGGTGATTATTTCTCAAGGTTGGCAGAGGAAATTTTAAGTGATAACTAAATAAAATGTGAGTGGTAATAAAATTTAAGATAATTAAAATGTGGATTGTGTGCCTTTCGTTGGGAAGTTGATGCTACCAAAACTAGCTTAGGCTTGTCGATGCCAAGCAACTCTCCATAATGTCAGCGCCTACATAGTAGCCCATTGAGTGTCTGACCAAGACCTGTTGTACTTGCATTATTTCATGCTCTTGGTTTCAGTCTTCATTACCTGTTTGGTGTGAGTGATACCCATGGATGTTTGTGTTATGTGTGTTTGTGGTTGGATCATTATCTCCATCAGCATAGTGGGAGTGGACTTATGGGTTTCACGTGGTTGGGAGGCATAGCTACTTATACCACTGTTGGGGACTAGTGTACAGAGACGGTCTATTGTCCTAGTGTGACCGTTGTTGGATATTTTCACTTGGTACTTCGGGTTCTAGAGTATGCTTTCTTGTGATTTATGCTTTCATTGGAATGCTTGGATATCATGTTTAGATGATGCTAGTTTAATTGTCGCATTCCTGTATTATAATATTTAGCATATGTTAGATGAGTTTGATTTGTATGATTATCTTATGCTTTACTTCTAGCATGTTAGATTTCCTTATTCTTATGTTGTAGCGTATTTTAGTAGTGGCGTCCTCATAAGATAACTCCGATGATCTGGTCGATGGTTTGGGATGCTATGCACGGGGGATGGTTAGGACCCAGAATAGTCTCATGATGCTATTATGGTTGGGAGGAACCACTTACTTAGTTTGTTATTTTAGTGTTTTGTGATGTTTCTTTTGTACACTGCAATGTTGCTTTTAGTTATTTCCCTTCACTGCTATGTTAGATGGTTAGATGCAGTTCTATCTTTTAGTTATTTCATTCAAGTGTCTTCACCCTGATTGTGGATCCAGTACTCTCCGGTGTGGAGAAAATTTATTTCCTAGCTTTTTATCTTTATGTTTCGGGCTTGTTTTGTATCCTTGCGCAAAATTGCACTTTCTCGCACGAGAATGCAAAAGCTCACGTGGTGTGTTGGGTTTCCTAGCACAACTTATAGTGCATCCTTGCGCGAAACCCAACACTAGTTTGGGGTGTTTGGCTGTTGGGCCAAGCAAGTCCACGTGCGATTGGGCAGATCCTCGTGTGGCTTGTTGTACATCCTCGCGCAAAAATCTATTAGTTTTGTTTCCTTGCATGAGAAATAGGGGGCATTTAGGCTTAGCCGAGGAAAGTTTAAAAGTTGGTTTTTGACACCTTGTTGGATTTCACACCTTTCCAGTTCAAAACAGTCTTTCTAAGGGGTTTAAAATATATCTATTTAATTCCTTACACTGAAGAGATATATTAATATATGGGACAATTCATTTGAGATAGGTTTCAGATCTCTTCGAGATAAGATAAAGATTCTAAGAAATTTTAGGGATTCAGAAATTCAGACTTAGCCAAATTTCAGGGCTTCAGGATTTCAGACTTAGCCAAATTTCAGGATTCTGCATGATCTTCCAACATGGTGTTTAGTTGATGAGTGGTTGTAACTTTGAGCCCTCATCCTGTGTGTGGCCTTTGTTGGTCTCTGTTTGTAATTCTTGATTGTGCTATGGTTAGTTGGAAATGGACTTGTATGTTTAACCATGCTAGGAAATTGTTCTTTGGGTTTAAAAGGAATATGTTGTTTGGGATTGTCAGTTATGTATTCCCTCTTTGAATCTATAGATGTTATCCGAAGTTCATTTTGGGTATTCTCTTGATTTGTGTTATCTTTGGTACTTGGGGATCTTTAGGAGTGTTTCTAAGGCTTCCGCTGGTGTTGGTGAACATGTGATCTTAGTTGTGTTCCCTATTCTTATTACTTGTTTTAGATGTTTCTCTCTTGCAATGGGTTACTTCATGTTGTTGTTAAGTAACTTATCAAAAAAAATAATTTAGTGCATGTTTCATCCTTGTTCCAAGGATCTCCGAGCGGGGCATTACATGTGGCATCATATTTGAACATGTAGATTCAAGATCATTTTTTTAAAATAAATTTTTTGACAAATAAACTGCTCTACAAAATTAAAAATGATTTAAACCCATATGAATTCTGCTAATGCTGCTCTGAATTCTACCTCATTGTTTGTAGCCTTTACAATGAACCCCTTCCTTTGTTTCATAACCAAACCCATATTGATCTCTTGCCACACAGCGAGTACCCCTCAGTCCAGGATTTCTAATGGAGATGCCATCAAAGTTTACTTTGATACATCCTTGCTCTAGTTCTATCCATCTGGTATGCTTCCTTGTCTCAACCCAGCTCAGAGCATCCTTTGGGTTTTCCATCTTTGGTACCTTGATACTCTCTCGAATTTTTCAACCATAATGGCATCCCAATTTGCAAATATTCTTTTTTGTATTGCTTTTCTAATAGCTGCCTTGTTCATTAACTCCAGAATCTGCTGCTCTATTTTCCTGATTAGGTTTCCTCAGACATTTCTTTACCTTGGAAAATTCTTCGATTCCATTCATTCCAAATTTCTCACATGATTATCGAAGGTGCAAGATTCCAGATACTTGAAAAAAGTTCTTTTGGGCCACATTAGAAGCCAAGACTGTGAGGCTGTGGTAGTGGAATACTAAGTTCATCTGTGATCCAACTCCAACATTTTTGAGAGAGAGGGCATTGAAGCATTCAGGTGATTGATACTCATTTTGTTTGCATAGAGTGCATCTCCCGGGGCCTGGGATACCAGAATTTTTCAACCCTTTCTCAGGATTTGTCTTTGGGCCACTATCCAGGTGTGTACCCAGCTTTAGGCAAACAGTCTTTATTCCAAAATAGGTGGACAGGCCACTCTTGTTGCTCCATTGCATTCTCTATTGCCTGATAGCCGGGTTTGACATTGTAATTGCTTGATTTGGAGCAGCTCCATCTGATAACATCATCTTCATTTTTAAGAATCACAATTCTTTCTTGTAGTGAAAGATTCAGCTCTCCCTTTTGTTACTCTGGAGCATCCAAACTATCCAAGGATCTCCAAACCCATCTTATTCTGTCCCCCTCTATTCTAGTTTCATCATAATTTCTTACTTCTAGTCCCCATTTCCTACATTTTATTTCTCTGATTTCCTGCTAGTTCCCCCAGAACGAGGCTTTGCTGCCATTCCTAATTTTCCAAGTAACATGTTTAGCAACGATATCTCTGCATTCCAATACAAACTTCCAAATAGCTAAGCCTCTTGGGGGGTTACTAACTGTGACCATTCTTGAAGGGTCCATGGAATCTAAATAGTTCTTTTGCGGAAACTTGTCCATTTTTGCGCTCTATCATTCACCATTCCCCAACCAAGTTTTTCTCTCGTTGCCAAATTCGTTGTTATCAACTGTCTAAGGGTGTCTAAGAGTGCGGCTTATGAGGGGGGCTTAAGCTCTATTTTTTAGGAACTGGGTGGTCTCATGAGCAAAATATAATTTTGCTAGGGGATTATTCAGAATCTTCTCTTAAAAAGTAGAAGCCCGTCATTTTAAGAAGCGGGTGAAAAAGGGGTGGGGCTATGCTGGAAATAGCGCCACCAGCTTAGGAATGGTTTTTTCCACTTGTAAAAAATCTAAATTTTAGATTTTTAATTAAAATATAGTTTTAGAGAGAATTTAAATTTTTAGCTTATTTTTAATGCATAGCTTACTTAAATTTTGGAGCTCAAATTTTGAGCAGCATAAATCATGGGACCGCTAAATATTCCCTAAAAAGTAGCAAGCGACTTCCGCTCTATTTTGTGGAAAGCCCCCTTCCATAGGACCCCAGCCTAATCCCCATTCCACCCACTTTTGTAGGTCTATTTATTTTTTCCCATCCAATAATAAGTCATAATTTTCTTTAATCGGCTGATCCACTCCAGAAGAATCTACTAAAAATCTGATTTAAAGTTTCCTCAATAGCTGCTGGAAGCTTTGTATGGGACATTGTGTATATTGGTACTGAGGATAGGACTACATCTAGCATCACTATCCTTCCAGCAGATGAGAGTCATCTCCCTTTCAAAATTTCCATTTTTTTCCTGCATGAGTAATCATATCCTCCCATTATCTAATCTTGTTCACTGCCCCAAATAAAAGACAATCAAAAAAACGTCCTAGGAGTTTGGCAAATCTCAGGCCTAGAATCCTTGTTATTTCACTTTGCAAACTATGTTGTGTTTAGAAAATACACCTCCAACTTACCCCAATTGATACTTTGGCCCGAGACATTAAAATACTCTTCCAATGTCTTTTTAATACACTTTGTTTTTGTCTTGTGACTTCACTGAACAACATTGTATCATCTGCAAACTGCTGGTGGGTGACAACATCCTCCCTAGCAGCGATCTTTAGGCCTGTCCAAGATCTATCCACCCATTTTTTTGTTATAATCCTTCTGCGGGTCTCAACCACAATGATGAAGATGAAGGGAGAAAGAGGGTCCCCCTATCTAATCCTCCTTGAAGTATGGAAAAAGCCTCTGGCTTCTTCATTACTGAGTACAGAAAATCTGACTAAATCAACACAACTACCAAACCATTCAATCCAATCTGCACAAAACCCAAATCTGGCAAGTACTTGCCTCAGGAAAGATCTATCTACCAGATCGTAAGCTTTCAGCATATCAAGCTTTAAGACCATACCAGGTTGCTTAGTCATCCTTGTTGTGAGGATTGCCTCGTGGCCAATGATGATGCCTTTTGTGCTCAATCTTCCAAGAGAAAATCCACTCTGTTCTTCAGAGTTAATTTCTTTCAATATGCCTTTGAGTCAATCAGAAATGATTTTAGTGACAATCTTATTGGCTGTGTTACACACAGATTGGTCTATATTCTTTCATGGAGGTAGCATTTTTCTTCTTGGGTGTCAGTGCTAGGAAGGTGTGTTTTGCTGCGCCGAGCATGGTTTTATTTTCTCTGGACTCTTAAAAAGCTAAATACCCCACTCAACATCCCAAAAGGTTTGGAAGAAAAAGGCAGGAAATCCATCTGGTCCCAGAGCCTTGTCAGGGTGTAACTGAAAGGAAATCTTTTCTGTTTTGTCAAAGGAGATTTCCTTATATAGCTGCTCATTCCATTCCTGATTTACTAGCTGAGGAATATTGTCTAATATTCTTTACCTGCTTTCTCCATTGTCTTCATTGGGATGATTCATCAGTTCCTTGAGATGTCCTATTGCTTTCTCTTCAATATTTGTGGGACTTTAGGTGAAGGATCAGTCTTCCCTTGTTAAGTTTATGATTCTTCTTTTTGCTTTATTAACCATGGCAGAACTGTGAAAGAATTTGGTGTTCCTATTCCCTTCTTGTAGCAAAGTTTCCCTAGAGAATTGTTTCCAGTGACAATCTTCCCTTGCAAGTATCTCTATTAATTCTTCCCTGAGATCCCTTTCTTTCTTAAACTCAACAGTGGTCATTCCATTCATGATTTCATCTAGATTTAAGTGATCTGGTTCTGCTCCTATTCTTGCTTTCTCTTCATGAACGTTTTTAGAGTGTTCTATATTCCATATTTAAATTTTGTTTTTGACATATTTTTAACTTCTGATTGAGCAAGTCAAGTCAGGTTTCCTCCCTGGGAGAGTTCTCATTCCACCATTGATCAAATTTTTCGCTTAGATGAATCTCTCACCCACGTCTTCTCAAATCTGAAAGATATTTTCCCTTTTGGAGGCTCAGGAATGGAGATTAGGGACACAGTGAAGTGATCAGATCCCGAGAAGGGGATGACTGAAGCCTCAGAACTGTATTCCCAGGCACTCCACAGTAAAAATCTATCCAGATGCTCTACAATCCCAGTGTAGCCATCTCTTCTATTAGTACATGTAAATGTTCTATTCTTGGAGGGGATATCCCTAAGTCCATTAGAATATATAAAGGGCTAAAAGTCTTTCTGAATTTAACTCATTAATTGCATTCATCCCTTTTCTCTTGATTGCTTATTGTGGCATTGAAGTCTCTGCTGATGATAATCCTCTCCTCTATGGTTCTGTATCCATTATGACATCAGTCTCCAAGCCCCCTTTTTTATGTGGTTGCAATCGGTCCATTAATGTTTAAACTTTATGATGTAAAAGGTTGTCCTCTTCTCTATCCACATACACCTCAATCGCTGCCAATTCCTTTGACTTCCCAACCCCTCCCGGGTTCCATAAAATGCCTATTCCTCCAGATGCACCTCTTGCCTCCATAAGACATCCTTTCCACCGTCTACATCTCTTCAATATTCTCTCTCCTTTCTCACAGCTCCACTTTGTTTCCTGTAGTAAGATGAGATCAGCTTTGCTTTGCTCTAACTGACGCTTAATTAAGTGCCACTTTTCAGGGGCATTGCAGCCCCTGACGTTCCGCATTAAGATCTTCGCGAATCAATTTCCCATTCCGAAGCTCTTTGAAACTATCTGCCCTTTAGCAATTGCTGCCACTTATAATCTTTGTCCAATAGCCTGGGGGCCCTTATTTCCTTTCTTTCCAAAATTAGGCTTAGAGATTGAAGAAGGAGACAGAAACTTCGGGCTTACCTGTAAGAATCGCCTTTTCTACCTCTATGCACCTCTTTGGTCTCAACCGTTTGCTTTTTCGTTATAGGTGAATTCATTTCGCTCTCCAATTGGTACAATTCTCTGCCCCAATATGCCCAAAGCGCTCATACCCATTTTTGATGCCCCTGTTCTCCTCTCGTCGTTCCCGCTGTCGGTTTAAACCTCCCTGAAAATTCTCCCTGGGGTAATCATGGCGTCTATTGAGAGATCTGGATATCCTGGCCCTATCTAAATGTCTTGTGATCCATGGAGGCTCCCATCGATCTATATGTTTAGGTTGAATCCCCGAATTGCTGTCGTTGGCAAGATAATCCCTATAATCGGTTTATTCCAGATTTTTTGTCAGTGAGTACTGTCAGTGTTTATCCCAGGAGTCTGTTATTTGGATTTGGATTACTTCGTGCTCCTCATCTCCCCAGATCGCCCATGAACCAAACTCCATCGCATTTCCCTGGGTTTTCAAGATCTGGAGGGAGAAGAGCAGAGTGATTCCCACCAATCCAATTTCTATAGTGGAAGCATGTGTTATCCAAGTACAATCTCCCTCGATTCTCAGACCTTTGTCCCTGAATGATATAATCCTCATCAGTCCAGACAGCCCCTGCTCCGAATCGGTGGTTCACACCGCTTCCCTCGCCCACCATTATTATTGACAAAAATTTATATACTAATTAAAAGTGAGAGATGAAAATCTTCTTGCGATTGCAACTTTGGACAACATTTTCTAAGAAAAGAAAGGCTCTCGTGAATTGAAAGTACAAGTTGAAGCGGTTGGATTAAAGTTGGAATTGCTTTGTAAAATATACTTTTGAAATCTCCCCACAAATGTGTACAATACAACGAGAAAAAAATCTAATAAATAGTACCCCTTCGTATCAACACATTTCAAGTTTCATTTGTTTAGTCCATTTATAACTCATCTTTTGTATTGAGTCATCTTGTGTATCAGTTTTTCTAATCACATTTGACTCTTTATCATTTTCCTAAAACATTCAAAATGTAGGATTATTCTAAAGCAATTTTGTTACCAAGTCTTAATTAATTCCTTGAAAAATGATATCAAAACTAATGATACTTTTAAGATGATTGTGAGAGCTACATTAGTTTTAGAACTTCAATTGAAATGTATAATGTGAATGATATAGTTACAACAATGCATTGAAAGGTGTAATTTACAAACTTATGTCTACTTAATTCTAAGTAAAAAATAAAGATGAAATATTAATTTCATTTCTATTTAACAATTTAAATTTGCATGTAATGAAGGACAACCTTATGTAATTATCAATTAATTTTAGTGTTGTGTATCAGGTCAGTAGGGATTACACCAACTAGATATTAATACCCATGTTTTCTCCCAATTCTATCAAATTCCCCTGGGTTTCTTTGAAATAATCTTAGTTGGGGTAGTGACAAGACCCATGAATCCATTATATGTATACGTAGGTCATTCTATTATTGAAACTGCTAAAATACTAATGAATATGAATTTGCAATTCATTTATAGACTCACCACACAAAAACAAATCCATTTTGTTGGTTGTCTTTCTCTCTCAGAAGTCAATGATGATTCTTAAAAGTCCCCAAAATTTTGAGTTAATCAAATACATAGTCAATATTGAAAGATGGATTCCAATCATGGGAAAAAAAGGTTGTCACTTTTGCATGTGATTTGTACTATGTATATTTGATGCAAAATGTGCCTATTGTGAAATTCTAAACCATAAGCCATGGGGTTTACACCTTCATGTGTTTTTGTTCAACCCACATAAGTTTTTCAACAAGTCCTAGAATCTACATTCTTATGAAAAGTCTATATTGCATTAGCTAGTTTGATGTTTTCGTTAGAATACTAAAGAGAGCATATGGAATAAGTTTGAAAGTAGTAAAATTAGTGAAGGCTAAATAAAAAATGTATTCTTGTAAATAGGTATATGGTCTAACTGAAGCTTGTGGCGCTACAACAATGACACCTAGGGGAAGAAATAGTGATTTTAGGCATTCAGGAACATTACTTCCAAGCATTGAAGCAAAAATTACAAGTCTAGAAACAAGGAATCATGTTCCTCCTAATCAAGAAGGAGAGATATGCATCCGTGGGCCTCCTATCATGAAAGGTACATGCATTAAAAACCTTTGACTCTTGCATGTTATATTTAATTTTATACTAATATGATTCAACATCTGGCATTCTTGAAAATTTGTTTCAACTGCTTCAAATTCACCTTTACCTATGCCAATTGAATTTGATCTTATGACTCAATTGCATTTTGAGATGGCTACTAGAATACAAATCATACTTTGAGTATTTACATAGAGTATTATCATTATGTTGCATATCTACATGCTACTAAAGTTGCACTATCACCATTATTATTCAAGTTAGTATTTGATAAAGTTGTATAGTCACCATTATTATTCAAGCTGATGTTTCACAAAGTTGTACTATGACTTATTATTTAAGTGAGTTTTGTTACATAGAAAGAAAGAAAGAGATAGAAAGATTTATATATGGTAAACTTGTGATCTCTCTTTCAAGAGTAAAAATTCTCCACCACTAGGCCAACTAAAGTTGTGCAATATTTATTGTGAATATAACTCATTTTAAAATCTCAATCTTAGATGGTTAGAGTGGCATCTATTTTGAATAGATTTGATTATATGCAATCTCATTCTTAGACAATTAGTATTATTTCTATTATGAATATGATTCATTCGTTAATCTCAGTCTTAAGTAGTTGTATACAAGAAAGCAAATTTATATATTTTTTCCATTTTGTTTTTTGGGTTCTTTCATTAAATACCTTGGTTATTATTAATATCTTATCATTTGAGTAGCATTATAAAGGTCGTTCATGTTGATTTATGTTTCTTTTCTTAATCTTCAACATGGTTTTATTACATATTTTTTTATTTAGGACATATTATTTGATAATTATTTGTAGCTTATTTGAGCTTCATAATTCATATTCATCTTCTTGTTTTTAGTCTTTGATGAAACATAATTATAGGAGACTTTGTAGTCCTTCTCACGTTGTCTCTTTCAAACAATAGTTTTTTCCTATAGATTTGTCTTTTTCTCCTTTGTTGAGAAGTCTTTTTTAGATGTTTATATCATCATACCTAGTTGGTGAGACTCAAATTTGTGTTTTGGATATGTTTTCCTTACTAAATTCATTTCAGTAAAGGTAGTCATTTGAATAATGTTATTCTCTAACCTCTCTTGAGATATTTTTACACATAGTTAATTAACTTTACCTATGGTTTTTTTTTCCCTCAAGTCATAAGAATAAGATATTTTTAATAATCTATATTTTCTTATGTTTCATCCATGTCACTTGTATTTAATAGTATATTTCTATCTTAAGGAAACATATTTGATTAGTTAACTATCCCTAACTTGTTGAATGCATATACATATAACAATTTATTTCTTAAATAAGTTACTTATTTTAGATAATTAACTCTCTAAATAATTTCCTTATCCTTTTTCTAGTCTATATAGGATATAGAAATCTAGGGATTTAGAATTTACTAAAGTTTCTAGAGTTTCTTGATAGGAGGACGAGTTTAATGACCAAAGGTTTAAGTTTGGGGATAATGTGTAGGCAATAGTTGGGCAATGCAAATTTACATGTAGTACACAAAAATTTAGTTATAAAAATATGCTAAGGAACATGTAGAAGAACTAGATTTATCTTTCTACATACTTAGTAAAATACAAAGTAATAAATAATAAATTTGTAAGCACTATAATGATTACATTAGACATCTGATCTTTTCAAGTGACCACTACCAATGGAATGTTTAGTTTGGAATTGTTTGCTATGATAAAAAATATAATAAAATTATATATTTTCTTAAAAAGATTCCTTTAATCATTCTAAAACTCTCTATCCCTAGAATTTCTAGGCCCCATATTTTAAAGCTCCTCCAAACTAATTCCTGGAACCAATCATGTTTGTTTAGCATCATTATCAACTTGTATTGGCTCCTATTGATATACATTTCATCAAGATGTTGGATTCTTATCTATGAAATAATATTCCCATCAATGAGATATAAGGTAATATGTACAATTGTAGGCTTCATTACCCTCTTGAAGGTAAATGTATTCCTCATTGTATAGTGAATGTATCTACAAGTATACTAGTTACTCTTAATAGAAGATCTTAGAACATGGGATATAAGCTAAATCACTAAAGAGGTAGTCATGGAAACAAGTTCGTGCATATTTCACCATAAAACTAGGTGCTCTTGTGCCATAATCACCCTCTATATCAGTGAGACCTCTTAAAAATGTCTCCTAACAGTGGAAAGTCTTTTGCACTCAATACAAATGGTGTTATCCTTTAAAAAATCAAACATGTATATTTTGAATAGCCTTCAAGAAATCTCATTCACCTAAACATCCTACATGGATATAATTTTCCTAGACTTCTTTGTGTATAACACTTCAAGTTCAATATATGGAAAGAAACATGTGCAATGAATCTTTGGACTTTTCTCATTTGTGAAGAATGAATTTTTTGGATATGTTTATTTTAGAGTCTCAATATGGGGCTCTTTTTCTTTGCAACAACCTTTATTTGGTTGAACATGGTATCAATGTAGTTATGCATCTATACTATTTAGATGCATTGTGTCATGCCCAAACTATGAGGGCAAAAACTCACACAATCTTTTTGTTTTTTTTAATTAGTATAATATGATCGACAAAGGTTTAGATGTTTAACTACAATAGAGTAAAATGACAGAGGGGTTTAAGAATCAAATAACCAAAGGTACAAAGAAGTTGCATGCAAGATCACCATTGATATTTAACAGGGTTACAACTCAGTTTAAACACTTTGTCAAAGAGATTATTTGAGTGAACTAAAAGTCTCTTAGCAAATCCGTTAATAAAATTTAACGACTAATCCATTTAATAAATTCAAAATCTATCAATTGTTTTAATGATACAATTTAATTACGAGTAATGTACCACTAACCCTAAAGATGATCTAATTGGCTAGACCCTTTCATTAACTATTTAACGCATGCTAACTACGTTTAAAAACTAGAATCCAAAATCTACTCTAACTTATTCACTTATCATTTACACTTGAAATCGATATCTAGAATAAATTCAATAATCTATAATTTAATCTCAACTTTATTTGAAGCTATCATAAATTTAAATTCACATTAATAAAGTCCATAATAAAATCATTCTAACAATTCTCACGATAGTATAAACTAATTAATAAAACATTCAAATTTCAAGTTAAAACTTTTAAATTAGAACTTAATAAACAACCTAATAACCAAGTCACTAATCTAACAACAATTTAAATCTAATCTTATTTAACAATAATTAATAAAATTATCTAAAATTAATGAAAAAAAAAATGAATAATTAAGATACTATCTTTGTTAAATTAACTTCAAAAACAAGTTCCTAAAATTCTACCACTATGCAAAAGTCACATTTAAAAATATTACCAAATCCTATTCTAACTAAAAAAAATATTATTCTACTTTCCAAAATCATAACATATCTACTAATCTAAATACTAAACTACTACCTATAACCTACTAACTAGCCACTACTCATCACCAAAAAAAACAATTATCAAATATAATATCAAATCACCACCCCCCCCAAATCTAATATCTACCTATGACAAGGGGGCCTGTCTACAAGGATAGTGCACTGCCCCATGGCCTTATAGGCTGATGCAGGCCTATCTCCACTCACCCTGCATGATCCCCGAGTGCTTGATGGTGAAGGGGATTGGAGGGTGCGAATGGAAGGTTAAAATTCTTTTTAAAAAATATTCACTTGCCCTCCCATGCAAGGCAAGGTCAACGCATGGAGTGGAGAGGAGAAATATGGGGATGCAAGAGTTAGTTATATTTAACATTAAAACATTTTCTTGCTCTCCTCCCAAGCAATTTGACACAAGTCAAATCCACCCCACGGTTTTAGAAAGGAAAATCTCCATACGTATCTCAAGGCATTTATGCCTATGTAATTTTGTTGACATACACATTTCCCAAAATTAATGTTGATTGGATGGTCTTGGAGAGGGATTCAACTAGGCAGATGCATGAAGGAATATTATGCATTTCTAATCACATTTATTGTGCAACTATCCCACCTATGGGGTCGCATCATGGAGGGACTTAAGTCTAACTTGCTATTTAAATAAGGTGAGTTTATGAAATGAATATCTTCCACTTGCCATCAAAGTAATAATATTTTATATAGGCTATTATTTTATATGTCTGTAATAGACTGAGTTTCCCTTTTTGACAACCCATACATTTTCCAGAATGTTAAATATACTTTCTACAGGTCTCTCCTATATATATATATATATATATATATATATATATATATGATAAAACTTACATTACTTATCTCTCCTCTCTCTGAGACTAAATTAACTTTCAAGTTGTTAATGTTCTGACATTGCATTAATGATAGAAATTCCATTCTAATTAGGAAATCTTAATATAAACCATTGTTGAAATTCCAACATAAGTCTACATGGATCTTACAAGAATTCCTGGTTAACAAATTTCATGAAACATTAAAAGTAGTTCACTTCAATGATATCCATATAACTAGTTTAACCATCTACATATCCATTAACTATCTATTATGACTGATTGAACACATAACTAGACAACATTGTAACTGAACCTATTCTTAAGAAAACTAAGAAGATAAAAATATCAAGATGATAATGTTCTGATCATTCTTAAAGGAGTATCAAGGTACACGGTTCTTCCTTCAAATTACTCTCAACACAATATCAAGCATAAATTAAGTTGGTGTAAAGACATAATCACTCACATATGGGAAGACCATGAGTGACATAGATTTATCAACTTCTCTTCCTAAGGACAACATGCTCATACCAGTATGTGAATATGGTTATTCTTATTTCTTTCTATAATTTATGTTTTAACGACCATCATATAACAAAAGTGTATGTTCCTTATTTTTAGAATTCAAAGTGGTGCAAAGTTTCTTACTCAAATTCGATTGTGTCAACTATGAAACTTAACAATGAGAGAATTAACTTTGTGCTCACAATGTAGTATTTCTATTTCCTCTTAATACCTATAACATCAAATTGAAAACTTTAACATATCCAATTGCTTTTCATTACATAATTGAAACTTGGAAATTCAGAATTCAAGGGCATTATCTATCATTCTATTTTCTCTTAAACACATGCAAAAGCTTGAAAATCACATGAGAACAATACAAGAAGGTTTTCATAATCTTTTTTTTTCCCCTTCTTTCTATATCATTCATCCTGGTTCAAGGCTCCATCGGGAAAGAACCAGTAAGAAAACCCGATGTCTTTGCCCGCCAATACATCAAAATTCAATTATATTTTACATAATTTTTCAAATCAATTGAAATCTCTTCAAAATATTTCACAAGTGCTTTCTTCCAATACTTCAAAACTTCAAGGAATACAATAAGAACAAGAGTTGAACCTGGGTGAATCATCACAACATCAAGAATAATTCAAGCATACACCCTAACCCAGTTTTACACAATAGATCCAAACATAGGACCTGACTAGGGGGGGGTGGATTTTCTCAATGGGAGATGTCAATCACCATACCATACCATAACCCTTTTGGGGTTAAAACTTCAAGAATTTCCATTCTTTTACAAGGCCCTTTCGAGGCTACTATCACAAGGATGTTCATTCTTTTCCATATTGAAGATTTCACGATATCAACAAGGTATGTGATGACCAGTAGGGGCCCATATACCCTACCCTTTTTCCCTCCTCTCACCATGAAAGGAGACTCTTCACCATTGAGGTCCAACTAAGGCCCTAACCCTATACATGGCCACTTCTTCCCTATACAAGGGTGAGTGATGCCATAACAATCCCCATCAAATTCTCTCAAAACACAAAACATCAAGACAAGCATAAGAATGCATCAAGAAACAAACAAGAATCCCTCCAAACCCATCCCAACACACAAGCAAGCACAAACAAAGAACAACTCATCAACTTATACATGATTCAAGCATAGACAACATGAAGAACAATACAAAGGAGTGAAGAATCCCTACCTTCACCAAAGAGTTATGGTAAATGATCAAATTGAGAAGAGTTCTTTCCTTCCTTGCTTCAACCTTCCAAGACTCCTTTTTGAAAGTAGAGATTGGTTAACCTCTAAACTACTCCAAGAAGGGCCTCTAAATAAGCCTCAAACTCACCCACCAAAAGGAGCAATAACTTCTCCCACCCACCTACAAATCTAGAAGTTCCTAACTCAACCCACACTATGGTTAATCACTAGGTGGAGGTGAGGTGATGCAACTCATGGTAGCCATAGTCAATTTTCGCACAAAGGCAAAAAGAGACTTTTTGAGTGATCTCAAAAGTCAAAAAAAGGGGCTTAGGGGTTGGAAAAGACCCCCAACCCATACCCATACCTTTTGGGCATAAATATTTCATGTTTTAAAGCCTTAGGAATAGGTTTGGAGCCAAA
The DNA here is from genome assembly GCA_028749045.1 of Cupressus sempervirens. Taxonomy (NCBI): domain Eukaryota; kingdom Viridiplantae; phylum Streptophyta; class Pinopsida; order Cupressales; family Cupressaceae; genus Cupressus; species Cupressus sempervirens. The sequence goes on from CM053790.1 coordinate 462,838,709, forward strand.
CAAAAGCTAGGAAATAATTAGGACCAACTAAAAACTCTAAAAAAAAAGTAGATTAAGCACTAATCCAGATTAAGGGTGACTAAACTAGATTAAGAACCAAATTAAAAAGAAACTAACTAAAACTGACTTAGGTCCAATGGTTACACAACTAACCCTAACTAGCACACTAAAGAACATAAACAATTCACGAGTGTCAAGCGACACTAAAAGAACACAGTTACAAACATTAACATTTACTGATCATAGAAAGATACATACATACATCTCACAATTAAAATACTTGAATTACAAACAACAAGGTTTCCAAAATTAGCACATAGAGATCAGTTCTGTTCCTTCGTCGATTTTTTTGGCTAAAATATCTGCACACTCATTGCACACATCAGTAGTCCCGTAAAATCAGATATATATATATATATATATATATATATATATATATATATATATATATATATATATATATATATATATACGTATCAAAAATTCACATAAATTGAAACATACATCAATCAGGGTTTCTTTCATCCTACTTATATCCTTAATCATTAAGATTCCAAAATCAATGTGTTAATCCTTCATTTTACTTAATTCATCAACATACTTATACCTAAAACCTTAAATGATGAACATCAAATATCTGGAAGTAACATCACACAACATGAAATAATATAATATGTTCTAAGCATCAGATAATGTCTTGACATCTCGAGTCGTGAGTATCAAAATAATAGTGTAACAACTAAGGCTACGAAGGGTCAGGGTGAGGCCTCACACATTGGCATCTCCATATCTAATCACTCTCATGAATAAACAATATATTTAATATCACCTCAATATCACCATTCTTCAAAATATATATCACGCTTTCCCCTATCTTTTCTTGGACTTAGGTCAATAATCTCATTCTATTTTGATAACTATTAATTACGTTGTCGCTTGTCTCTCAAGTATCATCTCTAAGAGGGTGGTGTATGATGCATATTTAATCCCTGTCTAGATAGGATGAATTCCATCTTGGAGAAGACTTAGAAGAGTAAATGAGAATTATGGTGATTTACATAAGCATCTATCTACAAATTTCTACAATCACTAGAAAGTATTATTACCCAATCAAGGTTTTCCATATCTTTAATTGTAATATTTATTACATTTACAATAGGAGTCCAACAAATGTTTGTAGGATGATCAATTAACTATCTGACACTTTACAAGTGCATATGATACATTTGTCACTATTTGTACCATATTTTTTGGTCCAATATCCTCTGTGAAATCTTTAAGGACCAAATCTAAAAAATACACCCACTCCTAATTATGTTGCATCCACTTGTGAATCAAGATTTCTTCATTTTCAAGGCAAGAGTCTACAACACAATAGTAAATTATGAGCCTCTTACCAAAGAGGTCTTGGGTTCAAAGCTACTTGTGCTTAATAAATAATAATAATTAATCACAACACATTAGAATTAATCTTGGCTCAGGCCTCTTACCCATGAAAAAAAAAAAAATCTTCATTTTCTCCATTAAAATAATAATCTTAGAATAGTTTTTATGTAACATTATTTATTGTGAATATAACTCATTCTAATATCTCAATCTTAGATGGTTAGAGTGACATCTATTTTGAATAGATTTGATTATATGCAATCTCATTCTTAGACAATTAGTATGATTTCTATTATGAATATGATTCATTCCATAATCTCAGTCTTAAGCAATTGTATAAAAGAAAGAAAATTTATATTTTTTTTTCCATTTTGTTTTGGTTCTTTCATTAAATACCTTGGTTATTATTAATATCTTATCATTTGAGTAGCATTATAAAGGTCATTCATGTTGACTTGTGTTTCTTTGCTTAATCTTCAACATGATTTTATTACATGTTTCTTATTTAGGACGTATTATTTGATAATTATTTGTAGCTTCTTTGAGCTTCATAATTAATTTTCATCTTCTTGTTTTTAATGTTTGATGAAACATAATTATAGGAGACTTTGTAGTCCTTCTCACATTCTATCTTTCAAATAAAAGGTTTTTCCTATAGATTTGTATTTTTCTCCTTTGTTGAGAAGTCTTTTTCAAATGGGCATATCATCATACCTAGTTGTTGAGACTCAAATTTGTATTTGGATATGTTTTCTTTACTAAAATTCATTTCAATAAAGGTAGTGATCTGAATAATGTTATTCTCTAACCTCTCTTGAGTTATTTTTACACATAGTTAATTAGCTTTACATAAGATTTTTTTCCCTCAAGTCGTAAGAATAAGATATTTGTAATAATCTATATTTTCTTATGTTTCATCCATGTCACTTGTATTCAATAGTATATTTTTATCTTAAGGAAACATATTTGATTGGTTAACTATCCCTAACTACTTGAATGCATATACATATATAGAAATAATTTTTTAATAAGTTACTTATTTTAGATAATTAACTCTCTAAATAATTTCCTTATCCTTTCTCTTGTCTATATAGGGATATAGAAATCTAGGGATTTAGAATTTACTAAAGTTCCTAGAGTTTCTTAATAGGAGGATGAGTTTAACAACCAAAGGTTTAAGTTTGGGGATAATGTGTAGGCAATAGTTGGGCAATGCAAATTTACACGTAGTACACAAAAATTTAGTTATAAAAATATGCTAAGGAACATGTAGAAGAACTAGATTTATCTTTCTATATACTTGGTAAAATACAAAGTAATAAATCATAAATTTGTAAGCACTATAATGATTGCATTAGACATCTGATATTTTGAAGTGACCACTAACAATGGAGTGTTTAATTTGGAATTGTTTACTATGATTAAAAATATAATAAAATTATATATTTTCTTAAAAATATTCCTTTAATCATTCTAAAACTCTCTATCCCTAGAATTTCTAGGCCCCAATATATGGAAAGAAATATGTGCAATTAATGAATCTTCGGACTTTTCTCATTTGTGAAGAATGAATTTTTGGATATGTTTATTTCAGAGTCTCAATATGGGTCTCTTTTTCTTTGCAACAACCTTTATTTGGTCAAACATGGCATCAATGTAGTCATGCACCTATACCATTTAGATGCATTAGCATCTCCATATCTAATCACTCTCATGAATAAACAATATATTTAATATCACATCAATATCATCATTCTTCAATATATATATATATATATATATATATATATAACCCTTTCCCCTATCTTTTCTTGGACTTAGCTCAATAATTCCATTCTATTTTGATAAATATTAATTACATTGCTACTTGTCTCTCAAGTATCATCTCTAAGAGGATGGTGTATGATGCGTATTTAGTCCCTATCTAGATAGGACAAATTCCATCTTGGATAAGACTTAGAAGAGTAAATGTGAATTATGGTGATTTACATAAGCATCTATCTGCAAATTTCTACAATCACTAGAAAGTATTATTACCCAATCAAGGTTTTCCATATCTTTAAGTGTAATATTTATTGCATTTACAACAAGAGTCCACCAAATGTTTGTAGGATGATCAATTAACTATATGACACTTTACAAGTGCATATGATACATTTGTCACTATTTGTACCATATTTTTTGGTCCATTATCCTCTGTGAAATATTTAAGGACCAAATCTAAAAAACATACCCACTCCTAATTATGTTGCATCCACTTGTGAATCAAGATTTCTTCATTTTCAAGGCAAGAGTCTACAACACAACAATAAATTATGAGCATCTTACCAAAGAGGTCTTGGGTTCAAATCTACTTGTGCTTAATAAATAATAATTAATCACATTACATTAAAATTAATCTTGGCTCTGGCTTCTTACCCATCAAAAAAAAAATCTTCATTTTCTCCATTAAAATAATAATCTTAGAATAGTTTTTATGTAACATTATTATCCTCAAATTTTTCCCCCTTAATTGGAATAAATGATGTTTTTATCATTATTCATTTTTCCACAGACTCCTTATAATAAGGAACATGAGCCACATAAAATGAAATGTCATTAGCAAAGAAGAACATTTTTCAATAGTGCCATATTTCCCATCCTTTTTAAATAAATTTTCTAGAAGGTTTAGAACATCAATATTCACCAAAATTTCTCCAAAATTTTGTAATTATAATCTATAATAAATTGGAGTATGTGCATGTGGCCTTTGCAAAGTAGTAAAAGGACACCTTAACAACAATGAAGTAGATATAGGTGTATTTTCTCTAGTATCACCTCATACTTTAATTATCTTATCAATATATTTCATATTTTGTCAAATTTTTATATACTTCTACAACGTTTCTTTGAATAGTCATACATCTACACCAATTTATTTTGTAAATGTTCATGTTCTTTAGAGTAAATAGACTAGTAGGCAAGATTGGATTCGTCTACTTTAAAGTTTAGAATTCTCTAAAAGAAAAAAGGTAAAAAATAGATAAATTAGATTTTTTTGGCAACTTGTAGGATACTTCAATAACCCAATTGCGACTAAAGATTCATTAGAAGAGGATGGTTGGTTACACACAGGAGATCTCAGCTACTTTGATGAGAATGGTAACTTATTTGTCATTGATCGCATTAAGGAACTAATCAAGTGTAAAGGATTCCAGGTAAGATAATGTCTACATTTTTAATTCTTAATCATATTCAATTTGAAAACCTAGAAAATAATTAGCACTTAACTTGAAATTTTAACATGCACATTTAATAATAACTATAGGATCTTATATAATTACTGTTCCCTCATCTATATTTTTGAATCATAGTCAAAAACTCTATCTAACATTTTATTAATTAAAACTTATTGAGTTCTTGAGATATTTGAAGCTTGATGATTTTTTTTGTTTATTTACTTAAATAATTTTTTAGCTATTGTCGATGAGTATTTTTGAGTCAAAAATTTTGAATGATTTTTATTAATTATTAAGATGTTAAATCCAAGTTAAAGTTGAATCTATTGCATTTTTGTTGTGTGTGATGTTTGGATCCTTTATTTAGTGGTAGGATTGATTACAACATTGTTTGGGTGACTTAGGAATTACATAGGTCCAACCAAGCCATACAAGTCATGCCAAGGATGGACTCTTGAGTAAATTTGACTTGGTCCCATTTGACTAAAGCATGGAAGTTAGGATTAATGAGCTTGGAACTCAAGTATTAAACATAAGGACATGATTGATCCAATAATAAAATATATTATTTTATGATTCTCTTTTAAATTTAACTTCCAAAGAATTTGATTAATTTCATGAGAACAATATATTTGACTTTGTTCATGCATACATCAAACATGAATGTTGCCTTATTAAATCTCATAGAAGGTGGAAAAACTATCTTGTCTAAAGCTTCTAGAAGTATGGTATATGAATTTATCATGTAAAATAAATTAAAATTTTATAATAGAATTTAATTTTATTAATTTTAGAGAAAAATAAACTAGTAATAGCAAGAAATGTAGAACTTCTACAGAAATGGGAAAGTTAAAATAGATTGTGGGATTAGACTGGTAGACAAATTATCTCATAGAGAAAGGATTTTATCCCCCTTCCTACTTGAAACTAGAGATAGTAGAAGGCAAGAGGAAGGAGAAGGAGAAATATGAAAGTAGAGAAAAATTGATGCCAAAGAAGAAGGGGAAGATTTGATATGGTAAGTTTGTGAATGTCTATGGAAATGCATTTTATGTTAGCAAGTAAAGTCCACCAATATAACTTGGGGGTTGAATCAGTTATATTCTTTAAATAACTTTTATCAACTTTAACAAATATGAAACATGTAATCAAAAGGTATAGAAACCATAAGATAATAATTATGTAATGTTACAAAAGATATGTTAACTAGGGAAGCCCTTGATCTGAGGGAAAACCTTAATGGGAATGATGCCCACAAGATGATGTACTAATATAAAAGTATCTTGTGGAAGGATGTGACCTTGTTAGGAGCCAAATGAATACAATTAGTACATATGAGTCTCTATTGGGATATTTTGAATCTTTGTTAGAAGATTCCAATCCTGTTAGGAGTCGTGCCAACCATTTTAGGAGTTGAAAGGAAGACGATTGAACCCAATGTCCAAATTGCTTCAGAATAAGCACCAAGATAAATAAACTCACTGTTCAAATTGCCTCAAAAAAATCTTTAGGATATTAAATATAATAGATGAACTAACCAAAAAATAACTTATTTTCCAATACAATTCTTTTAAAGTCCACAATTAATCCTTAGAATTAAACATTTATTTGTATCTCACAACTCCACATCCAAGGCTTGCATAACATAACATCAATAACATATGATCTCATAGAAGATTACAACCAAGGAAACATATTTCTTTTATACCAATTCCTAATAACTAATTAAGTCAGCCTTGATACTTTCCCAATGTACAATGAATAATATAGGACCACCATAAGACATTACAAATAGATTCCACATGTTACATTACAAATTACATAAATTACAACACTCAGTTGGACTCCAAGGAATAATCCACACATTATCCTTCACAACTCTTTAGAGATTTATTATTTGGATTTGCTACATCAACCATAACATCATGAATATGTTTCAACTAACATCCAATCCCACTGAAAAAACTTTTATCTTTCTAAAAAGATATAGGCCAATACTAGTACTTTGTTTCCTACAACCTCCTCTAAAAATTGTCACCAGAAAACTTCACATAACTTTGTTTAGTCTTCATAATCATTTCTATGGCATTAGGCACAACATTAGAACACATTCCAAAATTCTAATATAACTCTTCATAACATAACTGTCAATACTCTAACCACACAAAATAAATCTTCCTCTACAACTCTATTAGTACTCATTAGAAAGACGATATGTTGGCATAAATGACAAACCAAGTCACTAATGCAACACATAAACACTCAATATTTTCCAAAATATTCCATAAAATCTCGTGTAAGAATTCATGAAAATATTTTATTCGACACCTTTGTTAGTAATTTGATGAAGAGGATGTATGACACTGATATAGGGTTGTCATTTATGGAAACATACACCTACTATGAAGACAAAAAAACATATTATGGAATTTTGGATACTTGGACTTAGAAAATTGTCTAAGTATTATTCAACAAAATAATGAACAATTGTAGTATTTCTTTTAGTGTGGTTTATTGGAAGAACTTGAGGCTATGTGTTGTTAAGGGAAGGTAGTACAAGATGTATATAGCATGTGGTTAAAAGTGTACATCGTACAAGTCAAGTTATGGACATTTATTCAAATACATGTTATGACAAGTAGAACACAATAGATGAGAGAGTAAAGGAATTTTGGTTAAGGGATTTTTTTTTTAAACCAAAAAAATGACTTAACAATGTTGGGACAACATCCTAGATGTTAACCCAAATGCAGACAAGGTTAATTCAAAAGATTTAGCAAGTTATCAAGCAGTAAGGTCGACAAGATGAAATAATTTGGTATAAAGGAATAACTTTTTTTTGTAATAAGTGTGGCATTGTATTGTAATAATGTCTAAGTGTACACTTTCTATTATTAGTATTGATACACATATGATGATAGTACAATGAAGTACAGATGTATGAAACCTTTTGAAGAAGGAACCTTAAGGATAGATTAGATATTGAAGATATTAGCACTATGTAAAGGTCTTTGTAGTTTTTACTATTGTATATACATGGGTTGAGGCTTCTAACATGTTCTAGTCCTCTAACAAGGACAAATACACTATACAAATACACTATACAAATGTAATAGACTCCTAGTAGAGTCAATATCTTTCACACGATACTTTTGATTAGTGGATCATTTGTGGGTACCATCCCCACCAGGGTTTTCCCTTGGCCAAGGTTTCCCTACTTAACAAATAATGGTGTTACGAGTTTCATTGTGTTATGGTTATATTTACTTTTTAGTTTGATCATATATGCAAGTTTAAATTTTATTAATGATATACATAGTTGGATAAAAAATTATGGAACACTGATTCACCCCAACCCCCTCTCACTATTCCCTATTTCTAACAATTGGTATTAAAGAAAAGTTACTTAGAGAAGGCAAAACAACTTGAGTAAGATCTCTATGGATATGGATTAGTTGCAGAAGAATCTTGAAGAAGCTCTTGAGGAACTTGATGTAGTTACAAAAGAAAGGAGCAAAATGAAAATCAAACTTAGAGATGTACAAGATTTCATTCAAAAGTTGAAAGAGAAGATTGAATCATCTAAGTCCAAGAAGAAAGAGTCACATGATTAGATCAAGGATTGTGAAGCAGTTTCTAAGCTTAAGAAGGAAACTAAAATTCTGAAACACGAGCTTGAGATTATAAACTTGAAGATGAGTATGATGGAAGATGAAAAGAAAGTCAACCAGATTTGAGATTTGAGATTGGAGATCTAAAATCCAAACTTACCAAAGTGACATTTGAACTTGAGACAACAAAGCTATAACATATGAAACTTGAGAAATGCAACACTATCGTAAAAGAAGAACTTACAAAGACAAAGAAACATCTTGAGAAGTTACATTCAAGCACTGAGAAGCTTGATGAACATATTATGGTACAAAGAGTACTTGGAGACAATATAGGAATTGGATACAATGGAGGAGAATCATCTAAAGGATTTGAAGTTACTAAGGAACAAGATCTAGTGAACCAACAACCTAATCAACAAAAAGACATGAACAAAGAAGTACCTAATCAAACTAAACAATGTGAAGAAGTAAGGATACTATTTAAAGGAAGATGCTTTTCATGTAATCAGATTGGACACATGAATAAGGTCTATACAGGTAATTATACTAAACCCATTTTTGGTTATTGTTATAATTTATTTTCTTATGGACATAAATCTAATGAATGTAGGAAACCTTGATATAATAATGGAATGTATGAAAGTACTAACTATGCAGCTAGTAGACCATTGGGATAAACAAATGTCATAAGAAATTAAGTTGTGTGTTATAAGTACAACAATTTTGGAAAGATTTTCAGGGATTTTAGATTACAAACAAATCAATTTGGACCTAGATATGGGAATAATTTTACAGCATGTCAAATTTGCAACAATATGGGACATACAACAAGGTTTTGTAGAATGAACAACATGAGATCACAAAATAAGAACTTTAGAAGGAATGCAAGCAACATTGTAAGAAGGAATGAGAATGTGAAAGGAAAAAAAAATGAAAGATTAGACAAAACATTTGTTAAAGAAATATCACCATCAATCACTCAAGTATGGATAGAGAATAAAAAGGAAACATTAGAGAAAAAGTTGAAATTAGTAGTAGTAGCTGAGAAACCCTTATCAACTGAAACATTCAATTCATTAGAGAAATAAGGGATAATACACTTAAAAATTCATTAGACCATGAAATGGTGACATAAAGTTTTTTGCACTTATGAGAAACATAGAAATAATTTCTAAAAGCTACAGTTAAGAGCACATAAGGATCTAAGATCATATGTGAGCATAAGAAATAAATTCAACCTACTGGATACATAAACACTTTTTTGAGTTATGCGTACATGAATAATTAATGCACATCAGGTTTTAGGTATTTATAAGGATTGAAATCAAAGTAATTAATCATGATTTGAGAATTTGGAACTTAGAAGAACTTGTGGAGGAGATTAAAGAGATAATTGAAGATAATTTGAAGCATTTAAGAAGCAGATTTGAGAAAATTTATGCCAAACCTTAATTTTGTGATATTGAGGTATTTATTCACATCATTTAGGAGTCATTTAAGATTAAGAATGGATATAGATTTATTACATGATATAATGGAAAAATCAAGGTACAAGTTTAAGAAGCATTCCATAAAAAATTTGGAAGATGACCATGCCGGGGCATTTTCATGGATTCTAGACAGAGTGTTAGTTGTGGAGGATGTAAGGTCTTACATACATTGTGTGTTTGAGAACTTAGGAGATACTAATATTTCAAGTGAATTTGATAAGATGTATAGGCAAGAAATGAGTTTTAAAAATGAACTTGAATACCTAGGGAAATTGAAGATTGCACAATTTATATTCCACCGTGAATTTGATAATGAAGAATTGGCAAGAATTGTCTTGAGTAGAATCCATGATATCAAATTTTGGATTGGTGATGAAATCATTGACGTAACTATTGACCTAATAAATTAAGTGACATTTTTAAGAAACAAAGGCAAGATACCTATAAATGAGAACAAAGTAAAGAAAATTGTACTGAAAAACACATAGATTAAATGGAATGGTAGAGGTATGATGTTAAGTTTGATTGAGAAAGATGATGTAAGATTCATTAGTAAGATCTTAACATATAAGACAAGTTCCATCTCTAGGGAAAATGAAGTCTCAACAAAATTTATTAATGCAACATATAAGATATCTATCGATAGGATAGAAGTCAATCTCTATGAGATTCAAAAACAAAACATATTTGACAATATTGAGAGGATAAAGAAGAATAAGTATGCAAGTTTAGATCTGGATCTTTGATAACCTATCTATTTTTCATGTCATGAAGAGATTCCCTACAATGCCAATATCAATTTGGAATTCATATAAATGCACCATGGAATCAATTAGTTATTATTACCAAAAGTCATCAAAAGATCACATAACCAACAATGTAACAAGTGTGATTAAGACATTTCATACTGAAATGAAGAACAAAGTAAAAATACCCAAGAAAGTTATGGAAAAGTATAAAGGAAATATATGTTTTATGGTAGAAACTAGCAAGACTTCTATGGAGGCATTTGTTCCAAGAGTGATGTTTTTGGAGCCCTTAATATATGAGGTTACAAAGGCAGAAATAGGTGAGTATGCTATGGAAAAATCAAAGGCAGATATTGATGAGGATAATGAAAGATGGGGCACTTGTGAAGAAAGGTTGAATGATGTAAACCAATTGCAATTCACTAAGGAAAAAAAGAAAAAGGTTGAGTGCATGATGAAGAAAACATTGAAAGACACTCAGATGACACAAGAAGAGTTTGTAGAGGCAATAAGGATTGTACATTAAATGAGGGCTAGTGGTCAAAGAATTATTTTGTTTGTACAACCATTATCTATGGAAGCTTCACCAAGTTATCCACCACCAACAACACCTACCTGTACAACACCAAGTCCTATCAGTGCCATACCATAAAAAAAAAGTACAACTAGTAGAAGAAGGTGTGACAATAATTAGTGAAAAGAGCATTCCTACAATTACTAGGAGATCTATAGGGATCTCTCCATCAATAAGTTTAGCTCCTATTAAAAAATAAAAGAAGGAGGAGAAAAAGGAGGAAGTGACACCTAAAAGGTCTAAAAGAGTCAAGGAGATGGCAAGTGATCTTAGACCAAAGAAGAAGATCAAAGTATTAATGAATTTTGTTGGTAAGAAAATAGCAAGCATGAAAAAGAAGAAATAACCATAAAGAAAATGAGAGGATAGATCACTCCACCATTAGGGAAACCACAAAAGGGAACTCAAGAAGAGACACATAAAGTCCATAAGAAAAAAAGTTGGAAACTTGCAATTGGAAGGATGAAACAAATGATCATCCAGGAAGAAAATTTGACACAACTGAATGAATATTATGATATATATGACCCATTATAGAAGAGACAACTAGAAAATGCAGTTATTAGATATATGATTGATTTCAAGCAACTCTTTATGCACATTCATGCAATTATCCCTAAAGAGTTGTATAATAGATTGATAGAGAATAATGCCAGAACAAAAGAGGAGGACAAGAAAACTAGAGAAAAATATATTAGAAATCTTTTTTATATTCAAGATGATGATCAGATGCAAGAAATCTTGAAGAAGATTGTGCGATTCTCGAGAAACAAGAATAGAGGCATATTAATAGTGGGAGGTTAGTATGAGCTTGTGATCAATGAGACCAAGTTGGAAGTTGTTAAATCCATGACAAAGACCCCTTCTACACTAGCAGTAGTAGTAGAAGGGACACAAGACACCTCACCTATGGATATACAAGATGACACTGTGATCACAGTGAGAGGAAGGATAACAATTGACTCTAGTGAAGACCCCTTTTCTAGCACTACTATAGAAGATCCCTTTGCAAGATAACAAGATTATGACATTGGAAATTTTGTCACATGAAATATAGTAGATTACAACACCTTTGATGAAAAATACAACAAATTTAGTCAGCATGAATCTATCATCTTGCACAAACGAGAAACACCTAAAGTGCTACTCTTAATACCCAACATTGTGAAGACAAACTTTGACTATCAAGAAAATTGGTCAAACATAGTGGGTGAAGCCACATCCAATATTTTTTCATTAAAAAGGTAGTGACAAAAGAAGAGAAGAAAGAAGAAGAAGATGAAGATGAAGAGGAAGAAAATAAAAATTAGATGGATGCTCAACCATCTCAGCCGCTAGAGGAACATAGGGCTACTACTAAGTAAAGGCATATAGTAGATCTTTAGACACCTACAAAGGCAACAGATACTTCATCAACAAGTACTTCAAGGTCACCTCTTGAAGCACTTTTTTACAAGTTTGCCACAAGATGTTTAATGGTAACATGTATATTCAAAAATACATCCAATTGACAATATTTTCAATAGGAAAGATTGTTGAGGAATCTAGAAAAATGAGAAAGAGTGCATTAGGCACACTTGAAAGGATGTTTTAGAAGATCCATACCACCATTCAATTAAAAATCAATGGACCGATGCATAGAAGAGAGATGAGAAAATGATGGGGGAATTTGACAAGAAGTTCTCTAAATTAGTGGAAGTTGCAATAGTGAAGGCACAAGCTACACATGATGCCCAATTATTCAACACTATATACAATAACATTACCAGTGATTTATTAGACCTAGATACTTATATAAAGGAGTTAAATAGATTCTTGTAAGAAGGCAAGAACCTATATGGTAAATGTGCACTATCATTTGAATACACTCAAGGCATTTGAAAGGAGATCAAGGTCAAAGAGGTAGAATTAAAGGGAATTGTGGATGAATTGACAAATCCAAATGCACAAATTACTGATTTGGAGAGAAGAATTAGCAATGCTCATGTTGAGTTGAGACTATTGGAATTACAAAAGGAAAGAACCTTAAAGAAGTTTTCACTACTAAGGGAACACCTGACATTGAAGATTAATCAAGTAAACATGCATCTCATGGAATGCATGGAGGCCAAAGAATGGAATATGGTTAACTATTATGTTATGATCTTAATGTAGTAGAGATTGCAAATTGAAAGGCATTGTGGATGAATTGATAAATCCAAATGCACAGATCATTGATTTAGAGAGAAGAATTAACAATGCTCATGATGAGTTGAGACTACTAGAATTACAAAAGGAAAGAGCCTTGAAGAAGTTTTCACTACTAAGGGAACACCTAACATTGAATATTAATCAAGTACACATGCATCTCAAGGAATGCATAGAGGCCAAAAAATCCTATGGTAAAATGGTATATATTGATCTTAATGTAGTAGAGATTGCATCTTATGGCTTATGTGCATTGATTAGTGTGTTTGAGGAAGTTAAAGACACATGGGAAAAGGGTTTTACCCATCTTAAGAAGACTTTTGGAGAATGCATGGAACTTATGAATATTCAACAAGCATGAAGAGAAGAAGGTAATAAAATTTTGACTCACCTTTGACATTGATGTCAAAGAGGGGTTGGGGGGGGGGAGGAGAGAGAGAGAAATAATGATAGAAAACTTGTTAAGTATACTTTATTGTAAGGAGTTATAAGTAGGACAAAGTGTGAATATAAGATGGTATATATTTTGAAGATCATCCACAATTTTGAATTTTTTACAAGGCTACAATTTTGAAGACCTTTTATAACTAAGCCAATTTTCCCAGATGTTACCATCAATGCCAAAGGGGGACATTGTTGGAAATTTGGCTAAGAGGATGTATGAGGATGATATAGGGTTTTTATTAATGGAAACATACACCTACTATGAAGAGAGCAAAACATATTATTAAATTTTAGATACTTGGACTTAGAAAGTTGTCTAAGTATTATTTAGCAAAATAGTGAATTTTAGATACTTGGACTTAGAAAGTTGTCTAAGTATTATTTAGCAAAATAGTGAATAGCCAAAGTATTTCTTTTAGTGTGGTTCACTAGAAGCACTTAAGGCCATGCAATTTTAAGGGTGGGTAGTATAGGATGTATAGAGCACATGGTTAAAATCACACAAGAAGATTCTCTCAGCAATGTTGGGATGAAATACTAGATGTTAACCCACACATGGAAAAAGTTAATTCAAAAGATGTAGCAAGGTATTAAGCAACAAGGTCAATAGGATGAAAGAATTTGGCATAAAGGAAGAAATTTTATTTGTAATAAGTGTATGATCAGAATTTGATGTGAGTACAAAGTAGTATGGATGTATGATCAACTTTTGAAGAAGGTGCCTAGATGACAAATCAAATACTAAAGATATCAACACTATGTAAAAGGTCTTTGTATCTATACCTTTTGTATGCAGATTGTAATATTGTATATGCATGGATTGAGGCTTCTAACAAGGACAAATACACTATATGGATGTCATAGACTCCCAACAAAGTCAATATCTTTCACACGATACTTTTGATTAGTGGATCATTTTGTGGGCACCATACCCATCAGGGTTTTCCCTTGGCTAGGGTTTCCTTAGTTAACAAATAAAAATGTTATGAGTTGCATTGTGTTATGGTTATGCTTACTTTTTAGTTTGATCATATATGAAAGTTTAAAATTTATTAATGATATCCATAGTTGGGAAAAAGTTTGTGGAACACTAATTCATCTCCCCCTCTCCCCTCTCAGTATATCCTATTCCTAATAGCCTCATAATGTAAAATATATTGCATTTGTTGGGTCAAGGAAGGTAAGTGGTTGAAGAAAAAGATTGGGAAGCAACTCCAAGGCATTTTTGGTAGAGTGATGAAAGTTTAGAAGGACAAACTTGAGATTTTGCTGACCTAGATAATAAAATTCTTTGCAATTTTGGTTAGATATTTTAAATTAGCTTATTTTGATTCAAATAGTGTTTGGGGAATAGATATTAGGGGAAATATCTATTTTTGGCATAGTAAAGCTTATCTGTTTGTTAAAACTCACACTTTAAGATTTTCGTACAAACACATTATTACTCTATGTGTCTTTGTGCCCTAGAGAATTTTTTATGGTAGATATTTATGAAAATAGATATTTTTTTCATCTAGATTAAAATTTAAAGTAGATGTGCAAATACTTATTAGATTTTTATAAGTGTATAAGTATTTAAATCAATATAAATATCACTAATAAAATTATTATGATTAGTTATTTATGTGCATTTGAAAACATAATTCATGTCTATTTTGTCTTTAGGTAGCTCCAGCTGAGTTGGAAGCACTCTTGCTTACACATCCAGAAATTGTTGATGCAGCAGTTATTCGGTAAATGTGATATTTTAAATTTAAGCATGCATTTATGATTGAAATACTTAATTTTCAAATATATATCATTAGTAAATAAAGTTACTATGATGTTGATAATATTTTACATTTTTTTAAAATTATAAGTTCATTTGTGTAGTCAAGCTGATGCACGATCAGGAGAGGTCCCTATTGCATACATTGTCCTTTCTAGGGGAAGTTGTTTGAAGAAAAACGATGTGATGGAGTTTGTTTCTAAGCAGGTAATATCTAAAATTAGTTTAATAATAAAATATGTTTTTAACATATATAATATATAATATTATGGTTTATAATATTACAATTTACTCATTGCATTTAAATTTGTAATTAATTATTGTATATTTCTAATGTCATCATTTTTTTTGTTAGGTGGCACCATTTAAAAGGTTACACAATGTATTTTTTGTCAAAATGCTGCCTAGATCTACTTCGGGAAAGATCCTTCGACGAGAGCTCGTCAACAATATCAAATCAAAGTTATAAGTGCCATATATATAAATTTAGACACAAGTCCTCAATCAAAATGTTATGCAACATATAATTCCATATATCTATCTATTCTTACTCAATATTTTATGTAATTATAGATTAGATTAAAATATTTGCACGAACCTTTTTCTCTTTTTGATACCATTAGTCAACTAAATTATAGTTCATGATGACTTTTCAAAAGTATATGTATGCTCTCTTATGTTTATAATATAATTATAATTTATGTAAATATCTTTAATGTGTTGCAAAGCCAACATAGAAAATAATAACATTATGCTTTTATTTTTCTTTACTCATTTTTTTTTGAAAATATTCAATATATTCAAATAGGTGGCTACATGCATGTTATTTTCTATATTTGGTAAATTTCATATATTTGAGTTCTAAGCTGCATGTTTATATTTTTAGATATAAGTGTGTCAAGTAATTATATAAATAATAATATTTGATATTATACTTTACATAAATATATATCAAGTGTTTATCTTCATTCAAAAAATTAGTAATATTGTATCTTTATCAGAAAAATGAACTAATTACTATCAAGATTATTTAGATAGAAAAAATGAGTTACATGTAAGTATAATCAATAATAAAAGTAAAAAGGCACACATTAATGGATTATAATACACAAAGATTCAATGTGGTTTACGTAATCTTGGGCCATGCCCACTAAATAGAGAGTCCAATATTATTATCTAGTAACTTCAACCTATTGCAATCTACAATCTCCCTTACAACTCAATAGCATTGCAAGATTCTATATATTATGTTTTGAAAACTATAACCTTGAGCTAATATTACATGGCTTATGTTGGCTTAACCAGTTAACCCTAAACATACTTGACGAGTCAACCTTGAGAAATGCTTGATGAGTCATCTCAAAAGTGATTAACACCTTAACTAAAAAATATTCTACACCATTGCCTCAAACCATAGGTCTTATGAAAAATGTACAATACTTACCTATTGTGATCCTAGTTGAATTTTTTTTCATTGTGATTTGATTTTTCTTAGAAATTATATGCATTAAGAATTCATTTCAAACCAAGATAAAATATTACTACCATCCCTCTTTCAAAAGTTTAAACTAAGGCTTTTGAAAACTAATCATATTATCACATTCTACATAAATGATAAGGAAAAAAATATTAATTTGGTATGTAATGGTCATGAGATGTACACTATTAACTTTGGACATCTCAAAATTAGTGTTTGTGCTCTAATTTTATGGGCAATATATTTATTTTTCTATAAAGAAGCCACTAAGAATAAGTAATTGCAATCAATTTTAAAAATTGGTTAAGAAATAATTTTGATTTGATTTAATGCAACATTGAACAAGTATTTAGTATAATACTTTAGAAATAGTAAAGGTCAAAGTGTACATAGACATATGATATTATTTTGTACACAAGATTGATGGTCTTGGAAAAAAAAGATGGATAAACTAAAAGATAAATAGGTGGTATTTATTGATTTGTAAATAGATGAGTCCTCTCTAGAGAGATACAATACCTTGACAGGAGATCATAAAGACAATAAATTAAGGAATAAAATAATTGTGTGGGATGACATTACTCAAGTTTATAAGTTACAAATATAAGTTGGTATAGGTTTTAAGGTTGGGTTAAGATAATTTTATATAGAATGCATTATTGTAAATTTGGTTGATTAGACCCATCTTTGACAAAAAAATACTTTCTTATATAATATGATTTTATGTTTTCATATTACTAGGCTTATAAATTTAAAATAAATAAATAGTTATAGTGAAGTATAGTCCTTCAAATAAATATTATTTAGAAAATGAGTTCAAGAAACATAGAAACTAGTCACATTAATCTTCTAAAAGTACACGAAAAAGTAAGAAGGATGTCACAATATGCATGCTTTTAGTAGTTCAAATAATTATTCTAGCAAATTTGTGTAAGGTTGTATTATTCCAAATTGCTAGAAGTTGAATTCTAGTTTGCATTCCAAAAACTACACAATGGATCTCGAGAGATTTGTGACATCCTTACAAGAGATAAAGTTAGTGGAGAGATGATTTTAAAATAAAATAAAATTTCAAGATTAAAAAAAATTATTTACACCACTATTAGTATGGTTAGCACAAAACAAAGACTAAATATAAGTCTTCTTTTCAACCAAAATTAAAAATCAAGAAAACAAGGTTTAAGCATTTTTATTTTTTATTTTCTTTTTAAGTGGAGGATTTTTTTTATCCAAAAGTCATTTAAGCTATGTTATATGAGAGCATGAGGCTTAGGAAAAACCTCTTTATCGAAGTGCCAAGGTTTGAGGTGTGTCCATTTTTCTAATTTCACCCAAGGCACAATCTCAACCTCATCCCTTATGGTGTCAAATCCTTGTACTCAACAAGACTTGATATATGGTAAGATCTTTAAGAACGTTTCAACTTCACTCGTAGACCAAATGCACATTGATGTAAAATCATATTTTGATACATGATTACATTTTATTAATTTGGATGAGTTTTCCAAAATATTTTTTTAACCATATTCATTTATTTGAATGATGTAAAAAAATTATTTGATTTCATATTAGAATAAACATCTACTTGAAAGATAATATCAAATATCATATACTAAGTTTTCTTTAAAAAAATAGATTCCTATAGAACCAACCTATGAAATAATCTAAAAACTAATTAATTTAAAATAAGACATACAACAAAGTAATCTCTATGCAAAAAGTGATAGTATAAGAAAACTATGTAAAAGTATTTTTCTGTGAATCCACATAAGGTATCAAATGACCAAATATCATACTTACATAATAAATTACATCATGGCATGAAAATACTTAAAAATTACTCTTGGCCTAGATTTTAATTCAAGCAATCTCACCCGTGTTTGAAAATTATCCTCATGTAGCTAATGAGGATATTTTATCTTTTCATCTTTGTTCTCATCTCCATGCTCAAAGGTGAGCATGACTAGGGGTGACTTGTATATTTAGACAAGATGTTTGATTAGACATCCTCTTGAAAGCTTTTCTACCTATAGATCACTTGATAGAAAATATGGATTATCACCAATGGCTTCTCTAATGGAATGGTGACCTCTTCCTTGGAAGGTGATGACTTAGTGTTGAAGTTATAATAGAAGACCTTTATTTTATACCATAATTTGTATTTTCTTAACACCTTGATTTATTTTTCCCCATGACCCACAAAGTGAGGAATCTATTTAAATAAGAGGAATAAATCTTCTTCTTCACCTTTACCCCCATCTCTTTAGGGCCTTGATCATTCTACTCATTCTCCCCATCTTCCACAAAATAGGGGTATCATAAAAGAGAGAGATTGGATCCTCCTCCTCTTCTTCTTCTTCAACAAAAACAACAACAACAACTTGTATTACAAGAAACTTCTCCCATTATCTTTAGACCTTATATTACTACTTAATAACATGATCATAGGAAGAAAGCTCATTTTTCCATCGGTGATACTCCTAGCCCTCCTTAAGATCTTTCAACTCTACCTAGAAATTCAACAATATCTCCCTACAAATAATATGCCAAAGTGTAGGAGAGTTTCCAAGAGGGTTATATAGGGTTGGGAAAGAGGTGATATGTCAAAAATTACCCATAACTTGTGTAGTGAGGTAATATGAATCCTAATATCAAGAATTTTTGGCTTAATGTTGTCAACATGGAGGTAAATTTTTTGCATATTCTTGAAAAGGAGGGGTAAAATTTATTGTTCATTGTTGATATTTTGTGACTGATTAGGGAAGTATTGTACACTTTTCATAATCTTGTCAAGAATTTTTGAGTTGACTCATCAACCATTTCCCAAGGTTGACTTGACAAGGTTTTTTTTAGGTTAACTTGGGAAAATTATCTAGCCCTATAAAATTTTAAGTTGAAAAAGCATGTATAAAATGGAAGGGTTAAGGATTTCATGATGAGATTGTCGCTTCTTACAATGGTATTGAGTTGCAAGGGATTATAGATTGTAATCAAGTTGTAATCACTGGATAATAAGAATATTGGACTTGTTGTTTGATGGATGTAGCCCATAGATTGGGTGAACCATGTTAAACCTTTGTGTCTTGTGTTCTCTTCTATGTGCTTTATTATTTTATGATATTGGTTATATTTACATGTAATTACTATTTATATCTCTTTAATCCTAGCAAGTGGTATCAAAGCTTATTTAGCTATCCCTCACAAGAAGGTCTCATGGTTGAGTGGGAGCGATGGTAGACAAGGGTAAGCTAAAGGTTGAGAAGTTTAATGAGTAGAACTTTTAGTTATGGAAAATGCAAATGACTAACTATATTTATCGAAAGGATTTATGGTGGCCGTTGGAAGGAAAATCCAAGAAATTGACAGCTATAATAGATGAGGACTATGATATTTTGTATAGAAAGGCATTTGGACATAAGGTGGTTCTATTGTTGATAATTTAAATGAGTTTAGTATAGTTACTAGTATGTTATATTATGTAAATGTCAATTTTGATGAAGAAATTAGGGCTCTCTTGATTTATTTTTCTTTTTCTGAAAGTTAGAATAACTTGGTAAGGGCTGTGAGTAATTCTATTTTTGGATTCTAAGGGTAGGTAGTTCTAAGCTACCATGTGCCAATAAGGAGCGTAGGAATAAAATGATCAATCTACTCCTCTTATCACCTAAGCACTAAGATACGCTAATATAGAATAGGGGTATGTGGTGTGGTTGTATTAGATGGGATTCTAGTGTAGGAGCACCCACATCAAATGAAGAATCTAACAAGTCCTAAGAACCTATATGATAGGTTAGTTTTAACATCTAAGCATTTGGACCTATTTGTAAGGCCTAGTTCTAGGATTGACATAATTATAAGCCCTTGGTAAACTATGGTCAAATGGCTTAAAATATTAGGATATTTCATATTTTCATGTTTTAGGAATATTTTGATCCTATTTGGATCATTTAGTTAAGGTTTGAACATACTTTGTTAAAAAATTACAAAAGTTGCATAAAATGCAAAAATTGCTCAAAAGTTGTCAAGCAACTTTTAAGCAAAAATTGCAAAATCTTGTATTTTGATTTCCCAACAGCTAAAAATGGTTTAAAATAATGTTATGAACATTGAGGAAGCCTACATAAGCCCTTTCAATTGGGTGGTAGGTACAATCATGTACTTTTGCATTCAAATCAATAAAAATAACTTAGATTTCCTACCAAATTGATGTTGTAGCAATGTGTACAGAATTGTACAGATGCACCAAGATGACTAACCTACTTTATTAGAAAGGTGGATGAATTATCTTTCCAATGCACTTGGTTTGAGGTCTAGATCAATTGCCTAACTCACGATATTTGACTTTTTGTAGAAGTGGTTCAGAAAACTTGTCATACCTAGGGTTTCACAAATAATTTTTCATATCTTAGGATTTCACCATGGGAATTTGATGGCCTCTGGTAAAATCCAAGTGTGGATTATGTACTTTAAGATGTGATTTATCTCAAACTTTTATGTGCAGGTGGCCAATAGAAATATGATGCGCTAGGCATGCAAGATCCATGCACATGCTTACAATGTTGATCAACATCTCCCATAACTCACTCCAAAAGTGACACCCGGCCTTGAAATCAGGTTTATAATCTTTTTATTATTTCCTCTTCATGTTTCAATCATTGGTTTGAAGTTTGGGTTTTTGAAAATTACACCTCCTTTGTATTTGGAGACGTAATAAGGCTAATTGCATAGGGAAGAAATTGGGAAAAACCTACTTTGTTTGTATCTTCCTATCTTGGTGTTTGAGTATGTTGAGTAAAACCCAAAAGGGTACTTGATTATGTGATTTATCCATAGGGTTGTGTGGAGATTGTTGAAGTTAAATTAGATTTTCATGAAAAAGGGCTACAAGCTTAATATGGTGGATTTGTGAAGCAACCATGTGGTAAATGTTTCATAGTCTAGTTTTTCCACCTTGTGTTAGACCTAAATAGACTACAAGATCATCCTTGAGTCTCCCCTAGTCTTATTTTTCATTTTGGGGTCTTGTGTCAAAAAGTTGTCAATTTGTGCATTTTTGGGCAATTTATTTAAATTTAGAATAGTTCAAAGAGGATGTAATATCAATCATCATAATTTTGTGCTCCTTTGCTTCTTTGATTTTTTCCACAAACATAGACTTGGGTGGTGCCACATATTTTTTCTCCAAATAGAATACACCATCATCACTGATGCTTGATATATAAAGCTTTTCTCTTACCATGGTAAAATTTTTTATTAAGTTTAGGAATCTCCCTTTTGTAAGACATCCTAATCTTTAGCTTAGGTCTTTAAAACCTTTTCCTTGCGAGCACCAATGCTCTGATACAAATTTTTGGAAATGTAAGAGGATTAGCTAAGAGAGGAGGGGTGAATCAGTTACCACAAAAACAAATCCAAGTCCCTTAGATGTGAACAAAAACTTTTACTCCTTAAACCAAATACTTGTACTACTTAGTTAGCACTAGATATTCTCTATAATTTGATTAAAAAAGCAATATTAAGATATTATGTGTATTAACCTTTAGTAACTTTAGTTGTAGAAAAATAAATCATAAAGAAAATAACATGAAACCATGAGACACTAGGATTTAATGTGGAAACCCAATTTGGGAAAAACCACCAATACAACTAGTTACATTTTTTCACTCTTCTGAAGTGAGCCCTGTTAGAAGCCAACCTTGTTAAAGGTTACAAAACACACGATTAAGTGTGACCCTGTTAGAGGATTTGAATCTCCCAATTAGGAGTGACATTGTTAGAGGTCTTTAAACACTTCAATCAAGAAATGCTACCTTGTTAGAGGATATACAAAATAATTGTTAAGTCAATTCAGTTAAGATATTTCTTCACTACTACAATTGTTAGAGAGTAACAATGATTAAATTGACTTTGCATATTTAAATCACTGTTTTGGTTTTTCCTCTTGATCCTTCCTGATTAGAATATTCTTTGCAGTTCCTTGGATGTTCTGTCTTCAATCATATATCCTTCTTATTTCACATATTTCTCATACTTTTTATTCCACAATTTAATCCACAAATTTACCTTTCATATATATGGAACCCAATGTCAAGCTGACTTGAATACCCTTTCAAACAAACATTTAACATCCACTACGTTGACTTTTATTAACCATTTAAATAACAAAATTATTTCATTGATAGTCAGCTAACACATAAATGAGTCACTCGGTTAATACTGAATTCCTTTGGTAATTGACTTGGCTTGGTTAATACTAACACCCTTCATTGACTGACCTAACTTGATTTACACTAACTTTGTTTGATGACCAACTGAACTTGGTTCCTTCTAAATTCAACATGGTTGATATTGGAATCTCCTTTGGTGCTTGACTGAGCTTGGTTAACACTAGTTGTGCTTCATTAGAGTGTGACATTTGTGTAACATCAATGAAAATATAGAATTGAATAATTTTTTTCAACACTATACATACCCTTTTTCATTCTCATATGAAGATTGTGTTTCCATACACTTGTATCATAGGCCAAAAATTCAATTCAAGTCAAGGTGAAAAGTCAACTACACATAGTCAATCAACAAGTAAATAAAACATCTTCCAATTAATTATACTAGTTTCATTTTTGTTTTTGACCTATATGTCAAAATGATAGATACAGTAATAATTTCATTTTAAAAGCCAATTATTGACCAAGCTACCAAACACAACATGTCATCGCAAAAAGAGGGGTAAAAATTTATTAAGAAAAAAAGGAATACAACAAGGAGAGCTCAACAAGGAGCTCGATCTTGAGCAACAAGATCATCAAATTCTTGCACCATCTCAAAGGACAGTTGCCCCCTATCCCTAATATTCCAACCTGGATCATGACTAGAAGCCCATTTGGCTAAACAATCAGCAGTTCTATTCCATTCACAAGGAATATACATGAACCTAATGAACTGAAAAGAGGAAGAGAAGAAAAGAATCTGCTTAACAATAGTGGCCATCTGCCAACTAACATCCTCAAGCTCTTGCGAAGAAAGCATGTTCACCACCACTTGGGAATCAGACTCACAAATAATCTTACTCCATCCCCGTAAGCAACACTGTTCCACAGCATATAAAATAGCCTGAGCTTCCATGAGATTGTTAGTATAATCACCCTTATGAATTGAGAAGAAAAATTTAACATCCCCAAAACTACAACGAGCCACTCCGCCAATACCAGCCGGACCAGGATTCCCACGGGAAGAACCATTAGTGTTAATTTTCAAAACTCCACAAGGAGGAGGAGTCCAGTGCCCATCCTGATTAACTCGACCCTTCCTCTGATGGTGAAGCTTCTTGGACATAGAAGGAAACCTATGAGCTACAACCCCATCCTCCAGATGAAAATTGAGGCGATTACAGATAGCAAGATCAACCGGATCCATACCCCCATCAAGCTCACACTTCACAAGAATAGTTTCCTGAAGAGAATGTGATATTTTCCACCAAAGATGCAAAACACCAAGCCGAACATCTTGGAATATGCGACGATTCCTCTCCAACTAGATATGCCAAAGCATGAAAGATGGGCCAGCAATCCAAGCAGCATGGAGAGAAGAAGACTTGGAGGGAGCACTACCCAAGCGAGCCCAGAACTCAGGCAAAGAGGAAGCGTGCCGACAAGAGCAACCCCAAGCACTCCACCAAAGGTGCCATATCTGAGTAGAATAGGAGCAATGGAAGAACATATGGGAGATAGACTCCTCTCCATTACCACACAAAACACAATAAGAGGGGCCCTGAAATCCACGTTTACAAAGATTATCCCAGGTAAGACAATGGTTGTGAGCCACTAGCCACATGAAAAAATTGCACTTGGACCAAGAAACTTTATTCCAAACTTGCTTCCACCAAGGGACCTCAACATCCCCAAATAATTGTCTAGTTATCTCCTGATACCCATCAGAGACATGATATTTACCAAACAAGGTACCGCCCCAAGCCAAAACATCTGGACCAAGCAAAGAAGAACACTCTCTAGAAGCCAAAATTTGAGAAAGCTCCTGACGATCCATGTCTGTACCTCTAGGAGGCCAATTGTAACCAACAACAGGTCCCAATTGATAAAGAGTCTTGTAATGAGCCACTTTATCCCATCCAGCGGCAAGAAAAGAGTCACAAAGAGGCTGAAGATGAGGGTATATGGATAAAATAGAAGGGAATCCATCCCAAGCATTAGACCAAAACAAAGCCTGAGAACCTCCTTTACATATCTAGAACAGACCCCTCTTCACCAACATCACACCTGTCTTCAAAGTATGCCAAACCATTGAGCCACGACCTTCAAGAGGAAGTGCAAAAACAGAGCAAGGATCAACACCATGAAAATATTTATGAGTGATAATACGAGCTCAAAGTTGATGTTGTCCAGAGCACCATCGCCAATAAAGTTTAGCAGCCAAAGCTTGACTACTCAATAGAGCAGATCGAAGACCAAGACCACCCTCCTTTTTAGGCCTACAAATAGTTGCCCAATTAACCAAGCTCCATTTAGTACTATGCAAATTACCACTCCAAAGGAATTGTTGAGAAAGAGCATCAAACTCCTTGAGAAAGTAAATAGGTGCAGCATGAACCATGCTTCTATAAGTAGGAAGAGCTTGGATAACAGCTTGAAGAAGAGTAACCCGGGCAGCAGTAGAAAGCCATCTATGAGTCCAATGATTTACCTTATCCTGAAGCTTGGTAATCAAATTTTGCCAGAAGAGACGTGGCTTCCTGGAAACAGCAATAGGAATGCCAAGATAAGTCAAAGGAAGTTAACCTATCTGAAACCATAGGATACCAACAATCCTGTTCTGAATATAATCAGGAGTGTTAAAAAAGTAAATGAAAGATTTGTGCTCATTAACTTTCTGGCCTGAAGCTGCCAAATAAACGTCCAAAGCATGTCGAAAGGCTTCAGCTTCCTTGATCCTAGCAAGACCGGCAAGAGTATAATCATCAACAAATTGAAGATGGGAAAGAGAAGGTAAGTCATTACCCCACCGCCAACCTTGAATAGAATTCTGGGACACTTGATGGTTAATGAATCTGCCCAAGCCTTCAGCCATGATGATGAATAGATATGGGGAGAGAGGGTCACCCTGGCAGAGGCCTCTAGAAGCACCAAATAGTTGTGAAGGTTGACCATTAATAAGAACAGAAAAAGAGGCAGAAGTAACACAACTCATAATCCAACTCACCCAGTCAGAGCTAAATCCAAAAGAAAGAAGAATACTCCTTAGGAAGCTCCATTTAACTCTATCGTAGGCCTTAGCCATATCCAGCTTAACAAACATGGCTCTCTCCCTTGAAGTAGCCA
This sequence comes from Cupressus sempervirens, assembly GCA_028749045.1. NCBI lineage: Eukaryota > Viridiplantae > Streptophyta > Pinopsida > Cupressales > Cupressaceae > Cupressus > Cupressus sempervirens. The sequence continues at coordinate 462,864,948 of CM053790.1, forward strand.
TAGAGTGAACAACCTTAGTAGCAATAACCACCCCATCCAAAATTTGTCTGCCAGCAACAAAACCACCTTGTTCTTCTGAGATAATAATGGGAAGCCACCTTTTCAGTCTCTTAGCAATCAGCTTAGTAATAACTTTGTAAACCACATTACATAAGGCAATTGTTCTAAAAAACTCCAATTGATTAGCACCCTCTCTCTTAGGAATAAGAGTCAAGAATGTAGAGTTCAAAGCTCGAAGCATTTTCTTGCTAGCATAGGATTCTTTAACCACCTCCAACAAATCATGATTAATGATGTCCCAAAATTCCTGAAAGAATTCAACTGGAAAGCCATCAAGACCAGGAGCCTTCCCCTTAGGCATGCCAAAGACCACCTCCTCCAGCTCTTCCAAAGAGATAGGATGCATGAGATAATCATTCATTTCCTGAGTGATAAGGGAAGGAATATAGGACAAAATAATATTTTCTTCATTATCAGTAGGAGGAGAGTCTTCAGAGAAGAGGGTAGAGAATTATGAAATAGCCTCCTGGAACAAAGCTGGCCAGGAATTCAGTTGGATACCTTGAGAATTAACCAAAGAAGAGATAGTGCTCTGATTCCGGTGAGATTGCACTGTTTTATGGAAAAAGGTAGTGTTTCGATCACCTTCCTGGAGCCAATCAACTCGAGCCTTTTGCTTCCAAAAAATTTCCTCTCAAAGTTCCCATTCTTCTAGAGCTCTAGAAGTAAGGGATTCAGCCTGGCCAAGATCCTCTGAGAAACCTTGATCTCTAATCTCCCTTGTGACAACACCAAGATTTTGTTGAGCAAGCCTCTTCATAAAGTGAAGATTCCCAAAGAATTCCCTATTCCATATCTTGAGCTACCTTTTAACATATTGAAGCCTTTTAGAAAATGAGAACATTGTAGTACCATATGCAGGAGCACCATCTTTCCACCAACAAAAAACAAAATCATGAAGAGAGGAGTCACGAAGCCACATCAACTGGAACTTAAAAGGAGGATTCTTCAAAACATAAGCCCCTATAGTGGAAAATTTGATTGGCCAATGATCTGAACCCCTCCAATCAAGGATTTTTGAAGAGATAGTAAGGGTGCCACTAAGCCAAAAGCAAGAAACAAGAAATCTATCTAGGCGTTCTGAGATAGCAGCAACACCAGTCCTGCGATTATTCTAGGTATAGAGGCCATTAGAAGGCTTAACATCAGAGAGATGCAAAAGAGATATGTGTTGCCGAAGAAGAGCAGAAGAAGGCCCCAATCTAGCCAAACCACCATGCTTCTCTTCCAGACTTAAAACTGAATTGAAGTCCCCTGCTAACACCCAAGGATGATAAGGATGACAATTTCTAACATATTGAATATGTTCCAAAAGTTCCTCCTTTCCCACAAGATCAACAGGTGCATACACATTAGTAACCATGATTACCTCTCCTGAGTCTAGAGCAGAAGCTACCATAGAGAGAGCTGAGTGAGAAGACATCTATCCAAGAGGAGAAATTTTTTGAGGATCCCAAAATATTGCTAAACCACCAGCATTTCCTGTTGCCCCAACACACTGGCTTTGGCCACGAGACCAAGTACTAGAGGCATGTTGGACCATAGACTCCACAAAGAGCTTAGTCTCTTGGATACAAAGAACATTAGGACTATGATCAACCACCGAGTTATGAATAGCCTTTTGTCTAGGGATTCTATTCAACCCCCTTACATTCCATGAGAGAATAATCATCATTGGGTAGAATTGGGAAAATGAGAATCCAAAGGTTTCATTGAACCAGACTCAATCAATATATCTCCTATGAGTTTAATCTTCTCTTGGTCTGTTTTGCACCCACTCCTTAGAGGGGGAGTAGAAGAAGCCTTCTTAAAGGGTCGAGGCAGCAACCCCAAGGGGAGAGGAGATCCCTTGCCCTTACCTGATGGTAGCACATCCTTAACCAAGTCAGCCAAAACAACATCATCATCTTCCAACACTGCAGGAGTCACCAAAGCCATTGTCACAAGAGCTACAGGAACCTCACAGTTCTGATATACTACAACTTGAGATGCCCCACAAGCATCATTAGGAACAGATCTCTCATCTAGGCAAACTGGATTAGAAGAGATAGGAGGAGGAATACCCTCCTCTAGAACCATACTATCCAGCACCTCAAAGTAGTTAAAACCTGAATCAGATAATCTTTCTTTCAAAGGCCTCTTTTGACCACGTCCCTTAGCTCGAGGGCGAACAGGGGTAAATCCATCCTTATCCTGCATTTGAGCCTTACCCTTACCTATAGCATCTTGTGGATTCATCCCCTTGGTAGCATTAACCATTTGAGATTGTCCTTTCCCTATAGTATCTGCCAAACCACCAGCATTGCCAGCTGTAGAACGATCCACTCCTTTGAAACTTGAGTTACGGGGGCACTGCCGCAGTAAATGACCATACTCATGACAAATCCGGCAATGGAAAGGGAGGGATTCATAATCTAACTGCTGCACCCAAGAAGAATCCCCCAGACAAATTTCCAAATAATCTGGTAATGGGTTATTCAAATTAATTTCAACACAAATTCTAGCATAAGAAATAACCTTTTTATCGAGGGATTGATGTGCGATTGCAGCTGGCTTCCCCAACAAAGCAACAATTTGTCAAAGGATGTCTTCACGCCAAAATTCCAAGGGAAGACAAGGCAAGCGAACCCAAACTGGCACTGTTGAAGGGAGATCCTCAGCAGAATTAAAACTTGAATGCCAAGGTTTGACAAATAACCCCACATGGTTGTAGAAATAAGGGCCTCCTTCAAAAACATGATCACGATCAGAAATGCAAGAGAATACAACAAAAAAATAACTATTCCCTGCCAACATAATCTCCATATCGCCTTCCACCTTCCAAGAGTGGCGGATCCATGCCTCAAGAGCGGATAGGGAAATTCGGATTCCAAGAAATTTGCATATCAAAGCATGCTTGGTCCAATAATCAATGTCCTCCATTATAGCCGTTGGAGGAATAACCAGAATAGGGCGATCATGGCTACACGGAAAACAACCATTAACTTTTTTCAGCTTGGAGCTCTCCCCTGAATAAAATGATTCAGATCGCATTGCATGAATTTTTGGAGAAGAACCATCTGTTCTCACCAATGGAGAAGAAATCCCAGGCCCTGCCATGCAAACAATAAAACCCCAATCCAAAATTGATTGCAGAAGATCTCCAAAAACACCGACGCAAATTATGTCCAGTAGCTAGCAATCCAAACAGAACAAAAAAATAGTAAAGATCAAACACCAAGAATAGGCTAGGGGAAAAACCCTAGCCCAGCCGGCAGCCAACGCTTCTCCACATCCTCCAGAAAAGCCCAAAATCCCTCGATCATCACCTCAATAAACACAACATGTCATACATGACTATGCCATAAATAAATATACTCAAGAATTTGACCTACATGTCAAACGTAATTCCACCATATGTTTACATCAAGTATAATCTAAAGTACCATATCTTTATGAGCATCATAGAAAATTTCAACTTGCATGTTAGAGATTAAAAAATAAGTAGAATTACAATACCATCTATCATTTGATCCATACAAATTAAGTAAATCATTTTGACATGCTCATCAATCACCTATAAAGATTAGTAGACCCAATTTTCTCATTTCTATGAGCTAGGAAATTTTGAGTCAACAAATGCTACATCTTAACAGTAATATGCATTCATAATTTTATTTATGCAAGTGTTCTTAGCCAACATATAAGAACAAGTTGTGATGTAATGAACTTCTCACCATTTAATCATCACATAAAGTTGTTGGATACAATTGTTCAAATGAGTGTTGTCTTTGATGTTACACAAATTTCATATCAGTCATATGACAGAGTCTACTTAGCTCAGTTGGTCAGCAAGGCAAAAGAAAGAGTCTATCGAGCTCAGTTGGTCAGCAAGGCAAAAGAAGAGTCTACTGAGCTTTCAAGGTTAGCAAAGAAAATCTAGTTGCTATCGAGCTCACTCGGTCATCAAAAGAAAATAGTGTAGGAAATAGTTCCTACTGAGCTCTAATGGATAGTGAAGGAAATTTAGTTCTTATCGAGTTAACTCGACAGCCAAAAGATTTTGTAGATTTTGTAGTATTAACCGAGTTAAGATAGTTAACTCAGGAAATTATTTCTAGAAGTAGTGCTTACCAAGCAAGATCAACCAATGTTGGATTTCATTGTTTTGTGAAATAAAGTTTATTTTTTTAATGTAATATTGGTAGCTGACTGATGTATGGTTTATTGGTAAATGTAAAATGTAAATGAGCCGACTTGATAGTCTGAATGGTATATCTAAGAGGTCAAGTTGTGAATTTCAAGTGTGTGATGGATATGATGTGATGTGAATGTGAAAGAAGTCTGATTATTGTGGAAGCAAATTTTGAAGAATGATCAGAGATCATTGAGGAGATTGAGGAGGATCTAATGGTGTAGAATAGAGATCTATAATCAGCAAATTTAGTTGCATCATATTCAGGTTAATTCATTGTTACGTTCTAATAATTGTGGTAGTGATTTCAAATCTCTTAATAGAGTTGGTTTAACAACCATTTTGTAAATCCTCTAACAAGGTAACAGTTTAGTTGAATTGTTCTAAAGACCTCTAGCAAGGCCACTCCTAATAGGGTGATTAAATCCTCTAATAGGGTCACACCTAATAGTGTGTATTGTAACCTTTAACAAGATTGGCTCCTAACAGGGCTCACTTTAGAAGAGTGAAAATTGGTAGCCAGTTACTTGGTGGTTTTTCCCATATTGGGTTTCCACATTAAATCTGGTGTCTCTTGTGCTCATGTTATTTACTTTTGCATGCATGCTAATAACTATGAATGCCAAAATTTAGTAACAAGTTAATTTACTAAGTTACAAAATTTTTGTGATGTGTTTATTGAGTGACAATAGTAACTAGTTATTTAAAACATCTAAGAGATCAAGAATTATTTTTGTGGTAACAGATTCACCCCCCCTCTTAGTTACTTCACTCATAATTCCAACAATTGGTATCAGAGCTTTTGGTACTTGCAGAAAATTATTTCAAGGATCTAAGATAAAGATTAGGATGTCTTAGAAGAAGGAAATTCCAAGACTTAATAGGGACAACTTCTTAGCATGGCAAGGATTGATGAGACTTCGTCTAGCTTCTATTGGTGATTCAGGGCTGAAGTACCTTGATGAAAAATATGCAAAACCTACTGGTACATTATTTGTCAATGATATTGCTGAAAAAAAGACTCACAACAAGATGATGATAGATATTATATCTCCTCTAAGTTATGAAGAATTTGATGACATCAAAGATTGCAAAATTGATTTTGAAATGTGAAACAAACTGAAAGAAATCTATGGAGGTGATGATAATGTAAGAAGAGCTAAGGTATAAAGTTTGTGAGGAAAATTCGATCAGATGAGGATGAGAGAGGATGAAAACATAGCAAAATATGTTGAAAGAGTTAAAGCAAGTGTTAGTGCAATCAAAGCATCTGGAGGAGATATCAAGGAAGAGATAGTTATAAGTAAAGTTCTTAGAACTCTACTTCCTATTTATGCAATTAGAGTATCTGCAATTCAAGAAAGAAGATGTGAAACAAATCATAAGATAAATCTAGAGGCCATAGTTGGAAGATTGACTACATTCGAGCTAGACAACTATGATAATTATGTTCTAGCTGCCAAGAACATTGAATCAACATTTGAAGCCAAGCTTTCACTGAAAGAAAAAGGCAAGAAGATAAAGAATCCTCAATTAGATAGTGATGAAGAATTGGAATAGAGTTCAAACAGTGATCTTGAGGTAGTTGAAGCTCTACTAGCAAGGAAATATTCAAGAGGCAAAGGGAAATACAAAGGTAAGGTTCATCTAATCTATTTTGCTTGTGAAGAAATTGGACATATTGCTCCTAGGTGCTCAAATAAGCAAAAAAAGGATGAGAAGAAAGGTCACAAGTGCAATAGAAATAAAGACTTTAAATCATTCAAGGATAAAGGTAAGAAAACATGTTTCATGGCTAAAGATTCTAATGATTATGATGATGATGAAGAAAATGAAATTGTTTACATTGTTGTAAAAGATGAGTCTGATAATGATGAAGAAATGGCACTCATTTCTTATGTGAGAAAAAATAATACATGGATTATAGATAGTGGTTGTTCTCATCACATGACTGGTGATAAAACTAAATTTGAAAATTTTGAAGGCTATGACGGCGGCAGTGTAATATTTGGTAACAATGAACCTTGTTGCATAAAAGGAAAAGGAAGAATCTCACTAACCAAGGAACTTGTATGTGATAATGCATATTGGGTAGAAGGACTATAGCACAATCTGTTGAGTGTGGCATAGCTACTCAATAATGGATTCAAAGTGGAACTCATGCATAGAAAAGTAAGACTGCTAGATGACAAAGGTAAGTTGATTGGATTAGGCATGCAAACAAAAGGTAACTTGTTTTATCTTGAACTTAGTGAATGTTCATGTTTTATTGCTCAAGTTGAAGAAAGTTGGTTATGGCATAGGATTTTATGTCATGAGAACTTTGATAACTCAGTAAAAATAAGAAAATTCTGAAAGTAAGAGGCATTCCTAATGTAAAGAAACCTAAGGTTGGTCTATGCAAGAATTGTCAAATTGGCAAGATGGGAAGGACTAGCTTTAAAAGCAAGAACTATCAGTCTGAAGAAATTTTAGAAATTGTGCATACTAATTTGTGTGGACCTATTAGAATTGAAAGTATACTAGTGCAAAATTCTTCATTCTTTTTGTTGACGATAACTCAAGAATGATGACTGTCATGTACCTAAGAGAGAAATCAGAAGCATTTGAAAAGTTCAAATGGTATTTGGCCAGAGTAGAAAAAGAAACAAGCAAAAGAATAAAATGTTTAAGGTTAGATAGAGGAGGTGAATTCATTTCACATGAGTTCAATAACTTTTGCATTGAAAGGGGAATCAAAAGACAGGCTTCAACACTTGGAACTCCTGAACAAAATGGAATAGCTAAAAGAAGGAACAGATCTATCATGGATTGTGCAAGAACCTTAATGATTGAAAAGACGATTGCTATCAAATACTGTAAGGAAGCTATTAGCACTGCAATTCATATCTTAAACTAAGTATAGCTGAAAAAGGACTCATTCAAAACTTCCTATGAGTTATGGTATGGCTATAAACCCAATGTAAGTTACCTAAAAGTATTTGTAAGCAAATGTTACTGTTATCTATTTTTTCTCCCACCAAAAATTTGAATTCAAACATTTGAGCCCATCCAATGGTCATCTTCCATATTTAAGTATTATTCAAATGTCATGGAAATATCAAAAAATAAAATGATTAAAACTTTGGGGTATTTCCTTATTTCCTATTTTGTTTTCGCTGGCCTACAACTTGTCCCACCATTGGATCTTGTTACGATCTACAGATGTCACCATCTCGCTATGAAAAGTTGCAAGGTTTTTTGCCATAGCAAGATAGCGACCATCAAAATTTTGGCTGCGGTACTGAAAATAAATTTTGATGCCAATTTTTGGTGACCCACCAGAGCTCGTTATGTCGCTATCAAAAAATTTGTGCTTATTGCCATTAGCGACATAGCACCTAGATGGAAAATAATACTACGGTGACATTTTAGATGGGGTGGGCCCCAGGTAGGTGATTTGTTAGGAATGAATTGTGTAGACTAAAAGACACGACATCATCCTACTCAACATTTGTAGGTTGAAAGTGTTGACTCCACTAGAGCTCACTATGTCACTATCGGGAAACTTGTTCTTCTCGTCGTTAGTGACATAGCGCCCAATCGGTAAATAAACACATGGTGGGACCTCAAACAATGTGGAAAGGTGACTAGGATGAAAGTAAGGTTTTGGTTTTTTTCCAACAGTGCAGGGTTTTCTTGCGTCAGTAGTACCTGGACCCACATCCATTCATAAAGCATGTCAATGATCTTGATCGTCAGATCAATGCAGAATCAACAATCCTTGCTATCTTGTTATGGAAAGTTGCAAGTTGTTTAGTCATAGTGGCATAGCAAGTATGGGACCCACCACTCTTTAGGGTACTGTGTGCAATTTCTCTACCCTTGATTTGATCTTGGATTGATGGCCATTTCTATCTTGCTATGGTGAGTTGCACAAGGGTTACAAACAACGACATAGCAACAAGGGGCCCACCATATTTCTCTTCAGTGATGAATCAAATGTCTTCCACACGATCAATGAGGATCGACGGCCATCGCTATCTTGCCATGAAGAGTTTCTCAGAGGATATGTATAGCAAGATAATTATTCAGTGCCATGTGTCCTCAAAATTCTATGGGGTCTAGTTCAAAGCACCAATAGTGAAAGAAAGGATCAAAGAAAAATCAACGACCATCGCTATCTCGCTATGGTAAGGTGCTCACTATTTATGTATAGCAAGATAGTGATTTAGCGACACGTGTCCTTATAGGCCCAAGGAGATAATGCTATAGTTAGAGGTTGATAGTTGGGAGACTGCCATGGTCAAGGTTTTGAGGAGGTGGCTTAGTTAGTTGGTCAACCATGTGGAGACTTTGTGGGGTGAAAAAATGAAATGAAATCATTGGTCCACATGGCTCATCTTGTGGCAAAAATTGGTTAACTATTTGACCTTGCTGATTCATGAGCTAGAAATTAGGGAGATCGAGTTTTGTTGCATGATCTAATCCTTGTGATCAATGCCAACCACTCTTGTATGAATGCTGGACTCAGTGAATGAAGGAGAACACTCCACCACCTTAATTCATCCATTTTTTTGGTCAGGATGGTTTAATGGCACCATTTCTATCAGAGCCCTATTTCAACAAATATCAAATTTTCTCCAGATCTTTTTAGAGACTTAATGGCAATGGCTATAGAGTAACTTCAGTTAGGAAATATCTTAGTTATGCGTGAGCTATAAAGGAAATTTTTGTAGATTTTGTATGGGTTGACTCTTCTTTGACTTCTCTGATATTGCTCTGCAATTTCATGTGTAAATTTCCTTTTCCTCTGAACTATATCACATTCTGCCTTATCTCCTTCATCCATTGATGTAAAGTGCAAGAATTATTTGCCTCTCATTGGTGTATTGTAGAGATTTGCAATCTTGCATGACTGTATCTCTTTTGGCCTATAAATGATATATAACTAAATCTTGTCTTTCCTTGTGTCATTCATTTGGGTTTTTTGATCTGCATATGATTGTTGTTAGATTAAAGCAAGTCTAGATGTGTATATCTCTTGGTGTCATGGTGGTTCAATAGTTCATGTATGGGAGAGATTGGTTTGAACACTCTATTTTGGTGCATCACCCCCTTAGGTTAGAGTAGGTAGATTTGATTTCATGCATTCCTTCTCCAAATAGTAAAGGAAGTCGACCTTCTCCAGAGACTCAACCTCACAGTTCAAGTCACATATCTTGGAGGTTCTTTCCATGTTTCACAAGGTTGTCCTTAGGTAAAAACTTTAGAAAAAGGTGCAAACCTCTGTGACAATAGTTACATCTTGAAAGAATCTAGAAAACGTAAATTTGATGTGAAGGGTGATGAAGGAATATTTTTGGGATATTATTGCAAAAGTAAAGCATATAGATGTTTGAATTTGTCTACTCACAAAGTCATACAAAGTGCACATGTAAAAGTTGATGAGTTTGCAGAAAGAATTGAAGAAGAAAGAAAAAGTGAACCTGAAGCCTACAAGAGATTTGTTTTAATTGAACCTGATACAGTGCCAAGCCCACCTGTAAATTAGAAATCTCCTACTTTAGAATCTTCTGTAACTGAGTTGCAGGAAGTTCAAACTGAGCTAATGCCTACCGAGTTGCAAGGACCCAAGTTGTAAATAGAAGCTACCAAATCAATAGCTACTGAGCCTGAGAAACCAGAACCAGAACCAGAAGTTGAAGCACAAAAGGATAACAATACAAGTCATTCAAAAGGAAAGCAGCCTATGCTAGCCAAGTATGTCAGGAAGCATCATACACTAGATTAGATCATTGGAGATAAATCTAAAGAAACAATGACAAGAATTAGGTTGAAAGGCACTTGTTTACTTGCTGATTTTGAACCTAGAAATGTCAAAGATGCATTAAAAAATGAAAGTTGGATTGAAGCTATGAATGAAGAGATAGAACAGATAGAGAAAAACAAAACATGGACTCTTGTACCTAGGCCTAAAGACAAAAATGTGATTGGAACTAAGTGGGTATTCAGAAACAAGTTAGATGAAGATGGTAAGGTGACAAGGAAAAAAGATAGATTGGTATGAAAAGGATACTCTCAAGAAGAAGGTATAGACTATGGAGAGACTTTTGCTCCTATTGCAAGATTGGAAGGTGTCATAACCTTACTTGCATATGCTGCATACAAAGGATTCAAAGTTTATCAGATGGATGTCAAGTCAACATTTTTCAATGGCATATTGGATGAAGAGGTTTACATTGAATAGCTTGAAGGTTTTGTTGATCTAGACAAGAAGGACATGGTTTACAAATTGCATAAAGCATTATATGGTCTGAAACAAGCCCCTAGAGCATGGTATGAAAGATTGCATAACTATCTTATTCAGATTGGTTTTCAAAGAACTAATGATAATAGTAGCTTGTACATAAAGGAAGGACCAGATAATAAGATTATTTTGGTAGAAATACTTGTAGATGATACTTTGTTCATAGAAAATGATGATCTTTGCAAAGAATTTTTAGAACAAATGAACAAGGAATATGAAATGTCAATGTTTAGAGAGATCAAATTCTTTGTTGGTCTTCAAATTCATCAGAGTAAGAATGGCAATTACATCACTCAATCTAAATACATCAAGGAGATACCTAAAAAAGTTTGGTATGGAAGACTGCAAACTAGTTGGGACTCCTATGTGTACTTGGATTGAAGCTTACCAAGAATGATGAATCAAAGGAAGTGGATCAAATATTGTATAGATCTATGATTGGAAAGTTGTAGTATGTAGTACATACAAGACCAGATATAGCAAGATTCTTAGCAAAACTAAAAGAAAATCACATGATGGCAATCAAGAGAATCATGAGATACTTGAAAGGAACTGAAGATTATGGATTGTGGTATAAAATTGGAGGAAATCTGGATTTGAAAGTATTCATTGATGCAGATTGAGCAGGAAACATTGATGACAGAAAGAGTACAAGTGGAGGAGCTTTCTTTCTTGGAAAGAGGTTGGTTTCTTGGACAAGTAAAAAGTAGAACTGTACATCTTAGTCCACAACAGAGGTTGAAAATGTTGTAGCAACAATAAACTATTCAAACATTGTTTGGTTCAAACAATTATTGGAAGGTATGAAGCAAGAAATAAAAAAACCTCTTGTTATGTTTTGTGACAATGCAAGTGCAATTAACATATCCAAGAATCCAGTGATGCATTCAAACACTAAGCATATTGCTATAAAGTATCACTTTATTAGAGAATTGGTGCAAGATAAGGAAATCAGATTGGAATGTGTCCATACAAAGGAACAAATTGCTAAAATATTCACAAATCCTTTACCTAAGGATGCATTCTTATATCTAAGAGGTAAGCTAGGGGTCATTCCCCTATCTGAAGCTCACTAAAATATAGTTTTAGTAATGCATCAACAAAAATAGAATTGAAGATCTATCAGTTGATGTAGCAAAGTAATGAAGATATTACATATGAATTAGTACATAAGGTACATTTCTATTCATTTGGTTTATGTTGTCTTTGGAATCTGTTGTCAAAGAGGGATAGTTTACTATCATATCTTTCTGAAATTTGCAAGAAAATGAGAGTTTGTGTAAGAGGGAGAGATTATTATTAAAGAGGGAGATTGCTGTGTTTGAGGATTTTTGTATAAGAGGGAGAAGTATTCCATTAGAAAAGACTTGTTTTCAAATTTCATTTTGCTATGACATGTTGTATTGCCATCAATGCCAAAGAGGGAGATTGTTGGATACAATTGTTCTATTGAGTGTTGTCTTTGATGTTACACAAATGTCATATCAGTCATCTGACAGAGTCTACCGAGCTCAGTTGGTTAGCAAGGCAAAAGACCGAGTCTATCAAGCTCAGTTGGTTAGCAAGGAAAAAGACAGAGTCTATCGAGCTTAGTTGGTAAGCAAGGCAAAAGACAGAGTCTACCGAGCTTTCAAGGTTAGCAAAGAAAATCTAGTTGCTACCGAGCTCACTCAATCATCAAAAGAAAATAGTGTAGGAAATAGTTCCTACTGAGCTCTCATGGATAGTGAAGGAAATTTAGTTCTTACCAAGTTAACTCGATAGCCAAAGGATTTTGCAGTGTTAATTGAGTTAAGATGGTTAACTCAAGAAATTTTTTTTGGAAGTAGTGCTTACTGAGAAAGGTCAGCCAATGTTGGATTTCATTATTTTGTGAAATAAAGTTAATTTGTTTAATGTAATATTGGTAGCCAACTGATGTATGGTTTGCTATTAAATGTAACATGTAAATGAGCTGACTTGATAGTCTAAATGGTATATATAAGAGGTCAAGTTGTGAATTCCAAGTCTATGATGGATTTGATGTGATATGAATGTGAAGGAGGACTAATTATTGTGGAAGCAAATTTTGAAGAATGATCAGAGATCATTGAGGAGATCAAGGCGGATCTAATGGTGTAGAATAGAGATCTATAATGAGCAAATTTAGTTGCATCTTATTCAGGTCAATTCATTGTTACTTTCTAATCATTGTGGAAGTGATTTCAAATCTCTTAACAGAGTTGGTTTAACAACCATTTTGTAAATCCTCTAACAAAATAATAGTTTAGTTGAATTGTTCTAAAGACCTCTAGCAAGGCCACTCCTAACAGGGTCACACCTAATAGTGTGTATTGTAACCTTTAATAGGGTTGGCTCCTAACATGGCTCACTTTAGAAGAGTGAAAATTGGTAGCTAGTTACTTGGTGGTTTATCCCATACTGGGTTTCCATGTTAAATCTGGTGTCTCTTGTGCTCATGTTATTTACTTTTGCATGCATGCTAATAACTATGAATGCGATAATTGATTCACCCTTCCCCCTTCCCCCCCCTCAATAACTTCACTCATAATTCCAAAAAAAGTATGGTTGAGATACTTTCCCAACCAACCACAAAGCCTTACACTTCCTTGGGATCCTACCTAACACGTAGATTTCCCAACCCTACAATTCCCATACAATACAAAAAGGCAGGAGGTATCTAGTGTAGCCGTAAAACATACTACTCTCCACATATGTCTAATCAGCCCTAATCATAGATGTGGGAGGGAGATGGAAGATGGGAAAGCATATTGAACAAACATAAATGCATAGCTTTGGCCAAAAATTTTTACTACCATATTTATATTGGTAGGTGGAGTGAAAAGGAAAGCATCACTTCTACCCTTCCCTATTTGTCCACATTTGACACCCACACTAGACAATAATCTTTCCAAATCTCATACACAAAAAGTAAAATGAGGAAAATATCAATGAAAGACTAATAATGACATGTTCTTCATTAGAATATACTCCCTTATACATCTTATCAATGTTCCACACTAAACATGATATATGACGTCACTTTCAAATCACAGGACTAGCAAAACACACACACCTTAGCCACATTAAGATCAAAGAAATCTTGAAATCAAGATTCATAATTCTTAAATTAAAGTCAAAAAAGGAGGTACAAAACCAATAAAAATAAAAGTGACCAAGAGTCATAATAGATAATGCATCACACATGTCATGAAGTGAACAATAGATAAAGTGAACAAGTCCAAGAATCTCATGAATCTAGTATCAAATTTCTTGCATCACATATAAAGCATGTGTCACTTACACAATATGAAAATATTTTTATTGCTATCACAAGATAAGTGACGCAAGGATGATTTCAAAAGCTAGATTCATAGTCAAACCTAACTTCCTAAACACCTTGGTGAGTGAACATAAAAGAAGAAAACAACATAGAGAACAATGACAAGGAGAGAAGGAAAAATGATACTTTATTAATTCATAAAATTTTCCACATACATGCTAAGTTGTAAGGCCTTATGGGTTATGGCCAACAAGAATTACAAAATCTCGAACTTCAATTTTTATACATCCTTCATTCTAACTCTTCTAGTTTCCTAGATTGTGCACTTCCCCAACCTTATTTAATCTAAACCTAAAAACCCATATTATACTTGCCAAAATGGATTATAAAATGTTTTAGATAATTACATAATAGAAGGCTGACCTCAAAATAGTCTACACACATGCCAAGACAGGATCCTTAAATTAAATTCACAACCTAAATTAAATACATAAGTTGACTCAAAATAAGAACCAATCACATACAAACTCAATCAAAGAGGGAATCAAGTATTAGAAAATATCATGTTCACTTGGAACATGAAGAACACTCAACCACCAAAGCACTCAGTCAATACTAAACAACTTGACCAACATTGAATAACTTAGTCAACACTAAACTTGGTAGCAACTGTAGCTCAAAAACCAATAGAACTTGGCACTAACAAGAAAAAAAAACAAATATAAGTAGGATACAAAGGAAACTCAAGATGATCCTATATTAGATAACTAAGGTTGAAATAAATGATTCTCTCGAATCATGCAAGTATCACAACCCGAGCTAAATCCAACTCATATTGAGAAATGCATGTAGCATCTTCAACTCATCTTTTTGTTCACTTTACCAAATATTCATAGTAATATTTTTGTCTTGTGCTTTTACCAACTCTCTAATCTAATATCTATTAAAGCTCTTCAATTTGCTTCTTAGGATAATCATCTGGTACAACAACTTCATCATCTGACTCATGATACATATGAAAATAAAAAAAATAAGAATATTGGAGATATATCCATGTTATTAGGTAACTCAACTTCATAAGCATTACCACTATCAAACTTCCTCAAAACTCTACAAGGAACAAACTTCTTCAGTTTTAGCTTACTATATGTTCTAATAAGAAATCCTTCCTTCTTGAAATGAACCATCACCTCATCACAAACTTCAAAAACATGATGTCTCCTAGTATTATCAGCATTCTCCTTATACTTTTGATTACTTTTTTCCAATCTCAACTTCACCTCCTCTTGCAAAGACTTCATCAAATCAGAAAATACTTCCCCTTCAACACTTCTCTTCTCCTCACTAGCAACATCCCTCAAATCTAATACTCCTCTAGGCTACATTCTAGTAACAATCTCAAAAGGTATTTTTCCAATACTCCTATTCACAAAATTATTATATGCAAACTTATAGTGTGCCAATACCATATCTTAATTAGCCAACTTATCTCCAACAAAACATCTCAACAAATTACCCAAGCTTCTATTGACAGCCTCTATCTATCCATTTGTATATGGATGGAATGCAAAACTAGACTTCAACTTTGTCTCCATCTTCTTCCACAAATTCCTCCAAAAGTAACCAACAATTTACTATCTCTTTCTGAGATAATACTTCTTGGTAATCCATGCAATCTAAAAAATCCCTTTGAAGAAAATATTAGCAACATGCATGACATCTTATGTCTTCTTACATGGTATGAAATGTGTCATCTTAGAAAATTAATCCACAACAACAAATATGGAATCATACCCTCTTTCTTTCTTAGGTAATCCAAGAACAAAATCCATACTGATGTCACTCCAAGGTTTTTTAGGAACAAAAATAGGTGTATGCAATCTAGTATTCTAACTTACTTCTTTTGCAACTTCACAAATTCCACAACTCCTTACAAACCTCTAAACATCCTTATGCATCTATGGCCAATAGTACTTATCCTTAAGAAAACTCAATGTCTTATCAGTACAAAAGTGTCTAGCCAATCCACTACAATATTTTTCCTTAATCAAAATTAACTCTCATGGAACTTATTGGTATACACAATTGAATTCATTTGAGAAACCTATCTTCTTGAATGAAATAATATTCATACTTACTCAGTTGACTTGATAGATTTGGTGCTCTTCACTCTCTCTATGCCTCAACAAAATCTAGATTAATATTATACAACTCCTTGATCTTGGTCAACAAAGAACTTCTTTTGTGCAATGAATCTACAACTCTATTAGTGAATCCACTTTTATGCTTTATCAAAAATATAAAACTCTCTAACAATATGAATCCCACTTCATATGTCTCTAACTCAACATATGTTGACTTCCCAAATATCATAAATCTTTATTGTTAATATATCATCAATCTGAGCCTAGGAAACCTATATTTCACTGTGATCCTATTAATAGCTCTAGAATTAGTACACATTCTCCATTATCCATTCTTATTAGGTGCCAATACATTAGGTACAACACATGGACTCAAAATTTCTTTGATCAAACCTTTTTGCAAAAACTCTTGTACTTGTCCAATTAAGTTCTTCATTCTTAATAGGTATGAATCTATATGGTGATTTATTCAGTAAACTAGCTCTTGAAATTAGATCCATACACTGACTTATACTTCTTACTCATGATAAACCATCAGGTATGCCCTCTACAAAAATCTCTTTGTATTTATTCAACAACCTTTAAATTTTTGTTGGCACTTGGCTAAAACTATTAGTTTCTATTGTCACTTGGCCTCTACTATCTTCTATTCTTTAACTTCTGTGTATATCTTGGTCATTACTATATTTTGTCACTTGGCCATTCCTACCACAACTCAGCCCTCTAGAAATAATAGAAAAAAAAACTTGGTTCTTTTTCATCTCCTTCTCAAGTTATTTTCCATTAACCATGCAAATTCTAATAATGGTACATTTTACTTCATCAGGAACTTCAATCAAAGGCAACAATGTTTTATTTTCTTCATTCACCCAAAGTGTATATTGATTTAATATACTATCATGCACAACATGTCTGTCATACTACCAAGGTCTACCTAATAGAATATTGTTAGGATTAAACCACGAACAGAAAATAAAAATTACATGCAAATATAACCAATAAAAAAAAATAATAGATCACACAAAAAAGAACACAAGGCATCAAGATTTAACATGGTTCACCCAATCCCTGGGCTACGTCCACCAAACAAAAAGTTCAATATTATTACAATCCAGTGATTACAACTTGATTACAATCTGTAATCCCTTACAACTCAATACCACTGCAAGAACCAATTTCAAATCGCCACTATAAAACAACCCTAACCCTAAGCCCTTTTATACAAGTATTAAACTACTTTAGGGTTACTATATGTTGGCCATAAATTGGCAAATATTAGCCATTACTTTAGTGGCAAATCTACGAATAGTACCAAATTTTTTTTTCAGGGTGATGCCTCGAGCCCCAAAGAATTTATGAAGTAGGTATAGTAATTTCTTGATTAGTCACCACAAACTAACAAATATCACAACAATATTTAGGCATAATATCAAACAAAACTTCATCAAAATAGTTTATAATCTTGAATTTCACAACACAATGCTCACTTACAACAATTTAGGCTCATCCTTGACCCATGAAACATGATAGGGTTTAAGGTTTCCCAACCTTTGCAACTATAAATTTGTAACTAGCTCCTCTAATGCTGAATTCATTGAACTACCACTATCAATAATTAATTTGTAATATTTTCTTGACATCTTACATCTAGCCTTGAAAATACTTCTCCTCAAGATAGGCTCTGCATCAACTATCTTATTACACAAACTTCTCCTTACCACCAAGTTTTCTCCAACCTCAAGCCCAAAAGGTGAACCCTCAAGATCTCTTTAAATTACAACATTTCTATTACCTTGTTTATTTTCACCATAGTATCTATACTCAAAGGATCTATTTCCTTCTTTTCCATATCTGAAACAATTACCACAAAAATCACCTCTAGAATAACAATTATGTCTTCCTTAGTAAGAACTAGTACCTCAGTCATAATTATCAACTTTCCACTTGGTATTTCCTTTTCATAATTTTTCCATTTAAGTTTTCCTTTATCTTGCATAGAATTGTTAGATTTTCCACCTTCTCAATAAGATCTACGTCTACCTCTCTTGAATCCACCACCTCCACCTTTCTATCTATGCTCTTTATTCTTTGTCAATATTTCCTCAGCTTTCAAGGCATATTGCTATGCTTCTTACACACTTTTCAATTTCACAAAACTTAGCTCGTCTTGAATTCTAGATCTCAATCCATTCAAGTACCTTGCAACTTTCTCAACCTCATTATCCACATGTCTGGATCTGATGTCCAATCTATAGAGAGTGCCTTAAAACATAGTAACTGTAATCTTCACCTTTCTATTATTGAGAGTGCCTTAAAACTCAAATAACTTCTCCATATCAGAGATCCAATCCAACACAACATTGGTGTCCAATTTTCCATCATAAGGAACAAATTATATAGTAGGCTTTGAATTTTCCCTAGACAACTCTCTCAATAATATTTCCTCATCTTGATCTTCCTCAAGTTTTTGATTATTGTTTGGTGCCATTACTTCATCATCACTTACATCATCAAGATGCGCTCCTCTCCTCTAGATTGTCTCCACAACATCTAATCCAATTGCAATCTATCTCAATATGTCCATAATAGTAGTGTCATTATTTTCTCTACCTTGAACTATCTTGACAAATAGGTTCTTGCATCATCATAACCCTCTACAAGTTATAGGCCAAATTCATAGATTTTCCACCCTACAACCAATTCCAAATTAGGGTTCTACATGATCCAATCTCCTCAAAATGAACTCCAAGCTCTAATACCACCTGACACAAGGAGGATTTGAAAATCTAGGGCCACAGGTACACCTAACTATCCACAAACCTTGTAGAGTAAACACAATGGAAGTGTGAAGTCAACCAAAATTCATGACATACATAGGGTACATCCCATCCTTTCATTTCAAAAGTACTCATAACTTAGAGAGATAGTAATCAACTCAAAAACTAGAACATATACAAGTACAACATAAGCTTGCTTGACTTATAGTTTTCTATCATAGGGTTATAACTAAGCATAGCGAACTCAAGACCCTAGTATGGAACCAAGAGCTCTAATACCACATGAAAATATTGTCCTTGTAAAACTAGTACAACATCAATAATCTCCATAAAGAGAAAAAATTCAATCAGAGTCAAGGTCATTTAAATATTGACCAATCAACATTATTTTTTAATTATCATCATCTTTAAAAGAAATACACATACATGTACAAGTATGAAGATTAGAGGTAAAAGAAAGAGTTATAAAAGAAACCATAACCTATTACTAGAGTAAAAATATGTTTAGAGCTTCTCATCCAATCTACTAGAGGCTCCACAACCTATCGAAGAACATCAGAGGTGAGAATATTGTAGGAGTTATTTACCACACGACCATAGAGCTATTAAGCTTCCTTAGAGTCTATTGTGACATGAAAGATACCCAGCCCAACATCGAGGAAGTCTAAATAGGTAAAACCAAGAGAGGTAATGAAATTGTGTGGTTAAAATAAATCATGTTCTAAAACCATGGATAGTCAAATCAACATATTTAAAAGAATCATCAATGTTTGTTTATGAACATGTATAGATCTCTTTTATATCACATTCATGCTTTAATCATAGTGGAAATTTTCCTTAGTTTAAAATACTCACAATAAGGTTACCATGAATGAAAAGGACATTCATATCCTATACCATTTTTAAGTCTTACATCTTCAATGTGACAAATCCTTAGAAGTTTGCCATAACCAAAATTCAACTCATAAGGCATAATGACACCAAGTGCATATAAACTATTAGAAGCACCATTAATTTCAACTCAATACCATGTTCTACATTCATGTTATATTCTGAAATCTATAATGTTCCTAAAATGTACAATGATCAAATAAAAAATTGGAGAGATGTAGTTAACATTTACAATTTCAAGAATGAATGTAAAGTCTGAATGAACACAAAATAGGTTTTCCTTGTCAACACATAAGAAATTATAACTAGTATAAGTCCTTGATAGGTTGTCAATAATTCTTACATAAAGAATAATGAATATACATGTTCTACTTTTCTTCTCAAGAGTTAGTGTAACCAATTTGCTAAAATGCAACTCACTATGTACTTTTACATAATGAAGATAATTTCAATCCATCGTTATTTCATAGAATTCACATAACAACAAGGGAAACTCCAACCAATCTAACATTCTAATCATTCATGGATTGTGCATTAAGGTATAATTCCTTGTAATAAATAACCCTTACTCAATTGAATAATTCCAGTGATTCGAGACTCAAAAGAGCTCCTGCACATTATTTTTCTTCAATGTGAAGGAAATGAAAAGTTCCCACAAAACATTCACTAGGTTTGATTCTTACAGCAAAAGATCTTGAGAGGCTTGAAATTAAAAATGAAGAATAGAATTTCAAATTGTAGAATTTCTAGCACAGATCTAGAGATATAAACATATTTGCAGGAAAAATAGAGCAATAAATAAATAGAGAAGATAGAGCTACAAAAAATTCCTCATATTCTATAAGAAGTTGTTGCCATTACAATATCAGAAAATACTATATATAACAATAGATTATGGTAAAGGAGAAAGAAGAGTGACCCTCCTTTACACTAATGTAAATAGAAAAGATGAGAAGGAAAGGAAATGTTGATCCCAAAATCATGGACCATAACTTGCAATCACATACAAATCATCTCTGAACATTTATAGTTTACAGAGTCAGAATAGAGGTAACACTCGGTTAGAATTAAATAACTCTAACACCCCTCCTTAATTCTAACTAAGGAGAATAAAATCTAATGAAGAAAGGATGAAAGATAGAAAACCCAGTGGGCATAACCATCCAAAGAATCATCTGTGACAAGAAAAATGTAGACATTCATCAGACCATAACCATGAAGGTGTTGAATGAAGAACATCCCCTAAAACCATAATGAAGATAAATATAGATATGCATGAGTTCCCACAACGAAACTACTCAAAAAATGAACATATGACAAACAAAGGCAAAACATATGTCAATCAAATTGTAGATATAGACTTAGAAAATAATTTGCATAGCTCCCTCAATCAAAGAATAGATGGCTAACATAGGCAAAAGATCTATCATACAAGGATGCAATTGACACATGAATATGTACAAGTGACCCTAATGACCCTACTCAATCATGCAAGAATAAATTTTTGATTTAAAATATAGGTTCCAATTGTCTATAAATCTAATCAAGTATGGAAGAAAAGAAAGCATTCACAACAAGAGGCATGACATATCCACAATAAAAAGAATATCACTAAAGAGGAAATGAAGATGAGGCCCATGTAGTAAGAGTGTGGCCTTGAGTAGTCTATGATGAAGAAGACTCAGAGGCTAAAATTTTATGATGTTGCATAGCCTTTTCTAAGGCATCTAGTCTCATCCAACATCTTTTGACTTCATGTCCCTCCTTACCATGAAAACTATAAGGCTCATCCAACTTCTTCTTTGTCTTGGACTATTGATTAGATTTGAAATTCCTTTTTTCACTTTTATGCACAACAAGAGTATGAGCTTTGGAACTTTTCAAAGTATACATATTTATGAGCTTATCCTACTCATGTACCAAAGACTCAATGAAAGTGTCGAGAGTGGGCATCTTCCAACTTTTCCCTATCATAAGCCTAATGGTGTGAAAAGAAGAGACAAACAGAACATATTGTGGACCCAATTTTGACAAAATACAAGAATTAATTTTCTTTCTTGTGCAGATTTGTCAATTCCATAATCTTTCAGCTGAAATAATGAAGCCTTGAAATTTGTGAAGAAGTCTTGAATGTTCTCAAAATTACCTAGATCTAATGAGTTGAGCTCATTTTAAAGATGTGACCCTACATCTCATCTTGTTTCCCAAAAAGACCCTCCAATGTAGTCCAAAATTCATTTGGAGTTGTCCATGCTTCAACATGAAATAACAATTCTAAAGAGATAAATAAGCATAGAAGACCAAAAAGCTTCATCCATGTGGTTAAAGAATTAATAATTTTGAACTACAAAAGTGGGGACAATCTCTGTCCCTATAACTATTCAATATAGGCCTTTACTTCTAGGTCGAAGCTAAATCTTGGGCTTCCAGTCAAAATAGTTGTTTGGAGTAAGAAACATAGAGGATGGAAATTTCATGTCCAACAAATTTGATCTTCAACACTTGCAAAAAAAAATGCTCTCTTTCCTAGCAATAGGCTTTGATACCATGTAGAATTTCTATCATAGATCTAGAAATATAAACATATTTACAAGATAAATAGAGCAATAAGGAAATAGAGAAAACCTAGAGCTATGAAAAATTCCTCGTATTCTATAAGGTTGTCATTACAATATCAAAAACTACTGTATATAACAAAATATTATGGTAAAAGAGAAAGAAGAGTACCATTTCACTACACTAATGTAAGCTGAATAGATAAGAAGAAGAGGAAATGTTGAACCCAAAATCATGGATCATAACTTTCAATCACATACAAATCACCGCTCAACATTCATAATTTACAAAGTCTGAGTCGAGGTAATGCCTAGTTAGAATTAAATAACCCAAACACAAATTTGATGTAGTTCAAGTAAGAATAGAAAGTAACTCACTCTTGAATATTGGAAAGAAATAGATAATATGAAAGAGAAATAAATTAATATATATGACTTCACAATCATGTTCTTTATAATCATAGCATTCTTGTCACTAATTCTAGAGTCATCCACAAGTCTATTCATATTCATATTCATATTTAAGTCTTCTCATTTAAAAGCTTGGTACTGCAACACATAAATGGTTGCATAATTTATTTTATCAGCCTTTTCATTAGAAAATAAGATATATTATTCTATGATTCAACATATTTTACATCAGATCATATTCTTAATTATCTATTCAACATTTTCCAAAGTACATTGTTTCCTATAGATAGTTATCTCACATCTTATATTTAAACAAGCTTCTAAGTGTAACACAAACAACAATCATATGGATGTACATATATTTTTTTCTACCAAATTAATTCCCATTTCAAGGATGTAATACACTTCTGGCAAAAAAGGGCATATAATAAATGTAAAGACTACTACAAAAAAATCTCTAGAATTTTCTTGAAACAATGTTCCCTTCTCAAGATGACATTCAAGATAACACCATTTCGAACTGAAAAAATATTATGCATTCCAATTTCCAAATAAAAAGTTTTGAATGGTATAGATTTTTAACATTAGTGAGAGCATTTTTCCTATGTTGAAATTTATGATTTATAGTTCATTAAGTGTATTTAAATAGACTTGTAATAGTTTGAGGTGTCATGTACCTAGTGTATACTTTATCAAGACCTATGAGTTGAAATTTTTATTTTATTTTATTTTTATTGTGTGGCATTTAAGGTCAAACTCTTCCTATTACTGATTTCAATCTATCAACCAACTCAGATTTAAGCATGAACCTTGGTCATTATTCCTCACTAACAGACCTACAGATCATACTTTATTTCTCTACCTAATTATTTGATTTAGAAAAATGTGTTTCATTTGAATGAAATGCTTGTTTATTAGAAAGTTAGACCATATTTGACAAATGAGTGAAGACCAATGCTCTGTGTTGCTAAATATGTTGGAAATGGAAAGGAGTAACTGAGAGGGGAGGGGTGAATCAATTACTATAAAAATAAATCCAAAGTCCCTTTAAGATGTCAACATAATACAAACCCAAAACTTTTCATAACTTGATTAACACTGAATATTCTATTGTAACTCGGTTAACATTGAATATACTATTGTAACTTGGTTAACACTTAATATTACTGTCACTCGGTTAACACATATATCTTAAGATATTAATGTGATTAGCCTTTATGAACTTAGTTGTAGAAACATAAAGGAAATAACATGAACACAAGAGACACCAAGATTTAACGTGGAAACCCAATTTGAGAAAACTAAAAGATTTAACGTGGAAACCCAATTTGAGAAAACCACCAATTGCAACTAGTTACTATTCTTCACTCTTCTAAAATAAGCCTTGTTATGAATAAACCCTGTTAAAAGTTACAAAATACACTGTTAGGTGTGACCTTGTTAGAAGATTTAATTCACCCTAGTAAGAGTGGTCTTGTTAGGGGTCTTTAGACACTTCAGTTAGAAATGCCACCTTGTTAGAGGATTTGTTGAATAACTATTAGGATAACTCTATTAAGAGATTTGATTCACTGCTACAATTATTAGAGAGTAACAATGACTTGACCTGATTGCTGATGCAACTAAATTTGCTAATTTAGATCTTAGTTCTGGCTTGATTACTTGATACTCCTTGATCAAAATGTTCTTTGTAGCTTGGTCAACTCGGATGCTCTGCCCTTTACATATATCCTTCAAATTTGATTCCTTAATTCTGTAGACACCTAAAAACTTTTAGAAAATAAAGTATTTTTATTTTTTTTTAAATTCCTGATGACATCATCATTTATTAATTAATTTATTTTTATGCCATTAAATCCCTTTATCTTAATTAAAAATATTTAATTAAGGAATCCCTCCCAAAAATGTTTAAATCTTATTTAAACATTATTTCCTTATTTATTAATTATTTAATTAATAAATTGACCAAAAAACCCAAAATAAATAAAAAATTTATTTTTTGCCCAAAACTTGGCCAATTTCCTTAAGACCACTAACCTCTTCCAAAATCTTCTAATCCTTCTTTAATTTTGATTAAAGGATAATCCCATCATTTCCTACCCCTAATCCCAACTCAAAATATTTAATTAAGATTAAATATTAATCCTCATGTTTATTAAAAAAGTTTTAATAAATATCTCCTCAACCCAAACCCTTGAAATAAATAAAATTTTATTTATTTCCTAAAAATCTAATTTATCCTCATCCTAAGAAGTTCTAGACTCTTCTAGAAAGTCTTCATCCTCATCCTAGGAAGTTCTAGACTATTCTAGAAAGTCTTTATCCTCATCCAAAGTCTAGACTCTTCTAGAAGATGTCTTTAAACCTAATCCTAATCCCCTCCTAACCTTGTCACATTCTCTAAACATTGGTTAAGACTTACTAACCTAAGCCAAAGTTAACAAATATCTCCTCCTTCACCCACCCTCATTAAATGCCATCCACTTGCCTATCCCTAAGCTAATCCTAAACCATCCTAATCCATCCTCTAATCATTTGCACAATCCTAAGCAAGCTTAAAACCTTCCTAATCAAGCCCAAGTCAAAATTCCTCTCATCTTCAAAATATCCCAACCATAAAACTTTATGAAGCCCACTAGGTCATAAATGACTCTTCCAAGCCCTTTTATTGCTCTTACAAGCCATTATGAGGGTCTTTATGAAGATTTTATCCCTTGAGCCTCCTTTGTTGACTCATCCTTCCCATTTACTCCATCCTCTCACCCTGTGACATGTGTCACTCCTTGATTGGCTGTTAGGAAGCACAATCTATGTGCTCTCCTCTCATGCAATCTGAGCCCTCCATGAGCTTTTTCCCATCCTTGCATCTTAGCCCTCAATCCCTCAAGCCTCTTGCCTATAAATTGGATCCTTCCCCTTTGCAAACCAACACAATCCATGAAGTAAAGTCATAATGCCATTTTAAGAAGCCATTTTACATCAAAACCATACACTCACACCCAAATTCCAACTCCATTTGAAGCCCTTTTTGAAGCATAAGCTTGAGCATACATCCTATCTATTTAGACAAAACCACTCAACAAGAGAGCTTCTTATTGAGAGAGCCCATTAATGGCTCATATTCTTAATTGAGAGCTCATCTTAGTCTATCTTGAAGTTTATGAATTTTTTTTAGTTTGTAGAAGCTTTATTTAAATTTGGTTTCTATTAGCATACTAACATTGCTCATATACATTTTGGCACGCTCGATGAGACCCCGCATGGGTCATCTTCATTAGCCTTTTTAGTCAAGTTTTGTATGTCATTTGCTAATTTTGGCTATTTTTTCTTATTTTTGTGATTGGTAGGATTGTATAAATTGGTTTTGTAGGTCCACATGAGCATGAAGAAGAAAAAGGAACTCATAGTCTATCTGATAGTGTTTGCAGATTTTTTAAGCTTATAGGTGGACAAAGCACTTGGAATTCTTCTTCCTCTTCTTGTCTATATTCTTCTTATTCCATCTACTTCTTTTTCTTCTTCTTGTGGGAGATCTTGGCCATTTTTTTTTTAAGGAAACAAAATCATACACACTTCTTTTTAGTGCTTAAAATGAACCCCTAAATCATACTTAAATCCATTAAAAACTAAAAATTTGCAAAAAAAAAAGCCTTTTAACAAGTGAAACTAAACCAATCCAATCATTTGCATCCTTGCAACATCAAGGTTTTAGATGCATTCATGCAAAGTTAGGAACACTTCATTTTTGGGAATTTAAAAAGAACTTCAAGTTTCCATTTCAAAAGGTTCAAAATCAACACTAAGTGCACACTAAAATCTAAATCAAACTCAAAGCATCAATCAAGGATAAAATGAACCTCATTTGCAAATATTTTAAAGTTCTTTTAAAAATCTCATGAAAACTAAGAGTCCTAAATGGTTGCCAAAATTTTCCTAAAAGCTTTTTTATTTGTTCCAAACAAATGTCTTGTTGCAAAATCTTGAATGTTTCTTAGGTTTTTTATGCATCAAAATAATCTAAGAATATCATTTTTGGGCTTAAAACATGCAAACTGGAACACAAAATCTTGAATGAAAAGCAAAGTCCAAAGAGTCATTTTCACTTTTGAGTCCAAAAACAATCTTGAATGATCTAAGGTTAAAACAAAGCACTTCAAAGTTCTTAAAACAACACACAAAATCTCAATCTTGAATGCTCAAAGAAAAAAAAAACTTTAATGTTTAATCACTTGTCTTTGAATGCATGTTGCTAAAATCACTCTTGAGTGCCATGGATTAAAATAAAGTTTTTTTTATTTTTATGAATGCATGATTAAAACAAAAAATACAATCTTGAATGCAAAAGGTCAATTAACCATTGCAATATCAAACACTTCATTTGGACCTTTTAAAATTGAACAAAACAAATCTCTTTTCCACATGCAATTTAGGAAAAGTTTGATTTTTGGACATTTAAGAAACCTCGTTAAGTTAAATACAAATTTGCAAAAATCAATTTGAGTAGTTCCTTGGACTCACCTCTTTTCTAATCACCCATCAATTCAACCATTGGTTGCAATTTCAGCACCATTTATGGGGATGGGTCTACTTGAAAAAGGTGTTAAATGTTTCACTATCTAACTCACTCACTTGGTCTTTGAACGTTTGCTTTAACTTTATTAAAATTCTTAAATGACCAAAACTCTAGATTAAATCGATCACACTTCAAGTTTGGGCTCTAAAATTGAACAACTATTGACATGGAGGGCCTCTGGGCGCGCGCTTGACAATCAAGTTTCACACATCTTTGTTTTGGGCTTAAAACAAAATCACACCAACTCTTGAATGCCTTAAAGAAAATTAATCGATACTTGAGATGGAGGGCCTCTGGGTGCGCGGGTTTACTTTTTTGTTGATCCTAACTCTTCTTCTTGTATTCATTCTTCGCTTGATTTTTCTTTGTTGGCGCATTTCAAAGTTGGAATTGAACATTATCTCTTAAACATGAGTGCTTGCAAAGTCTATATCAGCACACATTAGAGTCAGTTGGTAAAAAGAACAAGCATGTTTTTTAGCCCAAGGTCATCCAAGTCTTCTCTCCCCTTGTCATCTTTTGAGGCCATCTTAGGTGCATAAGATTAGGATCCAAAACCTTGTTTCTTTTTAGGAGGCCTACTTGGGGATTTCATCACCCCTTGGACTACCTCAACTCTAGCGTTTCGGCAGAGTATAAGAACTGGGAGGTGAATTGGAAGACACCTCTCTTGGGATCAAGATTTTGTCACTCGGGCTAAGCCTCAAGGAAATTTATACCCTTGAGAAGTGAAAGAGGAGAAGTGGGTTACTACTCCTCTCAGCTGTGTGACATCTTTTTGGTTTCATCTATGGATTGTGGCCTCATGTACCTTGGGTATATCGAGGACTCCCTAGCTAAACCAACTGTCAGCCTTGTAGACAACCATCTAAGATGTTAATGTGTTTGAAGTGACTGATTGAAACATTTGTAAAACATACACACTCCTTGGTGCAAGTATCACATTCTAGGAATCAAAACTTCTATTTGGTTGTTTCTATATTTTGCTTGGTTTTTTACTTATTGAATGCATGTTTGCCAAACTGGGTCAATCCTAGCTTAGGGCACACTTAGCGTAGTCACTGCCTTTTCCAGAAGTTGAACAAGTTGAAGAAAAACAACCAAGATCTCTCAAAGCTAAGAAGATTCAGGAATTGATGTCAGAGCAACCCAAAACCAAACAGAAGTTTCACAAAGTCAAACTCAAGCCATCTTAGGCATACCAAGAATTTTCAGCCAAGAGAAAGGAACTAACACCAAGCCCTCAAATTGCCAAACTCCACAAAGTAGAGGACAAAGCTGCTGAAAAAGCCCTTCAAGATGCTTGGTTAGATTGCACCATCCAATTTAACCAACATCCAGGAGTTAACAATGCTTATGCCTTACCAACTAGGCATGATTTCTATGATTAGACCCCCTTGTTTCTCCACATCTTCTTGCATAAGCTTCACTCTTGCATTAGAGTCATCTTTTTAGGTAAGTTAGCCATCCTTAGTCATTCCCTTAAAGCATTTTAGCTCATTCCTCTCATTTAGAACCAAACCATCTAGCCAGCAATCAAAACCTCACATCCAAGCCTTCAAAATTGTTGTCACCCTGCCAAAAGTTTGCCATTCCTAAAAACTTCCAAAACCATCAATCTCACCAAGGTTATCCCTTTGATAGAGCTTTGTCACTTGTCATCCCTCATCACCTTGAGCTAAAGGTTGGGATCCACAAGTGGTCAATCTCGTGTTCTTCCTAAAGGATCATCAGTCTATCCTTAAGTTGACACAATCACCACCAAGCTTGCACATAGGAAAGCAGACCTTTCATGCTTTGGAAACATATCTTTGAAGGTAGAATCCTCAACCCAATCCTCCTTAGGTTTTTTCATACAGCTTTGCCTCAACATAGGAAATAATTTTCATAGAAAAGCCTTCCTCTTTTGCCTCCATCAGCATTGTTGCATCTCATACCTAGGAAACATTCTGCATTTTTCATTTGGATCCAATAGCATTGCTCCCCTTGAGAACTCAACCATCCTTTAGCTTAGAGAACACCATACCATCACCTACTAACATTGAAGCTTTCATGAACTAACCAGGAAATGCAGTATTGCTGAATGCCATTAGAGACAAAAACAAGGAAACAATCATGGCTAACTTTCGAAGGGACAACATTGGAGCCTTCGACTTTGGAAGACCTCCTCCCCTATCAGAGCCATCTCACCCATTGTTTGGATAAATCCCACCACCCATAGGCTCTTACGATTCAAATTATCCTCAATATATGCCAAAAGAAGAGCCTCAACCCACCCCATATGATCCAATAGACCCAAACATAATAGCCTCCACTCAAGTTGAAATCTCCCTTCCACAAGCCAATCCAGCCACCACCACTCCACCATTGGTCCATACCACTTCACCCCAAACCCCCTTCGCCCAAAACACCTCATCATTCATTGCCTTCACTATTGCTGCTGCTACCCCCCAACCCAGCCTTCCAAATCCACCCATCTCCCAAATCAGTGCTATCATCTTTGGCCAACCACAACAATATACAATTGGGATGCCACCCATGGGGCCAAGTAATCAACCTTTTATCTCCCCCAGCCTATTTACCTCTACTCAAAACACAATTCCATCATTTCCACTAGGTCCTTGGAGCTCAGTGCCATCAGCCACAAATCCACAAGCTACTACCTTCACTCCACAAAGCTATCACACCCCACAAGCTACTACCAATGTTTTTCCAAGCTCTCAAGTGACCCAAGCTCTTGCCACCACTTTACCAAGCTTTCAAATCTAGCCACTAGGCTATCAAACCCCATTAGTTCCATTCCCAAGCTTTCAATTTCCACCACCTCCACCACCAACTAATCCATTACCTCCTATCACCAACAATTTTCTATGCCACTTCTAGGAGGAGATCCACCGCCACCAACCACCAATTACTTGGCCTCCTTCGCCATGCAGACACCTTCCCAAATGGGGGCACAACCCACATATATTGGTCAAACTCCTCAAATCCAAAGTCAAGTTCCACAAGCTCCCCGATCCTTTCCCCAAGCTTCACAACCATCTTATACCTTACCTCCACAAAGAAATCCATTTATCCCATAGCCAACTTATGTTCCTCAATCCCAACCTCAAATCCAATATCAACAACAAGCCTCGCAACACATGCAGCAATATGTGCCACCTCCACCTCAGCAACCCATCATCCACCATTCAGTTGCCCAAGCCATGTATAATCCCTACCAGCCCATACCTCAAAGCCATCCATATTCCATTGCCCCATCTAGCACATATCTACCTCAGGGCACTCCTACATTGGGGGCACCCCAGCCATCACCCATTAATGCAGAATGGGAAGCCATGAAGATAGCTTTGAAAAAAATCCAAGAGGGAAATGATCCAAAAACCTTCAAGTTTGATAATGTGTTTCCTTACCCATTTGACAGAGCCATTACCATGACACCATTTTCCAAGCATTTTAAGACACCAAAATTTGACAAATTTAGAGGAAAAGGAGACCTTGTCACACATATCAAAAAATTTTACATGCACTGCCAAGAAGTGGCATATGATGATGTCTTCCTCTTGCATCTCTTTCCCAAAAGCTTGGCCAGAACAGCTCTTGAATGGTTTTATAGAATACCATATGGCACAATTAAAAATTTTGCTGAATTACCTGAGGCATTTGTAGCCCAATATGCCCATCTTGTTGAAACAGAGCTATCATTAGTTGATCTTGTCCACATTAAGCAAAAAGGTGGAGAACGCCTTCCCGAATATCTAAAAAGATGGCAAACCCTTACCACCTGCATATCTTGCACCTTGCCAAAGCGCCATTTGGTGAAAATGTTTATTGATAATGCCCATCCTAGCTTGGCTCACCACATGACCATGAACTATTTACAGACCTACAAAGACATCAAAGAGAAATGAATGATCCTTGAACAAGGACTCATTAAAGATGGTGTGGTCAAGATTTACAAGGAAGCCAACCAAAATCAATCACATTCCAATGACAAGTCTAAGTATTGGAACAAAAACAAGCACATTGCAACAGATGGCATCACTGACACATGACATGTGAATATTGTTGGTCCTTCCCAAAATCAGTCTAACCCACCATATCAATCAAATAATCAACAAGCTATCAACTACCAACAATAGAATAACCAAAGCTATCAAAACCACAATCCAAGACCCAACTTTCAAGGGTCTAGCAATCAAGCTAATGCCATCAATGTAGTTGCAGGGTAAAAGCCCAGATTCCAACTTGCACCTAGAAATTATACACCCCTTGGTGAACCTTTGGATGTCATTTTTGAGAAATTAGTCAAGAAAAACCTCATCAAATTTCCTCCTACCCAGCAAATCGACCCAAGCCAATCCAAAGTTGCATGGTACAAAGACAATGAGTACTACAAATTTCATAGGGTAAAAGGTCACACCACCCTCAGATGCATGAAACTGAAAGATTATGTGCAGGACCTCATTGATCGGAAAGAAATCATTGTTGGTGCTCAAACCTCTCCCAATGCAGGCTTACAGATCTATCAAAATGCTTTTCCTCCTCACAACAACAAAAATCCTAGAAAAGCACCTATCCAAGACAACAACAACAACACCAACAACCGCTAGCCAAACCAACAACATGGGAAGAACAATGACCACACTTCATCCTATATAGACTATGGTAGCTTCATAGGTTGTATATCCGAGAAAGAGTCTTCTGTCAATGTTATCAATATCCAAGGACCAAACAATGAGTGTGTCATCACCACTTGAAGAGTGCAATTTAACATCGCAGGCCCACCAGTTTCACTAGCACCATCAGCTCCATCAAAAACCAGTACAATATCTTGGAACACCTTGGGAACATGCCAGCCCAAATCTCCATTTTAGACCTTCTACGCACCAGTCCTGTGTACAAGAACATCCTTGATAGTGCTCTTATAGAATCCCATGTCCCTTCAGATATCAACGCTACTGATTTTCATAATCTTGTTGGACACCTATCCTCCTCATGTGCCCTATCATTCAAACCCACCGACATACCTGTGGTCGAGCCAGATCACACCCTTCCACTTCGCATAGCCATCATGGTATCCAATTTTGCCATGAAAAGAGTAATGATAGATAATGGATCAGCCTTGAATATTTTCACCCTAGAATTTATAAAACAACCTGGGTATTCTGAGGCAAATATCATTAGTGAGGTTATCACCATCAAAGCTTATGACAACTTGGAAAGAACCACAAACGGAACTACTTTGCTACCAATCAAGGTTGGGCAAGTCATCCAAGTGACACTCTACCATGTTATTGATCTAAACCTACCATTTAACATCCTCCTTGATCACCCATGGATTCATGCCATGAAAGCCATTCCATCCACTTACCATCATTGCATCAAATTTCCACATCAAGGCACTGAGGTAACCATACATGCCGATCCGAAACCCTTTGCTTACTGCAATGTGGTTGAAGCTTCATATACAAACCATTCCCCTGGAATTGATATTGGCACATCCATCACCAGCTCATCCCACACTTGTAATGACCCAAAAACCATCCTCGCCTCCGCCCTGTCGATCGTGAAGATCAATAACAAAGGCTATGGAGAGTATAGTCTGTTAGATGCATTTGCTGTCGGGGCACTCCCACTTGATCCACATGCCCATGAACAACTAAAATATCACAAAGCTAAGGAGATTCCACCTCCCTAATATAAACAGTTTGGCCCAACAACCTTTGTATCCTCAAAAATCCCTCTTCATGAGGAGCTCACTCCAGATATCAACAATTGGTTACATAAGGATGCACCTCAAAGAAATCAAGCATGCCTTGATCACTTCAGCTAGAAGTATCCCCAAGAACATAAGCTCATCACTAAAAAATGGAACTATCAAGGTGGTGGTCTAGGACCAGAAGAAAGAGGCATGCAGTGCCCCATCGATGCACACAAGTGGGAATCGAAGTCAGGTCTTGGCTTTGGCATACCCACAACTGGGGGCACCAATATAGATGGTCACACTTTTTCGAACATTCACCGTGACCTTGTCGAAATTGAAGACATTCCTAAGGAAGTTGAAAAGAGAGCCTATGATGATATCCCAGACTAAATCTCCCTCGGAGACTCTGTTCTCTAAGAACTATCCATCCACCTCATTGACCTACCACTCACCCATCCACAACCCATAGATTGGGACCAACCAAGCGTCATACACATTGATGAGTTCACGTCAGAGGAAGCGCTTCTGAGATTCATGGGAACTGAAACACCTCACAAGAAAAAAAAGCTAGATTCTACCTATATATATAAGCTAGATCCCAAGGGGTATTTTGGAGAAAATCCCCAACCTAGTTCTGATATACCCAAAACTAGAACTAAGGTGAATCTGAGACTAGCTATAGCAATGAAGAGAACCCGTCAGCAAGAAAATCCAGAGCCACAATTAGAACATGAAGATTTAGCATTGCCTCCTTAAGATAATCAACCAAAGGTGTCTTCTATTCTAATTGAGGATACTCAAGAAGTCAACATTAGTTCTTCAAAGATCCCCAGACTTGTTCACATTGCTGCATCCCTATCAAAAGACCAAGCTGATCTCCTCTTTGAGGTCTTAAGAGAGAACATTGGCCAATTTGCATGGTCATATCAGGACATGCCAGGACTTGATCCAAAGCTTGTAGTTCATCATCTTGCAGTCGATCCAAAGATCAAGCCTGTCAGACAAAAGCTTAGAAAAATGCATCCCAAGGTGGCATTACTGGTCAAAGCTGAATTAGAGAGAATGTTGGCTGCTAAGGTTATTTGACCTATTGACTACTTAGAGTGGATCTCCAACATGGTCCCCGTCACTAAACCCTCTGGTGACATCAGAATCTGCACTGATTTCAGAGACCTTAACAAAGCTTCTCCAAAAGATGATTTTTCCTTGCCCAACATAGATATGATTGTAGATCTTACAGTTGGACATGAAATTTTGTCCCTCATGGATGGATTTTCTGGGTATAGTCAAATTAAGATTGTAGAAGAGGATCAACATAAGACAACATTCACTACCCCTTGGGGAACCTTTTGCTACAACATGATGCCTTTTGGCCTAAAGAATGCTGAGGCTACCTATCAAAGAGCTATGACAACCATTTTTCATGATCTCATCCATAGAATTTTGGAGGATTATGTGGATGATATCTTGGTCAAATCTCATACCTTCATGGATCATCTCGCTAACCTGGAGAAAGTATTTGATAGGTTAGCCAAATATCATCTCATGCCGAATCCCAAGAAATGTGTCTTTGGGGTCACATCTGGCAAGCTTCTAGGCTTTATAGTTTCTAAACTAGGTATAGAGATCAACCCCAAGAAGGTCAAAGCTATCTTAGACATGCCTCCTCCCCAGACACTGTGACAGCTTTGTTCTCTTTAGGGAAAGCTTCAATCTATTCAGTGCTTCATCTCCCAACTTGCAGATAAGTGTACATCATTTTCACATTTACTAAAGAAGGATGAGAACTTCAAGTGGGATCCTTTATGTCAGCGCAGATTCCACCATCTCAAGCAGTATCTCATCAATCCCCCTATCTTGGTTCCACTAGTTCCTGGTCGTCCCCTAATTCTGTACATATCAGCAACACCTACTGCTCTAGGGGCACTCCTAGCATAGCTCGATGACTACAATAGAGAAAGAGCTATCTACTACATTAGTAGAACCCTAGTTGGTTATGAACTCAATTACACTTCTATGGAAAAAGCTTGTTTGGCAGTTGTTTTCTCAACTCAAAAGCTTCGCCACTACATGCTAAGTCATACCATCCAACTAGTCTCCAAGATTGACCCTCTCAAGTATATGCTCTCCAAAACAACACTTATAGGCCATTTGGCCAAATGGATCATGCTCCTTAGCGAATTTGACATCCAGTATGTGGACAGAAAGGCAATCAAAGGGAAAGCTATAGCAGATCACATAGCTAATGCACCTCTAATAGATGCTTATCTATTGATCATAGAATTTCCAGATGAGCATATCTGTCTAATTGAAGAACAGCCCCCATGGAAACTTTATTTTGATGGCTCATACACATCTCATGGATCAGGGGTAGGAATATTGTTGGTCACACCTCAAGGAGATTACATTCCAAAAGCCTTCAAGCTAAAATTCCCTAGGACCAACAATATAGCTGAATATGAGGCCCTCATAGTAGGATTAAAGATAGCTGCATAATGGAACATTGCTGAGTTACAAATCTTTGGCAATTCTTAGCTCATCATCAAGCAAGCCCTAAATGAATATAAAACCAAAGATGAAAAGCTATTACCCTACAAAGAGCTAGTTGATCAGCTAACCTAGCATTTTACAAGGCTTTAGTTTACACAAGTGCCTCGAATAAAGAACAAAGAAACAGATGCTATGGATACTATAGGCTCACTCTTGGAAATTCCCCAAGCAGCTACATAGTATGAGTTTTTAGTCAAGCAACTCCTCACACTTGCCTATGTGAATGAGGATTCAAACCGTGTTTGTATCTTGGTTGGTCCCCAATCCCCTTGGTACCATGAGATTCACGCTTACCTTAATGATGGTATCATATCCCCTCACCTCACGCATACCCAATGCCAAAACCTCATCCAAAAATCATTCTGCTATGTTATCATAGCCAATACCCTATATTGTCGAGGTTATCACGATACTCTCTCTCAATTTTTAGACCAAAACGAGGCTGTGATGGTGTTTAAAGAAGTACACTCTGCACTTTGCGATGCCCACATGAGTGGTATTGTCCTAGCACAAAAAATCCTTAGAGTAGGCTACTATTGGCCTACCATTAAAGAAGACTCATGTGACTTTATCAGAAAGTGTCTCCCATGTTAGCAGCATGCAAATCTTGTGCACACTCCAGTACAAGATCTATAGCCTATTGCACCACCTTGGCCTTTCGCTTGTTGGGGTCTTGATCTAGTTGGAACTATCACACCTCTCTCATCTGATGGACATAAATGGATAATAACAGCTACAAACTATTTCACTAAGTGGGTGGAAGCAGTCCCCCTCATCTCAGCTACAGGAGTTCAGGTCTCCAAGTTCATCTTATACCACATTGTTTGCCGCTTCGGCATCCCATCCACCATCTTCACCGACCACGGAGGTAACTTTGAAAATCTCAGCAGGGAAGAATTATGCACCTCCCTCTGCATCCATCATTGCTTTTCTAGCCCATATTTCCCACAAGGTAACGGCTAGGCAGAGGCAACTAACAAAAACCTCCTCAAAATCCTAAAGAAAGTTGTCAATGATTCCAGTCGCGATTGGCATCTACAAATAAATCCAACCCTATGGGCCTATCAAACTTTCTTTCGTACATCCATAGGCACAACTCCATACTCCCTAGTCTATGGTGCCAAAGCGGTACTACCTATAGAGGTTGAACTTCCCTCCTTGCACATATCTTTGCAAGGGCAAATATCAGATGAAGAATACAGAGTAGCTCGGCTCACCCAGCTAGATCTCTTAGATGAGAAGCAAAAACAAGCCTATGATCATCTAACAGTCTATCAAACTCATCTCAAAAGGAATTTCAACAAGAAGGTGCTTCCATGACACTTTCGGCCAGGTGACATGGTCCTCAAAGTAAACATGAAAGTCCAAGTAAATCGAGAAAAGAAAGGCAAGTTTGAACCTACATGGCTTGGTCCTTATGTTGTCACTGCATCCTTTGGCTCTGGAGCCTATCAGCTATCTACACCCGAAGGAGAACTCTTGAATGATCCTACTAACATCATTCATCTCAAGAAGTTCTATGCTTGAAAATCCTTGGTATACCCAGCTTTAAAAAAAAAAAAAATAATAATAAAAAAAATAAAATAAAATAAAATAGTAAAGAGAAATAAGCATCCAATGGTGAAAACTTGGAAATTCAAGCACCTTGGATAGGTACCTTGGTGAAAACCTGGTAATTCAGGTGCCTTGTGTACTAAGACTAATCCATTATCTATCACTATCCTATCCCTCATCCATTCACCCACCATCCCATAAAACACCTGCTTGTTCCCTTGGTGTTCCAACCAAATATCCAAAATCTATTGGAACTTGTAAATACCTCCTATACAGCTTGTAAATCTTGTAGCTCAGCTTGTAAATCTTATACCTCATCTTGTAAATCTTGTATCATCCCTTGTATTATAGCTTGTATATCCAAATCTTGTCCAAAGCTTGTACCATATTCTAGCTTGTATTATATACCAAATCTTGTATCCTAGCTTGTATCCTATCACATGCACACAAAGAATCCCATTTTCACTTAAGCTTTTCACAAACCATCTACCTATCCGCCTATCAACTATTGTAGACATCCCACCCTTCACAAACATTTCCATCTCACAAAACCCAAACATGAACAACCTTTTACATTTGTAACATATCTTGGTATGGCAGCTTGTACATCCTCTTTAGCTTAGTACCATTGTATCTATCCAGTTTTTGTGTCAGATCATGCTTGCTCAACATCTTGCACACATTGCACAACCCTTTGTTAGCTATCCCAATGCATCCTTTAGCTAGATCTCTTGTCACCAAAGTGTTATCCTTCTTAGTTCAGCTTGCCAGACGCATCACTCATCCAGATCCACCAGCTTAGGTGCTCTCTGATAGATCCTTGTAGGATATAGCTTTCCTCATGTCTGATCTTGGTCCGTTAGTACCTCGTCCTACCCATCTAGTTGGAAAATGTTTCTCTTTTGGATTTTCACTTTCTTTTGATTTGGAATCTTCCCTTTTGGGTCTTGAAGTATCTTTTCCAAACAATCTTTTTGTTCCCTCCTCAAAGTTTCCACGATCTTCCATATCATGGTATAATGCTAATGGGGCAATCTGGGCATAAGGTCTTGATCAAATCTTTTGTTTGTTTTTCTTTTCTGCTTGTGGGTTACCCAGTGTCAGTTCCACTCTGATTCTTTCAAGATTCATGTGTGATGCTGGGGCAATCCTTGTGTGTTTGTTTTGAGTTAGTCCGTCAGTCCTATGGATAGTTGGTGAAAAGGCCTTGATGTTCTTGGTAACCTTGGCAATTAACCAATAGTCCTATAGAAAATCTAGTGCTCAACTACATGGTGGTACTTCGCTTTGAAGTATCCCCCTGCTCAAAAAGCTTCAATAGTTTTCCTTCATCTCCATTATCCCCCATCCATATCCAACATCTGTCTCTCCTACCCCAGCTTATGCATCAGTATCTCTTTGAATCACTCCTCACCTTTAGCTTTAGGGATCCACAATCCTAGT
The DNA here is from genome assembly GCA_028749045.1 of Cupressus sempervirens. NCBI lineage: Eukaryota > Viridiplantae > Streptophyta > Pinopsida > Cupressales > Cupressaceae > Cupressus > Cupressus sempervirens. The sequence continues at coordinate 462,903,359 of CM053790.1, forward strand.
CTTAGGGATCCACCAATCCAAATCAATCCACCAAGCCTCATCTTTCGAGATCCACAATCCTAGTCCTAGGGATCTCTGAAACCCATCTTCTGCCAATCTGACTCTTTGAAATCTTGTTGCATTAGCTTTTTAATCCCCTCATCCATCTCCCCATCCTAGATTCCTTTTATAGCGCTCCGCTCCTTCATCCTCTGCAATCCCTAAGATCTTAAGCTTGCTTCCTCTTGTGCCTCTGATTCTCCCTTTATCATTCTCTCATAGTGAGAGTTTGAGCTAACTAAATCTCTTCTCTTAAGCCAATTTGAGTCTTCTTGCTCATCTTAGATTCTTGTACTTTTCAAAAAGTCGTCGAGCCTCGCTTTCTCTCCCCACCGCCTTCTTGAGGGGGCATCTTGCAGTCCATTCTCTCCTCTTCTACTCTAGCCTTAGGCATCTTATTTTCTTATCTTTGATGCCATGCCACTTGCGGCATCACATCAAAGAGAGGCAAAATGTAGACACCTAAAAACCTTTAGAAAATAAAGTATTTTTATTTTTTGAAAAATTTATGATGACATCATCATTTATTAATTAATTATTTATTTAATTTATTTATTTATTTTTATGCCATTAAATCCCTTTATCTTAATTAAAAATATTTAATTAAGGAATCCCTCCCAAAAATGCTTAAATCTTATTTAAACATTATTTCCTTATTTATTAATTATTTAATTAATAAATTGACCAAAAAACCCAAAATAAATTAAAAAAATTTTTTTTGCCCAAAACTTGGCCAATTTCCTTAAGACCACTAACGTCTTCCAAAATCTTCTAATCCTTCTTTAATTTTGATTAAAGGCTAATCCCATCATTTCCTACCCCTAATCCCAACTCAAAATATTTAATTAAGATTAAATATTAATCCTCATGTTTATTAAAAAAGTTTTAATAAATATCTCCTCAACCCAAACCCTTGAAATAAATAAAACTTTATTTATTTCCTAAAAATCTAATTTATCCTCATCCTAAAAAGTTCTAGACTCTTCTAAAAAGTCTTCATCCTCATCCTAGGAAGTTCTAGACTATTCTAGAAAGTCTTTATCCTCATCCAAAGTCTAGACTCTTCTAGAAGATGTCTTTAAACCTAATCCTAATCCCCTCCTAACCTTGTCACATTCTCTAAACATGGGTTAAGGCTTACTAACCTAAGCCAAAGTTAACAAATATCTCCTCCTTCACCCACCCTCATTAAATGCCATCCACTTGCCTATCCCTAAGCTAATCCTAAACCATCCTAATCCATCCTCTAATCATTTGCACAATCCTAAGCAAGCTTAAAACCTTCCTAATCAAGCCCAAGTCAAAATTCCTCTCATCTTCAAAATATCCCAACCATAAAACTTTATGAAGCCCACTAGGTCATAATACTAACATTTCTCATATACACATTTATCTTGTTCAATTTATTTTTTCAGTCCTCAACTTGAACTTTTATATATATGATACACCTAGTCAAGTCAACTTGAAAAATCTTTTAATCAATCAAATATTAAACCTTAAGTCAGCTTGTATTAACCAATAAATTTATCAAACTTAATGTACTAATAGTTAGCTAATGCTAATTGAGTACTTGGTCAACATTGAGAATCCCTTCTTTAATCGAACCAACTTGGTTAGAACAAGAGTTCTACTGTTAACCAACCCAACTTAGTCAATACTGACTTTGTGCTAACTTTCCTTTGGTAACCAAGTAAACTAGGTCAATACATGATCTACTTCATTAACAAACTAAGCCTTGTCAATATTGTCTCTGAACTTGGTTATCAATGAACACTCGACATACACTGAAAATTTACTTCAATGCCTGAGTAAGCTTGACTATCACAAATTTCTCAGTAAAGGCTTGACATTTTGTGTAACATCAAGGACAACATAAATTGAATACTTATTTTCAAAAATCTCCCTCTTTGGCATTGATGGAACTACAACATGTCATAATATAAAGAAATTTTAGAGAAAAATAGAAGTAAGGATAATATCCTTAGTTTCATTTTGATTCTCATCCATGAGAACTCCTTCTATCAATGAGAAATCCCATCTAACATCAATCTCTCTATTTGGAATGATTTTCTCTAACATTAACTTGTTGATGATAGAAAACTCTCCCTTTACAATTTTTTTTAAATATTATAGTAAACTCTCTCTCTTTGACATCTCATGATAAAGACAAAAATTTTCTGTATTTTCCATGTATCTGATGTACTGATTCATATGCAATCTGATCTTATAATACTACATCAACTTGACTAATCTCTGGGATTCTTGGTTGATGCACCACTAAAATCTTATTGGCGAGCTTCAGATAGGGGAATGACCCCTAGCTTACCTCTTAGATAAAAAATGCATCCTTAGGTAATGGCTTGGTGAATATGTCTACAATTTGTTCCTTTGTATCCACATATTCCTATTTCACCTCTTTTTCTTGCACTAATTCTCTCAAAAAATGATATTTTATTGCAATCTGCTTTGTCTTGGTATGCATCACTAGATTCTTGGTTATGTTAATTACACTTGTGTTATCATAGAAGATAACTATTGGATCCTTCATTTCTTCCTTCACACCTGACAATAGTTATTTGAACCAAATGATGTTGAAACAATTAATTGATGCTGCAACATATTCTACTTGTGCTATAGACTGAGAGATGCAATTTTGTTTGTTTCTTTTCCAAGACACTAGCCTCTTTCCAAGAAAGAATGCTCCACCACTAGTGCTTTTCCTATCATCAATACTTCCTTCCCAATCAACATCAATGAAGGCTTTCAATTCAAAGTTTCCTCCTTTCTTATACCACAAACCATAATCTTTAGTAGCTTTTAGATACCTTATAATTATTTTTATTACCATCATATGGTTTTCCTTTGGATTAGTAGAGAATCTTTCTACCATACCAACTGCTAATGCAATATCAAGTCTTGTGTGTACCACATACTAAGGTTTTCCAATTATTTATCTATATGTAGTTTGATCTAACTCTTTAGAATCATCATTTTTGGAAAGCTTCTGTCTAGTAGACATAGGTGTTCCAATTGGTCTAGAATCCTCCATACAAATTTCTTCAGTATCTCCTTGATGTACTTTGATTGAGCAATGTAGATACCATATTTCTTCTTTTGAACTTGCAAGCCAACGAATAATTTAATCTCTCCAAACATTGACATTTCAAATTCTTTATTCATTTCTTTAGAATAGGATTTGCATAAATCATCATGTTCAATGAATAATATATCATCTATATAGATTTCTACCAGCACTATCTTCTTATTTGGTCATTCCTTGATGTATAGATTGCTATTATCATTAGTCCTTTGAAAACTAATCTTTAACAGATGACTATACAATCTTTCATACCAGGATTTGGGGGCTTGTTTGAGACCATATAAAGGTTTGTGTAATCTACAAACCATATCCCTTTTGTTAGGATCTATGAAACCTCCAGGTTGCTCAATGTAGACTTCTTCTAGGACTCCATTCAAGAAAACTAACTTTACATCCATCTGATATACTTTAAATCCTTTATGTGGAGCATAAGAAAGTAGCATTCTAATACCTTCTAATCTTGCAATAGGAAAAAACATTTCTTCATAATCAATACCTTCTTCTTGAGCATAACCTTTGCATACTAACCTTGCCTTATTTCTTAGAACTTCTCCATTTTCATTCAACTTATTTTTGAATACCCATTTTGTGCCAATTAAATTTTTGTCCTTGGGTCTAGGGACAAGAGTCCAAGTTTCATTCCTTTCAATTTGATCAATCTCTTCATTCATTGCCTCAATCTAGCTTTCATTTTCTAGTACATCTTTAACAGTTTTGGGTTCAAACTATGTAAGAAAACATGTACCTTTTAATTTTTTCCTTGTCATTATTTCTTTTGACTAATCTCTAATGATTTTCTTAGGTTCATGATTCCTTTTGACATATCTAGCAACTATAGATACTTTCTCTTTGGATTTAAAACTTGTTTCATTCTATTCACCATGCTCTGAATCATGCTTGGGTCCCACTGTCTGTAACTTGGGTCTGTCAGACTATGACTTAGTTTGCACTGGCTAAAACTCAATCCTTCTAACTGAGACTTGGGTCCTTTAGACTATGACTCAAGTTGCACTGGTTGCAACTTAGGTTGAACTAGAGATTTAGGGGACTCAGGTGGTGAAGATTTTTGATTTCCAATTGCATTTTCTTGAATCTCAGGTAAAGTATCTAGTTCAAAGTAGTCAAAGCTTCTATAGTTTTTAGGTTCTTTTTTTCTTTGTTCTTCACTCTTTTCTACGAACTCATCAATTTTCACATGTGCATTTTCTATGACCTTTTGAACTTAGTAAGATTCAAACATTTATATGCTTTTCTCTTGTTGGAGTATCCTAAGAATATTCCTTCATCACTTGTCACATCAAATTTTCCTTTCCTTGATTCTTTCAAGATACAACATTTGCTTTCAAATACTTTGAAATAATAGACATTAGGTTTATAGCCATACCATGATTCATAAGGAGTTTAATCTGAGTCCTTCTTCAACTAAACTTGGTTCAAGGTATGAACTTTTATACTGATAGCTTCCTTCTAGTATTTGATGGCAACATTTTTCTCTATCATTAGTTTTCATGCACAATCCATAATGGATCTATTTCTTCTTTCTACTATTCCATTCCACTAAGGTGTAACAGGTGAAGATAATTGTCTTTTGATTCCCCTTTCATTGTAGAATTCATTGAATTCATTTGAGATGAATTATCCTCCTCTATTTGACCTTAGACGCTTTAGTTTCCTTCCCATTTCTTTCTATACTCTAGCCAGATACCACTTGAATTTTGAAAGGCTTCAGATTTACGTTTTAGGTACATTAATTTCATCATCTTAGAATGATCATCAACAAAAAAAATGTAGTACTTATCTCCATAGTAGCTTTCTATGCCAATAGGTCCACAAAGGTCTGTATGAACCAGCTCTAGAACTTCTTCAAAGCTATAATTCTTGCTTTTGAAAATTTGCTTTGCATCTTTCCAATTTGGCAATTTTTGCAGATGCCCATATTAGGTTTCTTTAGACTAGGAATGTCTCTCACTCTTTTATTCTTCCTTATGTTGACTAGGTTATCAAAATTCACATGATACAACCTTTTATGCCATAACCAACTTTCCTCTACTTGAGCTAGGAAACATGAACTTTCATTTAGATCTGGATAGAATAAATTATCTTTTGTTTGATTTCCAATCCCAACTAGATTCCCTTTCCCATCCAACAACTTGGCCTTTCCATTAATTAATTCTACCTTGAATCCAAAGTTGTTGAACTATGCCACACTAATTAGATTGTGTTTTAGTCCTTCAACCCAATAAGCATTGTCACATCTAAGTTCACTAGTCAATGTAATGCAAACTTTTCCTTTTATATAACAAGCTTCATCTTTTCCAAATTTGACACATACCACCATCATAGTGTTCCAAGTGCTCAAATTTTGATTTATCACCAGTCATGTGGTGAGAAAAAAAAATTATTAATAATCCATGTGTCATTCTTGCTAATATGAGAAATGAGGGCCATCTTATCATTTTCATCATTTGATTCATCTTTAATAGCAACATAAACCATTTCATCTTCACCACTACTATCATTGTTTTTAGCCATGTAGCAAGGTTTCTTACCTTTATCCTTGTAGTCTTTGTAGCTTTCAAAATCTTTCTTTCCTTTGTACTTGTCATGTTTCTTTTCTTCTTTGCCTTCTTTGTTTGGACATCTTGCAACAATATGACCAACTTCTTCACAAGAAATAGATTAGAGGTATTTTACCTTTGTACTTTTCTTTTCCTTTAGGGAATCTTCTTGCAAGTAGGGCTTCAATGACTTCAAGGTCATCATCAAAATTATCTTCATCTTCATTGGCAAAAATTTTTCTTTTTGATTTTCTACCTTTCTTCTTGAGTAATAGTTTAGCTTGAAATGTAGACTCAATGCTACTAGAGTTAGGAACATAGTTATCAAACTTATCTAACTCAAAGGTTTCCAACCTTCCCACTAGTACATCCAAAGTTATATCATTTTTAGGATCACATCTCATCTTTTGAATTACTAAAACTCTAAATGCATAAATAGGAAGAAGAGTTCTGAGTACCTCACTAACCATTATTACATCATCTATTTTCCCTCCCAAGGTTCTGATTGCACTCACACTTTTTTGATTCTTTTACTATATTGAGAAATGTTTTCATCTTCTCTCATCATCATCTGATCAAACTAACCACTTAGACTTTTTTCCTTAGCTCTCCTCACATATTCATCTACTACATAGATATCTTTTAGCTTGTTCCACATTTCATGAGCATATGGATAATCTTTGACTTCATCAAATTCAACATAATTGATAGTAGAGGCAATGTCAATCATCATTATGTTGTGATTCTTCTTTTTCACAATTTGATCCATAGACAAAAGTCTAGTAGGTGTCACATATTTGTTCTCTAGGTACTTTAGGCTTGTGTCTCCAATGGTTTCCTAATGGAGCTTCATGAGTTCCTACCATGCTTGGAAGTTACTTCTGTTCAGCTTAGGAATCTCCCTTCTGTAAGACATCTTAATCTTTAGCTCAGGTCCTTGAAACCTTATCTGCAAGAACCAATAAATTTGATACCAATTTTTGGAAATAGAAAGGAGTAACTAAGAGGGGAGTGAATCAATTACTACAAAAAAAAATCCAAAGTCCCTTTAAGACGTCAACACAATATAAAACCAAAACTTTTTGTAACTCAATTAATACTAAATATTCTTTTGTAACTCGATTAACATTGAACATACTACTCTAACTTGGTTAACACTAAATATTACTGTTACTTAGTTAGCATAGATATCTTAAAATATTAATGTGATTAGCCTTTATTAACTTAGGTGTAGAAACATAAAGGAAATAACATGAACACAAGAGACACCAAAATTTAACAAGGAAACCCAATGTGGGAAAACCAACAATTGCAACTAGTTACTATTTTTCATTCTTTTGAAGTGAGCCCTATTAGGAGCCAACCATATTAAAGGTTACAAAACACACTATTAGGTGTGACCTTGTTAGAGGATTTAATTCACTCTATTAAGAGTGGCCTTGTTAGAGGTCTTCAAACACTTCAATTAGAAATGCCACCTTGTTAGAGGATTTGCTAAATAGCTGTTAGGATAACTCTATTAAGAGATTTGGTTCACTACTATAATTAATAGAAAATAAAAATTATTTCACGTGATTTCTGATGCAACTAACTTTACTGATTCAAATCTTAGTTTTAGCTTGATTACTTGATCCTCCTTGATTAGAATGTTCTTTGCAGCTCAGTCAACTCAGATGCTTTGCCCTTTACAAATATCCTTCAAATTCATTTCCTTAATTCATCTTGTTTGATTTCATTTTTTAATCCTCAACTTAACCTTTCATATATATGATTAACATTTTCAAGTTGGTTTTAATACTCTTTTAATCAATCAAATATTAAACCTTAAGTCGACTTCTATTAACCAATAAATTTATCAAACTTAATATACTAACAGTTAGCTAATACAGAATTGAGAACTCAGTCAACACTAAGAATCCCTTCATTAACCAAGTGAACTCAGTCAATACAAGATTTGCTTCATTAACCAACCGAGCTCGATCAATACTATGTTTGAACTTGGCTTTCACTAGACACTTGACATACACATGAAATTTCCTCCAATGCTCGAGTAAGCTCGACTATCACTGATTTCTTGGTAAAGGCTTGAAATTTTGTGTAATATCGAAGATAACATACAATTGAACAATTATTTTCAAAAAAATAGTGGTAAGGATTCTAATGTCTTATGTTGCATAAATAGTTCTCTACATTAAAAAGACAAGAAAAATTTACTTGTATGTTTGTAGTTCTTGATCCAAACAATAACTAGGTAGCTTGGAATTTCTCTTATTAGAAGATCCCCCTTATAGATCCCATCCCAAGGCATAACAAGAAGAAATTGGATCATCAACCAACAACTCTCTTGCTAGCATCTAGAGGTAATGACTTACAACTAATAAGAGAAAATATTAATAATAACTACCAGTTTAATAAAATACTGTAGTACCTGAAAACAAGGAAAATAAGAGGTACAAGAAGAAGATAAGACATGTATAATATTTTAGAGCATTTTCTTCTTACTAATGTGGAAACAAGATTAGATAAGAAAAATTATGGAATATACTGAAACAAAATATGAATACAAGAAATTTCGAATCACTTGCCTTCAACTCTAGAAGAGAAAAGGATTTTTTTAAGTCCCACCACTAATTGATGGATTTTTATTCAAATAATATTGAATCTTTTTTTAAGAGATTAATTAGACTACTCCATTTTTCAAAACACTACTCTAGAAAAGTGACTTGGTACATTCATGTAACTTCAAAGCATCATAACTGAAATATGTACTTTTAGTTATATTGATATACCCTTGGTCTTTTTATTTTAATAATTCTTAGAAGATAGCAAATGTTATTCAAACCAATGCTATTGTTGTAAATATTAAACCATGATTAATAGTTTCTATGTATCATGTTAGCTTAGAATAGTGACCAGAAGAGTTCCACCATGTCAGATCTCTCAAGCAAAGGGTCAAGATTACTTGGATAATTTTTTCTAGAAACTCACTACCTAAACAAAAGAGAATGAAAAAGGAAAACATTGGACAATAATTTCAATAATTTCTATTTTAGTTGTAGTTATAATTGGATCGATGTTGCTATACCTTTCCCATTGTCAAGAAAATTGATTTCATGTGATAACTTCAAGATTTCATTATTTGTAGACTTCCGATAAATCAAATCTCTATTAACAAACTTTGATAACTTTTACCATACATGATCCTTTAAATTTTTAAATATCATGATATGCATGTAATGAGAATTGACTTGTGCACATCTCTATAACCCAAAATACCATCACAAGCATTGGAGTAGATAATTATTAGATGTGTTAAATGTGGGAGTGGATGATGAATATTGATCAGTAGATCTCATTATTGAGTGATAGTGCAATGAATTGTGTGCTAGAGAAAAATTAATTGCTCGACAATCTTCATACTTGACTACTAGTGAGGAGATAAAGTTAACATTTGGTGTAGATTATAATCATTACTTTTTGAAATGGATATGTAGGGTGTCTCATGAATGACAATAACTATTGATTCTATTTTTACTAAATTACATTTTTTCTATTTTTCCTTTTTTTGGTTTCTTTTATATTTTGGGTTGGGTGCATTTTACCTTTGCAAGTGGGGTCTCTACATAAATAATGGTGGGATACTGATAAAAACAGATGTTTGTGACTACTTTACTTGGAATTATAAACAAAAATTGTGGCTCTAGTAATGCTAAGTGAAGCACTTAGAACCACCAACACTCCATTGGTAGTAGTATAAAGACACATTTTATTTTAGCACTTTAAATATATTAAGATGTGCCTAATTTCTTTACTTGGAATTATAAATAGTAATTTTGGATCTAGTACCACTAATTGAAGCACTTGGAACCACTGACACTCCATTGGTAACAAGTATAAAGACATGTTTTATTTTAACACTTTGAAAATATTATAAAAGTAGGAAATTTGATTAAGCTTTTTTGAGATAAGGTTTTACAATATTGTAAACTACTTAATTTGATCTATGTTATAGTTCTTATGGAGAGCTCAAAGAATCTAGCTCACACAAAAATGAATTACCTAGAATCATATAGGTAGTATAATATTACTTTGGTCTATTACATATTTTTCAAATATTTATTACATGATTAATGTACCTAATTCATCTTCCAACATTTCTAGAATGCATCATTTATTAGTTATATCAGAGATTGTGTATGCCAAATACAATTTTTCTAAATACTAGACAATTTACTTTCCACAAATTCTCATTTGAATTGGGTGCAAACAAAATATCAATGTCTCCAAGAAAACTTCATGTGTTATGTCTACATAATCTAACTTATATCACAATGCATTCCATGTGTAGTTATATGATTCAATGTCACTAGGTGTTTAGAAAATTAATAATTACAATGATTTATTTTCACTTGACAAATAAATTGCAAAAAAAGTATGCAATCAGATCTGTATTCTAAAAGCACCACCAAACATGTTGACTATACACATGCACCCTATTCTAGTGCAAGCACTAGTTTAATTTCTTAAGATTTACTGTCATGCCAAAATAATTGCCAAGTACTAATAATTCTTACAATATTTTTTCTCATATCATTTTCATGCTCCAAATTAAGTCACGTTGTAGTGCAACTAGGCTCACATAGCTTTGAAAAAAGTCTAATATTTTAGTGATGGTATATGGTCACTTTTACAAGTGGAAAATTTGTTTAACATCTAAAATATTTTGAAAAATTTAATGCTTCGATTGATGGAAGATTTGCTAGTGTTTGACATTGGTCAAAGTCACTGGCATCTTAGCAGCCTCTTACCACATTTGAAAGCATTTTAATTCCTTTGGTAGTGGATTACAAGCCACTTTATCTTCTGCACTTCACTCTTCTTGTAAATAACTTATGAACCCCATAATTTTCTCCTATAGAGGTCAAACCACTGACCATAACTACTATTCCTAATCAACTTACATTAGAAATAATTTCCCATCATCATAAATGTCACTTCTTTTTAGATAAATACTATTCAATTTCATGTCTTTTTATAATTAAATTTTTAGATTTTTGTTGTGAGGCAAAAACACTAAACTAGAGAGATCAATTTGACATCATTGTAGAGGTTTATGAGTCCTTGGCTCTCATTCATTGTGCTTCTACCCTGGAGTGAATATGTTTACCAACTAACATTATGCAATTAGAACCATTGTAATTTATATAAATTTAGCAATTGGTATTAAGGATCTGCCCTCTAATTATTATGACACAATCAACATATCACATCAAGATCCTCTGATTCACGAAGTCCCAATATATTTAATTCAAATTTATTTATTGAAAAATCCATAGGATCAAGTAGCTCCAATACCATATTGATTTTTTGGTGCTCATTTACCACAAACAGTATTTTCTATCTTAACCACAGACAATCTCAAATGGTCTCCCTTGAGAACTTTATCTACTAGATAAAGAAAATCATATAATTTTCATATTATATTGATTTCAATAGAAATAAATAGATCTTCCTTTATACCAAATAGATTGGATCCAAAAAGGGACACACCACTTCCAAGGTTTGGGCCTCCAAATAATATTATTATATAACAATAATATAATAATTATATAAAGAAGATCATATAATCTCCATACTATATTCTTTTCAATAGAGATAGGTAGATCTTCCTTTATACCAATTAGATGGGATACAAACATAGACACACCCCTTTGAAGGTTTTGGCACCCAAATAATGTTATTATATAAAAATATAAAAATTATATATTATAATAACACTAACCCTCAATAAAATAATAAGGTTTGGCCCACACAAAATATATAATAATTATTACATTATTATTAACCAAATAAATAGGAAGAAGGAGTTCCTTGCACAGAAGAACACTGAAGAGGATCTTGAGGTTAGGAAGATTTAAGTAGCTAAGGCTCTTAGGGAGATGGTCTAGTGTCGATGTCTTTGTCTAGTCCTGGTGATTTTAGTTTTTTGTGTTTGGTTCTAGTCGTTGGTCTTTTGGTTTCCTCCTAGAATCTTTTAGGCTAGTTTTCTCAATATTATGAAGGTTTATTTGTTTTCCACCATACATTTACTTTTTAATTTTATTTCCATATTTATATAAACATATTATCACATAATACAGTTATACTACCTCCTAATATAATAATTATAGTACATATATTATTATTATATAATCACTAGTAGTATTAAATATAATTATTGTATCACAATAATTATATTATCATAACTATTATTATTTCTAAGTCAGTTGAGAAGGGATCCCAACTAGCTCTGAATATCAACAAGGTTGATATCTATTTTTACATAGGGTTTATGTTTTTTTTTTCTACCTATAGTTTACGTGTTTGTTGCCTAGGGTTTAAGATTTTAACTTTTTAGGTTTTATGTGTTTTATGTAATATAAAATAAATATTTCTAAAAAATATGTTTTCTTAAGATAAATGAAAATGAATTAGATTTATAATACATTGAACTATTATTCATGACCAAAAAATTATAAAATAATAGATTTTTTAAAACAAGAAAAAAACTAAAATACCAAAAGAAAAAAGAAAAAATAGTTGAACATACCTGTAGAGTAGAAAATGGATAGAGGGGACCCCTCAAGGCTCAGGAGTCTAGAATTTCATGTTGAAATGCATATACATAATTTTCAACAAAATAACATGGTAGGCATCCAATGGCAAGGAGGTTAGATTTTGGATAGACTCTTAGAAAGGATTCCCACCCCTATGTAAAGTTCCAAAGCTATCCCAAGCCATGACTATCTTAATCAAAGCAGTAGACACTCTCTTAGTAGACTATTGGGAAGAGGATGCCTCCACAGCTAAAGTATGGTGATGGTACAAACTTAGAAACTATAACATCCCCCTTAGAAGAATTGTCAATCATAGAATCCATCCTAGCTACTAGATCCTTCACCCTATCATCCTCCAAAGATAGACTTATTTGAATTGGATCTAAGACTGTAGAGTATAATTCAAAATATGGTTACAATAACTTATCCAAATTTAATATGTAAGCTAAGAAATTATTACCAACTTCTCTCTATTGGCATATGTTATACTTACCAAAAGGAGGAACCTTTGTGTGGTTAGCCTTATAGAACAAAATTCTAACTAAAGATAAATTCAAGAGAATTGGTTATGAGGGACCATCAAGATGCCCCTTATGCAAGGAAGTAGAGGAAGACCCAAAAAACATCCTTCTACACTATAATTATGCTCACACAATATGGACATGGTTCTATAAGAGAATGTGCATATCTATGGTATCACATGAATCAGTTTTACAACACCTCTTAGCATGGCCTATATTCCACTACAATAACATCTTCAAAGGGATATGGACTATCTCCCCCTCAATTATCAATTGGGAAATATGGAAGGAGAGAAATAGATGGATCTTCAAGGACTAGGAAATGCCTATTGATCAACTTATCCTTAAAATAGAAGCATTGATAATTGAAACTCTAAACAACAAATTGATTTAGATCAATATTCAAATGACATCATGGGATGGTTCTATGAGAAATAGATGGATTGGACTTATAATTTCATCCTTAATTGGTAAAGGAGATAACTCTAGTCAATCTTTAAAAAAAAATTGGACCCCCCAAGAGTCGGATGGGTTAAAATTAATTTCGATGGGGCCTCTATGGGAAATCTGGGTCCTGGTGGAATTGGATTTTGTATTAGATATGTTTCAAGGAAAACATTAGTAGAAAGATCTTTTCATATTGAGACTACTACAAAAAATATAGCAAAGTTCAAATTCCTTTTTGAAGGATTAAGGCTCTATGCCCATTTCAAATTTCATAAGGTTTCCATAGAAGGTGACTCTTCAATAGTCATCAATGCTTTACAAAATAAAACCACCCCTAACTAGAGATTGGCTAGTCTCCTTAGCCAAGCCCTTGACCTCATACGAAAACTAGAAAATGTGACTTTTAACCATCTATTTAGGGAGGGAAATACCCTAGTAGACTCTCTTGACAATAAAGGGGCTGAAGGTTTTGATACATTGCAAAGGTGTAGTTAGGATCAAACGACTCCCCCTTGGTTGGAATCAATAAATGCAATCCCATCTAATCACTGCCACTCCCAATCACATTATCATGAGTCAATAAAGGTTGAACATATCAAGATAATGTTGATAATAATAAAAAAGGTAGTCATCTAAGAGATTATGAGGTTTCTGGGTGAACAATACATTAACTATCCAAATTTTTGGAGATCAAACTAGGATATCATGGTTATGTCCATTGTCCATAGCTATAGCCTGTCATGTTTATAGAGAAAACAATTTGATAGGGGATCTCTATGCTAATATCTTCTTCCCTAACATTTAGTGTGGTCTTGATGAGGCTCTTTGGAATATAAGGAATGAATTCACTATCTCTTTGGATGCCAACTTTGGCATGCTCTACATAAAGGGATCAGAGCTTCTCACCTATTTGATTGTCTTCATAGAGTATGAATAGGGTTTTTGGGCTACTCGACCCATTTTTGAAAGAAACATGAGCTTCCTGGTTTATTACCATGGAGTCATTGACCTTATCAATCTTGACTAGCTAGAGGATTACCTCAATGAGGATTACATGCCAGAGGATAAAGCATTGGAAGATGTTGTCCAAGAAATGCGTGAGGTACTCAATAAAGACTCAGATTAGATAATGTAACAAGTGATACATTGTTCTTTTTTTCTAAGCTAGATCTTTGACTAGGACTTGAAGATTTAGGCTTGTGATCTGAGATATAATCTATCTTTAGACTTAATACCCTCCCATTTTGTGTTAATGGAGGATGGTCACTCTTATTATTTCTAGGACTCAATCACAACATATACTTATCTATTTCAATCTAATGCAAAAATTTTCTTTTCAACTAACATAATATTGTAAGGTAGGATGTTCTATGCTGGATGTTTTCTTGGTCTCATTTCAAACCCACAATGCAGATTCTTAGCTATGGATTGTGCTAGCAGAGGCAAAAAGAGGTAAAACAGGGTTTATTTTCCCTCCTAGTCTGGATAAGTTATCTCTAAACATGTTTTTCTTCTTTCTAACATGCTCTTTTCATCATAGCTCCACACTCCTTTCAGCCTACAACTTACATGACTGAAGAAGTAGTGAAGAATCCATAATGTGTAACCCTCAACTATATACTCATGCCTGACAAACTATCTTGGATTTTCAATATTAAGAAAGGAATAGCCTTCTAAAATAATATCTTTTAACTTATGATAAAGCAATGCATTATATTATGGGCTGAAAAGCCAACTTATAAAGGAGGGAATGCCCTCCTCAAGTCCCATTAATGGGAAAATGTAAGTTTATAGGACTATGGTCCTGGGTGATACTAGGGGTTTTCTTAGCCTTGTTCTTTTTTCTGTGGTGCCTATACATGAATGGGGTAGCTGTAACATTCTCAGAGTTAATATAATAGATTGGGCACTTGCCTTTTGTTGATAATTTTCATTTTTTTTAAAATGGACAGAGGGGGTTGGTGAGGAAATGTGAAATAGCCACCAGTAATCTATAGATTGTGATATTTTTTGTAAATAATTAAAGATGAGAAAAAATGGGTGAACAAAAAATTTGTTCATTTTGAAATAGATCAAGTTTGTAAAAAATTGGGAACCCATTTTGTTTTGGGTGCCTAAACCAAATGGATCTCTAATTTATAATTGGGCACCTACTTTATATTCTTGGTTCAAGAGACTTAAGTAAAATCTATAATGCCTTGCTCCAAAGCCAAAAGGAATTAAATTTTATAAATTCACTAAGTTGACTAAACATTTTTTAAAAAAGTGTGTACATTTTTTAACAGAGTGTGAAAGTAATACAAATATAACATATTACATTCATATAAACAATGTTATCAACATAGGTTACATTCCTCTAAGATTCCAAAATAAGGTATCACATATATTAAGTTTTGATTAACTAAGTTATGTTTCCATGTTAAGTAAAAGATCATTGTTACTCAATCATAAAGATAATAAATACATAATCTTACTAAATGAACTATTATTACAATATAAAATTCACCATTAAACTGATTCCATAAAATAATCTCGATACATGATATCAACTACACAAGCTATAGGGTATGCTAGATCAATATAAGTACACATAAACCATGATATACAAAGTGCTTAAATTATATACAATAAAAAGTTAAAATACATCAAGAGAAAGGAACAAGTTTCCAAGAATTATGAGTATGAAATAGTGCATCAAGAATCTTCTAATACTAGCACTACTACAAATCCGTTGGAACTCAAATGGTAAGAAATCCACTACCGCCAAACCTCATTAACCTAAATGGTCCACTCCCACCATACTAAGGAGATAACTATTAGAAATTCTTTAGAATAACTGAGAGGGGGGGTGAATTAGTTATTCAAGGTCCAAATGTCCTAATGAATTTTTTTCACTAAATACAATGAGCCCATTTAACTAATCATGCATCCAAGCTTTAAACTTTCCTACCTAGCAAGTTACTATAAAATCAACATGCAAGCATAATACATAAAAGATCAACACATAGCACAGTGATTTACATGGAAACCCAATTTGGGAAAACCACAAGTAACATGCTACTTAATTCTCACTCTTCTAAAGTGATGCCCTATGAAAGGCTTGCCCTATTAAAGGCTACAACCCACTATTAAATGTGACTTGGTTAAAGGATTTCAACCACCTTATTAGAAGTGGGCTTGGTTAGAGGACTTTAGAAAATTTACTTGGAATGCCACCCTATTAAAAGATTTACAAATGGTTTTTAAACCAACCTAAGTCCATAGGATTTTACCCTAGCTGATACAATTATTAGAGAGTAACAATAAGGGCTTTCGATCTGATACAACTCACAACTTAACTTACTGATTTTAGATCTCAATTCAGCTCTCAAATTTTCCTGGCTTTTAGTCTCTATAGCTTTGATAGCTTGCCCTCCTTTCAAGCTTCATCTCCTTGAGTATTCATGCTCAATGTACCAGTGCAATCCCCTTTGTGGTCACCTATCAAAGTAGAGTCTATGTGTTTTTTTCTACCTTCTCTCTTGATGCCTTCACCTTGACATCCTACCAACCACTTCAACAACTTGGCAACTCAATAACTCTTGCTTCTTGACTTGTAACTCCTTAAATAGAAGTCTAGAATACTTTTCTTGCTCAAATTTCCCCACTCTTTCTTTTAGGTTGAATGGATTAGGTAGGATTCAATGAATCAACCCCTTATCTTGTTTCTTCTAGAAACATCATGAAGAATTCTCCTAAATTTTCCTAAAAATGGTTTACCTAAAATTTCATGCCACCAACTCATCATCTTTATCCTCCATTTGGTTCAAAAAATTCAAGGTAACAAACTTTGTTAGCTCAGATTTGGAGAATCTTTGACTTGTTAAATAATGTAGTGGCTCGGCACTATTGAAATCCTGATGCTCGACACATACTATGTTACTCAACACCTATTGTATTTTATTGATGCTTGGAACCTACTATGGATTCACTCAGCATCAAATAAATTTTACTAATGCTCGACACCTATTCTGTGCTCGATACTTGAGCTTTCTTGGCTCCTTCTGCTTCACTTAGCACAAACTATATTTTGTATTTTCTTGACACTTACTGAGAATCTACTCGACATGAACTAGCTTGCTTGGCATCCACTAATGAACTTATGCAAGCTTTGTTACAACTTATTCTTCCAGAGTTTCTAAGTGTAACCAACATCTGTATCTTCAAGTATACTATAAATACATCATTTTATCATTGTCTTAATTGATCCTTGCACTTCATTACAAAACCATAACTCAACCTTTCCCTTAGGTTCTTTTGTTACATCTTATTGATTAAATCTTCTTCATCAATCAACTAAGTGATAGTACTTGGATCTTATAAGCAACTATTATTCCAAAAAATAACAGGTTTGACATCAGTGATAAAGAAATGATTGAAAAAATTCTTTATCATCAATCTCCCTCTTTGCAAACAATCTCTCTTCTGTTAGGATAAACCATAGATAGAAATAAAAAACTACATGCAAATATAACCAATAACATAAAATAATAGATCACATAGAAATGAACACAAGGCACCAAGATTTAACGTGGTTCACCCAATCCTTGGGCTATGTTCACCAAAACAATAAGTCCGATCTTATTACAATCCAGTGATTACAACTTGATTACAATCCGTAATCCCTTACAGCTCAATACTGCCACAAGAACCAATTTCGTATCACAACATAATGAAAAATACCCAACCCTAAACCCTTTTATACAAGTATTAAACCACTTTAGGGTTATAACATGTAGGCCATATGTTAGCCATAATATGTCGGCTACCATGTCGACCACGGCCCAAATTTTTTTATGAAGTATGTACAGTACTTTCCTAATTAGTCACTATAATCTAACAATCTCCCACTTGGGGAATAATTAGGCTCCACACTAAACAACAATCTCCCACTTGGAGACTGATCATGTACAATTACCACTACCACATGGGACTCTCACTAGATCAAACCACCCTGGACTCTACTGTTCTTTTATTCATGTTCAATCTAAATGACCAACTGAAGCTGAAGAGGAGTTCAGCTTCTCCTGTGTTACAACCTTTGTCAACATATCTACTAGATTGTCATTGGTATGTATCTTCTCTAGCTTTAATTGTCCATCCTCCAAAAC
This sequence comes from Cupressus sempervirens, assembly GCA_028749045.1. Classification (NCBI taxonomy): domain Eukaryota; kingdom Viridiplantae; phylum Streptophyta; class Pinopsida; order Cupressales; family Cupressaceae; genus Cupressus; species Cupressus sempervirens. The sequence goes on from CM053790.1 coordinate 462,921,770, forward strand.
TAACTGAATTAAATGGTACTGCAACTGTATGTGTTTGGTCTTAGAATGCAGAGCTGAATTCTTTGCAAGATGAATGGCACTCTGACTATGGGTGAACAAATAATTATCCTTATGAGGATGTCCTAATTCTTCCAAGAAGAACTGAAGCCATATCATCTCCTTGACTACCTCTATAGCAGCAACATACTCTGCCTCTATAGTGGATAAAGCATTAATCTTCTGTAACTTAGAAACCCAACTTACGACTGCCCCACCAACAGTAAAGACATAACCTGTAGTACTTCACCTGGTATCAATATCCCCAGCCAAATCTGAGTCAACATAGCCCTGTAAATCATAGTAGAGCCCCCAAAGTGTAAACACTTATTGGATGTTCCTCTCAAATATCTAAGAATCCACTTGACAACATTCCAATGCTCAAATCCTGGATGACTCATATACCTACTAATGACTCCCATTGCATATGCAATATCTAGCCTAGTGCATACCATAGCATACATCAAGCTTCCTATAGCTGAAGCATAGGGTACCTTGGACATCTTATCCTCCTCTTCTTGTGTCTTGCGACACATCTCCTTAGTCAATTTCAAATGACCAGGTAAAGGTGTGTTGACAGCTTTAGCATTCTCCATAGAGAAACGTTGCAACACCTTCTCAACATAATCAGCTTGAGATAGTGTCAATGTTCTATTCTTCCTATCTCTAAAAATCTTCATACCAAGGATTTTTTTTGCTGCCCCCAAATCCTTCATAGCAAATGCATGTGCTAACTGGCATTTTAGCCCCTTAATATGATCCATGTTAGACCCAGCTACAAGCATATCATCAAAATATAAACATAAAATAATGTAGCTATCATCATCAAACCTCTTAAAATAAACATAGTAATCTGAATGACACTTGTTATATCCATGCTCATGCATAAAACTGTCAAATTTTAGATACCATTGCCGAGGTGCTTGCTTTAAGCCATATAAATTTTTCAATTTGCACACTAAGTTCTCCTTACCTTTGACCTCAAAACCTTGTGGCTGAGCCATATATATTTCTTCATCCAAATCACCATGAAGAAAGGCTGTTTTAACATCTAGCTACTCTAAATGCAAATCTTTAGTAGCCACAAGACTTAAAACAGTACGAATAGAAGTCATTTTAACAACAGGAGAAAATATCTCATCAAAATCAATTCCCTTTTTTTGTGTAAATCCTTTTACAACTAACCTAACCTTAAATATTTTCTTACCTCCTTCCTCTTCTTTCAACCTGTAAACCCACTTATTCTGTAAAGCCTTTTTAGCTACAGGAAACTTGCACAAATCCCATGTCTTATTTTTCAGCAAAGAGTCCATTTCATCTTTCATTGCAGACTCCCATCGAATCTTAGTATCCACCTGCACAGCTTCATCATAACTTTCAGATTCACCAGCATCAGTAAGTAAAATAGAATACAAAGAGGGAGAAAACCTTTGTGGAGGTCTAATTTGCCTCATTGATCATCTAACATTCACTATTGTGTGTGGTATTTTTTGTTGCAATTTTTGCACATCATGAGGAATGGCTGGAACATTAGCTTTTGGAGTATCATCTAGCACTACATAATCATCTTCTTTCTTCTCATGTTGCTGCAACAGATCTTTGTACAACACTTTATCATTGAATATGAAATCTCGAATTCTAACAATTTTAAGATTTTCAAAATCCCAAAGCCTATAACCAAATTCATTAATGCCATATCCAACAAAGACACATTTTTTTGATTTAGCTTCTAGCTTGGTTCTATTTTCAGAGTCTATATGAGCAAAAGCTTCACAATCAAAGGTCTTGAGAAAAGAATAACTCACCTTCTTACCAGTCCATGCTTCCTCTAGAATACCACAACCCAAAGGAGTAGAGAGACCTCTATTAATCAAATATACTATAGTATTGATAGCCTCCACCCACATGTGTAAGGGTAACCCAACATGCAACCACATGCTCCTTGCACGCTCCATTATAGTCCTGTTCATGCGTTCAGCCACTCCATTTTCCTGTGGAGTCCTTGGAACAGTTTTCTGTCTATGAATACCATTAGTGGAGAAATAATCTTCAAATTCATGACTGTAATACTCACCACCATTATCAGATCTGAGACATTTTAATTTCTTACCAGTCTCATTTTCAACCAAGCATTTCCATTTCTTAAAAGTTTGAAATACATCAGATTTCTGTCTAAGGAAATAAACCCATACTTTTCTAGTTGCGTCATCAATAAATGTAACATAATAATGAGAGCCACCAAGGGAAGATACCTGAGCTGGTCCCCATACATCTGTATGCACAAGCTCTAATTTCTCCTTTTTGTTTTCCTTCCCAGTCTTTATGAAACTCACTCTCTTTTGTTTTCCATACACACAACTTTCACAAAAATCCATATTAACACATTTCAAACCTGGTAAAACTTTCTTTGAATGAAGTACTTTCATACCTTTCTCACTCATGTTCCCAAGTCTATTGTGCCACAGCGTTGTATCAAAATTTACAACAGCTATTTGTTCTCCCTGTTCAACTGCAGCAATTGTTCTTGAACATTCATTTTTCTCTGAAACAATCAAAGTAGTAGGAACAATATGACTTGTATAAAGATATAAGGTGCCTACTTTCACACCTTTTGCTACTACAAAGGAACCTTTTGAAACCTTCTAATTTTTTTCATTAAAAGTAACTACACAACCCTCATCATTGAGTTTCCTAGCTGAAATTAAATTTCTACTCATCCTTGGAACATGTCTTACCTCATGTAGTAGCCAATGATTCCCATTCAGCAACTTAATCTTAATTTTTCCCTTTCCAACAATCTGACAGGGTTCATTATTCCCCAAATAAACAAGCCCAAAATCCCCTTGGACATAATCAATGAAATAACCTCTATAAGGTGTAGCATGAAATGAAGCACTAGAATCTAAAACTCATGAATCATCAACACTCTCTAAAGATAGAAGCAAAGCATCCTCTTTGGATTTGTTACTTACCACATTTGCCTCCTTGTCTCCATCTAATTTATCTCCTTCATTTTTCTTTCCATTCCATCAATCTTTCTTTTTGTGCCTTGGTTTCCCATAGTACCAGCAATCATTTGGTCCTCTCGATTGAGACCTCCTCCCCTTTGAATTTCCTCTTGATTTCCCATGATTTCCAAAGCTACTTCTTCTTTCAGTTGTTCTACCCCTACTTTGTGCATTTAAAGCACTTTTTGATGTAGATCCACCTAAGGATTTCTTACGAGTTTTCTCACTCAAAACAACACCAATCACATCATCATATTTTAGGGTACTAGATCTAAGAACAGAATTACTCACCGCCATTACCAAGCCATTCCAACTTTCAGGAAAAGAACACAAAATCAAGAGAGCCCTAATTTCTTCATCAAAATTGATACCCACAGAAGATAGTTGACTAGTAATAGTATTAAACTCATTTAAATGATTTGCAACAGATCCACCTTCTGCCATTTTCATATTAAATAAACACTTCATGAGAAATACCTTGTTTGAAGTGGAGGGCTTTTCATACAGTGTCACTAGGGTTTTCATCAAATCTTTTGTCATCTTTTCTTTTATAATATTAAATGCCATCAATGGTGCCAAGCATAACCGAATGCTTCTGATTGCCTTTCTATCCAAAAGATCCCATTCAACCTCTGACATAGTTCCCTAATTCTTGGCTTTGCCTTCCAACGGCTTCCATAAATCCTTCTGATATAGATAGTCTTCCATTTGCATCTTCCATAACTGGAAGTTCTACCCATTAAACCTATCAACCCTTAGCTTACCCTCATCTGCCATCGCTCCCACTCAACCATGAGACTCCCACTTAACCGTGAGACTTTCTTGCAGAGGATAACTAAAAGACAACCTCGCTCTAATACCACTTGTTAGGATAAACCACAGATAGAAATAAAAAACTACATGCAGATATAACCAATAATAGAAAATAATAGATCACACAAAAATGAACACAAGACACCAAGATTGAATGTGGTTCACCCAATCCCTAGGCTATGTCCACCAAAATAGCAAGTTTGATCTTATTACAATCCAGTGATTACAACCTGATTATAATTCGTAATCCGTTACAAATCAATACCGTTGCAAGAACCAATTTCGTATCACAACATAATGAAAAATACCCAACCCTAAACCCTTTTATACAAGTATTAAACTGCTTTAGGGTTATAACATGTCGGCCATAGTATGTCGGCTACCATGTCAGCCACGGCCCAAATTTTTTTATGAAGTATGTACAATACTTTTCTGATCAGTCACAATAATCTAACATCTTCTTCAATAGTAATCTTTTTAATCAGATTCCAACAATCTCCCTCTTTGGCATTGATGAAAAACTAAACTAATCAACCAAGTTATCAAAATTCTATGTAGGTTAAAATAGTAAGTCAAATGCCAAAAGGAAAACTATTACCATTTCTATTTTCATCAGCTTTCACATCTCCCTCTACATATCTAACCAAATTTTGTATGACTCCCTCTTTTCCACTTTGATCAATTCTGCTCTTCCTCTTAATTACTATTTCTTCCTCTGCACATTATTTATCCCTCTGTATGCATTGATTAGTTTCTACTAATCTGATATCATCTCTTTCTTTAGATCAATTTAGCTACTTCTTCCTTTGTCCAATTGATTCTGTTGATCAGTTTCTACTCTTTCTCCCTCTTTGACAACAATGCCAAAGACATACTACTTTAGCATCTCATCATGTAGGTATAGCATTTTTAGGAACTCCAATTTCTCCCTCTATCACCTTGCTTGTGACTTGTTTGGATTATTAGTACTTTGAATATTTTAGGTAAAAACCTAAAGTAAGTATCCTTTGCATCAATTTATAACATTTCAACAATCTACTCATTTGATGTAGGGTAGTCTTGTTGTTGCTTAAATAGCCTTGGATAGGGGTTTCACCCCTAACTTAACTCTAAGATACTCAAATGTATCTTTAGGTAATGCTTTTGTGAAGATGTCAACAATTTGTTCCTTTGAACTAACTTATTCCATCCTCACTTGTCTTCCCCCAATTCTCTTACATAGTGATACTTAATTACAATGTTCTATGTTTTGGCATGCATCACAATAGAGTATCACAGGTTCAATTACCTCTTCCTTCATACCTTGCAATAGGTTCTTGATCCATACAATATTGGTGCAGTTGATAGCAGCAATAACATATTCATCTTTTGCTATGTACTGTGAGGTACAACTTTTCTTTTTACTAGTCCAAGTGACTAATCTTTTACCTAAGAAAAGTGGTCCTCCACTAGTGCTTTTTCTATCATCAATATTACCTCCCCAATCTGCATTAGTGTAGGCTTTCAATTCAAATTTTTCAGTCCTCTTGTAATATAATCAAAAGTCATTAGTTCCTTTTAGGTACCTCAATATTCTTTTTACTACCATAAGGTGATTTTCTCTTGGTTTTGCACAAAATCTTGCCACTATTCCAACAACTAATGCAATGTATGGTCTACTATATATAATATACTGTAACTTTCCAATCATTGATTTGTACATTGTCTAATTTACTTCAGCTCACTCATCATTCTTGGATAACTTATGTCTTGTTACCATTGGTGTACTGATTGGTTTTGAATCTTCTAAACCAAATGTCTTGAGTATCTCCTTGATATATTTTGATTGGGTCACAAATATGCCATGTTTTAGTTGATGTACTTGCAATCCAACAAAGAATTTTATTTCTCCAACCATTGACATCTCAAACTCATGTCTCATTTGATTAGAAAAATCTTTGCATAGGGCATCTTTTCCTCCAAATATTATATCATGAACAAAAAATTTAGATATCAAATTGTCTTTACCTTTTTCTGCCTTGATATATAGGTTGTTGTTGTCATCTATTTTCTCAAATCCAATCTTCACTAGATATTTGTGAAGTCTCTCATACCATGTTCTAGGAACTTGCTTCAAACCATAGAGTGCTTTATGTAGTTTGTAAACCATATCTTTATTTTTTTCATCAATAAATCCCTCTGGTTTTCCTATGTAGACTTCCTCTTCTAGTATACCATTCAAAAAAGCAGACTTTACATCCATTTGGTAGAATTTGAAACCTTTGTAAGCAACTTATGCAAGTAGTGTTCTTACCCTTCCATTCTTGCAACATTTGCAAATATTTCCCCATAGTCTAGTCCTTCTTCTTGTGCATAATCTTTGTAACTAGTTTGGCCTTATTTATTGTGATCTCACCCTTCTCATCAAGCTTGTTCCTAAATACCCATTTGGTAGCAATCACATTTTTATTAGCTGGTCTTGGAACTAAGGTCTAGTTTTTTTTCTTCTCTATTTGATCTATCTCTTCTTCCATAGCTTTATGCCAATTATCATCGTGCAGTGCATCTTTCACTATTTTGGGCTCAATCTTGCTCAGCAGACATGATTCATTCCTTAGTCTGTTCCTTGTCATTGGTCTAGCTTCATTTTCACCAATGATTTTTTTTGCAAGGTGATGTCTTCTCACATACTTGGATAGCCTTGTTTCTTTCCTCATTTCCAAGTTTGGTCTCTCAGTTTCAAAGTCACTATGCACATCTCTTTGTACTATTTCATCATCTCTTTCATGTGTATTGATTTTAGAATCAAAATGTGCATTGTCTTTATTCTGCAACTCGACTTCTGAATGTAGCTTGACATTCACTAGTTGTGACTCAGCTAATGCTAAAACTTGTTGCTGATTCCCAATTTGATTGGCAATATCTTCTTCATCAAGCATTCCTTCATAGAAGTATACAAATGATCTATACTCTTCTAGTTTCTTGGTTTCATCAGCTTGAACTTCTGCATGCTCATCAAAATTTACATTTGCACTCTCCACAATTTTGTTAGTGTTAGTATTCAAACACTTATATGGTTTACTTCTAGTGGACTATCCAAGGAATATGCCTTCATCACTCTTTGCATCAAAATTACCATTTCAAGTATCTCTAAGAATATAGCATCTACAACCAGATACTTTGAAATGTTTTGCATTGGGTGAGTAACCATACCATAATTCAATGGGTGTTGCAATTGTACCTTTCTTAACTTGTACTTGATTTAGGGTGTAGACAGTTGTACTTACAACTCCTCTCATGTACTTTAGAGCAACATTTTTCTTCAATTAATGTTTTGGCACAATTTATCATTGATATGTTCCTTCTTTCTATAATGCCATTCTATGGGGGAGTTCTTGGTGCTGATGTTTTTTCTCTTGACTCCTTTGTCATTGCAAAATGTCTCAAATTCTTTTGATGTGAACTTTCCTCCTCTATCTAATCTTAAGAAATTCAAACTCTTTCCTATTTCCTTCTCAACCCTGGCCAAATACCACTTAAACATTTGAAATGCATCATATTTTTTCTTTAAGAACATATCAATCATCATCCTAGAGTAGTCATTTACAAGCAGCATTTTACATGTGTCTCCTTTGTAGCTTTGCACTTCTATTGGGCCACATAAGTCTGTATGGACTAACTCTAATACCTATTTGAAAGTGTAGGTTTTGCTTTTGAAACTTGACTTGGTCATCTTTCCTAGGTAACATTGTTTTCACATTGTATTTTCAAGCTTCTTCAATTTAGGCAAACCTCTAACTTTCTTCATTTTGCTGATGCTAATCAGATTATCAAAGTTGACATGACATAGCCTTTTATGCCATAGCGACACATCATAAAATCTAACAACAAAACATGATGCATCTTCCATATCTAGGTAAAAAAGATTACTCCTCCTTTTTTCTCCTTTTTCTATCAGATTTCCATTAGTGTCATAGATTTTGGTAGTTTTGTTTCCAAATTCTACTTTGCATCCTACATTGCCTAACTGTGACACACTCAGTAAATTGTAATTCAATCCTTCAACATAGTATGCATTATCACATAAAATTTTCTCTATAAGCTTAATAGAACCTTTTCCTTTGATTAGACATGGAGCATCATTTCCAAATCTAACACTATTTCCATCATATTGATTAAAGGTAACAAACTTACTTTTGTCTCTTGTCATGTGATGTGAACATCCACTGTCTATGATCCACTTATCATTCTTGTTCACATAGGTTACCAGTGTTATTGCTTCATCTTCATCTGACTCATCCTTCATGGCTACATAGACTAGCTCATCATCATTTTCATTAGAATCTTCTTCTTCAACAATGTAACACTTTTTACCTTTGTCTTTGTAATCTCTGCTATCATCTTCTCTTCTATTCTTGTTCTTGTTGTCTTCTCTGTAGTTCTTTTTCTATGTGCATCTTGCGGCAATATTTCCTACTTCATTACAATTGAAACATATGATAGGTAGCTTACCTTTGAATTTACCTTTGCCTCTGTGAAATCTTCTGGCTAATAGTGCTTCTAGTTGTTCCACATCTTCTTCACCTGTGTTGCTATCAATGGATGCATATTTTACCTTTTTCTTCTTCTTCTTTGTTTTCACCTCCTAAGTATCTTTCATTAATAGCTTGGCCTTTAAAGCAAATTTAAGATTCTTAGGTCTGTAATTATTAAAGTTGGACAACTCAAATGCAGTGAGTCTTCACTCTATACCTTCAAGAGTTAGCTAATTTCTTGGTACACATCTTAATTCTTGTATGGCTAAAACTCTAATAGCATAGATGGGGACCAAGATTCTTAAGAATTTTCTATTAATAGTGTCATCATATAAATGACCACCAAAACTTTTTATTGCACTTACTACTTCTTTCATTCTAGAGGCATATTGAGCAACATTCTCACCTTCCTCCATTTTCATGTCATCAAATTTTCCTTTGAGGCTTTCTCTTTTTGCTCTTTGAACATTCTAATCTCCTCTATAAATATCTGTCAAGGCTTTCCACATCTTGAATGTAGGGTCACATCCCTTGATGTCATCAAATTCAACATAGTTGAGGGCAGAGGCAATCTCCAACATTGCCTGATTATGCTCCTTTTTCTTCATATCTTCTACAGTGGGTATAGTTGGATCAACATGTTCTACTTCAATTAAGGTTTGTGCATGGTCACTTATTGATCCAAGGTTTAGCTTCATTAACTTTTTCCATGCAGTGAAGTTATCTCTATTAAGCTTAGGAACTTCTCTCTTGGACATCTTGATCTTCCTACTTCTAGTACCTTTAAACCAAATCAGCAGATGTCTCTAATACCAATGATTAGAAATTCTTCAAAATAACTGAGAGGGGGGTGAATTAGTTATTCAAGGTCCAAATGTGCTAATAAAACTTTTTCACCAAATATAGCAAGCCCATTTAACTGATCATGCATCCAAGCTTTAAACTTTCCTACTTAGCAAGTTACTATAAAATCAACATGCAAGCATAATACATAAAAGATCAACACATAACACAATGATTTACATGGAAACCCAATTTGGGAAAACCACAAGTAACATGCTACTCAATTCTCACTCTTCTAAAGTGATGCCCTGTGAAAGGCCTACCCTATTAAAGGCTACAACACACTGTTAAATATGACCTAGTTAAAGGATTTCAACCACCTTGTTAGAAGTGGGCCTGGTTAGAGGACTTTAGAAAATTCACTTGGAATGCCACCCTCTTAAAGCATTTACAAATGGTTGTTAAACCAACCTAATTCCATAGGATTTTACCCTAGCTAATACAATTTTTAGAGAGTAACAATAAGGGCTTTCGATCTGATACAACTCACAACTTAACTTGCCGATTTTAGATCTCAATTCAGCTCTCAAATTTTCTTGGCTTCTAGTCTCTATAGCTTTGAAAACTTGCTCTCCTTTCAAGCTTCATCTCCTTGAGTCTTCATGCTCAATGTACCAGTGCAATCCCCTCTGTGGCCACCTATCAAAGAAGAGTTTTTGTGCTCTGTTCTACCTTCTCTCTTGATGCCTTCACCTTGACATCCTACCAACCACTTCAGCAACTTGGCAACTCAATAACTCTTGCTTCTTGACTTGTACCTCCTTAAATTGAAGTCTGGAATACTTTTCTTGCTTGAATCTTCCCGCTCTTTTTTATAGGTCGAATGGATTAGGTAGGATTCAATGAATCTACCCCTTATCTTGTTTCTTCTAGAAACATCATGAAAAATCCTCCTAAATTTTCCCAAAAATAGTTTACCTAAAATTTTGTGCCACCAGATCATCATCCTTATCCTCCATCTGGTTCATAAAATTCAAGGTAACAAACTTTTTCGGCTTAGATATGGTGAATCTTTGACTTTTCAAATAATGTAGTAGCTCGACACTATTGAAATCCTGATGCTCAACACATACTGTGTTACTCAGCACCTACTATGTTTTACTGATGCTTGGCAACTACTATGGATTCACTTAGCATCAACTAAGTTTTACTGATGCTGAACAACTATTCTATGCTCAGCACTTGAGCTTGCTTAGCTCCTTCTGCTTCACTTGACACACTAGATTTTTCATTTTCTCAACACTTACTAAGAATTTTCTCGGCATGAACTAGCTTGCTCAACATCCACTAATGAACTTACTCAAGCTTTGTAGATAGCTTTGTTACAACTTATTCTTCTAGAGTTTCTAAGTGTAATCAACATCTATAATATCAAGTATACTATCAGTACATCATTTTATCATTATCTTAACTGATCCTTACAGTTTATTACAAAACCATAACTCAACCTTTCCCTTAGGTGCTTTTGTTACATCTTATTGATTAAATATTATTCATCAATCAACTAAGTTATAGTACTTGGATCTTATAAACAACTGGCTTTCCAACAAATAATAGGTTTGACATCACTGACAAAATAATGATTGAAAATGTTCTTTAGCAAAAATCTCCCTCTTTGCAAATAATCTCTCTTTTTCAATAGTGATCTTTTCAATCAGATTTCAACAATAACATCATCTCCTTCTCATAAATCAATCCATAATAAACAACCAAGTAACTAAGTATGGAAATCCTAAAAATCTTTCTACACAATGGTTCGACAACATACTAAAGGTTATAATTATAATTTTCCAAAAGCAACCACACATGTAGGAATCTATGGTGCATAAGAATATTTGTGATTAGAAGAGTCAAATATAAGGTAACCTATAACTCTCTCTAGACTCCTTCCCCTAGTGACTCTATATGGCATCAATAATCTTTCATATAGATAAGGTAACTAACTATTCTTCCTAAATGTCTCTTTGGACAGACAAGCATCATCTTCTACTCTCATTCTAGCATTTACAAGTACTCGAGGCATAGGTGAGGAACACATGTTTTTAATTCATTTAAAAACTAAAATCCCATGAAAATTTTGTTATCACTTGTATTAACTTACAATGAGCTACCATGGTTTTTCACTTAGTGGCCCAACCCACATTGTAAGCCACTCCCCCTTTACACACCTAGATTACCTACCCTAGGTTCAAATAAGAAAAAGAAAAAACAAAGTCAAAGTTTAGGAAAAAAATTCATACATCAAAGATCATCTTAATAATTAAGTAAATCAATGGAGAAAAGTCCAAATTCTTGCATCCTATACAAGGATTCAAACAATCTATCTCATTATAGACATAATCAATATTCATCCATCCCATGATACACATCTCAAGTTTAATAACATTTCATAGATACATAAATCCAAAACAACAAAAAAATTTATTTCCATACATGGAGTATCAAAATCTCATAGAGATAAATAACCATAACATCAGATTGTTGTATTACTACACATAAGGTGAATAACTAAATTGTATACAACACATAAATGGAGAGGGGTATTTTAGAGAGAAAGTTAGAAAATTGGATGAAAATTTAGAGAGTAAAATTGGACATATTTGGGAGAGGAAATTATGTAGAGAAATTGGAAAAAGAACTTGGGAAGGGTTTTTAAAGCTTGGTTTGAGGATCTTGGAGGGTTTCTAATTTAGAAGAATTTTGGAGAGGGAGAATTGGGGCTAAATTCAGAAGGAGATTTTGAAAGCTTGAATAAAAGAATAGGTTAATTCTTCAAATAGAAAGCCTTCATATCTAGCCTAGGTCTCCTAGTTGGTTATGATTTTTCAATTGGTATTATGACGTAGGATCCATCTCTTGTATGTTTTGCAAATATTTCTTTTAGAAAAAAATTTCTTCGTGGTTATTAGTTTCTATGATAGATCTAAATATTATTATTTTATTTTTGAAATTTTGTTTTAGAAAGATTGAAGAAATTTATTTTTGATTTAATGATTGTTTTTGTAATTATAGGGGTTTTCTTTTGTTAAGAATTTTATAGAAGAAGAAATAAACTCATTATTTGTAAGGGAAAACTCTCTTAATTTTGAAATTTAAATTATAGAAATCAAATGAAATAAACCAATTATTTTTAAAGGAAAACACATTTAGATTTGATCATAAAAATATATATTTCCATGGAAAGAATAAAATCATATTATATTTGGTTGAGTTAAATATGTGTGTGTGTGTGTGTGTTTTAAAACCTATTCCTTTATAAAATAAAGGAGATGAAGAAAAATAACAAGAATGATGTCTATTATTTTACAATAGTATGATTTTAAAATATTTATTATTATTTAAGTAATATTTTATGGAAAAAGCTCATTAGTTAAAAGGTATTAATTTAAATAATATTTCATTCCAAGTAATATTTGTTTAAAATATATTGGTTGGTATTTTAAATAATACTTTATTTTAAAGATGATATTTTCTTTAAGAAATTATGTTTATTACTCTTTTGAAAAGAAATAAATAAATAATCAATAAACATTAGAGGTAAACACAATTATTTACTTTATTAACTACTTGGACTTTTATGTCCAATAATCAATTTATATTTCATAATTGGAAATTATTGTCAAAGTGAAAATAATAGTATTTTTTAATGTTAATATTATTTAATTCAGTTTAAAATCAGGTTGATGTTAATGTTTAGCAACAACTTTTTATTTGATTTAAATTTGAAATAGGAATTAACTCAACATTCAATTTGGATAAACTATTTTTTTGAACTTAGTGGTAAATAGGGAAATTTATATTAAACAATTAATTTATTAATTAGGGGAGTGTAATAAATTTATCCAATGTTTTGGATTTGAATGTATATATGTTAGGAAATTATTTTGATAAAGAGTTTAGACTTTTATTAGGGATTTGACTTTATTAAAAGAACCAAAAAAATTCTCTAAACACTTATATGTGATTTTTGCATTCCTTATGTTTTGTTTTCAAGGTTTTAGTCAACTTATTAGGAATGTAATCTAGAGCCTTGGAAAGATTAATATGGGCGATAGTGTTATAAGCATCATTTAGAGTTTCGATTAGATCATTGACAATTCTATGCTTTCTCTAAGTGTTTTTCATGTATTTAACTGTGCATCGATCTTTATTTCTTGTAGCCATTAAAAAGTGATAACCATTAATGTGTTGTATATGATTTACGTAGTCATCTTGTGTGTAGTAATACAATAATCTTATGTTACGGTTATTTATCTCTATGAGATTTTGATACTCCATGTATGGAGATAAATTTTATTGTTGTTTTGGATTTCTATATTTGTGAAATGTTTTTAAAGATGATATGTCCATAATGGGATGGAAGAGTATTGATTATGTCTACAATGAGATAAATAGTTTGAATCCTTATTTTTATAGGATGTGATAATTTGGACTTGGATCGATTGATTTACTTAATGATTATGATGGACTTTTATTTATGAAAGTTATTTTCTAAAATTTGACTTTTTTTTGTCTTTTACTTATTTGACCCTAGGGTAGGTAATCTAGGTGTGTAAAGGGGAAGTGACTTACAATGAGTGTCATCCTACTAAGTGGACAACTATGGAAACTCATTAGAAGTTAATATAAGTGATAACAAAATTTTCATGGGTTTTCGATTTAAAAATGAATTAAAAATATGTGTTCCTTGCCCATGCCTCAAGTGCTTGTAAAGGCTAGGATGAGAGTGGGAAAAAATGTTTTCCTATCTACAAAGGCATTTTGGGAGCATAGTTAGTTACCATATCTGTATGAAAGGCTATTGATTCCACATAGGGTCACTAAGGGAAGGAGTTCAAAGAGACTATGACATTACCTCAGAGTTGACTCATGTGATGACAATTCCCCTCATGCATAGTATATTCTTGCATGTGTGGTTGGCTTTGGAAAAGTATAATTATCAGCTTTACTATGTTGTCAAACCATTGTCTAGAAAGCTTCTAGGATCACCACACTTAGTTTCCTAGTTGTACCTTGTGGATTGATTTATGAGAATGACCTGATTTATTTCCTTAGCACAATGGGAGTGGACTATTTAGGTTCATGAGGTGTGGTGGTAGTGGATTTCTTACCATATGAGTTCTAACATATTTGTACTAGTGTTAGTGCTAGAAGATTCTTGATGTACTTGTTTATCCATACTCATTATTCTTTAAAACTTGTTCCTTTTTCTTGATGCATTTTAATTCATGTGTGTTGTATAATTGATGTACTTTGTATATTATGGCTTATGTGTACTTGTATTCTTTTAGCACACCTTTAAGCTTGTGTTATGGATGTCTTGTATCGAGATTATTTTATGGACTCAATTTAATGATGAAATGTATATTGTAATAATGCTTCATTCAATAAGATGATGCATTTATACTCTTTATGATTGCATAAAAATAATTTTGTAATTAATGTGGAAACTTAACTTAGTTAATCAAAACTTATTTGTATGAATCTTAGAATAATGTAACCTATGTTGAGAACATTAATTATGTGAATGTAATATGTTATCTTTGTATTTCTTCTGCACTCTATTAAATGATTTTGTAAAAGCTTTACAATTTTTTTAAAAAAATGTTAGTCAACTTAGTGACTTTAATAAGGTTAATTCCTCTGGGCTCCCAAGTGGGGCATTACATCTAGTATCAAAGTAGACTTTGAAAAACTTGGGAACATAGTACATAACTGAATAACATGTAGTCAACATGCAAAAAGCTTCAAAAAAATCTATAAATGAAACTTGGAACTCTTAACATTAGGAACTCAATCTTGAAATATTAAACTATGCTTATAATATGTTGTGGTGGCACACCAAGATGGTGTACAATTTAGTGGACACTGATGCAGAGCTGCACCTTGGAAAGCTCAAGAGGAATATTCACTCAACTGAGTTACTTCAAGGGGCATTCACAACCTTCAGGATCGTACTCGGACCTAGACTTAAGATTGGACTAGACAGGATCTGCAACTCATTCTATTGAAACATCTTTATTACGAGAAATCTCATCATCTGATATCACTTCAAGATCAAAAATTTCATGGGTGACGGCATCTGTTTTCATTACTGTTTCCAATGGGCAATGATTTGAATCTTGATCCCATTTCCCCTCTCATCCATTTCATCATCTCTATAGTCCGCGTCCTTTTGGCTTTGGTTTTTAAACAAAACCGTCGATGAAGAATTCAATCCATTGTTTGAAGTTATCACATGCAAAGATTGTAAGAATTATTATGATCGTAGACCATTGCACACGGATCCTGACAGTTCAGTATCTTCTTGTTGTTGGTGTGGACAAGCTATTATCTACTTCTCCTCTTAGCCGAACCTCTTGGAGACTTACGTGAAAGAAAACAAAATGCCGAAGATCAATCAATTTACCAATCTAACCTTTAGATTCTGTGCGGCTGCATGTACTTCCTATACACGATCTTCATAACTAGTACTGGAGTTTAGACACGATTATTGTCTCAGCCCGAGCTTCTAATAAAAAGTGACTTGCGGATTCTGGAGCATCTCGATCTACTTACATGCAGTCTCAGGTCCGATCATTAGCTCAATTAGTAGAGTAGAGGATTTCTCTCTCAAATTTGATCCCTCCATGGTGGAAACCACAAAGTTCAGAAGTTTGGAGGGTTTCAAAAAGGTGACATCCTCTTCCGTATTCTATCTTCTGCAAATATTCACAAAACTGAAAAACTTTCTATATCTCATTCAAAATTTGAATCACAACTTGGACCACCGATTCCTGCATGAAAAGAAAAATTTATTGCCCTCTCTCCAAAAATTCCATTCTTTTACATAGCCGACTGGCCTTTTAAAACTGACCCTCCTCTTCTAATAAAAGGATGAGAAACGGTTTTTCGTCTTCTATCCAAGAAAAGGATAAGAAACCAAAAACCGCCAACTACCTATTATTGGAATCTGACAATCATTAAAACTATTCTAATTTAAAGAATCTACACCTGATCCTAGGTGGCTATATCTGGAGAGCTCATCGAACTGCTACTCTAGGTATGCCACCACATGTAGGACATTTATTGAAAACATTAAATTTAAAACACACAAACATAAACCTTTCTTATTCTATTTCCCACTCTGCTACTGCAACAGACACCACCAAAAAATAAAAAAATAAAAACATAAGTAATTCGATCAGGTTATATGAAATTTCAAAAAGTGGCTAGGCTTGGTTACCAATCCTAGCAAAAATACATTAAAAAAAATTGATCAAGTTTCTAGGATGAAAATTCTATTCAAAACTTGATCAAGTTATTCAAAACCCAATTGGGTTTTGAAGAAATAAAAATAGGCTCCACTCCAGAAGTCATAACTTTCACATCTAGACTCCTATTGACTCCATTCAATATACGTTGGAAAGATATTGAAAATACATACAACATAATGCAACTAAAATAATAGTATGAAATGAAGATTTTGTTTTCCATCCATTATAATCAATCATGGTTTAAAATAAGTAGTCATTATTTTCCAAACATGAAGTGAATAGGTAGGTAAGATTATTATCATAGTTTTTATCTTTCTATCATCTCTCTCACTCCCTCTATCTATTTATCACACAAAAAATCACTCACTCATTCACTCACTAACTCCTAATCTCTCTCTCTCTCTTACTAAATCTTAACCTCTCTCATTCTCACACTAACTCCGAAACTCTCTCTCTCTCTCCCTCCCTCCCCATATTTCTCACACTCTCTGTGCATGTCTATACCCCTCTCACTCTCTCCATCCTATTCTCTCTCTCTCTCACTCTCTCTTATCCTACACCCTCTCTCTCTAACCCCAAATCCCTAACTCCCCCTCTCTCTCTCTCTCCTAGACCTATGATCCTTGAAATGATAACTTCACATAGAGAGAGAGAGAGAGGGGGATATGAAGAGGGAGAGGGGATAGAATAAGAGATGGAGAGAGAGAGAGAGAGGGATAGGAATAGGGAGAGTAAGAGAGAGATGTAGTGATGGAGAGATGGACATGGGAGAGAGATATTAGGGGATAGTATGGAGAGAGAGAGAGAGAGGAGGAGGAGGATTGGGGATTACTTAGAGAGAGACAATGCTTAAGGGTAACAAGTTAGACAAAGAGAGGTTAGGAGTTAGTAAAGAATGTGAGAGGTTAGAAGTTAGTAAGAGAGATATATTAGGATTTATTTAGTTAGTTTTTGAGCATTTTTACATGTGTTTTTTAGAGGGAGAGAATAAGCAATATGTTAGTATTTGTGTTTACCTATTGATTACGCATTTGGAAAATAATGACTACCCATTTTAGATTATACATAATTCAAATTGATAATTTTTTTTTTGATGAAATAGGATTGATTAATCTACATGATCCTTTATATCTCTTCAATATCTTTCCAATGCATTTTGAATGGAGTCAGTTATACTCCTTATGTGAAAGTTATGGCCTTCAAAGTAAAGCCTACTTTTAGTTCTTCAAAACTCGATTAGGTTATTTGAATCCTAGAAACCTAATCGAGTTATGTCTTTGTGATAGCATAGAGAAATGGCCCAAAGGCTTGGGACACTATTTTCCCTCCAATTTTTTCCTTTTAGACATTTTTTCATCTTCTAAGATGAATTCTCATCTTTGCCTTCATCAGGTTTGCTAATGGTGAAGTGGGTATCTATAAAATTACTACTATAATATTACATGTCTTCTTATCTTTCTAACCATATTAATTTTTCTATTTTTCGATAATATTAATAATAAAAATTTTAATTACTTTTACCAATGCCTTGACATTCCTCATAGGCATGTGTCTACCATTTTTTTAAATAAATTTTGATATACTTAACCAAATTCAAAATAAATTATATATTATTGTTCTACACTTGATTTTATACTCTTAAAAAATAATCCATTTTCTATTATTTTGGTGCAAGTTTTGCTCATCACATGAATAGGTACCAAAATTTTAGGATTTAATTAGTTCAATAATTCATTAAAAAATATAATACTCATTAGAAAATTAAAAAAAATACACAAGTTCTAGATATCACTCATATCTATCAACATACCAAAGGGTTATGCAAAATAATAAATATAAATATGTTTTTTGTGTTGCACACAAAACCAACTATGTTATGTTTTATAAAAAAATTAGGAACTATTTTTTGTGTGTATAGGGTTTGACCCACCTAGTCTTATCCATTTTTTACAAACTCTAGTAGCTTAGAAAGTAAATTCAAAGCACTACAATTTATATATTTTACATATATTGTCATTCTATGTGGATGAACCTCAAATGTCTCCTCCAAGTTTAGATTTACCTGATTTCAGAAAAAGGGTGCCCACTTATACCCCCTTTTTGTACACCATCTTGGTGCACTTAGCCATTGATTATGATTGATTTTGAGATATTGATCACTTTCTTAAATATGGTAAACAATGGTTACCAAAACTAGATCCTTTTGGATATCATGTACATTTACTATCAATAATGTCTCTTAAAAAATTCAAATAAAAACTACATAGAAATACACATGCAAAAATTCAATGAAAATAGGAGAGTTAATCAAGATCTTTTTATACATCAATAATCTTGATAGAGAAATCTAATCAGATAGCACTGTCTTATCAGTAAGGTTTGACATCAATGAAAACATAAGAATTATCTCAATCGTAGTTTCCAACAATCTCCCTATTTGGCATTGATGGAAACACCTCTTGTAACAATGCAATCCAAAACATATACTACTTTTGATCATCCTCCTCTATGTTTAGTAGATTAGATATTCATTAATATCCTTAGTTTCATTTTGATTCTCATCTCTATGTTCAACAATATCTTTCTTTCAGTCCCATTCTAATTCTCATTCATGCAACTCTAATATGCAACACATGAATTCCTTCTTTCATATCATATCATGAAATCATATAGCTTCCTTTGTATTGCCAACAATATCTTGCATACATTGTCCCTCTTTTCAACACCTCATGATATAATCTCTCTCTTTCTGATTACTATATAGGTAGTTTCTTCAATATGCTCCCTCTTTGACAACAATGCCAAAGACACAACATCTTTCACATACATCTTCACTATGTAGATATCTTCATGTCAATACTTTTGAATCTTATCTAACGATATATCATCTATTCTTATGATTGATACAACAATATGTTCTTCTTCCTTTACAACTTTAGGAAACTCCTAAAGTATGACTTTCTACATCAACTTATAAGATATTCTCATCAATTCATTTGATGCAGAGCTCCATCTCATCTTAACTATCCTTCTTGAGGGGAATCACCCCTAATTTACCTCTAAGATATTCATTAGCATCTATTAGAAATAATGAAATTGAAATGAACTAAAATGAAGAACCATAAATTAATCCAAGAGAGTTTGTAATGAAAATAGTTACCATACTTTACATGAGCTTTCCAATCTCAACACAAGAGAGCAAACAAAGATTTTGAAAGGGGAAAGCAAAGAAAACCTCTTGTGAGTTATATGAATGAGGAAAATTCCTAAAGAATGATGAGAGAGATAATGAGATAATGTTGAGCCCAAGGCTCATTCCATGAACTACATAGTGGTTACATGTTATTGAGAATGAGAGAGAAGCATTTCTTATAAAGATATGAAAAGAGGAGTTATTTAGCAACTCCCATGTGAATGATTTCCACATTTATAAGTGTATGCATAATAAGTGTTGTAATCCTCTTAAGGAGGAATAAAACTATTTTCTTTAATAAAGGAATTAAAAAAGAGACTTGTCCTCACACATGGACAATAGGACAAGAAAGTGACATGTCCTCACATGCGGACTAGAGAAAAAATAACATAAGGGATACCTTGGTTTATCCAATTTAATAAATACAGCCAAGGAAAGATTACTAATTCTAACACCCCCCTTTAATCTTTACTTGGGGAAATTACATCAAAGGGTATTCAACCCAAATTTTTACAATGAAATTCTAAATTCTCTCTAGAAAAAAGTTTTGACAATATATTGGGAACTTGATCTTTGAGAATGTCTTCAATTATATAAGAGGTCTCTTGTAAGTGTGGGTAGATCTTTGTAGAGTTAAGAGAAGTGGATAATTCATTTGAATGTGTTACATCTTCATGTCAAATCATGGTACATAGGATATGTATGCCAAATAATAATGTCTTGTATGTGCCTGGATGGATTACTTGAAAAATAGACACAAGAAATAAGACAACTATCCACAAGGAGGATTTCGTATGATATTCAAATTAAAAATCCTTTTGAATAAGGATAAGAAAACTCTCATAAAGAAAAAGAGATGAAAATGCAACATGCCACCACAAAGAAATGGAGTTAACCTGATATAAAGATAAATTATATGCTAAAAAATTATAAAAAAGGACAAATTGATGAAAAAGATTGATCAATGTTCTCATGAAAAGTATATACTAATGAACAAATAACCACAACCAAGGCCAAACAATGATGCTTGCATCAAAATTGCATCAATCATGTGGATATAGATAGTCCACTTAATGAATCATCTCACTGCAAGTTAATGGAGGCGTCCCTTCATAACCTGCATGACTCACAATCTAATTGATAAAGTATGCAAAGCATTATCACATTAACATATGAATTAAATTAAAAGAAGAGACATGCTGATCAAATTGGTATTATCACATCATGATTTTTATTAGGATACTAAAAAGGGAAGGATTATGAGGATTAACAAGATATTTCCTTCAAATAAGAACATATTGCCTTCATATTGGATCAAACCATTAGTAATTGAAGGAAAACTTCAAGAATAACATCCTCTTCATTGAGGAACAAAATGGAACAACATGGAGTGAAACTCCATAAATATCAACCTTCAAGGTAGAGTATATAGAACCAAATGGAAGAAAAGGAACAAATAGAACTAAATGGTGGGTGTATATGAGCAATGTTAGTATGCTAATAGAAACCAAATTTAAAAAAGCTTCTACAAACTAAACAAAATTCATAAACTTCAAGATAGACTAAGATGAGCTCTCAATTGAGAATATGAGCCATTAATGGACTCTCTCAATAAGAAGCTCTCTTGTTGAGTAGCTTTGTCTAAATAGATAGGATGTATGCTCAAGCTTTTTGCTTCAAAAAGGGCTTCAAATGGAGTTGGAATTTGGGTGTGAGTGTATGGTTTTGATGTAAAATGGCTTCTTAAAATGGCATTATGACTTTACTTCATGGATTGTGTTATTTTTCAAAGGGGAAGGATCCAATTTATAGGCAAGAGGCTTGAGGGATTGAGGGCTAAGATGCAAGGATGGGAAAAAGCTCATGGAGGGCTCAGATTGCATGAGAGGAGAGCACATGGATTGTGCTTACTTACAGCCAATCAGAAAGTGACACATGTCACAGGGTGAGAGGATGGAGGAAAGGGAAAGGATGAGTCAACAAAGGAGGCTCAAGGGATAAAATCTTCATAAAGACCCTCATTATGGCTTGTAAGAGCAATAAAAGGGCTTGGAAGAGTCATTTATGGCCTAGTGGGCTTCATAAAGTTTTATGGTTGAGATATTTTGAGGGAGATGAGAGAAATTTCGACTTGGGCTTGATTAGGAGGGTTTTAAGATTGCTTAGGATTGTGAAAATGATTAGAGGATGGATTAGGATGGTTTAGGATTAGCTTAGGGATAGGCAAGTGGATGGCATTTAATGAGGGTTGGTGAAGGAGGAGATATTTGTTAACTTTGGCTTGGGTTAGTAAGTCTTAACCCATGTTTAGAGAATGTGACAAGGTTAGGAGGGGATTAGGATTAGGTTTAAAGACATCTTCTAGAAGAGTCTAGACTTTGGATGAGGATAAAGACTTTCTAGAATAGTCTAGAACTTCCTAGGATGAGGATGAAGACTTTTTAGAAGAGTCTAGAACTTTTTAGGATGAGGATAAATTAGATTTTTAGGAAATAAATAAAGTTTTATTTATTTCAAGGGTTTGGGTTGAGGAGATATTTATTAAAATTTTTTTAATAAACATGAGGATTAATATTTAATCTTAATTAAATATTTTGAGTTGGGATTAGGGTTAGGAAATGATGGGATTAGCCTTTAATCAAAATTAAAGAAGGATTAGAAGATTTTGGAAGAGGTTAGTGGTCTTAAGGAAATTGGCCAAGTTTTGGGCAAAAAATAAATTTTTTATTTATTTTGGGTTTTTTGGTCAATTTATTAATTAAATAATTAATAAATAAGGAAATAATGTTTAAATAAGATTTAAACATTTTTGGGATGGATTCCTTAATTAAATATTTTTAATTAAGATAAAAGGATTTAATGGCATAAAAATAAATAAATAAATAAAATAATTAATTAATTAATAAATGATGATGTCATCAGGAATTTTTCAGAAAATAAAAATACTTTATTTTCTAAAGATTTTTAGGTGTCTACAGTGGGAAACCCCATATAAAATAGCATCCTTACAAAGTGGAACCAATAGATCAAGATGGAGGGAAACTCCATATGAATATCAACTTTCAACGTAGAACAAATATAACCAAATGGAAGAAAACTCAATATAAAGTGCACACCATTATAGGATGGAAAGACAATCCATGGGCTGAATAAGGCAAGTATGTATCAGTTATATTGAAGGGACCTTCATGATATGAGTCATATATAATTGAGGGTGCTCCATAGTTAACCTAAAAAAAAAGGGCTCCCTATGAAACTTACAAAAAAATACAATAAACTTCATATAAATCAATAGTAGAAAACCATAAAGTGCCAACATGGGTATAGAGGGATATTATAAAAGCATAAAATTACAGATGAATAGATCACAATAAAGTTCAAGGAAAATGTATAAGATAACTCATAATCCAAAAAAAGAGAGGTAAATGTAGTGATCTAAGGAAGATCAAGCCATGTAGGTTCAAACTTGCCTTTCTTTTCTCGATCTGCTTGGACTTTCATTTTTTTTTTGAGGACCATGTCACCTGGCTGAAAGTGTCGTGGAAGCACCTTCTTGTTGAAATTCCTTTTGAGACAAGTTTGATAGACTATGAGATGATCATAGGCTTGTTGTTGCTTCTCGTCTAAGAGATCTAGCTGGGTGAGTCGAGCTACTCTGTATTCTTCATCTGATATTTTCCCTTGCAAAGATATGCGCAAGGAGGGAAGTTCAACCTCTATAGGTAGTACCACTTTGACACCATAGACTAGGGAGTATGGAGTTGTGCCTGTGGATGTATGGAAGGAAGTTCGATAGGCCCATAGGGTAGGATTTATTTGTAGGTGCCAATCACGGCCGAAATCATTGACAACTTTCTTTAGGATTTTGAGGAGGGTTTTGTTAGTTGCCTCTGCTTGGTCGTTACCTTGTGGTAAATATGGGCTAGAAAAGCAGTGATGGATGTGGAGGGAAGTGCATAATTCTTCCATGTTGAGATTTTCAAAGTTACCTCCGTGCTAGGTGAAGATGGTGGATTGGATGCCAAAGTGGCAAACAATGTGGTACAAGATGAACTTGGAGACCTGAACTCCTGTAGTTGAAACTAGGGGGACTGCTTCCACCCATTTAGTGAAATAGTATGTAGCTGTTATTATCCATTTATGTCCATTAGATGAGAGGGGTGTGATAGTTCCAACTAGATCAAGGCCCCAACAAGCGAATGACCAAGGTGGTGCAATAGGCTGTAGATCCTGTGCTGGAGCGTGCACAAGATTTGCATGCTGTTGACATGGGAGACACTTTCTGACAAAGTCACAGGAGTCTTCTTCAATGGTAGGCCAATAATAGCATGCTCTAAGGATTTGTTGCGCTAGGACAATACCACTTGTGTGGGCACCGCAAAGTCCAGAGTGTACTTCCTTTAACACCATTGCGGCCTCTTTTTGGTCTAAACATCGAGAGAGAGTATCGTGATAACCCCGACGATATAGGGTATTGGCTATGATAACATAGCGAGATGATTTTCAGATGAGGTTCTGGCATTGGGTACGTGTGAGGTGAGGGGATATGATACCATCATTAAGGTAAGCGTGAATCTCATGGTAACAAGGGGATTGGGGACCAACCAAGATACAAACATGGTTTGAATCCTCATTCGCATAGGTGGGTGTGAGGAGCTGCTCCAGTAAAAGCTCATACTGTGTAGTTGCTTGGGGAATTTCCAAGAGTGAGCATATAGTAGCCATAGCATCTGCTGCTTTGTTCTGTATTCGAGGCACTTGTGTAAACTGAAGCCTTGTAAAATGCTAGGTTAGCTGATCAACTAGCTCTTTGTAGGGTAATAGCTTTTCATCTTTGGTTTGATATTCATTTAGGGCTTGCTTGATGATGAATTGAGAATCGCCAAAGATTTTTAGCTCAACAATGTTCCATTCTATAGCTATCTTTAATCCTGCTATGAGGGCCTCATATTTAGCTATATTGTTGGTGCTAGGGAATTATAGCTTAAAGGCTTTTGGAATGTAATCTCCTTGAGGTGTGACCAACAATATTCCTGCCCCTGATCCATGAGATGTGTATGAGCCATCAAAATAAAGTTTCCATGGGGGTTGTTCTTCAATTAGACAGATATGCTCATCTGGAAATTCTGTGATCAACGGCTAAGCATCTATTAGAGGTGCATCAACTAGGTGATTTGCTATAGCTTGCCCTTTGATTGCCTTTCTGTCCACATACTAGATGTCGAATTCACTAAGGAGCATAACCCATTTGGCTAAATGGCCTGTAAGTGTTGTTCTGGAGAGCATATACTTGAGAGGGTCAATCTTGGAGACTAGTTGGATGGTATGACTTAGCATATAATGAAAAAGCTTTTGAGTTGAGAAAACAACTGCCAAACAAGCTTTTTCCATAGGAGTGTAATTGAGTTCATAACCAACTAGGGTTCTACTAATGTAGTAGATGGCTCTTTCTTTGTTGTAGTCATCGAGCTGTGCTAGAAGTGCCCCTAGAGTAGTAGGTGTTGCTGATATGTACAAAATCAGGGGACGAATAGGAACTGGTGGAACCAAGATAGGGGGATTGATGAGATACTTCTTGAGATGGTCGAAGCTATGCTAACGTAAAGGATCCCACTTGAAGTTCTCATCCTTCTTTAGTAAATGTGAAAATGGTGTACACTTATCTGCAAGCTGGGGGATGAAGCGTCAAACAGATTGAAGCTTTCTCTGAAGAGAACGAAGCTGTCACAGTTTCTGGGAAGGAGGCATGTCTAAGATAGCCTTGACCTTCTTGGGGTCGATCTCTATACCTTGTTTAGAAACTATAAAGCCTAGAAGCTTGCTAGATGTGACCCCAAAGACACATTTCTTGGGATTCAGCATGAGATGATATTTGGCTAACCTATCAAAGACTTTCTCTAGGTCAGCAAGATGATCCATGAAGGTATGAGACTTGACCAAGATATCATCCACATAATCCTCCAAAATGCTATGGATGAGATCATAAAAAATGGCTGTCATAGCTCTTTGATAGGTAGCCCTAGAATTCTTTAGGCCAAAAGGCATCAGGTTGTAGCAAAAGATTCCTCAAGGGGTAGTGAATGCTGTCTTATACTGATCCTCTTCTGCAATCTTGATTTGATTATACCCAGAAAATCCATCGATGAGGGACAAAATTTCATGTCTAGCTATAAGATCTACTATCATATATATGTTGGGCAAGGGAAAATCATCTTTTGGACAAGCCTTGTTAAGATCTTTAAAATCAGTGTAGATTTTGATGTCACCGGAAGGTTTAGTGACAGGGACCATGTTGGAGATCCACTTTGAGTAGTCGATAGGTCAGATTACCTTAGCAGCTAACATTCTTTCTAATTTAGCTTTGACCAATAATGCCACCTTGGGGAACATTTTTTTAAGCTTTTGTCTGATAGGCTTGATCTTTGGATCAGCTACAAGATGATGAACTACAAGCTTTGGATCAAGGCCTGGCATGTCCTGATATGACCATGCAAATCGGGCAATGTTCTCTCTTAAGACCTCAAAGAGGAGATCAGCTTGGTCTTGTGATAGGGATGCAACAATGTGAACAAGCCTAAGAATCTCTGAAGAACCGATGTTGACTTCCCTAGTATCCTCAATTAGAATAGAAGATATCTCTAGTCAATTATCTTGAGGAGGTAATGCTAAATCCTCATGTTCTGTTTGTGTGTAGGAACCCCAAATAGGCTCTACGCTGATCACTGTTTGTTTCCCTGGGTGTAATGATTGTTTTTGGTTTGTTTTTGAATGTTTTAAGCTGTTTTTGGGTTTTTGAGTTGATGAAAAGAAAATGCAAATATTGAAAACTAATCTTACCTAAAATTATAACTCAAATATGGTTATAATGCTAATCAAATTCATTTATTCGGATGGCTCCTAATGTATGTACAATACTTATTGCTGGAGGAATACATTAAAAACATCATTATTAATAGTTGAAAAAAACCTAATTTTTGTCTCCAATATGCAACCACGCTGTTGGTTGCTTCCTCCTTGAGTAGCGCCTATCAAAAACCGCAATATTAAATCTCTGATTTTTAATTCACTGTAGCGCTATACTGTTCACAGCACTGTAGCTGCTGTTATAACCCCTTCCAACCTGTAAACAGATTCATCCACTTTTTCCCTACTAAAACACAATATTGACTCCAGAATGAAGTCAACTCATAGGAAAAATTCAAGTGATATTTCACACCCTCAAATTGCATCAACTCTGAAGATACTACGTTCTCCACAGTCTGAATTCTTCTCAAACTTGTAGAAACCCTTGTTGCCACAACTTCAAGAAATTTCACAAGGAAAATTTTTTAAGCAATTCTCATAACCTGCTCTTGAAGGAAGACAAGGTTTGTTTATAAGGACTCCTCGACTCCAGAATGAGTCTCCACGCTCAATGTGGGATAAAAGATATAATAATAACATAAAAAATGTTATTACATTAAAACTTAGAAAATCCCTTTTAATTTTTCCATAAGCTTGGACCCACAATTAATTGAAACAATGGCCCCTTTTATGATATCATGACCCTCACTTAAGTT
The DNA here is from genome assembly GCA_028749045.1 of Cupressus sempervirens. NCBI lineage: Eukaryota > Viridiplantae > Streptophyta > Pinopsida > Cupressales > Cupressaceae > Cupressus > Cupressus sempervirens. Next base: position 462,948,992 of record CM053790.1, read on the forward strand.
ATATATTATAACTTAACAATATAGGCTCAAAACCAATAATGTTTATTTTAACTAAATAAACATTAATATCTTCATTATTACTCAACATTTTTGAATGTCGTTTGGACTGGGAGCTAACATGATAGAACTGCATATGACCATACCCCTTTTCTAAAAATAGTAGGGGTCTATATTTATAACTCCAAAACTGCTAAAAATAGCCTAACCAAGCCAAACTCAAAGGAAAACTCATCATAAACAAACTCTGGCAACCCAAAAGAGTACTCTACTTTGGTCCTTGGAGGATCTCCACACCAAGGTGACCCTCTATCCAATCTTATTAGCCTACGAGGGTCTCTGATAGGCTAATCACCAGCTAAAGTGATGTCTCTAGCTAGAAGGGGACATCACAGTCCGCCCTCCCTGAAATTGCTTGTCCTCAAGCAATCTCAACTCTGGATGCTGTAAAATCTCCTCGCTCTCCCAAGTAGCATCCTCTACCGGCAAATCCTTCCACTTCACCAAATATTCTCGGATGGTACATTTCCTCAAGTTCCTCTCTCTAAAATCAATGATAGCCTTTGGTATCAAAACAAGTTCTCCCTCATCATCCAGGGGTGGTAGTACTGTAGAAGGCACAATATGATGCCCTAGCACCTTTTTGAGGCGTGACACATGAAAAACATTGTGCACCTTGCTCTCCGCCAGAAAGTCTAACTCATAAGCCACCTCTCCCACTTTCCTAATAATCCTAAATGGACCATGGTATCATGGCTTGAGTTTCTTGGCACCACTCTTCTTGAGAGTGGATTGACGGTAAGGCTGCAACATAAGATACACCATGTCTCCAACCTCAAAAGTCCGTTCAGTCCTCTTCTGATCTGCATACTGCTTTTGCTGATTTTGTGCCTTAGTTAGATTATCCTTGAGAGTCTTAACAAGGTCTTGACTCTCCTGTAATAGATCACCTGCACTGGGCACTCTACTGTCACTCAAAAGCAGATCCATAAAATTGGGTGCCTCATACCCATATAGGGCCATAAAGGGTGACATCTGAATAGACATGTGATAAGTGGTATTGTAGAAATACTCATAGAGATAAATCCATTTTACCCATGCCCTCTGTTGCCCTACTATATAATTTCTAAGATATCCCTCCACCCATTTGTTTACTATCTCTGTTTGACCATCTGTCTAAGGGTGGTAGCTAGTGCTCGGAGTGAGCTCTATCGCACACAACCTGAATAGCTCCTGCCAAAAGTGACTCATAAACCTACTGTCTCTATCACTTACAATGCTTCGAGGTAAGCCATGTAATCTGAATATCTCTTTGAAGAACAACTCTGCCACCTCTGTAGCAGTGTATGTAGCAGCGATCGAAAAGAAGTCTGCAAACTTTGTAAGGTGATCCACAACCACATATATGCAGTCTCTGCCTTGGGCTCTAGGCAGTCCTGTGATGAAGTCCATAGACAAACACTCCCACTTCCTATCAGGAATCGAAAGTGGCTGAAGTAAACCAGCTGGATAGGAGTGTTCTTGCTTATTCTGCTGGCAAGTGGGACACTCCCTAACATATTGAAGTACCTCTGCTTTGAGCCCTTTCCATGTGAATCGCTCTCTAATTTGTCGATATGTCTTGTAGAAACCAGGATGTCCTGCCATAGGTGAATCATGAAAAGATTTCAAAACCACCCTCCTCACTACTGATCCTGGGACCAAAAATATTCATCCTTTGTAAATGATGAGCTCATTCACAAGGGTGTATCTGCTGTCCTAAATAGTCCCATCTATGAATCTAGCTGCCCAAGTGTCCTTTGCATACTCTGCAAGGATCAAGTGTCTCCAATCCTCCGATATGTCTGTCAATAAGCTCAAATGGGGCCTACGTGATAAGGCATCAGCAACTACATTCTGTGTCCCCTTAAAATATGTAATGTCAAAGTCATAGGACTGTAACTTGCTCACCCACTTTTGTTGCCTATCATTGAGATCTCGCTGCCCCAAAAAGTGTCTTAGGCTATTATGGTCAGTTTTGATACAAAATTTTCTACCTACCAAATATTGCCTGAATTTGGCCAAAGCATGCATAATGGCTAACATCTCCTTATCATATATGCTGAAGCTCCGCTCTAGCCCTCTCAATTTCCTGCTCTCATAAGCAATAGGGTGCTTCTCCTGCATAAGCACCGCTCTAATGCCCTCTCTGGAAGCATCACAATGTAGCTCAAAAGGTTTGCTGAAATCTAGTAATGCTAATACTGGACAAGAAGTCATCAACCCCTTAAATTTCTCAAAACACTCCTGTGCCTCAAGAGTCCACAAGAAAGCTCCCTTTCTCATCAAATCTGTCAAGGGTGCCGAATGCCTAGAATATCCATCCACAAACCTTCTGTAGAAACCACATAGTCCTAGAAAGCCCCTCTACTATGTAAGGTTCACCGATGAAGGCCACTCCACAATGGCATGAATCTTTTCAGGATCCATGCACATGCCCTCTGCACTGATGATGTGACCCAAGTACAACAACTCTGTCATGCCCAAATCACACTTTGACTCCTTTGCATACAAGGATTCTCTGTCCAATATACCCAGCACCGTGTCTAGGTGAACCAAGTGCTCCTCCCAAGATCTACTATATACCAAGATATCATCGAAGAAGACAAGTACAAATCTCATCAACTGAGGATGGAAAACCCTATTTATTGTTGCCTGAAAAGTAGTAGGTGTGTTAGTTAGCCCAAATGGCATAACTACAAACTCAAAATGGCCACAATGACATCTAAAGGCTATCTTCTCGATATCCTGCTCTCTAACTCTGATCTGGTGATAACCTGATCTCAAATCTATCTTTGAGAAGAAGCAAGCTCCATGAAGCTCATCTATCAACTCATCGATCCTGGGAATGGGGTATCTATTTTTAATCCTCTTCCTATTAAGCACTCTATAATCAATGCACATCCTCAATGTCCCATCCTTCTTCTTTACTAACACCACTGAAGAAGTAAAAGGAGACTTACTTGGTCTAATGTGGCCCATAGCAAGTAACTCCTTTATGGTTTTCTCAATTTTATCCTTCAACCTCTTCGGATGCCTGTAAGGTGTAATCATGATGGGCTTAGCCCCCTCCTCTAACTCAATGATGTACTCAATACCTCTGTCTGGTGGTCTACCTAGTGGAATGTCACTGAACACCTTAGAGTGTTTAACTCTAAGCTCCTGAATATCAGGAGGATATTCAATCTTATGCTATCACTCCTGTGATGGCATCAACATGCACTCTGCTGCCCACTCTACCTGATCATGTCGAATCAATCTAGCCATTCTACGAAAAGAGACCATCCTAAGATCACTGTCCCTAATTGCCTTAAGAATATGTGTCTTCCCATTCACTTTAAACCTCAGCTCCATCTCCTTGAGGTTAAGAGTGAACTCACCAATATCGTGCAACCAACTCATCCCAAGAACTATGTCTGTATCTCCCATAGGTAAAACATAAAAATCTGCCTTAAAGTCATAATTATTAACTTTCAATGGGAGTCCAGTGATCCTACGATCACATTTGAGGACACAGCCATCCGCTACCCTCACTCTAATTCCCCCAAACTCCTCTATTTGTATGCCACACTTCTCAACCATCCTAGCACCAATGAAATTATGAGTGGCACCTGTATCAACCAAGGTTATGACTCGCTGTCCAGCGAGTACTCCTCTCATCCGGAAAGACCCTTCTTTCTTAATACTAGTGAGATGAGCTTCCCTAAGTTTCCCATCTCCTTCCCCATCCTTGGACTCCATTTTAGACAAGTTTTCAGCCTTGTCTTCCTCTTTTTCACCATCTATTTCCTCTATATCAGACTGCTGATCTGAATTATCTGATTCTGATTCCTCATAGTATGCCCACATAACTCTGTTAGCTTTTCCCTTTGGCCTAATAGGACAATCATGGTTTGCATCATAGGGTCCCTTACAGTAGAAACATAATTTTTTGTTCCTCAAATTGTTTAATGTTTCCTTGTCAAAAGGTGTTGGAGTTTTATCTTTAGAATCATTTTTAAAATCAGTCCTCTCTGGTTTTTTATAAAATGGTTTGTTATCCTTACTAGAAGATGCTCCTTTGGACTGAAATTTGTTTTTTGGGACTGCATGTTCCATACTTCTTGCCTTTTTCATCACTTCCTGTAAAGAAATAGGATCAAATGCCTTTATCCAACCTCTCAGTGGTTCAGATAGGCCCTCAATGAAAAGAACTATCAATCTATGCTCTGAAATGTTTGGCACCATGACTACCAACCACTGAAATTCACCAATGAAATACTCCAAGTTGCCTGTTTGTTTCAGCTGTGCTAAGTCTCAAAAGTAAATCTCTGGATCTTTTTTGTCAAATCTTTCAACCAACCTATCCATGAAGTCCTGGTATTCTGTCACTTGGTTATACTGAAGTGTTACCATACCATGGTACCACCAATCATGTGCTATTCCCTCCAAATGCAAGGTGGCATATTTGATAGCTTCAATCTCTATCATTGGCCTCAGTGCCAAAAATGTGTCAAGCTTATGAATCCAAGCTTGAGCTGTCATCTTACCACTCCCATCAAATATAGGCATAGTAAGCTTGCCTGTAGCCCTCTTTAGCTCACCATTTTGACCTCTAGGCCTCCTATCTTGTCTAAGTGACTTGTAATGCTCTCTCCTCTGATTTACAAAGTGTTCAAAGGTCATCCTCTCCCAAACCTATGGAGCTAATAATTCCCATTCATCATTTGCAGCCATGAGTGCATCTGCGAATATGGGGTCTCCTGTCGCCTCCTCTATCGGAGCTTCTTCTGGCTCCTCCGAAACAAATGTAGGGCGTGTAGGCCTATCAGCTATTCTGGAATGGGTCCTTTGTGGTCTCTAATTACTTGTAGCACTCCTGTTATCTCCCTATTCTCCCAGCTCCCCATTTTGTCTAACAGGTGGGTTCATCCTTTCTACCATAGTAGTGAGTGCCTGTAATGCCTGTGCCATCTGCTGCTGCCCTGTAACCATAGCACGGTAGAATTCTTTGGTATCCTGATCATCATTATTCCTCCTGTTTCTAGGTGGACTACCATCATGCCTCTCTTCCATATTTCCTGTTTCCTGTAACTGTTCTCTTTCAATCAGAGCTCTCCTACGAGTATGGTACCTGTGTGGTCCAATTTCCAGTGGCTACATATGACTCCCCAAACCCTCAAGATGGCAGGAATGAGGCTCTGATACCAATGTAGGAACCCCAAATAGGTTCTATGCTGATCACTGTTTGTTTCCTTGGGTGTAATGATTATTTTTGGTTTGTTTTTGAATGTTTTAAGCTATTTTTGGGTTTTTGAGTTGATGAAAAAAAAATACAAATATTAAAAACTAATCTTACCTAAAATTATAACTCAACTCTGGTTATAATGCTAATCAAATTAATTTATTCAGATGGCTCCTAATGTATGTACAATACTTATTGCTGGAAGAATACATTAAAAACATCATCATTAATAGTCGAAAAAAATCTAATTTTTGTCTCCAATATGCAACCACGCTGCTGGTTGCTTCCTCCTTGGGCAGCGCCTATCAAAAACTGCAATATTAAATCTCTGATTTTTAATTCACTGTAGTGCTGTATTGTTCATAGCACTGTAGCTGCTGTTATAACCCCTTCCAACCTATAAATAGATTCATCCACTTTTTCCCTACTGAAACATAATATTGACTCCAGAATGAAGTCAACTCACAGGCAAAATTCAAGTGATATTTCACACCCTCAAATTGCATCAACTCTAAAGATACTACGTTCTCCATAGTCTGAATTCTTCTCAAACTTGTAGAAACCCTTGTTGCCACAACTTCAAGAAATTTCACAAGGCAAAGTTTTTAAGCAATTCGCATACCCTGCTCTTGAAGGAAGACAAGGTTTGTTTATAAGGACTCCTTGACTCCAGAATGAGTCTCCATGCTCAATGTGGGATAAAAGATATAATAATAACATAAAAAATGTTATTACATTAAAACTTAGAAAATCCCTTTTAATTTTTCCATAAGCTTGGACCCACAATTAATTGAAACAATGGCCCCTTTTATGATATCATGACCCTCACTTAAGTTATATATTATAACTTAACAATATAGGCTCAAAACCAATAATGTTTATTTTAACAAAATAAACATTAATATCTTCATTATTACTCAACATTTTTGAATGTCGTTTGGACTGGGAGCTAACATGATAGAACTGCATATGACCATACCCCTTTTCTAAAAATAGCAGGGGTCTATCTTTATAACTCCAAAACTGCTAAAAATAGCCTGACCAAGCCAAACTCAAAGGAAAACTCATCATAAACAAAGTCTAACAACCCAGAAGAGTACTCTGCTTTGGTCCTTGGAGGATCTCCACACCAAGGTGACCGTCTATCTAATCTTATTAGCCTATGAGGGTCTCTAATAGGCTAATCACCAGCTAAAGTGATGTCTCTAGCTAGAAGGGGACATCACATTGTGGCTCTGGATGCTCTTGTTGAGGGGTTCTCTTCACTGCCTTAGCTAGTCTCAAATTCCCCTTAGTTCCAGTTTTGGGTGTATCGAAACTAGGTTGGGGATTTTCTCCAAAATACCCCTTGGGATCTAGCTTGTAGATATAGGCAGAATCTGGCTTTGTTTTCTTGTGAGGTGTTTCAGCTCCCATGAATCTTAGAAGTGCTTCCTTTGATGTGAACTCATTAATGTGTATGATGCTTGGTTGGTCCCAATCTATGAGTTGTGGATGGGCGAGTGGTAGGTCAATGAGGTGGATGGATAGTTCTTGGAGAACAGAGTCTCTGAGGGAGATTTGGTCTAGGTTATCATCGTAGGCTCTCTTTTCAACTTCCTAAGGAATGTCTTCAATTTTGACAAGGTCACAGTGAATGTTCGAAAAAGCATGACCATTCTCATTGGTGCCCCCAGTTGTGGGTATGCCAAAGCCAAGACTTGACTTTGATTCCCACTTGTGTGTGTCGATGGGGCATTGCATGCCTCTTTCTCTGGTCCTAGACCACCACCTTGATAGTTCGATTTTTCAGTGATGAGCTTATGTTTTTGGGGATACTTTTGGCTGAAGTGATCAAGGCATGCTTGATTTCTTTGAGGTGCATCCTTATGTAACCAATTGTTGATATCCGGAGTGAGCTCCTCATGAAGAGGGATTTTTGAGGATACCAAGGTTGTTGGGCCAAACTGTTTGTATCGAGGAGGTGGAATCTCCTTAGCTTTGTGATATGTCAATCTTCCATGGGCATGTGGATCAAGTGGGAGTGCCCCGACAACAAAGGCATCTGATAGACTATACTCTCCACACCCTTTGTTATTGATCTTCACGGTAGATAGGGTGGAGGCGAGGATGGTTTCTGGGTCATTACAAGTATGGGATGAGCTGGCGATGGCTATGCCAATATCAATTCTAGGGAAATGGTTTGTATATGAGGCTTCAACTGCATTGCAGTAAGCAAAGGGTTCTGGATCGGCATGGATGGTTACCTCAGTGCCTTGATGCAAAAATTTGACACACTGATGGTAAGTGGATGGAACGGCTTTCATGGCATGAATCCATGGGTGATCGAGGAGGATGTTGAATGGTAGGCTTAGATCAATAACATGGTAGAGTGTCTCTTGGATGACTGGCTCAACTTTGATTTGCAGAAAAATAGTTCCTTCTGTGGTTCTTTCCAAGTTGTCATAAGCTTTGATGGTGATAACCTCACTGATGATATCTGCCTTAGTATACCCAGCTTTTTATATGAATTTTAGGGTGCAAATATTCAAGGCTGATCCATTATCTATCATTACTCTTTTCATAGAAAAATTTGATACCATGATGGCTATGCAGAGTGGAAGGGTGTGATTATGCTCGACCACGGGTATGTTGGTGGGTTTGAAAGATAGGGCACATGAGGATGAAAGGTGTCCAAAAAGATTACGAAAATAAGTAGCATTGATATCAGAAGGGACACGAGATTATATGAGAGCATTGTCAAGGATGTTCTTGTACACAAGACTAGTGCGAAGAAGGTCTAAAATGGAGATTTGGGCTGGCATGTTCCTAGGGTGTTCCAAGATATTGTACTGGCTTTTTGACGAAGTTGATGGTGCTGGTGAAACTGGTGGGCCTACGATGTTAAATCGCGCTCTTTGAGTGGTGACTGCACACTCATTGTTTGGTCCTTGGATATTGATAACATTAACAGAAGGCTCTTTCTTGGATATACAACTTATAAGGCTACCATAGTTTATATAGGATGAAGTGTGGTCATTGTTCTTCCCATGCTGTTGGTTTGGCTGACAGTTGTTGGTGTTGTTGTTGTTGGTTTGGATAGGTGCTTTTCCAGGATTTTGGTTGTTGTGGGGAGAAAAAGCATTTTGATAGATCTGTAAGCCTACATTGGGAGAGGTTTGGGCACCAACAGTGATTTCCTCCCAATTAATGAGGTCCTGCACATAGTCTTTCAGTTTCATGCATCTGAGGGTAGTGTGACCTTTTACCCTATGAAATTTGCAGTACTCATTGTCTTTGTACCATGCAGCTTTGGATTGGCTTGGGTCAATTTGCTGGGTAGGAGGAAATTTGATGAGGTTTTCCTTGACTAATTTCTCAAAAATGACATCTAATGGCTCTCCAAGGGGTGTATAGTTTCTAGGTGTAGGTTGGAATCTGAGCTTTTGTCCTGTAGCTACATTGATGGTATTAGCTTGATTGCTAGACCCTTGGAAGTTGGGTCTTGGATTGTGGTTTTGATAGCTTTGGTTATTCTATTGTTGGTAGTTGATAGCTTGTTGATTGTTTGGTTGATATGGTGGGTTGAACTGGTTGTGAAAAGGACCAACAATATTCACATGTCTGGTGTCAGTGACACCATCTGTTGCAATGTGCTTGTTTTTGTTCCAATATCTAGAATTGTCATTGGAATGTGATTGATTTTGGTTGGCCTCTTTGTAAATCTTGACCACACCATCTTTAATGAGTCCTTGCTCAAGGATCATTCCTTTCTCTTTGATATATTTATAGGTCTGCAAACAATTCATGGTCATGTGGTGAGCCAAGCTGGGATGGGCATTATCAATAAACATTTTCACCACATGGCACTCTAGCAAGGTGTAGGATATGTAGGTGGTAAGGGTTTTCCATCTTTGTAGGTATTCAACAAGGCTTTCTCCACCTTTTTGCTTAGTGTGGACAAGGTCAACTATTGATAGCTCTGTTTCAACAAGATGGGCATATTTGGCTACGAATGCCTCAGATAATTCAGCAAAGTTTTTAATTGTGCCATAGGGGATTCTATAAAACCATTCAAGAGCTGGTCCAACCAAGCTTTTGGGAAAAAGGCGCAAGAGGAAGACATCATTGTATGCCACATCCTAGCAGTGCATGTAAAATTCTTTGATATGTGTGATAGGGTCTCCTTTTCCTCTGAATTTGTCAAATTTGGGTACCTCAAAGTGTTTGGGAAATGGTGTCATGGTAATGGCTTTTTCAAATGGGTAAGGACACACATTCTCAAACTTGAATGCCTTCGGATCATTCCCTTCTTGGATGGCTTTCAGAGCTGTCTTCATTTGCTCCCATTCTGAATTGATAGGTGATGGCTGGGGTGCCCCCAATGTAGGAGTGCCTTGAGGTAGGTATGTGCTAGATGGGGCCACTGAATATGGATGGCTGTGAGGGATTTTTTGATAGGGATTGTACATTATTTGGGTAGCTGCATGGTGGATGACGGGTTGTTGAGAGGGATGTGGTGCATATTGTTGTATGTGTTGCGAGGCTTGTTGTTGATATGGGTTTTGAGGTTGGGATTGAGGAATATAAGCTGGCTATGGGAAAAATGAATGGCTTTCTGGAGGTAAGGTATAAGATGGTTGTGAAGCTACGGAAAAGGATCAGGGGGCTTGTGGGGTTTGACCAAGGTATGTGGGCTGCACCCCCATTTGAGATGGTACCTGCAAATAATTGGTGGTTGGCTAGATTGGTGGGTTACCTCCTAGAAGTGGCATTGAAAAGTAGTTGGTAATAGGAGGTAATGGATTAGTTGGTGGTGGAGGTGGTGGGAATTGAAAGCTAGGAAATGGAATTGATGGGGTTTGTTAGCTTGGTGGGTGGATTTGGAAGCTTGGTAGAGTGGTGGTGGGAGCTTGGGTCACTTGAGAGCTAGGCAGAACATTGGTAGTAGCTTGTGGGATTTGATAGGTTTGTGGAGTGAAGGTAGTAGCTTGTGGATTTGTGGCTGATGACACTGAGCTTCCAAGACTTAATGGAAATGATGGGATTGTACTTTGGGCTATGGTGAACAAGCTGGGGGTGATGAAAGGTTGATTACTTGGCCCCATGGGTTGCATCCCTATTGCATATTGCTGAGGTTGGCCAAAGATGCTAGCACTGATTTGGGAGATGGGTGGATTTGGAAGGCTAGGTTGGGGAGCAGTAGTAGCAATAGTGAAGGGGGTGAACAGTGAGGTGTTTTGGGTAAAGGGGGTTTGGAGCAGAGAGGTATGAACCAAAGATGGAGTGGTGGTGGCTGGGTTGGCTTGTGGCATGGAGATTTCAACTTGGGTGGATGATGGTATGTTTGGGTCTGTTGGATCATATGGATTGGCTGGAGGCTCTTCTTTTGGCATATATTGAGGATAATTTGGATCATAAGAGCCTATGGGTGGTGGCAGCTGCCCAAAAAATGGGTGAGATGGATCTGATAATGGAGGGGGTCTTCCAAAGTCAAAGGTTCCTACATTGTCCCTACAAAAATTAGCCATTATTGTCTCTTTGTTCTTGTCTATAATGGCATTTGCCAATACTACATTTCCTAGTTGGTTCATGAAAGCTTCAATGTCAGTAGATGATGGCATAGCTTTCTCTGGGCTGAAGGATAGCTGAGTGCTCAAGGGGGGTGAGGCTGTTTGATCCAAATGATAGGGCTCCATTGTTTCTTTCTTCTTGGCTAAGCGAGTGACAGGTGGCATGAAAAATGCTTCTAGGGATGAGATGCAACAAATGCTGGTGGATGCAAAAGGGAGGAAGGCTTTTCTATGCAAATGATTTCTTAGGTTGAGACAAAGCTATATGACAAAACCTAAGGAGGATTGGGTTGGGGATTCTAACTTCAAAGATATGTTTCCAAAGCATAAAAGGTATGCTTTCCTATGTGCAAGCTTGGTGGTGATTGTGTCAACTTAAGGATAGACTAATGATCCTTTAGGAAGAACACGAGATTGACCACTTGTGGATCCCAAACTTTAGCTCAAGGTGATGAGGGATAACAAGTGGCAAAGCTAGATTACCCTAGACAAAGCTTTGTCAAAAGGGATAACCTTGGTGAGATTGGTGGTTTTGAAAGTTTTTAGGAATGGCAAACTTTTAGCAAGGTGACAACAATTTTTGAAGGCTTGGATGTGAAGATTTTGGATTGCTGGCTAGATTGTTTGGTCCTAAATGAGATGGATGAGCTAATAATGCTTAAGGGGATAACCTAAGATGGTTGGCTTTTCTAAAAAGATGACTCTAAGGTGAAGCTTATCCAAGAAGGTGTGGAGAAAAAAGGGTGTCTAATCATAGAAATCATGCCTAGTTGGTAAGGCATAAGCAGGATTAACTCCTGGATGTTGGCTAAATTTGATGGTGCACTGTAACCAGGCCTCTTGAAGTGCTTCATCGGCAGCTTTATCCTCTGCTTTGTGGAGTTTGGAAATTTGAGGACTTGGTGTTAGTTCCTTTCTCTTGGCTAAAAGTTCTTGGTATGCCTGAGATGGTTTGAGTTTAACTTTGTGGAACTTCTGTTTGGGTTTGGGTTGCTCTGACATCAATTCTTCAATCTGCTTGGCTTTGAGAGACCTTGGTTATTTTTATTCAACTTGTTCAACTTCTGGAATAGGCATTGACTATGCTAAGTGTACCCTAAGCTAGGATTGACCAAGTTTGGCAAACATTCATTCAACAAATAAAAAAGAAAGCAATAGATAGGAACAACCAGATAGAAGTTTTTGATTCTCAGAATGTGATACTTGCGCTGAGGAGTGTGTATGTTTTACAAATGTTTCGATCAGTCACTTAAAACACATTAACACTCTAGATGGTTGTCTACAAGGCTGACAGTTGGTTTAGCTAGGGAGTCCTTGATATACCCAAAGGTACGTGAGGCCCAAATCTATAGATGAAACCAACAAGATGTCACACAGCCGAGAGGAGCGGTAACCCACTTCTCCTCTTTCACTTCTCAAGGGTATAAGGTTCATTTAGGCTTAGCTTGAGTGACAAAAATCTTGATTCCAAGAGAGGTTTCTTTTGATTCACGTCCTGATTCTTATACTCTACCAGAATGCTGGAGTTGAGGTTGTCCAAGGGGTGATGAAATCTCCAAGTAGGCCTCCTAAAAAGAAACAAGGTTTTGGATCCTAATCTTATGCACCCAAGATGGCCTCGAAAGATGACAAGGGGAGAGAAGACTTGGATGACCTTGGACTAAAAAAAACACTCTTGTTCTTTTACCAACTGACTCTTATGTGTGCTAATATAGACTTTACAAGCACTCATGTTTAAGAGACAATGTTCAATTCCAACTTGAAGCGCCAACAAAAGTAAATCAATCAAAGAATGCAAACAAGAAGAAGAGTTAGGGTCAACAAAAGAAAACTTGCACGCTTGAAGGCCCTCCACGTCAAGTATCGATTAATTTCTTTTAAAGCATTCAAGAGTTGGTGTGATTTTGTTTTAAGCCCAAAGCAAAGATGTGTGAGACTCAATTTGTCAAGTGCGTGCCCGGAGGCCCTCCACGTCAATAGTTGTTCAATTTTAGTGCCCAAACTTGAAGTGTGATCGATTTAATCTAGAGTTTTGGTCATTTAAAATTTTTGATAAAGTTAAAGCAAACATTCAAAGACCAAGTGAGTGAGTTAGATTGTGGAACATTTAACACCTTTTTCAAGTAGACCCATCCCCATAAATGGCACTAAGATTACAACCAATGGTTGAATTGATGGGTGATTAGAAAAGAGGTGAGTCCAAGGAACTATTCAAATTGATTTTTGAAAATTTGTATTTAACTTAACAAAGTTTCTTAAATGTCCAGAAATCAAACTTTACCTAGATTGCATGTGGAAAAGAGATTTGTTTTGTTCAACTTTAGAAGCTCCAAATGAAGTGTTTGATATTGCAATGGTTAATTGATCCTTGGAATTCAAGATTGGATTTGTTATTTTAATCATGCATTCAAGGAAAATTTGATTTTAATCCATGGCATTCAAGAGTGTGTTTAGCAACATGCATTCAAAGAGAAGTGATTAAACATTCAAGTTTTTTCCTTTGAGCATTCAAGATTGAGATTTTGTGTGTTGTTTTAAGAACTTTGAATTGCTTTGTTTTAACCTTAGACCATTCAAGATTGTTTTGGACTCAAAAGTGAAAATGACTCTTTGTACTTTGGTTTTCATTCAAGATTTTGTGTTCTAGTTTGCATATTTTAATCCCAAAAATGATATTCCTAGATTGTTTTGATGCATGGAAAACCTAAGAAACATTCAAGATTTTGCAACAAGACATTTGTTTGGAACAAATAACAAAGCTTTTAGGACAATTTTTGAAAACCATTTAGGACTCTTATTTTTCATGAGATTTTTAAAAGAACTTAAAAATATTTGCAAATGAGGTTCATTTTATCCTTGATTGATGCTTTGAGTTTGATTTAGATTTTAGTGTGCACTTAGTGTTGATTTTGAATCTTTTGAAATGGAAACTTGAAGTTCTTTTCAAATTCCCAAAAATGAAGTGTTCCTAACTTTGCATGAATGCATCTAAAATCTTGATGTTGCAAGGATGCAAATGATTGGATTGGTTTAGTTTCACTTGCCAAAATGCTTTTTTTTTTTTTGTTTGCAAATTTTTAGTTTTTAATGGATTTAAGTATGATTTAGAGGTTCATTTTAAGCACTAGAAAGAAGTGTGTATGATTTTGCTTCCTTAAAAAAAAAATGGCCAAGATCTCCCACAAGAAGAAGAAGAAGAAGTAGATGGAATAAGAAGAATATAGACAAGAAGAGGAAGAAGAATTCCAAGTGCTTTGTCCACCTATAAGCTTGAAAAATCTGCAAACACTATGAGATTGACTATGAGTTCCTTTATCTTCTTCATGCTCATGTGGACCTACAAAACCAATTTATACAATCCTACCAATCACAAAAACAAGAAAAATTAGCCAAAATTAGCAAATGACATACAAAACTTGACTAAAAAAGCTAATGAAGATGACCCATGTGGGGTCCCACCGGGCGTGCCAAAATGTGTATGAGCAATGTTAGTATGCTAATAGAAACCAAATTTAAAAAAGCTTCTAGAAACTAAACAAAATTCATAAACTTCAAGATAGACTAAGATGAGCTCTCAATTGAGAATATGAGCCATTAATGGACTCTCTCAATAAGAAGCTCTCTTGTTGAGTAGCTTTGTCTAAATAGATAGGATGTATGCTCAAGCTTTTTGCTTCAAAAGGGGCTTCAAATGGAGTTGGAATTTGGGTGTGAGTGTATGGTTTTGATGTAAAATGGCTTCTTAAAATGGCATTATGACTTTACTTCATGGATTGCATTATTTTTCAAAGGGGAAAGATCCAATTTATAGACAAGAGGCTTGAGGGATTGAGGGCTAAGATGCAAGGATGGGAAAAAGCTCATGGAGGGCTCAGATTGCATGAGAGGAGAGCACATGGATTGTGCTTCCTTACAGCCAATCAAGGAGTGACACATGTCACAGGGTGAGAGAATGGAGGAAAGGGAAAGGATGAGTCAACAAAGGAGGCTCAAGGGATAAAATCTTCATAAAGACCCTCATAATGGCTTGTAAGAGCAATAAAAGGGCTTGGAAGAGTCATTTATGGCCTAGTGGGCTTCATAAAGTTTTATGGTTGAGATATTTTGAGGGAGATGAGAGCAATTTCAACTTGGGCTTGATTAGGAGGGTTTTAAGCTTTCTTAGGATTGTGCAAATGATTAGAGGATGGATTAGGATGGTTTAGGATTAGCTTAGGGATAGGCAAGTGGATGGAATTTAATGAGGGTTGGTGAAGGAGGAGATATTTGTTAACTTTTTCTTGGGTTAGTAAGTCTTAAACCATGTTTAGAGAATGTGACAAGGTTAGGATGGGATTAGGATTAGGTTTAAAGACATCTTCTAGAAGAGTCTAGATTTTGGATTAGGATAAAGAGTTTCTAGAATAGTCTAGAATTGCCTAGGATGAGGATGAAGACTTTCTAGAAGAGTCTAGAACTTCTTAGGATGAGGATAAATTAGATTTTTAGGAAATAAATAAAGTTTTATTTATTTCAAGGGTTTGGGTTGAGGAGATATTTATTAAAACTTTTTTAATAAACACGAGGATTAATATTTAATCTTAATTAAATATTTTGAGTTGGAATTATGTGTAGGAAATGATGGGATTAGCCTTTAATTAAAATTAAAGAAGGATTAGAAGATTTTGGAAGAGGTTAGTGGTCTTAAGGAAATTGGCCAAGCTTTGGGCCAAAAATAAATTTTTTATTTATTTTAGGTTTTTTGGTCAATTTATTAATTAAATAATTAATAAATAAGGAAATAATGTTTAAATAAGATTTAAACATTTTTGGGAGGGATTCCTTAATTAAATATTTTTAATTAAGATAAAGGGATTTAATGACATAAAAATAAATAAATAAATAAAATAATTAATTAATTAATAAATGATGATGTCATCAGGAATTTTTCAGAAAATAAAAATACTTTATTTTCTAAAGGTTTTTAGGTGTCTACAGTGGGAAACCCCATATCAAATAGCATCCTTACAAATTGGAGCCAATAGATCAAGATGGAGGGAAACTCCATATGAATATCAACTTTCAACGTAGAACAAATATAACCAAATGGAGGAAAACTCAATATAAAGTACACACCATTATAGGATGGAGGGACAATCCATGGGCTGAATAAGGCAAGTATGTATCAGTTATATTGAAGGGACCTTCATGATCCGAGTCATATATAATTGAGGGTGCTCCATAGTTAACCTAAAAAAAAAAAGGCGCCCTATGAAACTTACAAAAAACTACAATAAACTTCATATAAATCAATAGTAGAAAACCATAAAGTGCCAACATGGGTATAGAGCGATATTATAAAAGCATAAAATTGTAGATGAATAGATCACAATAAAGTTCAAGGAAACTGTATAAGATAACTCATAATCCAAAAAAAGAGAGGTAAATGTAGTGATCTAAGGAAGATCAAGCCATGTAGGTTCAAACTTGCCTTTCTTTTCTCGATCTGCTTGGACTTTCATGTCTTCTTTGAGGACCATGTTGTAGACACCTAAATTTGATTACACTATTTTAGTAATCCTATTTAGTTATCTAAAAAGGCATTATTAATTAAATTTCTATTTAATTAATCCTTTGTCATCCCCTAGTTGATTAATTTAATTAATCATCTATAGTCCTAATTGACAAATCAAATAATCTATTATTTATCAATTAAATCCTTTTCTCCTATCTAATTCCAAAAATCCCCATTTATTAAATAAATCTATTTGATAAATGAAATCCTCAAATTCAAAAACCCCTAACCTATCTCTAATCCTCCATTTAGCCTAATCCACCCCATCCACCCATATTAACCAAGCTTAGCCACTAACTCACCCACCGTCATTAATGCCATCCACTTGCACATCTCTAACATCCCTAAGCTAATCCTAAACCCAAGCCTAATCCACCCCCTAATGTTGTCACATTCCTTAAACAAGTTTAAGACTTTCCTAATCCAAACCAAAGTCTCCCCTCAAAAAACTCAACCACTAAGTCATGAGTGCTCTTACAAAACATAAAGACTCTTACAAGCCCACTCATGACTCTTACACCCATCTTCCACACTCTTCCCTCTTCCACACTCATTCCTCTTACATCCCTCTTACATACTCAACCCCACTCATCATTCCTTTAACCAACCCTTTATCCTACCCTCTCACACTCATCCTCCTTGTGACAAGTGTCACCTTCCCATTGGTGCTAAACAAGCACAATCAATGTGCTCTCCTTTGAGTGCATCCTAGCCCTCGTTAAGCCTTCATCCATCCTTGCATCTAAGTCCTCCATCCCTCTACCCCTTAGCCTATAAATTGAATCCCATCCCAACCCATTTCATCAACAATATTTGAGCTAAAGTTACCATGCTATTTTGAGAACCAAAGACATCAATATTACCCTTATAATGCCAAATTGAGAGCTCACAAAGCTACCAATTTGCCATTACCCATCTCCATTGAAGCAGCTTTTGAGCATCTTGAGCATAGATCCACAGCAAAAGGACACATCTACAGAATCAAGAAAGCATGGAGTGTTTTCTCTTGTGAGGTTTACACTTCTTGTTTGCTTTCTTTGTCTAAGCATATATGTGAATTTAGTTTTTGGTTTGTGAATGTTTACTTTTTTTGTTAATGTTCTTTGCATACTAAATCTTGTTCTACATTTTGGCACGCTCGGTGGGACCCCACTATGGGTCATTTAATCATCTATTTTCATCTATATGTTATTTTTTTCTAACCATCTAATGTTTGTTGTTGTTTGAGTGTGTTGTGAGGGTGTTTTTCTTGTTTTTGCAGGTTAAAGAACACACTTAGGAAGAAGAAATACCATCTAAAAATAAATAAAAAATTCACGTTTTTCAACTTTTTTGGCGCAGTTTGGCGTCTGCAACCTGTTCTGTCTGCGGAAATCTACGTTTGCGCAAATTGACGTCTCTGCCACTACCAATCCAAATCGTCGTCTGTGAAAATCCGCATCTGCGCAAATTGGCATCTCTGCTTGTCACCTATTTTTTGTGCCGCAAATCTGTTCTGTCGTCTTCGAATACTAGTGTCTCTATATTTCAGCGTCTTCGTATTTTGGCGTCTCCGCTTGATAGACTGTCGTCTCTGCCTGCTTATGCTGATAGACCATTTAAAGCATTTTTATGCATAGAAAAACAACAAAAAAAGTTAAAATTTTTTTTTCCATAGTTAAGCTCTTATTTTTGAAGATTTTGGCTAACTAATTAAATTGCTTTTTTTTGTCTCATTGCAGGTTGGAGCACATATGGAACCACTAACCATGTTTCTTGCAGGTTTTCATGTTGCTAAAAAAATGAACTTGAATGTTTAACCATTTGTCTTTGAATGCATGTTGCTAAAAAAATGAACTTGAATGGTTAAACACATTTTCCATTAAATGAATGTTGCTCAAAACACACTCTTGAATGTCATGGATTAAAATCAACTTTACTTGGAATGCATGCTTAAAACAACAAATTCAATCTTGAATGCCAAGGATCAATTAACCATTGCAATATCAAACACTTCATTTTGAGCTTCTAAAATTGAACAAAATAAATCTCTTTTCCACATGCAATCTAGGTAAAGTTTGATTTTTGGACATTTAAGAAAATTTGTTAAGTTAAAATACAAATTTACAAAAATCAATTTGAGTAGTTCCTTGGACTCACCTCTTTTCTAATCACCCATCAAATATTAACCATTGGTTGCAATCTCAGTGCCATTTATGGGGATGGGTCTACTTGAAAAAGGTGTTAAATGTTCCACAATCTAACTCACTCACTTGGTCTTTGAACGTTTGCTTTAACTTTATCAAAATTCTTAAATGGCCAAAACTCTAGATTAAATCGATCACACTTCAAGTTTGGGCACTAAAATTGAGCAACAACTGACGTGGAGAGCCTCCAGGTGCATGCTTGAAATTGAATCTCACAAACTTTTGTTTTGGGCTTAAAACAAACTCACACTCAATCTTGAATGCCTTAAAGAAAATTAATCGATACTTGACGTGGAGGGCCTCCGGGTGCGCGAGTTTGCTTTTGTTGACCCTAACTCTTCTTATTGTTTGCATTCTTCGATTGATTTACTTTTGTTGGTGCTTCAAGTTGGAATTGAACATTGTCTCTTAAACATGAGTGCTTGCAAAGTCTAGATTAGCACACATAAGAGTCAGTTGGTAAAAGAACAAGAGTGTTTTTTTTAGTCCAAGGTCATCCAAGTCTTCTCTCCCCTTGTCGTCTTTCGAGGCCATCTTGGGTGCATAAGATTAGGATCCAAAACCTTGTTTCTTTTTAGGAGGCCTGCTTGGGGATTTCATCACCCCTTGGATGACCTCAACTCCAGCGTTCCAGCGGAGTATAAGAATCGGGAGGTGAATCGAAAGACACCTCTCTTGGGATCAAGATTTTGTCATTCGGGCTAAGCCTCAAGGAACTTTATACCCTTGAGAAGTGAAAGAGGAGAAGTGGGTTACTGCTCCTCTCGGCTGTGTGACATCCTTTTGGTCTCATCTACGGATTTGGGCCTCACGTACCTTGCGTATATCGAGGACTCCCTAGCTAAACCAACTGTCAGCCTTGCAAAAAACCATCTAGGATGTTAATGTGTTTAGAGTGACTGATCGAAACATTTGTAGAACATACACACTCCTCAGCGCAAGTATCACATTCTAAGAACCACAAACTTCTGTCTGGGTGTTCCTATCTATTGCTTGTTTTTATTTATTGAATGAATGTTTGCCAAACTTGGTCAATCCTAGCTTAGGGCACACTTAGCGTAGTCACTGCCTATTTTGGAAGTTGAACAAGTTGAAGCAAAAAAACTGAGATTTTTCCCAAAGCCAAGCAAATTCAGGAATTTATGTCGGAACAACCCAAACCCAAACAGAAGTTTCACAAGGTCAAACTCAAGCCATCTCTAGCATACCAAGAACTTTCAGCCAAGAGAAAAGAAATAACACCAAGCCCACGAATTGCCAAACTCCACAAAGCAGAGGACAAAGCTACCGACGAAGCACTTCAAGAGGCCTGATTAGAGTGCACCATCAAATTTAGCCAACATCTAAGAGTTAATCCTGCTTATGCCTTACCAACTAGGCATGATTTCTATGATTAGACACCCTTGTTTCTCCACATCTTCTTGGATAAGCTTCACTTTAGAGTCATCTTTGTAGAAAAGCCAGCCATCTTAGGTTATCCCCTTAAGCATTATTAGCTCATCCATCTCATTTAGAATCAAACCATCTAGCCAGCAATCCAAAATTTGCACATCTAAGCTTTCAAAATTTTTGTCACCTTGCTAAAAGTTTGCCATTCCTAAAATCTTCCAAATCCACCAATCTCACCAAGGTTATCCCTTTGACAGAGCTTTGTCTAGGGTAATCTAGCTTTGTCACTTGTTATCCCTCATCACCTTGAGCTAAAGGTTGGGATCCGCAAGTGGTCAATCTTGTGTTCTTCCTAAAGCATCATCAGTCTATCCTTAAGTTGACACAATCACCACCAAGCTTGCACATAGGAAAGCAGACCTTTTGTGCTTTGACAACATATCTTTGAAGTTAGAATCCCCAACCCAATCCTCCTTAGGTTTTGTCATATAGCTTTACCTCAACCTAGGAAATCATTTGCATAGAAAAGCCTTCCCCCTTTTGCATCCATCAGCATTATTGCATCTCATCCTTAGGAGCATTTTTCATGCCACCCGTCACTCGCTTAGCCAAGAAGAAAGAAACAATGGAGCCCTATCATTTGGATCGAACAGCCTCACCCCCCTTGAGCACTCAGCCATCCTTCAGCCTAGAGCAAGCTATGCCATCACCTACTGACATTGAAGCTTTCATGAACCAACCAGGAAATACAGTATTGGTAAACACCATTATAGACAAAAACAAAGAGACAATCATGGCTAATTTTCGAAGGGACAATGTAGGAACCTTTGACTTTGGAAGACCCCCTCCATTATCAGATCCATCTCACCCATTGTTTGGGCAACTGCCACCACCCATAGGCTCTTATGATCCAAATTATCCTCAATATATTCCAAAAGAAGAGCCTCTAGCCAATCCATATGACCCAACAGACCCAAACATACCATCATCCACCCAAGTTGAAATTTCCTTTACCCAAAACACCTCACCGTTCACCCCCTTCACTATTGCTGCTGCTCCCCAACCTAGCCTTCCAAATCCACCCATCTCCTAAATCAGTGCTAGCATCTTTGGCCAACCTCAGCAATATACAACAGGGATGCCACCCATGGGGCCAAGTAATCAACCTTTCATCGCCCCCAGCTTGTTCACCATAGCCCAAAGCACAATCAGATCATTTCCATTAGGTCTTGGGAGCTCAATACCACCAGCCACAAATCCACAAGCTACTACCTTCACTCCACAAAGCTATCAAATCCCACAAGCTACTGCCAATCTTCTACCAAGCTCCCAAGTGACCCCAGCTCCCGCCACCACTATACCAAGCTTCCAAATCCAACCACCAAGCTATCAAACCCCATCAATTCCGTTCCCAAGCTTTCAATTCCCACCACCTCCATCACCAACTAATCCATTACCTCCTATTACCAACTACTTTTCAATGCCACTTCTAGGAGGTCATCGACCACCCCAGCCAACCACCAATTATTTGCAGATACCATCCCAAATGGGGGCACAACCCACATATATTGGTCAAACCCCACAAGCCCCCCAACCCTTTCCCCAAGCCTCACAACCATCTTATACCTTACCTCCACAAAGCAATCCATTTATCCCATAGCCAGCTTATGTTCCTCAATCCCAACCTCAAATCCCATATCAACAACAAGCCTTGCAGCACATGCAGTAATATGCGCCACCTCCCCCTCAACAACCCGTCATCCACCATGCAGCTGCCCAAACAATGTACAATCCCTATCAGCAAATCCCTCATAACCATCCATATTCAATGGCCCCATCCAGCACATACCTACCTCAAGGCACTCCTACATTGGGGGCACCCCAACCATCACCTATCAATTCAGAGTGGGAGAAAATGAAGACAGCTCTGAAAGCCATCCAAGAAGGGAATGATCCAAAGACATTCAAGTTTGAGAATGTGTGTCCTTACCCATTTGATAGAGCCATTACCATGACACCATTTCCCGAAAACTTTGAGGTACCTAAATTTGACAAATTTAGAGGAAAAGGAGACCCTGTCACACATATCAAAGAATTTTACATGCATTACCAGGACGTGGCATACAATGATGTCTTTCTCTTGCGCCTTTTTCCCAAAAGCTTGGCTGGACCAGCTCTTGAATGGTTTTATAGAATCCCCTATGACACAATTAAAAACTTTGCTGAATTATCTGAGGCATTTGTAGCCCAATATGCCCATCTTGTTGAAACAGAGCTATCAATAGTTGATCTTGTCCACACCAAGCAAAAAGGTGGAGAAAGCCTTGCCGAATACCTGCAAAGATGGCAAACCCTTACCACCCGCATATCCTGCACCTTGCCAGAATGCCATGTGGTGAAAATGTTTATTGATAATGCACATCCCAGCTTGGCTCACCACATGACCATGAACTGTTTGTAGACCTATAAGGATATCAAAGAGAAAGGAATGATCCTTGAGCAAGGACTCATCAAAGATGGTGTGGTAAAGATTTACAAAGAGGCCAACCAAAATCAATCACATTCCAATGACAAGTCTAGGTATTGGAACAAAAACAAGCATGTTGCAACAGATGGGGTTACTGACACCAGACATGTGAATATCGTTGGTCCTTCTCAAAACCAGTCTAACCCACCATATCAAAAAAACAACCAACAAGCTACCAATTACCAAAAACGAAATAACCAAAGCTATCAAAACCACAATACAAGACCCAACTTTCAAGGGTCTAACAATCAAGCTAATGCCATCAATGTAGCTGCAGGGCAAAAGCCCAGATTCCAACCTGCACCTAGAAACTATACACCCCTTGGTGAGCCATTGGATGTTATTTTTGAGAAATTGGCTAAGGAAAACCTCATAAAATTTCCTCCTACCCAGAAAATTGATCCAAGCCAATCCAAAGTTGCATGGTACAAGGACAATGAGTATTGCAAGTTCCATAGGGTAAACGGTCACACCACCCTCAGATGCATGAAACTGAAAGACTATGTGCAAGACCTCATTGATCGGAAGGAAATCACTGTTGGTGCCCAAACCTCTCCCAATGTAGGCTTATAGATTTATCAAAATGCTTTTCCTCCAGACAACAACCAAAATCCTAGAAAAGCACCTATCCAAAACAACACCAACAACCGCCAGCCAAACCAACAGCATGGGAAGAAAAATGACCACACTTCATCCTATATAGACTATGGTAGCCTTATAGGTTGTATATCTGAGAAAGAGCCTTCTGTCAATGTTATCAATATTTGAGGACTAGACAATGAGTGTGAGGTCACCACTCGAAGAGCGCAATTTAACATCGCAGGCCCACCAGTTTCATCAACACCATCAGCTCTATCAAAAAGCTAGTACAATATCTTGGAACACCTTGGGAACATGCCAGCCCAAATATCCATTTTAGACCTTCTCCGCACTAGTCCTATGTACAAAGACATCCTTGACAGTGCTCTCATAGAATCCCGTGTCCCTTCTGATATCAATGCTATTGATTTTTGTAATCTTGTTGGACACCTTTCATCCTCATGTGCCCTATCTTTCAAACCCACCGACATACCCGCAGTTGAGCCAGATCACACCCTTCCACTTTGCATAGCCATCATGGTATCCAATTTTTCCGTGAAAAGAGTAATGATAGATAATGGATCAGCCTTGAACATTTGCACCCTAAAATTCATAAAACAAGCTGGGTATACTGAGGCAGATATGATCAGTGAGGTTATCACCATCAAAGCTTATGACAACTTGGAAAGGACCACAGAAGGGACTATTTTGCTACCAATCAAGGTTGGGCCAGTCATTCAAGAGACAGTTTGCCATGTTGTTGATCTAAACCTACCATTTAACATCCTCCTCGGTTGCCCATGGATTCATGCTATGAAGGCCGTTCCATCCACCTACCATTAGTGCATCAAATTTCTGCATCAGGGCACTGAGGTAACCATCCATGCCGATCCAGAACCCTTTGCTTACTGCAATGCGGTTGAAGCTTCATATACAAACTATTGCCCTAGAATAGACATTGGCACAACCATCGCCAGCTCATCCCACACTTGTAATGATGTAGAAACCATCCTTGCCTCCACCCTATCTACTGTAAAGATCAACAACAAAGGTTGTGGAGAATATAGTCTATCAGATGCATTTGCTGTCGGAGCAATCCCACTTGATCCACATACCCATGGATGGCCAACATATCACAAAGCTAAGGAGATCCCACCTCCTCGATACAAACAGTTTGGCCCAACCACCTTTGTGTCCTCAAAAACCCCTCTTCATGAGGAGCTCACTCCAGATATCAGCAATTGGCTACATAAGGATGCACCTCCAAGAAATCAAGCACGCCTTGATCACTTCAGCCAGAAGTATCCCCAACAACATAAGCTCATCACTAAAAAATGGAACTATCAAGGAGGTGGACTAGGACCAGAAGAAAGGGGCATGCAATGTCCCATCGAAGCACATAATTGGGAAATAAAGTCAGGTCTTGGCTTTGGCATACCCACAATTGGGGGCACCAATGAGAACGGTCACACTTTTTCGAACATTAACCGCGACCTTGTCGAAATCGAAGACATTCCTGAGGAAGTTGAAAAGAGAGCCTACGATGATATCCCAAACCAAATCTTCCTTGGAGACTCTATTCTCTGAGAACTATCCATCCATCTCATTGACCTACCACTTGCTCATCCACAACTCATAGATTGGGACCAACCAAGTGTCATACATATTGATGAGTTCACATCAGAGGAAGTGCTTCTAAGATTCATGGGAGCTAAAACTCCTCATAAGAAGACAAAGCCAGATTCTACCTACATCTACAAGCTAGATCCCAAGGGGTATTTTGGAGAAAATCCCCAACCTAGTTTCGATACACCCAAAACTGGAACTAAGGTAAATCTGGGTAGCTAAGGCAACGAAGAGAACCCCTTAGCAAGAAAATCCAGAGCCACAAGCAGAACATGAGGATTTAGTATTGCCTCCTCAAGATAATCGACCAGAGGTGTCTTCTATTCTAATAGAGGACACTAGAGAAGTCAACATTGGTTCTTCAGAGATCCCTAGAATTGTTCACAGTGCTGCATCCCTATCACAAGACCAAGCTGACCTCCTCTTTAAGGTTTTATGAGAGAACATTGGCCAATTTCCATGGTCATATCAGGACATGCCAGGACTTGATCCAAAGCTTGTAGTTCATCATCTTGCAGTCGATCCAAAGATCAAGCCCGTCAGAAAAAAGCTTAGAAAAATGCACCCCAAGGTGGCATTACTAGTCAAAGCTGAACTAGAAAGAATGTTAGGTGCTAAGGTTATCCAACCTATCGACTACTCAGAATGGATCTCCAACATGGTCCCTATCACTAAGCCTTCCGGTGACATCAAAATCTGCACTGATTTTAGAGATCTTAACAAAGCTTGTCCAAGGGATGATTTTCCCTTGCCCAACATAGATATGATTGTAGATCTTACAGCTGGACATGAAATTCTATCCCTTATGGATGGATTTTCTGGGTATAATCAGATCAAGATTGCAGAAGAGGACCAGCATAAGATAGCATTCACTACCCCTTGGGGAACCTTTTGCTACACCATGATGCCTTTTGGCCTAAAGAATGCTGGGGCTACCTATCAAAGAGCTATGACAACCATTTTCCATGATCTTATCCATAGCATTTTGGAGGATTATGTGGACGATATCCTAGTCAAATCTCACACCTTCATGGATCATCTTGTTGACCTGGAGAAAGTCTTTGATAGGTTGGCCCAATATCATCTCATGCTAAATCCCAAGAAGTGTGTCTTTGGGGTCACATCTGGCAAGCTTCTAGGCTTCATAGTTTCTAAACGAGGTATAGAGATCGACCCCAAAAAGGTCAAGGCTATCTTAAACATGCCTCCTCCCCAGACACTACGAAAGCTTCGCTCTCTTCAGGGAAAACTTCAATTTGTCCGACGCTTCATCTCGCAACTTGCAGATAAGTGTACACCATTTTCACACTTGCTAAAGAAGAATGAGAACTTCAAGTTGGATCTTTTATGTCAGCGCAACTTCGATCAGCTCAAGTAGTACCTCACCAATCCCCCTATCTTAGTTCCACCAGTTCCTGGTCATCCCTTGATCTTGTATATATCAGCAACACCTACTGCTCTAGGGGCACTTCTAGCACAACATGATGATTATAGCAGAGAGAGAGCCATCTACTATATTAGTAGAACCCTAGTTGGTTATGAACTCAATTACACTCCTATGGAAAAAGCTTGTTTGGCAGTTGTTTTCTCAACTCAAAAGCTTCGCCACTACATGCTAAGTCATACCATCCAACTAGTCTCCAAGATTGACCCTCTCAAGTATATGCTCTCCAAAACAGCACTTACAGGCCGTTTGGCCAAATGGGTTATGCTACTAAGTGAGTTTGACATCCAGTATGTGGACAGAAAGGCAATCAAAGGGCAAGCTATAGCAGATCACCTAGCTGATGCACCTCTAGTAGATGGATATCCTTTGGTCACAGAATTTCCAGATGAGCATATCTACCTAATTGAAGAACAACCCCCATGGAAGCTTTATTTTGATGGCTCATACACATCTCATGGATCAAGAGCAGGAATATTATTAGTTACACCTCAAGGAGATTATATTCTAAAAGCCTTTAAGCTACAATTCCCCAGCACCAACAATATAGCAGAATATGAAGCTCTTGTAGTAGGATTAAAGATAGCTGCAGAATGGAATATCACTGAGTTAGAAATCTTTGGCAATTCCCAACTCATCATCAAACAAGTCTTTGATGAATATCAAACCAAAGATGAAAAGCTATTACCCTACAAAGAGCTAGTTGATCAGCTGACCCAACATTTTACAAAGCTTCAGTTTACACAAGTGCCTCAAATGCAGAATAAGGTAGCAGATGCCATGGCCACTATCGACTCGCTCTTGGAAATTCCCCAAGATGCTACGTAGTATGAATTTTTAGTTGAGCAGCTCCTCACACCCACTTATGCGAATGAGGATTCAAACCGTGTTTGTATCTTGGTTGGTCCCCAATCCCCTTGGTACCATGAAATTCATGCTTACCTTAATGATGGTATCATATCCCCTCACCTCACACGCACCCAACACCAGAACCTTATTCGAAAATCATCCCGCTATGTTATCATAGCCAATACCCTATATCGTCGGGGTTATCACGATACTCTCTCTCGATGTTTAGATGAAAATGAGGTCGCAATGGCATTAAAAGAAGTACATTCCAAACTTTGTGGTGCCCACATGAGTGGTATTGTCCTAGCACGACAAATCCTTAGAGCAGGCTACTATTGGCCTACCATTGAAGAAGACTCTTGTGACTTTGTCAGAAAGTGTCTCTCATGTCAGCAGCATGCAAATCATGTGCATGCTCTAGCACAAGATCTACAGCCTATTGCACCACCTTGGCCTTTCGCTTGTTGGGGCCTTGATCTAGTTGGAACTATCACCCCTCTCTCATCTAATGGACATAAATGGATAATAACAGCTACAAACTATTTCACTAAGTGGGTGGAAGCAGTTCCCCTAGTCTCAGCTATAGGAGTTCAAGTCTCCAAGTTCATCTTGTACTACATTGTTTGCCGCTTCGGCATCCCATCCACCATCTTCACTGACCACGGAGGTAACTTTGAAAATCTCAACATGGAAGAATTATGCACTTCCCTCCACATCCATCACCGCTTTTCTAGCCCATATTTCCCACAAGGTAACGGCCAGGCAGAGGCAACTAACAAAACGCTCCTCAAAATCCTCAAGAAAGTTGTCAATGATTTCGGCCGTGATTGGCACCTTCAAATAAATCCGGCTCTATGGGCCTATCGAACTTCCTTCCATACATCCACAGGCACAACTCCATACTCCCTAGTCTATGGTGCTGAAGAGGTATTACCTATAGAAGTTGAACTTCCCTCACTACGCATATCTTTGCAAGGGCAAATATTAGATGAAGAATACAAAGTAGCTCAACTCACCCAGCTAGATCTCTTAGACGAGAAGAGACAACAAGCCTATGACCATCTCACAGTCTACCAAACTCATCTCAAAAGGAATTTCAACAAGAAGGTGCTCCCACAACACTTTTGACCAGGTGATATGGTCCTCAAAGAAAATATGAAAGTCCAAGCAGATCAAGAAAAGAAAGGCAAGTTTGAACCTACATGGCTTGGTCCCTATGTGGTTACTGCCTCCTTTGGCTCCGGAGCCTATCAATTATCTGCACCAGAAGGAGAACTCTTGAATGATCCCACTAACATCATTCATCTCAAGAAGTTCTATGCTTGAAGATCTTTGGTATACCTAGCTTTTGAAAAATACAAAAAAAAATAGTAAAGAGAAATAAGCATCCAATGGTGAAAACTTGGCAATTCAAGCGCCTTGGATAGGTACCTTGGTGAAAACCTGGTAATTCAGGTGCCTTGTTTGCTAAAGACTAATCCATTATCTATCACTATCCTATCCCTCATCCATCCACCCACCATCCCATAAAACACCTGCTTGTTCCCTTGGTGTTCCAATCAAATATCCAAAATCTGATGGAGCTTGTCAATACCTCTTGTACAGCGTGTAAATATTGTACCAAAGCTTGTATTATACCTTGTAAATCTTGTACCATACCTTTTATATATCTAAATCTTGTCCAAAGCTTGTACCATATTCTAGCTTGTAAATAATCTTGTATCCTAGCCTGTATCCTATCACATGCACACACAGAATCCCATTTTGCTTAAGCTTCTCACAAACCATCTACCTATCCACCTATCAACTATTATAGACATCCCATCCTTCACAAACATTCCCATCTCACAAAAAACCAAAACATGAACAAACTTGTATATTTGTAACATATCTTGGTCTGTCAGCTTGTACATCCTCTTTAGCTTAGTATCATTGTATCTATCTGGCTTTCATGTTAGTTCATCCTTGGTCAACATCTTGCACACATCACACACTTTGGTTAGATATTCCAATGCATCCTTTAGCTAGATCTCCTATCACTAAAGTGTTATCCTTCTTAGTTTAGCTTGCCAGATGCATCACTCATCTAGATCCATCAGCTTAGGTGCTCTCTGATAGATCCTTGCAGGATATAGCTTTCCTCATGTTTTATCTTGGTCCGTTAGTACCTCGTCCTACCCATCTCGTTGGCAAACAGTTCTCTTTTAGATTTTCGCTTTCTTTTGATTTGGGATCTTCCCTTTTGGGTCTTGAAATATCTTTTCCAAGCAATCTCCTTGTTCCCTCCTCAAGGTTGCCATGATCTTCCATATCATGGTATGCTACAAATGGGGCAATTAGAGTGTAAGGTCTTGATAAGGTCTTTTGCTTGTTTTCTTTTTCTGCTTGTGGGTTACCTAGTGTCGTTTCCATGCTGCTTCCTTTAGGATTCATGTGTGATACTGGGGTAATCCTTGTGTGTTTGTTTTGAGTCAGTTCGTCAGTCCTCTGGACGGTTGGTAAAAAGGCTTTGATGTTCTTGGTAACCCTGGCAATTAACCAATAGTCCTATAGAAAATCTAGTGCTCAACTACATGGTGGTACTTCTCTTTGAAGTATCCCCCCGCTCAAAAAGCTTCAATGGATTCCCTTCATCTCCATTATCCCCCATCCATATCCTACATCTGTCACTCCTACCCCAGCTTATGCATCAGTATCTCTTTGAATCACTCCTCACGCTTAGCTTTAGGGATCCACAATCCTAGTCTTAGGGATCCACCAATCAAATCAATCCACCAAGCCTCATCTTTCGAGATCGACAATCCTAGTCCTAGGGATCTCCGAAACCCATCTTCTGCCAATCTGACTCTTTGAAATCCTGTTGCATCAGCTTTATCATTCTATCATCCATCTCCCTACCATGGATTCCTTTTATAGAACTCCGCTCCTCCATCTCCCCCCCCCCCAATCTTGGAAAGTCTTAAGCTTTCTTTACTATTTTGCCTCTGATTTCCCTTTATCATTCTCCCGTAGTGAGAGTTTGAGCTAATTCAGCCCCTTCTCTTCGCCAACTTGCGTCTCAGCTCGTCTCAATTTCTTGTACTTTTCAAGAAGTCATCGAGCCTCATTTCTCTCCCCGTCGCCTTCTTGAGGGGGCATCATCTAAGTCTAGTCTCTCCTCTTCTTATCTGAGACTAGGGCAACCTTGTTGCTAAAACATCTTCCTCATGTCATCTTCATCCGAACTTCTTTGAAATAGTGTTGTCTCAACACTATGTCAAAGAGGGGCAAAATGTAGACACCTAAATTTGATTACACTATTTTAGTAATCCTATTTAGTTATCTAAAAAGGCATTATTAATTAAATTTCTATTTAATTAATCCTTTGTCATCCCCTAGTTGATTAATTTAATTAATCATCTATAGTCCTAATTGACAAATCAAATAATCTATTATTTATCAATTAAATCCTTTTCTCCTATCTAATTCCAAAAATCACCATTTATTCAATAAATCTATTTGATAAATGAAATCCTCAAATTCAAAAACCCCTAACCTATCTCTAATCCTCCATTTAGCCTAATCCACCCCATCCACCCATACTAACCAAGCTTAGCCACTAACTCACCCACCCTCATTAATGCCATCCACTTCACATCTCTAACATCCCTAAGCTAATCCTAAACCCAAGCCTAATCCACCCCCTAATGTTGTCACATTCCTTAAACAAGTTTAAGACTTTCCTAATCCAAACCAAAGTCTCCCCTCAAAAAACCCAACCACTAAGTCATGAGTGCTCTTACAAAACATAAAGACTCTTACAAGCCCACTCATGACTCTTACACCCATCTTCCACACTCTTCCCTCTTCCACACTCATTCCTCTTACATCCCTCTTACATACTCAACCCCACTCATCATGCCTTTAACCAACCCTTTACCCTACCCTCTCACACTCATCCTCCTTGTGACAAGTGTCACCTTCCCATTGGTGTTAAACAAGCACAATCCATGTGCTCTCCTTTGAGTGCATCCTAGCCCTCCTTAAGCCTTCATCCATCCTTGCATCTAAGTCCTCCATCCCTCTACCCCTTAGCCTATAAATTGAATCCCATCCCAACCCATTTCATCAACAATCTTTGAGCTAAAGTTACCATGCTATTTTGAGAACCAAAGCCATCAATATTACCCTTATAATGCCAAATTGAGAGCTCACAAAGCTACCAATTTGCCATTACCCATCTTCATTGAAGCAGCTTTTGAGCATCTTGAGCATACATCCACAGCAAAAGGACACATCTATAGAATCAAGAAAGCATGGAGTGTTTTCTCTTGTGAGGTTTGCACTTCTTGTTTGCTTTCTTTGTCTAAGCATATATGTGAATTTAGTTTTTGGTTTGTGAATGTTTACTTTTTTTGTTAATGTTCTTTGCATACTAAATCTTGTTCTACACATGTCACCTGGCTGAAAGTGTCATTGAAGCACCTTCTTGTTGAAATTCCTTTTGAGATGAGTTTGATAGACTGTGAGATGATCATAGGCTTGTTGTTGCTTCTCGTCTAAGAGATCAAGCTAGGTGAGCCGAGCTACTCTATATTCTTCATCTGATATTTTCCCTTGCAAAGATATGCACAAGGAGGGAAGTTCAACCTCTATAGGTAGTACCGCTTCGACACCATAGACTAGGGAGTATGGAGTTGTGCCTGTGGATGTATGGAAGGAAGTTTGATAGGCCCATAAGGCTGGATTTATTTGTAGGTGCCAATCACGGCTGGAATCATTGACAACTTTCTTTAGGATTTTGAGGAGGGTTTTTTTAGTTGCTTCTGCTTGGTCATTACCTTGTGGGAAATATGGGCTAGAAAAGTGGTGATGGATGCAGAGGGAAGTGCATAATTCTTCCATGTTGAGATTTTCAAAGTTACCTCCGTGGTCGGTGAAGATGGTGGATGGGATGCCGAAGTGGCAAACAATGTGGTACAAGATGAACTTGGAGACCTGATCTCCTGTAGCTGAGACTAGGGGGACTGCTTCCACCCATTTAGTGAAATAGTCTGTAGCTATTATTATCCATTTATGTCCATCAGATGAGAGGGGTGTGATAGTTCCAACTAGATCAAGGCCCCAACAAGTGAAAGGCCAAGGTGGTGCAATAGGCTGTAGATCCTGTGCTGGAGCGTGCATAAGATTTGCATGCTATTGACATGGGAGACACTTTCTGACAAAGTCATAGGAGTCTTCTTCAATGGTAGGCCAATAATAGCCTGCTCTAAGGATTTTTTGTGCTAGGACAATACCACTTGTGTGGGCACTGCAAAGTCCACAGTGTACTTCCTTTAACACCATCGCAGCCTCGTTTTGGTCTAAACATCGAGAGAGAGTATCGTGATAACCCCAACGATATAGGGTATTGGCTATGATAACATAGCGAGATGATTTTTGGATGAGGTTCTAGCATTGGGTACGTGTGAGGTGAGGGGATATGATACCATCGTTAAGGTAAGCGTGAATCTCATGGTACCAAGGGGATTGGGGACCAACCAAGATACAAACACGATTTGAATCCTCATTCGCATAGGTAGGTGTGAGGAGCTGCTCCACTAAAAAATCATACTATGTAGCTGCTTGAGAAATTTTGAAGAGCAAGCCTATAGTAGCCATAGCATCTGCTTCTTTGTTCTGTATTCGAGGCACTTGTGTAAACTAAAGCCTTATAAAATGCTGGGTTAGCTGATCAACTAGCTCTTTGTAGGGTAATAGCTTTTCATCTTTGGTTTGATATTCATTTAGGGCTTGCTTGATGATGAGTTGAGAATCACCAAAGATTTGTAGCTCAGCAATGTTCCATTCTACAACTATCTTTAATCCTACTATGAGGGCCTCATATTCAGCTATATTGTTGGTGCTAGGGAATTTTAGCTTGAGGGCTTTTGGAATGTAATCTCCTTGAGGTGTGACCAACAATATTCTCGCCCCTAATCCATGAGATGTGTATGAGCCATCAAAATAAAGTTTCCATGGGGGTTGTTCTTCAATTAGACAGATATGCTCATCTGGAAATTCTATGATCAACGGATAAGCATCTATTAGAGGTGCATCAGCTAGGTGATCTGCTATAGCTTGCCCTTTGATTGCCTTTTTGTCCACATAGTGGATGTCGAATTCACTAAGGAGCATAACCCATTTGGCCACATAGCCTGTAAGTGTTTTTCTAGAGAGGATATACTTGATAGGGTCAATCTTGGAGACTAGTTGGATGGTATGACTTAGCATGTAATGAAAAAGCTTTTGAGTTGAGAAAACAACTGCCAAACAAGCTTTTTCCATAGGAGTGTAATTGAGTTCATAACCAACTAGGGTTCTACTAATGTAGTAGATGGCTCTTTCTTTGTTGTAGTCATCGAGCTATGCTAGAAGTGCCCCTAGAGTAGTAGGTGTTGCTGATATGTACAAAATCAGGGGACGACAAGGAACTGGTGGAACCAAGATAGGGGGATTGATGATACTGCTTGAGATGGTCAAAGCTGCACTGACATAAAGGATCTCACTTGAAGTTCGCATCCTTCTTTAGTAAATGTGAAAATGGTGTACACTTATCTGCAAGCTGGGAGATGAAGCGCCAAACAGATTGAAGCTTTCCCTGAAGAGAATGAAGTTGTCGCAGTGTTTGGGGAGGAGGCATGTCTAAGATAGCCTTGACCTTCTTGGGGTTGATCTCTATACCTCGTTTAAAAACTATAAAGCCTAGAAGCTTGCCAGATGTGACCCCAAAGACACATTTCTTGGGATTCAGCATGAGATGATATTTGGCTAACCTATCAAAGACTTTCTCCAGGTCAGCAAGATGATCCATGAAGGTATGAGACTTGACAAAGATATCATCCACATAATCCTCCAAAATGCTATGGATGAGATCATGAAAAATGGCTGTCATAGCTCTTTGATAGGTAGTCCCAACATTCTTTAGGCCAAAAGGAATCATGTTGTAGCAAAAGGTTCCCCAAGGGGTAGTGAATGTTGTCTTATGCTGATCCTCTTCTGCAATCTTGATTTGATTATACCCAAAAAAATCCATCCATGAGGGACAAAATTTCATGTCCAGCTATAAGATCTACAATCATATATATGTTGGGCAAGGGAAAATCATCTTTTGGACAAGCTTTGTTAAGATCTTTAAAATCAGTTTAGATTCTGATATCACCAAAAGGTTTAGTGACAGGGACCATGTTGGAGATCCACTCTGAGTAGTCGATAGGTTGGATAACCTTAGCAGCTAACATTCTTTCTAATTCAGCTTTGACCAATAATGCCACCTTGGGGTGCATTTTTCTAAGCTTTTGTCTTACGGGCTTGATCTTTGGATCAACTGCAAGATGATGAACTACAAGCTTGGGATCAAGTCCTAGCATGTCCTGATATGACCATGCAAATTGGCCAATGTTCTCTCTTAAGACCTCAAAGAGGAGATCAGCTTGGTCTTGTGATAGGGATGCAACAATGTGAACAAGCCTAGGGATCTCTGAAGAACTAATGTTGACTTCCCTAGTATCCTCAATTAGAATAGAAGATATCTCTAGTCGATTATCTTGAGGAGGTAATGCTAAATCCTCATGTTCTGCTTGTGGCTCTGGATGCTCTTACTAAGGGGTTTTCTTCACTGCCTTAGCTAGTCTCAGATTCAGCTTAGTTCTAGTTTTGGGTGTATCGAAACTAGGTTAGGGATTTTCTCCAAAATACCCCTTGGGATCTAGCTTGTAGATATAGGCAAAATCTAGCTTTTTTTTCTTGTGAGGTGTTTCAGTTCCCATGAATCTCAAAAGTGCTTCCTCTGATGTGAACTCATCAATGTGTATGACGCTTGGTTGGTCCCAATCTATGAGTTGTGGATGGGCGAGTGGTAGGTCAATGAGGTGGATGGATAGTTCTTGGAGAACAGAGTCTCTGAGGGAGATTTGTTCTAGGATATCGTCGTAGGCTCTCTTTTCAAATTCCTTAGGAATGTCTTCAATTTCAACAAGGTTGCAGTGAATGTTCAAAAAAGTGTGACCATTCTCATTGGTGCCCTAGTTGTGGGTATGCCAAAGCCAAGACCTGACTTCAATTCCCACTTGTGTGCATCGATGGGGCACTGCATGCCTCTTTCTTCTGGTCCTAGACCACCACCTTGATAGTTCCATTTGTCAGTGATGAGGTTATGTTCTTGGGGATACTTTTTGCTAAAGTGATCAAGGCGTGCTTGATTTCTTTGAGGTGCATCCTTATGTAACCAATTGTTGATATCTAGAGCGAGCTCCTCATGAAGAGGGATTTTCAAGGATACAAAGGTTGTTGGGCCAAACTATTTGTATCAAGGAGGTGGAATCTCCTTAGCTTTGTGATATGTCAGTCTTCCATGGGCATGTGGATCAAGTGGGAGTACCCTGACAGCAAAGGCATCTGATAGACTATACTCTCCACACCCTTTGTTATTGATCTTTACGGTAGATAGGGTGGAGGCGAGGATGGTTTCTAGGTCATTACAAGTGTGGGATGAGCTAGCGATGGCTATGCCGATATCAATTCCAGGGCAATGGTTTGCATATGAGGCTTCAACCAAATTGCAGTAAGAAAAGGGTTTTGGATCGACATGGATGGTTACCTCAGTTCCTTGATGCAAAAATTTGACGCACTGATGGTAGGTGGATGGAATGGCTTTCATGGCATGAATCCATGGGCGACTGAGGAGGATGTTGAATGGTAGGTTTAGATCAATAACATGGTAGAGTGTCTCTTGGATGACTGGCCAAACCTTGATTGGTAGCAAAATAGTTCCTTCTGTGGTTCT
The DNA here is from genome assembly GCA_028749045.1 of Cupressus sempervirens. NCBI lineage: Eukaryota > Viridiplantae > Streptophyta > Pinopsida > Cupressales > Cupressaceae > Cupressus > Cupressus sempervirens. The sequence goes on from CM053790.1 coordinate 462,984,761, forward strand.
TTCCAAGTTGTCATAAGCTTTGATGGTGATAACCTCACTGATGATATCTGCCTCAGTATACCCAGCTTGTTTTATGAATTTTAGGGTGCAAATATTCAAGGCTGATCCATTATCTATCATTACTCTTTTCACGGCAAAATTGGATACCATGATGGCTATGCGAAGCGGAAGGGTGTGATCTGGCTCGACCAAGGGTATGTCGGTGGGTTTGAAAGATAGGGCACATGAGGATGAAAGGTGTCCAACAAGATTACAAAAATTAGTAGCATTGATATCAGAAGGGACACGAGATTCTATGAGAGCACTATCAAGGATGTTCTTGTACACAAGACTAGTGCGAAGAAGGTCTAAAATGGAGATTTGGGCTGGCATGTTCCCAAGGTGTCCCAAGATATTATACTGGCTTTTTGACAGAGCTGATGGTTCTAGTGAAACTGGTGGGCCTACGATGTTAAATCGTGCTCTTTGAGTGGTGACTGCACACTCATTGTTTGGTCCTTGGATATTGATAAGGGGAGGTGCATACATCTGCACCTTTCAAAGGTGACTTGAGAGCAACATAAGGGTGTACATTTGCATACCCCATAAAGGTGCATAAGTGCACACCCTTTTTTGCACATTTGAAGAGCTAAGTTCCCCTTTGCACTTGCTTTGCATGTGCGCACCTCACCAAGGTGCATAGGTGCACATCTGTGCTAAAATGGCCATAAAACAACCATTAAGCACACCTTGCATACCTATAAGGGTGCGCAAGGTGTGCTATTTTGCATTCCAAGGCTTATGGGGTGATTCAATTGGTTTTTTACTATTTTGGAGCATTTGGGTTAGGTCTTTTATTAGTTAGGTTTTGTTTTGGGTTATATATTCAACTCTCCAAACTAATGTTTGCTTCTTTGTGTAGCTAAAAAGGCATCTGTAACTTGTTGGGTCATAAATTTCAACCTAGAGCTTAGAACTCAAAATTGTTTACATCATTGGAAAGAAGAACTAAAAATATAATTTTAATCCCTAAATCAATGAGCCTTCAGCTACCTAGTTTTAGGGACCATTGAAAGTTTCAACTTGAAATTTTGAGCAGAAGACCTCCAAAAAAGCCAGTTAAAAATCCCTAGAAAATTTTGTTAAAAAAATAAAAAATGAAAAAGTTTCAAACATTTGATTGTTTTGGATAATCTAGATCACTTGGTCTCTAATTAGAAAGGATCAAGTAGATGAAGAGAATAAAAAATTGAGCAATTTAAATAAAGATCAATGATACAAAGGTTGGACATATGAGCCAGAATAGGTTCCTCATCTTATCCAACTATTGATGACAAGATTCAACACGAGTGCCTTGAAATTTCAGATAGAAGAAGTAGACGGAGTTCAAATCTATGAAAATGTTTGGCTATAAAGAGGGTATAAATCATCAAAAAAAGGAAAAATAATACACTAGGGTGCTCCCAAACCTCATCTGAGAAAAACCCAAAAAATATTTTCAAAATTGAGAACTTTGATTTTTTGGCGAATTGAGCACCTTGCACAAATTTCACTAAAGTGTGCTTCTGCAAAGGTGCACCAAATTTTTTGAAGAAGTTGGAGGTGCACCAATAGTTAACTGTCAGTTCCAAATTTAGAGCTTTCCATACATGATAGTTTAACTCCTAAAAACATTTAGAGAAAGCCCAATTTCCATTTTTATAGCTTCTAGTGACTCCTAGATCCTCTTATAGCTTCCTTCTTCTTATCTACTACTTCTTTATTTTTTTTAAGACATGTAAAGGCTCATGCACCCATTAACTGATATAAACAAGGGTGGAGTCCTACTTAGCACCATTTAGAGAGTCAATTTGTACATAATTAGATTTGGTTTATTAGTTTTAAGAATATATTTGCATGAAGAGATCTCTCATTCTCAACACAAATTAAGGAGATGATTTCTTATAAATTCAAGAATTTAACATGTATTCTAGGCCATTATTTTGATGCAATAATATAGGCTATTGGTGCTCTCATTCAGAGTGTAGTTATTCTTGCCTGAGTGTGCTATATTTTGTGAATGTATGTTCATGGAGTATAATGGAGCCAATAGTTTTGTTGTTATTTTGATTGGGCGATCTATTAATTTTGGTGTTTTCCATGTGTTTACAAATTCTATTGTCATACTTAGTTGGAGAAGAGATCATCCTATCATTCCTGCATAGCTTTTTGCCTTGCATGAGCACACTTTCTATGGCCTTGCAATCTGATGAAAAGTGAAACATCTTATGGTTATTGAATTCCCATCAACAATTGCATCAATGGAATTAAGGAAGTTCTAATCCTATTTTCATTGGTTACCTACCGATATTTTCAAAGGCTTAACTTGTTGTTTCTATGGTTTAGGTCCATTACGGATTTATATTTTCAAGCCATTTTCTTAACTTCTTGTTACCCTATCTTCATTATTTGCTTTTACAAACACTTGGTTAATTTAGAATTCATTTAGTTTCATAGTTAAAACTAAATTCATTATAAATTAAAAAAATACAAAAATATATTTCTTTTTGTGTGATTAGTTTTTTTGAGATATCAAGCAGATTCAACATCTTATCCAAAATTGGTCAAACCAAAAAATGCCTCCTCATGAACAATCACATTTATCTTCTGTTGAGTAGATTCTAGTAGGTCGCAAGATCGCCTGGAACCTTGGAGTTGATCTCAGATCAAGTTTTCAAGAGAGGAGTTTGAAAGGATTCCTATTGTTAAGCATCATGCAAAATGACAACTCAATAAATTATTGTAGTTTTTATGGGTTCTACAAATCAGGTGTAGGGGGATGGGTCTTGGAGTAAAGGTTAATAATGTAAGGGTTAGACATGCAACAAATTTAGGTTTTAGTTATGATAGAAGGAGAGAGAAAGAATTTTTTTGATGTACTTTCTTATAGAAAAAATAAAAAAATGAAGTGCCATACAAAGAAGGTTTTGGTAATGATGTAAATACATTATGAAACAATTATTCCTCCATAATAAAAACTATGAATAATTACTCTAAAAGATTAATCTTGAGTTTTTTAAAAGATTTTTCAGAGAATAACTTAAAATAGATGTGGTAATGGATGAAGAATCATGCAGCCCTGCAAGAAAATGTTAGAGGAATGATTAACCTACAGCATAAGAAACAAAAATGATGCAAAAATGTTATGAAATGATTAAAGGTGCAAAGAATCTGCAAGAAACTTAAAAAGAATGATTGAAAAAAATTGAATGGTAGATGTATCCAACTAAATATGAATATGAATCCTAATGAATTAAAAAATGATTAAATAACACAAAATAACTAATCGATGAATGCCAAGCATATAAGTTATTAGTCAATTTTATAACTTATAACATATTTTTATAACATATAAATTATAATATTGAAATAATACTAAATATGAGAAGGCCAAATGTATAAGTTATAAATTAATTTTATAACTTACGCTATGACCACACTAAAAACTTATAAATGATTAAATGATAAAGAAGCACAGGTTTGATAAATGGCAAACCAAAGTAAAACTTTATTAATAAATCAATAATTCAAACTCTATTAATAAAGCAAACATGACAATTTTATAATTAAACCATGTTAGAGATAATGAAAACTTTATATTAAACCTTGCACGATAGGCATGAAGGGATGCACCGTAGGTTAAGGATAGGGCAACATGCACAAAAGATGACAGAAGGAAAGAAGGCACTTGTCTAGTTCATGTGAGCTAGAAGGAGGCACACCAGGAGGAAAGTTGCAAGATAAGGAGAGCTCATGGTAGAAAGGGAAGGCACATCTACTCCAGCAATAAAAAAGGAACAAGAAGGCATGCTGAAGGAAGAAGGGAGGTGCACGAAAAGGACAAAGAAGGCTCACGCAAGAGCTTAGGAAAGGAGTGAGTGAGTAGCATCTATAAGGAAAAGGAAAAAATAGCATGTAAGGGAAGGAGGATGGAGTGAAAGTGTCAAAAAAATGTAGGGACCATATGTGAGCAACAAGGGGAATCATCAATAAGGATAATGCACGAGCACATGAGTAGCAAGGGGAGCCAATGATGATGATAGAAAAGTAGTACAAGCAGGAATAAGAACCACAACAATGAAGTGTTGCTAGGAAACTAACAAAAGTAAAAAATGAGATCAAGAAAGCATTAAAAAAATTATAGAGCAAGGAAATCTTAAACTAATCCTAAAAAAAGGAATGAAATGAAAAACAAGCAAAGAAGGAAATCAACAAATTAAATAGCTAAAAAGAAAGAGAGATAAATCAAGAGATTGAAGGAAAGATTCTAAAAAGAACTACAAAGGTAATTGAGAAGGCAAGTTCAGATTAGAAGTTGCTCATAATTTCTAAAATAATTTAATATAAGGATTTAAATATTTAAAAACAAAAGAAATATAGTTGAGTGAAAATATTTAAATTTGTAATAACAATTTGAAAAGGTTTAAGCTTTGGAATGTAAGGTGACTAGCATTATAGTCATCAATAACATTAATTAAGTGTTCCCTACAATAAAAAATGTTAGGGAAATAATTTTTTGATTTTAAATATTTAATCAAAAAAATTGCACACAATATAATAAAAATGCTATTAAAAATAAGAATTGATAAATGCTACTTGTTAAAACAAGAGAAAAACAATAATATTTTTTTAATAGAAGTACCTAGGTAGAAATTATTTTATTAAGTTGTGCTCCAATGAATGACAACCTTCATCACTAAAACTCAAAAAAAGGATTAGTTAGCTTTGATACCATGTTAGAAATAATGAAATTGAAATGAGCTAAAATGAAGAACCATAAATTAATCCAAGAGAGTTTGTAATGAAAATAGTTACCATACTTCACATGAGCTTTCTAGGATCAACATAGAGAGGAGAAAAATATTTTGAAAGGGGAAAGAAAAAAAAATCCCTTGTGAATTATATGAATGAGGCAAATGCCTAAGGAATGATGAGAGAGAGAGAATGAGATGATGTGGAGCCAAAGTCTCATTATATGAACTACATAGTGGTTATATGTTATTGAGAATGAGGGAGAAGCATCTTTTGTAAAGAGATGAGAAGAGGAGTTATTTAGTAACTCCCATGTGAATGATTTCCACATTCATAAGTGTGTGCATAACAAGTGTCATAATCCTCTTAAGGAGGAATAAACTATTTTCCTTAATAAAGGCATTACAAAAAAGAGTTGTCCTCACACATGGACAATAGGACAAGCAAGTGACATGTCCTCACATGTGAATTAGAGGACAAATAACTTAAAGGATACCCTAGTTTATCCCATTTAATAAATACAACCAAGGAAAGATTACTAATTCTAACACATCCTTAGATAAAGCCTTAGTAAAAATATCAGCCATGTTCTCCTTAGTGTTCACATATGCCAATATCACTTCTTTGTCTTGAAATAGCTCTCTTAAGTAATGATATTTGATAGCAATATGTGTTGAGATAGTGGGTGTTGCACACATTGCATAATATTGCTATATTATGTTAGTTTATTTTTTTATTTAATGTTGGACCAAGGAGCACCTAGATGGACATACAACATATGAAGATTCCCAAGGGATATACTTGATGAGTTATATTGTAACATTGTGGTAATATTTGATCTAACTATTTAATATTGAGGAAAACAATTAAATGTCCAATATTAAATGTGGGGTCAATGAGTTAGGTAGCACATGGTTTATGTAATACCACTTGGTGTTTTTGTGGGAATTGCTACTATATAAGAAGCCACAAGGGTAGTTGTACTGACAAGATGAAAAGACAAAAATACAAGTGTTGAGAAAGACAAAGCTTGAGAGGTTAGCCATGGGAGCATTTTTGAAGGTTGGAAGCATGTCATGGGATGTGTGGATTCATTCTTGTTCACATAGATTTCTTGGTTCTAGCTATGGATTTGAAGGCTTCTATGGTTGTATTGCAATGGTATTTTTGCTTTAAAATGCATGGTAATGGATGCTTTTGGAGGCTGAGATTTTCCCTCAATGAGGGTTTCTCAAGGTATATCTTGTGTCACATTTTTGTGGGTATGTTGTCTATTCTCTTGCATGTGGATTTTAATTACATATTTATTTCAGATCTATTATAGGTTATGTGAAAATGGTTATATTCTATGTTGCAAGTTTCATATAATATGTTTGGTCTTTGTGTGTATTATAGGGTTCTTTGATATATTTATAGCACTTGTGTTGTCACAATAGATAATAACTAGATTAGTGATCTCTTCCTTCATACCTTTCAACAATTGTTTGATCCATATAATATTTGAACAATTTACTATTGTTTCCACATATTTAGCTTCAATTGTTGATTGTGAAATACAATTTTGTTTGTTTCTTATCCATGAGATTACTCTCTTTCATAGAAAGAAAGCTCCACCACTTGTACTCTTTCTATCATCAACATTGCATGTCCAATCATAATTAATGAACACTTTCAGTTCAAATTTGTCATTCTTCTTGTAATATAAGTGATAGTCTTTTGTTCCCTTGAGATATCTCAATATTATTTTCACTGCCATAATGTGATTCTCCTTAGGTTTTGTAGAAAATATTGCAACAATCCCAATTGCTAGGGAAAATAAGGTCTATTGTGAATAACATATTTTAGTTTCCCAATCATTCATCTATATAATATCTAGTTCACATCAATAGAATCATCATTCTTAGATATCTTATGTCATGTAGCCATGGGTGTGATAACTTGTCTTAAATCTTCCATTTCAAAAAAAAATCATTATCTCCTTGATGTATTTTGATTGAGTAATGTAGATGCCTTCCTTCATTTGATATACTTGTAAATCAACAAAGAATTTGATCTCACCAAACATAGACATTTTAAATTCCTTCTTCATCTTGTCTAAAAATGAGTTTCATAATGCATCCTTTCCTCCAAATATGATATCATCAACAAAATATTTAGATAACAATATCACATTGTTACCTCCAGTTTTCAAGTATAGATTGACATTATCATTAGTTCTTGCAAATCCAATCTTCACCAAATAATTATGCATCCTTTTATACCATACTTTAGGGGCTTATTTCAATCCACATAGAGCTTTGTGCAGTTTACATACCTTGTTCTTCTTGATGGGATCCAAAAATCCTTTTAGCTATTCCATGTAAACTTCTTCTTCAAGTATTTCATTAAGACATCTAGATTTGACATCCATTTGGTACATTGTAAATCCTTTGTAACCAGAATATTAAAGTAGTGTTCTAACTCCTTCCAATCTTGCAACTTAGGAAAATGTTTCCCCATCATCAATTCTTTCTTCTTGTTCATATCCTTTGCATACCAATCTAGCTTGATTCCTTGTGAATTCTCCTTCTTCATTTAGCTTGTTTCTGAATATGCACTTTTTTCCAATAACATTGTTATCATTTGGTCTAGGTACTAGTGTCAAGTTTATTTTTCTTTTCTATCTACTCAATTTCTTCATTCATTTCTTGAATCCAATCTTCATTCTCCAAAGCATCTTTTACTGATTTGGGCTCAAACTCACAAAGTAAACATGTATCACTTCTAATTATTTTCCTTTTCATAAAGCTTGAGTGTTTGTGTCTAATGATTTGTTTAGGTGCATTGTGTCTTCTTAGATATTTTTCTAGTGTAGCTTTTATTCTTTCTTCTTTCTTCTTGCACAAGTTCATCTTGAAAATTGATCTCAAGTTCATTTTTTATCTCTTCTTCAGGTTCAGGTTTAGGTTCTTCTTTCTCAACATTGTCTTCCCAATGTTCGTTATCTACTACATGTCTCTTGGCATCATTCTACTAATGCTTGACACCTACAATTTGTTTCTCAATAGCCTATTTCTATAGCTAGTGATTCACTATTCATTGTTGATAGGTAGCTTTATTATCCTATTCAGGTAAGGTAAATGGAACACCTTCATCCACATAAATGAATGTTTTGTAATATTTAGGTTCTATTTTTCTTTCAACTTCATTCTTTTTTACATATTCATCAACATTCACATTTTCACTTTTCACAATTTTTTTATTGTTAGAGTTTAAACACTTATATGATTTTCTCTTAGTTGAATATCCTAGGAATAAGCCTTCATCACTTTTAGCATCAAATTTTCCATTTCTATTATCTTTTAGTATATAACATTTTCTTCCAAAAACTTTAAAGTACATTACATTAGGTGCATACTAGTACCACAATTTAGAGGGTGTAACATGTGCACCTTCATTGACTTGTACTCTATTCAAAGTATAAACTACTGTACTTATAGCTTCTCTCTAGTATTTCTCTGACACATTCTTTTCCATGATTAGTGTTTAGGAATAGTCTATCATTGATCTATTTCTCCTTTCAACTATTCCATTTTGGTGAGGGGTCCTATGTGCTGACATAGGCCTTTCATTTCCTCTATCATTATAGGATATAAAATAAACTCTCATCCTCTATCAGATCTCAAACACTTCATATTCTTTCCTATTTCCTTTTCAACTCTAGCCAAATAACACTTAACCAACTAAAAATCATTAAATTTTTCTTTAAGAAATATTACAATCATCATTCTAGAGTAGTCATCAAAAAATAGAATAAAATATTTGTCTCCATTGTAGCTTTATACTTCAATAGGTCTAGAAAGGTTTGTATGAACCAATTTCATAATATCATTAGATGAGTATGTCTTGCTCTTGAAACTAGACTTTATCATTTTTCTCAATTGACATTATTTACAAATAATATTATCAAGTTTCTTCAATCTTAGCAACCCTCTTACTATTTTCATCTTACTAATGCTTACCAAATTATCAAATTCACATGACATAACCTCTTATTCCATAACCATATATCTTAATTTTGTACAAACAAACATGTCTCATTAAATAAATCTAGATAGAACAAGTTACCTCTTGTTTGATCAGCATTTCCAATTAGTTCACTAGTAGCATCAAATATCTTGGCCTTCCTATGATGGAATTCAAATGTATATCCTAATTTCTTCAACTATGAAATAATTAAAAAGTTATAGTTATGTCCTTCAAACCAATAAAAATCATCACACTTGATCTTATCAGTCAGTTGTATTGACCCTTTACCTTTCACAAGACATGGTGCATCATTACCAAACTTAACATAGCTACCTTTGTATGGTTCCATAGTTTCAAACTTAATTTTATCACCAATCATGTAAGGTGAACAACCACTATCAATTATCCATCTATCACCTTTACTCACATATGAGATTAATGCACTATTCTCATCTTCATCATAATCTTCTATCATAGCCACATAGACAACTTCTTCATCATTAATTTTAGATTCAATAACAATTTCTTCTTCAACAATGTAACAAGATTTCTTACATTTGTTTTTGTAGTCCTTGTTTTCCCTATTTTCTCAATCATCTCTTCTTTTGTTGTACTTTCTTTCCCTTATTGCATCCCTTTCTTCTCTATTAGGAAATATTGCAACAATATGGCCAATTACATGAAAAAAGATTATAGGAAGTTTACCTTTGTATTTTGATTCACTTCTTGAAAGCCTTCTTTCCATTAGTGCTTCAAGCTCATCAAGTTCATCATCAAAGTCATCACTTTCACTATTCACATACTTTCATTTTTCTTTATTACTAACAACTAATTGAGATTTGAAAGAAGTTCAATAGAAAGTAGGAGTGAAATTATCAAAATTTGACATCTCAAAAGTAGTAATCCTACAAATTACACCTTCCAAAGTTAGGTTGTTACCAAGGGTACATCTTAATTCTTGTATTGCAGAAACTCTAATAACATGGATAGGAAGTAGATCATAGTTGATCTCAATACCTTGCTGATCATAGTCTCATCATCAATATTTCCATTTTTTCCTCTTATATCATTTACCACCTCTTTGATTCTTCCACAATACTAATCAATATTCTCACCTTCCATCATTTTAATTTCATCAAATTTACCTCTAAATCTTTCTAATTTTTCTCCCAAAACATTTGTGTCTCCTCCATAAATGGTTTGCAATGTATCCCACATTTTACTTTTAGTAGTGCAATCCTTTATGTCATCAAACTCAACATAGCTAAGGGCTGGTGCAATCTTTGACATAGCTTGGTTATGTTCTTGCTTCTCTTTCTTCTACCGAGATATTAGAGGAACTATTGTTATACTCACATGTTCATTTTTTGTATAGTATAATCTTCCATCTCCAATTCCTACTAGATGCAACTTTATTGAACTCTTCCATGCAGGGAATTTCTCTTTGTTAATTTTGGCACCTCCTTTTTGTACATTTTGATCTTTAGCTCCAAGTACCTTCAAAATTTACTCTATACGAACCAAAGCTTGAATACCAATTGTTAGAATATTTAGAATAAAAAAGAGGGTGGGTAAGTCAATTATCCAAGGTCTAGATGTACCAATTGAACTTTTAATCACTTCAATTACTTTAGATCTAATTGTCCAATAGCTCGGTTTCTATAGTAGACAATTAGTAACATAAATTTGTAGTTCACTATCCTAATATTTATCAAACTTGTAGAATGCAAAACATTAACAATAAAACATCTTAGATGACATCCAAAAAAGTATGACACTAGGAGTTAACGTGGAAACCCAATTTGGGAAAAAACCATGAGTAATATGTCACCAATCTTTCACTCTTCTAAAGTGAACTCTATTAGGAGCCAACCTTGTTAAAGATTACAAAACACACTGTTAAATGTGACATTGTCAAAGTATTTAATCATCCTGTTAGGAGTGGCCTAGATAGAGGACTTTATAACATTCTAGTAGAATGCCACCTTGATCAAAGGATTTACATATCACTATTAGGTCAACCTTGATTAAAGTATTTCAATACTAATACAATCGTTAGAAAGTAATAGCAAGTTTGATCTGATAAATACAATTCACTTTTAAAATAAAGATCATAGTTTGGGTCACATGTTGATCCACTATCTAGCCTCCATTGTCACCTCTGTCTCTGATCTTTTTTTCAACACTTTAAGCAATCACACTTCAACTTGTCATAACTTTTCTTAGCCTCGTGCTCAAGTTTTCTAGTGAATAGAATCAACAATTGCTCCAACCTTACTTGGTCTTCACCATCTATACTAACCTCTACCTACCTTTTAGATTAGCCCTTATACCTCCTTAAATAGTGAATTATGATCTTTTTACACTTAAACATCATTGTAGATCTTAAGTTTTGGTTAGATTCATTGAGTCCTTCCAACATTTTGTCTCCTCTTTTCTCTTTTAGAAACTTATCCAAACTTCACCTTGAATTCTTGCATAGAAATACTCAAACATGGTTTCCCTCAAATTAAATGATCTATCTCATCCATCCATATCTTCAACATGCTTTACATATTCTAAGAAATCAATTGTATTAGTTGGAAATCACAATTTCCTCTTCATCTATCAAATATTTTCCCTCAAACAACACTGTATTTTGACACTCGATCATCATTGGATTACTTGGTAGCTACTAACTTTTCTCATTCAACACATATATTATCACTCAGTCAATACTAATACTTGATTGAGACTATCTTTTCTTGGTTTGTACTGGCACTCGGTTGACACTAACATCACTCGAGATAAACTTCAAGTTCCTTAGTCTTCTACTCTTTTTCTCTATCAATTCTATGTATTTGGTCATTCTTTGATCAATTCTTCTAGGCTCCAATACAACTATCTTCTCCACTTCTAGCATTATTAAACCATCATTTTATCTTGTCAAAGTCTAACTAATTAAGTGCCCATTGTATTTCTTCATAACTCAACCTTTCCTATAGGTCCTTTTTCTATGTCTGTCTTCTAAAATCCTCTTCATCAATCATCTTGTTATAACACTCTAATTAGATAGAACTATCTTAACAATAAGGTTTGACATCAATGACAACATAATAATTGTCCCAATTGTAGTTTCCAATAGTTCATTATTTTGGAGAGGATGGTTTTAGAGAGGAAGTTTGAAAAAATGGGATGAAAATTTAGCGAGAAAAGTCAAACATATTTGGGAGAGGAAATTTTCAAGAGAAATTGGAGGGAGAACATGGCAAGGGTTTTTTAAGCTTGATTTGACAATTTTGGAGGGTTTTTGATTTAGAAGAATTTGGAGAGAAAGAATTGGGGGTAAATTTGGAAGGAGATTTTGAAAGCTTAGATAGAAGAATAGATTGATTCTTCAAATGGAAAGGCTTCAGATCTTGCTTAAGTCTGTTGGTTGGTCATGATTTTCTAATTGGTGTCATGAGGTAGGATTCATCTCTTGTATGTTTTGCATATCTTTCTTTTAGAATTTTTTTATTTTTTTGTATTTTTAAGTTTATGTGATAGATCTAATATAGTTATTTTATTTTCTATAAAAAAATTTTGAGAAAGATTGAAGAAAATAAGTTTTGATTTGATGATTGTTTGTGTAATTTTGGGGGTTTTATTTTGTTGAGAATTTTAGAGAAGAAGAAAATAAATCCATTATTTGTAAAGGAAAAATCTTTTAAATTTGAAATAAAAATTACAGAAATCAAATGAAATAAACTCATTATTTTTAATAGAAAACTCATTTAGATCCAATCATAAAAATATATGTTTCCATGGAAAGAATAAAAACATATTATATTTGGTTGAGTTATATATATATATATATATATATATATATATACACACACACACACCTATTGATTAATAAAATAAAGAGATAAATAAAAATAATAATAATGATGTCTATTATTTTAGAATAATATTATTTATTGAAAAATATTATTTGTCAAAAGGTATAATTTAAATAATATTTCATTCCAAGCAATATTTGTTTAAACTATAATGGTTGGTATTTTAAATGATGTTTAATTTAAAAGATGATATTTTCTAAAAGAAATTATGTTTATTTTAATATTCTTTTGAAAAGAAATAAATAAATAATAAAGAAACATTTGAAGTGAATATATTTATAAACTTTATTAACTACTTCAACTTTTATGTCCAATAATCAATTTATATTTCCTGATTGAAAATTAGTGTCAAAGTGAAAAATATTAGTATTTTGAATGTTAATATTATTTAATTAAATTTAAAATCAGGTTAATGTTAATGTTTAGTAACAACTCTTTATTTGATTTAATTTCTAAATAAGAAATAACTCAACATTCAATTTGGATAAACTATGTTTATGAGCTTAGTCATAAAAAGAGAAATGCATATTAAACAATTAAGTTATTAGGGGAGAGTAATAACTTTATCCAATGTTTGGGATTTGAATGTGTATATGCTATGAAACTATTTTGATAAAGAGATTAGATTTTTTATAAGGGATTTGACTTCGTTTAAACAACCAAACATTTCCTCTAAACACTTATGTGTGATTTTTACATTCCTTATGTTGGGTATTTAGGATTTTAGTAAACCTATTAGGAATGTAATTTAGAGGCTTGGGAAGTTTAATATGGATGATATTATTATAATGATATTTTATAGTCTTGATTGGATCGTTGGTGATTCTACATTTTCTCTAAGTGTTTTTCATGTACGTAATTATGCATCGATCTTTATTTCTTGTAACCATTGAAAAGTGACAACCATTAATGTGTTGTATATGATTTATTTAGTCACCTTCTATGTAGTAATAAAATAATATTATGTTATGGTTATTTATCTCTATGATATTTTGATACTCCATGTATGGAGATAAAGTTTATTGTTGTTTTGGATTTCTGTATCCATGAAATTTTATTAAACTTGAGATTCCCACCATGGGATGGATGAATATTGATTATTTCTACAATGAGATAGACAAATTCAATCCTTGTATATGATGTGAGAATTAATTTGGACTTTTCTCTATTGATTTACTTAATGATTACAATGATCTTTGATTTATGGAAGTTCTTCCTAAACTTTGACTTTTTTTCTCTTCTACTTATTTGAATTAAAAGATGTGTTCCTTGCCTATGCCTTGAGTGGTACTAAATGATAGAATGGGAGTGGGAGAAGATGCTTGCCTGTCTAGAGAGACATTTAGGAAGAATAGTTAGTTACCTTGTCTATACGAAAGGTTATTGATGCCCTATAGGGTCACTAGGGGAAGAAGTCTAGAGAGACTTTTAGGTTACCTTAGAGTTGAATCATCTAATGAAAATTCCCTTTATGCATCATAGATTCATGCATGTGCACGGTTTCCTCTAGAAAAGTATAATTATCATCTTTACTATGTTGTCAAACCATTGTGTAGAAAGCTTTTAGGATTGTCATACTTAGTTTCTTGGTTGTATCTTGTAGATTGATGTCATGTCCCCTCTTTAGTACGACTAGCAGAGTTATGTGAGTTAGCCTATCATGCGGGTCTCATAGGCTAGAAATTGTGGATAGAGATGTTAGAAATAGATAATACTAAGAGTGGGGGGTGAATTAGTATTCTACAAACTTTTTCCCACAATTCAATAGTGTTAATTACTTTATAACTTGCATATGAAAGTAAACCAACAATGCTGAATCGTAAATATAACCATACACAAAGAGAACTCATAAAACCATTATTTGTTAACTAGGGAAACCCTAGCCAAGGGAAAACCCCAGTGGGGATGATACCCACAAGATGATCCACTAGACAAAAGAATCATGTTTAGGATATTGACCTTGCTAGGAGTTTATGAAATACATATAGTGTCTTAAGTCTTTGTTAAAAGCCTCAACCCTACGAGGAGTTGCTTCAACCCTATTAGAAGTTGGTAGATCAAATACAATGAATTCAAGAAGAGCCCACTTCCCTAATGTGCAATATACATTTAAGTTTATTTACAAGAGTAGATATACATACAATATTGTCTTACTATTGTATATTGCACTTTCTCTGATCATACATTAGATTTTGCATCACAGAAGGCTCACATATCATTTAAGGTTTCTTCACATATAGTTTGCATCACATTCATATTTCTCATTATTTGCACTAGATATGATCTTTACTTATATCTCACAAATTAACAAAACTATGCTTAGTCAACCTTGATGCTTTCATATGCTTGACCAAATATAAATAACTTGGGGTAAATATCTAGGATGTCAGCCCAACATGACTAAGTAATTTTTTTTTACAAAAATAATTCCTTAAGCCACACACTTTAATTAGCTATCATGCTCTGTTTAGCTTTGTTGATTACTTTAACTAGTAATTTAACTTTAACTTGCACTTTATTGTTCGTACAGGTCTGCACATTGGAATACATCATCACGACACTATCAACTATTGGTCCTCAACTTTATATGAACTAACTCAAAGTTTTTTATCCATACATATTGTATTTGTCTCTGTATTGTTGCAAACTGTATAAAATTTAGACAATTTTCTAACTCTGATTACATCACGAAATACCAAAATGGATTTGTTGCCATAAATAACAACACTCATATATCTACTTATCCATATTGCCAAAAATATCCCCCTTTTGCATTGATGGAAACATTTGGGAAAATTGGCAAAGTCCCAAAATAAGTTCATACAAAATAGTAATAAATCCAAAAAGTAATTACACAAAATCGCCTTCAAAATAGAAAATTATATTCATATTTTGATGGATCATTACATTCCTTATCATTTTGTTACAATACATAGCTAAGCTCCCCTTATATATACATATAAAATTTTACATACTTCTCCCTTACATATACAAATATGCACATATACAATTTTTCTTACATACTTCTCCCCCTTTGACATTAATGGCAAAGGTGTTAAAAATTTGTACCCACAAAATTTTGTTTCCTTATGCTAATTAGCTAGACATTCTAGATATGCAATCTATAAAATCATGTTTTAGCTTGTCAAAATCATTCTTCTAGTTTTCCTTGACTCTATTAGATATACTGATGAATGCGCAAAGTGCATAGGATGCCACTTGCACTATTCTCAAGTTAGTATAGGAAAATTTATCATAGGATGCCTTTGCTACAAGAAAGTCCTCCAATTGCCTTTGAAAAATGATAACTTTAGGAGATACATATCCTCTAAGGATAGAGAATCTTTTTATTACCTTCTCCTTATCAAATTCAATGCCTTTGATAGTTTTGTAAATTTTCTCCATCTCTATTCCAATATCTTCAATGTTTGCCTCTAGTTGTTGCAATCTAATAGTGAGTGTTTGAAGCTCACTCTTTTTGCCTTTGATCTAATTATCAAATTTTTATAGATGATTGTATGATATTGCACATTATCCATATAACTTCTTACCTTCATATATGCTCTTCCTTAGCTCTTTAATGCATACATTTAATGGATGTAAATCATTCTTGACATTGTCACATACTATGTCAAAAAGTGATGCATCATGCATTATTTGTGCTTGTACTAAAGAAATTTAAGACAAGGTGGTGAACTTTGCATGAAAATACCTTATCATTTCTTTAGCATTCTTCTGTAAGTCTAGTTCTATAGTTGTGGACTATATTGTCTTCAACAATCTATCCAAAACTTCTAGTAATGTTCTTTCTAAAGTCATCATAGACTTATTCTTCTCAAGAAGTTTTCTGAAGGAGCTCATTAATCCTTTCTGGTCATCATCATCATTGGATAATACTATCAATGGTTTAACTATTGATTTTGGGGTATATTTTGATGTAATAATAGGTGTAGTTTCTAGTGCAATATAACATATGTCTACTTCATGCTAAAACTCTACTTTCCCAGATTTTATTTCCACATGTTTCTAATTGGGAAAGAATGTTGACTCTTGCATCACAATCCTCCATTTCTATTTCTATTTAGAAATTTCTTCTACTTTCTTTCTTTCTTCTTCTGATATAGTTTTCTCCTTCTCTATTTCTTTCCCTTTCTCTTTAGCTTTCCTTCTTTCTTCCTCCTTATTCTTTTCTTCTCTCATTATCTCTTCTTCTGCTTTCAACTTCTCATCTTCTATTCTTTTTATTTCTTTCTCTTTTCTTTCTTCTTCTTTTCTCTTTGCTTCTTCATCATCCTTTTCATCTAAGCTAGGATAGGAAGTAATATTGCCAACAATGTTGGTCCAAATCCTACAAAAGGGCTCTCCTTAGCATCTACAATTATGTGCATATTATCCACTTGTGTGGATTTAGTACCAATAACTATATGAGGAGGTGAATAAGTTTGTTGTGCCCCTTCAACTTCTTCTTCACCATCAGTAGGAGTACTAACCTCCACATAAATTGGACTTGTTGTTTCTAGCTATGTACCCTCCTTGGTGACCTTAGGCATGGAAGTCATATATTTTACTATGGTTTCTTCAGTTTCCTTCTTAACCTCTTCATAGTCTCCTCCCATAAGAAGAATTTATCTTCTCTCATTCCTTAGCAAAGGTTCAATACCATTCAAGACCTTTTGTATGTCTTCCTTTGTGCTTACTTCACACAATTTATTAATCATATTCTCTCTCAATTTAGTATCTTCTTCTTCTACTCTTCTCTTCATTTTTATCAATCTATTGTACAAATCTTTCAGAATCTTATTTTGGATGCTATCAAATCTCTTATCTCTTAAAATTATATTTGTCTCTATAGCATTTTCTAGCTATCTACTATCCATGTTGTTATACAAACTATAATACTTATTCAATTGAACAAAACTATCATTATTTATAATCTACATATTTAAATTTTTTACTTTATGCTTCTAGGCTTTCTTACTGGTTGGTGTTCTTCCTTCTCCAATTTCCCATTCAACTGGCTTCTCTTTAGTCTCTTCCTCTAACTCTTAAGACTCACTAATTGTAATGCCCCGTCAAGGAATCCAAAGAAGTAACCTAAAGTTTCACTAAGTTTGGTAGCATTTTTTTTTAATTTTAAAACATGAAAGTAAAACCATCCACAACATACATATAGTAACAGAAGCAATAGCAACATTTCAAATGAAAGTAAACATAGCATACATAACATATTACAATCTTAAGGATCCCTTAACATTGAATTACATCTAAATCAACTAATACTACATCCACATGAAATAATAATGAAAAGTCCAACGTTCTTAAATTACATTTATGATTGCTCAATCATCCACTGTACATGCCATAGGGTATGAAAGGCTTAAAAGAATATACATCCATGTAAATAAATTAAATCATCATACTAACTCTAATCCATGATGCAATAACATAAATGAAACCACATTCCATACATGATACATCATCATAGAA
This sequence comes from Cupressus sempervirens, assembly GCA_028749045.1. NCBI lineage: Eukaryota > Viridiplantae > Streptophyta > Pinopsida > Cupressales > Cupressaceae > Cupressus > Cupressus sempervirens. Next base: position 463,002,889 of record CM053790.1, read on the forward strand.
GATATAAACATTCATCATAAAAGATATCCATCCATCATAAACACAACTAACTAAGTGCATGGTTCCTGCCAACCATAAATAGCATCATTAGACCATCATGGGCCCTAGCCATCCCTCCATGTGTAACATTCCAAATCACCGAAGAAATCATCAGTATTAACATAGTAGGAATGTCACTTCTAAATCATACTACATCATATGTAGAAAGTAATCTAACATGCAAAGTAAAGCATAAGATAACATCATCTAACATATGCAAATCATCAATGTGAGGATACATGTCCACCATCATAATCCATGAGCATAATGAAGATAGATACCACAAAGAATGCATCAGCCATGGTGTCTTAGATGGATCTCAAATGGTAAGAGTGAAAAAGAACTACCACCTAATTGCGTGGAACCTAAATGGTCCACTCCCACTGTGCTAAGGAGAAAATCTCAAGTCCCAAATAGGTTATCAAAATCACATAGCATAAATACTCTCTAAGTCTGGGAATCCTAAAAGTATACTAACTCAAAGGTTCCAATCACAAAATGACATCTAATCCCAGAGGCACAACAAAGACATGCAGGAAACCTACTATGCAAGCGAGAAAGTGTCATCGCACGGATCACGCTAGAGTTACCCTCGCAATCTCTCAATAGACCCCAGCCCCGTAGTGATCCCTGTGTGGCCACTAGTATCCTCTCATACTAACGATGTATACTAAAAAATGCAAGGTCACAACCAAGCATTCTCTCTACTCCCATCCTAATCTGTACTAGCACTCAAGGCATGGGCGAGAACAAACAATTATCTTATTAGGTTCATTTAATCCCCATTGAGCGTAAATGTTATCACTTATTAATAAAAATTACAATGAGTTACCCTGCCAACCACTTAGGGCCCCAACCCCCATTGCAAGGCACTTCTCGACACCACAAGTAGATAACTTACCCTAAGCTCATGGAATCATAAATCTCAAAATCACCACAATCCTCTACAAGTGGCTGGAAAGAAATACCAAAAGATAATCCATAAAAAGAGCATTAAATCTCCATGAGCACATGAAAAGCATCCATAGATAATCATGACCACAACAGTTCTCTATTGGCAACTGAAGGTATCACTAATAATCAAAAGTATCCATCGGTTCTCAATAACCAAAATATATCTCAAAATCATACTGATCAAAGACTCCAAAATGGTTGAGTCAAAAAATGTCACAACATGACATCATCAAGAAATAATTCAACATTTTAGTCCCATCATGGTGACTAGAAAGTAATCCAAGGATAACTGATTGATGACTCAAAAATGGTTGAGTCTCAAATACATATAACTCATCTTCACTCAAGAAGACTAATATGCAATAACAATCAGTAATTACAAACATCTCATAGAGCATACCATCACATTACCATGGTTGGGTTTATAAAGATCGAATTCAAGGCATCATCATGACATCACAATCATAACCCTTGAGCCTCTGGTAGATGTCCTATAACTGGTCAACACTAGTCAACCCAAAAACCCAAAACAAGAAGCATAGAGAAAACACAATGCAAGCACATGTTTTTGGTTTGCTAAAATTACATAGTTAAATTGAGAATGGAGGTTTCAATTTCTATTTGCAAGTATACTTCAAGTATATAAGATTCTTTATTTAGTCTATGATTCAAACTATTTAACCCCTTGATTATGATATAGAACAATTCCCTAGATTTTACTTATTAAATAATTCACTTTGTTTTACTTAAATCAATGTTATTAATGATTAGATAAAACTTCTTTATCTCTAAGAAGTGTTCCCCCTTATTCAAATTATTAGGATAAGGCTTATCAACTTTCAATTAAATCAAATCAATTAAAACTTTGTTGCCTAACCTAATTATTAATTAAATTTAATTAAACTAATTTTAAATTAAATCAATTGATGTTTATCAACTAATTGCTTATATTAATATCCCCACAATAAGCGGTTAATAATAATTAACCTTAACTAAACTAATTTTAATTAAGTTAATTATTAAATTCTAAATATAAAACTATATTTACATGTGTTGACAAATAAATTGCATGGATAATTATCTTTTATTGCAATTATAACATAATGACCAAATATCAACGATAATTGCATGTAATCCTCACCAAGAATTATCGTTTACCCATGGCGCTAACTATTGATTTATCCTTAACATTACGTCTTTAAATATTAACTAAACAACAATCAAGATATTTCTCATTACAATTATTATTAATTTAAATACTAATTAATAATAATATAAAAGTTAAATGATATAACATTAAAGTTATTTTAAAACAAATTTGCATCCAATTTATATTAATAACTAAAATACTAAAGAATGATTAATTATTAAAAGGAAGTAAAACTATTAATAAAATTTTATTTAATGAATATAATAATTAATTGTTAATAATATATATTCATATATAATAATTAATGTTCAAAAATTAGTAATATTTAATAATATTAATAACATATGAAAATTGAAATATAAATACTTGATTTCATAATTTATATTGCATAGCATAAAATAAAATAAAATAATATTACATTGGCATTTTGTTTTCTTTTAAATATAATTGTTGCTCTTGGGCAGCAGTTGTGCAACCCTGCCTACCGTCGCAGGGCCTGCGATGGCTGTTGCAGTACGTATGGAGCCCAGGTCCGTCCCCCACCAAAATTTGATTAAAATTTTGTTTTATTTAAAATGTTTATCAAACAAGTGATTCGGATTTAATAATGCTTTCCACTGTGACTCATATATATATATATATATATATATATATGTATATATATATATATATGTATATATATATATATGTATATGTATATATATATATATATGTATATATATATATATATGTATGTATATATATATATATGTATGTATGTATATATGTATGTATGTATATATATATGTATGTATATATATATATATGTATGTATATATATGTATGTATGTATGTATATATATATATGTATGTATATATATATATATATATATATATATATATATATATATATATATATATATATATATATATATATGTATGTATATATATGCATATATATATGCATATATATGTATATATATGTATATATGTATATATATGTATATATATGTATATATGTATATATATGTATATATGTATATATATACATGCAATTCGCTATCTAATATTACTGCAATTTTTTTATAAACATATATGTGTGTGTGTGTGTGTGTGCAGATTTTACATATTTAAAAAGAGAACATATATATAACTTTTAAACAAAAAGAACTTTCTAATTCTTTAAATTAAGAATTTCTTCTTTAAAATAATTGTTCTATAAATTTACCCATTAATCCATCTAATAGGTTTGTCCATACGCATCTGAAAACTCTAACCCCATAGTTTTCCTTAGATCTATGCATATGAAGATTTCTTAAATAGAATTTAACTACCCATGACAAAATACATACAACCAAGATATGAAAAACCTCAAAAAGTATTTAAAAGACACGAAGAAGATAGGAAGTGCAAGAAGTGGAAATAATATAAGCAAAGTCACAAGTGTCTACTTGGACACTGATGCTAAATCACTTCTCCTCAGAATCTGTAGAGCAAGCTCCTTCCTTCTCTCATGTCCTGATCCTCCAACCACGCTCCAAACACTCTCCCTAAGCTTCTAAGAGTGCCTCATTATAAAGAACTCTTAGGAAGCACCTAGAATGTCTCTAGAAACAACTAGAAGGTGTTGACAATTAAGCATGAGCTTTTTCCAACCTTCTAGATGAGTCATAAGGTTGTAGACACCACATGCTTAATTTGCACTCTAACTCCTATGTTGTTGACAACATGTGCATAATTAGAATGCAACCTCCTTTTTTGTCTACATGACAACTCCCGAGAATTCGCAAACTCCTAACTATTAAAATAATGCACATTAATTAATTTAATATTCACTTTACTCTTTTCAATTTAATTTATTAATTTTTAAATCTTATGCACTCACTTTTAAAAACTCCACTTGTTTTTATCTTAATATATTTATATTTTAATCACATGCACACATCATGCAATCTAGAATCTTTTAATAATTTAATATCTTTTCCACTTTTAAATTCATTTATTTTCGAAACTTAATTGCTAAAATATTTATTAACTTAAATAAATATTATCACCTTCCAACTTTTAAAATTATAACTTTTATCTTCAAATTTAATTAATTTCTCAATTAATTAAATAAAATAAATATTAAAATACCATATTAATTTTCCATTAAATTAAACCATTAATTAAATCTTCTAATAAGGCTTAATTAATAGAAAATACACCAAAGACTCATAAAATAAAAAAACCCACTATAGCAAAACACATACAAAATCAAACCAAAAGGGTTAATATCACGAATTACATCATTTGACACATTCAAAGGGTACTCAACTCAAATACTTGTCCTAATTTCCAATTAGGACAAATGGTTTAAAGGGTTGGGATTTGGACTTGAGAATTTATCTCCCCTTTCTTACCATTGAGATAATGTGACAGGGTACGATCATCTTGGCAATTCAGAGAAGTCGATACACAGTACCTACAACTTGCATAAAATCCATGCATGTACATTATATATATATATATATATATGGTAAGCTAAACAAGCAATAGCAGGAAGTGGTGCATTGTTTAGATCTCGACTAGCAAGTGACTACGACTCCCTTCCTTAACCACATCAGAAATGCCATCCAAGAACAAACACACACACCATACACATGCAAGTATGGGGTAAGTATCCATAAGAAAACACATGTGATGATAAACCATATAACTAATCAATAATTGAAAATAATGTAATAATTATCATGCATACATGAAATGTAGAGTCTAAGTAATCTCATCACATATCAACTAAATCCATAGCACAATATCTGATAGTCTCGAAACAATGCTACTAACCATCAACATAAAACTAGTCTAACATAGTCTGACCATGATAGCAAAAATGTGACCTAGGGGTAGGCACTACACTAATTTACAATGTCTTTCTTCTCCTTTTGGGTTCATTGGTGGTCTCCTTGACCCTTTTCTTCAGAAATGGTGTTGATTCTTGCTTAACTTTCATCAATCTCTTAGATTTCCTCTATGTAGATGTTGTTGTCACCTTAACACCATCACATTTCCTCTTTTGTTGACCAAATTGTACTCTGATTGGTTGTACTTGTGCAACTATTGCATAAGGTGTAGTAGGTATTTATGAAGTAGACCCTGCTACTATCACATCCATAGATGTTATTGCAATTACAATAGATGTGCCTACAAACACCTTAGATTTCCCATTGGCTTTCATCTTCATTGCTATACCTTTGATTTCATTGAATTCTTCTCTTGTCATGCCTAACTCCTTAAGAATGGATTCAATCTTCTTTTCCAAACTCTTTTTGATCTCATTATTGTGAAGTTCAAAATGAACTTTCCTTATCTTTTCTTCATAAGTACCCCATCTTGGACATTCAATGTCCCTTTCTGATTGTAGAATAGTATGTATGTATCCTTCAATGAGTTCTTCCCTCATTTTATATCCCATGGGTTCAATAAACATTTCTATAGGCTTAACTACCTCCATACAAGTAGTGTTGGTCTCTACCATGAAATATATATCGTCTTTATACTTCTCCACCATAGAGGGAGGGATTTTGTATCTTTGCTTCATCTTAGATTGGAAGTTTTTCATCATCCTATCAATATCTCTAATTCTGACATCTTCAAGCCTTTCCCTATAGCACTGCATGACCATCTTCATAGAACACTCATTACTATCCCAATTTGTCATACTGGGAAACTACTTGGTTGCATAGAAAAAAAAAGTATCAATAGAGATTCAAATTTAAAAATTGAATTCTTAGATTTCTTCAATTTTGCAATGTTATCCAATAACTACACTCTGATAATTTCACACATGTTTACTTTCTTCTTCTCAATTGCCATTACATAAACAACATGTAAAAATTATGCTGGCATTGAGTTCACTCTAGAACTATGATTCAGTTTATATCTAGATCAGGTCAAATTTCATGTTCCTTCTGTCAAACTTAGTCATCAAGTTTTTCTTGACAATCTTCCTTACATTCCTTTTATTTACTAGATTACATTCTTCATTTCTTAAACCTATGACCTTATGAATTAGGTCAGTGTGAATTACAATAGGTACATCACCTATCCAAAATATTTCTTCATGAATCTTGTTTAGAATAATTTTGCTCCACTCATGATTGTTGAATTCTATGTTAAATACATACTTAATCAGGTTTAGTACATTCAAGTATGCATGCTCAGATTTTAGGGCTAGGTATCCATTACACATAACTCCTAAATCCTTGTGAATATTTTCATCTCCAAAACTCTCTAATTTACAATTAATGTAGCTTCTAATGTCTTCTACGTGAAGTACGTTTGGCAAGATTGGAGAAGATGCTCCTAACAGATCATCAATAAGAGAAACAAATAGGTGCTTCTTGAATCTACACCTAGGTCTCTCACTTGTATTAATAACTAATTGGCTTTCCATACTTCTAACTGTTGATACTAAAAATTCCAACTTAAAGCTTTGTAAAATACCTCTAATATTGCATATTAGATCTTCTCCAACTTCACACTTGAACACTTCACACTTGAACATTTCACTTTGCAATTGAATTGCCTATCAAATTGCTCACTAATGGCTCCAAGCTCTACACATGATAAAATGGTATTGGATATCTTACTCCCAATCCTTAAATCATTTCAAATTTAACTCTGGATTAAATGTGCATCTTCTTCTTCTTCAAAAGTTGTTATTGATTACTAGTAAACTCATTTTCTTCTATACGACTTACTGTGATCACAAAAATGCTTGCACACTTGACCACAACATCCTCTCTATGTCATATACATTTTGTTGATTGCACAACTTCTAATCTACAATCTATCATTAGATCTGATTAATTGATACTCTACTCTTCTGGAAATGCTTAATTCAAATAGGATGAGTCAAAAAAAATTTCTAACTTCAATTCCCCATTAGATGCATCAAAATTATTCTCTTCCAAAACTGTATGAAAAATTTCTAGATTATTTTCTTTCACAAATGCTTCTTTGAATTCATCAACATGTTCTTTGATTGCTTCCTTTTGACAATTGTTGCCGCCATTACCATTTCTTCTATCATTTTTGTTATTGTTCCTTCTATGATTATCAAGCCTATTGAAGTTCCTTCTGTCCATTCTACAAAATATTCCTATGCATCCAAAGTTATTACATAACTAACATACAGTTGCATTCCTTCTTTGGTTGGTTCCATTCTAGCTTTTAGGTGCTCTATAATTCCTTGCAATATGTCTAAGATTGTTATACTCGTAACATACAATCTATTTCTTTTTACCATTTGGTCTTTCACCATCGTTGGATCTACTTTGTGATCTTCCTCTTTCATTACTTGTAGGTTTAGTATTCCTAAACATTCTACTATTCCCATTATTACTATCAAACTTAGCTTTCTTGCAATCTACTTCTTTATTTCCATAACCTGACAATTATAACAATAGAAAATAGTAATAGGTTTAAAAGAATTACCTATGATATCTCTCTTCATATGACCAACTTCATTAAATATGAAACATCTATCTCTAAATTTCATGTCTAACTTCCTTAGATGGTTTAGCTTTCTTAGGTTCATCAAGTTGCTCTATTTTCTTTGGTTCATCATGTTTGTCAGACAAATCAATTAGTTCAAATTCTTTAGATACTTCTATAGTTATACTTGAATCAATCTTACTCAGTTCAAATTTTTTAGGGGACTCACCAAATGGATCTTATTCTTTTCTAATTTCAACTTTCTTGGCTGATTTTTTTCCAATAAAATATCCACGGCCTGTCTTATCGTAAGAGGATCTCTGGTAAAATATTTCTCACCAATTTTCTCACTATTGGTATAAAGCTTCTCTAGCTATTGTTTAGCTTGTGTCAATTCTCCTTTCATAATAGTGTTGTACTTTCCTAACTCATCATGTCCTATCTTAATAGAGTCTAATTTAAATGTTAATTAGGTTAACTAGGATCTAAAGTTTACATTCTTAGCTTTTAGATTAGGATTGGTTTTGCTGTCATCTTTCTTAAGACTTAACTTAAAAGTTCAACAATTTTCAATTAATGCTTCAAGATATCATTTTATTTCATGAGAATTCATAGTTCATCATTGTCACTAATATGCTCATTTGATTCTTTTCTCAATTTTAGATCATCAATCTTGTCTTTTAGTTTTTCAATGTAAACTTTTTCATCCTCGTACCTGTCTTTTAGGTTATCTCTTTCTTTAGTAAGAAAATCAATTTTCTCAAGAGCCTCTTCAAGATTTCACTTCAACTATTCCATATCTATAGGGATCTTACTCAAGCTATTAAGCCTTTTCTAAGTAACTAAGCTCTAATACTAATTGTTTGCAATAGATAATACTAAGAGGGCAGTTTAATCAGTATTCTAGAAACTTTTTCCCATAATTAAATATTGGTAGTTACTTTATAACTTGCATATAAAGTAAACCAAAAACATTGAATAGTAAACATAACTATACACAAAGAGAACTCATAACACCATTATTTGTTAACTAAGGAAACCTTGGCCAAGGGAAAACCCCAATGGGGATCATACACACAAGATGATCCACTAAAAAAAAGAATCTTATTAAAGACATTGACCTTGTTAGGAGTCCATGAAATACATATAATGTCTCAAGTCCTTGTTAGAGGACTAGGCCTTGTTAAAAGCCTCAACCCTATTAGGAGTTGCTTGAACCCTATTAGGAGTTGGTAGATCAATTATAATGAATGCAAGAAGAGTCCACTGCCCTAACATGAAATATACAATTAAGTATCTTCACAAGAGTAGATATACATGTTAGAAATATAAGAGGGGTAACTAAGAGAGGAGGGGTGAATCAGTTACTACAAAAAAAATCCTAGATCCCTTAGATATCAATAAAAATCAAATTCTATGATACCTAAACTCTGCTAAAACTTGGCAAACACACAAAGAAAATGCTGGAACTCGGTAAACACTAAAATAGCTTGGAAAATACTTAACATGAAAATCTTAAGATATTATCTATGGTTGATTTTATTTTTAACTTAGTTACAAACACATAAGAGAAATAGCATGAACACAATTAACACCAAGATTTAACGTGGAAACCTAATTTGGGAAAAACCACCAATTGCAACTAGTTACTAATTTTCACTCCTCTGAAGTGAGCCCTATTAAGAGCCAAACTTGCTAAAGGTTACAAAACACATTATTAGGCATGACCCTATTAGAGGATTTAATCGCCCTATTAGGAGTGGCCTTGTTAGGGGTCTTTAGACAATTCAATAGAAATGCCACTTTGTTAGAGGATTTGTAAATAGCTATTATGCTAGCTTTGTTAAGAGATTTAGATCACTACTATAATGGTTAGAGAGTATCAATGAGATGACCTAATTTTTGATGCAACTGAATTGTTGATTATAGATCTCAATTCTAGCTTGTATACTTTATCCTTCTTGATCAAATGTATCTTTGCATCTCAACAAGGGTATTTTGCCTATCCTTCTAATTCACTTCCTCTTAGCAGCATCAAATCTTTAATTATGTTCCACACATTCAATTCTCAACTTGACCTTATATTTATATCTTACATATTGTCAAGTAATCTTGAGTACAACTTATAACAATTAATATTCATCTTCTCAATCAGCTAGAACCAACAGACAATTCAATTGAACTCAATATGCCAAAATAAGAAAATTCTTTGTTAGCCAACCTTGCTCAGTAGATACTAACTCAAAGAAATTTTCTTGTGTTAACCAAGGAAACTTAGTTAACATTGCATATTCAAAAATTTCCTTTGGTAACCAAGTGAGCTCAGTTAACACTGGTTCCATCCAACATTTCCTTCATTAGCCAAGTGAGATTGGTTAACACTCAACTTCTGTAAACTTTTCTTTGTTTCTTGAGTGAACTTGTTAGACACTATCTTCTACATTGGGAAAAATCTAGAATGCTTGGAAAACACAAAAAACTATCTTCAATGCCTAAGTGATCCTGACATAGATTGATTGGCAATGATATGACATTTTGTGTAACATTAAAGACAAAACTCAAGTTGTTAAGCCTCTTCTGAGTTGCTGAGATCTGATACCAATTTTTAGAAATAGATAATAATAAGAGTGGAGGGGGGGTGGGTGGGTGAATAATTATTCTAGAAAATTTTACCCACAACTGAATATTGCTAATTAATTTATAACTTGTATATGAAAGTAAACAAACAACGTTGAACAATAAATATAACCATACACAAAGAGAATTGATAATACCATTATTTCTTAACTAGGGAAACTCCAGCCAAGGGAAAACCCCAGTGGGGATGACACCTACAAGAAAATCCTCTAAACAAAAGAATAATGTTAAGGATATTGACCCTATTAGGAGTCTATGAAATACATATAGTGTCTTAAAACCTTGTTAGAGGACTTAGCCTTGTTAAAAGCCTCAACCCTATTAGGAGTTGCTTCAACCCTATTAGGAGTTGGTAGATCAAATAAAATGAATGAAAGAAGAGGCCACTACCCTAACATGCAATATACAATTAAGTTTCTTCACAAGAGTAGATATACCTACAATACTATCTTACTATTGTATCTCGTACTTGCTTTGATCATACATTAGATTTCGCATCACATAAGGCTTGCATATCATTTAAGATTTCTTCACATATTGTTCACATCACATTCATACTTCTCATTATTTGTACAAGATATGATCTTTATTTATATCTCATAAATTAACAAAACTCTTCTTAGTCATCCTTGATGCTTTCACGTACTTGATCAAATATAAAACAAATTTGGGTAAACATCTAGGATGTCGGCCCGACATGATTAAGTAATTATTTTGTTACCAAAATAATTCCTTAAGCTATACACTTCAATTAGCTATCGTGCTCTTTTATGCTCTACTGATTAACTAAAATGGTAATTTAACTATAACTTGTGCCATACTATCTGTACAGGTTTGCTCACTGGCATACATCATCATGACACTATCAACTATTGATCCTTGACTACACATGAACTAACTCAACATCTGTCATCTATACATATTGTATATATCTCTATACTATTGCAAGTTGTCTAACATTTAGATAAATTTCTAACTCTAATTAATTCATGAAATACCAAAATGGAAATGTTTCCATAAATGACAACATCATATCTACCTAGCCATATTTCCATAAAGAGACTCATAAAAGATATTTAGTGACCGGGCTTGACTTTACAGGTAGTTGGGAGCCAGTTGTGTGCAATTTCTTGATTTTAGGGGTTATTTCTACATTTAAGGAGATTGTGAAAATTTCAATATGTGAGGTTTCATGACACATTCCATGGTTTTAGCTTCAGGATGACAGGCTGTGTTCTCTAGTTTATAGGAGCATCTCTAGATTATAGGGAGGGGATTTTTAGTTGACCCATCTAGTCTGGTATCAGTCAAAGATAGGTGACATGGTTAGTTTCATGGTTATTTGGTTTTCTTGGGCTTTGAGAGAAAAAATTGGAAATATTTTAATATATTTAAATATTTCCCAAGTTAGCATTTAAATAATTTTTAATAAGACTATTTACATAGCCATTTTAGAGTAATAAGGGGAATATGACTTCATTTGGTTAGATGTGTCCTTGTGTTATAGATCATTGGAAAAGTCTTGAATTATTCTAATCTATTTTCACTATCCAAAGACCTTTTGTGATGTAGAGTGCACAACATAAACTTCTCCCTAATCCAATCATTTAATATGGATCAATATGTTGGTGTAATATCTACTCAAACTTATACTTTTCCTCTCCCAGGTTCCCACTTCACTCCTAGGAATCAACTTCCTTAAAATGCACTACAATCTTCAATATGATGACCCAAGACCTAGGCTATACTATACTAGTTCAAAAGAATTATTATATTCCTAGTTCTAATTACCAAACATCTCTCGAAAGAATTGATCACCTTTATTATAGTTTTGTGGCCTTTTGACCTTCTTGCAAACTAATTGTCTTATGACAACTTCCCTTAAGACAAGGTTAATATTATGGGTTCAAGAATTCTTGGGATGGATTCAATAGGTTCAAACACAACTCTTTCACTTCCCCAAACACTAATTATTGGTTTCACTCATGCAAGAGAAAACAACTATTGAAAACACTTTAGCCTAATTGATTAAGTTAGTCTAGGGCTTGATAGAATTACCTCAGTTGGGTGTAGAAAACCAATATATTGATTTATTAACCACCTAAAGATTGAATTTTAACTATTTCATAAAGAAAATTTGACCCACAATCTTCCTTTGCTAATCAAATGCTCAAACAATGCATTTCAAGGCTAAATACATGGTTATCTTTAGCCTGGGGCATCAAGTTTCAAACAACAAATAAGAATTTCCTATCCCATGCCTTTGGAATCATAAATAACCTATTTACTTTCATTTCACTGAATGACATCAATTTCCAATGGTGAAATTGCAAGTTAAGGCCATTTCTTAGCTCCAAACCCTTGAATTCAAGGTTTTGGACCCACACTCAATGAGAAAATTGTAACTCCTTCCAAAATTGATTAAATTAAATCAAACCAAGTGAAAATGAAAGATAAATCAGAGAAATAACTTTACACATGCATTAACTATCATCACCAATCCATATAGGGTTGTACAAGATAAAATTGCTCCAGAAAATAAGTTTTCCCTTCATAAAATGTTGTTAACAACCATACAACTTGATGATTTGATATTAGAAAAATGCAATATTATTAAATACCTTCATCCAATTGATTCAAACCAAATCTTGGTGATTATGAATGTTGGGAGATTAAAAAGGCTTTTAATGACAACTTTTCAAAAGTTGTATTTTAGCAATTTAGCAATTTCTTGCCAAATATGACAACTTTTGTATTTTTTTTCCTAATTGTTACCAAATGAACTTCCACTATATTTTCTTCATAAGTATCCCATCTTGGACATTCAATGTCCCTTTCTAATTGTAGAATAATATTTGTGTATTATTGATGTAGGAGCATCCTAAGTGTAAGAGCAATCTTGCATCACCCAAAAATATTTTCTTTTCAGTCTTTTCTATTTTAATAAGGACTAGTAGATAGGATGGTTACTATTAATGGGAACTTGCTATTTTTAGTAATTTTTTCATATGAGCTCAGAATGTTCTCATTTTCTATAGGAAGGTTCATTATAGAGTTATAAGCCTACCATAAAAATCTCATTTCTCTAGCTTAAGTATTAGAGAAGTTATTGCAGATTTGTAGTGGAAATATTTGTAGAAAAATCTCCAGGCTCATTGTTGGAGGCCTTAGAGTGCCTAGATGAGGTTTGAAAACTCAATATAAGGGTGTTTTCACTATTCTAAGCCTATAGATCAAGAGCCAATGTTTCTTAAAACTGGTTATAATAGCCAAACATAGCAACGATTTGAGAGTTATGGCCTTTCAAAGTTGGGCTACCTGAAATATCTAAAATAATTGTCAAAGATATATTTTGCTGACTCTATATGTATTTTTGGGATTTGTCAACCCTTGGTTTTAAGTTTTATTGTCTAGACCCTTCTTGGGTGGTAAAAATTTCCTATTTAAGAAAGGCCCAAACATTGTCTAGGACAACTCTGGGTAGTAGTTTGCAACTTACTCTTGTAGATTATTATAATGAAGGTGCCCATCTAGGTTAGCATATTGTAATTGTGAATTCTATAATTTTGCATTTGTGGCACAAATAAGAAGTCCATATTTTTTTCTCACATTTCCTATTTTTTATTTGTTTCTATTATGATTTTATGGTTTTAAGGGGAGCACCATTCATCAAGTGGTATCAGAGCTCAAGTTCTCAAGTGTGTGGATAGATTGCCAACTATGAGGTAGTTCACACTAGGACTGTGGTTTGGGCTAGATGTGTAGACAAATCATTGATTATGAGGTAGTTTGCACTAGGATTTTAGTGGAAGTGCAAAAAATGTCTCCATGAAGAGAGTGTGGTGGAAGAGTTGTAGGTGTTACACCTAAGGGTTTCTTATCCCTCCAAAGATAAATTCAAACATTGGAAGAACAAATGTGTAGAGGAACAAATCTTTCTATAAGAGATGAAAGCAAGGATGATGATGAAGTAGAAGAAAATGCTAAAGAAGAGGTAGTTCTTAACCTAGAAGAAGAGAGGCTTTTTAGGGCCATCTCCAAAATTGAAAAAAACCTAAGTTTGAGGTTCCCACATTTTCAAGAAATCTTAACCCAGAGGAGCCAATTGATTGGATCAATAAATTGGAGGAGTAATTTGAATATGAAGATATTGAGGATCCTGATAGGGTCAAGTTTGTGAAGGCAAAACTGAAGGGACATGCAATGATTTGGAAGAGGAGGCTTCTATAGGAAATGTTTTCACTATGGAGAAGAAGGGTATAGAGAATTTGAATGTTCTCAGCACCAAGGAAGGATAGATAAAAGAATAGAAGTCTAGGCTAGAGTTGCACATGTTGATGAGGATGCCAAATCCTCACATTTTGAAGATGTTGAAAGAGGAGAAGTCCTCATTAATAGAAGAGTCCTATTGAGAGGTGAGAATGAACCTGATCAAACAAGGATCTTGTTTTGCACAAGGTGTAGATGTGAAGATAAGTGTTGTGATGTGATCATTGATGGTGGAAGTACTAAAAATATAGTGCTAGAAATGATGGTCACCAAGTTGAAGCTAAAGAGATAGAAACACCTATGTCTATATCATATTACTTGGGTGCAAGATGACCACAAGGTCATTGTCAATGAGTAGTGCTCTGTGAAGTTCAAGATTGGAAGTTACCAAGATGAGGTACTATGTGATATCATACCTATGGAAATATGTCATATGTTGTGGGGTAGGCCATGACAATTTGACAGGCATGCTATATACGATGGTTGAGCAAATACCTACACTTTAACCAAGGATGGGGTGAAACATAAGTTGAAACCATTGAAGGAGAAAGAAGAAAAGGTATGTAGTGTTGCCAGAATATATTTTTTTGATGGAAAAGAGTTTCTCAAAGGTATGAAGCAAGAGCATATGTGTTTTTCTATAATTCTAAAAGATAGTAAAGAAGAAGTAGAGGAGGTACCTGCAAAAGTTGTAGATATGCTGGGAGATTTTTCTAATATTGTATCAAATAATGTACCTGATGGATTACCCCTAATGAGGAAGATTAGTCACTAGATGGATTTGGTTCTAGGAGCTAGTTTTCCAAACAAGGAAACACACAAAATGATGCCAACAGAAAGTGAAGAGTTGAAAAGACAAGTTCATGAGTTATTGTAGAAGGGGTTGATTAGAGAGATTCTAAGTCTATGTTCTATACCAACATTATTAGCACCAAAGAAGAATGGAGAATGAAGGATGTGCATAGATTCTTGTGCTATCAACAAGATCAAAATCAAGTAAAGATTTTCATTTTTGAGGATGGATGATATTGTGGATTATTTAAGTGGATTTGAGTACTTCACAAAGATAGATCTAAAGAGTGGGTACCATCAGATTTGTATTAGAGAAGGTGATGAGTGGAAGACTTATTTCAAGACAAAAGGACTCTATAAGTGGTTAGTCATGCCTTTTGGGCTAACCAACGCACCAAGCACTTTCAAGAGGCTCATGAATGAGGTACTGAAAGAGTTTTTGGGTAAGTTTTTTATTGTTTACCTAGATGATATTTTGATCTTTATTTAGACATTGGAGAAGACTTTGATCCATATTCACAAGGTATTTGATAAATTGAGGGAAGAAAAGTTGTTGATAAACCTGAAGAAGTGCAATTTTGTAAAGGAGTTGGTGTACCTAGGATTTGTAGTCTAAACAGAAGGTCTAAAAATGGACCCAGAGAAAGTGAAGGCTATCCTTGAGTGGCCTAATCCAAGGAGTCTGATAGAGGTAAAATATTTTCATGGACTAGCTAGTAATATGTTTGGACCCTAGACTAAAACAATGAGAGGGGATAAGAAAGAATTTAAGTGGACTATAGGAGCATATAATAGTTTTAATTTGTTGAAACATAAAGTTATTGAGTAGCCTATTTTACCACTTCCTAGTTGGTGTTTCAAGTAGACTGTGATGCTAGTGGTACTACAATAGGAGTTGCTATGAGCCAAGAAAATATTCTATTTATGATCAGGAATTTTATGCTATATTTCAAGCATTAAAGAAGTAGAGACACTATCTTCCTCCTAAGGAGTTATTTTTGTATACTAATCATCAAGCTTTGCAATATTTGATTAGTCAATGAAAATTGAACCAAAGGAATTTAAAGTGGGTTAAATTTTCACAGAGTTGTACATTTGTTTTGAAACATAGGAGTGGGGAGTCTAACAAAGTTGCAGATGCTCTTAGTAGAAGACAAATTTTTTTGACAAAAATGCAGATAGAGGTGGTTGGGTTCAAGGAACTCAATACTTTGTATCTAGATTATCCTGATTTTGGTGAAGCATGGAAGGCTTGTATAGAACCTATTACACTTGATAGGACAAAGTGGTTGGATTTCATGATCTAGGATATTATGTTGTTCAAAGGAAGCTAGGTGTGCATTCCTAGAAGTTCAATGAGACAGAATCTTATCAAGGAAAGTCATAGTGGAGGATTGGTTGGATATTTTGGTAGAGATAAGACCATTACTTTGGTTGTTGAGAATTATTATTGGCTATAGTTGCAACAATATGTGAAGAAGTTTGTACAAAGTTTCAAAGTATGTTAGATGGTTAAGTGAGTAAAGTAGACTGCAAGGTTGTATTAGCCATTACCTATATTAGAGAAGCCATGGGAGGATGTCAGCATGAAATTTTTTCTTGGATTACCAAGGACTCAACATGGGAAGGATTTTAAAAATGCTAATGAAGTGGATTTTCCTACTGAATTGAATATTTCACTAGTATTTAATATTTTAGATTTGACAATGTAATATGAAGGAGGTGATAGAGATGTAGTTGTAGTTGCAGAAGCACAGTGGAGTATTCTAGCAGCTAGTTTGTGGCTACAAAGGAGATTGAGGAGATACCTAACAGTCATGTTGGAAAAAACACAATGAACAAAACTAATGAGGGATACTTGGTCAAATGGATAGGGAGGGCCAGTAGAGGATTCATCATGGATAGCAAGGGACGAGGTTAACCATCTTGGTTTTCCACTGAACACATGAGACATGATGAGGTCACTTCTCAAATTACCCTGGGTGTCTAATGCAAGAGCATCCTAGGTGTAAGAGCAATCTTGTGTCACCAAAAAATATTTTCTTTTTAATCTTTTCTATTTTAATAAGGATTAGTAGACAGGATGGTTACTATTTATGGGAGCTTTCTATTTTTAGTAAGTTTGTCATATGAGCTTTAAATGTTCTCATTTTCTATAGGAAGGTTCATTATAGAGTTATAAGCCTACCATAAAAATCTCATTGCTCCAGCTTAAGTATCAGAGAAGTTATTGTGGATTTTTAGTGGAAAAATTTGTAGAAAAATCTTCAGGCTCATTACTAGAGGCCTTAAAGTGCCTAGATGAGGTCTAAAAACCCAACAGAAGGGCATTTTCACTATTCAAAGCGTGTAGATCAGGAGCTAGCATTTCTAAAAAGTGGTTATAATAGCCTATCAGAGCAATAGTTCAAGAGTTATGGCATTCCAAAATTGGGCTACCCAAAGTATTTAAAATAATTGTCAAAGATGTATTTGGCCGACTCTATATGTATTGTTGGGGTCTTTCAGCCCTAGGTTTTAAGTTTCATTGTCTAGAACCTTCTTGGGCGGCATAAAAATTGCCTATTTAAGAAAGGTCTAAAAATTGTCTAGGATAGCTCTGGGCAGTAGTTTGTAGCTTAGTCTTGTAGATTACTATAATGAAGGTGCCCATGTGGGTTAGCATATTGTAATTGTGAATTTTGGAATTCTTCATTTGTGGCACAAATAAGAAGTCCATATTTTGTTCTCGCATTTGCTATTGTTTCTTTGTTTCTATTATAAGTTTATGGTTTTAAGCGAAGCACCCTCCATCAATTCTTCAATGAGTTCTTCACTCATTTCATATCTTATGGGTTCAATAAAATTTACTCTAGGTTTTACTACCTCCATATAAGTAGTGTCAGTCTCTACCATGAAATATATTTCATCATTATACTTCTCCACCATAGAGGGAGGGATTTAGTATCTTTGCTTCATCTTAGATAGGAAGTTTTTCATCATCCTATCAATATTTTTGTCTTGGGATGGATTAAAGCCTTCTTGGGATGAATTCAATAGGTTCAAATGCAACCCTTTCACTTCCACAAACAACAATTATTGGTTTCACTCCTACAACACAAAATAACTACCAAAAATACTTTAGCCTAGTTGATCAAGTTAGGCTAGGGCTTGATAGAATTGTCTTAGTTGTGTGAATGAAACCAATATATTAATTTTTTAACCTCCTATAGATATATTTTGAACTATTTCTTCAAGAAAATTTGACCCACAACCTTCCTTTGTTGATCACACCATCAAACAGTGCATATTGAGGCTAAATACATGGTTATATTTAGCCTAGGGCATCGAGTTTGAAACAAAAAATGGAATTTTCTTGTCTTGTGATTTTGGAATCATAAAATATAACCTATTTACTTTCATGTCACTGAATGACATCAATTTCCAACATTGAAATTGTAGTTAAGGCCATTTCTTGGCTCCAAACCCTTGAATTGAGGGTTTTAGACTCACACTGAATGAAAATGTTGTAACTCCTTCCAAAATTGATCAAATTCAATCAAACCAAGTGAAAATGAAAGATAAATTAGAGAAATATCTTTAAACGTGCATTATCTATCCTCACCAATCCATACACAATTGTATAAGACATAATTACTCTAGAAAATAGTTTTCCCTTCATAAAATGTTGTTACCAACTGTACAACTTGATTATTTGATATGAGAAAGATGAAGTATGTATTAAATAACTTCATTCAACTGATTCAAACCAACTCATGATGATTATGAACATTGGGAGGCCAAAAATGGTTTTAATGACAACTTTTCAAAAGTTGCATTTTAGCAATTTTGCAATTTCTTGTTAACTATGAAAATTTTTGCATTTTTTGTTTGAATTGTTACCAAATGATTCCAAATCTTTAGGAATAGTAGGAAATGAATAGCTAAAGTTAAACAAAAACTTATTTTCAATTATTGGACACAAAACACTCAAAACCAACAAACTTAACCTAGTGGACTAAGAACTCTCTTGGTTTATAAAGTGACCACAAAGAGCCTTGTCCACATAAGAGGTTAAACACACACAAAATGGATGGTGTTATCCCATCCTTATTACAACACAACGAAAAAAAAAAAACACTTCAAGAAGGAGAGAGGTATAGGTGTACTGCACCATGCTACCAAGCTTGAAAGAAACTCAAGTCCCTTTGAGTGGAATGGTAGAAAAAGTGAAGCCAAATCTCTCAATGGATTCTTTGGCCATCCATGAAGCATATTCCAATGGCTTGTCTTTCCATTGAACCAAGTATTCATAATAAGTCCTCCTTCTTATTTGTTTCACTACCCTTTTATCCAAAATTCATTCAATCTCCAATGTAGGTGGCTTAAGAAGAGCTTTCAACAACTCTTTTTGTTGGGAATTGGTTTCACCTACAATAGAATGATCACCTACAACACCTTTGTAAGAATAGAGGTTAGCAACATTAAAAGTAGGTGATAAATGAATATGAGGTGGAAGATCAATATGGTAAGCATTGGAACCACATTTCTTTAGGATATTGTAGGGTCCAATCTTTTTCAGCATTAGTTTGGTATGAATTCCTCTTGCCATTCTTTCCTTCTTTAGATGGGCCATTACTAGATCACCAATCTAAAAATTCAACTCTCTTCTTTTCCTATTAGCATACTCTTTATATGTCTTTGTGGAGTGTTGCAACTTGTCTTGGACTTGTTCATAGATGTCCTTCATGACTGTTAGAAAGTCATCAGCCAAGATGCTAGGCTTCTCCATGTTTCCAACACTTCTAAGCTCCAAGACTCCTCTTGGATGCACACCATACACAATTTGAAAGGGATTTCTGCTAGTACTTCCATTTAATGAATCATTGTAGGCAAACTCATCTTGGGTAAGAATAGAATCCCAACTTGAACCATGCTCTTGGATTAGACACCTCAACAAGTTTCCAAGGGATTTATTGATCACCTCAATTTGTCCATCATATTGAGGATGATACATTGATGAAATACAAACACTTGTGCCTAGTTTCTTCCACAATTTGCTCCAAAAGTGGCCTAGAAACTTAGGATATCTATCTAAAATGATAGACATTGGAAGTCCATGCAACCTAACAATTTCTTTAAAAAATAACCCAACAATATGTGAAGCATCATGTGTGTTTTTATATGGGATGCAGAGTACCATTTTAGAAAATCTATAAACTACCAAAAACACACACTGTCATGACCAATTTTAGTATTGGGAAGACCTAGTACAAAATCCATGCTAATGGAATCCCAAGGTTTAAAAGGAATAGGAAGTAGAGCATAAAAACCGGCATTAGAAGTATGACCTTTGGATTTTAGGAAAATTACACAAGTCTCCACAAATATCACTACATTAGTTTGCAACTTAGGCCAAAAGTAGAATGTCCTAATAGACTCTAAGGTCTCTATCCACTTCAAAATGTCTTGCTAGGATGCCATAATGTTTCTCCTTTATGATATTCTCCCTGATAGAACTTCTTGGCACATAGAGTAATCCACTCTTAAAAAAATAACCATCTTGAATGATAAAATCAGAAAATTTAGTTTGATACATCTCTTTCATGTCCACACATACCTTGTAGATGTCCTTGAAGTCCCATCTTCTTCATACATGTCTTTGATAGCTGAAATCCTTGCATTTTCCAAGGTGATATTCTAAATTGTCAAGATTCTCCTACTAAGAGAATCAACAACCTCTTTGGCTATACATTTTTTATGTTTGATTATGAAGGTATAAGATTGCAAAAACTCCATCCACTTCACATGCCTATGATGAATCATTTCTTACCTATTTGGAAAACTAAGAGCATGATTATTAGTAAAGATAATGAATTCTTTTGGTAGAAGGTAGTGTCTCCATTTTCTAAGTGACTCCACCATATCATAGAGTTCTAGGTCATAGGTAGAGTACTTCTATTTGGTCTCATTCATCTTTTCACTAAATACAACAACTAGTCTTTCATCTTGACTGAGGACTCCCCCTATGGCCTTGTTACTTGGATCACATTCTACCACAAAGACCTTATGAAAATCAAACAATACTAGGACTAGTTGTTCTGCAATTTTCTTCTTCAAGAATTCAAATGAGTCATTTTCCTTACTAGTCCATTCAAAAACACATTTTCTACCCCCAAGTTAATGGTATTGATAATAGATGTACACATACAACTAAAATTCCTTATAAACTTCCTATAAAATCTAAACAAACCATGAATTTTTTTTACCTCAGGTGCTGAAGTAGGAGGAGGCCAATTTAGTATGGCTTCTACCTTAGTGTGATCCATCCTCAAACTATCCTTAGAGATCACAAAACCCAAAAATACCAACTCCTCCTATGAGAAAGAACATTTTTCCAAGTTTATCTTCAAAACTTCTTCATGAAGCCTCTGCAAAACCAAATCAATATGGTGGAGGTGCTCTGCCCTACTATTGCTAAAAATTAGAATATCATCTAAATATGACATAATGATTTTTTTAAGAAAAGGCTTCAAATGTCATAACTAGGGGAATTTGATAATCCAAATGTCATAACTATCCATTCAAACAAACCTTCATTCATTAACCTCATAAAGGTACTAGGGGAATTTGATAATCCAAATGTCATAACTATCCATTCAAACAAACCTTCATTAGTCTTAAAGGTAGTCTTGCATTCACCCCCCTCTCTGATCCTTATTTGGTGATAACTACTTTTAAGGTCAATTTTGGAATAGAATTTGGCACCTCCTAAACAATCCATGATTTCTTCTATTTGTGGCTTTGGAAAGTGATATCTTATAGTTATCTCATTGATTACCCTTGAATTAATGCATAATATCCATGTCTCATCCTTATTAGGTACAAGGACTATAGGTAAAACAAATGGACTAATACTTTTCCTTATTAATCCCTTGTCTAGTAGCCCTTGGATTTTCTTACCAACTTTTGCATTTTGTTCTAGTGTGAGATTGTAGGCTATCTTGTTTGGTAGAGTAGAACCTAGTACTAGGTCAATGCAATGACTAATCTCCCTTGGTGGTGGCAAAGTTTTGGTTTGATTGTCATCAATAATTCCCTTATACTTTTCTAATAGATCAACAACCTCATTTGGACCAACACTTCTCAAGGCCTCTTGATTTGGTTTCTCCTTCCTAGGCTTTCCCTCATTAGGTTTCATTACAATTTCAAAATATGGTATCTTCTCTTAAGGATTTTCAAAAACTCTTTTTCCTTGACTATCATGACACTAATAGGCACATCCTTATCCTTAGATTCTCCTACCAAATGCCTCATGGTAAACACTTCTCCATCCTTGGTTAGGGCATACACATTGGCTTTCCCATCATGTTGAGCATTAGTGTCATATTGTTCGGGCCTACCTAAGAGGATATGGCAAGCATCCATGTCTATAATTTCAAAAATCACCCTATCCCTATATTCACCTTTTTGAAACTCAACACAACATTGTTCATTAACCAAGGGTTTTTTCTCCTTACTCAACCATGAAACTCTATAGGGATTTGGCTATGGGATTCTTTTTAGGCCAAGTTTGTTTACCATCTCAGAAGAAGCTAAATTCTTAGTAGAACCTAAATCAATTATTACCTTACATACCTTTCCTTTCACCTTAAATGTTGTTTTGAAGATGGATTTCCTTTGAGGAGGTTCCTTGTTGAGAGGCATCAAGAGTGATCTATGAAACATCAGGCTTTCTCCATTTTCTATGCCTGCATGTTTTGAAGAAGAAGCAATAGTATGGAAGGGAGTTGTGCTTTGACAATATTCATCTTGGATTAGTTGAATTCTTCTTTCTCCTTGATTGGTTGCACCTATCTTCTCTAGACATCTAAAGGATTGATGCCCAACTTGATTGCAAGAGAAACATTTTCCAGTAAATACACTTGTTTCTCTTCCTCCAAATATGCCTCTTGAACTTGGTCTTCTACCTCTAAAAGAACCTTTATTGCTATTATCAATTTTTTGCACTTTGACTGATGCTAGATTCTCCTTGATTCCTTGGATATTTTCCTCTTCCTTTATTGCTATGTTCACCTCTTCTTATTTTCCTCAATATTGAGGAAAAGTTGATAGCACTTATGGATTGATTCTACCAACACCAAGGTTAGTTCATCTTGTATGTTATATCTAAGTCCATTGATATACCTTGCAAGAATTTTCTTCTCATTTTCATACATTTTAGGCCTAAGAGTTAAGGTATGAAATTCTTGGGTATAAGTACTTACATCCATATCCTTTTTCTTAAGGTTATGTAACCTCTTATGGAGAATTACTTCATTATCCTCAAGAATAAATTGCTTCATGATTTATGCCATCATCCTCTTCCATGTAGCAATGGCTTGTTTCTCTTCTTCTACTCTTGCATTTTGGAGGAAATTCCAACAACTTAGGATTGGCCCCTTCAACTTGTCTTTTTCCACTCTCACCCTTTGATTTGTAGGTATCTCATCAGACTCGAAGTGGTTTTCAAGTGCCTCTAACCATTCCATACATGCTTTTGGTTCCAACCTCCCATCAAACATGGGTAAGTCCCCTTTATCCTTCCTTCCTACCCTCTGTAGAGTTGCTACCATAATCCTCTAATCTTTAGGTAAATTAGGCAAGTCATCTTCATCTTCCACTTCTTCTCCCTCAAACTCCTCATGGTCTCCTTTTTGTACTAGCCCTTTCAAATTTTCAATTTCTTTCCTCATAGCTCAATTTTTCTCCCTCATTTCCCTTCTCTTAGCCATCTCTTCCTTCATTATCTTTTCCAATTCAATATTGGTTATCCTCAAGGGGAAATCTTCTACTTTTTCCATCTTATTCTTCCAAATAGATTCTGTGTGGCTCTAATACCACTTGATGAAAAGTGCACAATAGAAACTTATCTCCAATCCAATTTTTTGATAGGGATCAATGTGATTGTGTAATATCTACTCAAACTTCTACTTTTCATCTCCTAGGTGCCCACTTCACTCCTAGGATTCAACTTCCTTAAAAGGAACTACAATATTCAATATGCTGACCCAATTGCTAGGGTATCCTATAATGGTTCAAAAGAAGGATTATATTCCAAGTTCCAATCACCAAACATCTCTTAATTGAAATGATCGATCACCTTTATTGCATTTTTTTTCCCTTTTGACCTTCTTGCAAACTAAGCCTCTTATGGTGACCCTTTCACTTCCCAAACACCAATTATCAATTTCACTCCTGCAACACAAGACAACAACAAACAACACTTTAGCCTAGTTAATTAAGTTAGGCTAGGGCTTGATAGAATTGTTTTAGTTGGGTGCATGAAACTAATCTATTGATTTGGTAACCTCCTACAAAAAAATTTTGAACTATTTCATCAAGAAAATTTGACCCACAATCTTCCTTTTTTGATCAAACAGTGCGTTTTGAGGCTAAATACATAATTATATTTAGCCTAGGGCATCAAGTTTGAAAAAAAAATGGGCTTTTCCCATCCTGTACTTTTGGAATCATAAAATATAACCTATTTACTTGTATTTCACCAAATGGCATCAATTTCCAATAGTGAAATTGCAAGTTAAGGCCATTTCTTAGCTTCAAACCCTTGAATTTAGGGGTTCAAACCCGCACTCAATGAAAATGTTATAACTCCTTCCAAACTTGATCAAGTTCAATCAAACTGTATCATAAAAAAATAGAACTACTTCCATTTAGGACTAGTTTATCCCTCCAAGTAGGTGGTTTGGGGTCATGTCCAGTGTCTTGAGTGGATGTTTGTCTGGATCTAGCTTTTTCCCCATGTTCTGCTTCTCTCTCCCATGTTTCCAACCCTTTTTTGGTAGCATTTTCTAAAGATCTGAGATATTTGACCTTTTAGGTCAAGGAAAATCTGATGAGTCAAGGTTGACCTTGAATTTGACCTAAATCAAGGATGACCTCAACCCTAACCTAGGTTAGAGTTGACCTTGACCCTAGGTCCAAATTTCAAGTTCTAGAGGATTCAGGATATCAAACTTCAGAAAGTTTTATTTTCCACTTCTGGTTTAGTTATTTTGGATTTCAAAATGGTAAACTCTTAAATTGTATCCATTTGTAGGGTTTAAGGCTTAATTTCAATTTAATTCTCCTCTATTAGCCTCTCTAGAAGTTTGTGCCCTAGACTAGTATAAAAGGAAGCCTTTCTCTCATTTTTGTTGTCTATTGTGGAGTTTGATCAATCCCAAGTGGGAGATTGTTATTTTTTGGTGATTGATCAGGGAAGTACTATACATACTTCGTAAATTCTTTGGGCTATTATTCACCAATGGTGGGCTACTATTTGCTAATGGCTAATATTCACCAATTGGCTATTGCTTATATTTGCCAATTTATGGTTGACATGTTGTTACTAGTTTTAACCCTAAAGTGGAAAAAATACTTGTATAAAAGGGCTTAGGGTTAGGTATTATTTCATAAAGTGTGATGTGAAAATTGGTTCTTCCAGTGGTATTGAGCTGTAAGGGATTACATATTGTAATCAAGTTGTAATCACTGGATTGTGATAATATTGGACTTGTTGTTTGGTGGACATAGCCTAAGGTTTGGGTGAACCACATTAAATCATGGTGTCTTGTGTTCTTTTCTATGTGATCTATTATTTTTTTCTAAAGTTTAATCCTAACAAGTGGTATTAGAGTGAGGTTGTTTTTTAGTTATCCTCTATAGGAAAATCTCACAATTGAGTGGGAGTCTCACAGTTGAGTGGGAGTAATGGAAAATGAGAGTAAGCTGAGGGTTGAAAAGTTTAATGGGTAGAACTTTCAGTTATGGAAGATGCAA
This sequence comes from Cupressus sempervirens, assembly GCA_028749045.1. Taxonomy (NCBI): domain Eukaryota; kingdom Viridiplantae; phylum Streptophyta; class Pinopsida; order Cupressales; family Cupressaceae; genus Cupressus; species Cupressus sempervirens. The sequence goes on from CM053790.1 coordinate 463,028,987, forward strand.
ATGGAAGACTATCTTTATTAGGAGGATTTATGGAAGTTGTTGGAAGGAAAAACCAAGAATTAGGGATCTATGAAAAATGATGACTGAGGTCTTTTAGACAGAAATGCACTTAGAAGCATTTGATTATGCCTAGCACCATTGGTGGAATTTAATATTAAAAAAGTGAAGATGATAAAAGACTTGATGGAAACCCTAGAAAAATTATATGAAAAGCCCTTCACTTCAAATAAGGTATTTCTCATGAAGAATTTATTTAATATGAAAATGGAAGAAGGTGAATCTGTTGCAGATCATTTAAATGAGTTTAATACTATTATTGGTTAGTTATCTTCAATGTGTATTAATTTTGATGAAGAAATTAGAGCTCTCTTGATTTTGTGTTCTTTTCTTGAAAGCTAGAATGTCTTGGTAATGGCTATTAGTAATTCCATTTTTTGATCTAATACTCTAAAATATAATGATGTGATCGATGTTATTTTGAGTGAGGAAAATCATAGGAAATCCTTAGGTGGATCAACATTAGGAAGTGCTTTGAATGCACAAAGTAGAGGCAAAATAACTAGGAGAGGAAGTAATTATAGAAATAATGGGAAATCAAGAGGAAAGTCAAAGCGGAAGAGGTCTCAATCTAGAGGACTAAGATTGCTAGTGTTGTGGTAAAATAGGGCATAAGAAGAAAAAAATTTGGACTCAAAAGAACAATGAAGGAGATAATCTAAAAGGGAACAAGGAGGAAAATGTGGTAAGTAACAAATCTAAAGAGGATGCTTTTCTTTTGTCTTTAGAAAGTGTTGATGATTCATGGGTTTTAGACTCTAGTGCTTCATTTCATGCTACACCTAATAGAGGTTATTTCATTGATTATGTCCAAGGGGATTTTGGGCTTGTTTATTTGGGAGATAATGAACCTTGTTAGATTGTTAGAAAGGGAAAAGTTCAGATTAAGTTGCAGTATGGAAATCATTGGCTACTATATGAGGTAAGACATGTTCCAAGGCTGAGTAGGAATTTAATTTCAATAGGGAAACTCAATGATGAGGGTTGTATAATTACTTTTAATGATAAAAATTGGAAGGTTTCAAAAATTTCAGTGGGAGTCTGCAATGAAAGATGAAATGCACTCTTTGCTAAAAAATAAGACTTGGGATTTATGCAAATTGCTTGCAGGTAAAAGGGCTTTAGAGAAGAAGTGGGTTTATAGGTTGAAAGAAGAGGATGGAGGTAAGAAAATAATTAAATATAGGGTAGTTGCTAAAGGATTTTCATAGAAAAAATCCATTGATTTTGATGAGATATTCTCTCCTATTGTTAAAATGACTTCTATTCACACTATTTTAAGTATTGTGGCTACTAAAATTTTTTATTTGGAGTAGCTTGATGTTAAAAAAAAATTCATTCATGATTATTTGTATGAAGAGATAAATATGGCATAGCCATTAGGTTTTGAGGTCAAAGGTAAGGAGAACTTAGTGTGCAGATTGAAGAAAATTTTATATGGCTTGAAGCAAGCACTTTGGGAATGGTATCTAAAATTTGATAGGTTTATGCATGAGTGTGGATATAGTAGGTGTCATTTAGATCATTATGTTTATTTTAAGAGGTTGAATGATGAAAGATACATTATTTTATGTTTATATGTTCATGATATGCTTGTAGTTGGGTCTAACATGGATCACATTAAGGGGCTAAACTTCCAGTTAGCAAATACATTTGCTATGAAGGATTTGGGAGTAGCAAAACAAATCCTTGGTATGAAGATTTGCAGAGATAGGAAGAACATGAAATCAATACTATATCAAGCTGATTATGTTGAGAAGGTTTTGTAATGTTTCTCTATGAATAATGCTAAAGCTGTCAGAACACCTTTACTTGGTCATTTGAAGTTGACTAAGGAGATGTATCCCAAGACACAAGCTGAGGAGGATAAGATGTCAAAGGTATCCTATGATTTAGCTATAGGAAGCTTGATGTATTCTATGATATGTACAAGGCTAGATATTACACATGTAGTGGGAGTCATTAGTAGGTATATGAGTCATCCAGGAATTGAGCATTGGAATCTAGTCAAATGGATTCTTAGATATTTGAGAGGAACATCCAGTAAGTGTTTACACTTTGTGGGCTCTACTACTAACTTATAGGGCTATGTTGACTCAAATTTGTTAGGGGATATTGATACCAGGTGGAGTACAACAAGTTATATGTATTTACTATTGGTGGGGCAATAGTGAGTTGAGTTTCTAGGTTACAAAAGGTTAATGCTTTATCCACTACAAAGGTAGAGTATGTTGTTTCTATAGAGGCAGCCAAGGAGATGATATGGATTCAATTCTTCTTGGAAGAATTGGGACACCATTAGAGGGATAATTATTTGTTTATAGATAGCTAGAGTGCCATTCATCTTGCAAAGAATTCAGCTCTACATTTAAAGATAAAACAAATACAGTTGTGGTACCATTTCATTCGGTCAATTTTGGATGATGGATAGTTAAAGCTAGATAAGATACATAAAGATGAAAATACAACATATATGTTTACAAAGGTAGTGAAAAATTTGTCTTTAGCTTTAGTTGGTCTTTTAGATTGAACAAGAATAACAGAGCCACAAAGTCTAGAGTGGTTTGATCTAGTGGGAGCCCCATGTGGTAGCAATATTGCTATACGATCTATCTTTAAGTGGGAGATTGTTGTCTAGTGTGCAGTCTAATTAGTCCCCAAGTGGAAGATTTTTAGTTTTTGGTGACTAATTAGGGAAGTACTATATTATTCACCAATGATGGGTTACTATTCACCAATGGCTAATATTCGCCAATTTATGGCTGACATGTTGTTACTAGTTTTAACCCTAAAGCATTTAAAACTTATATAAAATGGCTTAGGGTTAGGGATTTTTTCATAAGATGTGATGAAAAAATTTGTTCTTGTGGTGATATTAAGTTGTAATGGATTATAGATTGTAATTAGGCTGTAATCACTAGATCGTAATAATATTGGACTTGCTATTTAGTGGATGTATCCCAGGGTTTGGGTGAACCATGTTAAATCTTGGTGTCTTGTGTTATTTTCTATGTGATTTATTATTTTATGATATTGTTTATATTTTCATGCAATTTTTATTTCCTCTGAGGTTTAATCCTAACCATTTTCACATCCATTTTCCATAATTAAGCATCTACCTTCCATTGAATTCGAGCATAAGTATAATCAAGTGATCAAGAAAGAAAGGAGAAGGGAAGCATTCAAGCATTCATTCCTCTTTAATAATTCAATTATTCGAGAATTAAAGCATTCAATTCATCAAGGAGATCTATTGATAGCTATTGAAGGATTAAATCTCTTTGGATCCCTCTTGTTGAAGATTCTAACATCCACATTCATTCAGGCTTCTTTCTATTCCAAGATCCATTCAAGATCGGTGTTGAATATCTAATGAAATTGATTTGAAACATCCTACATTTAGTTCTACATTTATTTGAAGCATCCAAACTTGTGGATTCAAGGATTTGAATCCTCAACAATGATTTCAACATAAGAAGGTGAATAGTTCCATTTACTTTGTTTATCTATTTTACAATTTCAATTCCATTTTTAAAGGTTAATTCCAAATTGGGGTTTGATTAAGGAAAACCCATCATCTAACAAAAAAAACCACATTTTATTTTAGGAGTAGTGTGGGACAATGAATATTAGTGTAGATCTGAGTAGCCATTTTGGCAAACTTTAAATATCCATGAACAAAATCTCCAGTCAAGGTTAGTTTTTGGGGTAAGATTGTACCCCAAAGTAAGATCTTACCCAAAATTTAGGTCAAGGTGGACATTCCTTAGAAAGGTAAAAGGTTTATGTGTTTTCTCTATTACTGCACTTCTAGTCCTGATCTAGTTGCAGAATTTCCCAAAACTATACACAAACATCACAAAACAACATTTTCCAGATTTACTCTACTTTAAGGTTGTTATTCATTTTCAATTCAATCAAGATTTCAATACACACTTTCTATAACAAAATATAAGGTTTTATTCTTTATTCCTATTATCCATAGATTGATTTTTTTGTGCTTTAACCTTATTGGTTGATCAATTTGGACCTCTCCTTTGGGAATTTGGATTTAGAGGTAGATCTTATATCTCTTTCATCCTTTTCTACTTATGATGAACACTCATTATACATCTACATTTTGGTGAACCCATGATAAAAAACTCTTTATTTTATGGTGTTAGATCTTGCATGTATTGGATTTCTTTTATTTGTTTGCATCTCATATAATGTGAAAAATAAAAAAAAAGTTCATTTCTTCATGCTTTGTGTTTTCTTAGTTTAGTTCATTTGCATTTCATTTGTATATGAGCTTTACTACCTTTAATTCTAACTACAATATTCTAGTTAGAAGAAGCCATAGACCTATGGGTTCCTTTGATCCTGAGTCTTCCTTTCCTTTCCTTTGGATTCCAATCCTATTGTGGAGAATAACTTTTCTCACTCATCTCATGGTGAGGATGATTCTTTAAGAGTTCCTCCTAAACAATTCTAGAAACTTTCAACTGACCCTGATAAAGTGGGTAATTGACTTATTCAAGAAAACCATAATCAAGATTCTATTCAACCTATAAAGGATCTTAAGAAAGTCCATCATGATAATGATCAAGGTGTTAATCTCCTATGTGGTATCACTCACCTCATGCATTCAAATGTTAAACCTTTAGGCCAAGAGGCTCACAATTTAGGACTTATTCCTTCAGTTATTACTGTCAAACCCTTTTCAGTTCTTTTACTTACTCTTCCTACTTGTATTCCTCTTTTGGTGACTACAATAGTTCCCTCTCTTTCTATGAGGGTTCCTTCTATATCCCTCCCTACATCACAACCTTCTTACCATAATGTTACTTTTACTTATTCCAATCCTCTTCCACCCTTGGTTCCAAGTGTTCCTCTAGTTGTGTCTTCCATTCTTGTCATTTCTTACACTTTTCCTAGTGTTTCTAACATTGTTATGCCTACTATTTCTTCTAATGATTCAACAATTATCAATTTGGCTAAAATTGTATTATCTTTACATCAAAAACTTACTTCCTTCACTCAAAAAAAGTTTAGCATTCCTACATATGACATGGGAAGTCCTTTATCCTTAGATGTCACTTGTACTCATGTTCCTCAACAAGTTGATATGCCTTGTCTTGATAATAAAAATAGAAAAGGAGACCATGTTACTCATGTTAAAACATTTCAAATCCATTTTAGTGACTATGTAAATGACCATCGCATTTTAGCCAAAAAAAAAAAATCTTAAATTTTTTGCAATAAGGCCTTGCAATGGTTTTGTTTCTTGCTCCTTATTCTATTGACTCTTTTCCAAAACTTGCCAATGTCTTTATTCAATAATTTTAAAATAACATTGGTCCACAAGTGTCTTTAATAGATTTAATGCATTGTAAACAAAACACTAAGGAAAAATTGACTAAATTCATTGGTAGATTTAAGCATTTACGTGCTCATATTTCTTATCATGTTCTCAATATTTATATTCAATGTATGCTTATTTAAAATTTGCATAAGGATATTAGAGATAATATTCTTCTTACTAAATTTACCTATTTTCAACAACTTTGTGCAGTGCTTCATCATTATCAATTACAAGTGAGCCAATTTGAGAGAAACACTCCAATGGCCCCTATTCTAGTCGATAAGAATGATGTTGCTCCTAATCCAGAAAAATTTCAAAATCTTAAAAACTATGTCAAGACAAAAAATAAGCATTCAAGTATCTAAGCACTCAAGCATTCAATTCATCAAGGAGATCCATTGATAGCTATTAAAGGATTCAATCTCTTTAGATTCCTCTTGTTGAAGATTCTAACATCCACTTTCATTGAAGCTTCTTTCTATTCCAAATCCATTCAAGATTGGTGTTGAAGATATAATGAAATTGATTTGAGACATCCTACATTCAATTCTACATTTATTTGGAGCATCTATACTTGTGGATTCAAGGATTTGAATCCTCCACAAGGATTTCACCATAAGAAAGGTAAATAGTTCCATTTACTCTATTTATCTATTTTGCAATTTCAATTCCATTTTTAAAGGTTAATTCTAAATTGGGTTTTGACCAAGGAAAACCCATCATCCAACAAACAAAACCCCTTTTTCTTCCATGAGTAGGTGTGAGACAATGAATATCATTGCAAATCTAAGTACTCTTTTCAATGAACCTTAGGGATCGGCTAACATAATTTTACTAGAGCAATGCAAGTCAAGGTCAACTCTTTGGCATAAGATTTTACCACAGGGTAAGATCTTGCCCCAAATTTGGGTCAAGGTCAACCTTCCTCAGGAAGGAAAAAAGTTTCTATGTTTTCTCTACTTCTGCATTTCTAGTCTAGATCTAGTTCTAGAATTTATCAAAACTATACATAGACATCAAAAAATAGAATTTTCTAGATTTACTCTATTTTAAGGTTGGTATTTGTTTTCAATTGAATCAATATTTCAATACATACTTTTTGTAACAAAATATAAGGTTTTCTTCTTTATTCATATTCTCCATAGATTGATTATTTTGTGCATTAACCTTTTTGGTTGATCTGTTTGGATCTCTCCTTTGGGAATTTGGATTTAGAGGTAGCTCTTATATCCCTTTCATCCCTTTGTACTTAAGATGAATACTCATTTTTCATCTACACAAACCAAGTGCAAATGAAAGCTAACTTAGAGAACTAACTTTACACATGCATTATCTATCCTCACAAATCTGTACAGGGTCATACAAGACAAAATAGTTCTAGAAAATAAGTTTTTCCTTCATAAAATATTGTTACCTACTGTACAACTTAATGATCTGATATGAGAAAGATGAATATGTCTTAGTTACCTTCATCCAACCAATTCAAATCAAATCTTTATGGTTATAAATGCTGGGAGCTTAAAAAAACTTTTAATGACAACTTTTCAAAAGTTGTATTTTAGCAATTTTGCAATTTCTTTCCAAATATGAAAACTTTTTCATTTTTGGCCTAATTGTTACAAAATGATACCAAACATTTAGGAATGGTAGGAAATGAATAGCTAAGGTTACTTTTTCTCAGTTATTGGACATAAAACACTCAAAACCAACAAACTTAACCTAGTGGACTAAGGACTCTCTTGGTTTATAAAGTGACCACAAAGAACCTTGTCCACACAAGAGGTTAAACACCTACATAATGGATGGTGTCATCACATCCTTATTACAAAAAAATAAAAAAAATTAAAAAAATCTTCAAGGAGAGAAGTATAGGTGCCCTACACCATTTTGGCACTTTGTGTTATGATATTTTAGTAAAGTAATTTTTTTCCTATAGCTTGGATGCCTTTATTTGGAAAAATGCTATTTTATTATAAAGTGAAAGCTGTAATTCTTATTCAGGTTTCAATTTACAATTGGGAAGAGTTATAAGAATATGAAGACCTAACTTTTGAGTATATTTTGACATTTGAAACTTGTAAAATTGGAAATTGCTCTTGTGGAGTAATTTACAGGCTAAGGATGAAAACCCAAAGTCTGGAGTGTTGGGATGCAAACCTCACCAAGGATTTGGTGATTCAGTATTGGAGTTGCAAGGTACTATTCTTTGTGGAAAGGATTGTCATTCTTCATAGAACCATTTATTAGAAGAAAACATTGCATTCAACTAGGAAGGCAACCTATTCCATCTCAAACGTTTCTTTTAGAAGCAACAAAAGATTGTATTATGGGTGTCATTCCTTCTTAGCAGCCATGTTTTTTAGTTTGGAGATCATACAAGGGTTTGTGATAGAAATATCTCCATCTGTTGTGATTGTAAAACCGTTCTACAACTAGTGTTAGGTTCATTGTAGATATTAGCAAATCCATTTGATATATTTATTTCTTTGATTGCAAAAATCTGAATATTATGCCTGGTATGATTTGAATCATTTCTAGATTGTTAAGTGTTTTCTATATATGAATGATTCTTTTCATTCTTAGTTAAAATTTATTTATTAGTTTTTATTTACTTGCATATATCTTCAAAAATTCCTAAGAAATTGAAAATGAGAAGAAACCAAAAAGAAATCAGAATTCTATAAAGTCTATTTAGAGGTACAAAATTTTGGTCAAAGTATTGAATTTTGAAACAAACATCAATTTGTAAGGTTGCTAGGATTGGGGATATTTCAATGGTATTAGAGCTTTGATCTTGCTAGCCTGTGAATTTTATTGACACTTGTATGCATATAGATAGAGCTGAGATAAACAAATTTTACACATAGTGGAGAGCTCAACCAAAGCAAGGGTTTGGAATTGAATACGAAACTATTATGGAAGATGAATAGAGAGGTGTCAAATAGAACCAAATGGAGGAGGAAGAGAGGGAGATGATGCAAAATATCATCACTACACAACCCTTGATAGTCCAGACCTTGGAAAGCTTACATGGTACCTTGGAATAGATGAAGTTGGATAGACATGGAGGAAAACATGAGAGACAAGGGTGGAGTAGATCAATTTCAATCACAGGAAGTCAACATAGTCATAGATCCCACACATCAGTTGGGAGCTTCCTTAATTCCAATAGATAGGCACACCCTTGTACACCAGTTAGTGATAGACCCCTACTCCTATGGTTGGTAATGAGTGAGAAAAGGACACAAGTAGAGGCACCTAAGGTGAGATTCTAGAATTCAATTATGGCAGCCACAAATGAGTGGAGAGCCCTACCTCTAGAGGCTAGGGACACTTTTCCTCTTCCCTAGTATTGTGCAGAATGAAGAGATGCTAATAGGTTTAGAGGAGATAGGGGCCATAGGCCACAATAGAAAAATGACCTCTGTAGAGCTACTGGGAAGATCACATTGGCTACATATTATGGTACTACTAGTATGAGTGCATGAGCTTGGGCGCACAAGCTAGACATATATCTATCTTTGAAGCTGATGCCTAAGCATAATGCTATTCAATTTGTGGCCTTGTATTTTTCATAGGGTTTCCTATGACTGGTGGCATCATGGATTGGTCAACCAAGATCACACCATGGTTCACTCCTATGTAGGGTTTACTAAGCATCTCATTACTTGATTTGATTGTAAGGAAACAAAAATCTACTATAGGGAATTACCACATCTTAGACAGACTAGAAATGTAGAGGCATAGGTTAATGAGTTCCAATGTATTATAGTTATTGTACCTAATATGCCTCAGATGGATAGCATGATGTTATTTATTGAGTGGATGTATTATAAGCTTAAGGGATTGTGCATGATTTCAAGCTAGCCAGTCTTAAGGATGCTATTGATGTGACATTGAGACTAGACACCACCCCTACTTCTTATTAAATAGATAAGAAGCCATTTAGGGATTCTCAGCCTCTACAAAAGGCCAACACTTCCCAAGATAGAGGTGGACCATCACCTCAACTTCCTAGGGTTGACTAGGAGACAAGGAATGATTTGAAAAGGAGAAAGTTATGCTTCTCCTATAAGAAGCCATAGGAGCCTAGACACCATTTCCTTATTAAGAGAAGTTTATTTGATTGAGGTGACATCTGAGATGGGAGATGAGGAGATTCTAGACACTAATACTTAGGATAGCCTTGAGGAGATTGAATAGGAGCATTCAAAATTGGAGTTAGAAACTTTTGAACCCTTGTCATCAATTAAAGTGACTATGGCTACTCTATCTAGTTGTCCCAAATTTCATGCCTTTCATTTGAAAGTAACACTTCAAGGCCAATAGGTTATGAGATTGGTAGACACAAGAACCATGCATAATTTTATTAATAAAAAATTAGTGGATAGGCATGGCTTGTAGTATGATATTTGTTGGTTTTGGGGTGAAGGTTCCAAATGGTGTAGTATTGGGCTGTACTAAGAGGATTCCTTAGCTTAACATTTATATGGGGGAGTATACCTTGATAGATTATTTCTATGTGCTTCCACTAGAGTATTATGATGTGGTTTTGGTCATGCAATGGTTACAAGGTATTGGATGGTAGATTATTGACCACCACCATATGTAGTTAGAGTTCCTTAATGAAGGGAAGAAGGCTATATTGTGAGAAACATTAGATGGTGGACCTGGAGAGGTTTCTTCTCATGGGATGGAGACTACCATTATACATGATGACTTGATTTGGGCTACACATTGTTATGTGTAGCCCACAATACCTACACCTTAAGATGGCAAGACTTTTCATGTTGATATATAGTTAGTGATGGATTGGAATGGTTGAGTGTTTGGTGATATACGCTTGGGTGTACCTCTTGATAGAGGATTTGAGCATGGGATAGAGATGGAGAATGGAGCTAAGCTAGTAATCATCACTCCATATCATCATCCTAGGGCATACAAGGATGAGATTGAGAAGAACATTCACAAATTGGTAGACATGGGGTTCATTTTCCCTAGCTCTAGTCCTTTTGCTTCTTCTATGGTACTAGTTAAGAAAAAGGATGAGACTTTGTAGATGTGTATAGATATAGGGACTTGAAAAAGAAGATGATCCAAAATAGATATCCCATTCCATGCATTGATGAGTTGTTGGATTAGCTTCATGGAGCTATCTAATTCTCTAAGATTTATCTTTGTTCAAGCTATCATCAGATACATATAAGGGATTAGGACGTACATAAGACTGCATTCCATTGTCACTATGGGCTTTATGAGTTCTTGGTGATGCCTTTTGGTCTCAAAAATGCACCAAACACTTTCTAGTCCTATATGAATCATATCTTCAACAAGAAGCTGAGGAAATTGGTTCTAGTGTTTTTTTATGATATCTTGATTTATAGTTGTACTTGAGAGGATCATCTCAGACACCTAGAGGAGACACTTAGCATTATGGAGAGTTAGTCTCTATTTTATAATCTATTCGAATGTGAGTTTGAACTTAGTGAGATTTTATATTTGGTTCATGTGATCAATATTGATGGTGTGAAGGTGCATGAGTAGAAAATCTAAGGAATTCAAGATTGGCCCTATCCCATGAACATTACTAAGTTACATGGATTCCTTGATCTATGTGAATATTATTAGAGGTTTATGAGGGGACATATCTCATGAAGAAGGGAGCCTTCAAATGGATAGAGTAGAAAGAGGGAGTATTTTATGACTCAAGGAGGTTATGAGCACATATCTAGTTTTAGCACTCCATGATTTCTTGTAGTCTTTTGTACTTGAGTGTGATGCTTTAGGTGAGGGTATAGGGTCTATTTTGATGTAAACCATACATCCCATTTCTTATGAGAGTAGGAAGCTATGTGATAAAGAGAGGTTGTGTTCTACTTATGATAAGGAAATGTTGACAATTATGCATGCAATTAGTCAAATTTAGATAGTATCTTGTTGGAAACAAATTCATGGTAAGAAATGACCACAATAGTCTGAAATATTTCATTGATCAAAAATAGCTCAATGATCATCAAAAAAAGTGGGTAAGAAAGATTCAAGCCTATGATTTTGAAATAGATTTATTAAGGGGAAGAAGAATATTTTTGATAAGTAGGAGATAATTTCCACAGCAAGTCAAATTGTGATATTGCTATCAGGATTTAACTATGTGATTTTGAGTCAAACTCATTGACCCATATTTCATGAGTAGTGATTCAACATGAATCCATATCTCATGAGAATAAATGGAACACTTAGCACTCATTGGATCTAGGTGATGCTCACAGGGGTGAAGCATTGGGACTTCCTGGGAGGTCACCCATCCCAGTATTGAAGTAAAACTGGGATGGGTGACCTCCCAGGAAGTCCCTGTGCTTCACCCCTGTGAGCATCACCTAGATCCAATGAGTGCTAAGTGTTCCATTTATTCTCATGAGAGAAGGATTTAGGTTGAATCACTACTCATGAAATATGGGTCAATGAGTTTGACTCAAAATCACACAGTTAAATCTTGATAGCAATATCACAGGAATATTTTTGTTGATGCACTTTCTAGGAAACCATCATTTTCTACCTTGTGTTCATTGAGTTAGATTTCAGCAAATTGGAAGGCTCAACTTTTGGTTGAGTATTCCAAAAATCAGCATACTTCTAAGATCATGGATGGATTGGTAAAAGATAATAAATATAGGGTGATTGATGATGTCATCTACTACAAAAATAGAGTCTACCTTGTTCCTAAATCACAGTTAAAGAGACAGATTTTGCATGTCCTCCATAATACTCCTACACTAAGGCACCCTAGTTATGGAAAGAAATATAGAGTGGTACATAAGACACTCTCTTGGAAGGTTCTAAATGATGATGTCTTATGCCATGTTCATGAATGCATGACTTGCTAGTAGAACAAGATAGGGCATACTTTCCTAGTTGGTTTGTTGAAACCCTTTCCTATAATAGAATAGAAGTGGATAGGACTCTCTATGGACTTCATTATAGGTCTTCCTTGAGTGCAAGGGGAGGATTTTATTTACATTGTGGTGGACATGTTGACTAAATATGCCCACTTTTTTCTAATTGCAATTGATTTCATAGCATTCTAGGTAGCTGAGTTATTCTTCATGAAGGTGTCCAGACTCCATGGTCTCCTTAGGACCATAGTGAGTGATAGGGACAATAGATTCTTAAGTTCCTTTTGGTAGGAACTTTCCAAGCCCATGGGCACAAAGTTGACACCTAGTACTAGCTACCATCCTTAGATGGATGGGAAGATGGACATAGTTAATAAGTAGATTGAAGGGTATCTGTATAAGTATGTGTCAAGGAAACAAAAGGAATCAACATGTTGGTTGTATCTAGTGATTATTGTTATACTACTATGCACCACATGTCTATTGATATGTTCCCTTTTAGAACTCTTTATGGCTATGATGCATTATCTTTTGTTGATCTAGCTTTGAGTGACAATAGATTTCCTTTGGCATAGGATTGGTTATAGGAGAACCATGATATCATGAATTCTCTTAGGGAGAACTTACAACATGTGTAGAATTAACATATGTATGCTGATCGGCATAGGACCAAGAGAGAATTCAAGGTGGATGACATGATTTTCCTATGCTTACAATCCTATTGATAAAGCACCCTTAAAAGGGGGGAGATGAGAAGCTAAAACCTCACTTTTATAGACCTTACAGAGTTCTTAGGTGAGTTGGAGAGGTTTCTTATGAGGTTAAGTTAGCACATGATAGTAGGATTCATAACATGTTCCACGTATCATTCCTAAAGAAGGCACTAGGGAAGAATATTATAGCATCATCTAATTTACCTCCCTTGGATGAGGAAGGTAATTTAACTTTGGTTCCTAAGGAGATTCTTGAGATGAGAGAACAATGACTAACAAGAAGGTTGATTCAAGAGTATTTGCTACGTTGGAGAGATGTACCCATAAAGGATACCACTTGGAAGGGTGAATCCATTTTGCAACACCCATCATTGCAATTACTTGTGGATAAGAATCTCTAAGAAGGGAGGACTTTCATGTCCCCTCTTTAGTCTAACTAGTAGAGTTATGTGAGTTAGCCTATCATAGGGGTCTCGTAGGCTAGCAATTGTAGATAGAGATTCATACAAGATATTTAGTGACCAAGCTTTACTTTACAAGTATTTGGAAGAAGGTTGGGTGTAGTTTGTTGATTTTAGGGGGCATAACTACATTTTAGGAGGATGCAATAGTTTCTAGATGTGAGGTTCGATGGGACCATTCAATGCTTTCAATTTTAGGATGACATGGTGAGTTCCCTAGTTTCTAGGAGAATCCCTAGATTTTAGGGAAGGGACTACTAATTGACCCATCTCATTTGGTATCAATCATAGATAGATGACATGGTCATTTTTAAATTTATTTGGTTGGTTTTGGCTTTCAAATGAAAAATGGGGAATATTTTAAAATATTAAAATAGTTCCTAAGTTATCATGTAAATAATTTATAATAAGGCTATTTATATAGTCGTTTTGGAGTGTTTGGTCAAATGTGTCCTTGTGTTATAGCTCATTGGAAAGGTCTTGAATTATTATAAACTATTTTCACTATCAAGAGACCTTTTTGCATTTTGAGTTATGAAATTTAAATAAAGTAATGTTTTTTCTATAGCCTCGATGCCTTTATTTGGGAAAATGTTATTTTATTATAAAGTCCAAATCGTAATTCTCATTTAGGGTTTGATTTGCACTTGGGAAGAGTTATAAGGAGATGAAGACCTAATTTTGGAGTATCTTTTAACATTTAAAACTTATGAAATTGGAAATTTCTCTAATGGAGTGATTCAGAGGCTTGGGATGACAACCCTATGTCTAGAGTGTTGGGATGGAAACCTCAACAAGGATTTGGTGATTTAGTATTGGAGTTGGAAGGTACTATTCTATGTGGCAAGGATCAAAATTCTTCATAGCACCATTTATCAAAAGGAAATATCACATTCATTTGGGCAGTCAACCTATTCCAGCTTGGGTGTTTCTTCTAGAGGTAGTTTGGGTTTGTATTGTGGGTGTCATTCCTGATTAGCAACCACATTTTGTAGTTTGGAGATCATACATGGGTTTGTAACATCAATCTCTCGATCTTTTGTGATTGTAAAACCCTTCAATAGCTAGCATCAGGTTCATTGTAGACAGCAACAATCCTTTTGATATATTTATTTCTTTGACTACTACAATATGAATATTATGCCTAGTATGATTTGAATCATTTCCAGATTATTAATTATTTTCAATATATTAATTCTTCTCATTGATCTTAGTTCAAAGTTATTTTTTAATTTTAAATTACTTGTATATATCTTCAAAAAAAACTAAAAACATGAATGTGAGAAGAAACCAAAAATAAATCAAAATTCTATAAAGTCTATTTAGAGGTACAAATTCTTGTCAAAGTCTAATTTTTTTTTTTAAATGTCAATTTCCAAGGTCACCGAGATTGGGGATCTTACTATAATTATCATCTTTACTATGTTGTCGAACCATTGCATAGAAAACTTTTAGGATCTCCATACTTAGTTTCTTGGTTGTATCTTTTGGATTGATTTATGAGAAGAACTTGATGAAATATCTCCTTAGAATGGTGAGAGTGAACCATTTAGGTTCACAAGGCTAGGTGGTAGTGGATTTCTTACCATATGATTCCAATGGGCTTGTACCAATACTAGTGCTAGAAGATTCTTGATGCACTTGTTTATTCATACTCAATATTCTTGGAAACTTGCTCATTTCTCATGATGTATTTTAATTCATGTATGTTGTATAATTGAAGTACTTTGTATGTCATGGTTTATGTGTACTTATATTATTTTTTTATACCCTATAGCTTGTGTAGTGGATGTCTTGTATCGATATTATTTTATGGAACCAATTTAATGATGAAATTTATATTGAAATAATGGTCCATTTAGTAAGATGACGTATTTATAATATTTATGATTGGATAATAATGAACTTGTAATTAACATGAAAACTTAACTTAGTTAATCAAAACTTAATACATGTGATACCTTCTTTAGGAATCTTAGAGGAATGTATAATTTATGTTGATAACATTAATTATGTGAACATAATACGTTATCAATTTCTTTCGCACTTTGTTAAATGATGTTTTAAAAGCTTTATAAACTTAAGAAAAATGTTTAGTCAACTTAGTGGCTTTAAAAGGTTAGTTCCTCTAGGCTTCTGAGTGAGGCATTACAAAACATGTGCTTGATTTTTAGAAAAATGAGTGGTCATTTCTAGAGACCCAACCTCTCAACCCATGGACTTTTGTGAAATTGAGAATCATCTCCTTTATTTGGCCTTTTAATCTCTCATGAGCCTTCAAATCATAGATCTAATTGAATCATTGGATATCAAGCACAATATTATTTTTTCTCTCTCCTTCCCCGTATGAGTGACTTTTTTTATGACTTAGAGGTAAATTTCAATCAATTTGAACTCCCATATTATGATTTAAAAAGATTTTCATTACATATACCATCCCTACATTAATATTTTAATTTTTTCTAATGGACTAATAAAAGATAAGAACATTTTCAAAGAACCTATTCTAAAAACATGAATGGTACTACACTATATGCAAATAGTATCTCCTCCCCAATCCAAATCCTCCTTCCCTAGCCCTAGGGAGATGCTACTAAGCATTGAAAAAAATGGAAGGAATCTAGAATTAAAAGTAACACATTATAAGCACCATGATGCATAATCCTCCATCAATCCATCAAATAAATTCAATCTAAAGACATGCAAAAGGTGATACTATTTAGTGATGTATCGAATAGAGAGAACTATATAAGAATAAGCTATATAGGATTTTATACTTTTAAGTGACCATCTCTATTGTATTTTTCATCATTCTAAGAAAGAAAGATAATGCATAGTAAAAATATACCCACCTCCCTTTTATCCATCATTAATACAAGAAAACATGATACTATACAATAAAATAAAACCATTTTCCTTTATGTATTAAATCATTTTAAGAAAATAAGATGACTATATATGATAGGAGATAACCATCTCAATATCATTTTAAGAGAAAAAGATAGTACACACAACAAAATATAAGTGTCTCCATTTTATCTAAGCTCATTCTAAAGAAATAAGATACTAAATGCACTAAAATGACAATCTCCCTTCTATCTTTCATGATTCTATAATTGACTAGAACCTAAAGTTTACTTAGACATCCATACATTCTCATAATAAAAAATAGATATAAGTTATGTCATACATTCATATATATCAAAATTTATTTCTTAAATAATGTATGCAATAATAGAAAATCTAATATAAGTGACTTATACTAATGACTATTGCAACCAAACATATCATATTTTTCACAATATAATGACTCTCATCACATCATATAAAAAATGATAGATAACAATAATAATAAATTTTACATATGTTCTTGGACATAAGAAATTATTTAATGCCACCCTTAAACACCACACACTAAGAAATAAAGTAAGCTTGAAAAAATAAATCAACTTTAAGTATTTAGCACTTTTAGCCTCATATTTAAGCCTTAATGAGTGATGTTTAAGCCATTGATGTTTCATGTGATAAGATGAATATTATAGCAAATAAAATCATTAACAAAAATGTTTGAGGAAATCTTACCAAAGATCATATAGAACATGAATATAATATAACCTCTCCATATGTCCAAAGCATAAGAGATTATTTGTGTTTCTAAAGAACAAAGTCCCACAATAGCAATAGCTTAGTTGGACCAACCATTCCATGCATTAATTCTTTTAACAAGAAGAGTTGGGGAGAGATACATTGTCAACGAAGACAAAAGGAAGAATTTGATGATTAGTTTTTCAGAGAATTGGATGCTCAGATGTAATCCTATTTATCTTTATTTCAATTTAAATATTATAAGGTTTATGTACTTTACTTTCATTTTTCAACTATTGTAATGCCCCGCGAAGGGATCCAAAGAGTTAATCTAAAATTTCACTAAGTTTTCTCAACAATTTTTTTTTAAAAACATGAGAGATAAACCATTTACAACTTATACTTAATAATAGAAGCAATAGCAAAAATTCAATAAAAAGTAAACATAACATACATATCAGGTTACATTCTTTAAGGATCCCTTAACGTTGAATCACATCTAATCATAACTATGCATCTATCATCACATCCTTATGAAATAACAAGGATACATCCAACGTTCCTAAACAATATACAAGTGTCCTTTTAGTAATTGCATTTTCAATTGCTCAATCATCCACTGCACATGTCACAAGGTATGAAAGGCTTAAAAGAATATACATATGTGAAATAAAGTACATCATCATACTAACTCTAATCCATGATGCAATAACATAAATGAAATCAGAAACCATACATGATACATCATCATAAAAGATATAAACATCATAATTGATAACCATTTTTCACAAACATAAATATCTAAGTGCACGGTTCCTCCCAACCATAAATAGCATCATTAGACCATCATGGATCCTAGCCATCCCTCTGTGTGTAACATTCCAAATCATCGAAGAGATCATCGATATTAACATAGTAGGAATGTCACACCTAAACATACTACATCATATACATAAAGTAATCTAACATGCAAATATAAGCATAAGATAACATCATCTAACATATGCTAATCATAAATATAAGAAACATACCAGTAAATACAATCCAACATAGGGTATATCATCTATCATAATGATTCAAGAACAGAATGAAGATAAATACCAACCAAGAATGCCCAGCCATGGTGTCTTGGATGGATCTCAAATGATAAGAGTGATAAAGTACTACCACCCGACCGCATGGAACCTAAATGGTCCACTCCCACCATGTTGAGGAGATAATCTCAAGTCCCAAATAGGATATCAAATCACATAACAAAAGTATTCTCTAAGTTTGAGAATCCTAAAAGTATACTAACTCAAAGGTTCTAATAAAAAAACTAACATCTAATCCCAAAGGCACACAATGACATGTAGGAAACCTACTATGCAAGTGGGAAAGTGTCATCACATATATCATGTAGAAGTTACCCTAGCAGTTAGCTAAACTCCATGGGTCCCTACTGATCCTCATGCAGCCACTAGTATCCTCTCATACTGATGAGGCATACTATGGAATGCAAGGTCGCAACCAAGCATTCTCTCTACTCCCATCCTAGTCTGTACAAGCACTCGAGGCATGGGTGAGAACCAAAACAATTATCTTTTTAGGTTCATTTAATCCCCATTTAGTGTAAATGTTATCACTTATTAACAAAACTTACAATGAGTTACCCTGGAAGCCACTTAGGGCCTTGACCCCCATTGCAAGCCACTTTTCGACACTACAAATATATAACCTACCCTAAGCTCATGGAATCATAAAATCACCCCAGTCCTATATGAGCAATTGGAAAGAAATACCAAAAGATAATCCACAATAAGAATCATCAAATATCCACAATAAAAGCATCAAATCTCCATGATAAAAAAAACATCAAATCTCCATGAGCAACTAAAAAGCATCCATAAATAATCATGACCACAACAGTTTTCTATTGGCAACTAAAGGTATCACTAATAATCAAAAGTATCCATTGGTTCTCAATAACCAAAATATATCTCAAAATCATACTGATCGAAGACTCCAAAATGGTTGAGTCAAAACATGTCACAACATGAAATCATCAAGAAACAAATCAACATTTCAGTCCCATCATGGTGACTAGAAAGTAATCCAAGGCTAACTGATCGATGACTCAAAAACGGTTAAGTCAAGTGTCTCAGATACATATAACTCAGCTTCACTCAAGAAGACTATTAAGCAATAACAATCAGTAAATACAAACATCTCATAGAGCATTCCATCACATAACCATGGTTGGGTTTAGAAAGATCAAGACCAAATAAGATCAACATGCCATCACATCTTATAACCCTCGAGCCTCTAGTAACAACCTAAGACTAGTCAACACTAATCAACCCAAAAACCTAAATCAAGAAGCATAGAGAAAACACAATGCAAACACATTTTTTGGTTTACTAAAATCACATGGATGAATTAAGTGTAGAGGTTTCCAATTTTCATTTCAAGTATACTAAGAGTAATCATTTGACCTACAAGCCAACCCATTTGTTTCCTTGATAGCATTGTTCTTTTCATTATTTAAAACTACATTCTAAGAATAACTGAAGGATAAATATTTACTCATTAAATCATTTGCTTTATTTTGCTAAGATCAATGTTACTAATTGAATAACTCTTCCTCATCATTAATTCATCTTCTCCAAACAAAACCAAAGGATCATATTCTTTTAAATTATAAGAAATCTAGTTATCAATCTTCAAATAAGAAGATTATAACAACAAAATTAACTAGTCTTACTTTAACACCATGCTTTATTAATTAATCTTAATTAAATCATATAATTAAATTAATTAATAATGTACACAATCCATGATCTTTTTTACATTCTAATAGTTCTCAATTAAATATTACTAAGTCTCGCCATTAAAATATCTAAGGTCATTATGCAAGTCATGAGAGTACGACATGTCAACTTCGATGTAAATACTTCACAACTTCACTAGAGGAATCAATATTAGCATATCAATTAAAACTTTATTACATAACTTAGTTATTAATTAAATTTAATTAACTCTAATTAATTAATTTAATTAATAATCACATAACCATACCAACAACCTAATAAATATCAGTTGATTAATAACTAACTATCATTTTTATGTAAAAAAGTCAACCATAATCCAATACACAAATATTCATATTCATAGTTCAATAATAACAATAACTTGTTAATATTTAATAACAAGCTATATTGGGAATCTTATTAATAAATCTATAATGACCACATTCGTCATTCTTTTCTGAATACTAATGTTTCGTTAACAAATTTGTATTATCGATAATCGTTCAACTAAACCCATTGCTTAAATTTGATTAATTTAATAGCCATTACCTAACTATATTAGCAACTCCATTAACATTTGAATTAACAGTTTAAATAATGAATTCTCCATTATTTTACTAAAATCAAAGAATATGCTCTTAATATCTAATTTAAATTCTCCAAAATAGTTAGGGATAAATAACCATCTAACATTTAAATCATTAAAGTAATACTCTAGAATTTCAACAAATTCATCTTGACTCTATTAAATCAATTTTACATTAATCTCAACATTTTAATTAAACAACTTTTCCATTAACTAATTTTAATTAAATCATATTAATTAAGTTGATTAATAATGTACATAGTTTCACAATCCATGACCCCTTATGATTACAATGTTTTTGATTTGGAAAATAGGTTTTACAGGGATCTTGAAACCCAAAGTTTTATAGCATTTAACAACTTTAAAGCATAAAAAGTTAGAAAAAACATAAACAACATTAGAAGGCAAAAATCAAAAAGGCCCGAAACCAGGGAAACAAAGGCCAGGAAACGAGCCTGGTGGGTAGAGTAGCGTCCCTTCTTCTCCATTGCCTGCAGGATTTCTGCAGCGTCGCTTTCCTTTTGGATGGCCTCCTCCTCCTGGGTCATGGGGGGGAAATTCAATTGATCCCCCTGGCTTTCCTAGAATCTAGACTCTTTTTGAGGATCCTCCCAGCTGGTTTTGTTCTCTTTGCTCTGCTCCATGTTCCCCAGGAGACCGGTATTGGTTAGATAGTCCCCCAGATTGACAATATTTTTATTCAATGTGTGGAGGGTATCCACAATCTGTTTAGTCACAGCTTGGTGGACAGAGTCCAGCCTTTGGACCTTCTACTCAAGCCGGGTGATTCTATCCTCCTGATTGTCACTAGGGTCCTTGCTTCTGTCTTTTTCCTAGCTACCCACCTGGTCTTTACTTCCTCTGGCCTCATGATCCTTGACTTCCCTCCTAATGTTGGTCTGGTTGGACCTGTCCTTCAGAGTCTCAATTTCTTGAAAAAGCCACTTGATGGAGCATAAATTGTCAATCAAGCTATTCTTTGCATTATTAAGGAAGTTGAAACTTGTTTCACGGGCATTGTTAGAGAGAACCAAAAGAGTCGGGTCAAGGAGCTTGTCATAGTGGGTGCTACTGTTGAGATCCCCCAACACCTAGATTTTAGCAGGTTCTCTAACAATGCCCATACTAACACTATCCATATTGAAGTTTTGCTAGGCTCTTATCTTATTTTTCCTGATGGCCTCCCCTCCCTTTTCAACCATAATTTCTATCATCTCTTCTGGGGGAGAAATGGGGATCTCCAGGGGGGAGGTGGGCACAGTGGGGCTGGGGGGCAAATCAGCGTTATCGCTGAGATGATCATGGGTAGAGGTTTGGTCCAATTTTCTTTTTTTGGGGTTATCTTGGGTTACCAGGGGGGTCACCTCCTTCTTATCATTATCTTTTTCCTTATCGTCTTCCAAATCACTTTCCTTCTCTGCCACTGAATTCGCTTCCTCTGACTCCGTATCTGACTCCTCACTAGACTCCTTAGGAAGAGGGGTAGGGGGGTTAGGGGGAGGGCACCTGGGGCTCTTCCTGCTAGGGAAGTGGGGAGAGGGTTTGGCTTTTGGTGTTTCAGACTTGACATATTTCACAATGTGCATTTCTCCAGATTTAGAGCTAGCAGTGTCCTTCGAGGAGCCACCCAAAGCCCCAATGGGCTTGACTCTTGTTTGGGTTTTTAGAAATTCAAAAATGAGGAGCAGAAGACCTTCATGAAGGGCGAGATTCTTGACAGGACATATAATGTTACTTATCATTACAATGTTACTTAATTAAATATTTTTAAATCATTATAATAATAATTTATTATGAATAGCATATATACATATATATACTTATATACATATATATATATATATACATACATATATAAATATATATATATATATTTATAAACGTTTAATAATAATAATAACATTACAAAATTGAAATGCAAAAATCATTTTTTCACAATGCACATATCATATATATATATATATATATACATATGACTCCCGCAGTATGTAGGGACCCTACGGTCATAGGGCCTGTGATGTTAGCGGGTATCAAGTACCCCTGCCATCGTAGTACCTGCGATGACGGGTACACTGCTATGACAGTGGGTATGGGGGCGCGAGTTTTGTCCCCCCTTGCTTTATATATATATATTTTTCTTAAAACAAAAATGTTCTTTCAAAATGTATTACAAATTGCGAATTCAGATTTAATAATAATTTTCCCCAACTATGATTTAAGAATGATTTATTATATAGATATTTGTATATGTATATATGTATATATATATATATATATATATATAATTAAATGCAGATTATTATCAAGAATTATAGCATATATATATATATATATATATATATATATATATATGTATGCAGATTTGCATAATTTTAAAAGAGAACAAATACATAATTTTAAAATAAAAAGGGCTTTCCAATTCTATAAGTTAAGAATTCTCATAAAATAACTATTCTCTAATTTATCCATTAAATAAAAGGGTTTGTTCATATGCATCTAAAAATACTTGTCTAATCAAATCCTCGATTCTATTACAATTCGAACCCAAACCCGATTTAAAACTAATTTCTTCTTAATTGGAATTAGGGTTTTCTATAGTTGTCTTTGCAACCAAATAAACTTAACATACATATCTAGATTCCAATTTTCAAGATTGTAGATTTAATCACAAAGAATATTCAGACACATATAACAGACATGATGAAGACAAGAAGAGAAAGAGTGCAAATAGATTATGCAAAAATCATGAGTGCACTCGGACACTGATGCTAATTTGCCATGCCTTAGAAGTCCATAGAAAATCCCTTTCTTCTCCAACATTTGCAATTCCTCCAAGATCCAAGCCAACCAAAACTCACAAGTGACTAGAAGTGTTTGTAGAAGCATATGAGCTTCTCAAATGCATGTAAGCTTTGAAGCTTGTCCAAACACACCAGGAGAGCCTCTATTTAAAGGCCTCTAAGATGCATCTAGAATGTGTCTAGAAAGAACTAGAAGATAAGCATGACAACTAAGCATGAATCTTCTCCAACCTTCTAGATGATTCATAAGGTTGTAGACACCATGTGCTCAAATAATATGCTAACTCCTAAGTGTAGACAACTTGTGCATTCTTAGAGTGCAAACTCCTATGTTGTCTATATGACAACTCTCGAGAATTTGCAAACTCCTATGTGAGCAAATATTAAAATAATGCATATTAATTAATATAATATTCACTTTATTTATTTATATATTAAATTTTAAATCTCATGCACTAACCTTAATAACTCCACTTATTCAAAACTAAATATATTTATATTTTAATCACATGCACACATCATGCAATTTAGAATCTTTTAATAATTTTAATATCTTTTCCACTTTTACATTTATTTTTGAAACTTAATTGCTAAAATATTTATTAATTTAAATAAATATTATCACATTCCAACTTTATAATTATAACTTTTATCTTCAAATTTAATTATTTTATTTAATTAATTTCCTAATTAATTAAATAAAATAAATATTAAAATATTATTTTAATTTTTCATTTAATTAAACCATTAATTAAATCTTTTAATTAGGCTTAATTAATAGAAAATACATCAAAGGCTCATAAAATAAAATACGAAAACCCATCATAGCAAAACACATACAAAATCAAACCAAAAGGGTTAATATCATGAATTACGTCATCTGACGCATTCGGAGGGTACTCAACTCAGATACTTATCTTAATTTTTAATTAGGACAAATGGCTTAAAGGGTTGGGATTTGGACTTGAGAATTTATCTCCCCTCTCTTACCATTGACATAATGTGATAGGGTACGCTCATCCTAGCAATTCAGGGAAGTCGATACCCGGTACCTACAACCTGCATAAAAACCATGCATGTACATACTATATATATATATATATATATATATATATATATATATATATATATATATATATATATATATATATATATATATATATATATATATATATATATATATATATATATATATATATATATATATATATATATATATGTATGTATGTATGCTAAGCTAAACAGGTAATGGTAGGAAGTGATGCATCATGTAGATCCCAACTAGCAGGTGATTACGACTCCCTCCCTTAACCACATCAGACATGCCATACATAAGAACACAAACACGCACACCATAAACATGCAAGTATGGGGTAAGTATCCATAAGAAAACACATATGATAATAAATCATCTAACTAATCAATAACTGAAAATAATGTAATAATCATCATGCATACATGAAATGTAAAGTACCAAGTAATCTCATCATATAATAAACATATATTGTCAACGAAGACAAAAGGAAGAATTTGATGATTATTTTTTCAGAGAATTGGATGCTCATATGTAATCCTATTTATCTTTATTTCAATTTAAATATTATAAGGTTTATGTATTTTACTTTCATTTTTTAACTATACTTTGAAGAATAAAACAAAATGCATCGCATACATATTCTTGGTCTTGGTATGGTCATCTAAGATTATTAAATATATTGAATTTTCTATAATTTTGTTTTGTTTGAGTTGAGTTTTTCAATGTTAAAGGAGGACATATTGTTTTACTTTCATAACTAGATTGATGTAATCCTATTTATCTTTATTTCAATTTAAATATTATAAGGTTTTTGTATTTTACTTTCATTTTTCAACTATACTTTGAAGAATAAATAAAAAATGCATCGCATACATATTCTTGTTCTTCATATGGTCATCTAAGATTATAAAATATATTAATTTTTCTATAATTTTTTTTTTTGGGTTGACTTTTTCAATGTTCAATGAGGACATATTGTTTTGCTTTGATAATCGGATTGATCTAATGGACAAGAACATGGCTACAAAAGAAAATGTGATAAAGTGTTATCCCAATTTTGTGAATGTATTGATTGGGCCCCCTTGGGAGTGAAATTAAAATATACTAATAGTAATTGAGAAAAAAAATTGATAGTTGAATAATTCCATATTGATTTCATGTGATTTTGATTAATATTGACTTGAGTTGATTGAATTTTTGTAATTTTGATTTGAATTCACTCACTTTGGAATTTTTTTATTTTGCTTGCCACAAGAATTTGATAAAGAATTGGATTTATATGGATGATGTAACATGATTTTGGGGTTAATGTGTTTTAAGTATGAGAAAAATAGAGAGCTAAAATTTGGTTTAAAATGGGGTAAAATAGGGTGACTAATTGTTTTCACTATTTATTTTAATTTTTACCATTTTAAAACTGAAATAATTTTCTATACAAAGAACTGAGATAATCCTTGTTGAAGCTCACTTTTCCAAGATGGTATATTAGCAAAAGAGACTTTCCTAGTGTCCTACACCACTATGCCAACATTTTTCATCTTATAGATTTGGTGCTTTTATTGTATGAATTATTGATAAATTTTCATGCAGTTTTGTAATTTTTGGTTGTTGGTTTTTATTTTCTCATATTTGAGCCTTAATTTCTCATTTCTTATTATTTTTTGGTTAGGGTATTTTTTCAATTTTGTTATTTTTGACCTATTTCTCTCTTCATTTTTGGATTTAATTCTCTCATTTTGAGGAAATCTCATTTGTAGTAGTTGAAATATTGTTTTTACCTTTTAAAATCTATTTTCCATGAACTTCCCCATTTCTAGACTATGAAGCATTATTTTTCATTTATAAAACCTTGTTTCTAGAAAATAATATTGTTTAGAGGCTTTAATTTTTTCTTTATGGGAAACAATTCTACAAGTTATCTTTTTTCAATCTAGGTCAGATTGCCCTGTTAACACATCTTTTAGCATTTTAAAGGACTTTATGGGGTCTTAATTCATAAGTGAATATAATATATTGATATTTTTATGCCTTTAGTGAATCTATTCAATATGTTTTCTATAGAGTTGAATGATTGTCGATATGTGCTTCATTTAAAAAAAATAGAATGGGTATTTGTGAACTTTTGTGTCTCGTAAATGAGAGTACATAGCTTGATCTAGGTTCCTTATTAGATGATGACCATAGAGTGATTCACTAGTTTAGATCAAGTCACTTATTACATATGCGTAAATATTAGATAAATAAAGGCTTGTTGACTAGTCTTGTCAAGAGATGGAGCTCAAAGAAGACATCCTTCATCTCTTTGTAGGTGAGATTACAATTACACTAAACAATGTGTGTCAAATCCTTGATATTCCAACTATTCATCAGATCATTTATTGTAACCACAATATATCTGAGGGGATATATATTCTACATCAAGTGTTCCAATATGATTATATTTCTTGTTGGACTATCACTTGGGAGCAAATGGAGGTTTCCTATACACAAATTTTATCAATTTTTGTTAGTTTGATTATTGGTTTTCTTATACCAAATAAGTTCTTAGGGATTCAAATGTGGCTAGAGCAGATTGTTAGAGATTTTATATAGAGACCACATTGCCTTTCCTAGGGTTCGTATATATTTTCTTAGTTATACTATGAGTTATACTAGGTGGTGTATGATCATTTCTATTGGTTTTCTTCTATTTTAGATTAGGGATGGGAGTACTCTCACATTTCAAAGCCCATGGTTGTGTAATCTAAACAACCAGAGGATTCTTACTTACATATGTATAGTGGTTTCATAGTGCAATATTGTTTAGGACAATAAAAAATGTGGAATCATGTTCTAGGTGACTTGACCACACTAGATTGTAGACCTTATTTAGATTGCAATAACTAGAGACATATTCCTTATGTGTTCATAAATTTAGATATCTAATTAGCGAGACTTGGTATGTTGCTAAGAATTTTATAATTATAAGGATACTAAGGTAGTATGTATGAGTACACAACATGCTCTAGGGTGCTACAAAATATGCCAAATCACAAGAGGCTAAGCCATTATAAGGTCCACAAATTCAATTGAAGGTTTCAGAGGAATATATCTATTTGATTCTTATAATATAGGATTATGCTTTAGATATAGTTTATATAATGATGATAGTTGACAATGCATAGTATCTAGCACACCATTTTAAACTAACTTCACTTAAGAAGAATATACCTGTGATTGATGGGAGTATTAACTATGAGGAAGATGGTGATAGTGGATGATGAGGGGAATATTTCAAGGTTGGGAGTTACATGTAATATGATCTAGTAGGAGAGATGGAGGAAAAGATAGTGGTAAAGGTGGAGAAGGGATGGGGAATCGTGGATGATTTTTTGGATAGATGGAAGGAGAGGCGATGGTGGAGGACTTGGAGTAATCTATGGAATTATTGTGATGGTGATGATGGGAGTAATTCTAGGAGAGTGAGAGTGTGATTCATTCCACTCTTTTTTGATCCAATTCATTTGTTCAAGAGATGAAGATTAGAGGATCTCATTGATGCACCACAATAGGTTTTATTTCCTCTACAAATGGAACCACATGAGGTTATTAAAGTTTAGGGTGAATAGGGTGCTTCAAGTTATTTGGGTGATATTATTGAAATATTGAGATAGAAGTGTGCCTAGTTTATTAGACATATATTAGAATTGAAGGATCAGGTGACAATGTTTACCACCAAGTGAGAAAAAGAAATGTATGGTTCTTATAGAGTGCAGGATGACATTGCATGTCATTGTAGTGAAAAAAAAATTTATTAGGAATCTTACTTTTTAATAGTTCAAGATCATGTGAAAAGAGAAACTACCTATTCTTATCTTATTTCTCAGTAATAGGTTATTCCTCATTCTCTTGGTAGATCGGGTACATCTTCACCTAGTCCTAGTCTAAATGCTAGTAGCCATACCTTATTTAGTTAAAGTCCCTTCTTGATTTGTTAATAAAACATATTTTATATGATGATATTTTATATTGGTTATTTATTTTAGCACTTAGAAATTTATGATGACACATCTCATATATTGATCTCATTGTACCAACACTATAACATTTATGATATGTGCACACACATATGAGATGTACTATCTCTATGATCTTCTTACATGATTAATAAACATTCTCTTTTCCTTTTTTTCTTATGAGATGGATGCATGAAACGTTATTTTATATGATGATCTATGATGTATTCACATTAAGGGTGAACCCACAATAGTGGGTTACACTTTTTTGGAGGAAGAAATTCCTCCAAAAAAGTGCACCCACCAATTTTTGCCTCTAGTAATTTCCATAGAAAGTACAAAAAATTCAATAGAAACTTTTTTAGTTTATATTAAAACTAATTAAATAAATAGTTTTGATCGAAAGTAAGCACTCATGCTAGTTTTGGTTGAAACTAGTGTCATAGTTTGAATTGAAACTACTAAGATAGTTTTGATAGAAACTACTAAAACACATGTGGGGTATAAAAACTCCACCACCGACCCAAAAAATCACTATCAAATATAGGTGTGATGAGTATTGATTGGAACAATGGGCAAGTGTGGCATCTGACTCATCAATGGTCGAATCAAGTATGGAATTTCATTTTTCTTATCCTCCCTAATATTTTTAATTAGATTTAATATGTTTTCTTTTGAAAATTTTATTGCATATATATACATACATTTTATATAGATATATATTATGTATATATGTATATACACATATATGATATGTGTAAATGCATATGTGTATGTGTGTGTGTACATACATACATACATATATACACACATATATGCATTTATATTGTGGATATACGTACTCTCTAATTTTTAATGTTTGTGTTTATTTTTATGTATGTATGTGTTTTTAATATGTTAATTTTAAATGCATATGTATGTTTAAATTAATCTATTATTTTTTAATGTGTGTGTATATATATATTTATGTTTACATGCATACATACATGCATACACACACATGTATATATGTGCATGTGTATTTCATACACATTTTACATGTACACATTAAAAAAATAAAATTAATACTTGACCTAAATTACACAACTTAAACTAAAAACTTTAAATGATAACCCTAAATTAACAAAGTGAACACAAAATTATAACCCTAGAAATATAAATAACTTTCACATAATTTGAAACCCCTTAAAAACATTGTATTGAAGTATAACAAATAACATGACCCTAGGTCCCTAGGACCCCAAGTTAAATTTATGCATATAAACTAGAACTTGTAGTTTATAAATTCATGTGATCGATTGATGATAGATTTTGATATTATCCCCTTAAGCCATAATTTTAAGATCCATTTCAATATTTTCATATAGAAATTTCAATGTTCAATTATAGATTCTCCTCTAGGTTAATTGTCTATTTTAATAAAGACTAGTAGACAGGGTGGTTACTATTTACAGGAACTTGCTATTTTTAGCAAGTTTTTCATACGAGCTCAAAATGTTCTCATTTTCTACATGAAGGTTCATTTTAGAGTTGTAAGCCTAACATAAAAATCTCATTGCTCCAACTTAAGTATGAGAGAAGTTATTATGGATTTTTGGTGGAAAATTTTTTAGAAAAATCTTCAGGCTCACTATTGGAGGCCTTAGAGTGCTCGGATGAGGTCCAAAAACTTGACGAAAGGGTGCTTTTCTAGTTTTGAGTCTATAAAGCGGGAGCTGGCATTTATGAAAAGTGGTTATAATAGCCAATCAAAGCAACAATTTGAGAGTTATGGCCTTCCAAAGTTGGGCTACCCAAAATATCTAAAATAATTTGTCAAAGATGTATTTAGCCAACTCTATATGTTTTGTTAGGGTATGTCGGCCCTAGGTATTAAGTTTGAGCATCTACCACCTTCCTAAATGACATAAAATTGTCTATTTAAAAAATGCCTAAATATTGTCTATGACAACTCTAGGTGGTAGTTTGCAAAGCTTAGTCTTGCAGATTACTATAATGAAGGCACCCATGTGGGTTAGCATATTGTACTTGTGAATTCTATAATTCTACATTTTCGGTGCAATAAGAAGTCCATATTTTGTTCTCAAATTTATTGTTATTTCTTTTTTTCTATTATTGTTTATGATATTGAGGGAAGCACCCTTCACCAAGTGGTATCAAAGCTAGAGTTCTTGAGTGTGTGGACAAATCACCAACTATGAGGTAGTTCACACTAGGACTGTAGTTTAGGTTGAGTGTGTAGATATATTACTGATTGTGAGATAGTTTGCACTAGGAATTCAATGAGAGTGAGAAAATGTCTCCATGAAGAGAGCATGGTGGAAGAGTTGTAGGTGCTACACCTGATGGTTTTAGAGCCCTCCAAAGACAAATGCAAGCATTAGAAGAACAAGTGTGTAGAGGAATAAATCTTTTCATAAGAGATGAAAGCAAGGATGAGGCTAGAATAGTAGTCAAAACTAGAGGGGAAACAATTCCAATCATTTCCATGATTAGAAAAATAGAGATCAAATAGAAATAGGTAGAGGACAAGGATCTAGGAGAGGAGGCTTCCATGGGAAATGTTTTCACTATAGAGAAGAAGGGCATAGAGCATTTGAATGTTCCTAGTGCCAAGGAAGGATAGATCAAAGTACAAAAGGCTAGGAAAAAGTTGCATATTTTGATGAAGATATTAGATCCTCACATTCTAAAGATGCTAAAAGAGAATAAATCCTAATTAATAGAAGAGTCTTACAAAGCAGTGAGAATGAACCTAATCAAAGAAGGAGCTTGTTTCACACAAGGTGTAGATGTGAAGAAAAGTGTTGTGATGTGATCATTGATAGTGGAAGTACTAACAATTTGGTGTCAAAAATGATGGTCACCAAGTTGAAGCTAAAGAGACAAAAATACCCACATCCATACAATATTGCTTGAGTGAAAGATGACCACAAGGTCATGGTCAATGAGCAGTGCTCAGTAAAGTTCAAGATTGGAAGCTACTAGGATGAGGTACTTTTTGATATCATTCCTATGGACATATGTCATATATTTTTGTGTAGGTCGTGGTAGTTTGATAGACATGTTGTACACGATTGACAAGCAAATACCTACACTATAACCAAGGATGGAGAGAAACATAAGTTGAAGTTGTTGAAGGATAAAGAAGAAAAGGTATGTAGTGCTGCCATAATATGTTTTGTTGATGGAAAAGAGTTTCTCAAAGGTATGAAGCATGATCATATGTGTTTTTCTATAATTCTAAAAGATAGTAAAGAATAAGTAGAGGAGGCACCTAAAGAAGTTGCAGATATTTTGGGTGAGTTTTATGATATTGTATTAGATAATGTACCTAATGGATTGCATTTTGGGATAACTAATGCACCAAGCACTTCCATGTGGCTCATGAATGAGGTACTAAAGGAGTTTTTGGGTAAGTTTTTCATTATTTAGCTAGATGATATTTTGATCTTTAGTAAGACATGGGAGGATCATTTGGTCCATATTCACAATGTGTTTGATAAGATGAGGGAAAAAAAGTTGCCAATAAACCTGAAGAAATGCAGTTTTGTAAAGGAGTTGGTGTACCAAGGATTTTTACTCTCGTCAAAAGGTCTAAAGATGGACCTAGAGAAAGTGAAGGCTATCCTTGAATGGCCTACTCCAAGGAGTGTGACAAAGGTAAGATCTTTTCATGGACTGGCTAGGTTTTATAGAAAGTTTATAAGAGGTTTAGCAATATTTTTGGACCCTTGATTGAAACAATGATAGGGGATAGGAAAGAATTTAAGTGGACTATAGGAGCAAATAAGAGTTTTAATCTATTGAAATAGAAAGTTACTGAGTAACCTATTTTAGCACTTCCTTATTTTAACAAGGTGTTCCAAGTAGATTGTGATGCTAGTGATACTGTAATAGAAGCTATTTTGAGCCAAGAAGGTAGAACTATTGCTTATTTTAGTGAGAAATTGAATGATACAAAAAGAATATAATTTTTTTATCATTGGGAATTTTATGCTATAGTTCAAGCATTGAAGAAGTGGAGACACTATCTTCTTCCTAAGGTTGTTTTCTATACTGATAATCAAGCTTTGTAATATTTGAATAGTCAAGGAAAATTAAACCAAAGGAAGTTGAAGTGGGTTGAGTTTTTGCAAAGTTATACATTTATTTTGAAACATAGGAGTGGTAAGTCTAATAGAGTTATAGATTCTCTTAGTAGAA
The DNA here is from genome assembly GCA_028749045.1 of Cupressus sempervirens. Classification (NCBI taxonomy): domain Eukaryota; kingdom Viridiplantae; phylum Streptophyta; class Pinopsida; order Cupressales; family Cupressaceae; genus Cupressus; species Cupressus sempervirens. Next base: position 463,061,453 of record CM053790.1, read on the forward strand.
GACAAATTTTCCTAACAAAAATGTAGATAGAAGTGGTTGGGTTCAAGGAACTCAATACTTTGTATCTAGATGATCCTAATTTTGGTGAAGGATGGAAGGCTTGTACAAAACTTGTTACACTTAATAGGACAAAGTGATTGGACTTCATTATCCAGGATAGTATGTTGTTCAAAGGAAGCCAATTGTGCATTTTCATAGTTTCTATGAGAGAGAAGTTCATTAAGGAGAAGCATAGTGGAGGATTGGCTAGACATTTTGGTAGGGAAAAATCATATCTTTGGTTGCTGAGATTTATTACTGGCCATAGTTGTAACAATATGGGAAGAATTTTGTACAAAGTTGCAGAGTATGTTAGATGGAAAAAGTGTAAAGCATAATATAGGGTTGTATCCGCCATTACATGTACTAGAGAACCTATGGGATGATGTAAGCATGGATTTTGTTCTTGGATTACTAAGGACATAGTGCAGGAATGATTCTATTTTTTTGGTGGTTGACAGATTTTCAAAGATGGAACATTTTATTCCTTGTAAGAAGACTAGTGATGTTGTTCATGTGGTAGAGTTATTTTTTAGAGAAGTAGTGAGACTACATGGTTTGCCAAAGAGTATAGTTTTAGATTGAGATACCAAATTTTTTGGGTATTTTTGGCATACATTATGGAACAAGTTGAAGATAGATTTGAAGTTCATGTCATCCACAAACTGATGGACAGATAGACATTGTAAATCATAGTTTGGGAAACTTGCTAAGGTGTTTGGTTGGAGACAAACCAAAAGGATGGGACTTGATTTTATCGCAAGCAAAATTTGCATATAATAATTCTATCAATAGGAGTACTAGTAAATCACCATTCCAAATTGAATATGGGAGTAGTCCCAGAAATGATTTTGAATTGTGATAGTTGGATAAAGGAGAGATAAGTAGTGTCAAAGCTGAAGAATTTGCTAAACATTTGAAAAGCATCCATGAGGAGGTGAGGAAGCACATCATAAAGATGAATACATAGTACAAGGCTAAGGAAAATCTAAAAAGGAGTATAAGATATTTCATTTTAGAGATGAAGTCATGGTTCATTTGAAAAAGGAGCATTTTCTAGTGGGTACATATAATAAGCTGAAGATGAAGAAGTTTGGACCATGCAAGATAGTGAAAAGGCATGATTTTGGAAATTCTTATAAAGTGGAGTTGACTATTGAATTGAATATTTCACCTGTATTTAACATTTTAGATTTGACATAGTATTATGAAGGAGGTAATGGGGATGAAGTTATAAAAGTGCAATGGAGTATTCCAGTAGCTAGTTTGGATACAAAGGAGATTAAGGAGATATTGGATAGTTGTGTTGGAAAAAGTACAAGGAATAGAACTTATGAGGAATACCTAGTCAAATGGAAAGGGAGGCCAGTATAGGATTTATCATGACTAGCAAGAGAGGAGGTTAACCATGTTGGTTTTCCTCTAAACACCTGAGATGTGACAGAGTCACTTCTCAAATTACCTCGGGTGTTTGATGTAGGAGCATCTTGTGTGTAAGAGCAATCTTGCATCACCCAAAAAAAATTTCCTTTTCAGTCTTTTCTATTTTAATAAGGATTAGTAGACATGGTGGTTACTATTTCTAGGAACTTTCTATTCTTAGTAAGTTTTTCATATGAGCTCACAATGTTCTCATTTTCTACATGAAGGTTTATTTTAGAGTTGTAAGCCTACCATAAAAATATCATTGCTCTAGCTTAAGTATCAGAGAAGTTATTGCAGATTTACAATGAAAAATTTGTAGAAAAATCTTCAAGCTCACTGTTGGAGGCCTTAGAGTGCTCGGATGAGGTCCAAAAACTTGATGGAAGGGTACTTGTGCACTTTTGAGCCTGTAGAGTAGAAGTTGGAATTTCCAAAAAGTGGTTATAAAAGCCAATAATAGTAATGGTTCAAGAGTTATGGCCCTCCAAAGTTGGGATACCTGAAATATCTAAAATAATTTGTCAAAGATGTATTTAGCTGACTCTATATGTTTTGTTAGGGTCTATCGGCCTTAGGTATTAAGTTTGAGCATCTAGAACCTTCTCGGGTGGCACAAAATTGCCTATTTAAGAAATGCCCAAACATTGTCTAGGAAAACTCTAGGTGGTAGCTCGTAGCTTAGGCTTGTAGATTACTATAATGAAGGCACCCATGTGGATTAGTATATTGTACTTGTGAATTCTATAATTACACATTTGTAACATGAATAAGAAGTCCATATTTCATTCTCACATTTGTTGTTATTTCTTTGTTTCTGTTATGGTTTACGATATTAAGGGGAGCACCCTTCATCATTAATGAACATCCTAAACTAGTACCCATTTACACACATTTATGAACTATCTACATGACCTTTAAGTTTGCATAATTATGATGGATTAAGGTTTAATTTTATGTTATCTTAGTTTAGGACATCTTATTCTATGACCCTTTAATTTATTATGATCTAGCTTGATACTTGCTTAATTTTAGATTCTCTCTTTTTAATTCATCCTATTAAGATCTAGTTCCCTATGACTTAGATATGTATCTTTGTCCACCCATGTGAAACTACCTAATCAACAACTATGACCTTATAGAACCCATTAATTTATCCACTTCTTATTACCCTTTTAGCCCATCCATAAAGTTTTATTTCAAGGGGTGATAATGGGTCATGGGACCCTTTATGGTTGTAACTCAAGTTATAATGCATTAAGATGATCCCTTAGTAAGACCCCTTAAAGTACATCATACCTTTAAGGTCCTAAAAAACAACTCTAACAAAGAACATGACCATAGACCTCCCTAGGTCCCTAGGACCCCTTTAAATGTACACATGCATGTTTATATGAACTAGAGACCATGGAACTTGTAGTTTAGATATTCATGTGATCCTGATGTATGTTTGATTTTGTAATTTTGCGCATGTGTCATCCTAATTAGGACCAAGAATTACTGCAAGTAGATCCTTATATGTAAACACACACATGAAGTTACCACATGATATATTGACTTAAAGATAATCCTCTTAATATATCCTATATTTCATATGTTTGATTTTATATTCTCCCCAAGTAAGCCATTATTTTAGATTATCCCTTTAAGACATCCTTTTAGGACCCCTTTATGCATGCATGTACATGATATCAATATGTTCAATTCATGTTTAGGACTTACGATACTATGTATGTTCATTTCATGTATGTATATGACTTATATGCAAGAACATATTCATTTCAAGTTTGGGAAGTTTAAGTATACATTATGTATATGCACATGTGTATATGTTCATTTAATTTTTAGGACTTAAATGCATGCATTCTCATTTCATTTTTTTAAATATATTTCATACATGTGTATGTTCATTAATGTTTTAGGACTTATATGTTTACAAGTAAATTTGATACATGTGCATGGTCATTTCATGTTTAAAAATAACTTTGATTCATGTGTATATGTTAGTTTCATGTTTACCTAACTTGTGTGTACATTCATTTCACATGTACATGTGACTTACATGCGTACATATGCATCATTTTGTGTTTTGGATTTTTAGTTTCTAATATGTCATTTTAATAAATTTTAGGTTTCCTAAATGTCATTTTAATAAATGTCAGCTTTAAACATACACAAATAATATAGAGCTTGACACATGTTGGATCAACAACCTCCTATCCCCCTCAAGTACTAGACTATCCCACACCCCCCCCCCCCCCCCCCAAAAAAAAAAAAAAAAAAACAACCTATTCAATCGGATGAAGTATATGGTTGCCCTCATTAGGAGATTCAAAGACTTTAGGAATCCCTAACTAGTGGCACATGCTCTAGCATGTATAGTAGTACATACCAAAGTGTTTTACACATAGACTTAACTAAACTTGAGATAAGATTCATGGTGCTACTCCATATGTTGCACATACCATACAAAATGTCCTCAAGAGTAAGAGACGAGAGGTATCTTTTGGTCTTTCTCTATAGGAGGTATAGGGCTTAGTGCCTAAAGAGACTGTGAAGAGGGATTATTTCCCTCATTATCTTCCACAAAATTTTGTGAAGGGGTATTCTCCCCTTAAGTGTATAGATCCACAGATGGATCAATTGATATACCCATTCTTTCTTTCTACTCATGGTCATTATCCAAATAATGACCAGATTCCACTCTATTTTACACAATAACTTTATGTCAAGGTTCACTTATGTAGGGTGGTGAATTACACTAATTTACAAAGGCATTTAGGACAAGGGGATGGTTGACTAGCTAATAGGTAGTTGGGTTGTTATCCACATACATATAGGGCAATTTTTAGAGTGAGGGCATCAACTATTTCCCATGTATTAGATCCCACATCCAATGGGGCTATGTATAACACCCATTTGGAGGGGGTGATTCATAGAGTTGGAGAGATTGTTGTAGCTATCTAATCCATATCAAGTAATGAGGTTAGCAAGTATTTGACATCTCAAAGGAATTTTAAATCAATGTCTAATGCTTCATCTTCAATAGACTTGTATAGTGTAGCATACATCCCTTCACTGGTTAGAGTTGTTAGCCACGGAATGATAGGGTGATTATTAGAGAGACGCCATTAGCTATTTCCCATGTATTAAATCCCTCATCCAATGTGGCTATGTGTAACACCCATTTGGAGGGGGTGATTCATGGAGTTGGAGAGATTATCATTGTTTTCTGATCCATATTGAGTGATGAGGTTGGCAAGTATTTAATATCTCAAAGGAATTCTAAATCAATGTCTAATGCTTCATCTTTAGCAGAATTCTATAGTGTAGCAGACATCCCTTCACTGACTAGCTTGGAGAGCCTCACTAGAGTGTTGACATGAGATACTATGATTGGTTTGCTTGATAATCTATTAGATTCATATAGATTCATAGTAACGCATCATGGCATACCCATATCAGATGTTCAAGCTCATGTGGGTAGTATTAGGGTGTATCATTAGCCACATTCCTCTCATCACTCAAGTGGTGGTCATGGTGGTTAGGGTACTTTTTAGTGGTGAATATTTGTAATTTTGTAATTTAAAAAAAAAAAAAAAAAATTGGTGTAGGACATGCTCAAAGTTTAGATGTGGGCCATGGTGATGTTGACTTCAACTTGTTGACCATAGGATGGATGCACTTGATCTTTAATTTAATTACACATGTTTGATCTAATTTAAGTTAAATACATGTTTGATAATTTCATTTCTTTCCTAATTTGGACAAGTACTTTGGATATGTGGATATAACATACATAATTTATGTCCTAATATGAATATGTGTCCTAATTAGTTACATAAATCATAATTAGTTACTTAAATCTTAAAGAGTAAATATATAGTTCATCTCTTTAAGACCAATATTCTAATTTGTTTCCCTTGAAAGACATATTCTAATTAGTTACATGTGCTAATTTAAATAATTTAAAGATAAAAAACACAATTTGAACTTGAGTCTAGTTAAATGAAAGAGTAAAAGTTTGATTGTAATGTATGTCATCCCCTTAACACAAGTCCTAATTTCATCCCCTTTAAGAATTTTAAAAAAAATTCTTCACCTAAAGACATATGTCCTAATTATTTCAATTCTAATAAAGGAGTAAAATTTGAACAATTAGTTACAAATCACAATTTAAACTTGACAAGTTAAGTGAAAGAGTAAAAGCTTGATTGCAATGCATGCCATCCCTTTAAGAAAAGTCCTAATTTCATCCCATTCAGATAAACATTAAAGTTTCTTCCCCTCAAGAAACATGTCTTTATTAATTCAACCAAATTTCAAACTAGTTCTAATAAAAGAGTAAAAGTTAAACAATTAGTTATAAATCACAATTTGAACTTGGTAAGTTAAATGAAAGAGTAAAAGTTTGATTAGAATGTATGGCATGACCTTAAGACAAGTCCTAATTTCATCCCCTGAAGACACATGACCTAATTAGTTCAACCAAATTTAAAATTATTCAACCAAATTAAAAATTGTTCAAATTGTTTAACCAAATTTCAAATTTCAAATTTCAAATAGTTCAACCAAATTTCATGCATAGTTCAAGAAAATATGCTTGCAACTACAAGTTATTTCTATCTCGTATCAAGTGGGTCAACTCATTGTTGGATGACATGTAATATTTTCCTGTGATCATCAATATCAAGCCTCCACTTACATATTCTAGGTCATTTGACTAGATGGAGAGTAAGACCATTGGTAATTACATGGTTACTATACTGATAAACCTTGTTGTTAGGTCGATAATTAGTGAAATCAATCCCATTTTTAAGTATACTTCTTTGCTTCAAATATGTTCCATGTACAAAAATAGAACTTGCATACAAATTTTAAAATTATTATAAATTAATTACTTACTAAATATGTGTACACATATCCATGTACATAAATCCAATAAGTAAATAAATTTGAGTTCATAAAAAATATAGATGTATACATTCAACTATACTAACCTATGGGAAACATAATTCCATCACTTATTTCAATCTTTGTTAGCTACTCTCTTTCCATGGTGCAACAAAGTAGATAATAGCTAACATCTTCTACACTTTCAAATTCTACAATGAGTACAAAAACATTGCCTGCACAAATTATATGTATAAATTCCATGTACATGAGTATAAATTATAAATTAAACACAATTATGAAACAAATATGTATATACATACATACCAACTCTGATCAATCATGAAATATGGTTTTAATCACAAGAAATCAATGGATATCATCATATTTTTCATCCTTATACTCATTTTTATTACTAACATCTAGTGGCAACTATTCATAAATAAATTTAGCCTTCCAAAAGGAATACAAAATATGACTCAAAACGCTCAAATGGAAGGACAACAGCTAGTAACAATTGGATGAATTATCATTTATTGATGTCTCTCCTTTGAATTGAGAGGTACAACTCCCTCCAAGAAATATTTTTAGTAAATTAGATAAGCAGGTATGTCTTTAACCAGAAGACACAAAGGCATATTAACACCCACACATTAACACAAAATATGTGTGGTTATCATATTTATGGATTGAACATAGAGAGAAAGATCAACATACACCTATAAGATTATTTATCAAACCTTTCACATTACAAAGGAAATGAAAAGGATTAAATGACTTATATTCTATAAATGATGCCATTATGAACCGACTGATCCATAATCACATAACTACTTGATATAATAGTGAAGAATTGTATCTAAAATAGGAAATAAATGACCACAAGATCCTTTTTAACTAGAAAAATGAATGCACATACATAATATCTAACACATCATATTCCTCTTTATTTTATAAACATAGCAAAACAACCTCAATACTACTCTACCCTTGCTTTTACAATCAATTTGCATAATATGAAATTAACTATCCCCATTTCCCTGTTACAATTCTCTAAAATTATTCTCCCTTCCTTGGCCTTAAGACCCTCAGTAGAAAAATATGAAACCCCCATGCATTAATAATTTTACAACAAATAATGTTTTTCAATTACATTTTGGTTCCTTTAACTATTTCTTGGAAATCCTTTTGATTATTACCATGAATAATCTCCATTTTATCACTTTTTGAAACTTTCATATTTCACCCATTTTAAAGTCACATGGAGAGAAACAAATATTTTTACCAAATTAAAATGTATTCCATATGTAATCTTGGATAGGTGGCATATGTTGATGATAAATTATTGTCATCTTAAAACTTGCATTGATAATTTACACAATGTTTCACTCTAACAATCATAACTTTTGATCTGTGAGGCATTTTGAAAAATAGATTGGAGAGAATTCAGATAATTAGGTTTCCCCAAACATATAAAAAGTTTAGTTAAATATAAAGCTAATATTAGATGTTTTCCCACCCTCCCCCAACCCCCAAAAATATAAAATAAAACACATGACTATTTTTCTAGATTTTAGAAAAATCATGGTTGTTGGTCTACTTGAAAGACTCTTATACAACCCATTATAACTTTTGATTATGGTCATATTTATTAAGTCCCATCATTTATTATTTAGAAAATTTGGTTATGGAAAACATATCCAAACATTAGAAATGTCCAACAATGGAGCTAAAAGTTATGCCCCTCCTACAATAAGATCCAATAGGTTTAGTTTTAGAAAAAATGTTGTTACAAGTTGTTGCTATTAAAAATGGATAGTTTGAACCTACACATCTGAACCTTTTAACTTGAACTTAAAAAATTGAAGTTTTGAACTATGATTATTTTGAACTACATTCATGGTTTGGAGATCTTGATTCAAATTTGGATTGCAAAACTCAACTTAGATCTGCTCTTCCAAACCAATGAACTTGAACTTGAACTATGTGGTTCAAGATCCAAGTTCAATACCTCTAGCTAATAATATCCCAATCATAACTTCATAAATCTATCACTAGAAAAAGTATTTATAATTCATGAGAGTGTTTGGAAAATATTCTCCATGGGGCTCAATTTTTAATGTTTAAAACTTGGGTGCTGAAAGTAGGTTAACAACTGGTTCTGACTAGGGACATAGATAATCTAGAAATCTCTGACATAATACTAGTATCTAGCCATTAGGGAAATTGAATTTGCACAAAGAAAGTAACAAGAGACTACTTGTAGAGAGGGGAGCAAGAAAACACACCAAAACAACTAGTAGGCTAAAACTAAACATCAACAAAGGACCAACTAAACTAGACTAGCAACCAAAACTAAACTACACACCACAAAAACTCAGACAGATAAAAGTTATTCACAAATATATATAGGTGAGAAGATCTCACCATAGAATTGGAAACAAGAAAGACTTACACAAAACTATTTACTGACTATGAGAAGAAAGAGCCTTTTCAAACCAATAGGTCAACTAAATACAACCTGCATGTGACCAACTCCTTATTTTTACAAAGCAAATTGAATGTGTACAAGAACCTTATGGATCTATATTCAAATCCAAACAACCACAACTCATCATAGACCTCTTCCTTTACTTGAGTTCCTAGCATGGAGTTCTTGAGACCATCTCCAACTAGTGGCTTAAAAAATTAGGCTCAAACATCTTCACAAAGAAAGTCATATCATCCATATGATTAGCATTTGCAAGAACCCACTTTTTTGAAGAAATTTCAATGTTAAGAGCATCTTTAAAAAAGGAGTATAGTTCATCCATTATAGGATTGACATTGACTAGACTAGTCTCATCATATTTTGATTCAACCAAATCTAAAAACTCTTTATCCTGAATGAATGCACTAATCAAATCAATATTTGGATTTTTACCTTTAAGATCCTCTTGCTTGATTGTTGATAAGAACCCTTCAATAATATCTTTTTCATACAAAGAATCATTATCCAATCAAGTTGATGCTGATCTAAGTTGTAACCTTTCAACATCTTCATCATTCTTCAGTGTTGCATCAACATCTTCATCATTCTTTAGTGTTGCATCAATCTCAAATTTGTTTCTTCCCCCTAAGTTGTTAGACTCTAAAAAGATTACAACCAAGCATGATTTAGTTTCACTTTTAGCATTAAAAAACTCATATAGGGAAAAGACTCTATAGTAGGATGATTTAGAGAACTATAATCATCTTCATCTCAAGTAGAAAATAAAACTTCAAATTCTGATTGTACATGCATATCTTCCATCCTTGTTGATGCTTAATTTCTACAAGGTTGCAACATTTATTTCTCTATAGATAAGAGTGGTCTCTTTATGGTTTCATCTTCACAAGGGGTGCCTCTTAGGATTTTTGGTGATCTTTGATGCTTATTTTCCTTAACATAATCATGAGCATGTTCTTCATTTTCTTTGGGAATCTCCTTTCCAACCAGAGTTTTAGATTTATAGGGCTACCTTTCAGGGAATAATTCCAACTCACTTCCATCACAAGTTTCATTAGAAGAGCATAAAATAAGCTCATCTTGCAAGGAAAAAGATTTCAAAATATGATCTTTACATTCATCAAGTACTGACATCAAATTAAAATTTTCACACTTCAGAAGCATAGAAATCTAAAAAAATTCATCCTCTAGATGTGTTACAACAAGATAATCTTCTAAATTTTTTAAACTAAAAATCTCAAAGTCTAGAAGGAAAACAAAATTATGTACAACATTTTCTTTCAGACTCACCATATTTCCAAAACCTTATTCATTTAGACTCACCCATGCTTTCTCTTTGTGAGGCTCTGAGGTTTCTTGATGAACTTCTTGCTCACTCATAATAAGGTTTTTATATGAGAGGGAAGATATCTGAATAACTAGAGCCTCTTCATCACCAACCTCTACTTCTTCTTCAAATTACTTCACTTTTATTTTAATTTATTTGAGGTCTTTTATCTTGTAAAATCATGACACAAACTTCTCCAAAATAGAGCAAAATTGTGGTCATCTTCAATGCCGAGGTTTGTTTTCATGGCATATGAAATACTTTCTTTGTAGTGTGCCCAGAAGTCTTGCAACACTTTGTCATTCATGTAGATGATATCCAAGATGGTAGGGTTAGGTCTCATCTTCTTTATGACGTTTTTATCTCACATGGTCATTCCATAAAGTTGATAGTATCCTAGACATAGAGGTAGAATGAAAACTGGGCAACCAAATGTTAGGCACTAATCTTTTCTTCCAATTCCCTAGCCAAGTCACCAAACATTTGTTAGTAAATGGATTTTTCCTTTGAAAAGAAATACAAATATGAATCAAAATTTTTGAATGGAAGAACAAAATATACTAATAGTTGGATGAGTTATCATTAATTGATAACTCTCCACTAAATTGAGAGGTATAGCTCCCTACAAGAAATATTTTCAATGAGTTAGATAACTAGGTATGTCTTTAACCAAAAGAAATGAAGGCACATTAACACCCACACATAAACATGAAATGAGTGTGGTTATCATTTTATGTATTAAACATAGAGAGAAAGATCAACAAACAACCCTAAGATTTCTTATCAAACCTTTCACATTACAAAGGAAATGAAAAGGATTAAATGACTTATATTTTGCAAATGATGCCTTTATGAACCAACTAATCCATAATCACATACATACTTGATATAATAAGATAGACCTATATCTAAAATAGGGGGAAAAAGACCAAAAGATGCTTTTAAACCAAAAAATTGAATACATAGACCATATGATGTAGGGAAAGATGGGGAAATAACTAGGGCCAATGGCACACCCAGCTCTTCGAACCACCCTGCAAGAGTTAACACAACAAAAGAAAACACAAAAAAAAACAACCAAAGAAGGAAGAAAAGTAAAACACTTTTATTGATTCTTCAAATATTCAACATACATGCCTATTTGTAAGGCCTTCTAGGTTATGGCCAAATGAAAATACATTCACATTCAAAGTTCCAATAGCAAGTTCACACTTTCCAATTTTGCTCTGTAATCCTCTTCAAAACTACCTCCCTAACTCTAAGCCTAAACACTCTATATATAATTGCCAAAATGGCTTATAGTTCATTCTAGAACATTATGTAAGAGGAAGGCCAACCAAAAAATGGTTTGGACACATCCCAAGAAAACATCTTAACATAAATATTGTGACCAAAAGAAATCTCGCAAGTTGGCTCACACAAATCACATCCAAATGCTGACACTTAGCATAAATAAGAAAACTCGGCACATGAAGGGTCACTCAACATACACTGTGTAACTCGACACATGAAGAGTCACTTGGAATACCCTAGGTAACTGTAGTGCCTACCCCTAGTTCGCATTTATGTTATCATTGCCAAACTCTTTTAGGCCAATTTTATGCTTATGATTAGTAGCATTGTTTTGATATTATCAGATATTGTTTTACATTTAATTGATTTATGATGAGATTAGTCGATACTTTATACTTCATGTATGTATGATAATTATTATAGTATTTTCAATTATTGATGATAATTAGATAGATGGTTTATTATCCTATGCATTTTCTTATGGATACTTACCCCATACTACATGCGTATGGTGTGCATTTTTGTTTTTTTATGTATGGTGTTTCTAATGTGGTTAAGGAAGGGAGTCATAGTCACCTACTAGTTAGGATCTACACAATGCACCACTTCCTTCCATTGCCTATTTAGCTTAGTATATATTGTGTTTGTACATGCATGGATTTTATGTAGATTGTAGGTACCAGGTATCGACTTCCTTGAATTGCCAGGATGAGTGTACCCTATCACATTATCTCAATGGTAAGAGAGGCAAGATAAATTCTTAAGTCCAAATCCCAAACCTTTAAGCCATTTGTCCTAGATAATTAGGACAAGTATCTAAGTTGTGTACCCTCCGAATGCATCAAATGACATTAATTTGTGATTATAACGCTTTAGTTTGATTTTGTATGTGTTTTTCTTTAATGAGTTTTCATATATTGCTTTATGAGTCTTTAGTGAATTTTCTATTAATTAAGTCTAATTAAAAGATTAAATTAATGATTGAATTTAATGGAAAATTATGATGATATTTTAATATTTAATTAATTAAAAAATTAATTAAATAAAAAGAATTAAATTTAAAGATGAAAGTTAAAATAATAAATTTAGAACATGATAATATTTATTTAATTTAATAATAATATATTTAGAGTTCATTTTTAAATAAATGCTAAATATTATTATTATTGAAGTCAATAAATATTTTATCAATTAAGTTTCAAAAATAAATTAAAAAGTGAAAATATATTAATTTATTAAAAGTTTTAAGTTCACATGATGCGTCATGAGATTAAAAGAAATTAATTAAAAAGATAAAACAACTAGATTTAATAAAGATATTTTATTGCATAAAGTGTGCATGGGATTAAAATTCAATAAATTAAATTAAAAAGAAGTCAAGTAAAAATTAAATAAAGTAATTTGATAATTTAATTAATGTGCATGGAGAAAGATAAAGAAAAGTTAATCAAGAGTTGAAGTCGATGAGCAAAGAGTTCTCTCAATTTAACGCACAATTAGTGCCTAATTTAAGGAGAGAACTCTTTATCTCAATTGGAGGGTTCATTTTTGGGGGACAGGAATGTGGACCACAGATTTTGGAGAGGGAAGAAATTTTTAGAAAGGAGGAGGTTTTGAGAGGGGAAATTTTCTCTACAGTTTTCTGAGGCATAGCGATTAGCATCAGTGTCCAAGTAGACGCTTGTGATTTTCACATATCTTAATACACTCTTTCTCTTTCCTGTTTTCATCATGTTTGTTAATGTTTGTCTAAATAATTCTCTATGAAAAATCTTTCAATCTTGTAATTTGGAATTTGGGCATGCATGTTGTTTTCATCTAGTTATGGAAAATTTAAATATCATTGCAATACTCCCTCAGTAGGATCAAAATTTGGAAATTAAATCAGGATTTGGGTTTGAATTAAAATGGAAGTGAGAAATTAAATTTGGGAAGGGTTTGATTCTAAAAATGAAAATCCTAGATTGAAAATTTGAATAGTTGATAGTGATTCTTCTATCAGACTATTTTGGAAATGATATAAAAAATAATTTTATATATATATATATATAGTCATTTCATTGGAGGGGAATTATTTATTTTAAATCTTTATTAAAAAAATTTTATTATAAATAAATAAATAAGTTATTATTAAACAAAGTTTAATTTTTTTTCATAAATGAATCTTTTTTTAAATTTAAAATAAAATAAAATAATATGTACTCCCCCTTTACATTATAATTTGTAGCCATAAATTCGATGGCAGTTGACACATCTATGCCTACGACTACAATCGTAGTATGATTATGGCAGCAGCCATAGGCTTACAACCACCTACAATTTATAATCACATGGGTATTTTGATTTTTTTTTTTTTTTTTTAAAATGTGTTAAATGTTATATTAATATATTTAATAATATATATATATTATTATTAAATGAAATTTTATTAACTGGTTTAATTTATTTATAAGTAATTAAAAATACAGTTATTAAAGTATTTAATTATTAATTAGTTTAATATAATATATATAATTCAATTAAAAATAATTAAATTTAATTTATTTAATAATGAGGGTTAGATAATAAAGTGGAGATTTTAATATTTGTCCTTATTAATTTGCAATTATTTTATTTGAAAACAAAATGAGGATCATTTTAATTATATATATATATATATATATATATATATATATATATATATATATATATATATATATATATATATATATATATATATATATATATATATATATATATATATATATATATATATATATATATATCCTTAGAGCATTTTAAGAGACATGACTTAATATATCAATGGGGGTAATCTTATATCTTAATTAAATAAATGAAGGAATTACTTAGTAGGGTAAATTTAGAATCCTATGTATTTGAAAACATACTTTGAAACGAAAAACTAATACCTTATATTTAACTCAGCCATGTGATTTCAAAACAAACCCAACTGTGAGACTATGATGTTGTCTATGTACTGTCTATGCTTTGGGGTCGAACTAGCTTTGACCAATCTTAGGTTGTTACTAGAGGCTTGGGGGTTATGTGTTGTGATGTAATGTTGATGTTTTGATCTTGATCTTTCTAAACCCAACCATGGAATGTGATGATATGCTCTATGATATGTTTGTATTTAATAATTGTTATTGCTTTCCAATGATCTTGTGTGACACTGAGATGAATGTATGACCTACTTGACTTAACCATTTTTGGAGTCCTTGATTAGTTATACTTGGGTTTCTTTCTAGTCGCCTTGATGGGACTAAAGTGTTTGCTATGTTCTTGATGATGTCATGCTGTGACATGTTTGACTTAACCATTTTGAGTCATTGATCAATATTATTGGGATACTTTCCAGTTGCTCATTGAGAACCAATGGGTATTGTGATTTATCTTGGGTTGCTTTCTAGTTGCTCATAGAGAGCTGATGTAATTATTGTGGATTATCTTTTGATGCTTTCCAGTCATTTGTGTATGACTAAGGTGATTTTTATATGATTATTGATTTGTGCTTTTATTGAGCCTATGATAGGTTATCTATATGCAGTGTCGGGAAGTGGCTTACAATTAGGGTTGAGGACCCTAAGTGGTTCCGAGGGTAACCCATTATAGGTTGTTTAATAAGTAAAAACATTATACTAAATGGGGATTAAAATGAACCTAATAAGAGTCTTTGTATGTTCTTGCCCATGCATCAAGTGCTAGTATAGACTAGGATGGGAGTAGAAAGAATGCTTGGTTGCAACCTTGGATACCGTAGTATGCCTTGTCAGTATGAGAGGATACTAGTGGCTACATAGGGAGCACTAGGGATCTTGGGGTCCTAAGAGATTGCTAGGGTCACTCCAAAGTGATTCATGCGATGACACTTGCCCACTTACATAGTAGGTTTCCTACATGTCTTGTGTGCCTCTGGGAATTAGATGTCGATCTATCTTAGGACCTTTGAGTTATATTGCTTTTAGGATTTCCTAGACTTAGAGAGTATCTTTTGATATGTGGTTTGATAACTTGTTTGGGACTTGAGACTATCTCCTCAGTGCAGTGGGAGTGGACCATTTAGGTTCCATGTGATCAGGTGGTAGTGGTTTTTCACTTTTACCATTAAGATTCGTCCATAGTCACCATGGATGGAGCTTCCTTATCTACATCTTCTTTCATTCTATATATGTATCATTATGATGGATAGTTATACTTTATGTTAGATGTATATATCTTTTATGATGGATGGATGTATCATGTATTGTGGATGGTTTCATTTATTTTATTGTACCTTGTATCATGGATCTGAAGAGGATGATGCATTTCTATTTCTACAAGTGTATATTCTTTTAGCCTTTCATACCCTATGACATGTACAATGGATGATTGAGCATTATGGATTTCATTTTCCATGAGGCATTTAGAACAAATGTATATTATGGACTTTTGACTTTTAATTATTTTTTCATATGGATGTGGTAGTTGTTAGACTTAGTATTAATTACATTTAAATGTAATTCAACATCATGGGATCCTTAAGAGATGTAACCTGTTATGTGTTCTTATAGATGATTGTATGTTGCTTCCACTACTATGTGTTTTTTGTGTATGTTTTATCTTTCTTGTTTAAAAAAAAATGTTTGGCAAACTTAGTAAAACTTTAGGTTTTTTCTTTTGGATCCCTTGGTAGGGCATTACAATAACTTGGCACATGAAGGAACACTTGGTCAACACTATATTGCTATAGTAACTCAGCAACAACTAAGTACTATAGTAACTCAGTACTAACTAAGTGCTACAATAACATGACACCAACTAAGTGCTATAGTAACTTGACACCAACTAAGTGCCACAATAACTCAACATCAGCTAAGTGCTATAGTAATTTAGCACCAACTAAGTGCTACAGTAACTTGGCACCAACTAAGAGCTATAGTAACTCGACATCCATTAGAGCTATAGTAACTTGGCATCAACATGCAGAATGAACAAAAATGAACAAGATAACAAGGTAACCTAGGATGCTCCTACATCAAACAATTAGGGTTGAAAGAAATGATTCTCTTGAATCATTGAGATGTCACAATCTGAGTTTAATCCAACTTAGATTGACAAATCCATGAAGCATCTTCAATAGTTCTATTCTTCCTCTTCACCAAATATTCATAGTAATATTTTCCTCTTGTGCTCTTGCCAACTCTTTGATCTAATATTTGTTCAACTTCTTTAATCTACTTCTTAGGATGATTTTTTGATACAACAACTTCATCCTTTGACACATGATACTTATACAAATTAGAAATGTTGAATATAGGATATATATCCATGTCATCAGGTAACTCAACTTCATAAGCATTACCACTGTCAAACTTCTTCAAGATCTTAAAAGGTCCAAATTTCTTCATCTTCAACTTACTATTTGTTCCAATAAGAAATTTTCCTTTCTTTAAATGAACCATTACCTCAACACCAACTTCAAAATCATGATGTCTTCTAGACTTATCAACATTCTCCTTATACTTTTGATTACTTTGTTCCAACCTCAACTTCACTTCCTTATGTAAGGACTCCATAAAATCAAAAAATTCTTCTCCTGTAGTGCTTCTCTTTTCTTCACCAACAACGTATCTCAAATCTAATATACCTCTAGGATTCATTCCAATAATAATCTCAAAAGGTTTCTTCCCTATACTCCTATCCATAGAATTATTATATGCAAATTCAACTTGTGCCAATACCATCTCTCAATTACTTGGCTTATTCCCAACTAAACATCTTAGCAAGTTATCCAAGCTTCTATTCACAACCTCTAGTTGTCCATCTATTGGTGGATGGAATGTAGAACTAAACTTCTATTTAGTAGCCATCTTCTTCCACAAATTCTTCCAAAAATAACCAACAAACTTATTGTCTCTGTTAGAAATAATACTTCTTGGTAATCCATGCAATCTCACAATCTCTTTAAAGAAAAGTTTAGCAACATGCTCTGCATCTGATGTCTTCTTACATGGTATGAAATGAGCCATCTTCTAAAATCTATCTACAACAACAAATATGGAATCATGCCCCTTCATTGTATTAGGTAGTCCAAGAACAAAATCCATACTAATGTCACTCCAAGTTTTCTTAGGAATAGTAATAGGTGTATACAAACTAGTATTTTGACTTACTCCTTTTGCAATTTGACAAAATACACAAATCTTTACAAATTTCTAAACATCCTTATACATTTGTGGCCAATAATACTTTTCTTTCAAAAAACTTCATGTCTTATCAATTCCATAATGTCTAGCTAACCCACCACTATGCTTTTCCTTAATCAGATTCAGCCTTATAGAACTTCTAGGAATACACAACTGAATACCTTTGAAAACAATATCTTCTTGAATGAAATACTCATCATACTTATGTAATTTTTTTGATTTTGTTCTCTACACTCTATCCATGCCTCGAAAAAATCAAGATCAACATCATACAACTCTTTCATTTTCGTAAAACCAAGAACTTCAACCTTCATATCAGTAAACAAAGAATGTCTTCTACTCAATGCACCAGCAACATGGTTAGTAACTCCACTCTTGTGCTTAATGATAAATGTAAAATTCTATAATTACTCCACCCAATTCATATGTCTTTGATTCAATTTATGTTGACTTTCCAAGTATTGTAAAGCTTTATGATCAGTATACAACACAAACTCCTTAGGAATCAAATAACATCTCCACTTCAACACAAACTCCTTAGGAATCAAATAATGTCTCCACTTCTTCAAAGCTTGAACAATAGCATAAAATTATTGATCATACACATAATACTTCCTTTTGGCATAATTCAATTTTTCATTGAAGAAAGCAATGGGTTTACCTTCTTGACTTAATACAACTCCTATAGCATTGTCACTTGCATCACATTCAAATTGAAATACTTTGTTGAAATAAGGCAAATCCAATATAGGTAATTCAGCAACCTTTTGTTTCAAAGTCTCAAAACTCTTATCAGCTCCATGTGTCCACTTGATTTCCTTTTTATCTCCTCTCATTATTTCAATCATAGCATTACAAATAGCACTAAAATTCTTTATAAACTTTCTGTAAAAGCTAGCAAACCATGAAATGATCTTACCTCACCCACACTCATAGGTGTAGGCCATTCCAAAATTTCATTAACCTTCTTAGGATCCATCTTCAATCCATCAACTAAAATAAAAAATTTGAAGTACACAATCTCCTCTTGCATACAAGAACACTTTTTTAGATTAATCAACAACTTTTCCTCTTTCAACCTCTACGATACTTGTATAATATGCTCAAGATGTTCTTCCTTAGTTTTAATGAATATTAGAATATCATCCAAATAAAAAATCATAAACTTACCCAAAAATCCTTTTAGAACTTCATTCATCAACCTCATGAAAGTACTAGGTGCATTAGTCAAACCAAAAGACATAACCAACCATTCATACAAATCATCTTTTGTCTTGAAAGTAGTCTTGGATTCATCACCTTCTCTAATTCTAATTTGATGATAGCCACTCTTCAAATCAATCTTTGTAAAATAATTTTCTCCACTCAAACAATCCATTATGTCATCCATCCTCAGCATAGGAAACCTATATTTCGTTGTGATCTTGTTAATAGCTCTGGAATCAATATGCATTCTCCATTCTCCATTCTTTTTAGGTGCTAATACATCAGTACAACACATGGACTCAAACTTTCTCTAATCAAACCTTTTTGAAACAACTCATGCACTTGTCTATTATATTCTTCATTCTCTATAGGTGTCAATTTATATGGTGCTTTGTTTGGAAAACTAGCTCCAAGAATTAGATCTATACAATGACTTATGCTTCTTACTAGAGATAAACCATCAGAAATATCATCAGCAACAAAATCTTTATATTCATTCAGTAATTTTGCAATTTCTACTGTCATACCAACTTTTGATGCTCGATCATTACTACCAACATTTGGTCCTCTAGGAACTATAGCAAAATGAACTTGATTCTTCTTTACTTCCTTTTCAAATTGCTTTCCATTAACCATGCAAACTTTTATTATAGTACAACTGACCTCATCTAGACTTTCAATCAAAGGTAGCAATGTTCGTTTTGTCTCATTTACCCAAAGAGTATATTGATTTAATCTTCCATCATGAAAATCATATCTATCATATTGCTAAGGTCTACCCAACAAAATATGACAACAATCCATGGCCATAATATCACACAAAACTTCATCAAAGTAATGTCCAATTTTGAACTTCAAAAGGCATTGCTCACTTACCAATACCTTATGGTCATGTTTGATCCATGAAACATGATAAGGTTTGGGATGTTTCAGCCTCTGCAACTGCAACTTTGTAACCAACTTTTCTGATGCCAAATTTGTACTACTTCCACTATCAATGATTCCCTTATAGCATTTTCCATTCATCTTACATCTAGTCTTGAAAAGACTTCTTCTAAGGATAGGTTCCTCATCACTTCCCTTATTACATAAGGTTTTTCTCACCATCAAATTTTCTCTAGCCTTAGGTCCACTTGGTGAAATTTCAATGTCTTCTTGAGTCATAACATTTCTATTATTCTGCTTACTTTTAGAAGATCTACATTCAAAGCATCTATGCCCTTCTTTACCACATCTGAAACAATTACTATGGAAAACACCTCTAGGACAAGAATTACCTCTTCCTTAGTAAGATCTAGTACCTGCTTGGTATGAGCTACCATGTTTCCACTCAGTCTTGGCTTTGTCATCATTCTTCCATTCAGATTTGCCTTTATCTTGCACAAAAATTTCAAATCTACCACCTTCACCATAAGATCTACCTTTGCCTCTCTAGAATCTACTACCTCTACCTCTTTGTCTTTGTTCATGATTCTTTGTCATGATCTCCTCAGCTTTCAAGGCATATTGATATGCTTCTTTTACACTCTCCAACTTCACAAAGCTTATTTCATCTAAAATTCAAGATCTTAATCCATTTATGTACCTTACAATTTTCTCAACATCATCATCCACATGTCTAGATCTAATATCCAATCTATAGAATTCCTCGATATACTCTTTCATAGTCATGTCCTTTTGTTTCAAATTTTGCATCTTTCTCAACAAGCTAACTTGGTAATTAGTAGGAAGGAATTTTTTTTTTACCTTGTTCACCATCTTTGGCCAAGTTCTAATCTTCTTCCTCTCCTTTGTCTAATAGTTTGCAAGTGCTCCCACCACAATGATGGATGACCTTTCAACCTATTGACTACAATCTTCACCTTTTAATTATTAGGAGTGTTTTCATACTCAAAGAAATTCTCCATATCTAAGATCCAATCTAACAAAAAATTGGTATCCAATTTTCTATCATAAGGGACAACTTCTATGGTAGGCTTTGAATTTTCCCTAGACAACACTCACAACAATCTTTCCTCATCTTGATCTTCTTTAGGTTCTACATTATCGTTTGGTGTTGCTACTTCATCATCACTTACATTATTAAGATGTGCTTCTCTCCTCTAGGCTATCTCCATAGCATCTAATTTGGCTGCAATTTTTCTCAACTAAATCAATATGGCATTATTAGCATTTCCTCTACCACAAATCATCTTTACAAATTAGGTTTTTGCAAAATCATAATCCTCTACAAGTTATAGGTCAAATTTGTAGATCTACCACCCTACAACCAAATCCAAATAAGGGTTTGACACAATCTAATCTCCACAAGGATGGACCTCGGGCTCTAATACCACCTAACATAGGGAATTATAGGGAAATAACTAGGGCCAATGACACACCTAGCTCTCTAAACCACCTTGTAAGAGTTAACACAATGAAAACAAACACAAAGAACAACAACCAAAGGAAGAAGAAGAGTAAAACACTTTCATTGATTCTTCAAATATTCAACATACATGCCTAGCTGTAAGGCCTTCTAGGTTATGGCCAAATGCAAATACATTCACATTCAAAGATCCAACAACAAATTTGCACTTTCTAGTTCTACTTTGCAATCCTCTTCAAAACTATCTCCCTAACTTTAAGCCTTAACACTCTATATATACTTGCCAAAATGGCTTACAAATCATTCTAGAACATTACATAAGAGGAAGGTGGACCCAAAAATGGTCTGGACACATCCCAAGAAAAGATCTTAACACAAATATTATGATCAAAAGAAATCTCACAAGTCGGCTTGTAGATTTCACATCCAAATACTAACACTTGGCATAAACAAGAAAACTTGGCACATGAAGGGTCACTCAACATACACTGGGTAAGTTGACATATGAAGAGTCACTTGGCATAAGTAACTCGACACATGAAGGAACACTTGATCAACACTAGTTTGCTTCAATAACTTGGTACCAACTAAGCACTACAGTAACTTGGCACCAACTAAGTGCTATAGTAAATTGGCACCAACTAAGTGTTATAGTAACTCGACACCAACTAAGTGCTACAGTAATTTAACACCAATTAAGTGTTACAATAACTTGGCATCCATTAGAGCTACACTAACTTGGAATCAACATGCACAATGAACAAAAATGAGTAGGATAACAAGGCAACCCAAGATGCTCCTACATCACCATAAGATATAACACATGCATATTCCTCTTTATTTCAAAAACTTATAAAAACAACCTCAAGACTACTTTTCCCTTGATTTTAAAATCAATTTGTAGAATATGAAAATAACTACCCCCATTTCCTTGCTACAATTCTTAGAAAAATTTCTCCCTTCCTTTTCTTAAAGACCCTCAATAGAAAAAGAACCCCCAGTGCATTGAGATTTTTTTAATAAATAATGTTTTTCCATTACATTTCTGTTCATGTAACTATTTCTTGGAAATCCTTTTGATTATTTCCATGAATCATCACCATCTTATCACTTTATAAAACTTTCATATTTCACCCATTTTAAAGTCACATGGATAATTTTTTTTTTTTTTACCAAATTAAAATGTAGTCCATATGTAATCTTGGACAGGTGGTATATGTTGGTGACAAAGTGTTGGCATCTTATAATTGTTATTGATTATTTAGACCATGCTTCACTTCAACAATCATAAATTTCTATCCGTGATGAATTTTGCAAAACAACTTAAAGAGAACTTTGATAATTAGGGTTGCCCAAACATATCCATAATTTATCTCAATACAACAATAGGATTAAAATTTATCTCCCCCACAACATGACTATTTTATGCATTTTAGCAAAATCGTGGTTGGTGGTCTACTTGATAGACCCTTATACAGTTCATTATAACTTTTGATTCTAGCCATATTTAATAAATCCCACCATTGAGTATTTAGAAAATTGGGTTATAGAAAATATATCATAAAATTAGAAATATCCAGCGGTGTAGCTAAAAGTTATTCCCCCCATATTAAGACTCATTGTTTAGTTTTAGAAAATCTATAGTTACAGGTTGTTGCTGTTAAAAATTGGACAATTTGAACCTGCACATTTAAACCTTTTAACTTGAACTTGTAAACCTAATTTTTTTCACTGTGATGATTTTTAACTACATTCATGGTTTGGGGATATTAAGTCACAATTGGATTTTGAATCTCAACTTGGATCAACACTTCCAAAATAGTGAACTTGAAATTGACCTTGAACTATGTGGTTCAAGGTTCAAGTTCAATACCTCTATCTGATAATATCCCAAGTATAACATCACGAATTCATCATTAGAAAAAATATTTATAATTTATGATAGTGTTTGGGAAATCTTCTCCATGGGGCTCAATTTTTAAAGTTTATAACTTGGGTGTTGAAAGTAGGCTAACATCAGCAAAGTCCATTCACCCACATATCCACCTTCTTGATTAATGCAACCACCATAATTTTGATGAATGCAATTAGGAAAAAAGCCATGAGTATTATCTAGTGTATAATGACCACAAATTACTATCTATACTCATAACTAAATGCAAATATTGTATCTTCTCTACCCAATTGCATGCATGCATTGAACTTCTATCGATAGTTGAATGTGAGGTCCACACATACGTATAGAAAATGAGTTAAAATTCTACATATTAGTTATCACCTAACATATTAAATAAAAATTTAATTCAATTAAAATTTTCAAATTATTTTTTAACCTATGTGTTACATTTATACCTGGTACCTCCTAAAACACTTTGAATGGTATGACTCAATCTGCTTGCGATGACATGTTATCTAAATTGGTTGGCACCATAAAATGTGTTTTGTACCATTCAACCACATTAGAAGAATAATTAATGTGATATCCTTTATAGTCCATTTGATACTTTCTTAAAGCATGTTTGATACAAGCTCCTACTCCATCATGCTCACCCTTTCCATGTCCACTCTTGAAAAACTCCAAATGTGTGCTATATTTTGATATCAATGATATCTACATAATGCATAAAATGGTCTAGCTGATTTAAATTGTTTTGCACATCCATCTGGCCATACAAAATGTTTTATCTATTTTTATACCTTTTTTTTCAAATATTCAAAAAATGTCTTAAAATAATGTTCCACAAAATGTGTGGCATGCTCTTTGCAATCACTAATGTAAAAGTGATACTCTTCTTTAATGACTTTTTCTTGATCTATACTTTCCACACCATCCAAATCAATTTGTGCATGTTCATGAGATACCTAGACCATAATAGTAACTTGCTCTATAAAATAGTAATATGCTTGAAGTTTTTTTTGAGAAATGAAAGAGTAATTCTCTGCAAAGCCAACAATAGATAAAATTGTTTTCAATGGGAAATTTTCTTTTAGTGTTTGTAATATTCTTATTACCACTTAGAAAAAAGGCATGATTTATATAGGGTTGAATCAATTTACAAAACATTGACATAAATTCTCCAACATGTATCTAATCCTCTACATATTCCAACTATGTTGATTCTTTTCCAACTTTTTTTTTCTAACTTTATGTACTTATATCTCCTAAATTTTACCATCCTCATCATATCAATATCTTCATCTCTTAAAGGAAATTTAGTCAAGTTACCACATGTTTTACAATTTCCTCTTATGCAATCTATTTCACCTACTGCACGATCATCTTATTTTTTACATAAGATTGATGTTATGAATTGGCTTAGTCATTTAGGAAAATATTTTTGAGAACCACCACTTTCTTCTATCATCTTTCAGAACCCTTGATAATATAGATCAAATTCAACATAATATCAACAACAAAAACTTTCAAATGATTTAGTTATCTTAACAAAATAGGGCATCAATATTTCAAATAGTGTTTGTCCAATCTTTGTGTCAGAATTTAAATTACAAAATGAGAATTACAATTCATGTTATGTGACATCCAACCAATTTTTTGCATTTTGCAAATATTCCTTAGGCCCAATCCTCTATTTGATAATATATCTTCTGTTTGGTTAAAATTGAATAACCAAGTTATTAACCATTTCCCCAATCCTATTGGATCGAGGAGCTCTACACATTAGTGCCCAATTTCCTTCTAATGTACTATTATCCAAATTGTTTCTCCTTTTTAAATAATATGATACTGTCTTCTGACTATAGCTAATATGAGATGAAATTGAATATATATCTCTATTTTGGGATATTTTCTTATTTAAAATAGATGTTAGTATCCCTCTTCGTGCAACAAATTCATCTATAGATCTGATTTTTTTCTCCATGGAATGCAATCCTTCCTAAACACTTTCAACAATATATTTTTGTAGTTTAGAAGTCCTCCTCTTTTTTATAATTGTATCTATACCCAATACTTTCAATGACTCTTTTAATTCATCTTTAAAAAGTGAAATTTATAGTAATTAAGTTTTCTCCACTATATCAAGATTCTTAGATTGTGCAATTATTTCCTTAGACTTTCAATTCAATTTCCTCTTCATAGTATGTGTATGTTGACTAGCATATTCTCTCAATTTTTTCACATCCACTTCAATTAAATGATTTATGTTTCTATGATTAATTTTTCTCTTCAATCTTTCTGCTATATTGATATTCTCACTCATTGTTTGATCAGGGATTGCAATAATTTTTTTTTAAAATCTTAAGATATAGTCTTCTTAGGGGACATATGCATGTCCACAAACATAATTTAAATATTAATACTTCTTTGACCTTTTGATATTCCTTCTTCAATATCCATTGCTTCAACTTCAATTTCCTCATGTCCAACATTTCCATCATTGACTATTGCACACATTATAACAAATAAAATCAAGCACTTGTAAGGGGAAAGGTCTCAAAAATTAAAAATTAAAGTTATAAAGGTTTCCAACATAGAAATATAGAGAGAGATTGTACTTGCAAGAGATGTGTGTACATGTTTGAGCTTGGGATGAACCTTCTCCAACCATAGAAAGTTGTCCTTGTTGACTATGTTCTACATATGTACATGTTCAAATTTGTAAGTATTTTAGGACCATTAAACCACTTTGAATCCTAGCTTGAGTTATATACTAAATTTAACCTACAAACCTAACACTTTAAACTAAATTATCTATACCCTTACATAAATTAAATGGACCCCTAACCATATCTCTAGAAAATAGATCATTTACTTCACATAAAATTAAACATATATACTTTAAATGATAAACCCTAACTCCAAACATGGTGATACCTAAGTTAATAGTAACCATAATTTAATATTTACCATATTTCTAATTTAATTAACCCTAATCCTAACTATATAAAACTCTAGAATATGATTACATACACTATAGATAAAAAAATGTATAGGAAAAATAATTGTACATGTGTACCTTGCCTCCTATTGTATTCTACTAAACCTTTTTGATGATTTTCATCTTCTTGTTCCTTTGTTCTTTTTCATGTATACTTGCTCTTTTATTTTTATCTCCCATTGTAAATTTTTCTTGCAAAATTTAAAAAAAGATAAGTTGAATATATTTCCTCTCAATTGAAGTACAAATTATCTAATTTATTTTGATTCTATTGAAATAGATGAATGTTTATTTATATGAGAAGAATAAAATCACAAACAAAAAAATTCAAAAAGGTTGACTTTAGTTTCAATCAAAACCACCTAGATAGTTTCGATTGAAACTATCCAAGTTCCATTTAACTCAAGCTTAATGGGGCTAGATTGTTTCAATCAAAACTATCTAAAATTTGTTTTGATCGAAACTATGGAAGCACTTTCTATAGAAAGTTGGTTTCTATCAAAACTAGAAAAATAGATGTCCTTTGCAAAGGCTATAAGAGTTTCATTTTTTTTCATGGCTTCCAAGCTCAATTACTATGTTCAGATGGAACACTCAAGACATGTCATTTTTCATGACACAAGTACTCATAGCAAGCTTTCTAATGACTATGGATTTGATATATTTTGAATTTTTTAGGCATACATTTTTTGACGTGAATTGAATAGAGGTTTGTTATAAAAAATAAATCTCTATATTGGATTCTCATGGAAAAATATTATCTAAGAATTATTTTTTTTGAAAAATAACTACAATCTCTATATTTGAGTCCCCTTGCAATCAAAAAAATAATTTTTTAAATCAAGAAAATATGTAATAAGTTACATGCATCAAAAACCATGTATGTCCAAATTAGAGTTAGGTCAACTTCAAACATAGATAAAATATGAAATACTAAGGATAAAAACATCAAACCATGTCCACAGGTTCAGTATAGATGTTAACAAATTAAATTCAAAAGAATCACATTGATATCTATTCTAGAAAAAATAATATGCAAGGCCAAAATAGTGTCACTCTTTAAATATCAAGTTTTTAATAACATACCAAGTTTCAAGGGAGAAAAAATAATTCAATCAAATCAATTTGATATATATAATCTACATAGAAAATCCTAAAAAGCTCTAATTTACTTTATCTTTAATTTCCTAACTGTTAAATGATAAATTGCATCTAAAAGTGATTTTTTTTTTTTAAAAATTCACAAGTTAGAGTCAGTTTAGGCAAAAAAAGTGTAACCCATTATTGTTATCTACATTTATGCATATTATGATGCTTTATGATGAATGCATTTATGAGATGTTACAAAATGTTATTCTTTATATCTAATATATGTGTTTTATATTTTATAAATACAATGAAAATGATATGTAACTCATGTTTTATATACTTTATATTATAATGTGATAAATGTGATATGCTTTTGATAAGATAAAAAAAATGATTATTCATTATTATGATATGAAAAATATTCACCTCATAATTTAGCATATAAAAAATGGGAAAGTAAACTCTGAGAGGGGGGTGAGGTGTGAATCAATACTTCAAAACTTTAACCATAAAACATTCACCATACATCCATCTCATAATTTAGCATATAAACTTAAATAGCTAACTACATATTTGCATCCATGGAATGAAAAAAATAACACATGACACAATAAAATTAGTTACTTAGAAACCCTCCAATTAAAAGGTAAAAACAGGATGGGGATGACACCTACAAATCTTCACTACTGTAGTTGTAAAGTATAGCCAATTATGGTTAGAATGAGTTTGACTATAATGCCCCGCCCGAAGATCCTTGGAAACAAGGATTCAAATCAAGCCAAGATATTTTTTTTTTACAAGTATGAATGCACATGACAACATCATACAGGGATCACAACGATCGTAACAGAAAACTTCAACACAATCCTGGCAACCAACGAATCTTCGAACGCCACTACCAAACTGACACACACAAAAAAAGCCAACAAAGACGACGCACATGATGAGGGCACAAGAAAAAACCACTCATCAACAAAACACCAAGCTGGGGTAAAATGCAAAATCCCAAAATTTGGCTAAGCCTGAAATCTTGAAGCCCTGAAAATTGGCTAAGTCTGGATTTTTGAAGCCTTAAAATTTCCTAGAATCCATAACTTATCTTTGAGAGGTCTGAAACCTATCTCAAATGATTTTTCGCATATATTAAAATATATCTTAAGTATAAGGAATTAAATTCCTTATACTTAAATGATATATTTTAAACCCCAAAGGACTACAACAGAAACCCAAAAATTGAATTTCAAAAGAAACCTCTTGAATTCAAATGCAACAACATAGGCTCGAAGAATGCTCAAAAGGGTATCCAAATCCACTTTCAAAAAGATCAGATCATGAAGAAAAGTGTCTGCTGATGGCATGTGCAAGTTTTTCACAAAAAATCGTGTGACACTTTTTACTAAGGGAGGGCGACACTTCTCCCTTACTGAGTACGACTCTTCTCAAGAAGGCATGCAATACTGGAAAAGTATCGCGCAAAATTTCTCATAAAGTCGTGCGACACTCTTCCAGTAATGCATGCGACACTTTATAGTATCATACGACATTCTTTCTATGGGCATGCGATACTTTATCAGTGTCGCACAATGCTGAACAAATGTCGCCCATAGAAAGTAAAAAAATTCTAGAACTCAAAAATGGGGAAAAACTAACAAAAGAACCTCCACACCGAGGAGTACCAGATCCACAAAGGCTCGAGGAATGAACACTCGAGCGCAAGAACAACATAGCAAGGAGAACATCTATCCATCTAAACTACAGCAACAAAGAACACACTGAAATAAACATCGCAGAGAACAAAAGCAACATCGCAATGAACATAAATACATCTCATGAACAAAACAACCAAACTAAGTATGTGATTCCTCCCAACCGCCAATAGCATCATAAGACCATCGTGGGTCCTAGCCATTCCCCGCGCGTAACATCCCAAGCCACCGACCAGATCGTCGGTACTATCGTAATAGGGACGTCACTACCAAAAACATGCAACAATAATAGCATAAGAAAATCTAACATGCTAGTGATAACGCATAAGATAATCCTACAGAAGATAACATCACCTATCACATGCTAAACAACAGTAAGAAATAGATATACTACTAAAGAAAATAACATCATCTAATCATATGCTAACCATCATGATAAGGGAATGCATCAAATAAACTAAAATCATCTAAACATGATATACAAGCATCCCAACAAAAGCATAAAGCACAAGGAAGCATACTCCAGAACCCGAAGTACCAAGTGAAGACATCCAGCAACGGTCGCACTAGGACAAAAGATCATCTTTGTACACCGATCCCTAGTAGTAGTGAAGGTAGCTATGCCTCCCAACCACGTGGCACCCATAGGTCCACACCCACCATGCTGATGGAGATAATGATCCAACCACAAACACACATAAAGCACAACATCCAAGGCTAACACTCACGCTAGACAGTATGATGGCTGCAACTAGGAACCTAAGACAATGCAAGGAGTATAGGTCCTGGTCAGACACTCAAAAGGCTGCTAAGTAGGGGCTGACATCATGGAGAGTCGCTTGGCATCGACAAGCCCAAGCTAGTATAGGCAGCTACTCTTCTCAAGAGAAGGTGCACAACCTAGGGCAGCTACTCTTCACGACAGAAGGCGCACAACCCACACATTTTAATTATCTTGTATTTATTACCACCGAAAGTTTTAATTTAATTATCACTTATATAAAACTTCCTCTGCCAACTAGGAAGTAGTCACCAGGTTACAGGATAGAAGCCCCCTCCATATGCTACCCTACCCTACCCATGCTCATCCTACGACAAGTGCCCGTGGGCATGCATACTCCCATCCCAACCCCAATGATCATAACTTCCAGCAAATCCACGAAAGATCGGGCCTTGCAAGTCACCCAAAAAATGTACGCGTGCATACTCGTGTGTGGCACACCACCATCACGAAGATCATAACACAAGGACAGGAATGAGAACACAATGCAAAGAAAACACCCAACTGAAAGCAACACAGGAAGGATGGATTCTACACGAATCCCAAAGCCAACAAAACCATACATCATGAAATCACTCAACTGGCCTTAATCTGAGAGTATGGATTGTACATGAATCCCAATGATGTAACAAGACCAAACATCATGAACTCACTCAACCGGCCTCAATCCAAGAGTATGGATTCTACACGAATCCTAGCGTTCACAAAACAAAAGCAAAGGTCCAACAAAATCCATAACAAGTGTAAAATCACTCAACCGAACACAACGTCGGGAGTATGGATGCAACATGCATCCCAATGCAACATAAAAGTGCAAAAGTGGTATGACTAATATCCAAACAGATCATCCAAGTTCACGACCCACATTGTAAAAATCCCAAAAATTTGGAAAACTTCAAAATTAAAACCCATTTGGCCTTTGGGTTCAAAAACCCCAAAAATCCAAAAATAAATGAAATCAAACACCGTATGCAAAAACGGCCAGTATAACGGTGCAAAACTCCAAACCCTCATCCCAAAAACAAGGAAATGTTCATACCCGCCCAACCAGGTAGAACTAACATACAAAAACAGAGGGGAACACTAGTTCTCAGCCTCTAAACAAACGGCTACCAAAAATAGAAGCAGAAACAATAAAACAGGAAAGCCCTACCTCACAGCCAAAAGGGCAAAATGGGAATTTGAACCATAAAATAAATATCTCGCAGAAGTAGCTAAAAATCGCAGCAATCCAAGGTTTCCCCGAGCTGGATCCAATGAGCCCAACCTCACGATGATCCCACGCCCGTAGCTCCCACAATGAACAAAACAGTAAATCCTCATGAAGAGGATTTTGGGTTTTACTCTCCAACTTTCCAATTTGAAAGTGAGAAGTGAGGAATTAAATTCCTTTTTGGATATTTATTCACTTTTTGAGTGAATAATCAATTAGGGAAAATAACCAGCCAACCTAGTTAAATCCCGAATCGACCCAAATGAAAATAGGCTATTCCTATAAATATGAATTCATCTATGGAAAAGCTGCCAAAAATTAAAATAAAATAATTAAAAAGCCCGAAAACCCAAAAACACATAAATCTCCTAAACAACTTTCGCGAAAAAGCGAAACTCTAAATGCACAGACACGCTTACTGGTCTAATCACATAATACAAATGAGTTCAGATTTAATAATCACCGAAAGGTTTAAATTAAACATTTAATAAAGGATACGTTGGCCATATAAGGATGACATTGGTAAAATATGAATGGCTGAATCACTAACTCCATGTGTCACTGCCAGGGATATAAATCCTGCACACTAAACAACACGATCAAGTGCAATTGCATATAATAACATAGCCAAAGCAATAAATGCATTAAATCACCTAATTTAAACATTTATTTAATTATATTAAAATAATCTATTTACATCACTCACGTTCGCATAAAGCATAACAACGCAGGAATGAAGTAAATAACCATAGCATTAAATCCATCACATAACATAATCAAAGGTATGTCCAAATACTAGATAACTAGATATCATCATAAAACACACTGTCATCTCAAAATGGCATCATCATGCAATATGATTAACTAAACAACATAGTAGTCTAATATCTATGATACTGGAATCAAAGAGTAACATTTGACCCTCAGGTCATCTCAAATGTAAACATAACATGAGTAACAAATATCTCTCTAATCAGAAATATAACAAGGTAAATGTCCACAGCACATAACCAAAATAATCCCACATGAACAATCCATTTAATTACTTACACATCAAATAAGGCACTTAAAACACATAAGCGAACAGAGTCAAAAACATGACTAACCACTGCTATAGGAGCCTAGTCTAGTGTAGCATGGTAAAAGTACATAGTGTAATCTCTGCACACATCTCAAGGTAATCATAGAACAACCTCACAATACCACATCGATCTTGGTAACCACTGGCACAAACCTCAGTGAACCAAAAATCACATCATAATCTCATAGATCAGTCAAAAGCATAAATAAAGCAACTGATACAAAAATATAAATCCAAACACCTCGACGGTGTAGACCACTCAGGGTCACAATCATGATCCATCACAACAAAAGATCAGCAAGGTTGCATCCATCAGGACGACTTACAAAAGTCAAATGGGAGAGGCACTACATTGACCATAAACTATGATCTACCATGTAAGGGGTCTACTCTGTTAAAGGCTTACAAAGATCATTAGGTCTCACCTTGTTAGAGGATATAACTTACAATAAAGTAAGCACTCAGTTAAGAGATTTACAAAATCCTATTAAGCCTACTCTATTAGGATATTTTCTTTGTATCATCTGTTAAAATGATTTACCTCTGTGATCCTTAGGTTAGCACAATGTTGCTAGAAGTTAGATCTTCTCTTTGCTGATAAATCCTTGATCCCTTCTAATCAGATATGTCACCTCTTTCTTATCTCTTCTTTTCTCTATTCTCTTTAACTGATTTTGTAATTTAAAACACTATCATAACCTCCATAGCCACCATGAATGCTCTCTGCACTTATCATTCATCTCCTTTCACACTTACAAACTCTTTAGGGTTTTCCTTCTTAAATAAACATAGGTGGAATGAGTTAGATAAGAATCAATAGTTGTGGTTGATCCATATTGCTGCTTAATTCATCCCTTAATTTGATTTGTTGCATGTATCACATAGGGATTCACAATATACCACCATACTTATCTCTTAGAATCTTAAAATATGATTATGTTAGCCCCAAAATGGTTTGCATAGAAGTTTGTGCCATTACAAACAACTATGTCAAAAACTATTCACTTGGTCAGAATTAGTTATGTTTCTAAATATGTTTCTAATACTCCTATCAAGTAGATATCTATCTTGACAAAACATTTTCCCAAACTTTCATAATCCCCATTTTTTTGACACTTATGTCATTTGGGTTATACATTTAGAGTGTATTTATCCAAAAATGGCTTATGTAACTCCATAATTATCTTCAATGTCACATCTAGCTAGTTGTTGCAAGCTACCTCTAGTGATTGATATTGAATATCTAGCTAGACAACAAGGTCAAATAAGCCATCATGAGTTGAAAGATTTTGAATCTTTTTCCATCAATGTCTCTACATAGGCTAGTTCATTACCTTGAGTGGATAGTAGTCTCTAGAAATGCACTTGACTTTGACCAGGAGATAACTTTAAAGTGTTGCCTATGTGCTATAGATTTCCTTATAGTTGGTCAATATCCTTGTGTGTCTCTTGTGTGAAATTCTCCACATTGCATAGTTTGGTGTATAGAGAGAAGACATTCTTTAACACTATCTTGAAACTCTCCATTTTGGTTGCTAAGTCAACCTTTCTAAGTACAATAGCACTTGATATCTCTTCTAGTAACTTTGAATGGAACTTCCTTTTAGACCATTCAATTAATTTGACATTTGAGTCCAAGTCTTCATCTTTGGTCTTGTCCACAATGGTGACAAGTTTCTCTATGATAGTTATCGTCATTTGGTATTGAGAGGCTAAAAGCATCAATGAATATATTCTTGATATTATGTAACACATGCTTTTGCTTGTGGTCCCTCCTTAGAATTTCCAACCTCTTATTTCTTTGTAGAGAATCTTTTAGTATACTCATCTCTTCTATAGTAATTTTATTAAGATCAAACTTAGGTAGCTCAATCACTTCATCAAGAATTACATCACCATATGATGTAGTATCAACACTAGGTGGTGTGCTAGAGCTTGGCCTTGATATCTTGCAATGGGGTTTCCTATATACTCAACCTTTGAAGAGTTTGGCTACTAATAGGAGATGTAGATATTGGTAGTGTGACTAGTGTTTGTATTTCTATCTACTCCTCTAGCTTAGTAGCCAACCTTGACTCTTCAGTTTTGTTATCCTCTATTTGAACTTCACCTTGTAATTATGTATTAAGTACATGACTTTCTTCTTAACCTTTTATCACTTTAGTTCCATCTTTCTAAATAGTTAGTAATGTTGGAAAACCCAAACTATTTAGGCTAGGAAATAGTGTTTATGTTTGGTGCGACTCTACCTCTTTCATTTGAAATACAATTATAGGCATTGCAGATGGTGTATTAGTTGTAGCAATTGTCTGTACTAGGTTTTCACTTTGATCTCCTTGAAGATCTAGTGTATCTATCAATTTTACTTCTATAGATTGAGGGGGCACATTTGGTATTTCTTGTAGTTTCTCCCCTATAGATGCAATTTCTGCCTTCTCAATCTCATCCATTCTCAATAGTATAGGATTTGTGCATAGTTGTGCTACTATGGTGGAGTCTTTAAGGATTTTCTTCAAATATGCCTTAGTCAAAGGATTTATGTTCTGTGTTAAATTGTCAACATCATTGATAATAACTAGTGAGTCCTATCGACTCTCCTATTTTGCATGTGGTGGATTGAAACTCAACACTTGTACATCTTTTACATCCTACTACTCATCTTTAGTTGTGGCCTCTTCTGTAGTTCTGTGAGTCCCTTCTATGTTAGCTTCTTTAGTAGTGATTTCATCATTTTCTTTGTCACCTTTCTTAGGTTCCTTTATCTCTTCATTAGCTTTCTTTTTTGTGGCCTTGGTAGATAGACCATAAATATTCTTCCAAAGCAATGTGCTTTGAGTTACCACTTCTATCTTATTTCTCAAAATTTTAAAAGCTCTATATTTGGGGAAAAATATCCCCTTGTATTTGTTCATGGCTTTAGCCATCATCTACTTGTCCAAAGTAGGCTTAAATTGGGCTAATTGAGCCTCTCTTATTTTCCTCTTAGTGATCATACTAAATTTCCACTTTTTCTCAACTCAATCATATAGACTTTTAGGTAAGGATTTGAAAATCTCTAGTGGAGTAGATTTAAATGTAGCCATCATCTCATATATAGCTTCTTCAAACTTATTCTTATCTATACTCCCTAGCGTATTAAAATAAACATGTGTGAACCTAGATAAATCTCCATTTGTAATAGTATTTTCACACAAATTATCTATGTCAGAGGAGGGATTGTGGCTTACCACCTTGTATTTACTCAAGTCATTTAACTCGATCTTCTCCTCATTTGAATCTGGTTGAGGCACTAACTTCTTTTTCAATATTTTGTATGTCTTCTTAGTAGGCTCACTCCTCTCTACTATGTCAAGTGTCCTCTTTCCCTTCAGCTTCACAACTTTTGTAGCCTGAATTGTGGTTGCCCTTGTACTTGATCTAGTAATAGGTACAACTAGCTCCTATTGTGGTTTCTTCATTGGCTTCTATATTTTCTCCAAAGTTTGTTTTTTAGCTTTCCTCTTTTTGGCCTTAGTATCCTTGGGTTCTTCCTCAAATTATTCTTCCTTGAAACCTTCTTCTTCTTCTTCATCCTCACCTAGGCCATTCTAGTGGGGCCTAGCCTTGTTCTTCGTCATCATCATCTTCTTCTTTGCCTCCTTCACCAAATCTCTCCTTCAACTTTTTCACTAGTTTTTTCTTCTTTCTAAGAATTTTAGTTGTATTTAGGTCAATTGTGATCCTTGATTTGGCTTCCTCATAATTACCAAATGAGTTGGCACTCTTTTCAATATCTTCTATTTTTAGAGTTGTAATAGGTGCAGAGGCCTCATCAACATTAATCTTGTATGGAATGGGTTTTAACCATCTGACTCTTGGTATTGATGCTTGCACATATGTATGGTCTATATCTACTAGGAAAAAAACATCATCATAATGTTTTTCTACTAGGGATAGAGGGATCATCAACCTCTATTTCATGGATTTCATAAAATCCTTAAAATAACTAGTCATCACTGACTCAAAATTATCTCCTAGTTGCTCAATAAATTTTGAAATCTATTATGCAATTGGCCTATTGGTCATCAAAGAAACTTGACCAAATGTGGGGAAGGTGTTTTTCCCATGAAAGTATATGCAAAAAAGTAAAGAACCAAATTTTCATGATGCACTTTTTTCTTTTTTGATGGCCTCCAAGGTTTTTGATAGTTACTATAGTTAAAAATCAACAAAGTCATGTGAGTGGTCTCTCTTTACTATCTTGAATCCCAAATCAATAGCCATACATGATACATTGTTCAGTCAACTAGACTGAAAGAATTTGTGAGAAATCATTCTCACTACAAAGGAAACTAGGGGATCTGAAATTGTGTCAATAGACATCCATATTTTGTTCCACACATAACCAATACTCTTTTTAGTAGTTTCCTTCGCATCACTTCACATACTCTTGGGTCTATCAAGGGTAGGATATCTTGATACTCTATTTATAATCCTCTTAGTGATCTTGATTGGTCCACCTTCCAACTAAAAATAGTTATCATGTATCTGGCTCAAAACAATTCTAATCCATTTGGTCTTAAATACTTGGGGAAAATCTAGGGCATGGTTTAACCCTTTTCATTCAATAGTTTCATATTCTTCCCTCAAGACTATATTATTACATAGTTTTTTTTAGGTCTCTCTTATCTCCATATCTCTTACTTCTCTAATCTTTCTTGTATAGCAACATCTAACATCACAGATCATCAATACTTTTGTTGGTATCATAGATAATGCACCAAATGGATCTCCTTTATATGCTATGTTCGAAATAGCTTAGAAAAAGGGCTACCTAACATCATTACTTATTAATTGAATGTTGAAAACCTCTTTCCCCTCTTTCTTAACATTTTTAGAAGAGCTAGATACCATTTAACTAATTAGGGTTAGTGAGAAATGAAACTACATAACTCGACAATAGCTAAACACCTTTCAAATTTGATGATTGATCACAAGTAGTAGCTGAATCTAATTCAAAAACACTTGAAACTTATTTATCAAATTTCCTTCATGCTCTTTGTGTGTTCTATAAACTTTGACAAGTGAAAATGAGTCAAAATTTTACTAAATAACCCTTCATATTCAACATTAAATGCTCAGTGCTTAGATAGTTGTAAACTCAGCTATCATAGGACTTTCAACTCACTTGACTAACACATGATTTCAATATTCTCAACCATAACAAGAATATCATTCATGCTCAAAAACAACCATGAAACTTTCCATTCCCATCACCAACATAGAAAATAACAAAATTATAGATTTTCTCCAAGTTCTAATCACTACATTGCATCTTAATTCATGCATACATGATCTTTTTAGATCTTAGATTCTTGGAATTGATGTATAATATAAGTTTTCAAATATTAGTCCCATAAATGCCACTTTATTGCCTTCTAATCCATTGGATGAAGTGCCCTCATATGAGCTTGATGTATTGCATTCTTCCTACTTCTTCCATGTCTTTTTCATCTGCACCTTTACCTTCTCAACATTGACCTTTTCTTTGCCTTTTCTAGTTTCATTACTCAGCACTGGTGACCTAGTTGGATAGTTTCTATTGACATTACCAATCTAAGGACAACTAAAGCATGTAGTTTCACTCAACCATCTATTATAGTTGCCTCTAAAATGTGTTCTTATGCAGTTCTCAAGAACATGTCTATATTCTTGATAATAGTGATAATGATACCTTGTGTTGTAGTCCAAGTCATAGGATTTTTCATTTTGTTGTACCTTTTTCTACTTGTTTAATGTCCACTTGGTCTTGGATCTGCATTCATATGTTTTGTGTCCATACTTCTGACAATTATGGTAGTATCCTTCAAATCTCTAAGTGCTTATGGTCTTGGACCTACATTCATTTTCCTGATGTCCTTATTTGTTGTAGTTATGATAGTAACCCTTGAATTCCTGCTTAAGGTTCTAATTTCCATTGTTGCTCCTATAAACATTTGTTGCATGACCTAGCTTTCCACAATTATGACAAATGGGTTTGTAGTTATTACCTTTTTTATTCCTTTGCTCACCACTTTTAGATGATTCTCCTTCCTTAGTATTGGAGTATCCCAATCTAGCAATATCATTATTAGGTCTTAGAGATTTCATTAAATTCTCAAAGTGCTTGATGGCTTCACTTTTTTTGTTGAATATTTCAATGAATTACTTCTCTGCTCTAAGTTCATTCCTTCATTGATCATTCTGTAACTTTAGGGTTGTGATCTCAATGTCCTTTCCATTCAATTCATTGATTGCAATAATCAATTGATTCATTGTATCCAATTTCATGTTAGAAAGCTTTTGCACATCTGATGTCTTCTCTTCCAGTCTGTTAGTTATTATCCTTCTATCATCTTCAATCATGACTTTGTCTTCTTTATCTTTCTTTTTTTGTTTAATCACCTCACATAGCAATACTAATTGGACTTCTTGTTCTATTTTGAGATTTATGCCCTCTTCAATTAGGGCAATGTTCTTTTCCATCAAATCTAACTCTGTTGCATCAAATTCACTTGAGCTTCTTGATGTAGAGATAAATTCAACGGAAATAATATCAAAAAAGGAACCAGCACCAACAAGAAATATATTTTAAAATTTCTTCTTAATTAATTCTTCAAATGAATCGTAAATACATTTTCTCTCCTAAAGATTTCTTCTCCTATAATTTCATATTCCAAAGACTTTCCCTCAACCTAAACCTAAACCTAAAACTCTATTTATACTTGCTAAGATGGTTTATGGAAAATTCTAGATTATTACAAAATAGGAAAAAAATAGCCTACAAAATACTCTAGATTGATATAGAATGGGGAAGAATGACCCCACAATGATCTATATAAATCCCAAGAAAAGATCTTATCATAAAGACAAAATCGGGATAAATTCTTTATGCAAAAAAAAATCATGTCCAAAATATTTTATGTGGGTGCTCCTGCACCATACTCCTAGGGACAATAGAATGCAAGAGCCTTGGATTGGTCTTCCTCTTTTGTGTCTTCCAATTCTTTGGTATTTTTTGTTTGTATTCTTGAAAAATATCCAAATCAACTGTCATATGTGCATAGAATTTTGCAATATTTAGATGGAACTCTTGCAAACCTACAATGAATGGATTAGATGGAACCTCATTAAATATGAGTTCACCAATTTGGGTTATTGTAGGAACTGCTACATCCTTTGTTGTGATGTCTTTATGCTGCAATATCTCCATGCTTAGAGACAAATTCATCACTATTGGAGCCTCCTCTATCCTCTTAGCTTCATCACAAGTCTTCTTCCTTACTGCTAGTATCCTTTTGATAGGCCAGACCACCTTCTTTCTTAAATTCAAATACCATTTCTTGGTTACATTAAGGAACATCACATGCTCATCAACCATTTCAACCTCTTCTCTATCTTCAAGAACTTCTGTATCATAATTTTCATAAAAAACATGTTGTTTTTTACCTTTTATATCTGCTTCACTATGTTTATTTGGTATGTTAGGATTGATACATTCATCTAGTATATCAACATCAATGTGATCAGGTTGTTCTTTCAACAGACAACTCTTCTCTTCCAATGTCTTAGTATAGGCTTCTGTAATCTGAATTGATTGGTGCTCCAGATCTGTATTTTCTTTTTCCATATTTTTCTTCAACTCCTCTTTTAGTTGCACTAAATTTTCTTCGTGCTTTCTCAGTTCTTGCATTAGGAATTCCATTTGTTCTTTTATCTCTTGATCTATTCTGGCTTCCTCTTCTCTTTTCTTCCTTTTCTCTTTTTCTCTTATCCTCGCTTCTTCATTTTTCTTGTTCTGATAATCCCAATATGAGACCCATACATCGAATAGTATCTTTTGATCATGAGATAAATCTCCTCTTGTGACCATTGTCTCCTATCTAGGTTCTCTCCACTCAACCTAGTCTTTTGGCCACACTTATAGGTTCTTTCCTCAACCTATCACAAATCCAATTTGCCTTAGAAGCTAAAAGCTTTCCCCAAGTTTTTTCCAAGTGCCTTAGGAGCTTTCCCCAAGCTCTAATACCAAAAATGATGTAGAGATAAATTAAACAGAAGCAATATAAAAAAAGGAACCAGCACCAGTAAAAAATACATATTAAAATTTCTTCTTAACTAATTCTTCAAATGAACAGTAAATACATTTGCTCTCCTAGAAATTTCTTCTCCCATAATTTCATATTCCAAAGACTTGCCCTCAACCTAAAACTAAACCTAAAACTCTATTTATACTTGTTAAGACAATCTACAAAAAATTCTATATTATTGGGAAAAAAAAGTAGCCTACAACATACTCTAGATTGATATAGAATGAGGAAGAATGACCCCACAATGATCTGTACAAATGCCAAGAAAAGATCTTATCATAAAGAAAAAATTAGGATAAATTCTTTATGTAAAAAAAATCACATCCAAAATATTTTATGTGGGTGCTTCTGCACCAGTTCCATTCTCAAAAAATCTAGTAGTGTCTTCTTCTTGGTATTGAGTGTCATTTTGTTGAATAGCCAATTCTTTTCTTCTCTACAATGAACGTTGCAGTTCATCTCTTTCCTCCTTGATTTGGTGTAGGGAAAGTTGTATTTTAATATTTTGCTTCTCAATATTCCTTCCCAACTTGTAGACTTCCATCTTCAAGATATTAACTCTAGAGCT
Source organism: Cupressus sempervirens (assembly GCA_028749045.1). Classification (NCBI taxonomy): domain Eukaryota; kingdom Viridiplantae; phylum Streptophyta; class Pinopsida; order Cupressales; family Cupressaceae; genus Cupressus; species Cupressus sempervirens. Next base: position 463,102,118 of record CM053790.1, read on the forward strand.
ATAAAAATTTTCTTTCTAAAGAACAAAGATATGATACCAATTGTTGGAAATGGCAGTAGGATAACCATAAAACATTCACCACACATCCATCTCATAATTTAGCATGTAAAATGAAATAGCTAACTACACATTTACATCCATAGAATGAAATAAATAACACATGATAGAATAAATTTGGTTACCTAGAAACCCTCTAATGAGAAGGTAAAACTGGGGTGGGGATGACACCCAAAAATCTTCACTACTATAGTTGTAAAGTGTAGCTAATTATGGTTACAATGAGTTTGACCATAAAATATGATTTACTTGTGAGGGGTATGCCCTATTAAAGGCTTACAAAGACTATTAGGTCTCACCTTCCTAGATGATTTAAAATTAAAATAAAGTAAGCACTCAGTTAAGAGATTTACAAAAGCCTGTTAAGACTACTATGTAGGAGATTTTCTTTGCATCACCTATTAAATGATTCAACACTATGATCCTTTAGTTAGCACACTATTGCTAGATGTTAGATATTCTCTTTACTAATAAATCCTTGATCCTTCTAATCAAATATGTCTCCTCTATCCTATCTCTACTTTTCTATGTTCTCTCTAACTAATTTTGTAGTTCAAAACACTATCACAACCTCCATAGCCACCATGAATTCTCTTTGCACTTAGCACTCATCTCCTTTTGCACTTACAAACTCTTTAAGGTTTTCCTTCTTAAATTAACATAGGTGGAATGGGTTAGGTAAGAATCAATGGTTGTGGTTGATTCATGTTTCTGCTTAATTCATCCCTTAATTTGATTGGTTGCATGTATTGCATAGGGATTCACAATATATCTCCATACTAATCTCTTAAAATTGTAAAATATTATTATGTTAGCCCAAAAATAGTTTGAATAGAAGTTTGTGCCATTAAAAAAAACTATTTCAAAGATTTTTCAGTTGGCATCCAAAGACTTTGATGCTTTGCCTTCACTGTGCTCCTAATGTTGTAACTCGACTTTTGGACAACTCAGAACACATTATTTACTCGACACCTAAATCACTTAGAATGTATAGACTACTAGGTGCATGATTGAATCAACACATGCTATCTTCTTGGCATATACTAGTGCTTGACACTAAATTAGGCATATTTCTTGGCATGTATTGTTTTGCAACTTATGTGTGACATGCTTGGATCACTCAGTTCACACTGATTGCTCAACTCATTTTGACTACTTAGCTTGCAGTGTAATACTTCTAGAGAATGACTAAGTGTTTTGTCACTACCTTGTCAAAACTAATATGAGATTAACAATTTTTTTGATGGTCAAAATCAGATATAACATGAGAAAAGGACTAATAAGATATGAGACAGATATCATTAGAGTTAATTTTAGTATTGTATCTATAACTTATTGTATATTATATATCATTGTAGAGAAGAGAGATCCTATTGTTATACAACTCTTACTATGGTCAAAACTCCTAACAAATAAATTTCACATTATTACATTGTTTTGGGTACCATCCCTACTAAAGTTTTCTCTTGGAATGGATTTCCTCAAACATATACCATGGTGTTGTAAATTTTTATTATGTTTTGCTTTACTTTTTACTTTATCTATTTGTTGATGCATATGGTTAAGTTTTGAAATATATAGTTGGAGTAAAATTGTTGAAATATTGATTAACCCTCTCTTGGTATTGTCTATTTATAACAATTGATATAAGAGATTAGTTATTTAAATAAAAATTCATATCTTGAGGAAGATCTTAATCGATACAAATGATTTTCAAAGAAACTTTGAAGCAATACTTGAAAATTTGGATGAAGTGAATGAAGAATATAAAATATTATAGATTAAATTTAAAGGTACAAAGGCTACATTAAGAATATTAGGGATTAAACTGAAATTTTGAGGGAAAAATGTAGAAAGATGGGGAATGAACAAGGAAAATTTTAGCTAAGTAAGGGAAGAGATATAAAAAGGCTCTAGGAAGAGGAAAGTTGAGAATTTGTAGAAAAGATAGTAGAGAAAGAAGGTATCAGTAAGGAAGAATGGATAATTATAAAATAGGAGAGAAAAGTTTCTACAATGGAAAAATTAGGCAACCCTGGTGAAGAACTAGTTAAGGACAACATCACAAAGAATTTGGAGGTACAATGTCCACATACTATTGAGATAGAAGAAAATGAGGTTCCACCACAATATCGTAGAGCTACAAGAAAGTCTACAAGGACCCCTATCACTATGAAGGAAGACGAACTCATTGAAAAACACCTATGAAGGACAAAAAAATTGAGGGATAAAGAATAAATACCTACCTTAAAAAAAGTCAAGGTTTCCAAAGAAAAGATCTCTTGCAAAGGCAAGAAAAGTGAGAAAGATAAGGATGAAATAGAGATGGATGAGAAAGAAGTGCCAAAATTTATAGAAAATAGCATTGAGGAGGAGAATAAAAAGTGAAAACCAAACTTAAAAATAATCACAACCATAATTTAGAATGAAGGTATGTTAGACCAACTTCAGAAGTACTACATCAAGTATGCAGAAAATGATTAAGCTTTCAATTGTCACGTATCTATTGAACTTGAAAAGAAACTTATTGGAAAGAAAAGGTAGTATTCATGATTCAGTATATAATAAGATTGATGTAAGGAGAAAACTCACATTAGAGGAACATCAAAGGATTGGAGAAAAGACTCTATGCAAGCTCTATAATCTAGTTATAATGGATGAAATAAAAATAAATATTGGACAAGGAAAAGAAAAAGGATAGGACTAAGATAAGGTTTGTCAAAATTATTGTCAACTTATATGAAGAAATTAAAAATGAGACTAAGAACATAGAAGAAGTTCTAAATGAACTAGGTGTAAGTACTAATCACACAACAAAACTATCTCTTAGGTCATTTAGCATTTCTATCAGAGCAAAATTGGTACAACCACAAGAAGAAGCTAAAGATGTCAATTAGTTTTATAATGAAATCAAATAATCTAATTTTTTTATCATATGCATTCCAATTATACTTGACAACACTCATAAAGAGAAAGACAAAGACAAAGACACATTTATTGACAACCTAGTGAGAAAAAACAAGATTAAAGACATAATAATGGAGGCTACCATTGTAGTTGATTGGAATGATGAAGAAGAAGAATACTAAGATGATGACAAGATAGAAAGGGTGAAAGATGAGGTAATCACAAAAGAAGAAGTCAGAACCATGATCAATAAAAGTAAACCTTCATTTAACATGATTTATGTTGATACACAAGGTAGCATTCAATGAGTCATACCTTCAAAATAGGTCACCATGACTGAAGGTACCCTTGTAAGATCATTTGAGGTAAAATGAAAGGTAATTGAGGCTACCACAAACACACCTAATTCTTGTTTACAATCTTCTTTGGAAATTAATCTAAGTCATAAAATAAAAAAAGTATGGAAAATTATGATAATATAGATGAAGATACATTGATGAAAATTTCATTACTAGATTTTTTTTAAAGAAAAGGATAAATCTGAGAAGAAATTAGAGAAGCATGCAAAGATTATAAGTCAAGCACTAGATAGATTATAGAAAACATTTCCCACAAAGAGAAAATTTGAAGGTAATAATGTAGTAAATAACCCAACTACTACAATTGATGAATTAGTGCACATTATACTTTCCTTGGTAGGGATTTATATAGGAGAATAGGTGTAAGGGGTATTAGGTGGGTATTGAAGGGGGTTGAAGAAAAAAGAATTTGGGGATATCTTTTTTTGAAAATAGGGGGATTCTTTAGTATGACACAAACACATGTATTATGATTAATATTTAACTAAGTGAATCCTTTATATTTGTATCCTCCATGATATAATATTGGTGCAAGTTCATTTGGTCTAGTTTCCCCTCTTTTTGAGGCCTAGTTAGGTAGTTCTAATTAATTTTTTTCTCAATGTTGGGTACATCCTAGTCGTACATCTCAACCCTCTCCAAGGAGATAGTCATATTAGAGTATTTTAGGTCCTCATTTTAATCAACAATCATTTTTTGGTATAATTAATATTTATACTCCCAAATATGTTGTGGAAATATCTCAATTGTATAACTGGATTGTTAGTTCTCTTCTACCTAAAAATTGGGTTATGTGTTGGGATTTCAATATCATTGAGGTTTCTTCTAATAAGGAAGACATTATTCATTTTTGATAGACATCTAGAGAATGTGAGATCTGATTTTACATGCACAATAAATTAGACATATTTGTCCCCAGTATCAATCATCATCACCCTTATTGTATTTGGCATACTCAGTATAATATTTTCTCTAGTCCTCATAGAATTTTCAAAAGGATTGATTGTACCATGATCTCAACTCAATATTTTTCCCTTAGAAAGAAATCAAGATTTACATGGTTTGACTCTTTTCAATGTTTCTTTGTTAGCACTACCCAATCAAGTTCAACATTAAATAACACACACTATAGTGTGTTAGATAACTGAGAGGATAGGTGAATAAGTTATAACTAGTTAGCCTATAGGCCTTAAAAATATTTTTTACTAGCTTCAAATTCTTAAAATTTTAGACCACTAAGTTGGTAACAATATCTAACATCACCGTCTTAAATAATAAGAACTTTTCTTCAAACTATCTACATACTATTTCTTAATATAAAGAGTATTAGAGTAAACATGCATCTTATATCAAGATCCAACATTAAATAGTTAACATGAAATAAACATGCAACACAATAAGAAGTCACACACTTTGATACAAGTATTTAATGTGGAAACCTTGTAAAGGGAAAAACTACCTGGGAATCGACAACCCAAATATTTTCCTTCTTCTAAAGTGAGCTTTGTTAGGGTCTAGCCTTGTCAAAGGTTACACATATATTTTTAATGTGACCTTGTTAGAGGATTTACATGAAAAATCATCTAGAGCTTATCACTCCTTGACATTTATAGAGAGAGGCCTAATCTAAAGGACTTACAAACATTACTATTGAATGTTACCGTATAGGATTTCAAAAGACTATTAGGTTAGCTCAATTAAGATATTTTCTACTATATGTTAGGATTAACCTTAGATAGAAATAATAGTTACATGTAAATTTAACTAATATGAGAAAATAATAGATCACACAGAAGAGAACACAAGATACAAATATTTAATGTGGTTCATTGAATCCCTAGGCTACGTCCACCAACAATAAGTTCAATATTATTATTATATAGTGATTATAATCCACAATCCCTTACACCTAAATACTATTGTAAGAATCTACAATATCACCATACATTATTAAATTCCTAACCATATATATCTATTCATATGAATCACCATGAAGAAAGGTTTTTTTAACATCAAGCTACTCTAAATGAAAATCTTCAATAGCCATAATACTTAAAATAGTACAAATAGAAGTCATTTTAACAAGAGGAGAAAATATCTCATCAAAATCAATACCCTTTCTCTTTGCAAATCCTTTTATAATTAACCTAGTTAGAAATATTTTCTTACCTCCATCCTCTTCTTTCGACTTGCAAACCTATTTATTCTCTAAAGTCCTTTTACCTACAGGGAACTTGCATAAATCCCATGTCTTATTTTTTAGAAAAGAGTCCATTTCTTCTTTAATTGTAGACTCCCACTAAATTTTTGTATCCACCTACACAACTTCATCATAACACTCAAGTTCACCAGCATCAATTAATAAAATAGAGTACAAAGAGGGAGAAAAACTTTTTGGAGGTCTACTTAGCCTTGTTGACCATCTAACGTTCACTAGGGTGTGTGGTATTTATTGTTGTGGTTGTTGTAGATCATGAGGAGCTATTGGAATATCATCTTTTGGAGTATCATCCAACACCACATAATCATTTTATTTATTCTCATGCTACTACAACAGATCTTTGTACAATACATTCTCATTGAATATAACATTCCTACTTCTTGCAGTTTTATGATTTTCAAAATCCAAAGCATATAACCAGATTCATTAGCTCCATATCCAACAAGTACACATTTCTTTGACTTAGCTTCTAGCTTGGTTCTATTTTCAAAATCTATATGTGCAAATGCTTCACAACTAAAGGTTTTGAGAAAAGAATAACTCACCTTCTTACCAATCCATGCTTCCTTTGGAATACCACAACCAAAAGGTGTAGAGGGACCTTTATTAGTCAAACATACAACATTATTGATAGCCTCCACCCACATTTTTAAGGGTAACCTAGGATGCAACCTCATGCTCCTTGCACACTCCATTATTGTCATGTTCATGCGTTCAAGCACTCTATTTTCCTATGGAGTTCTTGGAAAAAAGCTCTAGTCTATGAATACCATTAGTGGAGAAATATTCTTCAAACTCACAACTACAATACTCACCACTATTATCAGATCTCAGACATTTTAATCTCTTACAAATCTCATTTTCAACCAAGCATTTCTATTTCTTAAAATATTGAAATACATTAGATTTCTATCTAAGGAAATAAATCCACACTTTTCTAATTGCATCATCAATAAATGTAACATAATAATGAGAGCCACCAAGGGAAGATACTTGAGCTGGTCCTCATACATTTGTATGCACAAGCTCTAATTTCTCATTTTTATTTTCCTTTCCACTCTTCACAAAACTCACTCTCTTTTGTTTTCCATACACATAACTTTCACAGAAATATATATTAACACATTTTAGACATGGTAAAACTTTCTTTGAATGAAGTAATTTCATACCTTTCTCACTCATGTGCCCAAGTTTTTGGTGCTATAACACTCTATTAGAGTCTATAGCATTTGTTTGTTCCCCCTACTCAACTACATCAACTATTCTTGAACATTTATTTTTCTCTGAAATAATGAAAGTAGAAGGAACAATATAACCTATACAAAGATATAAGTGCCTACTTTCACTCCTTTCACTACTACAAGGGGCCCTTTTGAAACCTTCCATTTTTTATCATTAAATGTAACTAAACAACCCTCATCACTGAGTTTCCTTGTTGAAATTAAATTCCTACTTAGCCTTGGAACATGTCTTAAATCATGTAGTAGCCAATGAATCCCATTTTGCAATTTAATCTTAACTTTTTGCTTCCAACAATCTAAACAGATTTATTATCCCCTAAATAGAAAAGCCCAAAATCCCATTGAACATAATCAATAAAATAACCTCTATGAGGTGTAGCATAAAATGAAGCTCTAGAATCTAAAACCCATGAATCATCAACACTTTCTAAAGAAAGAAGAAAATCATCCTTTTGGATTTTTTACTTACCACATTTGCCTCCTTTTTCCCTTTTGATTTATCTCGTTCATTGTTCTTTCAAGTCCAACAGTCTTTCTTCTGATGCCTTGGTTTACCACAATACCAACAATTTCCTTGTCCTCTAGATTGAGACCTCTTCCCTTTTGAATTTCCTCTTGATTTTCCATGATTTCTAGAATTGTTTCCTTCCTTAGTCATTCTACCTCTACTTTGTGCATTCAAATATCTTCTTGATGTAGATCCACCTAAGGTTTTCCTACAAGTTTCCTCACTCAGAATAACACCAATCACATCATCAAATTCTAGGGTATTAGATCCAGAAATAGAATTACTCATACCCATTACCTATCCATTCCAACTTTTACGCAAAGAACACAAAATCAAGAGAGCCCTAATTTCTTCATCAAAATTGATATTCACAAAAGATAATTGACTAGTAATAGTATTAAACTCATTTAAATGATTTGCAATAGATCCAACTTTTGTCATCTTCATATTAAATAAATGCTTCATGAGAAATACCTTGTTTGAAGCAGAGGACTTTTAATACAGTTTCACTAGGGTTTGCATCAACTTTTGTATTGTCTTTACTTTTGTTAGGTTAAATGTCACTAATGGTGCCAAGCATAATTAAATACTTCCAAATGCCTTTCTATCTAAAATCTCCCAGTCCTCATATGTCATAGTTCCCTGTTTCTTTGTTTTTCCTTCCAATGGCTTCCATAAATCCTTCTGATAAAGATAAGATTCCATTTTCATCTTCCATAACTAAAATTTCTACCTATTAAACTTCTCAACCTTCATCTTACCCTTATTTGACATTACTCCCACCCAACCGAGAGAACTTCCTACAGAGGATAGCCAAAAAATAATAATGATGGTCTGGCTAAAAAAATGATGACCATCTATCTTTGATACCATTTGTTAGGATTAACCTCCAACAAGAATAATAGTTACATGCAAATATAACCAATATCAAAAAATAATAGATCACACAAAAGAGGACACAAGATACAAAGATTTAACATGGTTCACCAAATCCCTATGCTATGTCCACCAACAATAAGTCCAATATTATTATTATCTAGTGATTACAATTTGCAATCCCTTACAGCTCAATACCACCATAAGAAGTGATGTAGCCAAAAATTTCAAAATAATAACTTAGAAAATTAAACAACACACAATTTTCAAAATGAAAAATTATTCATTAAAATTTTCCAACTCTATTCTATCCTACAGTGAAATAAAAACCACTACTTATTACAATTTTAAAAATTAACATATTTGGCAGATGTTTGGAAAAAAAAAATATTTTTCCATTTTTGGTAATTTTCAAAAACCATCTTATGAATCTTAATTTTTCCCAAGAAAATCCTCCAACCAAGGAAAGATAAATTTCCAACTAATATATAAAATCAAGAATATGATTTTGGAGTTATTACAAAAACAACTTTCTAGAAAACTAGAAAAAAACACAAAAATCTAATTTTGAAGGCCAAGATGATATTTCAGGCTTCTGAAAAAATATCAAAATGACCACAAATGAAGCTAAGCTTGGTTGACAATCCAAATAACTTTTCATGCAAATGCCTATAAAATTTCAGCCAAAATCCACATTTGAGTCAAAAGTTATGATCTTAATGATCTTCAGAAGTAAATCTTGACCAAAACTCACATCTATGTCAAAAACCTTGATCCTCAGATGCTCCTGCATTAAGAAGCTACAATAACACCATACATTATGAAATCTCTAACCCTAAGCCTTTTATAAAAGCTTTCATTTCTTATAAAATTAGGGCTAAAATAAGTCATCTAATAGAAAAATAGTAGTTGACGCCTTTTACAATATAAGGTCATTTTTGGGTTCAAGATGCTACCCCTAAAAAATCTTGTGAGGGTGTTGCCCCTTGACCCCACCCTATACTGAAATAGGGAGATCACTTGGGGACCCCATAGGGGAACTACCCTCAAACCCTTGTAGAAATAATCTAGGGAGAAACTACGTTAAGTAAAAATTTGAGTCTGATTAGGCTCCACATCACAATACTATAATGGTAAGAAAGTAACAATAAACAATCTATTAGGTTTAGAACTACACCTTTCTTGTTCTGATATCTACTCCACTCAATCTCTTTTTGGTTGATTCACACACTTTTCACTTCAACTTAGCACTTCCTTTATTGGATCTTCACAATATTTTTCTTCTCACTTAACCTTCTATCTTTCTTCTTCAATAACTCAATCACCAACGTCACCATCAATAACAAGAAACATATTGTTGATCCATTTAAATAGAAAAAAAAATTATTCCATAATCTTCCAAGTTTATTTCTTAATCACAATCATAGATCTGCATCAAATTCATTGAATCTAGTCTCTTGGGAAATAAGCATCCACCTTAAATTTCTCAAATCATTGATCTCATAACTAACTTTTTTCTTGTCCTTGAAACTTCTTGAACATTCTTAATTTTCACCAAATATCAGTCTCAAATTAAATCTTTTCTAAATTTTTTCTTCATGTTCATTCTTGGTGAACATTATAGTTCACTTGATTAATACTAGACTTAGATAACTTTAAACTTGATTAGTTAACACTATATCCTTCCACTTCTTTATTAGGTGCACAGTGACAACTGTAGTATCTAAGTTAATATTGTATTCCTTCATTCACTGACCAAACTATCTTGCATATACATGATTCCAACACTTAATCAAATCATATAAAACAATAAAAAAAATATTATATTGTCAGAGTATAACTCATTCATGTGCCCATTGAATACTATACACTTATCAATATTTATGTCATCACACTTTCTTCAAATCCTCTACATCAATCAAATCTTCTTCATCAATAAAATGATATTGCACTCTACTAAATTAGCATAACGTCTAACCAATTAAGGCTTGATATCAATGAAAAAATAACAATTAATATGGATCTTTCATATAAATTAATAATATTAACAATTAATATGGCTCTTTCCCATGAACAATTTGTGGATGATACAATTTTCTTGGGTAAAGCTGAGGTGAGGGAAGCAAGGAACCTCAAAAAGGTCCTTAATCTCTATTCTTCTACTTTAGGTCAATTGATCAACTAGAATAAGAGTTCATTTTATTTTATCAATACTTATATTTCAATATAGAGAAATATTGCTAATATTTTAATGCAGAAGCATCTTGGGTTGCACTGCTATCCTGCATGTTTTTTACTTTTTACCTTACTATTGAAACTGGGTTCTGTTGAAATTGCATTTTTTGGTTTATGGGTGCCTATTATAGACCATGTAACTAATTTTAAATAATGAATCAAGGTTTTTGAACTTCAGGTATTAAAGAGGGCCTAGAATAATATCTATGCTCCAGAGTGCAAGTTCTAACTCCTAATAGGTTGGGAGATGACAATTCTTCCATGATATCAATTTCTGGCAGTTCTGCATGACAATTTTCTACGCTCAACTTTCAGAATGGATGTGCAATTTTCCTTAATGAATTATAATTTTTGCAATTAAGTGGTTGTGGAGGACCTAGGTATCTACCCATATTTTGAAGTGCAAGTTCTAACTCAATTGGAGCTAGGAGATATCATGATTTTGCTCGAACATCAATTTTAAGATAGTCAATTGCTGACTTGTGTATTTAATGTTAGGTTTATTTTCATTTAATACTTGTTGAGAGCTGAATTGTGGCTTCTCCATGTTCTATAATGATCTATAAGCCATTTTGGCTAGTATAAATATAGTGTTCAGGCTAGGAGTTAGAGTAGTTAATAGTTTTTGAAGAGGATTGTAGAGCAGAACTAGAAAGTGAAAATTTGTTGTTAATTTTTGTGTATGAATGTATTTTTTATTTGGTTTTAACTTAGAAGGCCTTACATCTAGGAATTTATGTTGAATATTTGAAGGAATTAATAAAATTATTTGACTCTTCTTCCTCCTTTGGTCATTGTTCTTTTTGTTTTCTTCCATTGTGTTAACTCTTGTAGGGTGGTTCAGAGAGCTAGGTGTGCTATTGGCCCTAGTTTTCCCTATATTTCCTTGTGTTAGGTGGTACCAAAGCTTGAGGTTCATCCTTGTGGAGATTGGATTGTGTAAAATCCTAATTTAGATTTGGTTGTAAGATTGTAGATCTATAGATTTGGCCTATAACTTGCTGAGGGTTATGATCTTGCAGGAACCTAATTTGTAAAGATGGTTCGTGGTAGAGGAAATGTTGATAATGCTATATTGGATCAATTGATATAAATTATAGCTAGATTAGATGCTATAGAGATAGCCCAAAGGAGAGGAGTGCATCTTGATGATGTAAATGATGATGAAGCAGCAACACCAAACCCAAATCTAGAACTTGAAAAAGATCAAGATGAGGAAAGATTGTTGAGAGTGTTGTTTAGGGAAATTCAAAGTCTACTATAGAAGTAGTTCCTTATGATGGAAAGTTGGATACCAGTGCTATGTTATATTGGATCTCAGATATGGAGAAGTTCTTTGAGTATGAAAACACTCTTGATAATAAGAAGGTGAAGATTTTAGTTACAAGGCTAAAGGGTATGGTGGGAACATTTGTGAACTGATAAACAAAGGAGAGGAAAGGAGGAGATTAGAACTTGGCCAAAGATGATGAACAAGGTAAAGAAAAAATTCCTTCCTGTTGATTACCAAGTTATCTTGTTGAGAAAGATGCAAAATTTGAGACAAAAGGACATGAATATGAAAGAGTATATTGAGCAATTCTATAGATTGGATATCAAATCTGGACATGTGGATGATGATGTTGAGAAAATTTTAGGTTACATAAATGGATTGAGATCTAGAATTCAAGATGAGATAAGTTTTATGAAGTTGGAAAGTGTCAAAGAAGCATATCAATATGCCTTGAAAGTTGAGGAGATCTTGACAAAGAAGCATGAACAAAGACAAAGAGGTAGAGGTGGTAGATTCTAGAGAGGCAAAGGTAGATCTTATTGTGAAGGTGGAAGATTTAAAATTCTTGTGTAGGATAAAGGAAAATCTGGATGGAAGAATGATGACAAAGACAAGACCTAGTGGAAAGGTGGTAGCTCATACTAAGGAGGTACTAGATCTTACCAAGGAAGAGGTAATTCTTATCCTAGAGGTGGTTTCCATAGTAATTGTTTTAGATGTGGTAAAGAAGGACATAGATCTTTTGAATGTAGATCTTCTAAAAATAGACAAAATAATAGAAATATTGTGATTCAAGAGGACATTGAGATTTCACCAAGTGGACCTAAGGCTAGAGAAAATTTGATGGTGAGAAGAACCTTATGTAATAAAGGAAGTGATGAGGAACTTGTCCTTAGAAGAAGTCTTTTCAAGACCAGATGTAAGATAAATGGAAAATGTTGCAAGGTGATCATTGATAGTGGAAGTTCTACAAATTTGGCATTAGAAGAGCTGGTTACAAAGTTGTAATCACAGAGGCTAAAACATCCCAAACCTTATCATGTTTCATGGATCAAAGATGAGCATAAGATATTGGTAAGTGAGCAACATATTGCGAAGTTCAAAATTGGGAATTACTTTGATGAAGTGTTGTGAGATATTATGCTCATGGATTGTTGTCATATTTTGTTGGGTAGACCTTGGAAATATGATAAATATGCTATGCATGATGGAAGATTGAATCAATATACTCTTTGGGTAAATGGGAAGAAACAAATATTATTGCCTTTAACTGAAAGTCTAGATGAGGTTAGTTGTAATACAATAAAAGTTTGCATGGGTAATGGAAAGCAATTTGAAAAGGAAGTAAAGAGGAACCAACTTTGTTTTGCTATAGTTCCTAGAGGACTGAGTGTTGGTAGTAATGACCAAGCAGTAGAAGTTGGTAATGATAAAATGACAGTAGAAATTATAGAATTGTTGAATGAGTATAAATATATTGTTGCTGATGATATTCCTAATGGTTTACCTCCAGCAAGAAGTATAAGTCATTATATGGATCTGACTCTTGAAGCTAGATTTCCAAACAAAAGTAACATATAGATTGACACCTATAGAGAATGAAAAACTTAATAGACAAATGCATAAATTGTTTTAGACATGTTTGATCAAAGAAATTTTGAGTCCATGTGTTGTACCTATTGTGTTAGCACCTAAAAAGAATGGAGAATGGAGAATTTGTACTAATTCTAGAGCTATTAACAAAATCACAGTGAAATATAAGTTTCCTATGCTGAGGATGGATGACATAGTGGATTATTTGAGTGGAGCAAAGTATTTTACAAAGATTGATTTAAGAGTGTTTATCATCAGATCAAAATCAAAGAAGGTGATGAATAGAACACTAATTTCAAGACAAAAGATGGTTTGTATGAATGGTTAGTTATGCCTTTTGGTTTGACTAGTGCACCTAGTATTTTCATGAGGTTGATGAATAGAGTTTTTGAAAAGAGTCTTGGGTAAGTTTTTGATTTTTTATTTGGATGATATTTTGATATTCAGTAAGACTAAGGAAGAACATCTTGAGCATATTAGACAAGTATTGTAGAGGTTGAAAGAGGAAAAGTTGCTAATTAATCTAAAAAAGTGTTCTTTTATGCAAGAGGAGATTATGTATTTGGGATTTGTGATTTCAGCTAATGGATTGAAGATGGATCTTGAGAAGGTTAAAACAATTTTGGAATGGCCTACACTTGAGAATGTGGGTGAGGTAAGATCATTTCATGGTTTGGTTTGTTTTTACAAAAAGTTTATAAAGAATTTTAGTTCTATTTCTAATGTTATGACTAAGACAATAAAAGGAGATAAAAAGGAATTCAAGTGGAAATATGGAGATAATAAGAGTTTTGATACTTTGAAACAAAAGTTTGTTGAATTACTTGTATTGGCTTTGCCTAATTTCAACAAAGTATTACAAGTTAAATGTGATGCAAGTGGTAATAAAAAAAGAGTTGTATTAAGTCAAGAAGGTAAGATTGTTGCTTTATTTAGTGAGAAGTTGAATGATGCTAAAAAGAAGTATTCTATGTATGATCAAGATTTTTATGCTATTGTTGAAGTATTGAAGAAGTGGAGACATTATTTGATTCCTAAGAAATTTGTGTTGTATACTGATCATAAAGCTTTATAATACTTGGAAAGTCAGCATAAATTAAATCAGAGACATATTAAGTGGGTTGAGTATTTGTAGAATTTTATATTTGTCACTAAGCACAAGAGTGGAGTTACTAATAGAGTTGTTGATGCATTGAGTAGAAGACATTTTTTGTTGACTAAAATGAAGGTTGAAGTTCTTGGTTTTGATGAAATGAAAGAGTTGTATGATGTTGATCCTAATTTTTTTGAGGCATAGAGAGAGTGCAGAGCACCAAATCTAACAAATCACACAAGTAAGTATGATGATTATTTCATTCAAGAAGGTATGTTGCTCAAAGGTATTTAGTTGTACATTCCTAGAAGTTCTATGAGGTTGAATTTGATTAAGGAAAAACATAGTGGTGGATTAGCTAGACATTTTGGAATTGATAAGACATTGAGTTTTCTTAAAGAGAAGTAATATTAGCCACAAATGTATAAGGATTTTTAGAAATTTGTAAAAAATTTTGGAGTTTTTCAAGTTCCAAAAGGAGTGAGTCAAAATATTGGTTTGTATACACCCATTACTATTCCTAAGAAACCTTGGAGTGACATAAGTATGGATTTTGTTCTTGGATTACCTAAGACAACAAAGGGATATGATTCCATATTTGTTGTAGTGGATAGATTTTCTAAGATGGCTTATTTCATACCTACATGTAAGAAGACATCAGATGCTAAGCATGTTGCTAAAATTTTCTTCAAAGAGGTTGTGAGATTGTATGGATTTCCAAGACGTATTATTTATGATAAAGATAATAAGTTTGTTGGCTATTTTTGGAAGACTTTGTGGAAGAAGATGGGTACTGAGTTGAAGTTTAGTTCTACATTTCATATGCAAATAAATGGACAAACAAAGGTTGTAAATAGAAGATTGGGTAATTTTCTAAGATGTTTAGTTGGAAATAAGCCAAGTAAATGGTAGATGGTATTTGCACAAGCTAAATTTGCATATAATAAGTCTATAAATAGGAGTATAAGGAAGAAACCTTTTGAGATTATTACTGGAATGTAGTTAGAGGAGTATCAAATTTGAGAGATATTTTTGGTGAAGAAAGGAGAAGTGTTGCAAGAGAAGAATTTTTTGAGTTTATGAATTCTTTACATAAGGAAGTGAAGTTGAGGATAGAACAAAGTAATCAAAAGTATAAGGAGAATGCTTATCAGTTTAGAAGACATCATAATTTTCAAGTTGGTGATGGTTCATTTAAAGAAAAAAATCTTTCTAGTTGGAACATATAGTAAGTTGAAGATGAAGAAGTTTGGACCTTGTAAGATCTTGAAGAAATTTGACAGTGGAAATGCTTATGAAGTTGAGTTACCTGATGACATGGATATATCTCCTATATTCAATATTGCTGATTTATACAAGTATCATGAGTTAGATGATAAATTTGTTGTATCAGAGGACTATCCTAAGAAGTAGATTGAAGATGTTGAACAGATATTGGATTAGAGAATTGGTAAGAACACAAGGGGAAAAGATTATTATGAATATCTAGTGAAGTGAAAGAATAGACCTATGGAAGATGCTTCATGGATTTCTCAATTTGAGTTGGATTAAACTCAAGTTGTGACATTTCAATGATTTATGAGAATAATTTCTTCCAACCTTGGTTATTTGATGTAGGAGCATCCTGGGTTGCACTGCTATCCTGCATGTTTTTTTAGTTTTTACCTTATTTCTGAAACTGGGTTTTGCTAAAACTGCATTTTTTGGTTTTTAGGTGCTTGTAACAGACCATGTAACTAATTTTACATAATGAATGAAAGGATAAAAAATTCAAATATTTAAGAGGGCCTATATTAATATCTATTTTTTAGAGAAAAAGTTCTAACTTCTAATAGGTTGAGAGATATGACAATTCTTCCAGAACATTGATTTCTAGCAATTATGCGTAACAATTTTTTGTGCTCAACTTTCATAATGGGTGCACACTTTTCCTTGATGAATCAGACTTTGTACACTTAATGGGTTATAGAATACCAAGATATATACTCACATTTTAAAGATCAAGTTCTAACTCAATTGGAGCTAGGAGATAATGTTATTTTTCTTGGACATCAATTTCAGGATAGTTAATTGTTGATGCAGGCTGACTTGTGTATTTAATGTTAGGTTTATTTTCATTTAATATTTTTTGAGAGCTACTTGTGGCTTCTCCATGTTCTAGAATTATATATAAGCCATTTTTACTAGTATAAATATAGTGTTTAGGCCAGGAGTTAGAGCAGTTAAGAGTATTTGAAGAAGATTGCAGAGTAGAATTGGAAAGTACAAATTTGTTGTTGATCTTTGTGTATTAATGTATTTTGTATTTGTTTGTAACCAAAAATGCCTTAAAACTAGGCATGTATGTTGAATATTTGGTTTTGTTTAGATTGCTAGCTACTGGACATAATTTGCATTGATGTTTTTGGAAATCTTCTGTAGTCAATTTTGGATTGTGGTTTTATTGTTTGCATGGCAGGGCCTGGGATTTCTTCTCCATTGGTGAGAACAGATGGTTCTTCTCCAACTATGCATGCAATGCGATCTAAATCATTTTATTCAGGGGAGAGCTCCAAGCTGAAAAAAGTTAATGGTTGTTTTCTGCATAGCCATGATCGCCCTGTTCTGGTTATTCCTCCAACGGTTGTAATGGAGGACATTGATTATTGGACCAAGAATGCTTTGATATGAAAATTTCTTGGAATTTGGATTTCCCTATCCGCTCTTGAGGTATGGATCTGTCGCTCATAGTAGGTGGAAGGCGATATGGAGATTATGTTGGTGGGGAATAGTTATTTTTTTGTTGTATTCTCTTGCATGTCTGATCAGGATCTTGTTTTTGAAGGAGGCCCTTATTTCTACAACCATGTGGGGTTATTTGTCAAACCTTGGCATTCAGGTTTTAATTCTACTGAGGATCTCCCTTCAACAGTGCCAGTTTGGGTTCGCTTGCCTCGTCTTCCCTTGGAATTTTGGTGTGAAGATATCCTTCGACAAATTACTACTTTGTTGGGGAAGCCGGCTGTGATCGCACATCAATCCCTTGATAAAAAGGTTATTTCTTATGCTAGAATTTGTGTTGAAATTAATTTTAATAATCCATTACCAGATTCTTTGGAAATTTGTATGGGGGATTTTTCTTGGGTGCAGCAGTTAGATTATGAATCTCTCCCTTTTCGTTGCCGGATTTGTCATGAGTATGGTCATTTACTACGTTAGTGCCCCCGTAACTCAAGTTTCAAAGGAGTGGATGGTTCTACATCTGGTAATACTGGTGGTTTGGCAGATACTACAGGGAAAGGACAATCTCAAATGGCTAATACTACCAAGGGGATGAATCCGCAAGATGCTACAGGTAAGGGTAAGGCTCAAATGCAGGATAAGGATGGATTTACCCCTGTTCACCCTCATGCTAAGGGCCATGGTCAGAAGAGGCCTTTGAAAGAAAGATTATCTGATTCAGGTTTTAACCGCTTTGAGGTGATGGATAGTATGGTTCTAGAGGAGGGTATTCCTCCTCCTATCTCTTCTAATCCAGTTTTCCCAGATGAAAGATCTATTCCTAATGATGCTTGTGGGCCATCCCAAGTTGTAGTATATCAGAACTGTGAGGTCCCTATAGCTCCTGTGATAGAGGCTCTGGTGACTCTTGCAGTGTTGGAGGATAATGATGTTGTTTTAGCTGACTTGGTTAAGGATGTGCTACCATCAGGTAAGGGCAAGGGTTCTCCTCTCCCCTTGGGGTTGATGTCTCGACCCTTTAAGTGGGCTTCTTCTACTCCTCCTCTAAGGAGTGCGCACAAAACAGACCAAGAGAAGATTAAACTCATAGGAGATATATTGATTGGGTCTGGTTCAGTGAAACCTTTGGATTCTCATTTTCCCAATTCTACCCAATGATGATTATTCTCTCATGGAATGTAAGGGGGTTGAATAGCATCCCTAGACAAAAGGCTATTCGTAACTTGGTGGTTGATCATAGCCCTGATGTTTTTTGTATCCAAGAGACTAAGCTCTCTATGGAGTCTATGGTCCAACATGCCTCTAGTATTTGGTCTCATGGCCAATGCCAATGTGTTGGGGCAATAGGTAGTGCAGTGGTTTAGCTATATTTTGGGATCCTCAAAAAATTTCTCCTCTTGGCTGGATGTCTTCTCGCTCAGCTCTCTCTATGGTAGCTTCTACTCTAGACTCAAGAGAGGTAATTATGGTTACTAATGTGTATGCACCTGGTAATCTTGTTAGAAAGGAGGAACTTTGGGAACATATTCAATATGTTAGAAATTGTCATCCTTATCATCCTTGGGTGTTAGCAGGGGACTTCAATTTAGTTTTAAATTTGGAGGAGAAGCATGGTGGTTTGGCTAGATTGGGGCCTTCTTCTGCTCTTCTTTGGCAACATACATCTCTTTTGCATCTCTCTGATGTTAAGCCTTCTAATGGTCTCTATACCTAGAATAATCGTAGGACTGGTGTTGCTACTATCTCAGAACGTCTGGATAGATTTCTTGTTTCTTGCTTCTAGGTTAGTGGCACCCTTACTATCTCATCAGAAATCCTTGATTGGAGGGGTTCAAATCATTGGCCAATCAAATTTTTTGCTATAGGCGCTTATGTTCTGAAGTATCCTCCTTTTAAGTTTCAGTTGATGTGGCTTTGGGACTCCTCTCTTCATGATTTTGTTTTTTGTTGGTGGAAAGATGGTGCTCCTACATATGGTACTGTAATGTTCTCATTTTCTAAAAGGCTTCAATATGTTAAAAGGAAGCTCAAGATATGGAATAGGGAATGCTTTGGGAACCTTAACTTTATGAAGAGGCTTGCTCAAGAAGATCTTGATGTCATCACAAGGGAGATTTGAGATCGAGGTTTCTCAGAGGATCTTGGCAAGGCTGAATCCCTTGCTTCTAGAGCTCTAGAAGAATGGGAACTTCAAGAGGAAATTTTTTAGAAGCAAAAGGCTAGAGTTGATAGGCTTTAGGAAGGTGATCATAACACTGCCTTTTTCCATAAAATAGTTCAATCTCACCGAAATCAAAGCACTATCTCTTCTTTGGTTAATTCTCAAGGTATCCAACTGAATTCCTTGCCAGCTTTGTTCTAGGAGGCTATTTGGTACTTCTCTACCCTCTTCTCTGAGGACTCTCCTCTGATTGATAATGAAGAAAATCTTATTTTGTCCTATATTCCTTCCCTTATCACTCAGGAAATGAATGATTATCTCATGCATCCTATTTCTTTGGAAGAGCTGGAGGAGGTGGTCTTTGGCATGCCTAAGGGGAAGGCTCCTGGTCCTGATGGCTTTCCAGTTGAATTCTTTTAGGAATTTTGGGACATCATTAATCATGATTTGTTGGAGGTGGTTAAAGAATCCTATGCTAGCAAGCAGATCCTTTGAGCTTTGAACTCTACATTCTCGACTCTTATTCCTAAGAGAGAGGGTGCTAATCAATTGGAGTTTTTTAGACCAATTGCCTTATGTAATGTGGTTTACAAAGTTATTACTAAGTTGATTGCTGAGAGATTGAAAAGGTGGCTTCCCATTATTATCTCAGAAGAACAAGGTGGTTTTGTTGCTGGTAGTCAAATTTTGGATGGGGTGGTTATTGCTACTGAGGCTATTCACTCTATGGCTACTTCAAGGGAGAGAGCCATGTTTTTTAAGCTGGATATGGCTAAGGCCTATGATAGAGTTAAATGGAGCTTCCTAAGGAGTATTCTTCTTTCTTTTGGGTTTAGCTCTGATTGGGTGAGTTGGATTATGAGTTGTGTTACTTCTGCCTCTTTTTCTGTTCTTATTAACTGTCAACCTTCTCAACTATTTGGTGCTTCTAGAGGCCTCCGCCAGGGTGACCCTCTCTCCCCATATCTATTCATCATCATAGCTGAAGGCTTGGGCAGATTCATTAAGCATCAGGTGTCCCATAATTCTATTCAAGGCTGGCGGTGGGGTAATGGCTTACCTTCTCTTTCCCATCTTCAATTTATTGATGATTTTTCTCTTGTTGGTCTTGCTAGGATCAAGGAAGCTGAAGCCTTTTGACATGCTTTGGATGTTTATTTGGCAGCTTTAGGCTAGAAATTTAATGAGCACAAATCTTCCATTTACTTTTTTAACACTCTTGATTCTATTCAGCACAGGATTGTTGGTATCCTACAGTTTCAGATAGGATCACTTCCTTTGACTTATCTTGGCATCCCTATTGCTATTTCCAGGTAGCCATGTCTCTTCTGGAAAAATTTCATTACCTAGATTCAGGATAAGGTAAATCATTGGACTCATAGATGGCTTTCTACTACTGCCCGAGTTACTCTTCTTCAAGCTGTTATCCAAGCTCTTCCTACTTATCGAAGCATGGTTGACGCTGCACCTATTTACTTTCTCAAGGAGTTTGATTCTCTTTCTCAATAATTCCTTTGGAGTGGTAATTTGTGTAGTACTAAATGGAGCTTGGTTAATTGGGCAATTGTTTGTAGGCCTAAAAAGGAGGGTGGTCTTGGTCTTCGATCTTCTCTATTGAGTAGTCAAGCTTTGGCTACTAAAATTTATTGGCGATGGTGCTCTAGACAAAATCAACTTTGGGCTTGCATCATCACTCATAAATATTTTCATGGTGTTGATCCTTGCTTTGTTTCTGCACTTCCTCTTGAAGGTCATGGCTCAATGGTTTGGCATACTTTGAAGACAGGTGCGATGTTGGTAAAGAGGGGTCTGTTTTGGATATGTAAAGGAGGTTCTTAGGCTTTGTTTTGGTCTGATGCTTGGGATGGATTCCCTTCCATTTTATCCATATACCCTCATCTTCAACCTCTTTGTGACTCTTTTTTTGCCGCTGGATGGGATAAAGTGGCTCATTACAAGACTCCTTATCAATTGGGACCTGTTGTTGGTTATATATGGAAGCATTCTTCTGATTGGCCTCCTAGAGGTATAGACATGGATCGTCAGGAGGTTTCTCAAATTTTGGCCTCTAGAGAGTGTTCTTCTTTGCTTGGTCTAGATGTTTTGGCTTGGGGCGATACCTTGTTTGGTAAATATCATGTCTCTGCTGGGTATCAAGAGATAACTAGACAATTATTTGGGGATGCTGAGGTCCCTTGGTGGAATAAAGTTTCTTGGTCCAAGTGCAATTTTTTCATGTGGCTAGTGGCTCACAATCATTGTCTTACCTAGGATAATCTTTGTAAACGTGGATTTTAGGGCCCCTCTTATTGTGTTTTGTGTGGTAATGGAGAGGAGTCTATCTCCCATTTGTTCTTCCATTGCTCCTATTCTACTCAGATATGGCACCTTTGGTGGAGCACTTGGGGTTGCTCTTGTCGGCATGCTTCCTCTTTGCCTGAGTTCGAGGCCCACTTGGGCACTGCTCCCTCCAAGTCTTCTTTTCTCCATTCTGCTTGGATTGCTGGCCCATCTTTCATGCTTTGGCATATTTGGTTGGAGAGGAATTGTCACATATTCCAAGATGTCTAGCTTGGTGTTTTGCATCTTTGGTGGAAAATATCACATTCTCTTTAGGAAACTATTCTTGTGAAGTGTGAGCTTGATGGGGGTATGGATCTGGTTGATCTTGCTATCTGTAATCGCCTCAATTTTCATCTGCAGGATGGGGCTACATCTCATAGGTTTCCTTCTATGTCCAGGCAGCTTCACC
The DNA here is from genome assembly GCA_028749045.1 of Cupressus sempervirens. Lineage (NCBI taxonomy): Eukaryota > Viridiplantae > Streptophyta > Pinopsida > Cupressales > Cupressaceae > Cupressus > Cupressus sempervirens. Next base: position 463,124,115 of record CM053790.1, read on the forward strand.
ATCAGAGGAAGGGTCAGGTTAATTGGGATGGGCACTGGACTCCTCCTCCCTGTGGAGTTCTAAAAATTAACACTGATGGTTCTTCCCGTGGGAATCCTGGTCCGGGTGGTATTGGCAGAGTGGCTCATTGTAGTTCTGGGGATGTTAAATTTTTCTTCTCAGTTCATAAGGGTGATTATACTAACAATCTCATGGAAGCTCAGGCTATTTTATATGCTGTGGAACAGTGTTGCTTGCGGGGATGGTGTAAGATTATCTGTGAGTCTGATTCCCAGGTGGTGGTGAACATGCTTTCTTCGCAAGAGCTTGAGGATGTTAGTTGACAGTTGGCCATTGTTGTTAAGCAGATTCTTTACTTCTCTTCCTCCTTTTAGTTCATTAGGTTCATGTATATTCCTCGTGAATGGAATAGAACTGCTGATTGTTTAGCCAAATGGGCATCTAGTCATGATCCGGGTTGGAATATTAGGGATAGGAGGCAACTGTCCTTTGAGATGGTGCAAGAATTTGATGATCTTGTTACTCAGGATCGAGCTCCTTATTGAGCTCTCCTTGTTGTATTCCTTTCTGTCTTAATAAATTTTTACCCCTCTTTTTGCCAGAAATGTTGAATATTTGAAGAATTAATAAAAGTATTTTACTCTTCTTCCTTATTTGGTTGTTGTTCTTTGTGTTTTCTTTCATTGTGTTAAGTCTTGCAGGGTGGTTCAGAGAGTTGGGTGTGCTATTGGCCCTAGTTTTCCCTATCCTTCCTTGCATCATATTCTTGGTTGCTCTATAAGGTCTTTTCCTTGTATTTATTTAGGACTCCCTCTGGTGCCAAATCCTTTAGATTCTTTTTGGGAAGATCTTTTTAATAAATTCAACAAGAAATATGCAGGTTGGAAAGGTAATTTATTGAGTCAAGCTAGAAAAATTACTCTTCTTAAGGCTTGTCTCCAGAGTATTCCTATGTATGCTTTGAGTCTCTTTAGGATACCAACTAAATATGCTAATACTATTGACAAAATCCAAAGCATATTTCTTTGGTCTAATTCTGAGGATAAGAAGAGAATTCCTTTAATTTCTTGGGATCAAATTTGTAAGCCTAATATGGATGGTGGTTTGGGGATCAGGTCTATCAGAAGTATGAATAAATTTCTTCTTGCTAAGAAGTGTTGGAGAGTTTATCATGACAATAAGGAGTGGAGTTCTATTTGGAAACATAAATACCTCTTTGGTGCTCCTTCTTTTTTTGGTTTTCTTTCTTATCCTAATGTTTTATCTCCTTTTGCTATTTAGGGAGCTGTTCAGGGAGCTAAAAATATTTTAATCAAAGGTTTTATTTGGAAAGTGGGTAACAAGTAGAAGATCAGGTTTTGGGATAATGTGTGGATTTTGGATCATCCTTTGATTGAGGATTTTGAGGATATAACTCTTGTAGATAGATGTAAACAAATTTTTGGTATTCTTGTGGAGAATTACTAGATTAATAATGAATGGGTCAACCTTGTTGAAATTAATATGATTTTTTATAGTATCCAGTTAATCTTGAATGCATTTAGCCTGTATCCTCATATTGAAGATAATATGGTTTGGGGTTTAGAACCAAAAGGTTGTTTTAAAGTCTCCTTTGGTTTTAGATCTAAGGAAAAGGGAATTAGACCTTTATGAACTAAAGTGTGGATTAAAGGGCTTATTCCCAAATTTTTTAATTTTTTTTTGGATCTTTCTTCAAAAAAAAAAATTAACCTTCGACAATTTGCAAAAAAGAGGGGCTTATGTGGTTAACAAATGTTACCTTTGTAAAAGGGATTCTGAAGATAGGAATCATCTTTTCTTAAATTGCAAATATAGTAAAAAAGTGTGGAGTTATATCCTTATCCATTGGAATTTATATTGGGTTCAAGAGAATAATATTGATAAATTCTTCTAGAGCTAGACATATCCTTCTAAGGATGTTAATATTGGTTTTCTATGGAAAAGTAACCTACCCCATCTCTAGTGGGGAATCTGGAAAGAAAGAAATAATAGAAGATTTAGAGACAAGGAAAGTCTTGAGTGGGTTCTTGATCATAATATTATTATAGCTATCAAGAAAAATTTCAATTTTCATAGAGAACTAAGTGATGATATCCAAATCAATAACCCTATGTAAATAAAATATTATAAAATCAAAAGTAATGATTAGAGGTAGAATGTAAAATGAGAATCTCCCCCTATGTGCTAGATTAAAGGTAACTTCAATGGTGCTGCTAAAGGTAATCCTAGGAAAGTTGGTTGTGGAGGGGCTTTGAGAGAACATACTAGTAGAATTGTTAATGCTATTGCCATCCCTATAGGGATTTCTACTAGCCATAAAGCTGAAGCTACGACAGTGTTGTATACTATGAGACTGGTAGTGGATTCTATTTATCAAAATCTTTGGATGGAAGGAGATTCACTAAACATTATTAACATGCTTAATAAAAAGAGTCCAGTTACTTGGACAATTGAGGGAAGTATAATGGAAATCAAAAACCTTATTAATAAATTTGATAATGTTATATTCTCTCATTTTTTTGGGAGGACAATTCAATTACTAATTGGATTGCCAACCAAGCTCTCTATAGGGAAAAAAAATTGAGGTGGCATGCTGACCTATGCAAGGATGTGGAGGTGATGATGATAGTTAATTATGAAAAGACACATGCTAGAGAAGGAAATATTTTCTAAGATTGGAAAATTTATGAGGAGGAGTGATGGGTTTGCAGAGGACAGTTTGAGATTCCCTAAGAAGTACTTTTGTACTATTATGACTTGCATTTGGCATGTAAGTATGGTTAATAGATCCTTGGTAATCTTCAAAACTTTATTACCTTTTTTGGTTTTCGCTACTTTGGTGTTTTGTAGGGGAAAACAAGTTATCAAGATGGGAGGGGAACCTAGAAAGAAAGAGTCGAACAATTATAGGGTATGGAAGGTTAAGGCCTCTATGTGGGATATTTTGTAGAAAGTAAAAGTGATAACCTACATTGAGAGGCTCCATGGGTATAAACCTCATATTATAGATTCTTTCTTTAAAAATTGGTTTGAAGATAGGGTCACTTTGCATGGGGTCACAGTGAAATTGACTGAAGATTTTATTGCTAAGATTATTGGGCTTCCAATGGAAGGGATTAAATTCAACAAGGAGACTAGTATCCCCATTGTGGCTTTTAATCCCAAAGATGGAAGATGAAGGGAAGAATTTAGAGAAAAATGGTGACTTTTATGAATTGAATCAAATAAAGGTTATCAAGAGGGATGTGTTGTCATGTATCTGTGAGTATTTTATTCTTGATGGTAGGTCTAAGAGAGTCCATAAATTTCACTTTTTTTTCCTGAATCATTTTAGGCACAAAGATGGGATTTCTTTTCCATTTTTTCTAAAATACTGTCTACTTCAAAGCCTATATGTTCATAGGAAGAAAGAATCTCATCCTATGCTTCATGAAGGTTTAATATTACTTATTGAAAACTTTTGTAAAAGTAAGGCTATAAACCCTCTTCAATTTTGCAAAAGAGGAAAGAGTTTGGTAATTTTCCCCTGTCTAATAGAATAAAGGTTGAAGAAGGGACTAGTGATAGCAAGAAGGTTTTCAAATGGGAGAGAACAAAGAAATTTTTTGAGGAAATCATAGAATCTAAGAATTTTGATAATGATGAGAAAATTAAAATGGGGGATCTTAGTTACAACCTAGATGATTATGCTAGGAGTAGAGGGGTGTCAACTAGTAAAGACAATGTTGAGGGAAATAGAAATATTGATTCAAATGTTGGGTCAAAAGCCCTTGGGGAGGATGATGAAAAATGGAGTGATCACCCTTCACATATGAAGAGTAATGCCAATGAAGAGAAAATGGAGGAGGATACTAGTAAGAAAATTGAAGATAATAGTCTTGCCAGTAAGGACAATAGCCAAAGTAAAGAACAAAGGGAGGAGAGGATAGAGAATCTAAATATTAATACTAATTTCCAAATCAAAACTATGACTATTGTAGTTGGTTTTGAGCCTAGGGTTGTGGTAGACGGGAGGAATGACTCTCAAGAAGCTAAACTTTCCTTTCTTCACACTACTAAGCTTAAAGTAGAGACTTCCCTTTAGGGTGATTCTTGGTTGTATAATGAAATAGTGGTTCTCAAGAAGAAATTGGGGGTTGTGTAGAAAGAATTAGATGCTAAACATACTAAGAGAACTTAGATGAAAGTGCAAATTGATAACATCCCTAAAAATCTTATATAATATGAGTAGAAGCTTCATTAATTAATTAAGTTAAGTGGTCAAAAAATGGAACAAGTCACTTTGATTCTATGTGCTATAGTGGCTAGTCTGGGTAAGAAGAGTAATGAGGAAATAATGTCTCCTAGTAATGCAGGGATGGGAACCCAGGAGGACCTAGTAAGAGAACTAGGTAGAGCACAAGGAAAAGGTTGTTGAGGCTCTTGAGGCTCCTATTCTTACTCCAATTGACATAATCCAAAGTACTAAAGAAGTAGGTAAAGAGGTGGCAAGCATTATCAAAGAGCCATTGTAGATGTTGGTTGTGGATAAGGTGTGTTGGTTGCTCATCTGTGCAATTTTTCTGGTTTCTACTTTTTTCTTTCTAGCTTGTTTAAACACTAGGTTCCAAGTCCTCATAAAACCTACTTACTTTTTATGGTTTAAACTTTTTGTTTTAGGTCCCTGTAAAACCTAGTTTCAATGTTTTAAAATTTAGGTTTTAGATCCTTGTAAAACTTGGTGGTGCTTTAAATGTTTCTTTTTAGTGTTTTGTAAAGGGTTTTGGGTCCCTTCAAAACTTTCTTTTACCTTAATGTAAAACAATATTATCAGTTGGGGCTAACAATCTCCCCCTTCAGCATTGGTGGAAACACATAAACATAAGAATATTACATTACATCATGGAATATCAAAATATAATGACATCTTTAGTTCTTTAACTTTATTTAGGTTTTGGACAACATATTTGACAATTTCTTCCCCTTTGGGTGTAATTCACTTTTCAACAACATACTTCACATGTCTTATTTATAGATTCTCTTCTTGCTCATGTGACTCTCTCCTTTTGACTTACTCTTAGTCATAGATTCTTTCTCATATAGTATATCAGTCCTCCTTTGATAACAATGTTAAATGTAACCATAAGTTCCAACCAAAAACTTATAAAAACTTCTAAGTGAACTCTTGCATTAACTCTAGAAAGATATATTTTATTATCTATGAATTGATACACGATGCATACTTTCTTAGTGAGTCTTGGATAGGGTAAGGACCCCTAACTTACCTTCTCAAATACTCAAAAGAATCCATAGGCAACAAATTTGTGAATATATCTTAAATTTTCTCTTGAGACTTCACACACTCCAATCTTACTTTCTTATCTTGTGCTTGCTCCCTCAAATAATGATACTTGATAGATATGTTCTTGGTTTTTTCATACATCACAAGATTATTAGATATGTTTATTGAACATTTTTACCAAAATAGATAGTAACATGTTTGGTTACTTCCTCTTGCATTCCTTCCAATAGTTTCTTTATTCAAAATATGTTTCAACAGTTAATGACAACAAAAGCAACATACTTAGCTTTAACTATAGAGTGTGATATATAACTGTATTTCTTTCTCAACCATGAAATTATTATTTCTCCTAAAAATAAAGCTCCACCACTAGTGCTCTTTCCATCATCAACATTACCATCCAAATTAGCATCAATGTAAACTCCAAGTTGAAAATCACCTTCTTATTTGTATCACAATCCATAGTCTTTTGTAGATTTTAGGTAATTTAATATTCTTTTAACTACATTTATGCATGTTTCCTTCATATTAGAGGAAAACTTTGCAATAATATCAACCATATGTACAATATTAGGTCTACTATGTATAACATATTGTAACTCACCAATGATTGATCTATATTGTGTCACATTAATTTCAGCAGTAGTGTCTTCCTTAGATAATCTGCATCCAATGACCATAGGTGTCCCAACTAGCCTTGAATTATCCATATCAAATGTTTTCAAGATCTCCTTAATGCACATAAACTGAGTCACATATATACCACCTTTTTTGTAATGAACTTTCAAACCAATGAAAAATTTAATCTCATCAAGCATAGATATTTCAAAATCCTTGCTCATCTGATCAACAAATGATTTACACAAAAAATAATTTAGTAATGAGTATATTGTTTTCATCTCCACTCTTCAAGTATAGGTTATTATTCTCATTTGTTCTAAAAAATCCAATCTTGATCAAATATGAATGCAACCTTCCATACCATGCTCTAGGTGCTTGCTTCTATCCATACAAATCTTTGTTAAACTTGTATACCAAGTGCTTCTAATTTGGCTCCATAAATCCTTCTAGTTGTCCAATGTATACCTCTTCATCCATTTGATATACCTTGAATTTCTTATGATTTCCATATGCCAACAATGTTTTATCTCCTTCCAATCTTGCAACAAGTGCAAAGGTCTCACCATAATCAATAGCTTCTTCTTGAGCATAACCTTTATAAAATAATATGTCTTTGTTCCTGATAAATTCTCCTTTTTATTCAATTTGTTCCTAAGAATCCACTTGGTTCCAATTACATTCTTGTCTATAGGTCTGGGCACCAATGTCAATTTATTATTATTTTTCCTAATTTGGTCTATTTTTACATCCATAGCATTGATCTAATCTTCATTATCAAGTGAAACTTTCACACTTCTTGGCACAAACTCAAAAATCAAACATGTATTGTCCTTTAACATACTTCTTGTCATGACTCCAACACTCTTATCTCCAATGATTTTCTCAGGTGAGTTCTTCATTCTCACATACTTTTCTAGGACAAGTTCATCTCTTTGATCTCCAACATTATAATTTCTTAGTTAGGGCTTAGTATTATGCTCAAGTTTTTTTATGTATGGTTTAGGTAATGTAGGTTGATTCTTGATCATTTTTTTTTATTTCTCAAGTATTGTACCAGGTACATCATCATAGACATATACAAACTTTTGTAATCCTTAAGTTCCCTTTTTCTTTCCTCATCATTCTTATCTACAAAATCATCAATTCTAACATTTTCACTTTCAATCATAGCCTTAGTAGGTTTAATCAAATAATTTTAATCCTTTCTCCTAGTAGAGTAACCAAGGAATATGCATTCAACACCTTTAGAGTCAAATTTCCATTCCTTACATCTATATGTATATAAAACTTACTTCCAAATATTTGGAAATAACTTACATTAGGTATGCATAACCATACCAAATTTCATGATTTCTTTCTTGTTGATTTCTTCAACTGAACGTAGTTGAGAGTATAAATTGTGGTGCTTATGGCTTCTCTCCAAGACATTTGAGAAACTCCCTTTTCAATTACCATTGTTCTAGAATAATCAATAATTGATCTATTTCTTCTTTTTGCAATCCCATTCGAAAGTTGTCTCTTACTTTATTCTCAACATGAAAGTTAGTGAATTCATCAAATATAAACTCACCACCTCTATTAGATCTAAAACATTTTAGTTTCTTACTAGTTTCTTTTTCAACTCTATCTTTATACCATTTTAACATTCGAAAACCATCAGATTTCAACTTCAAAAAAATTACTGCAATTATTCTAGAATAATCATCGAGAAATAGTATGAAATTCGTATCTCCATACTATTAGAGTAATGAGATATTGCCATATTGATTAAATCATTTTTATTTAATTATTAAATCACTTATTATCTCTAGTTTACTTAAGTTAAACTTTAGGCATATAATAATTAATTATTATCATTCAACCTAGGTTTTATCAGTTAGGGTTTTGATCTCCTTTTATAAGGATTGATCTCTTTGTAATTTTATTCATTCACTTTTGATAATAGAAATCTCTCTTCTTACTTATCAAGAATGTCTCATCTATGGATCTGGGAATTCTAGCCTCCATAGCTTTTGCTTTTCTTTTTCTATGATAGGTGCTTCCATGTAGGTGATTCTTGGGAGTTGTGGGATTGATATTTCATCAACTTCAACATGGTATTAGAGCTCTAGATCTTCATGCCCCTATTCTATTTATGAGAAATTTGGTTTGGCTTTCAGATTTGTGGTTTTTTTCTTTTAGAGGGTTTTAGTTTTTAGAGTTCTTTTGTATTGAATCTAGGGGGTCACCAATTTTTGGTGCACTTTGAGCCCAAATGGACATCACCATTGAGTTCAAAGCACCCAAAAACCCCTAGTTTCATATTAAATTTGTCCAATTTGGACACAGTTGGAATTTGTGGCTAAAAAATATTGCTCCCAAATTTGGCATGTTTCCCAAAGCAGTGATATTCTAATTTTTTTTGCACGCAAATCAAGATTTTTTAGCTCAAAAATTGAGATATTTTGATGCATAAATCAAGATTTTTCAACACAAAAATTGATATTTTAAATTCAAAAATTGAGATTTTGGACAAATAAATCAAGAATTTTGCATGTAAATCAAGATTTTTGTGAAAACAAGATATTTAGTGTACAACTTAGTATTTTTGGTCTGCATCCTGAGATTTTTTGGGTGTGAAAATCAATATTTTGCATGCAAATCAATGCAATTTGGTACAGTAATTTTAAAAAAAAAATTGGCATGAATCCCAAGGTAATTTTTGATACTGGTGGGCATACTTCTCAAAGTATTCTAGCATGGATCCCAAGGTAGCAATTTTCTTTTCTTTTCTATTGCTTTTTTGACTTGCCTATGGTTTTTTGGCCATAACTTGCTCATCTAGACTTCATTTTTTGCAAACAAAATATCACCAAAAAGTTGGTTCCAAGCCCATCCTGATGGTGTAGTTTATTGGGATTTTTGATATTATTTGGTTTTCAATTTATGTAATCAAAGTTAGAGTTTCTATTTTTCACGCTAAGAGACTTATTTTGAGACATTCTAATTTTCAGATTTTCCTCTAAGCACATCCCATTCATTTTTATACTTTTTTGTAATCTGGTTGATACCTTGGTTGTATTAGGTTTGGAGATCAAGTTTATTGTTTTAAATGATTTTTATGGGTTGTACTATCTCTTGTATCAACTTTCTATCTCTTTTGATTTTTTTAATATCCTTTTGTAATATTTTTGCAAACACAATGAGATAAAGTACCACTCTGTTGCATTTTGGGATCTTGTAAATATTTCTATCTTATTGTACTTGCACTACATTATAAAGTGCCTTGGGGGGTTTCATATTGGCCATATTCACCATCTTGCTTTGTCAAGTGAATTTTCCTTCCATGACATTATAGGACGAGAAAATAGCCTTATGTCTAACATACTATGAGAAAATCACAAACTCAATAAGCATACTTTGACATCCTCTAGTCTACCAAGAAATCCAAATAAAAAAAAGGAAGAACATAAAGTTAAAAATCCCTCTTTCACTTGTAGCTCCCATGTCCTTCTTTCTTCTCCATGTGATGTAGCTCAAATTGCCTATAGTGCACACAATTAGGAAGCAAAAGCCTAAGATAGTGATAATTCTATGAGAATACTAGAAGATGTGATTTTAGTTTGAGAGGACAAAAGACTAAGAACCTAGGGACTAGAAATGAGAGGAAGAATGTTCATTTTATAATCAATTTGCAAGATGAGAGCATTGGAATTGTCACCTTGGATATGCGACTTGGCAAGAGATTCCTTCAAGAATCTAAGAAACATATGACACAAGATGCCAAATGTAGGATTGTATGACACTTTGGAAGTCAAACATGGCTATAAATAGAACAAGATATATGACTCATCATATGACACCTCTAACCCACTTAAAGCCAAGAATATATGTTAATGGAAGCCAAATATGGATGTGCATAAGGAATAAGAATATATGGATTATGACATATCTTAGCCAAGTGTAAATGGAGAATCAATGATTTGTCATGCCCATGTGTTATGATGATGTCAATATTATGTGGAATATTTGAATTAAAAATCCATTATTCCACCCAAATAGAAATTAGTGAAAAATGAAATTAATGGTGCAAAAAGGAACTTAGGAAATTACGAATTCCCATAGTTTGTGAATGATGAATCAATTAATTAATAAAATTAATTTATTAAGGAAGTTAGTTAGGAAGAAAAATTAATGAAATGACATAGGATTAAATTATGGCTTATTTAATCCTATAGAGAAAATTAGTATATGATTGGCCAATTTGACTGAATAAGTGCGACAGTATCCTTTGATGAAATGTGACGATAATGTAGATTGACTAGGATGATGACAAATAGGCCAAAGCCATGGCCAAATTGATTGATTTATTGAAATTGATAACATCCCAAGGATACATGACATGAATTAAGGACACATAACATTTAACTGACATTGTAAAATGTTATAGGAATGAGATCAGTTGATAGGGTTGATCCTAATAACATTGACAAACACTGTCAATATTATTAAATGGTTGATAATACCATGATCCAACATTGAGAGACTTGATAATGTCAAAGATTGGATGACATGAATGATAATTTGACCTAGCACTAAGAGTCGTGACAATACTAAGATTAGATTGATAGTATTTGATAGATTGATAGGTTTCCAAGGCACTGAAAGCCACAACAATGACTAGGATTGGATAGATCATGATTGATTTGGGATGTTTGACACATTTTTGGTTGATTATGACTAATTTTGAGTTATTTTGGGTTGATTTTGGGTGATTCTAAGTTGATTTGATATGATTTTGAGTTGATTTGAAATGGTTTGTAAATGATATGAAATTGATGTAAAAGAGGATACGAATGATGACATACACTATTGAGATATGATCAAGTTGGCCAAAAGATCAGAGTTAATGGAATGAGAAAATGGAATAAGTTAGTTTGAAAATGTGATTAAACTATAGACGTGAACCATTTTTTAGTGTCTACATTTTGCCCCTCTTTGATACAATGTGATTTAGAGCATTATGTCAAAGAACATTGATGAGAAAGCCACATAACATGCCCAAGTAATGGTGGTATATATGGGTGAACCCTTAATAAATTGACTAATATAAGAAAATGATAGTTCAATTTGTCAAAAATGAGAAGATAAAGCCATACCAACTAACGAATCACAAATCAGAGCTCAAATGCAAAATTTATGGGATCTTAAGTGTAGAATGGGGGTTGATCAGGAGCTTGAAAGTAGTTTCAAGGGTTACCGCTCAATAAAGTGACCAAATAATGAAAATTCTATCTCAATTTTTTCACAAAAAAAATACAAAGCCAACACAACTGACAAAATGCAAATCAAAGTTGAAACACAAAAGTTATGGCCTCCAGAGTGCAACACAGGAGCTATGGGAGAAGTTTTGGGAATCTTATTGCCCTAGGTGCACCCAATGCACACTTGGTAAGATAAAATGCACCATGATAGTACCAACTACACCCATGTCACACTTAGGAAGCCTAGGTGTGTACTGAAAGTGCAAACTATGCCCTAGAAGGCTTTGGGGGCCAAAATCAACTTGACTGGACTTGGAATGACCTGAAACTTTGTGTGCATACCTACAATGATGGAAAGAGGTTATAATATGGGTGAAATCAGTAAAATTTGGTCAAATGTGGTCAAAATTGGTTAAATAAATTTTAGACTAAGGCTAGACTAGGTGGAAAGCCACAAAAGGTTGACAGACAATGTGTGATAATGTATGAATGCAGGAATACAAGATGAAGATGATTTGGTGTATTGAAATACATGATCATGGTGTTGGATGAAGAGGTGAATGATAGAAGACCAAGGAGACAAGATGAAGAGGAATTAGAATGAGGTGAAGACTTTTACTTTTGTAAAGTGCACTATATGTCAAATGGAGCTTTATTTTGATATGGCAAATGGAATGCAACACATCATGGCATAAAGGGCCAGAGCGCAAATGAAAACCTTTTGCATGCACAAGAATGATACATAAAAAAATTACCTTATCCTTCCTAAGGCATATATACATGCCCCAAACTCTCAAAGGTACATTGCAACAGATAGAAAATAAAAGATGACCATGAACCATCCCAGCTACCCTCATAGTTTAGTCTATATCATTGACTGGCATAGGAACATGATCAAAGAAAAATATAAAAATAATTCACTCACTAAATAGCTTGAGCCAACAGCTATTATTTTCCATTATTACTTATCTTTTCATGTTTTATGTCTTCAAATAGTGGTTGACAGGTTGATCATGTGATAGTTCTATTTGTGGATTCAATTGATAGGGTCATAGTGACATGTTGGATGGATTGTTGGTTCACATTGCTCAGATAGTGTGATTTTCGTTGAAGTGTAGTGCCTTGATTTTTAGTCTATGAAAGTGCAGGAGTTTATGCAAAAGGGATTATTATGTACAAGGTTTGTTACAAATTTTTGATGGGTTTTCTGATTTTTAAGGTTTTTTGAGGATACTTGATGTTTTTGCGCTGCTCATTTCTTCAAGATATTATATGATTTTTAGGATTTACTTTAGGGTGTTTTATGATTTTTATTGAATTTTTTTAGGAAATTTTATGGTTTTTATGAATTTTTCAAGACATTATATGATTTTTAGTGAATTTTTTCAAGACATTTGTTGATTTTTAGTGAATTTGTTCAAGACATTTGTTGATTTTTATGAATTTTTTTAGGATCGTAATTGATTTTTTAGGATTTTTTCAAGATAGTATAAGCATATACAAGTGTTATCTCCAATCTATTATGCAATAAGTCTAATGGATAAAAAAGTGCTTAGGGTTGTGCCCCTAGACAAGACACAAACTATTTACAAAGGCAAAAGATAGAGTATGTATAGATGAGTGATGGTTAGGTAAGATAAAAATGGACATTGGCTAGTTCATGGGCCATGATCAAGGACTAGGGATGGCCTATAGTATGAATGATATGTTCAGGGAATGTCAATAGGGGGAAAACTAGATGGAATCCTGATAGATGGAGGAGCAACAATTGATTACACATGGCACCTATTTGCCCGGTTTTCACCATGGTACTTACCCAAAGCACTTGTTTGCCAAGTTTTCACTTATGGACATAATTTTTCCCTTGACTCAAATTTTTGTGCCAAGAATCTTGTTTTCCAAGTTTTCATCAAGGCATCAATTTTTTCATGACTTTTTTCTATTTAAAAAAATATTTTTTCAAGACTTTTTGCCATTTTTTGCTATTTTTTTAGGACTTTTAGGTAAAATCACAAATGTTGTTAATGAATGCTGAGAAGAAATCTATTGTTGGTGTTGCTAGTTGATAATCTCTGGACCCAAAAACTAACCATAACTATAAAAGAGTCATTCTAAGTTTGGAGCTAAGATCAAACCATTGGAAAGACCTTGAGATATACCAATTTATCGTATGTAAGATAGTGTCTACCTCTTGCAAATCAAGGCATATGAGGATAAATGTGTCAAAGGATTCTTTGTATGGGATGTCATTAATGATGACATATGCAAAGGATTGTTGGATAAAGATTTGATCTTGGGTGTTGGGAAAGTTAGCTAGTAGGATTGGGGGATAAACAACTAGATATAAGGAAGGATTGGGAGGATTGAGACCAATGACTTCCCACATGAAGGTTGATCAAGGGAGCTCCAAAAGACTTCATGGCATGTTGAATACTAGAACACTGATATTCATGACATCATCTTTTTCATCTTGTATCTTTGGGAGCTACTTAGCTTTTGATTTTTCATGGCCTAATGGTGCCTTTCGATTTTCACCAAGAGACCTACTTTTGTCATTTTTTTCTCTTTTTTCTTTACAACTAGAAGGTGGAGTTGGCTCCACAAAATATGCCAATGTGTTCTCTTTAGGAAAAATTTCTTCCATATGGTTGTCAATCATAATGCCTTCATAGATTTCAAAGTTTATTGCAAGTTAAATCAATAAAAAATGAGTGGTCCACGTTGGTCCCAATCCAATAGTTCAGGATTACTTGAGGGGATGTCATCATTAGTGTTGAATTGGCTTTGGTTGAAGGTATATATGTGAATATCTAATTTGGTGGTATAATTGGGGTCATGCTTAGAAGCTGGAGGATTGTTGGTTTTAGGTTGGACATCCTCAAATGTCTTTTCATCATTCAAAACATCCATAGTCTTACACGTAGGTACCGTACTACTAGGAGGACCTATTTGTAATGGTTTCAATCCAAGCCCCAAACTAGGAGGTCATTCTTTTGTACTAAAAGGTTTAATTATTCCCTATTTCTAATATCCAAGACCGTTGTAGCCATCATAGCCTTGTTTTTGCATGATAGTAAACCCAAGTCCATACTTGCTAGGAGATTTCAAAGTGGGTTTTTGTTCTATTTTTTCTTTCTCAATACATATAGATGTATTCTCTTTGATAGAAGTGGAATTTTGTGTACTAATCTCAGAGTGTTGGTCTTGCAATAGTTTTGATTTACCATAAGATTGGAAGAAACTAGTGACTCCCTAATGTGGGATAATTGAGACATAAAGTATTCTCCATACCCTTTGTCTTCAATCTTCATTTTTTCCTTGGCCTTACTGAGGAGCATATCAACATCCACATATTTAGAGGAATATGTGGGTTGTACTTTATTGTTTGCTAGGACTTGGTATATAGTAGCATCTCTCAAATTAGCACAAAACTAGAAAGGATCTAGATTGCTAGGGATGGTAACCTCCACATTATTGTAGGAAAACTTTAGACATTGATGATATGTAGATGGCACTGCTTTCATAGCATGGATCCAAGGGCATCTTAGTATCATGTTGTAGTTCATTTCAATATCTAGGACCTAAAATAATATATTCCTAGTAGCTGGACAAACTCTAATGGGTAAGATGATGATGCTCATGGATAAGCGTTCGCCATCATCATAGGATTTTATTGTGATTCTTCGAGAGAGATCTATATCTTCTTCAGAATAACCCAAACCCTTGACATCTTTAAGGGTAAATATGTTTAGTCCCACTCCTCCATCTATTAGGACATGCCTGACCTTGGAATTGTGGACAAATAATTCAAGGTGAAGGGATCATTGTGGTTGGTTCTATCTTTAGGAATATCCTAAGGGGAAAAGGTGATATGTTGTGATACAAATAGGTTCCCAACCATGGCTTGGAACTAGGCAACATTGATGTTATCTCAAACTATTGATCTTTAAGGGCTTGATCCAAGATCTTATAATGTTGGAGAGATAGACATAGTAGGTCCAAGATGGATATTTGTGTAGGGGTCTTGACAAGCTATTCAACAAGGCTATAATAAGATGAAGTAGGAACATTAAGTCTACTAGGGGGTGTAGGTCTAGTAGAGGTAGTAGGTCTAGATGGAGCTCTAGGTAGGGTGATCTTGGTACAGTGTGTAGTGAAAACACAATGAGGGTTTTCATCCTTTAAGGTGAATGTGGATATGCGGGAATCAAACTCATTGAAATAGTTGATGGTGTAGTCATATCTAGTGCATGTATAATTCACATTGGCTTGTGAGTTTGAGTTAGAATTGGAGGCCTTCTCCTTATCATGGTTACCCAAAGGATCTTTAAAAATAGTGTGATTAGAATTGGATGCTAGAAGTGATGGATTGACTATGATCACACCATCATAAATAAGGTCTTGTATTGTTTTTTTTAGCTAAAAAAATGATGAGGTCTTATGTCCTTTGGTGTAGTGGTAATGACAAATTTTTTTGTCATCCCACCAAGAAGCTTTGGTCAGTGGTTCATCTTTGATTGGGGGTAACTGCAGGAAGTTGTTACTATGTAATTGTAGTTTCAAGAGGTATCCCAAACTGTGTGAATTTTCTATCTTTTGTTTTAGGATGTCTTCAAGGTGCACTCTATGCAAAAGGCTCAGCTTTCTATTGTGGAGGTGGTTTTTGATTGGGATTTTGTGAGCTCATAGGGTTCACACCTTTCAGAGTTAGTTGAGGTTGTGCTATGTTAATTGTTTATGCTTCCATGATGCCATCATTAATTACATTCCTTTTTTTGGAGAAAAATTTTTCCTTGTCATTAGACAAGTTGGTATTTGTGTTTTCCTTGTTCATTTTGAGGATTCCCTTACAGATAAGAGAATCTTCAAAACTAGCCCATTCTTTCATCATTTTGGAAATGGTGCTTGGACTTTTGATCTTGAGTTCATACATTAAGTCAGGGACTAGGTTTTCAATGCATAGGTTAACTTTTTGTTCTTCAAGAAAGTTTAGTGAGCATTGATTGACTAAGCTTCTCCAACATAGTAAGAATGTGATAAATGGTTCTCATGTCTTCTATTTAGTTGAGCACAAATTAGAAAGTGTCACATCATTTGTAATGTTGAATATAAATTGGGACATGAATTTGTCTGCTAGTTTTGACCAAGATTTTATGGTACCAAGAAGTTTGGAATACCATTCAAGTGCGGGGCCCCCTAGAGAATGAGGGAAAAATCTGATTAGATAGGTGGGCTCATCACTAAGTTCAGTATAGGAGACACAAAATTCCCTGATGTGATCAACAAGGTTTCCTTTTCCTCAATATTTTTTGAATCTTGGAGCCAAAGTGTTTTGTGAATGGAGGCATATATAGACTTTTATCAAATAGATTAGGATGTAAGCCCCTTTCTATATATAGAGCCTATTTCTTCTAGACTCCCAATGCCTTGACTTGTTTGAAAAGTTGTAATAACTCCTCATTAGGTTTTTGCACAATAGTCTTCCCTTCAAGTCTTTCGTGTCTATGAGTAGATCATTTTCTATGATGAGAACAGTGTCTACTTGGTTCTGACATTTTTGTGTCTAAAGATTCATGTGATGTGTCACTAGGTGGTGGAGGTATGTTAGTACCTTGAAGACAAAAGGGTCCTAGTTGTGGTACATGTTGGGGTAGTTTTTGTGGTATTGACTATGATTGTTGTAGCATGTGTTGTTGTTGCATCACTTGTTATGGTTGTTGTTGGGATACCTCTATTGGTTGTATGTGAGACCATGTGTGTGACTATTGTAGTAGAGGTGTCTACTGAGGTTGTTGGGGAACATGTTGTTGCACCAAGTGTTGTTGATATGCAATTTGTTGCTCAAGGCATCTTTGGTATTCCAACTATTGTTTGAGATGCACTTGTTATTTAGCAAACAAGGTTTGTTATTGTTGGAATTGATGTTGGTACATTATGTGAATGTCAAGTGGATTTACATTGGTTTGTGTATTAGGGATGTTGGATGCTTACACCACTTGAGGTTGTTGTTGATGTGGTTGATGTTGATATTGATATGTTGAATGTGTGTTGAGTGGATTTAAACTTGGTTGTGGATGGAAGTGTTATCTCCTTGTACCACTATAGGTTGATGTTTTCATGGGAGTTGGTTATGTCCTTGAGAATTGAACATCACACTTAGGTTGTTGGTTTGATACCATTTCTTGTTAGATGTTTCTCCTTGGGACATCATATTGACATTTCCTTGTATGTCAATAGGGATTGTTGCAATTGATGTTTCACATGGTGTACTTGTGGGAGGCTCCATAATGTTTGATATTATAATATTTGGTAAAGTTAGGAGCAAGGGTTTGCTTTGTTTATTTTCCTCCAAAGGAGTCATGTTTGGCATCCCTAGAGTACAAGTCCCTTTAGGCATGTTTTGTTGTTGCATTATGTGATTGAGATCAAGTCTTAACATCCTTTTGGGATATTTAGGAAGAGTCTTGTTTCCATTCACTGGTGGAGGTTCATCAAACAAGGGATTAATGTTGATGTGTTCAAATGTACTTTGGAGGATTCCAGTGGTTGATTCTTGATGGGACCTTATACATGCCATCATTGTGTTTGAAAACTCCAAAGGTTGTTTACCCTTATCTAAGTCCAAATTGATTATGGGTTTTATATTTTCAATTGTTGGGTTGGTTTGACATTAGGACTTAGGTCCTTCCAAGTGTGGATTAAACTTGACAATTTCTCGGGCTACCAAAAGTTTGAATTTTTTGCAAAAAAAAAAATCTTGGAAAGCCCTAGCCATTTTTTTGTCATTGATGCCATAATATGTGTCAAAATCATTGCTTAGGTGTACAATACCTTGTTTTTTGTTTGATATGTTAGGGTTGAAGGTACTTGTGTTGGGTTTTCTAAATTTGAATGAGTGTGTTTCTTCATCCTTGGGTGTGGTTGGCACACTTCCCCCTCCAGGTGGTATTGGTATGAATATAGGTTCAAAGTTAGGGATCTATCAAACCATTGCATGTGTAGGAGAAGTGTTTTAAGAGAACCTCATAGTAGATGTGTTGTTTGAGGTTTGTTGTGTCATCCCTTCATTGTTAGGGTTTTCCAAATACATGCTTAAGGGGTCCACAAGAAAGGGTTGTGATGCTTCAATTTTTTCTTTATCAAATGTTTGCTAGGTTTTCTTGCTCTTCTATGGTCTTAGATGAGGTCTTGGTTGTGTTGACACCTTATAAAATAAGGCTTGATAAAAATTTTTGGGTCTTTGAGCTGATTATGTCCTGGTGAGTGATGACATGATACCTAAGGATGCAGATGTAATAGAGGAAAACCTAAATGAACTCCCTACCTCCCAAGTGAACACCTAAACTACTAACTATGCTTAGATAGTACTAAGTGCACCCTTGGTGCACTTGGCACCCTGAAGGTAAGTAGTTGGTAAGCAGAAGGTATGCAATTGGTAAACAGAGGTGTTAGGGTGACTAAAATGTAGAATGTGAATGATTTGAGTGATTTTGAGTGTTTTCCAAGGTTTAGGGATGCAATGCCAGCTATGGAAGTGTAGATTAGGGTTTTGGAATCTAGAATGAAATCCCTAATTACCAAGTCTACTCTAAAACTATGAGGCCTTGCCCCGACCCATCATAGCATAGTTATACTTTATGATTTTGATACTCATGACTCAATATGTCAAGACACTATCAGATACATTGAACATATTATATTATTTCATGTTGTGTGATGTTTTACTTTCAGATATTTGATTTAGTCATTTAATGATTTATGAAAATGTATACTGATGAAGTGAATACAAAATTAGCACTTTGCATATGCAATTTTAATGATTAAGTATATGAGTAGAACAAGATTAACAATTGATTATTTAAAAATGGATGTTTTAATTTGTGAGATTTCCCTAATACATTATATACATATAAGCATGTGATTTTCTTTAGCTATTGACGTATGCAACGAGTGTGCAGGATGTTTTAGCCAAGAAATCTAATAGAGAAGCGAAACTAAACCCTATGTACCATTTTTGGAAACCCCGTTGTTTGTATTTTATTTGTATCGTGAGATGTATGAATGTATCATTCTGTAATCAATAAATGTTAATGTTTCGTAATATTGTTTTTATAGTGTCTATTGACACTCGTGAATTGTATATGCATTCCAACATGATAGTTAGGGTTAACTGAGTAACCTAAAGATCTAAGTCTAGCTAGGTTAATGACCCATTTTTCTAATCAATTTTTAATCTAGATTAATTACCCCTAATTCAGATTAGTGTTTAATCTGCATTTTGAAGGTTGTTAGATAGTCCTAAAAAATTTCTAGTATTTGTTAGGTCCCAAATTAATCCCTAAGGCCTAAAATCATGAAATCTAAATACCCAAGGGGTATGGGTATGGGTTGGGGGCATTTTCCACCCCCCTAGCCCCTTTTGTTGACTTTTATGGTCACTCAAAAACCCAATTTTTGCTTTATTGCGAAAATTGATAGTTTCATCATGAGTTCAATGACTTTAACTCCACCTTGAGGTTAGCCTTAAGTCTAGTTGTGTTAGAAGCCTCTAGAAATTTTGGGCAAGTTGGGGTTAGTTATTGCTTGTGGAGGTGGTTGAGTTTAGGATCTTATTTAGAGGCAATTTTGAGGAGGTTTGGGTTGTTCACCCAACCTCTAGTTTTAGAGTGGATTTTAGAATTGGAGGAGAAGGAGAGGAAAGCAAGCTCATCTAAAACTTGTTCAATTTTCCATAACCTAATTTTTGAAGGTAGAAATACTTCATCTCATTTTGTTCATGTTGTGTTTCATTTTTCAGTTTTATTGCATATGTATGTGTGTGTGTGTTGAGTGTGTTGGAAGGGATGGGAAACTAGTTTTTTTTAATGTTTTCCCTTTGTGTTTTGTTTTGAATTTTTGAAGGGATTGTATGAGTGTAATGGCATTACTCAATCTCAGATAGGGTAGAAGTGGCCATGTATGGGGGAAGGTCTTCAGTTGGACTCCAATAGTGTAGAGTTTCTTCTCGGGATGAGAAGAGAGAGAGAGGGTAGGGTGTTATGGGCCCCTACCTGTTAGCACAAACTATGTATGAGTTTTGGCATGTAAGAATGGAAGAACATAAGTTATTGAGTTATAGAAGAATGATAGGCACTTTTTTTGGTGTTGTGTCTAACATCTCCTATTGGAAAAATCCAGCTTTTCCCTAGTTTAGGTTCAATGTCAAACCTATTGTGAAATCTTGGTATGGGAGTGAATGTTTGAATTTGTCTTCATGTTATGTTTGGTTGTTACTAAGTTAGTTTTTGTTCTCTACACGATCATCGTGATGTATTATAGAATTTTAAATGGATCTCTTGTTAAGGACCAAGAAGAAAATTCAACTTGTTATTGAAGTTCAGTTATGTTGAGGAGATTTCTCCTCGGGATTGAAATCCTGTGAAAAATATATTTAAACTTATTGTTGAAGTGGTAATGATGTTGTGTTTTCTTTCTGGTTCTTTCCCAGCAGAGCCTTTGAATCAGGTGGTCAATAAAATAATGTTTGAGTAATATCATTGCTTATGAGATTTTTCTATTTTCAGTTATATGTATGTGTATCAAAAATGAGATAAAATGATGGTGTTCAATTATGAAAATTTCAAGTTCAAATATGTTAAGGAAAAAATTATGTTATGTTGAAAACTTGATTCATTTTCGTGGAGATCAAATTGCTCTTACATTATTGTGAAAACAAACTATTGAACTCTATCTTTTAAACCATTATATATATATATATATATATATATATATATATATATATATATATATATATATATATATATATATATATATATATACATATATATATATATACATATGTATATATATACATATGTATATATATACATATATGTATATATATACATATATGTATATATATACATATGTATATATATACATGTATATATATACATATGTATATATATACATGTATATATATACATATATGTATATATATACATATATGTATATATATACATATATGTATATATATACATATGTATATATATATATATGTATATGTACACATATATATATATGTACATATACTATGTATATATACATATATGTATATATATACATATATGTATATATATACATATACATATATACATATATATATATATACATACACATATATATACATACATATACATACATACATATACATACATACATATATATACATATATATATAACTCCCTTGTTATAAAAACACATTGCTTGAAAAAAAAATCTATACCTAGAAAAATATTGGCAAAAGAATATGATCCTTAAGAGTGAAAACTCTCTGGAGTTTGTATGGGGGAAAATTAAATTCCCCCTTTTGAGATAGAGAATCTCAGAGATTCTCAAATTATCTTTTTTGAAACTTATGTAATATTAAATATTTAAATAAAAGAAAAGGCAAAACAAAAAGAAAATTACAAACAAACCACTTTCCTAAATATCCTAAGTTCTTACCAATTAAACTTTATGACATTACTACGACCCCCCCCCCCCCCCCCCCCCCCATCCACTTTCCTTAGTGTTAGTTTATATAAGGCAGGTTTGTGTTTTTAAAAAACAACAAATTCAACATGCTTTTATGGTAACTCAACCCCATATCTTCCCATCAATTTCGTAGCCCAAGTATATTCACATGACTGACAAGACAGGGGCAAGTGGAATGTATACATTAATGCCAATACAATGAAATTTGTTTATAAACTCCCTTGGCAACCTTTTTGAGTGCCCAGTTTGGCTTGAGAGCCCTGACACATGAAGAGGGGACCAGACCTACATTAGGGTACACTTGGCCAACGTGGGGCAGTCTTTGGCCAACATGCCCACGTGGGTGGAGAGGGAATTATGGTTTGGGGTGGGTGGTAGGATGTGTAGGTTTGGGGTTAGTTTAGGATTTGTTCATTGTTTTATTTACTTAGTATTGTAATTATAGATTAGTAAGTAGGATATAAATAAAATTCTTTTTAATTTAGTTATGGGTTAGGATTAAGTATGTTGATATTGTTAGTTTTAGTTTTATTAAATTCTTTTTTAGTTAGTATTTTTTTTTTAAGTTGGAAATTTTAGTATTAGTTAATAGTGTTGTTAGGTATTAGTAAAGTTTAGGTTAGTTAAGTTAATTTAGTTAGTGTTTTAAATTAAGTTTTAAATGTAGTTTTGTTTAGATTAAGTATTTTATTTATGATCAATTTGGTTTTTTTTAAAAGTTGGTTATTAGTTAACTTTGAATTAATCTACTAGTAATTTAATTAATTGGTTTAAGTACTAGCATAATTTAAACTATAATTGTTTTGAATTACAGCTAGTGTTAATGAAGATTTATTTAGATTTATAATAATAATATAGTATATATCGATAGATAATGTTATTTTGTTTTGCTTTAGTATTTAGTCATTTTCAGTCTAATTTATATTGTTATTTTATTAGGAATGTTTATTTTCTAATAATTAATAGATTTAAATAATTCTTGATTGAATTAAATTTTAAAGGAAGTTAATTAAGGAGGTAATGTTATATTAATTAGAAGCTCTTTTTATTTCAAACATTTTGAAATAATTAGACTTATAATTATTCGAATGAACCAATTATATTGTTACTTAATAATTTGCTTAATTAATATTTTAATAACTAATGTTATCTGAATGATTTAAATGCATTGTTCATTAACATTTTTTTTGAAAGAATATAAAAGTAACAATGTGATAATTTCAATTAAGCACTCAGAATCTAGTCATCTTATAGAAGATGACAATGGTATTAAGGAGGAAGGTGTTCACTTTTTTTCAAATCTCTTGGCTCCCCCTCATTTGGATCCTATTGATGACAATTTGATTAATGATTTTATTAGTTGTATTCCCCCTCTTATTATAGAAGATCATAATAGGATGTTGCTTGCCCCTTTCACATTGGAAGAAATTAAAAAAAGTGGTATCTTCATTCCCACCTGACAAAGCCCTAGGCCTTGATGGATTTACAGCTCTTTTTTTATCAAAAATGTTGGGATTTTATTAGTTCTAATTTATTAGCAGTGGTTGAAGAGTCAAGAAGGAATGCCAAGATGATCAAGAGCTTTAATTCAATTAACATTGCTATTATTCCAAAAATTAGGTAGCCAGCCTCTTTTTTTGACTTGAGGCCTATCTCTTTATGCAACATGATTTATAAATTGATTACTAAAGCTATATACATGGGGTTGCAGAAATTTATTCCTCATATCATTTTTTAGATCAAGGTGGTTTTGTGCTAGGAAGAGAAACATGGGAAGGCATTGTTGTTGCACATGAGACTCTTCATTATATCAATTCTCATTAGTTGTCTAGTTTTGTGATCAAGCTTGACATGATGAAGGCTTATGATAGGGTAAGATGGTCATTCCTCTTTAAAGTTATTTCCAAATTTGGTTTTTCAGATAAGTGGTGCAGATGTATCAAAAATTGTATTTCTGGTGCCTGGTTTTTAGTCATTATTAATGGAGAGTCAATTGGTTTTTTCCCCTCTTCTCAAGGGATTCATCAAGGTGTTCAACTTTCTCTAGCTTTATTTATCCTTATGGCTGATGCTTTCAGTAGATTCATCAATAGATCTTCACAATTGGGCTTATGGAAAGGAATTTTTATTCCTCGTACATCTATCACAGTTACCCATTCCCTATTTGCTGATGATACTCCTCTTTTTGGTACGTCAAATGTAAAGGAAGCTAACCATATTAAATATGTCTTGGATCTATATTTAAAAGTTTTTGGTCAAAGAATCAATGCCAACAAATCCAAAATTTTCATTTTCAACACTAATGATGCAATAGCTCAAAGGATTTCTTCAACCTTGGGTTTCTTGGTGGATCATCTCCCATCTGTTTACCTTGGAATTCCTTTTTTTATGGGAACAAACAGGACAAATTTTTGGCTTCCTATCATTGATAGAATCAAGGCTAGGATCTCTACTTGGAAAGATAGATGGTTATCTTTGTCAGGCCATATTTTGCTAGTTAAAGCTATCATAATAGCCATCCCAAACTATTACTTATCAATTCTTTGCTTGAAATGTCTCATGATAACGCATATGGGGGTGTGGGGTTGCATGATATTGCTACTAGAAATAAGGCTTCTGGGGGCAAGCTTGTGTGGAAAATATTTACAAAACCTCATGAAAAATGGTGTTCAATCATGTGAGAAAAATATTTAGATTCTCCAAGTCCTACTAGAATTTTTACTATGTCAAATCCTCCTTTAGGTTCAGCCATATGGAATTTTATGATGTCTTAAAGGATATTGTTTGTAACTATGTTTCTTGGGAAATTCATAGTGGAGAGAAAGTAAATTTTTGGGAAGATTCATCGAATGGATTCCCCCCTCTATGTTGACTAGAAAAGTTGGATGAAGCACGCCAAGTCCTAAAAGCTGAGTGGGGCTCCACTTTTTGGGACTATGTTTTGGCTATTGAAATTCATTCAAGAAGGGTTCTCTAGAAAGAACCTCCAACACATCTTCTTAGTCAACCAAGTCTCCTTTCCTTGAGGGACTCTCTTTCTAAAAGAATTGTTTTTCTTTCTAATAGGGAAGATATAGTTATATGGGCCCCAACCAAAGGTGGTGATTATTCAATCAAGGAATGTTATTATGGTCTACAACAAACATATAATTCAAGTAGGAAGTGTAGAGCCTTTTCCTTTTTTTGGAACTCCATTATGTTGCCCAAGGCTAGATGTTTTGCTTGGCTAGCCCTTAGAAAAAGAATACTCACCAGCAAACAGTTGTCCAGGCTAGGTATTGTTGAATCTTTTATTTGCAAATTATGCAGCAAGGAGCTAGAATCTATAGATCACCTCCTTCTCCAGTGTCCATTTGCATATCAGTGTTGGGTTTTTGTGTTGAACAAGCTTCAAATGTCTTTGCCTCTACCAATTAGTCTTTGGGACCTATTTCAATCTTGGCCAGTTCTATTCTCAAGATCTCTATTTGCTAGTATTTGGAAGTGCATCCTAGCTACTATGGTGTGGTTCATCTGGTGGGAATGTAACAAGATCATTTTTTGTAACGAAAAATCAAACCTAGAATCTGTTCTAGATGGGATTGAGAATGCAATTTTAGAAAGAGTAAATGAAAATACATTCAATTGTATGAATAATATTTCAGTATGTGCTTGGGATTATCATCTTCTAAAATAGTGGAAACAAATTAAGTTACCTCCAGGTTTCTCTGCAAATTGGAATTCTAATCATCAATCTGATCGACTTCATGTAAAATGGTCTCCCCCCTCTAGAAATTTTATAAAGTTAAATTTTGATGGTTGCTCTCATGGGAACACTGGTAAGTCAGGAATGGGTGCTTGTATTAGAAATTGGCAAGGTGAAGTAGTTGCAATCAAAGCATATGTTTTACCAGTTGGTACTAGCAACCTTGTAGAAGCTCAAGTCCTATTGGCAGGTCTAATTTTGGCAAAGAGATGTAATGTTTCCACCATCCATATTGAAGGTGATTCTTAGGTAATTATAAAATCTTGTCTCTCACGATCTTCTCATACCTGGAAACTAGCCTATATCCTTCAACAATGTTGGGATTTAATTGATTCTTTTCAAGCTACTTGTTTCTCTCATACTTTGAGGGAGGGCAATAAACTAGCTGATTGTCTAGCTAATCTTGGTTATGAAGGCTCCATATTTGAATCTTTCCATTTAGAGGTTGTTTTTTTGAAATTCCTATGCTTAGCAGAATGCCATATTTGGGACACAAAGAAGATGAATGAAGCTTAATAGAAACTAGTACTATAATTGATCGTCTCACAGCTATTAGTTTCCACATTCTTTGTTCATGAGAATTCATCTTTTTGCTAAAAATGGAATGTATAGGGTTGGTCTTTATGCTTCATCTCCTAGAATTTTATTTAGATGGTATTTTTTGGTTCACAAATGCTCCAATTAGATACGAGGTTCAATACTCTCTTGTTTTTAGTTAAATATTTCAGAAGGAGAGGTTTATTGGCATAATTTGACACTGGTCATTGTTGAGTATTGATATATACCATATTTTGGGAACTCTTTCTTAGTGCAGAGAAATCATATTTTGTTGTAGGTATGCCTGGTATGATATATCAGCTTTTAACACTTTTGTACCTTGGCAATGATTCAAAGTTTTCTTGCTAGTTCTTTCTCTGATGAGCCCTTGAACTACTTTATTAATAAATATATTATATAAGTGCTATGTCACTTTTTGCTTTTAAAAAAAAAACAATGTGATAATTTCTTTAATAAATTGAACTTAGATTATTTAAATTAATTAATCGATTAAACAATGAAAGGATAAGTTTGATGATCTAGTCATACTCATTGATTATAAACATAAATGGAAATGTCAAGACATTGTTAGGAGAACCGTGTTGTTGTTTTGCCATGCACCTATGTCTTTTTTGATTTAAATTTATCAAACTTAGTGAACTTAATTATAAACTTCTAAAAAAAAAAATTTGTGTTTTTGCCCTTGCATTTTGGGCATGACATTTTGGTATCAGAGCCTGTGTTTCAACACTAGGAACCTAAAACCATTATGCTTCTGAGACTTAAACTAAACTTTAAATTGTGTAGGATGCCTCTTGTTACATGAAGCAACTGGAAAGGTAGAGGTCGTAGGGTGAGAGGTGGTAGGGTGGGACAGGAGGATGGACCACCACCACCTCCACCACAACCACCACCGAACCTAAAATAGGATATTTTGGATGCCCTTCAGACATTGATTAGTGTGGTTGAACAAAGGGTACTACCTATAGTATAGCCAAGGTAGCATATTCATAAAAGGGAAGTAGAGGGACCCAGAGGAGGCAGGGTTGGATGTAGAGAGAGGAGTAGGAGTCCCTGACTAAGGCAGGTAGAGGGACAAGGTGAGCATGAGGGTGAGTTAATACATCAAAGAGGACCACCACTCAACAAACCTCCTAGACATGTAGGAGATGATATTAGGGAGTTGATATGACTCAGACCACCATTCTTTACTAGTTCCACTAAGGGAATAGTAGCAAAGGCCTGGTTACAGAGTCTACAGTGGTGCTTTAGATTATTTACTTATCGAAGTAATCTAAAGGCATGTCTAGCAATCCATTAGCTAAGAGGAGATACCTCCAATTAGTGGCATCAAGAGGAGACTATAGGAGAAGTGAGGATGGATACCCTCACATGCGAGTCATTCTTGGAGAGATTCTGAGAGAGGTATCTATCTAAGCACTTTAGACAGAAGCAAATAGAGGAATTTCATTCTCTATATTAGAGGGGTCTCACAGTAGCGTAGTATGAGAGAAAGTTTCTTGAGCTCCTTCCTTATCTTGAATACATGAAGGACGAGAAACTGTGAGTACATCACTTCATCATGGGACTGAATTTCTCACTCTAGGGTCTAGTTCATTTGGCCTTCCCTACCACCTTTAGATAGGTAGTTGAGATAGCACTAGTCATAGGATCAATCTCAAAACAAAAACTCTACCCAGCAAAAACCCCCTTAGAAAGGGGATCTAGCAAGTCAAGAGGCCCATAACAGTCTAGATCATAGGGTGTATGATCTTATACTTGAGGGCCATGCTAGACTTGTGGTGGCATGGGTCATATAGCTAGAGAGTGTCCACAGGGATAGTCATTTGGTGGCTAGAGAGGAGCTTTTTTAGAGCTGACAGTTGGTGACATGGGCATATCCCACATGGTTTTTGCAGTGGTTGACGACCACTAGACTAAACATCAAGTCATAGTTATCAAGGCTGTAGGTATCATACAGGGCTGTATGGTTGTATTTTTATTTGATTCCAAAGCTACTAACTCTTTTATATCTCCATATGTAGTGGAGCATTGTAGGCTAGTGGCAGTTAGATAAGATGTCATTTGGGAGGTAGAGTTAGCCTCAGGAGCCAAAATTTCAGTTAGTTCCATGGTGCATGATTGCCAGATGTAGATTGGAGACATGTCCATGATGTTTGATATATGCATTACCCGTCTAGGTTCTTATGATGTAGCCCTTGGCATGGATTGACTTTATGCCAACAGCACCAAGATGGATTGTTGACAGAAGAGGGTGGAATGTGTGGATGAAGATGGTATCTCTAGAGAGATCTTAAAAGTGAAGAGGCTAGTACCCCTTCATATGATTTATGCTATGTAGCTTAGGAAGTGCATGCAAAAGGGATGTCAGTTGTTCTGTAATGCCCCGCCTGGATATCCTTGAAAACAACGATGAAATACAAGCCAAGATTTTTTTTTTTTTTACCAAGTATGAATGCACATGACAACATCATACAAGGATCACAACGATCACAATAGAAGACTTCACCACAATCCCGGCAACCAACGAATCTCCAAACACCACTACCAAACTGACACACGCAAACAAAGCCAACAATGACAATGCACTTGGTGAGGGCACAAGAAACAACCACTCATCAACAAAACACCAAGTTGGGGTAAAATGCAGAAACCTAAAATTTGGCTAAGCCTGAAATCCTGAAGCCCTAAAAATTGGCTAAGTATGGATTTCTGAAGCCCTGAAATTTTCTAGAATCCATAGCTTATCTCCGAGAGGTCTGAAACCTATCTCAAAAGATTCATTGCATATATTAAAATATATCTTAAGTATAAGAAATTAAATATACTTAACGATATATTTTAAACCCCAAGAGACAATAACAAAACACAGAAAATTGCATTGAACGAAAACTACCAAAATACAAAATGCAACAACATAGGCTTGAAGAACGCCCAAAAGGGTAACTAGATCAACTATCAAAATGATCAAAACACTACAAAAGTGCTCGATGTTGGCACGCATAGGTTTTAACCAAAGGGCGTGCGACACTTTTTACGAGGAGGGTGACACTTCTTCCTTAGTGCGTACGACAATTCTTAAGAAGGCGTGTGATACTGAAAAAATATCGCGCGACATTTCTCATGAAGCCATGCGACACTCTTCCAGTGTCGTACGATACTTCTCCAGTAATGCGTGCGATACTTTATAGTATCATACGACATTCTTTCTATTGGCGTGCGATACTTTAACAGTGTCACACAATGCTAAAAAAATGTCACCCATAGAAAATAAAAACACTTCAAGAAACCTAAAAAAGGAAAAACACACAAAACAAGCTCCACATCGGAGAGTACCAGATCCACATTTTGAGGCAAGAGCACTCGAACAATAATAGAGTAATTGAAAGATAGAACACTAGAATCTAACCATCACCAAATAGAAAAGGGAAAAGTACAGAAAGGAAACATCACATTCAACTGAAAGAAACATCACAATAACATAGTTAACATTGCAACGAGCAAAATATTCAACTAAGTACACAATTCCTCCCAACCGTCAATGGCGTCATAGGACCATCGTGGGCCTTAGCCATCCCCCATGCGTAACATCCCAAGCCACCGACCAGATCTTTGGTACTATCATAATAGGGATGTCACTACTAAAACATGCAACAATATAAGCATAAGGAAATCTAACATGCTAGAAGAAAAGCATAAGATAATCCTATAGTAGATAACATCACCTATCACATGCTAAACAACAATAAGCAATAGATATACTACTAAATCAAATAACATCATCTAATCATATGCTAAACATCATGATAAGGGAATGCGTCAAGTAAAATAAGATCATTTAAACATGATATACAAGCATCCTAATGAAAGCATAAAGCACAAGAAAGCATACTTCGAAACTCAAAGTACCAAGTGAGACATCCAGCAATGGTCGCACTAGGACAAAGGACCATCTCTGTACACCGGTCCCTAGAAATGGTGAAGGTAGCTATGCCTCCCAACCACGTGGCACTCGTAGGTCCACACCTGCCATGTTGATGGAGATAATGATCCAACAAAAAACACACAAAAGAACATCCATGACTAACACTCATGCCAGACAGTATGATGGCTACAACCATGAACCTAAGACAATGCAAGGAGTACAGGTCCTGGTCAGACACTCAAAAGGCTACTAAGTAGGGGCTAACATCATGGAGAGTCGCTTGGCATTAAAAAGCCCAAGCTTGGATCATGTGTCCTCAAACTTAAATGGGTGCTCACACAATTTACTTATCTTAAGTTTTATTAACAATCACACATTTTATTTAGTTATCACTTGCTTAAAACTTCTTATCCTCCATCAACCTCCGGCACCATGAACACCAAGCTGCGAGATAGAAGCCCCCTCCAGATGCTACCCTACCCTACCCATGCTCATCCTACAACAAATGCCCATGGGCATGCATACTCCCATCCCAACCTCAATGATCATAGCGTCTAGAAAATCCACGGAAGATTAGACCTTGCAAGTCACCCAACAAATGTACATGCACGTACTCGTGTGTGGTGCACCACCATCATGAAGATCATAACACAAGGACAGGAATGAGAAAACAATGCAAAGAAAACACCCAGCTGAAAACAACACAGGAAGGACGGATTCTACATGAATCCTAAAGCCAATAAAACCATACATCATTAAATCACTCAATCGGCCTCAATCCGAGAGTATGGATTCTACATGAATCCCAATGATGCGACAAGACCGAACATCATGAACTCACTCAACCGGCCTCAATCCGAGAGTATGGATTCTACACAAATCCAAACGTTCATGAAACAAAAGCAAGTTCCAATAGAAACCATAACAACAGGTAACAAATCACTCAACCGAACACAAAGTTGAGAGTACGGGTGTGACACGCATCCTAATGCAACATAAAAGTGCAGAAGTGGTTTGACTAATATCCAAACAGATCATCCAAGTCCATGATCTACATTGTGCCAAGAAAACTTGAGAAAATAGGGTGGCACGCAAAATGAGGTAAAAACCCCAAAAAATTGGAAAACTTTGAAATTAAAACCCATTTGGCCTTTGGGTTTAAAAACCCTAAAAATCCAAAAATAAATTAAAAAAGACACCGTATGCAAAAACGGCCAGCATAACGGCGTAAAAACCCAAACTCCCATTTCAAAAATAGGGAAAACGTTCATACCCGACCAACCGGGCAGAACCAACAAACAAAAATGGAGGGGAACACTAGTTCTCATCTTCCTAACATACAGCTACAAGAAACGGAAGCAGAAATGAAGTAAAACCAATAAAATAGGAAGGCCCTACCTGATGGAAAAAGGGTAGAAACTGAAACCTACACGATAAAATAATCAATCCACCAAAATCACTAAAACTGACGGCAAAGCAAGAACTCCTTGAGCTGAATCCAACAAGACCAACCTCGCAAGGATCCCACGCTCATAGCTCCCAGAATGAACAAAACAAGAATCCTACAGAAGAGGATTTCCAAATTGCTCTCCAAATTTCAATTTCCAAATTGTGATAAGTGATTTATGAAATCACTTTTCCAATTCTTATTCACTTTTTGGGTGAATAGTCGATTATGGAAAATAGCTAGCTGGAGTAGTTAAACTCTGAATCGACCCAAATGAAAACAGGTTATTATCCAAAATGAAAATTCACCTAAGGCAAAGCTGTCAAAAATTAAATCTAAAAATATTAAAAATCGAAAACCCCAAAAACATAGAAAAACACTTAACACTTTTGCGACAAATGCGAACTTCTAAATGCACAGACACACTCACTGGTCTAATCACATAATGCAAATGAGTTTGGATTTACTAATCACCAAAAGGTTTTGATCTAAACAATAACAATAAGGGTATGTCGACCATATAGGAACAACATGGGTAAATATGAATAGCTGAATCACTAACTCCATGTGCCACTGCCAGGGATATAAATCTTGCACACTAAACAACACGATCAAGTGCAATTGCATATAATAACATAGCTGAAGCAATAATGCGTTAAATCACCTAATTTAACCATTTATTTAATTAGATTAAAATAATCTATTTACAACACTCACATTCATATAAAGCATAACAACGCAGGAATGAAGTAAATAACCATGGCATTAAATCCATCACATAACATAATCAGAGATATATCCAAATACCAAGTAACTAGATATCAGCATAAAACACACTATAATTCTCAAAATGGCATCATCATGCAATATGATTAACTGAACAGCATAGTAGTCTAAAATCTATGATACTGAAATCAAAGTGAACATCTGACCCTCAGGTCCTCTCAAATGTGAACATAACATGAGTAATAAATATCTCTCTAATCAGAAATATAACAAGGTAAATGTCTGTAGCACATAACCAAATAATTTCACATGAACAATCCATTCAATTACTTACACATTTAATAATTATTGATTAAACAACATTAAAAGGGCACTTAAAATGCATAAGCAAACACGGTCATAAACATGACTAACCACTGCTACAGGAACCTAATCGAGTGTAGCATGCTAATAGTACATAGTGCAATCTCTGCACACATCTCAAGGTAATCACAAAACAACCTCATGATACCACATCGATCTTGGTAACCACTTACACAAACCTCAGTGAACCAAAAATCACATCATAATCTCAAAGATTAGTCAAAAGCATAATCAAAGCAACTGATACAGAAACATAAATCCAAACACCTCAACGGTGTAAACCACTCAGGGTCACAATCATGATCCCATCGCAAGAAGAGATCAGCAAGGTTGCATCCATCAAGATGACTTACAAAAGTCACATGGGAGAGGCACTACATGTTCACTATCACCATTAGTGACAGAGAGGAAGATTCAGAGGGGGAGCCATCCCTCGATGATTTTCCAATCCGGTAGGAGTTTGCAAATGTGTTTCCTTTAGAGCTCCCTAGTATGCCTCCACCTAGATTAGTAGATTTTCATATTGACCTTATGCTAGGAGCTAAGCTTGTATCGAGAGCACTGTATAGGATGACTACGCATGAGCTCAGTGAACTAAAGATTTAGTTGGAGGAACTCTTAGAGAAGGGGCATATTCAACCTAGTGTGTCACCTTGGGGTGCACCGGTGATCTTCGTAAAGAAGAAGGATGGATCACTTAGGTTGTGTATTGATTATTGGTAGTTGAACAAAGTAACCATCAAGAATTGATGATTTCTTTGATCAGTTACAGGGTGCTCGAGTATTTTCAAAAATTGATCTGAAGTTGGGTTATCATCAGTTGAGGATTATGGATAGTGATATCCCCAAGAATACATTTCGTACAAAGTATGGTCACTACAAGTTCACTATGGTACCATTTGGCCTCACAAATGCTCTAGCTGTATTCATGAGCCTCCTAAATGGAGTATTCTATACCTTTTTGGATAAGTTTGTGGTCATTTTCCTTGATGACATCCTGATATATTCTTGGCATAAGAAAGAGCATGAAGAGCACCTGAGACAAGTATTGTAGAAGTTGTGGGAGAATCAGTTGTATAGTAGCTTGTTGAAGTGTGCATTCTACAGACTTGAGATATATTATTTGGGTCATGTCATATCTGTCGATGGTGTCTTAGTATACCCATCAAAGATTGGGGCTATCATGGATTGGCCAGCACCCACTAGTGTCACTGAAGTGAGGAGCTTTATGGGACTAGGAGGATGTTACCGAAACTTCATTACAGGATTCTCTAGATTGGCACACTGAATCACATCTCTTCAGAAGAAGGGGAAGAAATATGAGTGGATAGAGAAGTGTGATAGAGCTTTTCAAGAGCTGAAGAGAGACCTCATGAGTGCACTAATTCTTGTAGTGCCAGATCCTTCTGTGGATTTTGTGGTGTGCACCGATGCATCTTTGGATGGTATAGGGGTGGTCCTTATGCAATATGGATGACCTATTTTCTTCAACTCTAGAAAGTTGAAGACTCATGAACTCAATTATCCTACTCACAACCTAGAGCTGGTAGCAGTGGTTCATGCTTTAGTGAGATGGTGACAGTTCCTTCTAGGTCATAGATTCAAGCTTCATTCTGACCACCAGATCTTTAAGTACATATTTTCTTAGTCAAACCTTAATGCTAGGAAAAGAAGGTAGATGGAATTTCTTTGGGAGTATGATTTTGATGTTCATTACATTAAGGGAAAGGAGCATGTGGTTGTAGATGCCTTAAGTAGAAGGCACCATAAGCTTTCATCTGTGACTACTTGCACTGACTTGAGAGAGCAGATCCTATAGCACTTGCTAGCAGATGAGCTTTATGCAAAAATTAGTTAGATAGTCCATTCTTAGAGACCCTTGGAAGGGAAATATTTAGAGTATTCTTTGGAGTCTGATGGATGCTTGCATCATAGAGGATGTATGTATGTACCTTCCTTTGGGGGTTTGTGTGAGCTCATTGTACTTGAGGCTCATAGAGCACCTTATGCAGTACACCCTAGTGTTAAGAAGTTGCATGCAGATATGAGGTAGTTATATCACTAGCCATGCATGAGAGTGTAGATTGCTAGCATTTTTGCGAGATGCCTCAAGTGTTAGAGGGTGAAGCTAGAGCACCATCATCCTAGTGGGCTTCTTCTACCTCATGAGATTTTAGAGTGGAAGTGGGATGCTATATCCATGGATTTTATTGTTGGTCTCCCCATGTCATCTCACTACCATGATTCCATTTTGGTGATAGTTGACATGTTGACCAAGGTTGCCCATTTCTCACCCATGCATACTACATACATAGCATGAGACATAGCTCAAGTGTTTTCATAGGACATTGTCAAACTTCATGTTATTCCTTGTAAGATCATCTCTAATAGAGACTCATTGTTCACTTCATCTTTTTGGAGGGAGTTGCAAGTAGCTTTGGGCACTAGGCTCAATTTCAATACAGCGTACCATCCTCAGACTGATGATCAAACTAAGTGAGTGAATTAGATTTTTGAGGACATGTTGTGTATATACATGATAGACCATCAGGTCAAATGGGAGGAACACCTACATCTTGTCAAGTTTTCCTATAACAATGAGCACCATTCCTCCATAGGTATGCCGCCTTATGAGGCCTTATATGAAAAACCATGTAGAACATCGTTGAGTTGGGATAGGATCAAGGATTGAGTATCTATTGGTCCTTAGTTAGTAAAAGAGATGGAGCAATAGGTGACCCTGATTAGACAATGCCTGAGAGAGGCACAAGATAGGTAGAAGAGTGAATGTCTAAATTTGCTTTCATGTTATGTTTGGTTGTCTCTGAGTCAATTTTTGTTCTCTCCATGATCACTGTGATGTATTATAGAATTTGAAATGGATCCCTTGTTAAGGGCCAAGAAGGAAATTCAACTTGTTATTGAAGTTCCATTATGTTGAGGAGATTTCTCCTCGGGATTGAAATCCTATGAAAAATGTATTTAAACTTATTGTTGAGGTGGCAATGATGTCGGTTTTTCTGTCTAGTTCTTACCTGGTGGAGCCTAATGGGGACACAACCCAAGCACAAAATGGACACAACCAAAAAGGGCAAATTTTATTAACTGTAAAAATATGCTAGTACACTTAGTGCAGAGAGACAAACTCCAAAACATGCCCTATGGGCTTACAATAGCATAAGTCAGGAGATAAATTCTTCTCCCAGTACCTTCTCTCAAACTCCACTCTGAACTGCCTTTTACAATGCCAAAAATATTCTTAAATAGACCTCAGATGGTTAAGGATTAGGAATACATTCTAGAAAGTGCTATTAAGCATCCACTGACCAAATAGAAGGCTCTAGAAGTTGCATTAGAAGTCGGCACAAAATTAGAAGAATCCAAAAATGGTAATCAAACTTTTGGGAGGCATAACTTTTGAACCGTAGCTCTGATTGATGAACTGTTTACATTTCCAAAAAGCTCTCAAGGTGCTCTATAGCCCTATGGATGAGCTTAGCTCATCCCCCATTTTTTGGCCTTGTTTGAGGTCATTTAATGCCCCTAACTTGACTTTGAAGCATTCTTAGGATGTCTCCAAAAACCAAAAAACTGCTATAACTTTCAAGTTGAGGAGCCTTTTGACCTGATTCTTTTTTTGGAATGCTCTAAATTACAATGACAATCATATGACCAATTTACACCTTCTAGTTCACCAATATGATGGCTCAATTACATACTCCTATTTTTCTTGCATTTACATGTATCCCAAGGTGATTAAAAACTCTAACCCAGAACACTAATAGTGGAACTATGAGAGTTGGAACCTTTATTTGACCCAAATGGGTATCCAAAAATGAAAATACATGAAACATAAACTAAGTCTAAGTACATTTGTTTTTTGGGTGACACAGGATTGCCCTTATACCTCTAGATGCTTCTGCATCAGAGCCTTTGAATCAGGCGATCAATAAAATAATGTTTGAGTAATATCATTGCTTATGAGATTTTTTTAATTTTCAGTTATATGTATGTGTATCAAAAATGAGATAAAATGATGATGTTCAATTATGAAAATTTCAAGTTCAAATATGTGAAGGAAAAAATTATGTTATGTTGGGAACTTGATTCATTTTTGTGCTTAATAGGAGATAAAATTGCTCTTACATTATTGTGAAAACAAACTATTGAACTCTATGTTTTAAACCATTATATGTGTGTGTGTGTGTGTGTGTGTGTGTGTGTGTGTGTGTGTGTGTGTGTGTGTGTATATATATATATATATATATATATATATATATATATATATATATATATATGTATGTATATATATATGTGTATATATATGTGTATATATATACATATATATATACACATATATACACATATATATATATACACATATATATATACACACATATATATGTGTGTGTGTGTGTGTGTATATATATATATATATATGTGTGTGTATATATATATATATATATGTATATATATATATGTGTGTATATATATATATATGTATATATATAACTCCCTTGTTATAAAAACACATTGCTTGAAAAAAAATTTGTACTTAGAAAAATATTGGCAAAAAAAATATACTCCTTAAGAGTGAAAACTCTTTGGAGTTTGTATGGGGGAAAATTAAATTCCCCCTTTTGAGACAGAGAATCTCAGAGATTATCAAATTATCTTTTTTGAAACTTATGTAATATTAAATATTTAAATAAAAGAAAAGGAAAAACAAAAAGAAAATTACAAACAAACCACTTTCCTAAATATCCTAAGTTCTTACCAATTAAACTTTATGACATTACTACCCCCCTCCCCCACTTTCCTTGGCATTAGTTTTGATCAGGTAGGTTTGTGTTTTTAAAAAACAAGAAAGTCAACATGCTTTTATGGTAACTCAACCCCATATCTTCCCATCAATTTTGTAGCCGAAGTATATTCACATGATTGACAAGATAGGGGCAAGTGGAATGTATACATTAATGCCAATACAATGGCATTTGTTTATAAAATCCCTTGGCTACCTTTTTGAGTGCCTAGTTTGGTTTGAGAGCCTTAACACACACAGAGGGGATCAAACCTGCATTAGGGTATGCTTCGTCAACATGGGGCAGTCTTTGGGCAGCGTGCCCATGTGGGTGGAGAGGGAATTATGGTTTGGGGTGGGTGGTAGGATGTGTAGGTTTGGGATTAGTTTAGGATTTGTTCATTGTTTTATTTACTTAGTATTGTAATTATAGATTAGTAAGTAGGATATAAATAAAGTTCTTCTTTTTTAATTTAGTTATGAGTTAGGATTAAGTTATGTTGAAATTGTTAGTTTTAGTTTTATTAAATTGGTTTTTAATAAGTATTTTTTTTTTAAGTTGGAAATTTTAGTATTAGTTAATAGTGTTGTTAGGTATTAGTAAAGTTTAGGTTAGTTAAGTTAATTTAGTTAGTGTTTTAAATTAAGTTTTAAATGTAGTTTTGTTTAGATTAAGTATTTTATTTATGATCAATTTGTTTTTTTTTAAAAGTTGGTTATTAGTTAACTTTAAATTAATCTACTAGTAATTTAATTAATTGTTTTTAGTACTAGCATAATTTAAATTATAATTGTTTTGAATTGTAGCTAGTGTTAATGAAGATTTATTTAGGGTTATAATAATAGTATAATATATATCGATAGATTATGTTATTTTGTTTTTCTTTAGTATTTAATCATTTTTCGTCTAATTTATATTGTTATTTTATTAGAAATGTTTATTTTCTAATAATTCATAGATTTAAATAATTCTTGATTGAATTGAATTTTAAAGGAAGTTAATTAAGGATGTAATGTTATATTAATTAGAAGCTCTTTTTATTTCAAATATTTTGAAATAATTAGACTTATAATTATTCGAATGAACCAATTATATTGTTACTTAATAATTTGCTTAATTAATGTTTTAATAACTAATGTTATCTAAATGATTTAAATGCATTGTTCATTAACGTTTTTTTAAAAGAATATAAAAGTAACAATGTGATAATTTCTTTAATAAATTGAAATTAGATTGTTTAAATTAATTAATTGATTAAAAAATGAAAGGTTAAGTTTGATGATCTATTCATACTCGTTGATTATGAACTTAAATGGAAATGTCAGGACACTATTAGGAGAACCGTGATGTTGTTTTGCCATGCACCTATGTCTTTGTTGATTTAAAATTATCAAACTTAGTGAACTTAATTATAAACTTCTAAAAAAAAATTAAAATTTTTGTTTTTTTGCCCTTACATTTTGGGCATGATAGAAACTACCAATTGTGCACTAAAACTACCACCTGTGCACCTGAAGTGTGCAGTTGCTAAAACAGGGGTGCAGTTGGTAAAATAGGGAAAAACTTCAAAATCTGGAACTGGGTATGCAAGATATGAGTGTTTTTTGGAATTTTAGGTGTTTAGGGATGTTATGAAACCTGAGGTGCCAAATGAACTAGGTTTTTGATATGCAACATGCAAATGTCCTAAGAAAAGTATGCAAATGCAAATATAAATGGTATTTTGGAGTTTGACTAAAGGAGATGAGAATGACCCTATTGTATGAAAAATGATGATTAGGGTTATATATTTTGACATGGAATGTTGGGATTAAAGATGGAGTAATTGAGAGGGGGGGTGAATTAGTTACTAACAATAATTAATCCATAGATCCCTTAGATGTCTTAAAGATCTTATTACTATTGATACTTGGTAAAAAAATGCTATAACTCAGTAAATTAAACTATTACTTGTTTTCAAGAATTCATGCATGTAATTAAAAACAAAAATGAAGACAAGAGACACTAGATTTAATGTGAAAACCCAATATGGGAAAAACTACCAAGTAACTAGTCACCAATTTTTCTCTCTTCTAAAGTAAGCCCTATTAGGAGACAACCCTGTTAAAGGTTGCAATACACACTGTTAGGTGTGACCCTGTTAGAGGATTTAATCACCTTGTTAGGAGTGGCCTTGCTAGAGGTCTTTAGAACAATTCAATTGAACTATCACCTTGTTAGAGGATTTACAAAATGGTTGTTAAACCAACTCTATTAAGAGATTTGAAATCACTGCTACAATGGTTAGAAAGCAACAATGAATTGACCTGAACAAGATGCAATTGAATTTGCTAGCTACAGGTGTCTGTTCAGCATCATTAGATCTTCCTTGATCAAATATAGCTTTGTTGCTCCTCAATGATCTTTGATCATCCTTCAAATTTGCTTCCACAATAATCAGTCCTCATATCACATTAATTCCACTCACACTTAGAATTTGCAACTTGACCTCTTAATTATGCCATTCAAATTGTCAAGTCAGCCCATTTACATGTTACATTTACCAATAAACCATACACCAGTCAGCTACAAATATTACTCTATACAAATAAATGTTATTTCATATAATAATAAAATCCTTTACTGGCCGACCCTGCTCAGTAAATATTGCTTCCAAAAATTTCCTAAGTTAACTTTCTTGACTCGGTTAACATTGCAACATCTGTAAATTCCTTTGGCTACTGAGTTTACTTGGTAAGAACTACTTCTACCACATTTCCTTTGATGACTGAGTGAGCTCGGTAAGAACTATTTCTTCCACATTTCCTTTGACGACCGAGTTAGCTCAGTAAGAACTATTTACTCGATAGATACTACAAGTTTTCTTTACTAACCTCCTGAGCTTAGTAGATTCTATCCTTTTGGCTCGCTGACCATCTGAGCTTGGTAGACTCTATCCTTTGCCTTGCTAACCTTTTGAGCTCAGTAGACACTATCCTTTGCCTTGCTAACCTTCTGAGCTTGGTAGACACTATCCTTTTCCTTGCTGAGTTTTTGAGCTCCGTAGACTCTATTTGATGACTGATATGACATTTGTGTGACATCAAAGACAACACACACTTGAAAAATTGTATCCAACAGTGGAAATGATGTTTGAAGTTGATGCATGCAAGGTGGTCTATGCAAGGGATGGTGTGCTAAGGTTGATAATGATGTTTGGGATATGAAAAATGAGGATAAGTGATCAAGGAAAGGAGTTGGTTGATAAACAAGTTGATAGGGCTTTGATAGTGGAAATGATGTTAGGGTTTTGAATAATGCAAGATGAGGGAAATATACCAGTAGGATAAGTCAAAATGAAATTTAAGGACATTAGGAATTTGATCATTCTAATGAAAATGGTGTGTGCAAGGTTTTGAATTTAGGTGAAATCTTTGAAAGGTATTAACCTAAGAGTTTAACATTATGACAATAGACTTTAGATCTTGACCAAAAAGAGATAAAAGTGAAAGGATCAAAATGACAAAGTAAAATCCACCTTGATATAGATAGATTTTGACAAAATAAAATGATAAAAGAAATGACAAAATGACCATGGTCAAGATCCATTATCCATTGACACAATGAAATGCTCTAGAGTTCATACTTTTGTTTAGATTTTTGGCTAAATTCAAAGATTTTGGGTTCAAAATGATGTTTACATCACTCAATATGGTAGTTATGTTGATCAGATATGTAATATGGAAATTTCCTAAGATGAAAAATGAGGTTTTGGGTCCAAGATGTTGTTTTGGGTCATATGCAGAATGAGGACCTATAGAAGCTTCTAAATGCAATTTTAGGGTCCCAAAATGGTCATGTAGGTATCCAACTATGCTCTGTTAGCACCAAGTGCACTCTAACAACACCAACTATACCTATGGTATGCTTGGGGCTAGTTTGGGTGTAGTTGGTCGTTTCATGGCATAGTTGGGAGACTGGGTTGAATGGTTGTTGATTTTGGGCTAGGTAGTGGCTAAGTTGCTATGCCAAAGAGCTAGGGTGTTGGGATTGATGTTCTGGTTGGATTGGAGATGTAGAATGAAGGTTATGACCTAAGGAATGAATCTCTAAATGAATAAAATGATGGATAGGACATGCAAAATGAAAATTAGGGCATGTTGAGATAGGGGGTCCTATTTAGGTACCTAAGGACATTTTTGGAGCCTCAAAATAATGTCTAGAAGCCTAAACTAGGTTCTTAGGCTACCAAGTACACTTAGATAGTACCAACTATGCCTATGGTGTAGTTGGGGCTAGTTTGGGCATAGTTGGTAGTTTCAGAGCACAATTGGTAAACTAGACTAAAACTAAGGTAATTTTGGGGTTCTGTGGTTTCTAGGTTGATGTCCTAGAGAGCCAAAGGGTAGAGGATAGTATTAAGACCAAGATGAAGGCTCAGAATGAAATTTAGGACACCCAAAATGATGGTTAAAGTGTGTAATATGGATGTTGTTAATGCAAGAATGCCAATGAGAGATGCAAAGTGAAAATTTTGGGGTTGTAATGTAAAGACTAAGGGATGCAAACTAAACCCTAATGGATACAATATGAAAGATAAGGGATGCACAATGAAGATTGCTAGGATGAAAAATGAAGCCTAGATGATGCAAGTATGAGATTCAAACTATGGTGAATGCAAGTGGATGTTATGAAAATATGAAACCTAAGTTATGCCAAGCACTCCTAGGGATGTAGTCTTCCATGTTTTCAAAGTTTTGAACGTTTTGGACCAAATTTTGCAAAGTTTGATAGAGGTTGTAATGTTTTGATAATGTTTGAGGTTTTGACAAGGTTTGAATAGTATCTAAGGAGTAAATTTTCAAGTTGGCTTTTATCTTGATTAATTTTTTAGATGCACACAAGACACAATAAGATAAAAATAGTTGTTGTTAAAAGAAAAAAAACACACCACAACCCAGGCTTTAGGATTGTATCCATTGAATTCCTACTTGAACTGATGTTTAGCTATGCTTATCTAGAGTGAACAACTTGGAATCTTGGCACCATAGACTGCCCCTTATAATGCACTCACTTGTTGGGGCTACCAAGATTCACTTCCCAAGGGGCATGACTTCCCAAGGGACTGTTGTCTCTACTAAGGACTGCGAGAATGTAGGATGTCTTCATAGGTATGGGTGACCCCTTGAGCTAGTGGATAGAAAGGTTTTTGGCCACTAAAACAAAGTTTTTAGTAAGGGCATTCCATTTGGCAAGTGAATGATAAACTTCCTTAGAAGGTCTCCTAGCCTCAAGAATCGAGGTTTGACACACCACAAGGGTATTGGAGGAGAGATATCATGCAGCAATACCATTGACAAGGCATTAACTGTGTCAAGTTTTACATAGTGGTTGAAACATTAACCTAGCTTTGGACTTTTACCACTCTGAAGTTGTCCCCTAGCATATCCAATATCAGATATCTTGGTCCAAGGTAGGATTCTCTATAGAAGTCACACAG
This sequence comes from Cupressus sempervirens, assembly GCA_028749045.1. Taxonomy (NCBI): domain Eukaryota; kingdom Viridiplantae; phylum Streptophyta; class Pinopsida; order Cupressales; family Cupressaceae; genus Cupressus; species Cupressus sempervirens. Next base: position 463,166,841 of record CM053790.1, read on the forward strand.
ATTTCTCTTAGACCCATGATCCATGAATGGTCAGGGGAGAGGATATGTCCATGTAAATCCTAGGGTTTTAAACACCAGATACACACCAAGTAGATTAGAAAAGGTTCATTTTTATGCACCAAACAAAGTGTTATTTAATCTCAGAAATCCATACACATGGTTTTGACACGAACATAGGGTCTTCACCAATGTCCTACAAATAAGAATTAGTATTTTTTAATGATTAGTCTTCATCCAATGGTCACCACATGCTACAAACAGATCATCATTAACACAACAACATCTAATCTAGGTCCTAGAAAGAAATACAAAACCTAGATGTAGATTCTGAGTGAAGTATGTGCTTTCCATGAACTAACTGCACTTTGACAGAGGAGATTGCACCCTACAAGGCTAGCATGACCCAAGATGCCTCCAAGTGCTCTTACAGAGTGCTAACTACACCCATGGTGCACTTGGGGCTTAGAAGGGCACAATTGGTAGTTTCTAGGCATAGTTGAGAGACTAGGTGTAGACTATGGGGAAATGAACCCTAAACAATACCCAAAACTAAAAAATTTAAATCTTACCCCCCCCCAAGTGCACTTAGACAGTGTAGACTACACCCATGGTGCATTTGGGGCCTAGAAGGGTGCAGTTGGTGCTTTCTAAGCATAGTTGGTGACTTAGGAACAATAGATGGGGGATGTGGTGACTCCTAGGCCCCTAAAACTACCTCCTAGGGATCCCAAGTGTGCCCTGACAAAGTAGAGTGCACCCTAGGACAACAAGCTAATAGAATTCATAAAACAAGAGCATATAACCATATTAATGGAGCTCTTAATTAATCTAGATGTGATAAGGAAGTTCAAATAGTCATTATACCCTTCCAAGTGAGCTCCTTCCTTGCACCCTACAAGCACAAAACAAGAAACCCAAGTTAGTTAAGTGTGGTTCATGTTGGGTTCACCAATTGTAGGACTAGAAAATGGGCTTATGCCTAACATACTATGAGAAAATCACAAACCCAATAAGAATACACTGATACCCTCTAGTCTACCATGAAATCCAAATAAAATAAAGGAAGAACACAAAGTTAAAATTCCCTCTTTCACTTGTAGCTCCCATGTCCTTCTTTCTTCTCCATGTGATGTAGCTCCAATTGCCTATAGTGCACATAATTAGGAAGAAAAAGCATAAGATAGTGATAATTCTATGAGAATACTAGAAGATGTGATTTTAGCTTGAGAGGATAAAAGACTAAGAACCTAGGGCTTGGAAATGAGAAGAAGAATACTCATTTTACAATCAATTTGCAAGATGAGAGCATTGGAATTGTCACCTTGGATGTGTAACTTGGCAAGAGATTCCTTTGAGAGTCCAAGATACATATGATAGAAGATGCCAAATGTAGGATTATATGATTCTTTGGAAATCAAATGTGGCTATAAATGGAATAGGATCTATGACACCTCTAACCCACTTAAAGCTAAGAATCTATGACAATGGAAGCCAAATATGGATGTGCACAAGGAATAAGAACATATGGATTATGACATATCTTAGCCAAGTGTAAATGGAGAATCCATAATGTGTCATGCCCATGTGTCATGATTATGTCAATATTATGTGGAATATTTGAATTAAAAATCTATTATTCCACACAAATAGAAATTAGTGAAAAAAAAATTAATGGTGAAAAAAGGAACTTAGAAAATTATACATTTCCATAGCTTACGAATGATGAATCAATTAATTAATTGAGGATGTTAGTTAGGGAGAATAATTAATAAAATGGCATGGGATTAAATTATGGTTTATTTAATCCTGTAGATAAAATTAGTAGATGATTAGCTATTTTGATTGAATAAGTGTGATAGTATCCTTTGATGAAATGTGATGATAATGCAGATTGATTGGGATGATGATGGGTAGGCCAAAGCCATGATCAAATTGATTGATTTATTGAAATTGATAACATGCCAAAGACACATGACATGAATTAAGGACATGTAACATTTAAATGACATTATTAAATGCTACAAGATTGAGATCAGTTGATAAGGTTGATCATAATAACATTGACAAACACTGTCAATGTTATTAAATGGTTGATAATGCCATGATCTAACATTGAGAGACTCAACAACATTAAAGATCAAATGATGTGAATGATAGTTTGACCTAGCACTAAGAGCCATGATAGTACTAAGATTATATTGATAATATTTGATAGGTTCATAGGTTTCCAAGGCATTGAAAGCTACAAAAATGCCTAGAATTGGATATATGATGATTAATTTGGGATGTTTGACACATTTTGGGTTGATTAAGATTGATTTCGAGTGATTTTGGGTTGATTTGGGGTGATTTAAAATTGATTTGATGTGATTTTGAGTTGATTCAAAATGGTTTCAAAATGATATGATATTGATGTAAAAGAGGATACGAATGATGATAGACACTATTGAGATATGATGAAGTTGACCAAAAGATTGGAGTTAGTAGAATGAGAAAATGGAATGAGTTAGCATGAAAATGTGATGAAACCATAGATGAAAACCATTTTTGAGCTTATATAGAAATTAGCCTCAAGATGTATCGACGACATGTACCATTATAGATTTTTTTACTTGTTTTGCACTCTTGATGTTCCTAGTTCTTCTTTCTATATGAGATGTTGCATTCATTTTTTGTGTTCACATCTTACCTCTCAACTTTATTGGGGGGTTATTTTGGTTGTATTTCTTTCTTGGTTTGATGGAGTGAGCTATGTATTCATTATTTGATTCTATATACTAGGTGATTGCAATGGTTGGATACTATGCATTTTGGTGAGATGGATCATTTACCATATAGACATCCTTTCATTCCTATTTTTGGAGGCCATGAAAATACCTTTCATTTTTTATTGATCATCTCTTTAGACTTTTTCTTCTCTATCTAGTCATATTCTATACATTTTTTCTTCATATCAGTAATTTGGTAGTGTCTTCAGCTTCATGCTTCAGTGGTGTTCTTCATGATCATCCTTTTGTTCCTATCTTCTGGAACATTCTATTTCCATCTCTTTTTGGAGTAAGGTTTTTTCCATGTGGTATTCTCTATTTTTCCTCTTTAAAAAGATTTGGTTGTGCTTGGGTACCTCATCAAGCCTTGTTGTTGGGACCCAAATTTCCTTTTAGCGGTAGTTTCTAGCATTTTAGCTACTTCCTAAGTTTATCTTAAGGGGAGGTGTTAAAGTAATAAGATATTTCCTTATTAATTAAATGATTTTGATTTAATTATTAAGTCACATATTATCTCTAGTTTACTTAAGCTAAATGTTAGGCATATAATAATTAATTGTTAAATATTTTTCATGCAACCTAGGTTTTACCTATTAGGGTTTCGATCTCCTTTTATAAGGATTGATCTCTTTTTAATTTTATTCATTCACTTTTGATAATATTTTGTGGATGCCAAAAATATGATCTATAGAAGATGGTTATACAATATGAAGATGAATAGAAATAATAATAAAGTGATAACAATATAGATCAGTGACAAACAAAGTGATGAAAGAAAGCCAAAAAATATGTGCAGATGCTACAACATGATAAAGAAAGTAATGTGACTGACTATTCTATGTAGGAAGTTTACTATTAAAGGATTCATTCAAAGAACTATATTCTAAATTTATCTAATACATGACAAGACATGTATGAAGAAGAATGAACAATGAAACATGCATCACATAATATGGTCCAAGGCTTTCTAAAATTGTGAGAATGAAAGATACAACAACCATGATAAGGACTCAAGTAGTATAAAGCTAAACATTTATAAGAACCATTTTTAATTAAAAATAATATGCCTATTCATATCTACACTTCAAGAAACCAAACAAAAAATAGGAGTGTTCGAAAAAAATCATCAACAATAAAATAATGAAAAATATTTATGGGTATATAATGAGATTCATTAGAAATACTATTAGATATATGTAGATTTATGAAGTTTGGTATGGCCATATGAGGATGTAAAGAAGACAATCAAGTCTATAGTATATACATTATACAAAGAGAATTATATGAAGATCATATTAGATTTGAATATTGAGAGACACTAGTATATTTAATCTACACTACAATAATCACTTAATAATCCTAATAAGAAAAATATATTCACCCAACCAAGTGATAGTAATACATATAGAATGAATATATGAATAAGGGAGTTCATATCTGTAATTAGAAGTTCCAACCACTTTGGGTTGGTTCGAAAGGTTATTTTAGGTCTATTTAAGTATTGGAAAATGTGAAATCATAGAATGGTATGGATCTTGGATGCATTTTGGACGGACACAATGAAGAATTCAAATAAAATTCAAGTTATCTTGCAAAAATATTATTATTATTTATCATTAAGTAATTGTGGATGATACAAGGGTATAATAACATCATTTCTTTTCTATTTTGAAGGTTCTTATAATCATTTTTTTCTCAGATTTAAAATTTGTTAGAGTTGATCATTTAGGAACATTGAAATAGCTTCATTTTGATCCTTTCAATGGTTTAATGGGTCATTAAATGAATGTATTTTATTTTTCTCATTGAATGGACCCAATGTAACATTTGTATGTAGGAGAAGTTGATTTGGTGGGTGTACATCATGAGGAAGAGTGGGAAAAGGGTGTGAAACTGATGCCACATGTATAGCATAAGCATATCTTAGTTAACAAGTGTATGTTTTTATGTGAAATAGAAAATGTATGTGTCAAATAAATGGTGAAACTTGAAGGATTAGTCTGAGAAATGAGTTTTGAGTCATTTTTTAGAAGGCCATAGTTTTTAAGCCCATTTAAGGAGGGTTTTGGGGTTTTCCCACTTGAAGAGTGTTTGGGAACCTAAGACCATGAAAATATTTGGTATTTAAAAAAAAAAAGACTTTCTAGGTTTTGAAGTCATAGAATAATTATTTCTTATATTTCCTTTGTAAATGGAGGGGTTTCATACCTAAAAGGAGGCCCATAGTGTAACAGAAGGGACATGGTCCAAAAATACCTACCTAATCTTTTTTTATGTTGTAGAGAAGCCAAATGGGTATCCAAATATATAATTTATTTGTCTAATTTTTTGGGAAATTATGGAGAAAAACAAAAGATGACAACATTGGAAGCCTAGTTGGGGCTTTAGACCTAGTAGGTTGGGTAGCTTGGTTTTTCCTTGAGGATAGCCTTTTGAAATTTGGTGAACTTGTTATTTGGGTTGGATTATGGGATTTAAGTCCCTTAGAGTCCTAAGAATCCATTAGAGAGATCAAATCCTTGGTTTGGGAAACTTAAGCCTTGAGGTTGTGTTGGGAAACCTTGGGAAAATACACTATTTTGTGCATTTTGTCATAGAAACTTGGTAGACTCATATTTATTTGAATTAAGGTACTTTTCCTTTTAGTGTAATTTTTTTTATATTATACACCATATTGTCAAAATGAAGTCAAATCTAGGATCAACTATACTTAGAAATTATTAACTAAACATAATAGCACAATAATGAATGGTAGAACAGAGTGGAGAAGAGTGGGGAGGAATTTTGAATAGGATTTTGAGTGGGAATACTACTAAGCTAGGGTAGGGAAACTAGTCTATGGGTCTTGACCAGGACAAGAGATGAGGGAAAGGGGGATGCAATAGAAGATGGTGACCCACATGCTTTGCAGTCACACCAAGGAGAAAAGAATATCTCTATTCCATTACCAAGGACATTAGGAGAAGGGACCCCAGGGGCTTACGGTAGATGGACTAATCTTTTTGGAGTCAAACCATCAAGTAAATCCTCTTTCCCTAAAATCATTGATAAATCTAATAAGGATTAGGAGATTTTTGCCTTAGAAGTTCCCAGTGAAATTATTGACCACAACATTTTGGGTATGGTTGCCACCCTGGTGGGTAAATTTATTGGCCCCCAAAAAATCATTGATCTAGTAAGGATTTTTGCTAGAAATAAATGGGAGTTGAAAGGTCAGGTTGAAGTAATGCCTATGGAAAAAGGCTTTATGTCTTTTGAGTTCTCCTACCTAGAAGATTACTCTAGGATTCTTTGTGCGGGTAACTAGATGATGGGAAAATTTACTCTTATACTTCAAAATTGGACTTCTAAGCTCAACTTGAATAATGATTTTCAAACCTAGGCCCCAATCTGGATTAGGCTACCAAAGCTACCCTTAGAGTAATGGCATGAATTTTTTTTTGATGGCATCATCAACTCTTTTGGGGAATTGCTATCTATTGATCCTATCACTATAGCCAAGAAGAATCTGTGTTGGAGTGGTGAAAGGCTAAGATATGCCTCAAGTGATTGAGTTTTAGTCTCATTTGTGTAGATAGGTGCAACAAATTGACTATGAGAATGTTCCTTTTGGCTACTTCCATTGCAAAAAGGTAAGACATAAAGCAAAAGCTTGCCCAACTTTTAGACAGAAGGAAAAGACCCGTAAAGCTCAAAACAAACAAGCAAAGAATAAGGACAAACACAACCAAGTTGATGCACCCAGAAAGGTGTAGAAGGAAAAATCTATAGAAGGAAAGGCCTCGAGGGGAGATGCTAATGGATAAAATGACAAGAGGAAACCCCCTGTGGAACATAACACTTTGGAAGGAAACAAAGAAGCTGAGAAGGAGGCACAACAAAAGATTCTTTTGATAAATAGCAATAGGGTCTTGATTGATGTTGTGCCAAGCCCCAAAATCACTTTGTAGGAGAATGGTGGGAAGGATGTGGCTAGTATTATAGTGGGTGTAGGGAAGAATTTCATTGAGGAAACCACAGAGATGGAAACCAATGTTGCCTCTTGTGTTCCAGAATCTTAGGATGGGCCTGTTGTGGAGGTGTTGAGACAACCTCCTTCACAAGATTCCAACTTTAGCAAAAACAAAAGGGTCTTCCCTAAAATTATCAACCGATTCCTTGAAATGGTTTCTACCACCACTCTTGGTCACCTTTCTCAATTGGAAGCCCTCTTTGATATCTGCAAGGAAGCTAATGAAGCATCATGGACATCAGTCAAGCATAAGAAAAAGAAAAATAGCAGGGAGCCTTCACTGATCTTGTTTGCAACCACCAGGAGTAGGGTGAAAGATGATACTAGAAGAAAATCTAATACCAAGGAGGGAAAACAAGAATCAAATTAAAAAGGAAGAAATAAGGAGGAATATACTAGATGGGACCCAAAGAACCATCCAGGAATCATGCAGCCAAAATAAGCATGAAGATCACATGCTAGAACATTCATGGACTTAATGGAATCCATAAATAGGAAATTTTTAGGAATATGATAGGGATCACAAGCCAAATTCATTTTCAATTCAAGAAACTAAAATCAAGAAGTTGAAAGTTGAAATGATTTCCTTTGGTAAAAGAATGAGGAACATGGCTACTAACTTGGATGGAGCTTTGGGTAGTTTGTTAATAATTTGGAAGGAAGCCTTTGAAGACAACATCATCTTTGATGAAGGTAATAATTTTCTCATGAATTTTTTTAATCCTAAGAATCAGGATAGATGGTTTCTTTTGAACCTCTACGCCCCCAATACTAAGAATAGCAGAAGAATTTTTTGGAAAAAAAAAAATTGATTTGGTTGCCTAGAAGGGTGATTCTAAGGGCATTATTATGGGGAATTTCAATACCCCTCTCTTGGATTCTAAGGATTTAGGTGGGTTACTGCTTGATGTAGATAGTAGGCAACACTTGGTTGATTTGATAAGGGATTTGGCCCTTCTAGGTGTTGATCTCAGGGGATGTAAATTTACCTGGTCCAATAGTAGAATTAGTTTGGAGTGCATCCAGGTGAGATTGGATAGAGCCCTTATTACTTTGGATTGGATGATTAAATTTTAGTGCAATCTTTCATCTCTAGTGTGGCTTAGATCAAACCATTCCCCTATCTCTCTTACTCTTTACAAAGTCAATAGAAAGAAGGCTTTCCCCTTTAGATTTGAGAAGATATGGTTGGTGCACTCTGGCTTGTATGAAAAAATAAAGGAGTGGTGGGGTATTTAGGTTGATGGAATAGCCATGTACAATTTTACTAAGAAATTTAGATTCATTAAGTTAGAAATTTGAAGATGGAACAAATTAGACTTTGGCAATATATTTCATGATAAAGAGAGGATTTTGGAGGAACTTTCTGAGGTGCAGGAAGACATCTAGACCTAGGGTTATGATGATATTAATATGAATTTTGAGAAAGAAATCCTTGTTGATCTTCACAACATAGTGGGGAAAGAGGAAATGTTTTGGAGGTAGAGCTCTAGGTCAATTTGACTCAAGGAAGGGGACAAAAACTCTAGATTTTTTCACCTATCCACTATGAAACACAGGGCTGCCAAAAAAAATTGTGAGATTAAAAAGGGAAATAAAACTATCAAGGAAGATAATGAGATAGTGGGGAGGCTATCAGGTACTTCTCTTCTATCCTTACTAAAGATCTTAACTTGGAAGAAGAGGACCAAAATGTTATTCTTAACACCATTCCCAGTGTTATTAGTGATGCTCAAAAATTGGGCCTTAGTGGCTATCCCAAAGCTTGAAGAAATTAAAGAGGTAGTTTTTTCTCTATTGACAAAGAAGGCCCCTAGCCTTGATTGTTTCCTCACCTTTTTCTTCTAGATGTATTGGTAAATTATTCAATTTTATCTTGTCAAAGCTATTCAATAATTTTTTGGTGCCTGGAACCTACTGAAAGAAATCAATGCTACTTTTTTGGTTATGATCCCTAAAGTCAATAGTGTGGATTCTTTTGTCTCTTTTAGACTAATTAGCCTTTGTAATTATTTTTATAAGATCTTTGTGAAATTCTTAACTAATAGAGTTATCAAATTTCTTTTGGAGGTTATTGCACCTCAACAATCGTGTTTTCTCCCTAGTAGAAAAATTCTTGACTCCATCATTGAGGTTCATGAATTTATTCATTCCCTTGAGGTTGCAAATAGGAGGGTTTTCTACTCAAACTTGATCTATCTAAGGCCTATGATAGAGTAGGTTGGGGGTTTTGGACATAATTCTTGAAGCTTTTGGTTTCAATGCCAGAGTGAGAATGATGATCTCACAATTGGTTTCCACCCCTCCTTTGTAGTCATGGTTAATGGGACCCCCTATGACTTCTTCAAATCCTCTAGGGGTCTTTTTTAGGGTGATACTTTATCCCCTATCCTCTTCATCATTTTGGCTAAAAGTTTAGGCAAGCTCATACATTCCATAAGGAGTAGAGGGGATTTGATGAGCCTGAAACCTTCTTTTGGTCCCTTGGTTTTCACTCACCAGTAAATTGTCGATGAAACCATTTTGGGGGGTGAGGTCTCTATGAGAGAAGCCAGGACTATGAAATACATCCTTAATACTTATTCCAAGGCCTCTGGGTAGCTCATCAACTAGGACAAGAGTTTAGTGTTCTTCTTCAACACCCCTTTAGGTAGACACAAGAAAATTGCTAGTATTTTGGGTTGTAATATTGGGGCCCTCCCTTCCATTTATTTAGGCCTCCCATTGGGGACTAAACCTCCTAATATATTTTGGGACAATCTAATTGAAAAATTGAATAAGAAGTTGGTTGGTTGGAAAGGCATCACTGTGAGTCAGGCTGGCAAAATGTTGTTGATTAAATCTACATTATAGAACTTACCCACTTATGCTCTTAGCCTCTTCTCTATCCCTTATAAGGTGGTTGATAATATGGAATTTTTTTAGAGGAATTTCATGCAGTCAAGGACTTATGAGAACAAGAAATACCCTCTGGTGGCTTGGGATAACATTTGCAGCTCTAAGAAGAAAGGGGGTCTAGGGATTAGAAAGATGAAACAGTTCAACTGTGCTCTACAAGAAAAATAGATTTGGAGACTCTTTAATTCCAATGGTGAATGGAAATATAAACTAAAGTTAAAGTATGTTGCAAACCTCAATCTTAAATAGTTCATCAGCATAGATCCTAACCCTAAAGGCTCTAATACTTGGAATGGCCTTCTGAGGATGAAGAGCTTAGCCTTTGAGAAAGAAAAATGGAAATTGGGTAATGGTGAAGACATTATTTTCTACCATGATGAATAGCTAATATTTTTCCCTCTTTGGGATATTGACCATTTTAATAGATGGGCTAATGTTTGTGTTGAAAGATTTGGGAGCAGGGTGAGTGACTACAGGATTCATAATGAGTGGATTGATCTAGTTGAGATGTCCCAAGAGCTAAAGCCACTAATGGACATGGTTGGGCATATTCCTTTGTCCCATAATAAAGATTCCATTATCTGGGGGGGAGACTGTGAATGACATTTATACTGTGGCCTCTAGCTATGAGACTTTGCAAAACCATGGCCTAGCCCCTATGTGGGCCAAAGCCTAGTACTTGGGGCTTATCCCAAAAATTAACATTTTCTTCTAGATTATGCTCCAAAATCATATTCTTACATTGGGAAACGTCACCAAGAGGGGAAATATGATGCCCAATAGATGCATTTTATGCAAAAATCACTATGAGAGTGTTGAGCATATTTTTTTCACTATCCTTTAATAAGAACTATATGGTCTCTTTTCCTATCTTTTTTCAACATGTCCTAGTGTTTCCCATCCAACATATTGGGGCTCTTTGAATAATGGAACCTTGGGATATTAGGGAGTGACACCATGGCTTTGTGGAATTGGACCATACTCCATGTGTGCTAGGGGGTTTGGAAAGAGTAGAACAATAGAATATTCAGGGATAAGGCAACAAAGGTAAACATTTTTTTCACAAATGCCTTAATGTCTTGATGGAAAACTACACCAATATCAAAGGCCCTATCCTCTCTCTCAATAAAAAGAGAAAGGACAATAAAAAGAGGGATGGATGCAAATGCTCACTTCTACCTAAGGGATGGCATAAGGATAATTTTGATGGAGTGGCTAAAGGAAACCTAAGAAAGGCTAGGGAGGGAGGCATCATCATAAATGCTTTTGGTATAGGGATTACTACAATTGCTACCCCCCTTGGAATACAAACTAATCATTATGTGGAGGCCATTACAGGTCACCATACTATTAAACTGGCAAGAGAAATGAGAGTGAAATATCTCTGGCTAGAAGGAGAATCAAAGAATATTATTGATAAATGAGAAGAATAAGCCAACATGGATGACTGTGAATATCATTGATGACTACATCCAACATTTGAAGACCTTTGAAAAAACCTATGTGACATATGAGTATCGAAAAGCCAATCAAGTGCCAGATGGATTGGCTAACTGGGCAATCAAGTACAATGAAGTGGCTAAGTGGATGGATGGATATAATATCCTATCATAAATTAATGAGTTAATCAAAAGGGAAAGGACCCTGGGTAGATTGGGTATCATAAAAAGTCCATTATGATTGTAAATGAGTTATGGGAAATGGTTAGAAATATAATATGTAGATTTATTATGATTGTTAGTGATTTATGGGGAATGTGTAGAATTGTGATGTGGAAGTATTATAGCACTCATACTTCTCACATCAACAATATCTATCAACTTATTTCAAGGACCAATTTTGAGCAAAAAATTTACATGGTAGAAAAAAGGTCCAAGAAAATGAGGAGCCCCAAGGTTTTTCTAGATTTGAAGGGCTGAGATACTAGACTTAGAGCTTGCAAAGAGGAGGATATCATGGTGGGGTAAAAACATAGGAGGGAACAAAAGGATGAAGCCCAGAAGTTGTGGAGGCATTCCAAGGTGTGGAACATTCTAAAAAAAGGGAAAATCATGAATTTCATTGAATGGCTCCATGGTTGGAAACCCTTTGTTACCAGGAGTATGGTAAAGAGTTATAATGAGGGAATAGTTAAAATTGAGGGGTTTCTTTTATATTGATGTGTTGGGCATTCAATTTGCACAAGGTCAATGGCATGAATCCATTGCATAATTCCTCTCTTGAAAAGAAAACCTTTAAAAGGATCCACTCCAAGGTTTAGTATTTGTCTTTTGACATACCAAAACTTGCTTAGTAGAAGATAAATGTGAGTGTTCATGGAAGGCCTTTGCTAGTTCTAAAAAAACACTTTTTTCTCATAATCGAAGTAAATCTGTTCACTGTCTCAAAATAACACACCAAAGAGAACAATATATTTTATTTTTTTTAATGAATGCAACTCTAACAATGCAACTAATATGAGGTCCTATTTTAACAATGGGTTAGCAAAGAAAATAATGAAATTGAAAGCAAATAAAATGAAATTGAAATAACTTGAAATTGAAATCCTAAATGGACATAAGCTATAGAACACAACATGCTGCATGTTAAACCTTTGAAGAAATCAGTAGAAAACCAATGAAAATAGGAGCAACGTTTAACAAATTGAATGATGTTTCACTCTTCATCAAATCACAAGGCCATGGAAAGTGCACTCATGTGAGACAAAGAGTTATGCAGGAACAATTTGTGATCTCTCCTCAAGCTTGTTATGTCAATGAAATTCATAAATTTGTAGCAAACACCAAAACTAAAAGATCGCACAACTAGAAACAATGCAATAAACCTTTGGCTCAATCACAATCTCATGAATAAAATCCACAAAAATATGACACATTTAGGCAAGAATAACTACACTCCAAGTGTAAGCACCAAAAGCATAATCTTATTGCATAATAATGACAAACTTTGTTACATTTTACAATGGGGTATTAATAAGAAATCATCTCTTCAATTTGTGTTAAGAGTGAGAGATATCTTCATGCAATACAATGCTTTTAAAACATTAAAACAAACTAACAATCTAATTGGTTCTTAGAGGGACTCCATCCATATTTTATTCATTAATTGGATGCATGAGCCCTTTACATGTCAAAAAAAATGAGAACATGAGAGATAAAGTAGGAGGAAGCCATCAATTGAAGTGGAAGTGCATGGAGGTGCCAAAAGTAGAAGTTGGTCCTTTACTAGGCATGTGTTAGAGTTAGATTGCCATCAAAATGCATCCTTGATGCATGGAAGGCACTATTTTTGGAACTGGTAGTTAACTATCAACACACATCTAAATTGTGGAGCTGCAGACCTACATACTTATGGACATGTATCAAAATACAGAGCTATGGACCTATGGACCTACGGAGCTACGGACCTTGACAGGGTCAAAATCTCAAAAAATTTCTAAGTGTCAAAATTGAAATTCTGGCATCTAGGTTTTGTTGTTCTTCATCCCAAAGCCATGTTTGGATGTTTGCCCTTGAATTTCTCTATTATCTTGGTAATTTTTGCCACATCTAGAAAATCTAAAGCCTCATATTTATCCTTTACCTTCTTTCTGTAGTTGTCCACCTCAATTTGGGTCTGTGTAAAAGTTTTGAGTTTGGTGTCCAACTCTAATAGTGATTCTTATATTTTGAAGGCTTGTCTGATGTCTTCATTACTGGATGCTTCCTCTAAAGTCTTCTTGAAATTCTCCACTACTACCTCAACTGGTAACAACTTCTCTCATTCTTCATCTTCAAAAATATCCAAGCATGCATCATTGTACAACTTTTTTGCTTTAGAAATTTTCTCTTAGGCTTGGTCCTTGAGCTGATGGATCTCCTTGTGTAATGTTTCCATTACTTTATTGCCATCTGCTATCTTCTCTATTCAATCATCAATCAAGTCTAGCTCTTCTATAGTATATACACCAATCAAAGTGTAGTACCTTTGCCCTTTTATGGCTTGTAAAGTCTGCAAATCCTTGCTCCATACCCATACCTCATCAATGATACTAAAGTCCTACCTCAAAATTTCTATGATCTTATTCATGTTCTCCTACATAGCATGTAGTAACTTCAAATTCTCTGTGATTTTGGTGAGACCTCTATCCTCAAGAATTTCTCACCATTCCTGACAAGCTTTCAAAAATGGGTTGAGTTGTACACCTTCCCCTTCTCTAAGAATGGTATTTAGAGTCTCCTCAGGGTGCTTAGGATCAAGAGGACCAACAACTTCAACTAGATATCCCTTTAGGATCTCAACTTGCCTTCAAAGAGTTCGTAGTTCAATTTTATCCTGCTCCATGTGCCTGAGAACTTCTTTGACTCCCATAGTCATCATCTATCAGGTTGAATCCCATGTAGGCCTTTTCAACATAACATCCTTCACTTCATAATCCTCTAAACTAACAACTTTTGCATCTGTACCTTTAGGAGGGAGGGCCACTTGTGAAAATAAATCATGGTTTTGTATGGTAGTGATAAATGAAAATGGTATCACATCATGTAATGGAGACTCAAGTTTATTCAACATCTCTACAATATCACAAATATCATCCTCTGAAGCATGGAACTGATGCTTGGTACTTCTCATTATCTCCTTTCAGAACCATCTCAAGATATGTTTTCTTATGGATCTGGCTCTTGATGATAAAGGGGTGTGTTCAACTACCTCCTTCCCTTTATTACTCTTGCTTGGAGTCATCTCATGTTGTGAAGACTCTCCTTCTATGGCCTCAGTCTTTGTAGATCCTATAGCTTGCTCCTCAACATCTTGGGAAAGTTGTTGTGCATATTCTACCATCTATCCCTCTTTTTATGTTTCATCAATAGCCCTCAGCTCTAGTTTCTCTTGTGGTAATGGTTCCTTTTGAACTTGTTCCTCTTCTAAACTCAAATGTGGAGGAGTTACTAAACCCTTATCCACCACCGTAACCTATGGTGGAGATGGAGAAGTGAGATCAGGACTCTATATCTCTAGTGGTATATGTGTCCAATCTTCCTATTGGAGTTCACCTACAGAGGTGCCTCTGATCTTATCTCCAACTAACTCTATGCCCATGGTCATGAAATCAAAATCCATCATGGAGAAAACATCCTCACCTCTTGCCTTTTCTCATTCACCCACTGTTGCACTTCATCTTTTGAAGAAGAGAGCTCTAATGGTTCTACTTGGGTGGATGGTGGGGTACTAGTGGCACTCTTTCTTCTTTCCAACTCTGTAGCTTTTGCTAACTGAGTTCTTCTTTGTAGGGGTATCTATTCCTCCTCCTCTTCTGATTCTATTTCTTCCTCATCTTCTTCTTCCTCCAAAATAGTTTTAGGAATAGATGGATTAGGTACTAATCTTCTACTGATCCTTTTCTTTTTTTTCATCTTAATCTTGATCCTCTCATGTTTCTTGGAGATAGAAGGAGAAGGGGGGCTCTTCTTGTACAGGAGGAATGGAGACTTTTGGAATCTCTCCCTCTTTTGGTTGGCTCGGCACAACAGGAGGCAACTAAGGTTCATCCTAGATTTGAGAGGCTCCAATACCTTGGGACTCTTGTGAGCTTTATTCATGCTACTAGGAAGACACATGTTCTATCTGAATCCTCTAAGGAGAGGTTTTGTTCCTCTTTCCCTTCCTTTTTAGAGGGTGATAATATCCCACTAGGAAATCAAGCTGGTAAACTATCTCTTGCCTAATAGGAGACAAGAGCACAAAGATAGGAACTGTGATTTTCCTTCCCTTACCCCTTTCTAGGTGAGCATGTGCATGGAAGATTATAGTATCAGGAATTGGATCAAGTGGAAAAGGTTTCTTGATCCAATCACTTATCATTATAACAACATGTCTCACTCGATGATTGATGTCATCTCCTTCCTCTCTGTCAACCTCTGCATTCAGAATGGGTCTTTCACCAACTTTATCTACATTGAATAGGGGATCAAATAATTCTTTAGAGTCTTGTAGCCTTATCTCATCAGGAATAGTCAAATGAAGAGCCTTTTCTGCTAGATACAAAGTCATCCTACAATAGTCTTTGATGCAAACATCATAGTCATTTGTGGCATTCATCCAATGATCTTCAATGGCATCCTCATAATAGAAGTCCTTCCCTATCAATTTTTCCACTTTACCAACATTTTCAAAGTATGGCTAAGGAGAGTTGTACTCTTGAAGGGGATAGTTCTCCCATTCCCACTCGAAGGTCGGGATATCCTATTTCCTTTTCACCTGATATGCTCCTATGACCAATGGCCAATCCCAAGAAGGTCTCTGTTGTCTTTTTATCCTCTAATAGGCTGACTCAATCTACCAAGAAATTTCCATTAGGACCAACTTGTCACTTGGATATCTAGGGAGCTTCTTAGGATTGATGGATGCACCACTTACCCGAATATATGCAAATGTCTTGAATTGGATGAAATAGGCTCCAAGAGCTATAATCTATGCTTTGGCTTCATTGGATAACCTCTTCCCATAGTCCCCCTCAATGAATCAAATGATCATAAATATGAAAGAATCATTTAAAATTCTATACTCCTTGCTCTACACTGAGAGTTTCTTCTTCACCAACTGAGGATAGACTATGTATGGCCAGGCATTAGGGTCCTACATACTAGCTTTCCTATACAACCTAGGATAGTTTGTAGCCCTTGCTACAAGTAGGTACACCCTATAAGAAGTCATATAGAACTTCTTCTTGTCCTTTACCATCCTTAGCTACTCACACAAGTTTTCACCTAGTGTGGTGGCCCAATCCAATGGTATCTTTGCATGCTTGATGGTCTCAATGAAATTGATCATGAATGGAGTGAGATGACTCGTAAATCCTTGACTCTACTTAGGGGAATGATAGAGTATCCGATGTCATCCTTCATATATCCCTAAGTCATATCTACTTTGCTGATTGTCTTTCCCTGAGGTGGCTTCTCAATGAGGTATGAGGAATGTATGATATCAATGGCCTCTTGGTGATGTTTCTTGTACCATCTTTCAACTGCTTCATAGGAGAGTTAGATGAACTAATCAGCTCTGAGAAGATGGAAGACTCTCTCAATGTTATCAAGTTGTAGATCCAACACAACTTCTTCAGTGACACTCTTGACCACCCTTTCAATAGGAATGAAGTGATGTGACACTACATTCACCAATTTAGAATGGATCAGTGTGGACATCATGGTTGACCTTTCTGTTGAATTGTTGCAAACTCTTAGGAAATTTCCCCAAGTTCATGTGTCCGAGGTCAGTATCTTTGATCTCAATGTAATCATCGAGTAGCCTTGACTTTGGGGGTATGCCTTGGAATTTAAAAACTATGAGCTTGGCTGCTACTCTAGATGTGGACACCATTTGATTACATTACCTACACATCATGAGAAAAGAAAATGTCATTAGTCAGCAGATAGCATAAAAATGTAAAAGAAAAAAAAATGTTCTCTTTGGGGATTTATTTATTTTTTTGAAAAAGAATTATTTCTTATTTTTTTTAAAAAAAATTTTAAGTTTTATATTTTATATTTTTATTTTTTAAAATTTTTTATTATTATTTTTTTAAACACTTATACAAAAAATCAAAAATCAAAAAAGTGCAATGCTTGAGGGTGCTAAGAGCACCATTGTGCAGATGCCCCGTGTGTACGCATGAAGGGTGTCGCATGGGCATCGCCGCAGTGCACAGATGTAGTGCTCATGCCCGAAGAAGGTGCTACTATGTAGATGCAACATGTGCACCTACAAAGGGCACCGCACAGGCACCATTTTATGGACATGTCACATGCACCCGTGGGGGTCATCGCACTGACACCGCGCAGGTGTCCCTTGCGGACACACCCGCGAGCTCGCCATGCGAGTGCCCACAAAAAAAGAGCTACACATGGATGCACCCTATGGGCACCATGCCACCGTGGGAACAACACATGCACACCTAAAAGGGGTGCTATGCATGCATGCACCACCACATGGATGGGCTCGAGAGTAGCATGCGCATTCCAAAAAGGGGCACTATGCACAAAAAAAGAAAGGGGCAGGGGGCGGGGCGTAGCTTACCTTTGCTTCCTCCTCCAAACACTTGAAAAATAAAAAAGAAAGAGGGGGAAGGGTTTTATAGCCCCTCCCTCCTCGTGCACAAAACATAATGCACACCACACCTTGGTGCATGCACGTGCGGGTGAGAGGAGGGGGACTTTTTTTCCTAATGTTTTTTTGTTTTTAACTTTTTAAATTTTTTTTGGTGATTTTTTCAAAAAAAATTATTTTTTTATTTTTCAATTTTCAATAATTTGACTGTACGACTCAAATTTTAAACAAAATTTCTTCTCCTGGCTCTTGAATTGTGACTCTGAGAGTTAAAAAAAGTACGGGGTCCTCATTACTAGCGAGGAATGGGGTGTGTGTTGTGGACACCACAACATGATGGAGGATGCCATATCCACTATTATTGGTATTCCCATTGTAGGAAAGAAATTCTATAGAGATAAGAAAATCTTAGGGCAAGTGGTGGTGGAATTCACAAAGGATCAAGAGGAAAAAAGGCATTGGTGAAGAAAGGAACTCATTATCTTTCGAGCTCCATCAAGCCATTGTAGAGGTTCATGTTGCAGGTTATCATCAAATGTATCTCTCTTGACACCAGATTTGACCACTCTTACACCCACCATTTCATGTTACTCAACCACTTCAAGTATGGGACAAAAATTTATATTCCCTTCTACCTATACTCTTCTATAAATAAGAACATTAATGATTATCAAGAGAATCATACTAGGAATATAGTGCTCCATGAGGGGCTTCTACTATTAATCTATGAATTCTTTAGGACTAGGGAAATGAAAAACAAATTAAGTATAGGAAGAAGGGCAAGAAGGGCAAAGGGCACTCCAAAGAGTTGGAAGAGGACTATTCACCTTTTGATACAAAGGAAAACCTTGAGATGCATACAGACTTGGAGGGGGATGACTCCCCATAGTGAGGTTCGTGTAAAAAAATCATCAAAACAAAAAGTAAGGAGAAAAATGTTCTTCTTGATCCTAAGCGGGGCTTTGACACCTCCTCAGATAGGGACTATAATGAAAGGGTAGAAGGCATGGATATAGGGCGATAAAGTGCAAAAGGAGAGGAGGATCTTAGAGAAGGGGAATGCATGGAGAGGAAGAGGGGCAAGAGAAACATCACCATCAAAGTTCTAAAAAATAAAGAAGATGAGGTCATGACAACCTAGAGCCAAAAAAGATAACTCTCTAAGTCCACGAAGGATAAATAGGGGATGGAGAAGGAAGGGGTGGAAGGAGACCTAGATCAAACCAAAAGGGAGGAGCATTAGCAGGGCTATGAAGAATTCTACACCAACAAATATAGATGCTTGATCATGCGGAAGGATAGGAATGTGGTGTGGTAGAATTTTGACACAACTTCTGCTAAAATGGGGATCAATTGTGAGTTGATTAGAACTCTAGTCAAAGAGAATGAAGAGGGTAAAATCCAAATGGAAGAGTTGATCAACCCTTCCTTGGTTTTTTTTAGTGACATCACTAAGGAAAATCCAAATATGGATGTCCTCAAAAATGCCAAAAATAGCATGGTGGATAGCTTTCACACCACCAAGTGGATTTTTCATGAAATCCAAGAGCTCAAATATAGGGTGAGTAGCTTGGAAAGGGAGAACTACAACTTAAAGAATAGGATAACGGAGGAAGAAAAGAGTATGGACAATAGAGTAGAGGAGGTCAAGAACAGGGTCCAAACAATGGAGAGCTCAATGTAGATTATAGTGGAACAAAGCTACAATATTCTTAAAGAGGCCAATAAGAATATTAAGTTGTTCATTAACAATACAAAGGAACAAAGAATCAGTAAGGATGAGGACCCTACCCCCCATAACGCAAAGGACAAGACCCCTGGTGATAGCTTGAGGAAGCGTACTAGATCTAGCATGAGGAAGAAGGACACCTTGGAACCTAACCAGGAACTCTCAGACATGAAGGAGGTAGTTGATAGATTGTCGAAGCTAGAAATAAGTTCAATAGAAATGCTGAGAGACATCTCTTGAGCACCCTAGCTTTTCTTGGCTTGTCCTAGCTTTTTTTCTTGACTCCCTAGCTTTTTACTAGTTTTATCTTGTATTTCAGAGAGTTGTTTTAGTTGGTTTCTTTTAGTTTCTTTGAATACTTTAAGTGTTCTTTTTTGTCCATTCTATATAATGTAAGGATTTTAGGGCCCAGTTAAAACCTATTTTCCTTAATCAAAAACTAAACTTAATAACTTGCTGACAAAAACATAGTTGATATTTCATTGATATTGTAATGAATATGCATACTACTCAACTACAAAAAGACAACCAATATAAATCATCATATTGTTATTGTAAACAAGAAATATTGATTTTGGCTATGATTATCAAGCATCTTGTTTTTACATACATAAATCTCAAAATAGAGATGAAAAATCATTGTTAAAAGTACTCACTTTTAGTAGAGAGCATGATAATAAGAAGAAAAACTTTGAGTTGTCCTAAGATATATCCTACATTTATTTGACAGTAACCTAATCAAAATAAACTATGCATATTTTGTTTGGGTTTTGAATTACCTCTGAATTTGTTGCAGAGGGTCCCACTAACTCTGAATTCCTTGGCCACCTTTTCAAAAGTCTCCAAGTCCTATCCAAACAAGCTTTATCTTCCATGCAATATCCTCAATATCTATCCACGAGAATAATTTTTTTTAATAATTATGATAAGGGTAATAAAATACAATGTGAATGAAAAAGTGATAATAATTGACATATATGCAAGACAAGGCCTAAAGGGCTAATTTTGGAGTTTTTGGGTTTAGTACTTAAGCTAGAGTGATATGATCATTAAAAGACCATCATAATGTAAGAAGACTAAAAATTTCAAAGAAAATAATTTGTAATTTCTAATGAAAATAAATTACAAAAATAAATTAAGTCAAATCTATCATGTTAACAAATTACAATGTACATATCCATTCTATGAATTCCAATGATAGATTCTCATAGAATAGATACCATGTAATGTGTACTATCATATTATTGTAACATAAATATTGCAGGAAGATTGGAGTTTGGGTGGTGGACATCAAAATTTGGTGAAGAGAACATGAGTGAATGATGCATTGAATGAGTGTTTCCAAAATCAGCAGTTTGAAGAATTAATGGTTGAGGGGTCAAATGATGTCATGAGAACCTAATATTTGAACACAAGATAGATATTGGAACTTTTTAAAACTTTCATTATTACCAATAAAATTAGTTTGGACTTTTCTAGGTCTATAAAGAAATTTCCAAAAATTGTGCTGAAAAAAACTAAATATCACTACTATATTTGGGCCTGAATTGCTATGGAAGGTTGTTGCAATTATTAAAGTAACATGTTACCCAAAAAGCATTGGTCAAATTGGCTCCTGTCAGATGAGCATTAGACTTTTTTTCTCACAAGTTACACTGGCAAGGGTTACCATTGTAATTGCAATGACTACAAGTGTCGTAAATTGGGCCATAGTTTTAGCAAATCGTTCATTTTCATTATAAGAATTGTGATGAAAATTTGTTGAAGACACCATCACAATTATGATGTCTTAGAAATAGAAATACTATGGGTTGCATGGAAAGCCATCAAAAAACTCCATCACAAATGGGATGAGCATGTGGTAGGAATGTTGTGGGATTAATAGCCAACTGTTGCAATTACAATGTCATGTTGTATTAATAAAATAAACATTGGTGGAAAACGTTGAATAGCTATGATGCAATCATAGGTTAAATATTGAGCTTCACTTGGTTTCAAGAATAGTTTAATACTCTATACTAATTAGGGCCAACCACATAAAGGTGGAAGTTCATTTGGCCCTTCCCTTGCACCCCTCCCTGCTCCCAACATCTAAATTCTTTGTTAACATATAAAATACTTAAGAATGATTAATGTTTAAAGTACAAAAAAGGGTTCTAGACCTACAAAAGTGACATCATTTTCTCATCTTCTAGTGAGTGTCATTTTTCTATCACATCCAAAATAAGATTCTACCACTCTAAATCAAGAATGCATGTGAAACTACATTCTTTACGCATGGACAATAGACAGAGCTGAAAAATGCAACATGATTACATTTATTTATAGGTCTATTAAGTTTTTAAAATTATAGACCATCATCATGAACCATTTTCATGATGATCTATAACTTAAAATACCTAATTAAAGTCCTCTAACAAAAATACAAACCTGTTGCATCTTTTAGCTCCACCTAATGTCATATGCATATGAATTGACATTACATATTGGACTATGGTGTCCTTCTGAATTGCCTAAACCAAGATATTCACAGAATTAGTTGTCATACAATCATAGGTTGTTGTTGAGATTCACTTTGTTTTGAGAATAGTTTAATATTCTCTGCTAATTAGGGCCAACCACATGAAGGTGGAAGCTCATTTACACCCCCCCCCCCCCCCCCCATAACATCTAAAATCTTTAAGAAATGATCAATCTTTAAAGTACTTGGAATGTCCTCATCACCTCCTTCTACTCTTAGGGGAAGTCCATCTACATCTAGGAATGTCCTCATCACCTTGTGCATAAAATAAATCCAATATTAGAAAATTCCCCCTAAGAAATAATAGTTCAAGTGAACCAAAAACATGAAAAATGAGAGAGAGAAAGAGGAATCTACTTACCAATAAGCATTTTCATCGCATCTATGGCCATGCTACCTATTAAGTGAGTTTTATTGTTTTTCTATTGTGCCAAGATCTCTTTGTTTATATTCATACATACATTATACAAATAGATCTTTTTAAAGGTGTTAAGTGGCTTACCTCAAGATCCTTAGAAAAAATAATGTAGACCAGGAAAAATCAGCAGAGTTTGTAAGAAATTTTACAAAAATATATCATAGCATATATTTTTAGAAAGAAACAAGCCATAACCTAGTTAAATGGGTCTAGTTGGTGATTAGTTGGGTTGATATATCCATATATTTAACTGAGTTGTGACTTCTATAAGGGAATGAGCCTAGTGATTATGGCATTTAAAATAGAAGCAAAACTTGCTTCTTCAACTCCTTACACTCAAATCTTCACTAGAGTTATTCTTCTAGTAGTGAGAATAGCTGGTACAAATTCCTAGGAGCCAAGGGACCCTTAACCTATGCTACATTTTTTAGAGACATGGGAGAAGTTACTACTAGCTTCAGTACTTTATAATATTCTAGATCATATAGTGATGCCCAAATTAACAATAGCAGTAGATACTTGGGATGCAAAGATCACAAGGGCATAGCAACAAAATCCTAGATCTCCACATGATATATACATGCATAAATATATACATATAAATACATATATGTATGTATGTATGTATGTATATAGAGAGATCTTTCTTAAGGTGCTTATTACATCTTAGCACAACAAAAAATTGATCCAACAGCATACATATTCTAGAACCCAAATAATTAAACAATAAAACTCACTCAACCCATGCTAAGTGACTTAGCCTAAGATCCTATGCAAAAAATAATTTTTATTGTTCCTTTTATGGTACCTAATATGATGAAAATTCTATAGGAAATTGTAATCAACCTAGGTAATTAGCAACTAGACCCATTTAACTGGGTTATGGCTTTGATAAGGCAATGAGCCTCATGATTATGTCACTTACACAGAAGTGGAACTTTCTTCTTCAACTCCTTACACTCAACTCTTAACTGAAGTTATTCTTCTAGTAGTGAGAATAGTTGGGACAAATTCCTAGGAGCCAAGGGACCCTAAACCTATGCTACATTTTTTGGAGACATGAGAGAGGTTACTACCAGCTTTAGCACTTCATTACATTATGGATCATATAGTGATTCCCAAATTAACAACAACATTAGATACGTAGGATCCTCATAGGGAGAGTGTGCCAATACATCCATGGCTTGCATTGTTAGGCTAGCATATGGAGCCTTTATATCCAACCATTTGTTATAAATGGGGGAATGCACTTCATGCCTGGCATTCAAGTGATGCATATGCATATGAAATTTTATCACCTTAGAAATTTATATTTGATCCTACTAGCTGGGAAACAACTGATTGTTTGTTTTGTTGTACCTAATCTAATGATAGTTCTGCAAGAATTTTTAATCAACCCAACTAATCAGAAACTAGACCAAATTAATAGCAGTAGTAGATACTTGGGATCCTTGAAGAGAGAGTATGTCAATATAATTCAAAACCCACAAAATTTAAATCAAGTTATTTATCTACAATTCTTTTAAACCTTTAATAAGATAGGCATAAAATCCCAAGTCTACTAGATCTAGACATTCTAATTAAATTTACTAGAAAACATAGAACAAATAATAACATAGTCCACTGAGTTTCCCAACATGTTCCTAAATTGCTAATACCATGTCTTAGCTAATTTTCCTAAATCTAATTGAAGTCAAATTGGAAATTTAAAAGCTTGTATTTCTTGAGCACATAGAAAACATAGTTATAATTAAGAGGCACAAACAAGTAAACATATTTCAAATTCCATTGCAAAATAAAGAAATCATTATATACATATACTATTTAAAAAGCTAAACAAATTTTCCCTTAATAAAACTAGATATATTCTAGGATTTCTAAACAATATTTCAGCTAGATTTTCTTGTTAGAAATCATGGCATTTGGAGAAAAAAACATAAATTTGAAATAAAATTTTGTATTAGCCAAAACCAAATAAAAATTAACTCAATTAGATATATTCTAGGATTTCTATTAAATAAAGAAACAATTCTTACCATAAGAAATGGGTCTTATCACCTACTTGATTAGTTTGGAATTTTCTTCTCACTAAAAATCATAAAATGTAAGAAACATGATGCATGCATGCGTGCAGAAGGCTAGTAGGAGAGAAAGATTCTATACGTCCTATCCCTATTAAATTTTAGGGTAGGGGGGCTATATTCAAATATTATGTGTGCCAAAAACAATGTAAAAGGGTGATTATCATAAAAAGACAATATCGTGCACTATAATTTTTTTAGCTCTTTTGGCACAATCGTTTTGTAAATTTTTTGGCTCAATCTCCAACTAGTCAGTATGTGTTTTGAAAAATTATTCTTGGACTATGAGTCAAGAAAAAGAGAAATATCAAATTTGAAAAAGATGTACATAAATGCAATTAATTTTTAAACTTTAATTTTATAAACTTACAAAGAGAACCATAGAATTATAAGAAACTATTATGGTTTGTACTATTTGAAAATTATTACTACAATTGATATACCTTTGATTCAGATAGCACAAATAATGGAAATGAAGTAGTGTTGAAGGTGCAAGCTCAACTACCCACATGTGAATGGAATTTCTAAGTAGAGAATAGTTACATACATACACTATTAAGTGCTACTATTACAAGCTAGATTTTTTGTTGCACCAAAAGATTGACCTGTCAATGCCTGATACAACCACTTGACTTCTAGGAAATAGGAGTTGGTCAAGCTATGTCATGAATCCTGAAGGGGAACATTGGTAGTTAGTCCAATAATCCCCTCCTTGGCATTACCTAAGGAGATTTGAAGCTATGACCAAGCTCTAATACCACTTGTTACAAGCTAGAGTTGTCATTGCACCAAAAGATTAATTTGTAAATGTCTGATACAACCACTAGACTTATAAAACACATGAGGTGGTTAAGCCATGTCATGAATCCCAAAAGGGAATGTTGGTAGTTAGTCCAACAACTACCTAACTATGTCTAAGGCATCTGCACACTGGAGGCATACTCTACCTACCAGGTTAGCTACATACTCATATCCACAAGATCAAGACCCTTGAACTACTCACTCTAATGAATATGTAGTTCTAGTT
Source organism: Cupressus sempervirens (assembly GCA_028749045.1). Taxonomy (NCBI): domain Eukaryota; kingdom Viridiplantae; phylum Streptophyta; class Pinopsida; order Cupressales; family Cupressaceae; genus Cupressus; species Cupressus sempervirens. The sequence goes on from CM053790.1 coordinate 463,192,377, forward strand.
TCTAATTGTTTTGATGTAGTTGTATTCCTATGACCACTAGTGATCATTACTTACCTAATACAACTCTTCACCATCATACACCCACTTGGGCTAATTAGGTTATTTTCTATAATTAAAATACTGTAATACCCTAGTGCAGCCTTTATGTTGTAGTTTATAGTTAATGTAAGGTTAACCTATATACATCCAAAATCACTCCTTATATAGTTATGTTTAAAAGCTTGTGACAATACCTATGGCCATGCTACCTGTCGATTGAGTTTTATTATTTTTTTGTTGTACCAAGATCTCTCTTTTTATATACATACATACAACGTACATACCTATACAAAGATCACAAGGGCACGATAATGAGATGTAGATATCACAACGGCATGACAATGAAATGCAGCAATCACAAGGATACATGCATACATGTAGATACACACACACACACACATGCACATGCACACGCACGCGCGTGCACACACACACACACACACATACATATACACATACACATATATACATGCATATTATAGTGCCTCTTGTGTTTGCAGTTTGTATGTTGTTCATTTTGATTCGAGAGATATTTGATACTCTTATTATATGTACTTTGAGATAACTTGAGGGTTAGATGTTATACTTTGATTTTAGTACCATAGATGTTTTACTACTATGTTGTTTAGTTTATCATATTTGCATTTTGATGCCATTTTGAGATGATAGTAGGTCTATGATGATATCTAATTATCTAGTATTTGGACATATTTTCTAATTATTTTATGTGATGGATTTTATGTTATGGTTATTTACTTCATTCTTGTCTCTTTATGCTTTATGCAAATGTGAGTGATGTAAATGGATTATTTAGATGTAATTGAATAAATGGTTCAATTAGTTATTTAATGCATTTATTGCTTTAGCTATGTTATAATATGCAATTGCACTTGATCACGTATTTTATTGTGCAAGATTTATACTCTTGGCAGTGATACATGGAGTTAGTGATTCATCTATTCATATTTTACCAATGTCATCCCTATATGGTCGACATACCCTTATTTAATTGTTTAAATTAAGCCTTTTAGTGATTATTAAATCTAAACTCATTTACATTATGTGATTAAACCAGTAAGTGTGTCTATGCATTTAGAGGTTTGCATTATCACGAAAGTTGTTAAGTCAATTTTTGTGATTTTGGGTTTTTGGGCTTTCAATGTTATTGAATTTAATTTCTGGCATCTTTTCCTTAGGTGAATTCCTATTACAAGGGATAAGATATTTTCATTTGGGTGAATTTAGAGTTTGGCTAGTCTAAATGGCTATTTTCCCTAATTGATTATTCACTAAAAAATGTATTGAAAAAGGGATTTGCTATCTCACTTCTCACTTTTGCAAAATACAAATTTGAGAGCTTTTTTGAGAACCATATTTTGGAGGACCGTGTTTTTGTTCATTGTGAGAGCTATGAGCATGGGATTTTTGTGAGGTTAGTCTCATTGGATCCGGCTTGGGTAGACCTTGCTTTGTTGTTGTTTCCAATAGTTTCAGTGGGATATTTATTTTATTGTGTTCTTTTCAATTTCAACCCCTTTTGTTGTCAGGTAGGGATTTCTTATTTTCTTGTTTTTTCTTTATCTTAGTTTCTATTTTTGGTAGAAATTTTTGAGGAGGATGAGAACTAGTGCTCCCCTCTATTTTTGTTTGTTGGTTCTACCCGATTGGCTGGGTATGAATGTTTTCCTTATTTTTAGGATGGGTGTTTGGGGTTTCGCATTGTTATGCTAGCCATTTTTGCATACGAAGTCTGAACCAAAATTTTATTGGATTTTCGGAGTTCTTGTACCCAAAGACTAAATGGGTTTTAATTTTGAAGTTTTCTATTTTTGGGAGGTTTTATCTCATTTTGTGTGCCACACTATTTTCTTAGGTTTTCTTCACATGAGTTTGGTCGTGGACCTAGATCGTCCATTTGGATGTCAGTTGGAGCTGTGTTACACTTTTATGTTGCATTGGAATGCATGCTACATTTATCCTTCTGAGTCTATTTTCAATTCAATGATTTTCTACATTGTCTTCTCATCTAGTCCTTATGTTATGATCTTTGTAATGGTGGTGCACCACAAATGAGTACATGCACATACATTTTTTGGGTGACTTGTGAGGCTCGATCTCTCATGGTACTTCTAGGAGTTATGATCATTTGGGTTAGGTTGGAAATATGCATGCGTATGGGCACTCATCATTGGATGAGCATGGGTAGGGTAACGCAGCATATGGAGGGGGCTTATATCTCATAGTTTGGCAATCATAACATCATAGGTTGGTAGAGAAAGCTTTAATCAAGTAATAACTAATAAAACACTAGGTGGTAATAAAATTTAAGATAATAAAAAGGTTTAGGATGTGCTCCTTCCATTGGGAAATCTGAGCTACCAATACTAGCTTGGGCTTATCAATGCCAAGTGACTCTCCATGATGTTAGCCCCTAGTTGGTAGCCCATTGAGTGTCTAAGTAGGACCTTAGTTTATACATTGTCTATATTCTTGGTTTTAGTCATCATACTATCTGGCATGGGTGTTAGCCATGAAAATTTTCTTTGTGTGTGTATGTGGTTGGATCATTATCTCCATTAGCATAGAAGGAGTGGACCTACGGGTTCTACATGGTTGGGAGGCATAGCTACCTTCACCACTATTGGGGACCAGTGTATAGAGATGGTTTATTATTCCAGTATGACCATTGTTGGATTTTTTCACATGGTACTTTGGGTTTTGGAGTATATTTTTTTGTGATTTATGCTTTCATTGGAATGCTTGTATACCATGTTTAGATGATGTTAGTATCGATGCATTTCCTTATTATGATATTTAGCATATGTAGATGATGAGTTAGATTTGTAGGATTATCTTATGCTTTACTTCTAGCATGTTAGATTTCCTTATTTTTATGTTGTAGCACATTTTAGTAGTGACACCCTCATAGATAGCACCAATAATCTGGTCAGTAGTTTGGGATGTTATGCATGAGGGATGGCTAGAACCCATGTTAGTATTATGGTTGGGAGGAACCATGTACTTAGTTTGGTTGTTCTATACATTTCAATGTTGTTTCAGTTTATTGTGATATTTTTTTAGTACACTATGATGTTACCTTATATACTTTCCCTTCATACTATGATAGATAGTTAGATTTAGCTTCTATCTTTCAGTTCTTCGTTTGAGTGTCTTTTCCTTGATAGGTGGATTTGGTACTCCCTAATGTGGAGGAATACATTTTCCAACTTTCTTCCCTTAACATTTTATGGTTTTCTATTTGGGGTTCTCACATGAAATTGTAGTTTCTTGCATGAGAATGCAAGTTCTTGCATGGTGTGTTGGGTCTTTTCACGCAGCTTCTAGCACTTTCTCGTATGAAACCCAACACGTGTTTTAGGTATCTTAGCTATTGAGACAAGTACATTCTCACATAATTTAGTGCACATCCTTATGTGAAAGGTATGTTCTCACATGGTTTTCTGTACATCCTTGTGTGAGATTTCTATTTGTTGTTGGTCCTCGCGTGTAAAATAGGGGGCATCTCTACTAGTTTTTAGGGATCAATTTTTGGTGTTTCAAGTACCCTTTGGGTTTACTTACTTCTCCATGCTTTGAAAAATCTTATATTTTGCATTCTATTGTCATCTTAGGTTTCCATTTTTTGTTTGTGTGTGTGTGTTGGTTCAAGTAGTGGTGTTTGGAGATTTGTTTATTGTTGGGATGGTGGTTAAGTCTTCCGTTGTGATCTTTCTGATCTGTCTATGATGTTTCCATGTGCTTTCATACTTTTTCAAAAAAATTGTCTTGGCTTGTACTTCATCCTTGCTCCAAGGATCTCAAGGTCGGGCATTACACATGTATACATACATACATGTACAGAGAGATCTTTTTTAAGGTGCTAAGTGACTTTCCTCAAAATCCTCCACAAAAACAATGCTCTAAATGAGGGTACAAAGATATTAACAAGGCTCTGAATGTTAATGGAGATTTTATTGTCGTGCCCTTGTGATTGCCACATTTTGTTGATGTACCCATATGATCTCTACATTTCATTGTCGTGCCCTTGGTGGAGATCAATGGAGATCTAGGATTTCATTGTCATGCCCTTGTGATCTCTGCATTTCATTATGATGACCTTGTGATCTTCATGCCCTTTCTCTATGGTTTTTTTGCCATGTTTTTCCCTTGTGATCTCTATGCCCTTTGCAACACTACAACATTTGGGGTCAAACTGTGATGGCAATGTAATTTGTGGTGTTCGAGCCCAAATGTAGTAGTTCTTGCTCTACTATTTTTTTCAAGGGGAGAAGAGGTACCTATGTAAATATTTGTTTCTTTTCCTCCTAAACATGTATCTCTTTATATTTCCCCCAAAAAGTGATTAGAGAAGCTTCTCTTTATGTATATATGTGTATATATACATACACACACATATGTGTCTGTATGTATATATAGACATATACATTTATGTATATATGTGTATATATACATACACACATATGTGTGCGTATGTGTATATATATACATATACATTTGTATATATATGTATATACATACATACATCTGCATATGCAATTTTATCACCTTGGAAAACTATATTTGATCTTTACTCAATCATCAAAAGATAATATAATTTATAAGTATAGATTTCTGCATACTTAGTTTGGTATGAATAGATTTGATTGAATTTGTTTGAGGAGAGTGACTCTAATCATGATGATAATGGCTCCATGTATTGGGTCTTTAGAGGAGAGAGACTTGAAAAAGATTAAATGTTGTTTATGGATATGGGATGATTCATTTGTGTGAATGGCTAGTGAAGTAAGTTGCAGAAAATTAGGGTGTTAGTTGCAAGTAGTTTCATTAATTAGATAAGGGAGTCAACTTTGAAAGTGGGATGATCAAAATTGGAATGTCCACCCTTATGATAGATGTCTCTATCTCATAATAGAAAATTACCTTAGATGACAAGTGACAAATTATTAAATATATGGAAAATCAGAAGAACATTCACCTATAATATTTTTGAAGGAAAAAAATATAATAAAAATATAATTTGGTGGAAAAAGCCATGAGCTATGTGGCTCCACATTGTGGCTATTCCGCTGTCCAGTAGTGGAAACTCTTTACGTTAAACATGAAGGTCTTAAAATTAAAAATGATAACTATCAAAGATCTATATTTGTATTTTATTGATAAAAGATATAGTCTAATTTTAAGAAAAATAATAGTCTTAAATGTATATGATTAAATAAAATAAACAAGAGTACTAGCTTTAGCTATATAATTCTAGTATTATTGATTATGTTAAACAAAATTTTCAATAAAATAAGTATGAAGTAACATAAATGAATCATCTGCTTGATCCTATTATGACCTAATGTGAATGCATCCAATCATTTCTTGGATGATATTATGCATGAGATCTTTACTCAATATCTAAGAGATAATATTATCTATAAGTACAGATTTTTACCTACTTAGTTTGGTATGAATAAATTCAATTGAATGTAAGGATAATTGTGTAGTGCCTCTCATGTATGCAGTCTAAAACTTGTTATATTTTGATTTGAGAGATACTTGATACTCATCTTATTTTTACTTTAAGATGATATGAGAGTTGAATGTTATATTTTGATTTTAGTTCAATAGATGCTATACTACTATGTTGTTCAGTTTATCATATTTGCATGTTGATGCCAATTTTAGATAGCGGTAGGTCTATGATGAGATCTGGTTATCTTGTATTTGGACATATCTCTGATTCTATTATGTGATGGACTTCATGCTATGGATATTTACTTTATTCTTTCTTCTTTATGCTTTATGCAATTTTGAGTGATGTAAATGATTAAATTAGGTATTTAATGCATTTATTTCTTTGGCTGTGATATTATATGCAATTGCACTTGATCATGTGTTTTAATGTGTAGGACTTATATCCCTAAAAGTGGCACATGGAGTTAATGATTCAATTATTCATATTTTACCAATGCCATCCCTGTATGGTTGACGTATCCTTATTTTAATTGTTTAAATTAAACCTTTTAGTGATTGTTAAATCTGAAGTCATTTGCATTATGTGATTAGACTAGTAAGTGTGTCTATGCATTTAGAGGTTCACATTGTTAAAAAAGTTGTTAATAGAATTTTTGTGATTTTGGGTTTTGGGGCCTTAAATTTTATTGAATTTAATTTCTAGCAGCTTTACCATAGATGAATTCCTATTTCTAGGAATAGCCTACTTTTGTTTGGATTGATTCAAAGTCTACCTTGTCTAACTAGCTATTTCCCCTAATTGATTATTCACTTGAAAAGTGAATAAGTATTTAAAGAAGAATTTAATTCCTCACTTCTCACTTTTGCAATTTCAAAATTTGAGAGATTTTTCTAAAATCCTCATTTGGAGGATCACATTTCTGTTTGTTGTGAAAGCTTTGGGTGTAGGATCTTCATGAGATTAGTCTCATTGGATCCAGCTTGGGGAGACCTTACTTTGCCATCATTTTTTACCATATCTGCAGTTTATTTATTTTATTAGGTTGATTTCCATTTCAGCCCCTTTCATTTTCAAGTAGGGCTCTTCCATTTTCTTGTTTCAGCTTATATTATGCATTTGTTATTGGTAGTTGTTTGTCTAGAGGCTGAGAATTAGTATTCCCCTCTATTTTCATTTGTTCGTTCTACCCAGTTGGTTAGGTATGAATGTTTCCTAGTTTTTGGGATGAGGGTTTGGGGTTTTGCACCATTATGCTAGTCATTTTTGCATATGGTGTTTGAACCCAAATTTCATTGGATTTTCATGTCTTTTGTGCCCAAAGACCAAATAGTTTTTATTTTTTATGTTTTTGAGTTTTGGAGTTTTTACCTTGATTTGTGTGCTACCTATTTTTCTTGGGTTTTCTTGGCATGTTATTGATCATGGACTTGGATCATCTCTATGATGTAAGTTAGATCATTGTTACACTTGTTATGTTGCATTGGGATGCATGCCACATATGTCCTCTCAATTTTTTATTTGGTTGAGTGTTATTTCTACTTATGTTCTCATCCAGCCCTTGTGTTTAATCTTTGTGTTGGTGGTATGCCACACACAAGCATGTGTGCACACATTTTTTGGGTGACTTACAAGGCTCGATCTCCTATTTGTATTTTTGTGGAGTTATGTTCATTTGAGGTTGAGTTAGGAATATGCATGCCTAAAGGCACTCATTGTGTGATGAGTATGGGTATGTAGGTAAGGTTAGTGGACGAGCTCCTAACATAACCATGGTGTCCTAGCCCAAATTGGCATTAGGGAGTTTCTAATAAGTGATAACTTAATAAATTGTTAGATAATTAAATAGGATAAAACTACTAAATTCGACCTCCCAAGGGTGGTGCTAAGGGGAATGGTAAGTGATATATAGTCCTTGCAGTTAAGCCACAGACATAACATGTCACCCTCCTGAGGGAATACCAAGGGAAACAATTTGTTATCATGTTACCAAATCTCCACCAAGAGTCCCTGCATAGTTATCCATAGTGTGTCTGACTAGGACCTATTGGTCTTGCATTATTTGTGGTTGGATCATTATCTCCATTAGCATGGTGGGAGTAGACCTACAGGTTCCATGTGGTTAGGAGGTGTACCGACCTTCACCACTACTAGGGACTAGTGTATAGAGATGGTTCTTTATTCTAAGCATGTGTGCACACATTTTTTGGGTGACTTACAAGGCTCGATCTCCTATTTATATTTTTGTGGAGTTATGTTCATTTGAGGTTTGGTTAGGAATATGCATGCCTACAGGCACTCATTGTGTGATGAGTATGGGTATGTAGGTAAGGTTAGTGGAGGAGCTCCTAACATAACCATGGTGTCCTAGCCCAAGTTGGCATTAGGGAGTTTCTAATAAGTGATAACTTAGTAAATTGTTAGATAATTAAATAGGATAAAACTACTAAATTCAACCTCCCAAGGGTGGTGCTAAGGGGAATGGTAAGTGATATATAGTCCTTGCAGTTAAGCCACAGACATAGCATGTCACCCTCTTGAGGGAATACCAAGGGAAACAATTTGTTATCATATTACCAACTCTCCACCAAGAGTCCCTACATAGTTATCCATAGTGTGTCTGACTAGGACCTATTGTTCTTGCATTATTTGTTGTTTGATCATTATCTCCATTAGCATGGTGGGAGTAGACCTACAGGTTCCATGTGGTTAGGAGGTGTTCCTACCTTCACCACTAGTGGGGATTAGTGTACAAAGATGGTTCTTTATTCTAGTATGACCATTGCTTGTGTTTCACTTGGTATTTTGGGTTATGGAGTATATTATCTTGTGATTTAAGCTTTCATTAGAATGCTTGGATATCATGTTAGATGATGTTAGTTTAATTGATGCATTTTGGTATTATGATATTTATCATATGTTAGATGATGAGTTTGATTTTTGGGATTATCTTATGCTTTAATTCTAGCATTTTAGATTTCCTTATTCTTATGTTGTAGTACATTTTAGTAGTGATGTCCTCATAAGACAACTCTGATGATTTGGTTGGTAGTTTGGGAAGTTACAAATGGGGGATGGCTAGGACCTTTGAGGTCTCATGATGCTATTATGGTTGGGAGCAGCCACATACTCAGTTTGGTTGTTCAATTCATTGTGACATTGATTCAGTACATTTTGATGTTGCTTTCAGTTATTTCCCTTAATTGCTATGCTTAAATGTTTTGATTCAAATTTTAGCTTTTCACCTTTTAGTTATTTATTTTGAGTGTTTATGCCTCGACTGTGGATCTAGCACTCCCTAGTGTGGAGGTTTTGATTTACTATTTTATACCTTGATTTGTCCTTGGAGTATCTCTTATTGTTCTTGGGTGACCATGCATTAGCATTGAGTGATACTTTAAAGTATCGCACACCCAAAGGAGAAATATCGTGCAATCCCTAATTGTATTGCACACCCTGAGGAGAAATGTTCTACGATACTGGAAAGTATCACACACCCATAGGAGAAAGGTCATACAATACTTATGAAGTATCACATGCCTTCTTTTGAAGTGTTGCCCAAACCCTAAAATTTTTGCACTCCTAAATTAGAAAGGTTGTATGATACTAGAAAGTATCGCACTCTAATGGAAAAACCTATCCGAGTGGACAATAGGCACTTTTTGGTTTCACCAAAAGTTTTTATGAGGTGTTTTGGATACCCTTTATGGTGCTCTTTAATACCTTAGAATTGCATTTCAAATTTGGTATGTACTCAGATTTGAAATTGATTACATTCTTCTATGGTTAGTCGTTTTGGTCAATAGTAGTGTTTAGAGATCTATTGGTTATGATATTGCTATCAGGATTTAACTGTGTGATTCTTGAGTCAAACTCATTGACCCATGTTTTATGAGTAGCAATTCAACATGAATCCATCTCTCATGAGAATAAATGGAACACTTAGCACTCATTGGATCTAGGTGATGCTCACAGGGGTAAAGCACTGAGACCTCCCGAGAGGTCATCCATCCTAGTACTACTCCAGCCTAATTAAGCGCACTTAACTATGGAGTTTCCTCCATGGTTAAACCCAAATATTACAACCTCATTTTCAAAACCTTCACCAAGTGTTGTGCCTTATGAACCATTCATTAGAAAGCTCCTTAAGCTCATCAATTGATAAGTAGGAGATAATTTCCACAGCAAGTCAAATTATGATATTGCTATCAGGATTTAACTGTGTGATTCTTGAGTCAAACTCATTGACCCATATTTCATTAGTAGTGATTCAACATGAATCCATCTCTCATGAGAATAAATGGAATGCTTAGCACTCATCAGATCTAGGTGATTCTCATAGGGGTGAAGCACCAAGACTTCCCGGGAGGTCAACTATCCCAATACTAGTCCAACCTGAAGGTTCATAAGGCACAACACTTGGTGAAGGTTTTACAAATGGGATTGCAAGCTTTGCATTTAACCATGTAGGAAACTCTGTAGTTAAGCACACTTAGGCTTGAGTAGTGCTAGGATGGGTGACCTTGCGGGAAGTGATCCCAGTGCTTCACCCCTGTGAGCATCACCTAGATCCAATGAGTGCTAAGTGTTCCATTTATTCTCATGAGAGATGGATTCATGTTGAAAAACTACTCATGAAACATGGGTCAATGAGTTTGACTCAAGAATCACACAGTTAAATCCTGATAGCAATATCATAATTTGACTTACTATGGAAATTATCTCCTACTTATCAAGATCTATTAGTGTTTGGATATTTATTTAGTCTTCTATTGTGAGCTTTGTGATCCTCGTATGTTGTATGTTGTGTGCATTCATACTTGTTTTAAAAAACATAAAAATCTTGGCTTATATTTATCCTTGTTCCAAGGATCTCTAGGCAGGTTATTACATCTAGAATTAGAGCCCATGTTGCAACATTATGATCTATGTGTTATGCTTCCACTATGTTTGTGTTTTTGTTGTGTATTTCTATTATATGTTTTTTATGGTCATATCTTGTTGGTTCATGCTTGCAACCCTTATATTTGTGATGTGTGTTTCTAATGCTTATCTTGTGACTCCTTAGTGATGCCTCCTACATGTAGACCTAGTGGTTAGGGTAGAAACCAAAAAAATGATCATGAAGAAGAACATCATGAAGAGGGATGTAAGGATGGGGGGAAGAATAGGTTAATAATGATTAGAATGGCATTGGGGTATTGATTTCAGTGCTTCAAGAGATTCTTATACAGTTGGAACCTCGTGTAGAGGAATGCCAATAGGATCATAATCAGGTAGAGGGATCTCATCATGGAGATTCCCATCAGTTAGAGCATAGAGAGTAGGAGCATGAATGGGAACATTCTAAAATTGGTCATAGAAGGCACAAATGGAGAGGTAGTGGTCATAATGACAATGATAATTTCACTTAGGTAGAAATGATCCAGGAACTTAGAGATCCTGACCACTATTGTTTGATGGCCATGGGATAGGACTCAAAGATAAGATTTGGTTACTAGATATGGGTTGTTGCTTCTCATTGCTACCTTACAAGAGAAATGTAAAGGCCCATTTTGCTATCATGAAAATTAGAGAACATGGTTCTACTTGGTAGGATTCAAAGAGAAATAATCTCCATATCGAAGTAGCAAATCTCACTTAGTAGATCTTCGAGGAGAGGTTCAAGGAGAAATTCCTATTGCCACAGTATTGTGAGGCTCATATTGATGAATTATATGAGCTTGGGCAAGGATTTATGATAGTAGATTAGTATGAGGAGAAGTTTCTTGGGTTGAGATAGTACTTGATCTATAGGCATGATTAGGCTCTCATCACTCAACATTTTGTTAGAGGCCTTAGCAACTCTATCATCGGGGATGTATGTGCTCACCAACTAAGGACACATGTACTTGTCATTGATAAGGTAAGGATCATAGAGAGAAATGTGGCTAGGGGGTTTAGTGGTAGGTCAAGTTCTCAAAAACCAAGGTTTCACAAACTCTAGGGTAGGATGCCTAGTTCACTCAGTCTTTTTGAAAGGGCCAAGCCTAACAACACCTTCTCAAGGTGGTAGTATATGTAATAGGTGATGCCACTAGTGTGTCCTTTAGAAGGAGTAGAGTGCATTTACCATAGGAGTGAAGGGACAAGACCAAAGCTATGGGCAGAAATCTTAGAAGGACCACCCTCCTCAAAGTAGTTAGAAAAACTCTAGCAGGGGTAGTACACCTTATTCTAGTGCTACTCTAGGTGGTCATGGAATAGGTCCCATCTTTGGGGGAAACTATTATTGTTGTGGTCAGACCAGCCATAAATATTTTGAGTGTTCTATCAAACCATCTATAGGACCTACTAAAAGTGTGGCTAGATTGGAGCTTACAATGGGAGATGTTGGTAGGAGTCATCGAGTCTTTTTGGCTGTTCATAACCATCAAGGTAAGCATCAAGGTATGGTAGTCAAGGCTACGAGTACATTTTATGGCATTTTAGCTTCATTTTTTGACTCTAGTACTTTAGATTCTTTTATTTCACCATCTCTTATTCAATTATACGGGCTAGTGCAGCATGTCAGGTCAATAAGTGGTAGGTTGAGTTAGCTATAGGATATAAAGTGGTTGCAAACTCCTTCGTCAGATGTTGTGTTTTGAATATGGGTACCCTTACCACCATAGTGGATCTTTGTATCCCACCTCTATGATCAAATGGCATTATGTTGGGCATGGATTGGTTATCTACCCATCAGGAGAATATAGATTGTCTTCATAAGATTGTATAGTGTGTTGATGACACAAGTGGGTAGGTGGGACTTGTAGGGGTTCAGAGACCAGTCTCACTTTGGATGATCTCAACTAATTAGCTAAAATAGAGTGTGTGGAAGGGTTTCTAGTTGTTTATTTTTTCTATTAGTGATCTTGATAAATCCAAGAACCATATAGTGAAACTTGATGATCATCCATTCCTTTGTAAGTATGCAGATGTGTTTCTTAAGGAGATACCTGATATGCCACCATAGCATGACATTGATTTTTGGATTGACCTTGTGCCAAGAGAGGAGCCAATTTCATGAGCTCCTTACTGCATGACCACTTAGGATTTGAGTGAGCTCAAGTTTTAGTTGGAGGAATTTTTGGTCAAGGGCCATATTCATCCTAGTATATCCCCATAGAGTGCACCAGTCATCTTCATGAAGAAGGATGGTTCTTTGCATTTGTGCATTAACTACCAGTAGTTGAATAAGGTGACAGTGAAGAACTAGTATTATTTTTTGAGTGCCCTCAAAGATTGATTTGAATTTGGGATACCATTAGCTTTGTATCCAAGAGGCTAGCATTCATCAAAAATTTTGTACACTGTATGGGAATTATGAATCACATTTGTACCCTTTGGGTTAACCAATGTGCCATAAGTGTTTATGAGTTTGATGAATGGAGTATTTCACACTTACCTTGATCAGTGTGTTATTGTATTCTTGGATGATATATTGATCCATTCAAAGACTATTGAGGAGCATGAGGTCCCTTTATGTCTAGTGTTGCAGTGCTTAAGTGACCATCAATTGTATGACAACTTGAGTAAATGTGGGTTCTTTCGATTAGAGGTGAATTATTTGGGGCATATCATCATTGGTGATGGTATTACAATGGATCCAAAGAAAATTTGTGCTATCATGGATTGGTTGGGTACCCACTAATGTCTCATAAGTTTGTAGTTTCATGGGATTGGTGGGTTATTATTATCACTTCGTAAAGGATTTCTTATGAGTGGTTCATTCCATCACTTCTCTTAAATGGAAAGGGAAGAAGTATTTTTTATTAGATCAGTGTGAGGTAGCATTTAATGTTCTTAAGGAGTGTTTGACTAGTGCATCAATCCTTGTAGTGCCTAATCCTACAAGTGATTTCATAGTTTACACAGATTCTTCATTGGAAGATGTGGGTGTAGCATTGATCTAGGATGGTTGAGTGATTGCATACAAGTCTAGAAAACTCAAGGACCATGAGCTTAACTACCCTACTCATGATTTTGAACTCACAGCTGTGGTGCATGCTCTTTTCTATTGGAGGCATTTTCTTTTGAGACACAAGTTTGAGTTGCATAATGTTCATAGGAGCTTGATGTATATCTTTACTCAATCAAACCTAAATGCACAATAGCATCACTATATGGAATTATTGTGTGAATATTACTTTGATGTTCATTACATTAAAGGTAAGGAGAATGTCATCATGAATTCCTTGAATACGAGGTGACATGAGGTATCAATGATGTCATTGGGAGTGGATTTAGGCTATATTTTGGAGGCTTTTCCTAGTGACACTTGGTATCAGGAGGTGAGAGTAGACATCAAGTCTAGACATACCCTTGAGGGAGATTTTTTGGATATTTACTTCAGCTCGATGGACTACTGAAACACTTGAGGCATATCTATGTTCTTGTGTATGGTGATCTTCATACCTTGTTTTTTTTAGAAGCACATCGTGCACCATATTTCACACATCCTGGTGTCAAGAAGATGCACGTTGATCTTAAATACTTGTACTTTACTGAAGGGATGAGGCATGTTGTTGCTGATTTTTTTACTCAATGTCCTAAGTGATAGAGAGTAAAGGTAGAGCATCAATATCCGATGGGTCTTTTGTAGCTGCATACCATTCCCAAGTGGCAGTGGGATACAATATCTAATAATTTCATCATGGGGTTGCCTATGTCATCATAGAGACATGATTGTATTATGGTGATGGTGGAGAAGTTGTCCAAGGTAGCACATTTTTCACCCATGAGAGCATCCTACATAGCTTCATCTATAGCACAAGTCTTCTTGGAGGATATTGTTTGTTTGCATGGGATCCCTCATTGGTTTATTTTGGATAGAGATCTAGTGCTCACTTCTGCACTGTGGAAGTCTCTCCAACATGCTTTGGATGTGCAACTAAATTTTAGTTCAACTTATCATCCCAAGACCAATGGTCAGACTGAGAGATTGAATCAAGTTTTGGAAGATATGCTTCACATGTATGTTATGGATAGGCAAGTGAAGTGGGAGGATTATTTATACCTTATTAAGTTTACATAAAATAATGGATATCATAGTTCTCTTGGCATGTCACCTTTCCAAACCTTGTACAGTAGATCGTTTCTTACCCCTTTGAGTTGGGAGTGTTTAGAGGACCTTATTTTTTTGGGTTTAGAGATGCTTCAAGATATGGAGTAGTAGGTTGTACATATTAGAGAGCATTTGGTTACTACTTAGGACAAGTAGAAGAAGTATGTTGATGCCCATAGGCTGGATCATCACTTTTCTATTGGTGACAGGGGTGTTTTTGCAAGTGCATTTGAGGAAAAGCCCCATCCATTATGGGAAAGGCTCTAAGTTGGAACTACATTTTGTCAAACCTTTTGAGATCCTTGAGAGGATTGGTCCTATTTCTTTTTGACTAGCATTTCCACCTAGCCTATTATGTATCCATGGTGCCTTTCATGTTTCTATTTTGCAATAGTATATACCCAATGTGACCCATGTTCTTGTTTGGGGTGCTTTATAGGTAGTGGATGGGCAACTTACTTTGGAGCCCATACATAACCTTCAACATCAAAGGTTGATTTTGAGAGGTCGGGACATCAAGAAAGTAAGGATCCAATGGGACCTGAGTGATGAGGCCTATGCAACTTGGGAAGATGCTACATGATTGAGAGGATTGTACCCCTATCTTTTTGTCACCTTTTAGGAGTAAGCCTATGTTAGTGGGGGAGGATGTAGTGCCTCTCATGTATATAGTCTAAACCTTGTTAAATTTTGATTCATGAGATACTCGATACTCTTCTTATTTGTACTTTGAGATGACATTAGGGTCAGATGTTATACTTTGATTTTAGTTATATAGATGTTATACTACTATGCTATTCAATTTATCATATTTTCATGTTGATTCCATTTTGAGATGATAGTAGGTCTATGATGATATATGGTTATCTTTTATTTGGACATATCTTTGATTCTATTATGTGATGGATCTCATGCTATGGATATTTACTTCATTCTTGCTTCTTTATGTTTTATGTGATCATGAGTGATGTAAATGATTAAATTAGGTATTTAATGCATTTATTGCCTCAGCTATGATATTATATGCAATTGCACTTGATCATGTGTTTTGGTGTGTAGGATTTATATCCCTAGCAATGAACATGGAGTTAGTGATTCAACTATTCATATTTTGCCAATGTCATCCTTGGATGGTTGATGTATCCTTATTTTAATTTTTTAGATTAAACCTTTTTAGTGATTACTAAATCCAAACTCATTTACATTACATGATTAGACCATTAAGTGTGTCTATTCATTTAGAGTTTTACATTGTTGTGAAATTTGTTAAGAGAATCTCTATGATTTTGGGTTTTCGGGCTTTAAATTTTATTGAATTTAATTTCTAGCAGCTTTTCCATAGATGAACTCCTATTTCTAGGAATAGTCTATTTTCACATGGGTCAATTCATAGTGTAGCTATCTAACTAGCTATTTGCCCTAATCAATCAATCAATTGATTAGTGAATAAGTATTGAAAGAGGAATTTAATTCCTCACTTCTCACATTTACAATTTGGAAATTTGAGAGCTTTTTCTGAAATCCTCTTCTAGAGGATCACATTTCTATTCATTGTGAGAACTTTAGGTGTGGGATCTTCATGAGAGTAGTCTCATTAGATCTAGCTCAGTGAGACCTTGCTTTACCGTCATTTTAGGCCAATCTCTGAGTTATTTATTTTATCAAGTTGATTTTCATTTTAGACTCTTTTTCTATCAAGTAGGGCTCTTCCATTTTCTTGTTTTAACTTAGATTTTGCATCTATTTTTGGTAATTGTTTGTCTAGAGGCTGAGAACTAGTATTCCCCTCTGATACTGTTTCTTGGTTCTACCTAGTTTGTTGAGTATGAATGTTTTCCAAATTTTTGGGATGTGGGTTTGGGGTTTTGCATTATTGGGCTGGTCATTTTTGCATACGATGTCAAAACACATATTTTATTGGATTTTTGTGGCTTTTATTTTTGATGTTTTGAGTTTTGGAATTTTTATCTCGATTTGTGTGTCACCTAGTTTTCTCAAGCTTTTTGGTATGTTATTTAAAATGGACTTGGATCATTCATAGGATATCATTCAAATCATTATTGCACCTTTTATGTTGCATTGGGATGCATGTTGCATCCATCCTCCTGAGTTGTTATTTGATTGAGTGTTATTTCTACTTATATTCTCATCCAACCCTTGTGTTTGATCTTCATGGTGGTGGTGCACCACACATGAGCACGTGTGCATGCATTTTTTGGGTGACTTGTGAGGCCCAATCTCCCATTTGTATTTTAGTGGAGTTATGCTCATTTTGGATTTAGTTGGGAATATGATTGCCTATGGGTATGTAGAGTAAGGTTGGTGGAGGGGCTTCTAACATAACTATGGTGTCCTAGCCCAGGTTGGTGTTAGGGAGTTTATAATAAGTGATAACTTAATAAATTGTTAGATAATTAAATAAGATAAAATTGATAAAGTCAGCCTCTCGAGGGTGGTGCCGAGGGGAATGGTCAATGATACATAGTCCTTGCGGTTAAGCTATGCAAGTAGCATGTCAGCCTCCTAAGGGAATACCAAGGGGAATAGTTTATTATGATGTTACCAACTCTCCACCAAGAGTCCCTACATTTTTACCCATAGAGTGTCTAACTAGGACCTATTGTTATTGTATTGTTGCATGGTCTTGGTTGTAGTCATCATTACTATCTGGAGTGAGTGATAGCCATGTATATTTGCTTTGGTTTGTTTTTGGTTGGATCATTATATCCATTAGCATGGTTGGAGTGGACCTATAGCTTTCGCATGGTTGGGAGGCATAGCTACCTTCACCACTATTAGGGACCAGTGTACAAAGATGGTTCTTTATTCCACTATGACCATTGCTTGTATTTCACTTGGTACTTTGGGTTCCAGAGTATGTTATCTTGTGATTTATGCTTTCATTAGAATGCTTGGATATCATGTTAGATGATGTTAGTTAAATTGATGCATTCTTGTATTATGATATTTAGCATATGTTAGATGATGAGTTTGATTTGTGGGATTGTCTTATGCTTTACTTCTATCATATATGATTTCCTTATTCTTATGTTGTAGTATGTTTTAGTAGTGACATCCTCATAAGACAATTTCAACAATATAGTTGGTAGTTTGGGATGTCATGTGTGGGGGGTGACTAGGACCTTCGAGGTCTCATGATGCTATTATAGTTGGGAGGAACCTTGAAATTAGTTTGATTGTTCAGTTCATTGCAATGTTGTTTTAGTACACTATGATATTGCTTTCAGTTATTTCCCTTCACTACTATGTTTAAATGTTTTGATTTGGATTTTAGCTTTCCACCTTTCAGTTATTTGTTTCAAGTGTCTATGCCTCGACTATAGATTTGGTACTCCTCAGTGTGGAGGTTTTGATTTCCTATTTTATTCCTTGATTTGTCCTTAGAGTATCTCTTGTTGTTCCTAGGATACCGTGCATCAGGATTGGGTGATATTTTAAAGTATCACATGCCCAAAGGAGAAATATTATGCAATCCTTGATTATATCGCACGTCCTAAGGAGAAATGTCATTCAATATTGGAAAGTATGGCATGCCCATAGGAGAAAGGTCATATGATACTTATGAAGTATCACACACCTTCTTGAGAAGTGTCACCCAAATCCTAAAAGTATCACACTCCTTCATTAGAAAGGTCATATGACACTGGAAAGTATCACACTACATTGATTTAAAGTATTTTCTCAATTTTGGAAAAACTTGTCCGAGCAGATAGCGAGCACTTTTCAGTTTGATCGAAAGTTTTTCTAAGGTTTTTTGGATACCCTTTATGGTGTTCTTGAATACCTTGGAATTGCATTTCAAATTTGGTATGTTATAGGATTTGAAATCGATTGCATCCTTTCATGGTTAGTCATTTTGGTCAGTAATGGTGTTTGGAGATCCATTGGTGTTTATATGTTTGTTTAGTCTTTCATTGCACTCTTTGTGATCCTCATATGTTGTATTTTGTGTGCATCCATGCCTTCTTTTTCTTTTTTTAAATATCTTGGCTTATAGCTATCCTTGTTCCAAGGATCTCTAGGTGGGGCATTACAAATTGCTTGTGTAAATCCAAGACATGAATGATTAACTTAATTTAGCACAAGTATTATGCAAGTGTGTATATATGTATGTAAAGCACTTCACATAGCAAACAAATTTACATAAATACAATCGAATATGCATACAATCATTATAATTAGTTATCCTTGAATCTAACAAAAGCTATTATATATGAACAAGAGATACATGTTTTGAAAGAAAAGAAAAGAACATTTACATAGGTACGTCTTCTCCCCTTGAAGAAAATCACAGAGAAATGGCACGAAGATCACAAGGGAAGCTCATCAAAATCCTAGATCTCCACTAATATCCACCAACGTTTAGAGCTCTCCACCCTTGTTTAGAGCTTTCCACACTCTTTCATGCATAGCCCTCCACAATCAAACAAAACAAATGGGAAATTATTAATTTCATGATTTCTTTTCTTTTTTGTTTATAATCCATAATCCACAATCCACCAAATCTCTCTATATACATACATACATAAATACATATACATGCATATATACATACATACATGAAAACAACAATGCACATTCTAAGAGTTTACAATTGTCCAACAAAATTAATGTTTTACAAGAAAATGCATCTGAAGAACAATTAGCTTAGAAGCAAGAACATGGTGTTGAAATAGTACAAAAAGTGCTTGACATGATAGGTCCGCAAGTGATGGTGTTGACCAATCTTGAAAACTTGAATGCTGAAATGAAAGATATCGATGATAAAACACCTATGCCAGAGTTACAACACACTGCACAATAGAAAAAACAACTAGACAACATAAAGAATAGCTAGATTGCACAACAAAAACAATAGCTAGAAAACATAAAGGATATTATGGAATCCACTAGATAGAATCTAATAAAGTTTTGCGATAGGTACTATGACATAGGAATCACTTGAAAGTGTCTTTGAGAATTTACAATCCAAATATCAAATGCTTATAAGATTATTTCAAGTATTGGCATAGTCTACGTGTGATGATCCCAAGTATCAAATACGTATAAGTGTGTTTCAAGGTTAGGAACCACTTCAACATCCTTTGCAAGGTTTAGAGGTAATGTCATTGTGGCAAAGGCTTCTGGAAGGGAATAAGCCTCGTGATTATGGAATTTACATAGAAGAAGAACTTCCTTTTTTAACTCCTAAAAATCAATTCTTAATTGAAGTTATTCTTCAATTCCTTGCATTTATCAACTTGTAAAACTGTATTTGATCCTACTAGCTGGGAATAGCTAATTGTTCATTTTATTGTACCTAATTTGATGACAATTCTAAAGGAATTAGTCATCAACCCAGCTAATCAGTAACTAGATCCATTTAATTCATTATGGCTAGTTTCTTTCTAAAAATATCTACTATGATATGTTTTTGTAAAATTTCTTACGAACTTTACCCATTTTTCCTAGTTTACATTATTTTTGTGGAGGATGAGGTAAGTCACTTAGCATGGCTAGAGTGAGTTTTTTTTTTTTTTTGGATTCTAGAATATGTATGTAGTTGGATCAATTGTTCTTTTGTGTAGCTAATATGTAATAAGAACCTTTAAAAAGATCTCCAAATATACATGTTCAAAAGGAGATACAAAGAGATACCTCTTCAGAAGAAAAAGAAACCAACATTTGCATACCCTTGAAGAAAATCGCAAACAAAATCACAAAGCAAGGACAAAACATAGAAATAAAATTATAGAGCAAGGGCACAACATTACAACAAAATCATAGAGCAAGGGCACATCACTAAAATTGTAGAGCAAGGGCACAGAAAGGAAACACAAAGATCACAAGGGCATGGAAACCAAATCGCAGAGCAAGGGCACGACAACAAAATGCAGAGATATATCATAGGAAAGAAATGCACCAAATACATATGCATAATCATGAGGCTCGGCCCGTGTAGATGCCATAACACAGTTAAATATATGTATATATCAACCTAGCTAATCAAAAACTAGACGCATTTAACTTGTTATGGCTTGTTTCTTTCTAAAAATATCTTCTATGATATGTTTTTATAAAATTTCTTGTGAACTCAACTCATTTTTCATGGTCTACATTGTTTTTGTGCAGGATCTTGAGGTAAGTCACTTAGCATGAGTTGAGTGAATTTTATTGTTTTATTATTTAGATTCTAGAATATGTATACAACTAGATCATTAATGTAATCAGAACCTTGAAAAATGTCTCTAAATATATAAAGAGAAACATGTTAAGAAGGAAATATAAAGACATACATGTTTACAAGGAAAAGAAAAGAAAAATATTTACATACGTACCCCTTCTTTCCCTTGAAGAAAATCAAAAAGCTATAGCATGACATGATAATAAATTCATAGAACAAGGTCATGATGTGACAATAAAATCATAAAGAAAGGGCACTCCATGATAATGAAACCACAAAGTAAGGGCATGGCATGACAATGAAATCACAAAGCAAGGGCATGATAATGAAATGTAGAGATCATGAGGGTACATCAACCAAATGTACTGATCAAAGGGGCTCCATGACAACATTCATAGCTCTCTACCTCTTTTGTGTGTAGCTCTCTCCAAAATCAAAACAAATGGAAAATGATTGTCATGCTCCTATTTTTTATTTTATGCTTGTGAGGGCATCGCAATTACACTGTCAACATCGATATTGCAACGACATCAATGAAAATTGCAAAAAAATAAAATTAAAATGACCACAAATTACACAATCATCCTAATTTATCCCCAAATGTTGTAGTCTATGCTTCTAACATAAATATTTTAGGAAGAGTGGAATTTGGGTGGTTGGTGCAGGGGTACTGAAACCTCAACTAGGACTTTTGAAGGATCAATTTGGTGAAAGGGTCACAAAGACCTATAAGGCATCTAAAAAAATTAATTATGAAATATTGCAACCAATTATGGCATTTGAATTTAATAATTGTAATAGAATGATAAAATCCAGGTTTTGATAAGGACCTTAGGACCAAAAAGATGTCAAAGTTGAAAGATGGATTATGAAGGGCTATAGTATGATTTAGAAATGTTTCATATAATAAATGGAACCAATAAATATCAATAGTTTTGTGGTTTTAAGAAATTTAGTTCATTTCATTGAATAAACAAATTTCAAATTTCAAACTCCAATGATTAGTAATTACAATTAGGAGGTAAAATAAGAATTTTAATACTTTTAGCCTTTTTAATGAAAACCAACCATTGGGGTTGGTTGGATTAGTTGGGACCAAGGTATTGAAGTTATTGTAAAACATTTTGTACTGTGGAAGGCATGGGCACACTATTGTACAGACTAAATTGCAGTAAATTGAATCAAAAGGCAAAAGGTTCTGGTTATCTTGGTTGCATTTGTGATTATTTTAGAGTTTGGAAAAGTTTTGTGGATGAGAAAATAGAAAAATATAGTATTCTATATATGTATTTCATGATTTTATAGGTTATTATATTAGATTCTACAAGTTTGTTGTAGATAGGTTTTTTGGGGCACTAAACTAATATAGTTTTTTTTTTTTTTTCAATGATGGAATGGGTCATTCAATGAATGTATCTATTGATTCTCATTGAAATGATCCTATGTAACATATAAATTATGTTACTAACTTGATTTACTATAGAGAAGAGTGATTTATTGGGTGTACAACTTGAAAATGCTCATGAAAGAGCATGAAATTGATGTTTAAATTGTAGCATCGGTAGATCTACCTTAAGGAGGTGGTAATTTTATGTGAAATAGTAAAAATAATTGTTGAATAAATTTTGTAGGAACTATTTTTGAGATGCAAAAGAGTTTAGAGAGTGGATTTCTAGAAGGTCCTAGTTTTTGGTAGCAAATGGTGAGGGTTTTATACATTGCATACAAAATGAAGTGTTGGGTTCAAATGAGTCATCAAATCTTTTTCTTTGAAAAAAAAATACAACTCTACTGAAAGTGGGAGACTTTGGTAACAGTATTTTTCTATAGGTTCCTTTGTAAAAGTGGCCTAATTAGGCCTAAATTTAGTGAAATTAAAAAATTTGCATACATTCAGTCCAAAACAATTATAGTTGATTTTTACATATGTCATATAACTACAAAATGGGTACTAGAATATGCAAAAAAAAAATCAATGTTCTTTGGAATAGTTTTGAGAAAATGACAATAAATAGTCCCAATAGGGCTAATTGGGCTAGTAGGCCTAATTGAGGGGTAAAGTTGGGTTTCCATACTTGTAGAGTGGTTGGGGTTTTGAAAACTATTGTTACACAACATATTATGTTGCAATAAGTGATTTGAGGTCTTAGAATCATTGGCCTAAAGTGGGATTGAGTTTTAACCCTTTGGAGCCTACAACACTAAAATTACCAATGGAGAATAACACAATGAGCTATGGACATTTTATACCTTATATGTTTGTTCAATAAGAAGACTATCCCTTCAAAGAAGATACATTATGGCTTAGTAAAAATTTCATACAATAACTGATAGTCATAATGCATTAAAATTAAAATATACCACCAACTTTCTTACATCCATTCATCACGAAGGAGTAATCATATCATGTACTCTTTATTTGTAATTAAGGTGGTCTAAAAGCATTAATACCTTTGGAAATTCATATCTTACTTTCTCATAAGATAAACCATCAAGATTAATATAGTTATATAGATTAAAAACATGCCCTATAAGAAAATCATAGTTGATGTATCCATGCAAAATAGGGTAGAAAAATGATCTTAGAAAGTTCCTTTGGCCATTATGAAATGACCCTTAGCTTTCTATGAAATTTTACTAACCTCAAACACTCAAAATTGATTTTTTTTAAACAATCTACACATGCCTCATATTTTATTTTTACTGTATGTGAACTATGATCGGGAACCCTCCATAAAAACCTTAGGATTTGATTTATTGTGCATATTTTTGGTATCCTTTCTTTGTATTTAAATCCCAATCTTTTCAATCATGTTTTGATTGTTTAGAGAAAGAAATTAATCATCAAATAAACTAGAAAACTTCTTAAAAGAAGAAAATTTAAGATGTAGAGCATTGAATGGCCTGATTTCAAAAAGATTGTCAGATATTTACAAATTCAACAAATGATGCACATACAAAAGTAATAAATGATTTCAATAAATAATATAAAACAAGAATAAAATAAAAAAATAGACTTCAACATATAAATGTTGTTGTAGAAAGAAAAATAAAATGTAATAATTACTCACAAACTAAGAGAGGCATTGCATGTGCAATCTTGCCAATATCCTCATCACCTTGCATTATCTTTTTTATATGAGACTAGAGATTTAAAAAAAAACAAAAAATATTAGTTAAATTATGATTTTATTGCTTCCATCACATAATCCGTGTTCACAAGCTTCAAATGGTGTCATTAAAAATTTGCATTATTTGTACTTAGTACTGGTCTCCAAACAAGAAGCTATTTATATTAGAACATATTTAATATAATATATTACTTTAAAATTTTATGTGGATGAACTTTTTCTGAATTCATTTATGGCTATAATTGAATATTTGATACAATATATGCATTGATATTTGTCCAAATATTTTATTTAGTTTTTTAAAATTATTAATTAGTAACAAGATAAACATAATTTATATAATTGAAAGACCAAAACATACATGCACACACACATAGGAAGGACTTGTTCATGGGCCAACTCAAAATATTGTAATCATATAAATATATTATGCAATGTTGTATGTTGATGGGATAAGCATAATTTTGACAATTAGCTATTCCAAGTTATTGAACCTCTTTTCCAGGAAAGGCTTCCTTAAAAGTAGTGTCAAAATGCGAACAAGAGACTTTTATAGAGATAGATGTACATGTATCTTGTAGCATTGAGGCCAATAATAACATTGGAGAGGTTCCCTCAACAGTACTTATCCAAATGTAGAAACAAACAACTGATGGAAATAATGTCACTGATATATGAAGAATTTGTCATCGATGGCAAATGTGAAATGAATTGTTATCTCCGATGCTAAGAAGTAACATAAATTAGTGTGGTGATTGGTGCACCCAACGAATTTATATAATAGATAGGATGAGACTTCCATAGACAAGACAACTATATAGAGAAAACTATAAATGATAATTCATCTACTGCTATAGAGAGATTTTTAATATAACAAAGGCATTCATCATATAAAATGAATATTTTTTGGAAATATAAGGCAAGCAAGGTCACTAAGAGGGGAGGGCTGAATTGGGAACTAATAAAAATTTATCTTACTTCACTAATTAATCCTTCATATAATATTTTGATCTTATTGCATGCATGAAAGAATCAAAGCAATAAAAGATTCATAACACTTTGACACAAGATATGGTGACCTAGAAACCTTCCAATTAGAAAGTAAAACTAGGGTGGGGATAATACCCACAAGCTTTAGTATTTTAGCATAAAGTTAACCTGTTACGAATTACAATTGACCACTTCTAGTGATCTACCCTATCAAGAATAATAAGGACTATGGGGTCCACCTTGTTAAAGGATTTACAAACATACAATGAAGTATGCACTCAGTTAAGAGATTTAGCAAAAGACTATTAAGTCTACCTTGTTAAAGGATTTTATTGATGCACCTGTTAGGATGAACTAGTGGCCAATTTTTGATCTGCAACTTTGATTTACTAAATGAGATTCCTTGTATTATAATGATAACCTAACTATGATAGATAAATCTTTGTTCTCCCTTATACTTCTTATAGTCTTCTTCAATTTGCACTCATGTACTTCATAATCTTCTTCAATGACATATTTGGATATGATACAATGCATTACATATATACCAATCCAAATAATAACTTACTTGAGTTGGCTAATGTTGTCACTTAGGTTTGCACCCTTGTCCAAGGCCTATGCGTGAGGACAACCTAGTGAAACATGGAAACAACCTCCAAGCTGTGGGACTTGAACTACGAGGTTGAGTCTCCGGAGAAGGCTGGCTTCCTCTTACTGTCAGGGCGCACCTATCTATTCTCAGAAGGGAAGGGGAGAAAGAGAGTGTCAAAGCAAATCTACCTAGTCTAATCTAAGGCGGTGATGCACCAAAATAGAGTGTTCAGATTCATTCCTGCCCATATATATACTACAAAACTAGAATAACATACAAAAGTCATACACATCCAGACTTGTATCGATCAATGATCACATACAGATCAGAAAAAAGAACAACCAAATGACACTAGGAAAAGGAGATTTCACTTATGTATTATCCGATAGGCCAAAAATAGATACAGTATGCAGATCGTTGATCTCAACAATACACCAATGGGAGGCAAAGTGATGCACATTCACACTGATGGCTAAAAGAGATGATACAGGCTATTACATGGCTCAGAGATAAAGGGGTTTTACACTGCAAGTCTACAAGCAGTAGCAGAGAAAATCAGGAAGAATCGACCTTTAGAACAGATCACAAAATTGCCTTTATAGATCAGGCATAACTAAAGATTTCTGCATTACATTCACTTCTTACCTACTAGCATTAACTTCCCATCTTGAGAATCCAATCGGGGATTTGATTGAAATCCTGGCCTGCATACCGAGAAATCTCATTTCTTTTTGAGAAGAGCCTGTAGAAGATAGAAACGGTGCCACAACATTCCCTGACATGGTAGATGGATCAACCGGATGGGTGGAGTGTCCTTATGTCCTGCATTCATTCCTGGTAGGTTAGAAATGATCGCGAAGATCAGATCGCAAGATACGTCGATCGTCTCTGCATCTTGGTTCATGAATTATCCAAGCCTATCAGTCAACCAAATTTATTATAAGCTGACTAGGCCACGCGGGCCAACCATAATCCTTTGTTTTGCCACTTGGAGAGTCCTTTCGCGATTGACCGCCTTCATTGAACTAACGGCGCCACCTTACCATCTAACCACTGGCCGTTAGCTAATTGCCACACCAAAAACCGGACCTGGGAGGACACGTGTCTTCCAAGCGCTAACTTGCCATTATAAAATCTGTGCAATTCCTCCATGGAAAGATAGTGCCAACCCTAGATTTTGACAGATCTGATGGTGGAGAACCCACCTTTTAATGCGCTGGTCGTATCAAGAAATTCGGCCCCTCAACGCATCTGTGTTCTGACTCGGCACACGTGGTCATTTCTGATTCACCGCAGACTCTCCTTTCTGTGACTGGGCCCCATCCGAATTGGCGCCACCTCAATGATGCATCCGATGAGACCTGACCCCACCGACACATGTCAATCGAGCACAATGTCGCCATGGTAAAAATCTTGCAGCTTTGCTAAGGCGACATGGCGCCTACCGTTGATCTTTTCTCATCCAACAATCACAAAGACTCATCTTGCTCTGTGTTGTCTTTACTCAGGGCCCATCGTATCTAGTGACAACTCAGCATCCGCATCGCACCTGAATGACACATGGTAAATGGGCACTATGTCACCATGATAAAAATCTCGTAGCTTCACCATGGCGAGATGGCGCCTACTGTTGATCTATTCTCATCCGACGGTCACAGAACCTGACCTCCCGTAACCCTCCATTCCTATTGATTCGCCAGGCCCGCTAACATGTGGCATCCTCCTATTGGTTTGTCAGTTACCCCACCCTAACTGCTTCTGACGGCATGAAATGCAGTCTCACCAAGACATGTGGCACACGGGTGCTATGTCGCTGATGCTAAAGTCCGGGCAGCTCCTGATGGTGAGATAGTGCCAGCCATAGATCTTTGCAGATCTGACGATCAGAGTGACCTCATACTTCACTCGCTGTCCCTCCTAAAAAATACTGGGCCCGTGGTTGCCGTGTCTTGACATATACACATGGCATCATCTAATTGGTGAACCCGAGACTTGATCCATAGAATGGCCACGCGGCGGGTGGGCGCTATGTCGCCATGATAATATCTGCGCATCTCCGCCATAATGAGATGGCGCCATCCATTGATGCAATCAAATCTGACGGTGGCAATCACAAACCTTGACTGTGCCAACCGCACTGATAGAGACTCTAGCCTGGTTACACGCGGCGGTTCCTCACTGGCCTAGCGGAACACCACTAGGCAATCCTGCGACTTGGCCTCACAGGGTGACCATGTGTCGACCAGGCGCCATGTCGCTATGGGAAAATCGAGGTTAAATTTCCATAGCGCCATAGCGCCCAACCGATGACGTGTCCCTATCTGTGCGTGGTTCCTTTTGATTCACTGTCGTGGCACGGGCTCCGCCAACTGAGCAGATGAGGTACGTAATGGGGCCCAATATTTTGTCTGAAGTTATCGCTGTTTATTTTCTCTGGCCCGCCAAACTTTACCCGACTGTCACAACATTTTTTTGACAACGTGACCCGCCCACCGATGTGAGCATCTCTGTCGGGTGCTATGTCGCCATGGAGATTTTTTGGTTGGCGTGCGATAGTGCCATAGTGCCTATGGCACCAGAAAACTTTCTCGACCTGCCCTCCATTATGACCCACCCGCTGGGCCCATCAAACACGTGTCGATTGGGTGCGATGTCGTTGATACTATCTCCCGTGCAACTTTTGATGACGAGATCGCGCTAACTGTCGATCCATCTAAAATCTAACGGAGAGAAACTTTGGTGGGTCGCGGCATTAAAACACAAATTTTTTAGGCTAACCGTTGAACAGGCTGCGGATTTGAATTTAAATCTTTGGCGGTAAAACCAAAGGTAACACTTCTGGTGACTCGCAGGGGGCATGAGCCTACTCAATGCATGACCAGTGCCTGAGAATGATCCATTGGGCTATGGAGTCGAAAGAGGACCTAGAAGACACAAAACTGAGAGCTGCAAGAACCCTTAACCCTAAAAGAGGAAATCCAAACATTAAAAACCCTTAAGGTTCTAGCTCTGCTTCTATGATTGGAAACAAAAAATAGGACCTCCTCAGCAGCGTGATACATGTCAAAATGACTCACGAAGAGAGCCATGTGCTCGTGCACTTATTGCAAAATAGAAACAAGCAGGAAGCAACTGGATTAACTATGTACATAGATTCACAACCCTTCAAAAATAGGGCTTCAGATAGATCCCATTGACTGGAATGGGTAGAACTTCACCACTTGGCCTACTTAGTTGGAAAGCGTTGGCCTATTTGCAACTAGAAATCAGATAAGGGCCACTCCATAATGGGTCAAATTTGGAGTGCCTTCCTAGTTTTTCTCTGTCTGAGTCCCACTTGAGAACTAAACCTCCCTCTCTGAAGATTCTGGCCCTTGCCTTCTTGTCAAAATTCCTCTTCATCTGTTGCTGGTGAATCTCTAGAGTTTTCATGGCTTTGTTTCTCTTTTCTTCCAACTCAATTAGTTCTGTCATTCTTACTGACATGGCATCATCTTCAACTAGTTCCAGCTGATGAGCCAACTCCAAGGATGGGAACTCCAATGAGATTGGGAGTCTAGCTTCCCTACCATATACTAGCACAAAAGGTGAATTCCCAATAGATCTCTTGGGTGTTATCCTATCAGCCCACAGAGCAGTCCTTAATTTCTTGTGCCAAGTCCTCTGATTGTCTTCTATTGTCCTCTTCATAATTCTGATCAGATTCTTGTTGGAAGATTCAGCCAAACCATTACCCTGAGGATAGTAGTTCGATGATGTGCTCAGGTAGATATTGTGATTCATGGCCCATGCACAAATTTTGGTTCCAACAAAAGACTTGGCATTATCTGAGATGATAGTAGAAGGAGCACCAAATCTAGATACAATTCCATCAAGGAATTCAACAACTGATGGCTCTGTGGCATCCTTCAAGGCAACTGCCTCTGTCCACCTAGTGAAATAATCAGTAGCAGCCAAGATCCATTTATGACCTGCACTAGATGGAGGATTAATGGGGCCTATAAAATCCAACCCCCACTGAGTGAAGGGCTGATCCACCTGAATAGGATGAAGAGGAAGAGTTGCAAGTCTCTGTTTGCCTGAGAAAAAAGCACATTTCTCACATTTCCTCACATACCTGTAACAATCATGGAACAAAGATGGCCAATAATATCCAGCCCTCATGATCTTCATAGTGGTTGTTCTTGCAGAGAAGTGGCCGCCATCAGGGCCATCATGGAGTTCTCTAATCACCCTTTCAGCCTGATTCTCTTCAACACACCTCAACAGGGTCCCATTAAAATCCCTCTTGAATAGGATATCGTCAATCACAACATAGGGAATGGACCGTAGTCTATATTGTCTTCTTTTAGTTCTGTCCAATCCCTGAGGGTATC
The DNA here is from genome assembly GCA_028749045.1 of Cupressus sempervirens. Taxonomy (NCBI): domain Eukaryota; kingdom Viridiplantae; phylum Streptophyta; class Pinopsida; order Cupressales; family Cupressaceae; genus Cupressus; species Cupressus sempervirens. The sequence goes on from CM053790.1 coordinate 463,222,253, forward strand.
CATTCCCTAATAAGAAATTCTTCATGTCATTTATCCAGCTCCTTGGACCATTAGCATACCTTTCCTCCTGCTGCTCTGCTATCACCATGGCAACTTCTTCATCTGAGTTATGATCTAATAACATTTCTTTACATAATCCTCTTCCTCTTACCAATTTGGTAATCTAAATGTCAACATCATATTCCATTACCCTAGTGATCCATCCAGCTCTCTTCTCACTGACATCTTTGTTTAACAGGAAGTCTTTTACACTTGCATGGGGCACCAACAAATGGATCCTATTATGGGATAAGAGGTGTCTAAACTTATTCAAGGCTCTAATGACTGCAAGGGCTTGCTTCTCAACAAAGCTATACTTATCTTCATATTCCTTAAGCCCTTCACTAAAGAAGGCTATGGGCTGCTCCTCATTCTTGTCATTTGTTTGGGTCAAGACAGCAGAGATACTTGACTCACCACCTAAAGTGTAGAGGATGAAATCTCTCTCAAATTTTGGGTTAATGAGGGTAGGGGCCGATGCTATGGCTGCCTTGATCTTTTCAAAACTCTCCTTCCCCTCCTTGGTCCATGAGAAGACCATATCTTTTTTGAGCATGGTTGTAAGGGGTTTCACCATGGTGGCAAGATTAGGAATAAACCTTCTTACAAAATTTATCCTACTAAGGAAACTTTGTAGCCCTTTCTTGTGTTTAGGGAGAGGAAGGGCAAGTATCGCTTTTGTTCTTTCTGGGTCAATGGTCAATCCATCCTTAGATACAACATGTCCCAATAGTTTTCCCTAGTTTGTAGCAAAGACACATTTGGCTGGGTTGAGAGATACCCCAAACTCTCTACATCTTAGAAATACCTGTCTCAAATGATCAAGATGATCTTCCACATTCTTGGAATACACAGTTATATCATCAAGGTATACCAAGAAAAACTTGTCAATTAATCTTCTAAAAGCTACCTCCATTGCCTTTTGGAATGTGGCACCTGCATTTGTTAATCCAAATGGCATTTTTCAATAAGCATAGGTGCCCCATTTAGTAGTAAATGTTGTCTTGTATCTATCAAACTCTTTAACTAGTACTTGGTTATAACCTGAAAACCCATCAAGAAAAGAGAATCTCCTTGACCCACTGACCTTTGATAGAATTTTCTCCATAGAAGGGAGAGGATGGTGATCTTTAAGGAAAGCCTGATTGAAATCCCTAAAGTCCACACACAATCTGATTTCTCCATTCTTCTTCCTCACAGGGACAAGGTTAGCTACCCATGATGAGTGTTTGATAGGAAAAATTATGTTAGCCTCAATCAGTTTGGATAGTTCTTTCCTCATTAAAGGTTTAATCTTGGGATTCACTGGCCTCTGTTTTGGCCTTACTGGTTTGACCCTATCAACTAAATCTATGGTATACTGAAACAAACTAGGGTCAAACCCTTTTAAATCATCATATGTCCAAGCAAATACATCACTAAATTCTTGACATAGATGAATGAAATCTTCTTGCTCAGCTTTAGAACATACCTTCCCCATGTTAAGAGATTTTCCATCAGCAATAGTAACTAGGGCATGGTCATCCTTTTCTGCAGCTAGATTCATCCCTTTGCCTCTTGTTTGATCATCAGGATTAAAGATGCCCTCCAAGGTAATGAGACCCTTGGTTAGCTTGTTGGAACTGAGATGAATGATCTGATCACCATATTGATCTTGTAGTCTTAGCTGATTTCTATCTGAAAATTTTGCTTCATTCTGCAAGAAGCTTACAATTTGCTCATCAGACTCGAACACTTGCCAATGAGTATTATTATCAAGAACAGCAAGCCTCACCACTATCCTTATTTGTTGTTTCTTTTCTTCCTCAAGATTCCCTGGCACATCATAAGATGCACCCACTACTGCAAGTCTATCAGCATGTTTATTTTCTTTCCTAGGAATGCTCTGAATGTTAAATGCATTGAAACCCTCAAGAAAATCCCAGACTCTATGTTTATAAGACTTGAGCAGGCCATTTTTGGTGATATTTTGATTTCTCACTTGGTTCACTACCAACTCACTATCCCCATATACTTTCAAGGCTTGAATTCCCCTCTTTTGGGCAAGTAGGAGACCTTGGATCAAGGATTCATACTCGGCCACATTATTGGTAAAACTGAATTGGAACCTAAAAGAGAAGTAGTATCTTATTTGTGTAGGAGAGATCAACATAACACTAGCCCCTGATCCATTTCTATTCCTTGAGCCATCAAAGTACATACTCCATACTCCATTTATGTCGTCATTAGTCCTAACAAGGTCAGGAACTTGAACCTCCTTCTCTATTATGCAATATGTACTAAGGCCTATCTCAAGGATTTCCGACATAGGTTCAAACTGACATGTATCTGCCCACTCATCCAAGAAGAAATCAGGAATCCCTTCTATGGAAGTGACAGGCTCGTTTACTATGTTATTTTTGTTCACCTCTAGGATAGGGCAATTCATATTGATGAAGTTGGGAGTGTAGGGTTCAGTGTGGTAAAGGGCTTGAGGTTCTGCTCTTATTGAAGCATTGGCCCCATATCTGGTCTTAAATGACATGTAAGACCAATCAGCAGATATGAATCCACCAATTTGAGCAGTGAAATCTCTTGAAAGATAGATGGCAAAATAGGGCTTAACCTCGGCAACAGATATGTCTTGAATCACAGTACAACCAGGGCATGCATGTAGGGCCATTTCCACACTTCTAAGGATGCCTACGGTTTTGACAGTACTCCCATCTAGTTGTAACACATCCCTAATAATGGGCTCATATTTCATCCCTAAAACATCAGCAACACACCTAGGCATTACTGAGCTACTAGCCCCCGAATCTATCATGCAATTATGGACTAATTTGTCCCCTATAATCAGAGAAACATAAAATGGAGGAGGTCTAACCTTTTTATTTTCCTCCACATCTCCTGCTGGTTGTACTAAACTGGTGGCACTCTCCATGGTAGATGACTGATCCTTGGGCTCAATCCTTTCCAATTCTTGTTGCAGCATCTTCCTCTGCATTGGTATGGTAGCAACAACATCCCACATGGAAATGTTTACATTGGTCTTCTTCATTTGCTCTACCACACTCAATGGTGCACTAGGAATTTTGGTAGAAACTTTGGGGGCTGCACTTAGAAGAGGTTGAGATGGGGCAACAAAAGGATCACTTGCATCCTCATTTCTTGGACCTTGCTTTTGCTGTTGTGAAGTGTTTGTCTGCTCATTTGCTGTTTGTGTGTTAGGTATAACACTTGAAGTTGAGGACTTCTTAGGAGAAGGAGGAGCAGCATGTTCCATAGCTCTCTTCTTGCTTCTTGTGTTATGAGCAACGGGGTCCTGGTTTACATTACAATGTTCCTCCATTTGGTGATTCATAAAAGAGCAATCAGCCTGCCTCTGAACACATGAGGCCTCCTTGGGATGATCTGCTTTGTGTGATTGCTTTACTGTGGACTCCTGGACAGTTAGGGCCAAATAAGATTCTTCTTTCTAACACAAGCAGTAGGTATAAGAATAGTTACATGAGGGACAAAAATCTTGGTCTTGGGCCAAGTTATTTTGAGGGACTATAGCTCTATTCTGATTTGAGCTTGAAGCAGAAGCATGACTATTCTGCCTATTCTGATCAAAAGAGCTATTCCACTGATTAGGAGGCCTACCACCACTTGGAGCCTGATATTGTAATTGGGGAGGCTTGCCACCTTGAGCCTGCTGTCTTTCTAAGGCCACCACCTTGTTACTCATCTTTTGTATTAGAGAAAAACTATCCTCTAGTATCTTCCCTTGGTCCTTCAACTCCCTCCCCTGCTCTTGTAATTTTTTATCCAGGGTCTTTTCTCTTTTATCTGCATTCAATACTAGACCTTGGAGCATTTCCTTGAGTTCATCTATTCCATTTGAGGATGTGGAAGCTTGGGGAACTGGAGTAAGGGCTTGCGATGTAGAGATTGTAGGGAGAGGGGCTATTGCTAGTTGGTGGTTGGGAACATCAGGAAAGAAAGGCATAGGAGGCCTTGGGGCCAACTTTCCTCCTTGTATTAGAATGTTCTCAGCTTTTATGGCTGTCTCATAAGCATTAGGTAATGTATCTCCTCCCATAGTTTGGATTGTAGTGGCAATATCACTGTTAAAAGCTCTAAGGTAATGCAAGAAGGCATTACCAAGGGTAGGTTTCACTATAGTAGGTATTCTATCCCATGTCTTTTGGAATCTTTAATTAAAATCAGTCATACATTCATGGGGGGCTCTTTTTATTGTAGTCAGCTGCTCTAATAGTGACAAATGGTCACTCTTATCCTCAAAATGTTTGCATAATCCTGCTCCTAGTCCATCCCAATCAGTTATGGAGCCATGAGCTAAGCCTCTATACCACTGTAATGCTTTTCCTTTTAAAGATGAGGCTAGAAGTTTGACAGCAACATCATCTTCTATAATACCATGAATATTGCAGACATTCGCTACCTCTTGGATATGCTCTAGGGGGGAATAGAAGTTTCACCAGTAAAATTAGGTATGCTTTTTAGTGCAGCCACTGGTATATCATGTCTTTGGGATAACAACAGAGGACTTCCACCATTAAAGGTGGAAAAAGGATGAACTCTTGGTTGTGCCATATAAACAAGTGTTCTATTGATGAGTGCTGATGGCAATCTAGGCTGAGTTCGAATAGTAGGAGGAGTAGAGACAGATCTCACAGGTATGTTGATTGTTACTCCACCTCTAACTGGTGATAATGAAGCTCTAGCCCTCCTTCTTCTAGGACTTGAAAGTGAGAGTTCTTGATATTGAAAATTACCTCTAGAAGACGCCCTTGTTTCAGCTCTGGGCATGAATTTCTGCAACTTTGGCCTGAAACCAGATTTGTTGATGCTCAGAGTCGCCAAGTACTTGATGAATCAGCCTCTTGAAGGCTTGAATACTGAAGCCAGCACTACTTCTTTAGCATTAATCTCAGAAATTCTTTCTTCTTTTGACACCAGTAGACATGAAATCTTCTGATATAGGTCCCACCGAGCATGCCAAAAACTGTTGTCACTTAGGTTTGCACCCTTGTCCAAGGCCTATGCACGAGGACAACCTAGTGAAACATGGAAACAACCTCCAAGCTGTGGGACTTGAACTACGAGGTTGAGTCTTCGGAGAAGGCCGGCTTCCTCTTACTGTCAGGGTGTACCTATCTATTCTCAGAAGGGAAGGGGAGAAAGAGAGCATCAAAGCAAATCTACCTAGTCTAATCTAAGGTGGTGATGCACCAAAACAGAGTGTTCAAATTCATTCCTGCCCATATATATACTACAAAACCAGAATAACATACAAAAGTCATACACATCCAGACTTGTATCAATCAATGATCACATACAGATCAGAAAAAAGAACAACCGAATGACACTAGGAAAAGGAGATTTCACTTATGTATTATCCGATAGGCCAAAGATAGATACAGTATGCAGATTGTTGATCTCAACAATACACCAATGGGAGGAAAAGTGATGCACATTCACACTGATGGCTGAAAGAGATGATACAAGCTATTACATGGCTCAGAGATAAAGGGGTTTTACACTGCAAGTCTGCAAGTAGTAGCAGAGAAAATCAGGAAGAATCGACCTTTAGAACAGATCACAAAATTGCCTTTATAGATCAGGCATAACTGAAGATTTCTGCATTACATTTACTTCTTACCTACTGGCATTAACTTCCCATCTTGAGAATCCAATCGGGGATCTGATTGAAATCCTGGCCTGCATACTGAGAAATCTCATTTCTTTCTGAGAAGAGCCTGCAGAAGATAGAAATGGCACCACAACATTCCCTGACATGGTAGATGGATCGACCGGATGGGTGGAGTGTCCTTATGTCCTGCATTCATTCCTGGTAGGTCAAAAATGATCGCGAAGATCAGATCGCAAGATACGTCGATCGTCTCTGCATCTTGGTTCATGAATCATCCAAGCCTATCAGTCGACCTGATTTCTTATAAGCCGACTAGGCCACGCGGGCCAACCGTAATCCTTTGTTTTGCCACTTGGAGAGTCCTTCCGCGGTTGATCGCCTTCATCAAACTAACTGCACCACCTTACCATCTAACCACTGGCCGTTAGCTAATTGCCATGTCAAAAATTGGACCTGGGAGGACACGTGTCTTCCGAGCGTTAACTCGCCATTGTAAAATCCGTGCAGTTCCTCCATGGCGAGATAGCGCCGACCCTAGATTTTGGCAGATCTGATGGTGGAGAACCCACCTTTTAATGCGCTGGTCGTATCAAGAAATTTGGCCCCTTGACGCATCTGTGTTCTGACTCGGCACACGTGGTCATTTTTGATTCACCGCAGACTCTCCTTCCTGTGACTGGGCCCCATCCGAATCGGCGCCACCTCAATGATACATCCAGCGAGACCTGACCCCACCGACACGTGTCAATCGAGCACAATGTTGCCATGGTAAAAATCTTACAGCTTCGCTAAGTCGACATGGTGCCTACCGTTGATCTTTTCTCATCTGACGATCACAAAGACTCGTCTTGCTCTGTGTTGTCTTTACTTTGGGCCCATCATATCTGGTGACAACTCAGCATCCGCATCGCACCTGAATGACACATGGTAAATGGGCGCTATGTCACCATGATAAAAATCTCGTAGCTTCACCATGGCGAGATGGCGCCTACTGTTGATCTCTTCTCATCCGACGGTCACAGAACCTGACCTCCCTTAACCCTCCATTCCTATTGTTTCACCGGGCTCGCTAACATGTGGCATCCTCCTGTTGGTTTGTCAGTCACCCCACCCTAACTGCTTCTGACTGCATGAAATGCAGCCCCGCCAGGACATGTGGCACACATGCACTATGTCATTGATGCTAAAGTCCGGGCAGCTCCTGATGGCGAGATAGCGCCAGCCGTAGATCTTTGCAGATCTGATGATCAGAGCGACCTCGTACTTCACTCGCTGTCACTCCTGAAAACTACTGGGCCTATGGTTGTCGTATCCTAACATATACACATGGCATCATCCGATTGGTGAACTCGAGACTTGATCCATAGAATGGCCATGCGGCGGGTGGGCGCTATGTCGCCATGATAATATCTGCGCATCTTCGCCATAACAAGATGGCGCCATCCATTGATGCAATCAAATCTGACGGTGGCGATTGCAAACCTTGACTATGCCAACCGTACTGATAGAGACTCCGGCCTGGTTACACGCGGTGGTTCCTTACTGGCCCAGTGGAACACCACTAGGCAATCTTGCGACTTGGCCTCACAGGGTGACCACGTATCGACCAGGCGCCATGTCACTATTGGAAAATTGAGGTTAAATTTCCATAGCGCCATAGCACCCAACCGATGACATGTCCCTATCTGTGCGTGGTTCCTTTTGATTCGTTGTCGTGGCACAGGCTCTGCCAACTGAGCAGATGAGGTACGTAATGGGGCCCAATATTTTGTCTGAAGTTCTCACTGTTTATTTTCTCTGGCCCGCCAAACTTTACCTGACCATCGCAACATTTTTTTGGCAACGTGACCCGCCCGCCGACGTGAGCATCTCCACCAAGCGCTATGTCACCATGGAGATTTTTTGGTTGGCGTGCAATAGCGCCATAGCGCCTGCGGCGCCGAAAAACTTTCCCGACCCGCCCTCCGTTATGACCCACCCATCGGGCCCATCAAACACGTGTCGATTGGGCGCGATGTCATTGATACTATCTCCCGTGCAACTTTTGATGACGAGATCGTGCTGACTGTCGATCCATCTAAAATCTGACGGAGAGAAACTTTGGCGGGTCGGGGCATTAAAACAATAATTTTTTAGGCTAACCGTTGAACAGGCCGCGGATTTGAATTTAAATCTTTGGCGGTAAAACCAGAGGTAATAGCTACAATACCAATTTCATCATAAATCACAAAGTTGGCCCAACTCATGTAACTCGGGTTCAAAAGAAAAACTTAGTGATGTTCTGATACATGAAAAATATTTTCAATGCTTGACAATATTTTGCACTTGGTTGAACTTGAAACTCGGTCCATACTAATCACTTCCAAGTAGCTCAAACTCGATCAGCACTATGTGACTCAATGAACACTGAGAAACTCAATAGCTACTGAATCACTCGACTGACATTGCATGACTTGATCAACACTAGATTCATATTATTAATGTTGTGAGCTTGGTAGATATAATAGAACTTGGTTAACATATCATAGCTCAATTAACACCACAATCTTCTTCACTTATGTTTAATAGATTGGTAGCCTTTGCTACACTTGGTTTGCACTATAAATAGTCTTTGAAGCTTGGTAAACATTATGTTGCTTGGTAAATACTATAAACTAACTCAGATGCTTGGTAGACACTAAATTCTAACTACTTGGCTTAGGAGGAACTAAAATAGTTGGTGCACACTATAGGATGAATGATAGGCTCGATAGAAATTGTAGAGCTTAGTAGCAATGCAACCATTTGACTAATTTTTGAGCCACTGATAGACAATTTGACCTTAATGTCAACAATCTCCCCCTTTGGAATTAGTGACTAAAACACTTATCAATTTAAAAATCTGAACATTCAAAACTATAAGTCAAATACTTCCTTTATCATCATTCTAAGTCTTCAACTCAATTTTGATTTCTTGCTGCTGTAGCTTGGTAGCATACTCTATTTTTCTAATTTTTCAAAATTATTTTTGTAAAGATATTTTTTGCTTATTTTTACATGTATCTGCATAATACGCTCCCCATACATATATCTCTCTAATTATATAGGAGAGAGATATGTATGGGGAGTAGTATAGTATAATATTATGCAAATACATGTACAAATAAGCAAAAAAATATCTTTACAAAAGTAATTTTGAAAAATTAGAAAAATAGAATATGCTACCAAGCTATAGTAGTAAGAAATCAAAATCAAGTTGAAGACTTAGAATGATGATAAAGGAAGTATTTGACTTATAGTTTTGAATGTTTAGATTTTTAAATTGTTAGCATACTCTATTTTTCTAATTTTTCAAAATTTCTTTTGTAAAGATATTTTTTTCTTATTTGTACATGTATCTACATAATACTATATTGCTCCCCAATACATATATCTCTTCTACACACACACACACACACACACATCTAGAGTATAGTATACTTTTCCTCCTTTTACAATAATACAATATCTTATATCTTCCCCCCATTTCATATAAAACATATTTATTTCTCCCCCTTTTTGACATAAATGTCAAACATGTATAATATCTATATGTTAGTACCAAAATGTGACAAGCAATTAGAATGTACCTTTAGAATTAGTTTCATATTCTTGTCCCAATTCTCTTGTAATACCTTACTTGCATGCAATGCAATCTAAACTTTTGTTGATAATTTCATCATGTGGTCAGCTATGGATAATTTTTTGTCATGGATGAGAGCCTTTGCACATGAAATGTGTTTCTACAATGCATCCATGTTTGGAAGAATCATACCATGAATTTCTGCAAGAGTGGCCCTGATTTTGGCTTCTTCCTTCAATAATTATGCCTGTAGACTTGTCAAATATCTAATTTTTGTGAAGTGCGTTGTACTATAACTTGAGTCAAGTGATAGCTGGTGTACATGTTCCTTCATATCTTCATCTATCTTGGATAGTTTATCCTTGATCTCCTTTGTGAAGATAGATGTGTCACTCAATTTGACAAATAATGAAATAACATTATTAACAAATGTTTCCAATGAAACAAGAACAGTAGATAACTCTACTTGATTTATTACAATTTTCTATGCAACTTGCTCCAATACTTTGTTTTAAAATTTTCTTTTAGCTCTTTGCAAAATTTTATCCTATCCATTCAGATCTTCATTGAATTTATGGAAAATATTAGTTAGCTAATCAAGAATAGGTTGTGTACTATCAACCTCAATACTCATAGTATAAAGAAATATGCTCTTTATTTCCTCAAGAACTTGATTTTCCTTCTTCTTCTCTTCTCCAAGCTTTTGTTTCTTAGCTCTCTTCTTTAATATTTCTCCTAGGGTATCCATTTGATAAGGCGTGAGGGTAGAGATATCCCAATTTGGAATAACTATGTCCTCATCTAGATCAATTACTTCCTCTTCTTTACCCTTTTCTTTTAGAATGGTAGAAATAATTTCTTTACCTTTATTTAAAACTTCAGTGCTCGGTTGAGATTGATTCTCAATTATCATTGCATAAGCTATAGATAGACTCAAAATATAAATAATTGTAGAAATAGATGGAATAAAAATAAATGTAGAAATGACACTAACAATAGGAATACCTTGTGATTTCTCGGTCAAGCTTGATGGTGGAGGAACTTTCTGCTTGATAGATAAAGTATTGGGCACTTTAGTCAATGTAACACTTGGTAGAATAGATCCAGAGCTTGGTTGGGTGCTTGGTGTAGTAGTGATATCCACAACCAACTTAGTAGAAGATTTCTCTAAGCCTGATTGCACTAAGGCTATGCTTGGAGAGTGAGGAAATGAGGCAATGATTGCTGCTACAATTTTCTTTACATCTATTTCCTCAATGCTTTGTATCTTTGTAAGGATTCCTCCAGTAGCTTCCTATTCTTCCTCCTCATCATCAAGATTGATATCATCTATTTCATCATCTTTCATTTATACTTCTTCTTCCTCATCTTCACTATCTTTGTCATCAACTTGCACAACAAAGTCACTAGGTTTGTGCAACAAATAGATGTTTTTCCATGTAGTAGTATCTTTCTTCACCATAGGTTCAATATCCTTAAGCAATATCATGCATGTGTTTAACTTAAGAGTAAAATTATTCTCATTTTTCTTCAAGGATCCCTTCACTTCCTTCTCACTAAGACTCAGTACGAGTTGCTTCAAAGTTTATTCAAAGATGTCCTTGACAATCTTCTTTGCATTTTCTGATTTATGTTTTATTACCTTCATTAGTTCATTAAGAATTTTTTGTGAAAGATCATCTAGTGAGTACTTCCATTTTCCCAATTTAGTCACAAGAGTATCCTTAATCTTCCTTTTCTCTTCTTCATTCCTTGTCTCATACTTGAGAAACTTAAAACATACCATTCTAGTTCCTTCTTCCATCCTCTTCAATTTTTCTTGGAGTGTAGGTGTAGATCTTTTGAAGATAATCTGTTCAACTTCATCTTCACCTAACTTCAACTTCCTTTTGGATTTGGATACCCTTCTTGTAAATATAGTAGGGGAGGATTTGGCAAGTTTGGTTATAATGACCTTCCCCTTCTTCTTGGGAGGCTCTTCCTTCTCAGGTTCAGATTCCTTTGCTTCATCCTCTTCATTGTCATCTTCTACATCATCTCCTTTTCCTTCTATTAGCATGAGATGAGAACTTTCTTTCTTTGTGTTTTTCATTAATTTGTCTATCCTCTTCCTTCCTTTGTTCACCACTTGAGGTAGCTTAATCTCAAGCTCAATTCTTTCTTTTGCTTCATCATATGTTCTAAAATAAGTGGCTTTTGGATCCACATGATCATTTATTATAGGTTCAATGATATCCTTACTGTCATCAATGTTAACCTCATACTCTAGAGGTTTAACCCATGCCACTCTGGGTCTGACTACTTGAATTTATACTTTGTCATAGTCAACCATGAAACATATATCTTGCTCATAGTATTCCACAAGCTTCCTAGGTATCCTAAACCTATTTTGTATCTTTTCTTTAAATGTTTCAAAATAATTATCCATGGTGTTGTCAAAATTCTCACCCATTTCTAATATATATTCATTTATTTGACATAAAAATGAAACATCCTTCCTCCATACTATAGAACCTTTGGAAGGGAAAAAGTTTTGAACAAAGAATAGTAGACATGTCAAAAGGGAACTTAACTTATATGGGTTGTTCCTTAACACTCTAATGCTCTCCATGTTCTTGTTGAATTGGTTCAATAGCAACTCGATAAGGTCAAGGGATAGATTATTCTTTACCACCTTGTACACAAGATCAATAGCTTCACATGACATGTTGTTTAACTAACTAGAGCTATAAATTTTGTGAGAAATCACATCTATGTTGAACTTCAACTCTATATCTCTTATACTATTAAGCTCCATGCCTCTTCTGTCCCACTCAATAAGAGGTCACTTAGCCAATTCAACTTGACCTAGGGTTTTGATTGTCTTTTCTTTATTTAGCATTGGCAGTCCAGTGATTTTGTGAATCATTTTCTTTGTAATCTAAATGGGTTGGCCCAACCATAATTTCCCATTATGAATGTGGCTTAGGATAAGTCTGATCCATTTAACTTGAAAATCCCTTAGTATATGTGAAATATGTGTCAAACACTTAATTTCCAAATGTTGATGCTCAGGTTTCAATACACCATTCACACATAATTCTTTCACTGCCTCATTCATTACTAGGTTACCAAGTTCCTAAATAGAATAGTGGTAAAATGAAGAAATATCACGCATGAGTAATACCTTGGGAAAAATTTGAGATTGATCATTTATTGGGTTGAGTGCCTTTGCAATCATTGTACTCAACTTGAAGGTAAGTACCTTGTAGTCAACTCCATGTACCAACATTTCAAAACCTTTCTTGATGTGTTGTTTGATGATGCCATTACTCGGTAGGCTTTCTAAAAATGTGAGAAATCTTCAACAACAAATACTCAAATTGCTCGAGGGCTCTGAATTATCTCTTCACAAATAGCTTTAGACATTCATAGTGAAATAATGCATTCAATTTCTTCCTTTTAATGAATTTCCTCTTTTCAATCACCATTCAATCACCATTAATGCTTCATACTTCATACTCACTCGGTAATAGACTGTTGTCTGCTTGGTTTGGTTTTTAATGCTTGAAAGACATTCACATCTCGTAGAGTTACCAATAACTTGACATCTACATCCAATATTTTAGTGTATCCTAACCTTGCTCAGTAAGGTCTTGCAACCCAACCTAGCTCAGTAAGGTCTTGAATTTCCATCATCACTTAGTCATCCATGTGCATCTTGAATGCTGATTGGATCATTTTTTGTACTAGCTAGAATTGATGATAGATGAATTCTTCTAAATCATAGTTCCAATAATATCCATAGGGAACTAAGTTAAAATGATTGGGTCACCCAACATGTTTTATCCTAACCTCACTCGGTAAGGTCTTGCAACCCAACCTAGCTCAATAAGGTCTTGAATTTCCATCATCACTTAGTCATCCATGTGCATCTTGAATGCTGATTGGATCATTTTTCTTACTAGCTAGAATTGATGATATATGAATTCTTCTAAATCATAGTTCTAATAATATCCATAGGGAACTAAGTTAAAATGATTGGGTCACCCAACATGTTGACTTAGGTGTCATTCACTTCATGATTTTGGCTTGAATTCTCTAGAGATTTTGGTACCCATTGTTACCTCATTCTTTTTTCTGATATTCTTAGCTTTGTCTTTCTTTTCATCTTCAATTCTTCCTATGTTCATACAATTCTTGGAAAGATGTCTAAGTTTTGTACCAATAAAATATCTCTTTTTAGTATCTCTTTTTTTCATATGATGTTTCATACGATTTGCTCCAATGTTTCCAAACTCACCATAGTAGTGACATACACACCATGTGTTGTAATCCCATCCAAATATTACATTCACAATTTGTTCTATTGGGTTCCACTCCTCGGTTTCACACTCTAAAGATTTGTGTCCTTGTTTCTTGCAATTGTGACATTTTCCTTCAAACTTAGGTTTCTTTGTGCATTCATTTTCTCTATGAACATGCTTGTTGCAACTATAACACTTTCCATTGAATTTTTCTTTACCATTACTCCAAGATGTATTTTATGTATGACCTATTTTACAACAATGATTACAAGTAGGCCTTTTGTTCTTTATACCTCCTCGCTAAGATGATGCACCTTCTTCTATATATCCTAATCCAAATTTTCCTTTATGTTTATATTGACTTTTCTCATTCAATTTATTCAAGATTTCTTGAGATTTCATCATTCTTTCATTGGTTTTCTTTTCAATGATGAGATTATTTTGTAGTCTTTCATTCTCTATCCTTAGATTGATAAGCTCTTAATTTGCATCATCGATTTGATCAATAAAATCTTCTTGTTGAAGGGATAGTTGTTAAATTTCATTATCCTTCTCTTCTATCACCTCTTTGGCTTTGTCTTTTTCTTCCATGACTTCACATAATCTGAATGATTGGATTTCTTTCTCTATTTTAAGCTTTTTAACTTCTTGAAGATTGGAGTCTTTCTCCAATAGTTCTTTGATTGTTGCATCACTTCATCTAAATTTATTTTTGGATATAGGTCTTCAATTGTACTTTCCATGTAGAGATTTTCATCCATTTGTACTCCAAGATCTTTTCCTCTTTTCAATAATTGAGAGTGATGTTCCTTTTTTTTCTTAAGTTGTCCAATGGTCAATTCCAAATCCAACTTTTCATTATCAATAGCCTTATCTATCTTGTATATCTCCATTGCCTCTGATCTTATCTCAAGCTGTTCAACTTTTCAAGTGAGAACAAAATGATCTGATACCAATTATTGGAAATATAAGGTAGGAAAGGTTATTGAGAGGGGAGAGGTGAATTGGGAACCAATAAAACTTTATCTTACTCCACCAATTAATCCTTCATATAATATTCTAATCTAATTGCATGCATGAAAGAATCAACACAATAAAACATTCATAACACTTTGACACAAGATATGGTTACCCAGAAACTTTCCTATTAGAAAGTAAAATTGGGATGCGGATGATACCCACAAGCTTTAGTACTGTGGTATAAAGTTAACCTGTTAAGCCTTACAATTGACCACTTCTGGTGATCTACCCTATTAGGAGAAAAAAGGTATGTAAGGTCCACCTTGTTAAAGGATTTACAAACATACAATGAGGTATCCACTTGGTTACAAGATTTAGCAAAAGATTGTTAAGTCTACCCTATTAAAGGATTTGACTAATGTACATGTTAGGATCAACCAATGATTGATCTTTGATCTGCAAATTTGATTTTCTGAATGATATTCCTTGTATTACAATGATCACCTAATTGTGATAGATAAATCTTTGTTGTCCCTTATACTTCTTGTAGCCTTCTTCAATTTTCACTTGTGTGCTTCATAATCTTCTTCAATGAAATATTTGGATATGATACAATGCATTACATATATACCAATCCAAAAAATGAATTACTAGAGTTTGCTACAATATAAACTTCATCATAATTTACAAAGTTAGCCCAATTGTTGTAACTTAGGTTCAAAAGAAAAAGTTGGTGATGTTCTAATACATGAAAAACATTGTCAACATTCAAAAATCTGTGGCACTTAGTTGAACTTGAATCTCAGTCCATACTAATCACTTCCAAGTAGCTTGAACTCAGTCAACACTGTGTGACTCAGTGAACACTAAGAAACTTGATAGTTGTTGAATCTCTCAGTTAACATTGCACGACTCAGTCAACACTAGATTCATATTGTTAACACTATGAGCTCAGTAGATATAGTAGAACTTGGTTAACATACCATAGCTTGGTTAACACTACGATCTTCTTCACTTCTATTAAATAGCTTAGTAGCCTCTACAATGCTTGGTTTGTACTATACATAATCTTTGAGGTTCGATAAACACTATGTGGCTTGTAAAACACTATAAACTGACTCAGATGCTCGGTAGATATTGCATTCTAACTACTTGTATTGGGAGCAACTAAAATAGTTGGTTAATGCTACAAGATGAATGATAGGCTCAATAGCAACCATAGAGCTCAATAGCAATTCAACCATTTGACTAAGTGTTGAGTCACTAATAGAAAAATTCACCTTAATGTCAACATATATAGCTAATAAAAATAATGAAATGATATATAAATACAAAAGGAAATGTACACATGACAATAATTCAATGTGAACTCATAGCATATTCTTGGTCAAAGAATAGTTACATCATTAAAATAGTGAATTTCTCATCTTAGATATTGTGTATTATTGCAATGGAGTTTTACCTCTATGTATATTGCTAAAGATATGTCAAATTAACTCTCTAAGATCATTTGAAATTAGTAGCATATATAATCATTGAATAGCGACAAAACAAAATAAGGAGACATGAGTTATTCCATATTTTTGAGAGTCTTCAGATGACCAATATTTCATATGGAAGTGATAACATACATACAAAAATTCATCAAAGACAAAGTAACAATACATAAATGATAATTTATATTAGAATGTAGTTAGCAACAACTTATTAGAATGGGTTGAATATAATTTTTTGTTTTTTAATTTATAAAACCATGGTAATGTATGGGTTTGTGGGGGTGTAGTTAAAATCCTTTTATCACTACACATAAATACCTTCATGGTTCATGCTAATGTAGAGCCTCAATGACTAAAAGTTTTGTGCACCATTAAAGTTCTCTTACCTCAGTTTAATCCACTCTAACTCTATTTTCTAATTCATTTTGATTTGACTGATTACTATCTTATATTCTCATAGCTTCATTCTATGTACCCAAAACACTAATAATCATAAAAAAAAATTCACTTTTACCCCTTTAGAATCAATAAATCCTCTTAATTCAACTATGATCCTTCTATAATCAATGATCCTATTTGACTCAACCCAATTCACACATCCTTATCATGATGACATTTCACCTGAACTCTAACTAGTACCAATCTTAATCTTATGTTCAATGTCATCAATCATTTATATGAAAATCACACCATTGATCCAAAATTAAATTTTGTATTTATAATCCTTACATAATAATTTTGAAAAATTACTAATCTAAACCTTAATACTGTACTGACTTTCATAAGGCAAAGTTCACAATTTGATTATTTCAAGGGTGTAAATGGAGATTTGATCCATCTTGTGACTTGTTAACCTCTCTTTCTCATAGGATGGATCCTATGTAACATTAAATTAATTTTATTGACCATATTTATATGTAGGAAGGTTAACAAATGGGTTGATTACCAAATTTGGCAAAGAAGATGTGTGGGAATGATACATTGAATGAGGGTTTCCAGAATTACTAGTCAAGAGAAAGTATGGTTTAGGGATCAAATAATGTCATGAGAAACTAATATTTTGGGAAACTATAGATATTTAAAGTACCTAAAAAAATTCCTCTTTCCAAAAAAATTAGTTTGGACATCTTCAAGGTCTACCAAAGAGATTTACATAAATTGTTCTTGAAAAGACTAAATATGGGTAGTCACTTTAGCCTATTTGTGAAAGTTGTTTCGAAAGAAGAATAGTTGATTTGTATATATGTTATTATAATTCCAAAAGGTTATATGAATACCTAAATAAAAATAAAGAGATGAAGTACACTTAAATATCCTAATCATTCAATGACTGCTACAATAGAAGAGGTAGGGGGATTGATCTAAGAGTTCTTAATGGTTCTTTTGAGTTAAGACTAGAAATGCTCTCTTTTCCAAGCCTAGGTGACTTAGACCTCTTCAAAAAGAATCAGTCTCAAAATGTGACCTAAATCTTTTGTTCAACATACTAATATGTTTACAAAAAATAAATCTTGACGAATGACCCTTAATAATGATTTTATCTCATGCATAATCAAATAGAAAAATTGGTCCAAATAAATTGCAATGACCATACATAATATCCTTATATCATTAGTTTCATAGAATTTGAAAACATAATTCAGACATTTAAAAATATCAATTATACAAAATATTTCTAGGAGCACAACAAATATATGAATTAGAATCTTTGAAATAAAATAGTATAAGATCAAAAGATACAAGACTTGTTACGAAAAATTGCCTATGGTCACATGGGCACTGATAAAACCACCTCCATGAATGCTCTCAATTGTTGTTCCAACATTTAGAGGCAATATATATTTTTCTAGGATATAATACATATTCGCTAGTATCTAAAACAACAGCATTAGCTTTTGTTTTGAATTTGATGGGATTAAGAAGAATATCCAATGCCAAGATCCATATCTATCATCAATAGTTGATTTGCTTTAGAAATAATATAAATTATATAAAAAAGAGACTAACATTCTAAATTAGCATCATTAACTTATCTCTCATAAATTTCAAATAGGAAAAGAATGGAAAAGATGACAACTAAAATCAATATGATGTTTTATTAAGGCTCAACTAAATAGTCTTGAGTCAATCTCTATCAAACCCATATTTCAATAATAGACCATCTCATACACAATATTGGTATATTTCAAATAGAAAATGCATGTCAACAAGAATATTTTTAGAAAACAACAAAGGAAGTTTATCTTGCTACTTTTCAATGATATTATCATATATAGAATTACTTGGGGGAGCACCTAGGACTTGGAGATGAAGTGCTAGAGTACTTGACTAACAATCCACATTTAGAAAGCTACACAAGTGTGAATTGGGAGAAAATTGTATTAATATGGGAGATAAGATCAGTGCTCAAGGCATCAATTTTGATGAAGAAAAGGTTGAAGCCATGAGGAGTTGGCCAAAACCAAAGATCTTCACATTACTAAGGGTATTTTTGGGACTTTTTAGCTATTATTTAATATTTTTAACGTATTTCAAAGTCAACAAAACCATTAAATGAATTAAAGAAGAAAGGTGTTTTTTCTTGGAATAAAAATGCACAACTTTTTAAAAACTATGGTTAGTTGTGAGACTTTATTCAATCCTATCAATATGGGACTTTTCATTTCCATTTGAGTTAGAATATGATGTTTTTGGGGAAGGCTTTGGAGTTGTACCAATGGAAGAAAAATATCCTATAGCCATTGAAAGTGGAAAACTACAAGAAAATAAGAGAATTTATTCCACTAATGACAATAAGATTCTAGCCATCATGGGTGTCTTGCCTAAATTCTCACAATACCTAGTTTATGGGAGATTTATAGTAAAAACCAATTACAATAGTATCAAGATTTTTTCCAAATGAAAATAATTTAATTGATAAACAAAAGAAATGGTTAAGTAAAATAGTAGCCTATGACTATAATATTGAATAAATGAAGGGGAAGAACAATGTTGTAGTAGATTCCCTTTTATGATAAACCCAACTATACTCCAAGAGGGGCATCTCCACAGACAAGAAGAATGTCATTATTACCAAGTACACCAGGGATCTAGATGCCAATGGAATCCTAGAAGGGAACTACTCAAATTAAAAATACAAGGTAGTTGAAGAGACTACCCTACACAAGAATAGAGTATTCATTTTTCCAAGCTCAAAAATGAAGAACAAGACCATTAGAGAATACCACGATAATCCTTAGTGGGAAATTTGAGGTTATAAAACTTCAAGAAAATAAGAGAAAGATACTCTTGGAATGGACTCAGGGAAAATGTCCTTACAAATTCTAGAACATATAACTTGCCAAGGGAACAAATAAAAATAAACCTTTCTATTTATGGGAAGACTTTATAGAGGGAAAAAATTAAGTGTGTTATGTGAAGATCATCATACAAACACAAGGATGGAAGAGTCGTGATTGTTTTGAAAGGACACCACTCTTGTAAATGATGTCTATATTCATAAGAAATGTAATGTATAAAATGTGATATAATAAATATAACACCAACCAGAAAACAAGATACTTTTACTTCACATATATCAATAACTAGTCAAATTAAGAATTTATTAATAAGAGTTTGATCAGGCCTTCAAACTTATTCATTTAACCCACACATTAATTTGTGATTTCACACTTTTATAATTTATTGGATTTAATGGACATATATAGAATTATATTACCTTGCAAGTAAAAATCCAAGGAGGATGGTACTATAATTGCATTGCATCCTCTATAGCCACATACAATATCTATTACAGATAAAGTATGAGAAAAAAAAATTTAGAGGTTGAAAGTGATTTTCAGCTTGCAAAGCCATTTCTTCATCTAAAGCTTTACATTACGGGACAAAAATATATGTCAAGAAGCAAAAAAGGAGCCATGTTCACCAAATGTAGAAAGAATAAAGAGATCAATAATTTATCAACTATAGTAATAATATAAAAAATATATCATATCATACATTAGAAGTATCCACACTATAAGAAATCAATCTTCAGCTCCAAAAACTATAAGAGATTTATCATCAAGTGCTAAAAAAATAATAAGTTATCTCTAATGAACTAGTGGTATCAATGGTGGAGAAGAAAATATTAAAGGTTAAGGAATATATTGATATAGGATGATGATTGGTGTGTGTTCTTTCTAAAAAATACAATCATTTGGGAGCAATATTAGTTTAATCAGGTATCTTGACTTAGGCATATATGAGAAGTTTAAGAGTATGACCTGTAACAATTCACTTGAGTAGATGATTTGGGTGAAGACAAGTTTTAAATATACATTGGATGTCTTAGGGATGATATTTAACTTGAAAATTTTACAACTTGTAGATATTTTAGATGTCATTAACAAGACATGTCATACTAAGGTCAGGAACAAGAAGCATTTAGATTTTCCCCCATTACTTGTGATAACAAAAAATTCCTATAATATGACCTATGTGATCTCCTACGACTTGGATGAAAAAGGGATAGGGAATTTTGTTTGATGTAATAAGAAATAGTTTATGGGCCACTGATGTACACATTTCCATGATTTCTTGATTTGTGAACTCTAAATTTTATGACCTTGCAACTTTCAATTATGTTATCTTGTTGATGTATATTTTTATCTTGTTGATCTTTTAAGTTCTATGTTATGTTTAAGATATTATTATTTTCATTGATATCACTTGACTAGCCAAGTTTCCTCTTTTTAAGCAATTTGATTCTAGTCATATGTGGATGATATTGGTATAGGGTATGTTAGGTCTTGTCTATGTTACTATAGCTTTAAAAAATATTTTTCTTATATATGTGTGTCATTTTGGTGATATGAAATAAATGAAAATCACTAAGTTCTTAATAATATTACTTTTTTTGAATAATGTATATTTCTACTTTCACAATGCTTGTTTAAGTAGTTAATTTTACTGGTTTAAATCTGCACTCTTCTTTTTAAAGAATGTACAGGGTAAATTGATAAGATGTGCTTCTTCAATGTTAAACTACTATATTTCTCCATAAATAATAAAAACTTAATAAATATTTGATCTCTATTCTTCATTGAATTAGTTGTGTATAAGAAACATGAACACATATTTCTCTATTCTTAATGTCAATGAACGTGGGGTTTTATGGAGACCTATGCTTCTATATGGAATTAGGTAGCAATGCCCATTTCTTAATGGGATGTCTTTAAATACTACAATAGTCAAATGGAAATATCATCAATTTATATCCTTTTTTGTGTTGCCTAGTGTCAAACATGCATGCAATGAGAACCATGTCTGTAGCGAGAAGAAAATAAAAGATGTACATCCCTCAATTTTTTAGAGTATAGGAGGATGAAGAGTAAAAGTCAATGGATTCTAGTTGATGGTGAGGATGATACAAATCTATACCCTCTAGATTGTGTTAAAGAAAGGAAGGGTGTAGAATTGAATGAAATGTGTATAGTTAGATAAATAGGATATAATGAGAGATATTTTTATTTTATTGGTTTATCCAAGACATATGATAGTGATGAATTTAACCAATGCTTGTAGAAATTCATATAAGATATACATTTTTTACTAAATCAATAAAATCATAATTTAAATTGAAGTGATGATTTAAACCAACCTATAACTCTAGAAGTAACACCAAATAATTAATGTATAAGAAGTTAAAAATGGAAACCTGAGATTGAATGTATTTTTTAAATAGATTGTAATCCCAAATTTGAAGAAAATGTGAAGATAAATCAAATCCGCACCCATGAATCAAAGAAAATAAAAAATGTGTGATCATGAATTAAAGAAACATTAATATAATGAAATAATGAAGTTGGGATAGGTTTCTTACCATTGTTGATATTCTTTGTTGCCAATATTTACAGGGCATGGGCCTTTTACTTTTCTTCTATCTCAATACGATTGAAATTCTCTACTGCCAATATTTCCCTAGATGCCTTCTACCTTGCCGCACATAGGTTACCAAAATTTCTAATATTTTCCTTCTACTTTGTTACATGTAGGCTGATAATATTTATAATAATTTTTTTCCACACATGTATGCTCCTAATATTTTCAATATTGTCGCCAATCTTTTTCCATACACACCCAAAAGGCAATATCAATTTTTCATAGGTGCTAATTAAAAACAATTCTATTTCATTTATTAATTAATTCAATATAAATTTTAATTAATCATTAATTCATAAAATTCTACTTTATTTCATTTCTTAATTAATTTTTTTTTAAATGTAATTAATTTATTTTTATTTTTTCACTGATTAATAATTAAAGTAAATTAAATATTTAAGGTCATGCATAAAACTTATCATATTTATTTTATTTTTAATTTATAATATAAGAGAAGTAACTTAATTTCAATTTATAATTTTATAATAATTAAAAGTATTTAAGAAAAAATGTGATTTTTCCCTAAACATCTTAAGGTTTTGAAATGCTTTAGAAAACTTCACCCTTTGCAACTACAAATATGTCAAACCTCTATAATACTAATTATTGATAATGATGTTATGTAAGAGGCTTTAACTACATGCCTCATAGGATCAAAAAAGATCACTAGATTCATCCTCTAATAACAAACTCCTCTCAGCAAAAACCTAGGTCCATCAATAGATCAGTCAACACACAAAACAAACAAGCATTTGTTTTTCAAGTAAAATGTTATAGAAAATACAAAAGATAAAGGAAGACAACAATTTGACCTTTCTTTTAAAATAAGATCATCTAGAAGTAATTAGTAGTGACTCCTTTCATTTCCAAATGAGGTTGCATCTCTTAAAATGGTGAATAAAATCTCCCAATTCATTTAACAAAGTGTTTTGTATCCCAGAAGATGCAAAGTGAAACTATGATTAGTATAAGAAAGAGAAGATTCAAGGGCCATGAATGAGTTATGGGAAATAAAATCAACCTAATTCATTTATAAATAAACCTTTAAAAAAGTGTAAGAGAGGAAGTCACTTATTTAGTCATTTATTTGGTAGTTTATTTATTTATTTTTCTTAGGTGACTAACTATCCAATCACTTATTTAGTCATTTCTATTTGGTTGATCTTGTGATTTTACCAAGTGATCAAACTAGTCACTTATTTAGTCACCTATAGTTATAAATTGTAAATAAATAGTGGAATGCGATCAATTATAGTCATGCGACTAAAACTAAAAGTTTTAGTCACGTAGTTACATATTTTCCAAAATGTACTAGTGATAGTAGTTCTCAACCCTGATTGGACTACACAAACTAGTATGAACTAACTCTAGAATATCATTATTTGAATGTTGTTTTCTTAAAAAACTAGGTTTACTCATCTTACCAAGTTGACATCTCTTGCATACAACATTCTCAAGTTTATTTAGATTTAGTAATCCTCTCACTTTCTTCTTTCTACCTACTTTGAGCATATTCTCAATATTGACATGACGTAGTCTCTAGTTGTGGCATAACCACACATCTTCAACTTTTTTCAAAAAATATGTACTAATAGTATGATCTAGATAGAATAGATTACATCTTTTTTTCTCTCCAGTTTTAATTAGATTTCCATAGTCATCATAGATCTAACTTTTCTATTCTAAAATTATATCCTGTGACCTGTATTATTCAACTGTGCAATACTCAACAAATTATACATTACTCCTTATGTTGGTGCTCAAAATTGTAGCCTAAATTTTGAGCACTGTTGAGAAAATCAAGCCCTATGAATGCTTTTAAACGAGATTGTACCCAGATGTACCTTTGAGGCCTAAGAGGTGTTCAATGCTTCTAGCACCTTCCATTTAGTGCATCTACATGTTTCATGATGTTAAAATGATGTTCCAAGCAATTTCGTAAAGTCCTGTTTTGAACTAGTGTCAATTCTGCATTTTCACCTAAGTGTCAAACAATGACAGGAGGCCATGTTTACAATTGAATATCTCGCATCTAGTAATGTGTCATGACTTGCTGATTTGAGAGTGTCTAGTATCCATCCCTAAGAGCCTATGTTTCATATTTTGAGTCATTTCAAGCCTGTTTGACTAGGTTTTGAATCCCTCAAAGTTGGTCATTTGTTGTTGTCATGCTGATACACATTGCATACATTTCTAGGAAGCCCTATTTGACACACTATAATTTTCACCCAGTTGACCAAAATGCTAAAATTCCTTTTGTGTTGCATTGTAGATGTCAGATACTTGTCATGTTTCAAGTTTCAACTTATGACGAGTCCGTCTGATCAATTTTCAAATGTGATTCCAAACGCAATTTCTATCATTTTACTGGTGTCATAAAGTGCAGATTGATTGGAACCCTTGTTCTTGATATTATAACTTGAGATCCATGATTGATAAGATTGAATGGATTGTACCACTATGCTTTCCTCTGAAAATACTTCAAGTATGCCAAGTTTCAAGTCTTGACTAATCCATCTGCACACTTTTCTAGGTCAATTCCATTTGCAAAAAATGCTTTTCTGTCAAATGTTTCTATTTTGCAAAATCCAAGTAGCCCACTTTGACCGCTCGTCATTTGCGTCTAGTTATTCGTCATGAGCCCAAATCATATATTCATAATCTCCTCATGATAGAGAATCGATGCCCTAGTTTTCGTTTTCCCACGTGTCAGTTTACCCAATTTTTGAAGCCAAATCTGAACTTGGTTTGTTGATTTTTGACATGTTTTCTTGCAAGTAGTTATGAGAGGTCAACTTTGACAGTGAATATCTTTTGACCCCAAATTTGTCATGAGACAAGATTCGACAGGATGCAAGTATGCATAATAGAGATTCAGTGTGCCAATTTTCAGAGCCCGATCAGGTATTTGGATCAAATTTTAAAGCCAGTCAAGAGACCTCCTGGCACAAAAGTGACAATTTGCAGAAAATGATAAAATGAGATTTTAATGATGAATTAATGACCAAAATCAATTCCAGTGGATATTAAAAGGTTAATAGGCCAGTTTTACAATTCAATCATCCGAAAATGAAAATGTTTTAGTCGGACCCACTTTGGGGTCCAACTGACAGTTAGTAAGCTGATAAGGTATTTAGGATGGTTCAACTATTAATGCTTCGGGACCTTGGTAGTTGATGAAATATGGACATTTTTGGACAATGTCTTCAGTTAAATACAGGTGGTTCTATTTGTGTATAAGAGAGAATTTTCTTGAAACATAGGTATGGTTAGACCTTCATTGTTTAAGTAACTTTCTTTAATAAGGGAGATTTCCACAAGATATTTCCAACCAGGTGGTTAAGTGTTGGTTAAATGTTGGTTCCTGTGAGCAATTTATTCTTTTTAAGGGAAGTTACTAGTCTTTTATTAAAGTTACTTCTAGGAGTTCTTGTTAAAGATATCAAGAAGAGAGGCATGTGACATTAGAGACTCTTTTGCATGATGAAGAAAGATACTAAGAAATTGTCCACGATGTTCCTTCAATGCAATCAATGAATCATTTAATTGCTAGAAGCAAAGAGGAAGTGGAACTATTTGACCAGATGGATGAGGAGTTGAATTGGCCATGTGAGATAACGAGACACCATCAAGTTCCAAAGTGGCTTCATGTGGTTTCTTTAGAAGCAAGTGTTGTTGTTAATTCTATATCCAAGTAGGAAATGAAGAGAGGAGTGGTGTTCCAAATTGGTACTATGGAAGAGGAGGGTGGATTATGTGCTATGCATCATGTCCCTGAAAAGAAACTGGGGAACATGAAAAAAAATCCAAGCAAAAGACCTCCTAGGTCCAAATCAAATAGCAAAAAGAAGTTGCCTCATAAACATTGAGAATATTGCAATTGTCAATAATGGAAGGTGGCAGACTTGGTGGAAGCTATTACAAAATAGAGTAACACCTATAGCAGGAGGGAGCCACCATGAAAAAGAGTAATCCCACGCTATCAAGAAGACAATAAAGGCAACAGTAGATTTGGATGAGCAGCTCACACATTAAAGACAAAACCAACAGTCAAGGAATCTTATGCCAATCAAAGACATTGACCATGCAAAGAAGAGAATTCAAAGAAGAGGCAGCGTTAAGGAAGAGCATGCAGCCATAAAAGGAAAAGAGGTCTACACTATAGAGAAGGCAGAACCTAGAGTATAGATAAGTTGTGGCAAGGAAAAAAGGCATCATGAGCAGCAAAAAAGAAAGTTGCAAATGTCAAAAATAAATAGTCAATGCATTGAAAAATCCCATCCACGCCTTATTCAAAAGAGCACATACATTTGAAGCATCAAAACAGGGGAGCAACATACCAAAAATGAAAACATAAAAGAAGCCGCCTAGAGCCAATTCCTAGTGTAGTGGCAGTCAACATGAAGTCTCCATGCCAGTTAAAATGAGGCATCTCCACTCATAAAAATAAACCCTCAGCACAGTGTAAAGAGGATCTGCACTAACCAAGCATGCCACGGGTAGGAATAGGTTGTGTTTTTAAGAACAGAAAGATAGCCCACCCTTAAAAGAGAGCATTCTTGATTTAAAAAAAATGTCAGTGCTAAAAGAAACAGCATCACGCAAGCTTTTGGGAGGAGTTCCACATTGAAGGTCAAAGGCAGGGATATCAGAGAAAGGTCATAGCAAGGCATGAAAAATCCATCCATGCAATTGAAGGAGGTTTTTCTCACCATTTGTGAAAGAGAGAGGTGTATGCATTAACCGCAGTTGAAGAGGAGTTTACAAAGTAGATAGTATGAAAGCAAAGCCATAGCATAAAGTAAAGAACACAAGCTGTGAGCACTAGAAAAATGCAGTCAAAGCCATTGTAGCAGAGGAACATAGCACCAAAAGAGTTGCGGACCCTGTGTTTGAAAAAAGCACATTCTAAAGGGATTAAAATGATATTCTCATTATCCCACATTGGCTGGGGAATGGGAGTTTCAAGTCTTTAAATACAAACCATTTCTAACATATTGTAACAAAGAAATAAGGCTTTCAAAAAAGTTATAGGTTTTGTTGTGGGTCCCCACCTGTGCACCAGTGGATGCCAGCTAGGAGATGACATCACAACTTTTAAATGAAATTGCACATGAGATGAGGTGGTGAACGAGGCTTAGATTTCAACACATGGTAGATCCAACGAATCCCACAAATTTGCAAAATGAAAGTGATCAAGGTTTAAATAATGTCGGATTACAGAAATGTGACAAGTGACTGTGGGTCCCTGTGCATGATGACATGGCAATCGACAATGAATCTTAACCAAATGTTTCAAATCGTGCCATGTGGATAGATCAACAACTCGCACATCCCTAAAAGATGGAGGTGCTTGATGGTTAAGCGATGCGGGTAAGTGAGCTACTGACACATGTTAGTGGGTCTCGCTTAGATGGTGATGTGGTGGATGATGTGGCAACCAGGCAGGCCAATCACTAAGTGCCACGTGGCATTTTTGGTCAACCTAGTTTGACCTAAGGTCCAAATGCAAAGGAAAATTCAGATGTCTTAAAGGATAATATTTTAATTATTCTTTGAAAATGAATGCACGTGGGTTTTTAAATTTCAAAAAGGCATTTATTTTTAAAGCCAGACTTTAGAACTTTTTCAATTTTTGAAAATTTAAAATTTAAAATTTACAGACAAAGAAGTCATAGCAGGGGGTATTTTTCAAATCAACTTTTTGGGGGTTTTCGAAAGGCTAGATATGCGATATTATATATTGCCAGAATTGAGAGAAGACAATTTTTCCAATTCTAGAGTTCATTTTTGCACAGGAAGCAATCTCTTTGAGCTATAAGAGGTTTTCTATCAAATTCCTACCTTGCAACCAATTTTAGGTATCAAAGTTCAATTTTGATTTTTAGCAAGGTAATGACTTGAATAGGCATAAAAGATGGTAAAAATGCAGTTTGGGTCAAATTCTGATCAGATTCACTTAGTAAAAACTCAAAATTACACCAACATTTTCATAAGGAAAATCAGATATTTTGGCAAAAAAAAGGATTTCATCATATTTTGCAAATCAATTATAGTGTAATGATGAAACAAAATCAAATCAGATGGGTAGAGAGAGGAAAGAGGTTTTGCAACTGAACAAAATTGAATTTCAAGTGGACACATGTCATGTTTTGATCAAATCTAGGAGTCAACTCTTCTCCTATATCTTTCTTTTCTTTCTCATTTGTGGGGGTTGGTAGTTTTCTCTGGGTAATACTAGCAGGGTTCCAGTTCTACTGTTGAAACTAGGTTGTTGATGGTTTTTCTTCCTGTCTATTGAGCTGAGCTCTAGCAGTGAAGGCCACACACCTATTTATGTGCAGATTATCAATTCATGTCATGTATTGTTTTCTAAGATATAGGAATTTGATGCTAGATTATGTGACATATCTTGAGCTTCATTTAGCTTTACCATTCTAATGTATTCAGTCTTTCCATGGATGAATACAAAAGGGGATTTACATGAATTATCTGAGTTCTCATATTCTATCTCCTAATTCTTCATATGTCATTAACTTTGTGATTAAATGGATAAGGTTCATTTGATTTAAGGCAGCTTGGATGAGTTGTGTATCAGATCTATTGTTGCTTATAACTCAAGGAGTTAGGTAAATGCTTCAATGTTCTGATAGGGTTTCGGGGTGTATGAAGGGGATATTTCGTAAGAATGGGATTTGGGGATTTTAGTTGATAAACTTAATTGTAATGCAAGCAAGTTAGGTCATCTTGCTCGTAATGAATCAATGTTTCAATGGATAAGGAATTGATCACTAAACCAGATGCAAGATGATATGAATGTCATTTGCACAAAATCATTTTTAATCAAAATCAGTTCAGTTTTTCATGTTTTGTAGTGGGCTATAATGTATTAACCCTCACTCAACTTATGAATTTCATATATTTGCACCTAGCTACTATTGATATGTGTCATTTGATGAGTAATTAGGAGATATAAGGGGTTTCATCTACAAAAAATAGATTCAGGGATATGTTTTGCACTGGTATGATATCAATTGAATCTGAGGTATACCCGCCTAGGTCTAGTAAAGCCTAAAGTGAAGAAGGAGTTATGCCTTATAGTTGGCCCAAGACTGCATTCAAGTGCATCCATCATAGCAATTTTCTATCCTTAGATAAATTTGTCTGGTTTCTTGGTCATTTTCAAAATTGGTAAATCAGGAGCCAACAAAATGGTGACTCTACTGGGGAGGTGTGTTGAGATTCATGATATACAAACCTTGAAAATTTAAGGGGATTCAACACAATAGAAGGAATGACATGGAGAAAGTTTTCATACAGTAGTAAGTTGATGTGTTCAGTCCATTTCCTTACTATATTTTCATGTTCCCCAATAATCTTTATTCTCTTATAGTAGTAGTTCTTGAGTTGGATGTAAATTGAGCTAAGAAATGAGTGTACCTTCAATTAGTTCAATTTTGTGAGTTGTTGTTGTAAAAATCAGAGTCTAGAATCTAAAAATGAAGAGTATTTTGTTCTCTTTTCAAAATGTTTGAGGATCTACAATTTTATTTCATGTTGAAAGTCTGGTTTAGAATTAGATCAGTAATAATTTGTGTTTCAAAATATTTTCTCACAATTGTGGGTGGTGACTCTATCTCTACAACCAGTGGCATTTAATTGTGTGTATATTTTATTGAGGGCTTTCAGCACATTGTCGAGCAGATCTAAAGTTGTTAAAAAAATTTATTTGAAAAAAGAAGTGTAGTTTTGATCTGATGGTGTTGAAGAAGTTGTGTTTCAACTTTTTTTAGAGATTTCAAATTTGAGATAAATTTGAAGAGGCTTCTTCTATCTATTGTTGTTTCAAATTAGTTTGTAATTATGTTCAAATCTAATTCAATTCATGTCTCACTTAGCGTGAGTGGTGACTTGAAGTTAATCTTTATACCAATGTAGTATTATACATGAATTATGGTTAGTTGTTGTAGGAGAAGAATAGATCTAAAAGGTTGAGACATTTAATGGTTGCAAGATTTGTGGTGTGTTGATTCAAAAGGTTCAATATGTAAGGAAACTCAGGTGCAAAAATAGCTTCCTACACTAATCTCATAAGGAAAGTATGATGCAAATCCTATTAAAATCTTCTACACTTACAGATTCAATATCATGTAAACAAAAATATTGTAGCCAAACATGCATACAGAAAATAGACAGAGAAAGGAACACATAACACAAGGATTTTCTAGTGGGGAAAAACCTTTTGGTAAAACAACCCCACCCCTTCAGAACTTGCACAATGTATTATCTTCAACACGAGGTTACAATACACTTGCAATGCAAGTTCAACATCAAGAACAGAAGACTCTAGTAGCTATTCACAATACCAACAATACACCTTTTTCGCATTGCATCTCTTTGCAACCCTAAAAATGCTTATAACATGCGCTTCACTTTAGGGGTACTCCCAAAAGGTAAACCGTATTAGGCTTTTACCATTCTCTGAGAAAATAAGAACCCCAAACCCCACTATTGAGGTAGAGTGTACAGTACTCAAATATCTTAGTTGCCACATGTCTTGACCTGTCATTGAATCTTCCTAACATAGCTCTTACATGTCATAGGAATCCATCATAACCGTTTTAGTAATGATCTCCTTACACACAATTCAAGATGTCGACACATCAACATTATTTGCAAGAAATACATTTTACAAATAATAAGAATAGAAATTATACAAGGTTGAGACACCTTATTCCTAACATTCTCCCACTTGTTGAACACCTTATAAGAGCAACAGGAACATAACAGGAACTAACCGCTATAGGCCGAAAGGCCCATAGACTTCGAACACCATCTAAAATTCTCAGTGCCCACTGGTTTCATTAATGCATCTACAACATTCTTCATAGTATCTACCTTTTCCAAATTTACCTTTCCATCTTCCACCATATCTCTCACAAAGTGATACTGCACATCAATGTGCTTCGTTCTGGCATGGAAAGTTGGATTCTTTGCAAGGCAAATAGCACTCTGACTGTCACACCAAATAGTAATTTGTTCTGCATCAACACCAACATTAGAACACAATCTCTTACACCAAATGGCTTCCTTACAAGCATGAGTAGCAGCCATGTACTCAGCTCCTATAGTGGATAAAGCAACCACAAGTTGTCGCTTTCTCATCCAACTGATGGCACAACCAAACATAGTGAACACATAAGCACTGGTGGATCTCCTGCAGTCAATATCACCTGCCCAATCTAAATCCACAAACCCATGAATACAAATTGAATGTGGAGATCCAGAAGAGTTACCATGATAACATATGGAGTAATCCGATGTACCCCTCAAATATCTGAATACTCACTTAACTGCATCCCAATGTATCTATCCAAGATTAGCCATAAATTGACTCAGGACTCCCACTGCTTGGGCAATGTCTAGTCTAGTACAGACCATAGCATACATAAGACTACCAACTGTACTAGCATAAGGTACTCTACTCATGTCCTCCACCTGACTAGGAGATTTTGGACAATCATCTACAGATAACTTTGTTCCCACAAGAATAGGAACACATAGTGGTCTACAATCTACCATGCTGAACCTGTCCAACATAGACTTCACATACTTACTCTAACTCAACCAAAGTTTTTTGTTAGACCTGTCTCTACTGATTTCCATACCCAAGATGTACCTAGCTGCCCCAAGATCTTTCATCTCAAACTGTGTTGACAACTGAGATTTAAAATCAAAAATCATACCCTTACCCTTCCCAAATAGCAACATATCATCAAAATATAATGCAACAATAAGAAGGCAATCATTTTCAATTCTAAAATAAACACAATGATCTGATTTCAATCTTACAAATCCAATTGACAACACAAAGGCATCAAACTTAAGGTACCACATCCTAGGAGATTTCTTCAAACCATATAGAGATTTCTTTAATCTGCAAACTAAGGATTCTTTACCTTTAACAATGTAGTGCTCAGGTTGTGACATATAAATCTCTTCCTCCAAATCAGCATGAAGGAAAGTTGTTTTCACATCCATATGTTCTATCTCTAAATCATATGATGCAGAAAGAGATAACAAAAATCTAATGGATGTCAACTTTGCAACAGGAGAGAATATTTCACCATAATCTATTCCCTCTACCTGTGAATACCCCTTTGCAACCAATCTAGCTTTGTACCTTTCAACACTACTATTTGCACAAAATCTCTTCTTGAACACCCATCTACAACCAACAAATTTTCTCCCTTTAGGAAAAGGTACAAGGTACCATTTTTTTTTTTTTTAATGAAGCCATCTCATCATCCATAGCCTCAATCTAGGAACCTGCATCTTCCATGTCCAAAGCCTCTTTCACAGATCTAGGCTCATTAGTGTTAGTAATCAAAGAAAAAGAACAACTAGAATCTGACATAGAATAACCAAACCTTTATGGTTGCTTTCTTTCTCTCATGGATCTCCTCAAGGGTTGAGGTTGAGGTTTTTCTTCCTCTTCTTCTGAACTATCAGAGCTGCAAGAGCTCTCCTCATCATTAGACCCAACATTGTCTCTCTGTTTAGTCTTCTCAAGGGTAGGAGGCAACTGAACAACATCTTTTTCCTTTTCTTTTTCATCTAGTTGTAGCACAATAGGAGAAGATGTTAGCTCTCTAAAAATAACATTTCTACTATACAACACCTTACTAGTCATAGGATCCCAAAGCTTGTATCCTTTCACACCAGCACTGTACCTGATGAAAATACATTTAACAGCTTTGTTTTCCAACTTAGATCTTTTCTCCATTGGAACATGTGCATAAGCTTCACAACCAAAAACACGAAGATGTCTAATTGAAGGCTTCTTACTAGACCACACCTCCATCGATGTCTTACCAACAAGGGTTGATGTAGGAGATCTGTTAACCAGATAGCAAGTAGTGGCCATAGCTTCAGCCCAAAACCTTTGTTCTAAACCAGCTCCACCAAGCATACTCCTAGCCTTCTCCATCAGTGTCCTATTCATTCTCTCTGCAACTCCATTTTGTTGTGGAGTATACAGAATTGTCTTATGTGTCTCGATACCTTTTTCTTTACAGAACTGTTCAAACTCTGCTGAGCAAAGCTCACCACCATTGTCAGTTCTCACACACTTAATCTTCTTACTAGTTTGATTCTCTACAAGGGCTTTAAATTCCTTGAATCAACTAAAGACTTGTGTCTTACTTTTAAGGAAATAAATCCATGTCCTTCTACTGTAATCATCTATGAAAGATTAAAAAAATAAAGACTTGGAGATTGAAGGAACTTTTACAGGACCAAATACATCAGAATGAATAAGATCCAAAACATCAGAAGATTTGTGAGAACTAGAGTAAAACTGAACATGATTTTGTTTACCATATACACAGTGTTCACAGAAGTTGAACTCGAGATTCCAATCATTTAACCCCTCAACAAGATTTTTATTTTTTAGGGTTCTGAGACCCTTCTCACCAATGTGGCCAAATCTCATATGCCACAACATTGTCTTTTCTACAGGAAGCTTTCCTTCCAAAGTGTTTGCACCCTTAGGTATACTTGTTGCACTACCATCAGAACCACTAACCACAGTCTTCTTTACTGCTCGTTCAGATGGTGGGGATGAAGTGATAGCTACTCTCTTCTTTGAAATAGAAGAACTATTACACTGAGAAATGTGTGCATCAAGCTGAAACAAAGTACCTCTCCTAGTACCCTTAGCAAGCACCATAGCTCGTCTCATCATCTTACATCCATCTTTAGAAAAAAGAACTTGTACACCTACATCATTTAGTATATTTATAGATAATAGGTTTTGTGCCAAACTTGGAATGTGCATAACTCCATTGATTCCCTTTACTCATCCATCAATAAATTTGATAATGACCCTTCTGTGTCCAACTATCTTTAGGTGAGAATCATCACCCAAGTACACCTTTCCACCATTGAACTCTTCATATCTTAAGAACTAGTTTCGATGAGAGGTCATGTGAAAAGATGCACCCAAGTCAACCAACCACACATCATTAGATGCATGGGCTGCCAAAGCTATGATGAATGCATCACCATCTTCTTGAGATTTTTCAGAACTAGAATCTGAGGCTTTCTTCTTCTTCTTAGGCTCTTTACAGTCTTTACGAAAGTGCCCAGTCTTATAACAGTTCCAAAATTTTGCCTTGGACTTATTTGAAGTCTTTGACTTCCCATGAGATTTGGATCTACCCTTATTATCAGACTTATTGTCATTTTTCTTCCCTCTTTCCGTGGATCTCCCACAAACAACAAGGGTTTCTTTTTTTGAAATAGAAACCTTTCTCTGCATCTCCTCTGATAGCAGTGAAGACACCACATCATCCATTTTGAAGGTGACTAATGTGCTTCTGAGAGCCATCACAAGATGGTCCCATGAATCTGGTAAAGAACACAAAAGTGTGTAGCAACGATCCTCCTCCTCTAACTTGACACCAGCTAATGTCAACTATGCAGCTAGCAGATTAAATGCATTTAAATGATCTGTTAAGGATCCACCTTCCTCCATTTGTAGAGAATACAACTTCTTCCTCAGGAACAACTTGTTCACCAAAGATTTGGTCTGATACACAGCCCCAAGTCTCTCCTACAAACTATATGTGATTTTCTCATCTAGAACATTTAGAAGGACTGCATTGGTTAAACAGAGTCTTATGAGACTCTTAGCTTTATGGTCTTTGATATCCCAATATTCTTGAGCTATAGTTACTGGTCTTGTAGCACTTGTAGTCACTTCGCATAGGTCACAATCTTCCAACATGTCTTCCATCTTGAGTTTCCACAACTCAAAATTAGTGCCATTAAATTTCTCCACCTCCATTCTTCCATATGATGAACTCACCATCTCAATCTACAAATAAGATTCAGGATGCTCTGCACAAGACTCCCACTCAACTTGAGATTAGCTCAAAAAACCCTACCCAACAACTAGGATTAAAAGTTGATCAAGCTCTGATACCACTTGTAAGGAAACTTAGGTGTGAAAACAGCTTCTACACTAATCTCATAAGGAAAGTATGATGCAAATCCTATTAAAATCTTCTACACTTAAAGATTCAATATCATGTAAACAACAATATTGCAGCCAAACATGCATATAGAAAATAGACAGAGAAAGGAACACATAACACAAGGATTTTTTGGTGGGGAAAAACCTTTCAGTAAAATAACCCCACCCCTTCAAAACCTACACAATGTATTATCTTCAACACGAGGTTACAATACACTTGCAATGCAAGTTCAACATCAACAATAGAAGACTCCAGTAGCTACTCACAGTACCAATAATACACCTTTTTCGCATCACATCTCTTTGCAACCCTAAAAATGCTTATAACATGCGCTTCACTTTAGGGCTACTCCCAAAAGGTAAACCATATTAGGGTTTTACCATTCTCTGAGAAAATATGAACCTTGAACTCCACTATTGGGGTAGAGTGTATAGTACTCAAATATCTTAGTTGCCACATGTCTTCACCTATCATTGAATCTTCCTAACATAGCTCTTATGTGTCATAGGAATCTGTCATAATCATTTTAGTCATGATCTCCTTACACACAATTCAAGATGTTGACACATTAACATTATTTGCAAGAAATACATTTTACAAATAATAAGAATAGGAATTATACAAGGTTGAGACACCTTATTCCTAACACAATAAGGATTTGATAAGATTTTGGGCGTATTGTTGGGAATGGTAGGAAAAGAACCTTCAGCCATCCAGATCTTGAGGTATTCTCATTTTCATGTATTTTCATTTCATGAAAATTGATTGTGAAAAGTGTATTCTCCATTTGGTGATCAGCACTATACATAGGAGAATTTGTTTTATGAGTTTTCATATTGTTGAATTTTGATTTTGAAAAGAATATGGTTGAGTATGAAAATTGGTAGAGAGAGAAAATGTTATTACAGTTTTAATATAGGCTTGTTGAGGTATATGTATAAGTCCTGTGATAAATTTTTTGAGAGATTAGGATTTCAAGATCCTGAAGATTGTAGCACTTTTTAGATTATGTTCTTTCTATAAGATCAAAATCAGGGCCTCTATTTAATGATTTCAGCACTAGAAGAAAGAGGTAGGAGTTTTTTTTAAGTTTATAAGATGGATTCTAAGTCTAGGTCTGAAAGTGACATGTCAACTCTTGAAAGTGTTGGTGCAAATATTGCTAGATTGAAAAGAAACATTCATGATAAGACTGTCTTAATGTTAAGAAGTACAATTGGTGATATTAAGGGTCTTAGTGGATTTCAAATTTACATGAAGTTCAAATTAGTAGTTGTGAATCTTGATGAGTTTTTCAGACCTAAGGAGTTTTCCTAGCCAGTGGTGGTTTTAGAATTTTTTATGCCACATTCAGTTGATTGGCCAGCCAAGTTAAGATTAGAAAAGATTTATGAAATCCAAGATTTTATCATGGAGGTTGAAAGTGTTTTGAAGGCTAATGAGTCTAATGTTAATGAATGCAATGAGTCCATTGAAGATGATACTAAATATGAAGAGTCTAAATTTTATGAATCAGAGGATATTAATCAATAATTTGATAATATGCATAATGTGGATTCATCTTTTTATGATGATGATTGTCAAGAAGAAGAAAAGTGTAACAGTAGTAATAGTCTTCCTTCTAGTAATAAGTGTGAATGTGTTAAGATATGGGTTGTTGAGGTATTGTCTAAAAAGGAAGATGTCTGGGATGATCATAGTTTTTTTTTTTCACACTCTATTACTAACAAGTCTTTTGTCACAAATTTTTCAAGCTATCCAAATAATGATCATAGCCAAGGAAAAGAAACAAGGCATTAAGTCTTGTTAAGTGTTGATGAGATTTCTGATTTGTTGGCTCACGATTTTGAAAGGTATACTAATATATCTAAGGATGCTTTTGTTTTGCCACATTTTAAAATTTCATATAGTGAAGTCAATTCCCCTAAATTTGATGTTGAAGAAGATTTAGTTTTAGAATATGCTTTTTCAAATTTTGGAGGTGTATGTGATGGTAATATGTACATCAATGCACATGATGACTTCTATATTGAAAATGAAGATGTAGGGATAAGGTCTATTGCTGGTTCATTGTCTTTTTGTTTTCATGAGGTTGAGATAAATTTAGATAGCTCATGTGTTGAAAAAAGTAATACTAATGAAATGGTTTATCATAGTGAGCTATTTGAGAAAGAATTTGATGCAGATCAGCATATGGTGAACATGCAATTTCATGATAATTCTTATGATTTGGGATCTAATCATTTGTTGGAATGTGAAGAAGATGTAGTGTATGTTCAATCTGATTTATGGAGTACTGATATTGCAAATGAGGGGAAATAAGATTTTTCATACTCTTCATATCTAGATGCACAAGGTGAGTTACAATTTGATCCATGTAACTCATTGAATGAAGTAGAATATCAAAAATTTGTGTTTCCGGTTAAAGTAATCCATGATTCAATCAGTGATGATCAGTTTTAGTTTGATGTCAGTTGTTATGATCATGCTGATTCATTTTTTCATAGTGAGCAGGATGAAGAAAGTATGTCTGATTTTTATACACACTATGAAGATGATGATAGTTTTATTTTTCCTAATGAGCTGATTCTAAATATTGATATGTTGGGTGAAACTAATGGGAATGATAATTTCATTTTACCTCAAGAGAATGTAAATGAAAATCAAGTATATGGCAAAGGTAAGGAGTTCTGAAACTTTTTAGTGGCCCGAGGCCATCGCTTGTACATAGTAGTATAGTTGTTTCCTGTTTTCAATAAAGTTGTTCGAGAGGAAGTTTTTGAAGTTCAGGTGTGTGGCCTACTTCTACTAGAGATATAAAATATTTTCATGCCCAAAATGGGCATGCATCCCCAGACAGAGCCATGGTTGGCGCTCAAAATTGTACGCCAAATTTTGAGCACTATTGAGAAAATCAAGTCCTATCAATGCTTTTAAATGAGATTGTACCTGGCTATACCTTTAAGGCCTAAGAGGTGTTCAATGCTTCTAACACATTCCATTTAGTGCATCTACATGTTCCATGAAGTTAAATTGATGTTTTGAGCCATTTCATAAAGTCTTGTTTTGAGCTACTGTCAATTCTGCATTTTCACCTAAGTGTCAAACAATGATAGAAGGCCATGTTTGCAATTGAATATCTTGCACCTAGTAATGTGTCATGACTTGCCACTTTGAGAGTGTCTAGTATCCATACCTAAGAGCCTATGTTTCATATTTTGAGTCATTTTGAGCCCGTTTGACTATGCTTTGAATCCCTCAAAGTTGATCATTTGTTGTTGTCATGCTAATACACATTGCATACATTTCTAGGAAGCCATGTTTGACACGCTATAATTTTGACCCAATTGACCAAAATGCTAAAATTCCTTTTGTGTTGCATTGTAGACATCAGAGACTTGTTATGTTTCAAGTTTTAACTTATGACGAATCTATCTAATCAATTTTCAAATGCGATTCTAAATGCAATTTCTATCTTTTTACTGGTGTCATAAAGTGCAGATTGATTGGAACCCCTGTTCGTGACATTATAACTTGAGATCTGTGATAGGTAAGATTGAATGGATTGTACCACTATGTTTTCCTCTAAAAATACTTCAAGTATGCCAAGTTTCAAATCTTGACTAATCCATCTACACACTTTTCCAGGTCAATTCCATTTGCAAAAAATGCTTTTTTGTCAAATTTTTCCAGTTTGCAAAATCCAAGTAGCCCACTTTGACTGCTCGCCATTTGCCCAGTTATTCGTCATGAGCCCAAATCGTAGATTCATAATCTTCTTGTGATAGAGAAATGATGCCCCATTTTTTGTTTTCCCACGTGTTAGTTTACCCAGTTTTTGAAGCCAAATCCAAACTCAGTTTGTTGTTTTTTGACATGTTTTCTTATAGGAAGTTTTGAGAGGTCAACTTTGACAGGAATATCTTTTGACCTCGAATTCTTCATGAGACGAGACTCGACAAGATCCAAGTATGCATAATAGAGATTCAGTGTGCCAATTTTCAAAGCTCGGTCAGGTGTTTCGATTAGTTTTTAAAGCCAGTCAATAGACCTCCTGGCACAAAACTAACAGTTTGCAAAAAATGATAAAATGAGATTTTAATGATCAATTAATGATCGAAATCAATTCCAATGGATATTAAAAGGTTAATAGACTAGTTTTACAATTCAGTCGTTTAAAAAAAAAAAAATTTAGCCGAACCCACTTTGAGGTCCAACTGAAAGTTAGTAAGCTAATAAGTTATTCAAGATGGTTCAAGTATTAATGCTTTGGGACCTTGGTAGTTGATGAAATATGGACAATTTTGGACAATGTCTTCAGTTAAATAGTGGCGATTCTATTTGTTTATAAGAGAGAATTTTCTTAAAATATAGGTATGGTTAGACCTTCATTGTTTAAGTAACTTACTTTTAGTAAGGGAGATTTCCACAAGATATTTCCAACCAGGTGGTTAAGTTTTGGTTAAATGTTAGTTCCTGTGAGCAATTTATTCTTTTTAATGGAAGTTACTGGTATTTTATTAAAGTTACTTCTAGGAGTTCTTGTTGAAGATATCAAGAAGAGAGGCATGTGACATTAGAGACTCTTTTGCATGATGAAGAAAGATACTAAGAAATTGTCCACGATGTTCCTTCAATACAAGAAGTGAATCATTTAATTGCTAGAAGCAAAGAGGAAGTAGAACTATTTGACCAAATGGATGAGGAGTTGAATTGGCCATGTCAGATAATGAGACACCATCAAGTTCAAAAGTGGCTTCATGTGGTTTCTTTAGAAGCAAGTGTTGCTGTTAATTCTATGACCAAGCAAGAAATGAAGAGAGGAGTGGTGTTGAAAATTGGTACTATGGAAGAGGAGGGTGGATTATGTGCTATGCATCTTGTCCTTGAAAAGAAATTGGGGAACATGAAAACAAATCCAAGCAAAAGACCTCCTAGTTCCAAATCAAATAGCAAAAAGTAATTGCCTTATAAACATCAAGAATATTGCAATTGTCAATAATGGAGGGCGGTAGACTTGGTGGAAGCCATTACAACACAGAGTAACACCTATAGTAGGAGGGAGCTGCCATGAAAAAGAGTAATCCTACGCTATCAAGAAGACAATAAAGGCAGCAGTAGATTTGGAGGAGCAGCTCACACATTAAAGACAGAACCAACACAGTCAAGGAATCTAATGCTAGTCAAAGACATTGACCATGCAAAGAAGAGAATTTGAAGCAGAGGCAGCGTTAAGGAAGAGCACGCACCTATAAAAGGAATAGAGGTCTATGCCATGGAGAAGGCAGAACCTAGAGTGCAGATAAGCCATGGCAAGGAAAAAAGGCATCATGAGCAGCAAAAAAGAAAGTCACAGATGTCAAGAAGAAATATTCAATGCGTTGAAAAAGCCCATCCATGCCTTGTTAAAAAGAGAACATACATTTGAAGCATCAAAATAGGGGAGCGACATACCAAAAATGAAAACATAAAAGAAGTCGCCTGGAGCCAATTCATAGCATAGTGGCAATCAACATGAAGTCTCCATGCCAGTTAAAATGAGGCATCTCCACTCATAAAAATAAACCCTCAGCACAGTGTAAAGAGGATCTGCACTAACCAAGCATGCCATGGGTAGGAATAGGTTGTGTTTTTAAGAACAGAAAGATAGCCCACCCTTAAAAGAGATCATGCCTGATAATAAAACAAAGTCAGTGCCAAAAGAAGCAACATCACGCAAGCTTTTGGGAGGAGGTCCACATTGAAGGTTAGAGGCAGGGATATCAAAGAAAGGTTGTAGCAAGGCATTAAAAATCCATCCATGCAATTGAAGGAGGTTGGTCTCACCATTTTTTAAAGAGAGAGGCCTATGCATTAACCACAGGTGAAGAGGAGTTTACACAGCGGATAGTATGAAAGCCAAGCCATAGCATAAAGTAAAGAACACAAGTGATGAGCACTAGAAAAAAGTAGTCAAAGCCATTGTAGCAAAGGAACATAGCACAAAAAGAGCCACAGACCCTGTGTTTGAAAAAAGCGCAGTCTAAAGGGAGAACAACGATACTCCCATTATCCCACATTGGCTAGGGAATGGGAGTGTTGAGTCTTTAAATACAAACCATTGCTACCAAAGAAATAAGGCTTTTGGAAAAGCTATAGGGTTTGTTGTGGGTCCCCACCCGTGCAAAAGTGGATGCCAACTAGGAGATGACATCACAACTTTTAAACAAAATTGCACATGAGATGAGGTGGCGACAGAGGCTCAGATTTCAACACATGGCAAATCCAACAAATCCTACAAATACACAAAATGAAAGTGATCAAGGTTTAAATAACAGAGGATTGCAAAAATGTGAGAAGTGGTGGTGGGTCCCTGTGCATGATTACGTGTCAATCAACAATGAATATGAACCAAATGCTTAAGATCACACCACATGGATAGATCAATGGCCTACGCATCCCCGCAAGATGGAGGTGCTCAATGGTTGAGCGATGTAGGTAAGCGAGCTACTAATATGTGTCAATATGTCCTACTTAGATTGTGATGTAGCAGATGATGTGGCAACCAATTGGGCCAATCACTGAGTGCCATGTGGCATGTCTGGTCAACCTAGTTTGACCTGAGGTCCAAATGCAAAGGAAAAGTCAGATGTGTTAAAGGATAATATTTTAATTATTCTTTGAAAATGAATGCACGTGGATTTTTAAACTTCAAAAAGGAATTTATTTCTAAAGCCAGACTTTAGAACTTTTTTAATTTTTGAAAATTTAAAATTTAAAAGTTGCAAACAAAGAAGTCATAGTAGGGGGTATTTTTCAAATTAACTTTCTGGGAGTTTTTGAGAGGCTAGATATGTGATATTATATATCACTGAAATCGAGAGAAGATGAACTTTCCAACTTTGGAGTTCATTTTTGTACAGGAAGCAGTCTCTTTGAGCTAGAAGAGGTTTTCTATTAGATTCCTAACTTGCAACCAATTTTAGGTATCAATGTACAATTTTGATTTTTAGCAAGGTAATGACCTGAATAGGATTAAAAGATAGTAAAAATGCAGTTTTGGTCTAATTCTAATCAAATTCACTCAGAAAAAACTCAAAATTACACCAACATTTTCATAAGGTAGATTAGATATTTTGGATAAAAAAAGGATTTCATCATTTAGCAAGAGATATTTTGCAAATCATTTATAGTGTAATGATGAAACAAAATTAGATTAGATGGGTAGAGAGAGGAAAGAAGTTTTGCAACTCAACAAGATTGAATTTCAAGTGGACACATGTCATGTTTTGATTAGATCCTGGAATCAACTCTTCTCCTATATCTTTCTTTTCTTTCTCATTTGTGGGGGTTGGCAGTTTGCTCTGGGTAATACTAGTAGGGTTCTAGTTCTACTATTGAAACTAGGGTTGTTGATGGTTTTGCTTCCTATCTATTGAGTTGAGCTCTAGTAGTGAAGGTCGCACACCTATTTATGTGTAGATTATTAGTTCATGTCATCTATTTTTTTTTGAGATATAGGAATTTGATGCTAGATTATGTGACATATCTTGAGCTTCATTTAGCTTTACCAGTCTAATGTATTCAATCTTTCCATG
This sequence comes from Cupressus sempervirens, assembly GCA_028749045.1. Classification (NCBI taxonomy): domain Eukaryota; kingdom Viridiplantae; phylum Streptophyta; class Pinopsida; order Cupressales; family Cupressaceae; genus Cupressus; species Cupressus sempervirens. Next base: position 463,264,815 of record CM053790.1, read on the forward strand.
GATGAATACAAAAGGGAATTTACATAAATTATCTAATTTCTCTTATTATGTCTCTTGATTCTTCATATGTCATTAACTTTGTGATTAAATGGATAAGGTTCATTTGATTTAAGGCAGCTTGCATGAGTTGTGTATCAGATCTGTTGTTGCTTCTAACTGAAGGATTTAGGTAAATGCTTCAGTGTCCTAATAGGGTTTCAGGGTGTATGAAGGGGATATTTTTTAAGAATGGGATTTGGGGATTTTAGTTGATAAAATTGATTGTAATGCAAGCAAGTTAGGTCATCTTGTTGGTAATGACTTAATGTTTCAATTGATAAGGCGCTGATTACTAAACCAGATGCAAGTTGATATGAATTTCATTTGTACAAAATTATTTTTAATCAAAATTAGTTCAATTTTTCAAGTTTTGTAGTGGGCTAAAAAGGATTAACCCTCACTCAGCGTATGAATTTTATAGATTTGCCCCTAGCTACTATAGATCTGTGTCATTTCATGAGTAATTACGTTATATAAGGGGTTTCATCTACAGTAAATAGATTCAGTGATAAGTTTTGCACTGATATAATATCAATTGAAACTGAGTTCTACCTACCTAGGTCTAGCAGAGCTTGAAGTGGAGGAGTTATGCCTTATAGTTGGCCCAAGACTGCATTTGAGTGCATCCATCATAGGAATTTGCTAGCCTTAGATGCATTTGTCTAGTTTCTTGGTCATTTTTAAAACTGCTAAATCAAGAGCCAACACCTTAAACCCAATATGCATCCTCACATCTAATTTTTTCATTTAGCATCAATGAACCTCTACCTTTCATAGGACATGCAACATCATTTTCTAGTTTAACAATTCTAGTATCATACTCTTCTAGCTTATCAAACTTATTTATATCACCAATCATGTGATGTGAACACCCACTATCAATAATCCATGTATCATTGTTACTTGTTGGAAATATAAGAGGAGTAACTGAGAGGTGAGGGGTGAATTAGTTACTACAAAAATAACTCCCAAATCCCTTAGATGTCAATACAAATCAAATCTCTGATTAAACTATATTCTGTTGTAACTCGGCAAACACACACGTGCTCAATTTACTTTAGCAAATATTGTAACTCAACAATAACTTAATATACTAATATTAATGTGATTAACCTTAAGTTTAACTTAGTTTTGTACACATAAAGGAAATAGCATGAATACAAGTAACACCAAGATTTAACATGGAAACCCAATTTGGGAAAAGCCACCAATTGCAACTAGTTACTAATTTTGACTCTTCTAAAGTGAGCCCTATTAGGAGCCAATCCTATTAAAGGTTACAAAATACACTGTTAGGTGTGACCTTGTTATAGGATTTAATCACCCTATTGTTGTTAGAGGTATTTAGACACTTCAATTTAGAAATTCCACCTTGTTAGAGGATTTACAAATAGTTGTTAAGCCAACTCTATTAAGAGATTTAGATCACTGCTACAATGGTAAGAAAGTAACAATGAGATGACCAGATTTTGAATGCAACTAAATTGCTGATTACAAATCTCAATTCTGGCTTGAATACTTGATCCTTCTTGATTGAATGTACCTTTGCAGCTCAACAAGGATATTCTTCTTATCCTTCTAATTCGCTTCCTCTAAGCATAATCAAATCTTCTATTATGTTCCACACATTTAATCCTCAACTTGACCTTATATTTATATCTTACATAATGTCATGTCATCTTGAATACAACTTATAATTCTTATTATTCATCTTCTCAATCGGCTAGAACCAACAACTAAATCAATTGAACTCAATATGACAAAACAAGAAAATCCTTCATTAGCTGACTATGCTCGATAGACACTAACTCAAAAATGATTTTCTTGTGTTAACTAAGTGAATTTAGTTAACATTGCATATTCACAAATTTCCTTTCACAACTGAGTGAGCTTGGTTAGCACTAGTTCCATCCAACATTTTCTTCATTAACCAAGTGACCTCAGTTAACACTCAACTTCTAAAAAATTTTCTTTAATGACTGAGTGAACTTGGTAGACACTCTCTTCTAAACTTAGAAAACTCTAGATTGCTTGGAAGAACCTTTCCTCATTAGGATCTTCGTTAACAACAATGCAAGCCACTTCTACTCCTTCCTTCTCATCATATGTGTTTCACTCAATGTGCTCTTCCTCAACAATATAGAATGATTTTTTCCCCTTGTCCTTGTAGTCCTTTTTGTTTCTGTATTTATGCCCCTTCTTGTCAATTTTTTTGTCTCATGTTCTTGTTAGGACATCTAGTAGAAAATTGACCAACTTCATTATATCTAAAATATATCAAGGGCAATTTACCTTTGAATTTTTCTTTACCTCTTAGCTTTCAATAAGTTCTTCAATCTCATCTATATCTTCCTCTAAATTTTAATAACTTTCATCCTTACTTCTCTTTTCTTTCTCTATACTTCTAATGGTTGCTGATGACTTGAAAGCATTTTCAATCTTAGGCACACTATTATCATAGTTACTTCATTCAAATGTAGTCAAATCATTAACTAAACCATCAAGAGTAAGATCATTACTAGGCATAGCTCTAAATTCCTTAATAACAAATACTCTTATAGCATAAACATGCAATAGTGTTCTAAGAACTTTACTTACAACTTCTTCATTACTGATGATTCCTCTAGAATCTTTGATAACACTCATAGCTTCCTTGATTTGGTTGACATATTGAATGATATTTTCTCCATCTTTCATCTTCATCTAATCATATTTTCCTCTTAGACTTTATTTTTTGGCTCTCAATATATTCTCATCTCCACCATGCATAAGTATCAACTTGTCCCACATTTCTTTAGTAGTGCCACAATCTTTGACATCATCAAACTCACCATCATTCAATTTTGAAGCAATCTCAATCATAAGACTATTGTGTTCTTTCTTCTGGTTCATCTCTATAAGAATTTTCCTAAGGGAAAAATTCACCCAGGAACTAAGAACTCAAACACAAGCACATAGTAGACCAAAGAGAGAGAGAGAGAGTATGATCAGAATATAAATTTATTCAATAACTGGTTCATGAGAGTACACTAGGAGTGCTTGTATATAAAGGCCTCTAAGGTACATCTAGAATGCCTCATAATCAGCACCATGATGTGTCATACAACCAAGCACATGTCCACTAGATATGGGTTATCCTCCATTAAGCATGAAAGTAAGTGTGGTGATGAGAGGATAAGCCTACAAGGATGTGACATGCAAAACAATGTTGTAGATTGCATACTCATGTGTTGTCTACATGACAACTCAAAAGGTGCACAAACTCCTAAGTGTCTCATAAATAAAAATAATAAAATAATGCAAAATAATAAACTAATGCATTAACCTAAGTAAACTTAAGTAAGTGTAATATGTAAATACTTATTTACACCAACAGTCTCCCTTAAGTGTAACTTAGGGGAATGCCCTTAAGCTTACAAAACTAGGATGAAGATGCATAATGGGTCCTGGCTACTAGGCCATGTTAGGTACCCATGTACATAATGAAAATGCAAATCTCCCATAAAGCGGGGAAAGAGGGAAAACCTCATGGGAAAAACCCTCCCCAAAAAAAGAGATAAAAGGGATGCATGGATGGATGGAGTAATCAAGACCCCCCCATTATGACATATATCCATGTATATACAAGAAAGAATGGAGAAGGAAAAAACCTCCTATGAGGAAAAAGTCCCCCCCAAAAAAGAGAAGGAGATGAGGTAGTCCCCCCACACTTAAAAGTAGTGTGCCGATCAGTGAGAATGCTCCTATGTAGAAGCTGATCCATGACCTTTGGATGATGTTCCTCCCCTTTGGAAGAAACAAAGGCAAGGGTACCTATGAGATGCCTCCCCTGGATGGAGAAGGAATCTCTATAATGATTGGTGTCTCTAAAGCCTATCCAAAAGTCCCTGTGTTGATACTGATAATGGCTTCCGCCAAAACTATTGAAGAGAAGAACAAATCGAACAAGGAAGGATGTAGAACCTACTTCAGGAAACCACCAGTCTTCTCAAATGTGAGAGAGACCTCTTGCAGAAGCTATAAAGAAGAATCCACAATCACACCAATCTGGAAGGATTGATCATGTAGAGCATGGAGTTAAGGGTTAGAGTGGGCCCTCACAATAATTGTAGAAGACTCCTCGGCAAAGAGAAGTGAGAAATCATCATAAAATTATCCCATATCTACTATGTGTGACTCCAAGAACAAAACTAAAATGTCTGGCAAGAAATCATCATCTAGAAGACCATAAGTACCCTGCAGTGCTAAAGTACATGAATCTTTCACTGTGAAAAAGGATGGAATATCTGCCTCAAAAAGAAGATGAATGTCATCAATAATGTCTCCCACATCTTCAATGTGAGACTCCACGAACAACTATGCAATTTCTGAAAGGAAGTCTTTGCATGAAGGTAGAGTAAGAAGACATAAAGTATCATGTTGTACTAATTCTGAAGCGTCTATGGCTGAAATATGATCAGTAGGAGCAACAGGAGCTGGAGGTGTGATCTCATCTGAAGAGGAGTCAGCTACAACTGGAGGAAGAAGATCTTCTAGGAATGGAGGAATGGATGGATCTCCATAATGCTCACAAAGATACATCCAAAAAACATATGGATCATATGACTTAATTTTGATCAGCTTTTTTAGAACTTTATATTCCATATGTAAATAGAGAGTATGCCAAATGATGTCACGCTGATCAAAAGTAAACTCAAGATCTGGTGCATAGGGCTGTACATTGTGCTGACAGAGATATCTGATAGCAAGTTGACTCCATTCATGATAGTTGTGTGGGGTCAATTCAATCAAATCTTCCTCTTCCATGATGGATCAATCAATGAACCCCCAAAGAATCAAAGAACGCCCCTTGAAAAAGATGTTGTTGGCACTTGAAAGCCACTTGCCAATTTAGGGCCTATTTCTGAAAGTAGTATTTCTATGTACAAAACCTATAATGTGATTACAGATCTGTAAAGTAGACAAAAAAATGTACTTTCAAAAAAAATAGAACCTTCTTTGGAGTCTGGATGAGTTCCTACCAAGCATTTTAAGTGGCAAAATTTGAGATTTTGCAGTTGTAGAAAAAATCAGAAACAAAGATCTCAAACCACCTACACCAATGTGTAGATCACAAAAACCTACCCCAAAATTTTAAAAAAAATTGTTCGCAAAAAGGAGTCTATATCAGGAAGATATAATTGTTTGAAAATCGTTGCTGCTGTTATTTTTCTGAATCACCGCCGCACCTCCAAAAAAAAAATGGCTCTAGATTTTGCCTTAGATGTCTGATTTGGATGAAACAAAATCCAGTCTAGGGGTTTTTGGACCTTCTGAATGTGATGCAAATATCAAATTTGCACCAACAAGCTTTAATCTTCACCTACAAAAAATTTCTCCTATGGCCCCATGGCCAAAAAATGTCCAAAAAATAATGCCGATCTGAAAAAATAGCAGAGATGTAGATGAAAAGAAATGTAGATCTGAAAATTAAATGTATAGATCTGAAATGATCATAAAAATTTTGCAAATCATTCCTTCAGGTGCCAGTTTGCAAAAAAAATTTGCCCCACAATCGACTTTGGCCTAGGGTAGGCAGCTTTGTAGTCGATTTTCACTAAATCAGCATTTCAGATGCCATGGCGAGTTCAGATCTAGCTCTAGACACTCCCAATTTTTGTAGCACTCCAGATTCGGACTGAGGTGATGAAGCAAGTGTGGTCTCAAAATGGCTATGTGGTGAGAAAATCTCCAAGTTGCTCTAATACCATGTAAACATTTTCCTAAGGGAAAAATTCACCCAAGAACTAAGAATTCACACAAGCACACAGTAGACCAAAGAGAGAGAGAGTATGATCAGAATAACAATGTATTTAATAACTGGTTCATGAGAGTACACTAGGAGTGCCTGTATATAAAGGCCTCTAAGATATATCTAGAATGCCTCATAATCAGCACCATGATGTGTCATACAACCAGGCACGTGTCCACCAGATATGGGTTATCCTCCATTAAGCACGGAAGTAAGTGCAATGATGAGAGGATAAGCCTACAAGGGTGTGACACGCAAAATACAGTTGTAGACACCATGTGCTTAAATAGAGTTGCGTACTCCTGTGTTGTCTACATGACAACTCAAAAGGTGTGCAAACTCCTAAGTGTCTCATAAATAAAAATAATAAAATAATGCAAAATAATAAACTAATGCATTAACCTAAGTAAACTTAAGTAAGTGTAATAAGTAAATACTTATTTACACCAACAATCTCATCAACTATTAATTTACCATTTAGAGGGGTGCATAGGTCATCTAGATATAATAGTGCATTATGACCAATCCCTGATAGATAAAGCTTCATTCTACTTTTTTGTGAGGAGAAGTTATCCTTCTTCAGTTTTGGTACCTCTATCTTTTACATATTTGGACCTTTATCTTAAGTCCCTACAAACTTCTTCCTTTCAAGCACTCAACTCTAATACTAATGATTAGATAACTAGGGGGAGGGGTGAATCAACTATGATTTATTATCCTAGAGGCTTTTAAAAACTTTTCACCAACTTCAACTTCTTAAAATTTTAGATCACTAACTCAGTAACTAGATCTAACATCATAATCATAATAGATTAAAAAAATTCTTTAAACTATCTACTTACTATTTCTTAATATAATGAGTATCATAGTAAACATCTATCTTATATTGAGTTGTAGTATTAAAAAATTAACATGAAATAAACATACAATATAATAAGAATTCACACATTTTAACACAAGTATTTAATGTGAAAACCTTGTAAAAGGAAAAACCACATGGGAACCAACAACTCAAATATTTTCACTCTTTTGAAGTGAGCTATGTTAGGATCCAACCTTGTTAAAGGTTACATACACATTTTTAATGTGACCTTGTTAGAGGATTTACACCAAAGATCATATAGACCTTATCATTCCTTGACATTTCTAAAGAGTGGCCTTCTCTAAAGGACTTACAAAGAAATTACTATTGATTGTTACCATATAGGATTTCAAAAGACTGTTAGGTCCACTCAATTAAGAAATTTTATTCTACAAGGGTGAGAAAGTTATAGTAAATGATATGTTAGGTTTAGCACTACACCTTGCTTACTTAGATATCTTATTTTCTCAGTCTCTTTCTTCTAGTCCTTTTTTGGTTGATTCATGCACTTCACACTTCAACTTAGCACTTTCTTTTCTTGATCTTCACAATACTATTTTTCTTGATTCACCTTTTATCTTTGTTCTTCAACAAATCGATCAACAATATCACCATTAGAAACAAGTAACATCTTTTTCATCCCTTTAAATAGAATTTTTTTCTCATTCCATAATCTTCTAGGTTCTTTTTCTTAATTGCAATCATATATCTCCATCAATTTCATTGAATCTAGTTGCTCAGGAAATAGACTTCCACCTTGAACTTTGCTCCATTTCAAATTTATAAATTTCCTTCATAAGATCTTCTATGAATTCCTTCATCCACTAATTTTATAACTAACTTTTCCCTTATCCATGAAACTTCTTAAACCTTCTTAATTTTCACCAAATTTCATATTTTCTAAGATTGTTCTTTATGTTCATGCTTGGTGAAAATTACAATTCACTCAAACAATATTAGACTCGGTTAACACTATATTCCTTCACTTCTTTATCAGGTGCTTGGTGACAACAACAGTAGCTATGTTAATATTATATTCCTTCATTTACACACCAAATTGTCTTGCTTATACATGATTCCAACACTTAATCAAATCATGTAAATCAATTAAACCAACCAGATATTGTAAAAGTCTAACACATTCAAGTGCCCATTGAATACCATACACTTATCATCACTTATATCATCATACTTTCTTCAAATTCCTTTCATCAATAAAATGATATGGAACTCTACTAGATTAGCATATGTCTAACCAATTAAGGCTTGAAATCAATGGAAAAATAACAACTGATATGAATATTCCACATACATTAATAATATTATCAATTGGGGCTAATACAGTGGCCCGCATGTAGAGGGATTGGAATCCTTAGCCCAGACCCACTCAACCATCTAACTAGATTTCTTGGTGTAATTTTTTCATCTCTTACACAATGTAGTTTCTCTACATTTATGGTAAATAATAGGTCATGTACTAACAGTGATCTTTGTGTGTTACATATGAATCTTTGACTTTGAATTCATCTTCTCTTAACTTGTGGGTTAGGGTTTCTCAACTCTACCACCAAAAAAAAATTTAGATCACTATTTTTCTAGAGGAGCTTAGATCAAGGCCAAAATTCATTGAATCAATGTGAGTGGTCAAGCTTTTAAAAAAAAGAAATATTTCTTTTAAAGATTGTCATTGCTCCCTTAGTATAAACATATCAAAGAAGGCTAGTGAGTTCTCTCTAAGTTATTGAATATCATTCAAGATTTTGTTAAGAATTATGAAAAGGTATTCATATATGAGGGAAATTCCCCTACCATAGACCAATTCCTCAAGGAATTCATTATAGTTGTTCCTTCTTATCTCTTAAACTTATAGAAGGTATTATGTGACCAATTTTTAACCATTAAGGACCTTAAGAATTTATTTCAGATGTGATGATTTCCCTTGTGAATTTTACAAAGTCCTATGGCCTTATGAGGGACCTAACTTATGTAGGGTATATCTTTAGGCCTTTCATGCCCATTCTTTGAGATAACTTATTAACAAATAGAATATCATTTTCATCCTTAAGAAAGGGGATCTAGAGGATATATGTAAGTGGTGACCCATAAACTTACTCAATGTATACTACAAGATTATTGCAAAAAATCTTTCCCTTAAGATCTTTCATGTCCTTCCTTCTATTATTTTTCATAGCAAATTAGTCTTGTCAAGTCAACACTCATCCTTGATAATATTATTATTGTCTGGGAAGACATGGACTGGGCTCATCACTCTAAAAAAGTGCATTTTATGTCAAAATTTTATTTTTCCAAGTGTTATGATCGTATTAAGTGTCCACTTAATTGTTTAACATTTTTGTTATTATTTTTGGGCTCTACTCATATCTATGCTTTCAAATGACTTTTCAGACTCTACTCATGTAACTCTTGTGGAGTAACTTTATGTCCCTTTTCTATGAATAGTGTATTTTCAATTTTAATTTAATGGAAATGATTTATTCATAAAAGTAAACAAGATCCCATTACAAATAAATTATTGTTAAATGCAAGGCTTTGAAAGTATAAGAGATGAGGTCAAAATCTAGTTTGACGAAACACCTTAATACTTGGCTCTTAACTAAAGAAAATAAACAATCCTCCATAAATAAATAAAAAATTTATAAAGTTAAATATTTTATTTTTATATAAGAATATAGGAAAGAGGGTTGTAGAATGGAGTGGGGTGTAACAAATAAGTTCTCTAGTAGAGCATAAAAGATGACATGTCAATACTTATTTCTAAAGAGATCTCATAGATGTAGAAAAGAAACCAATTATGTGAGATCACTTGAAGGTGCCTATAAACATGACTTAGTGCATAATTGTAGGTCTTACATTTTTTTCAACCATTTGGTTATAGTATCATATCTAAACAAATAAAAAACTACATGAAACTGAGAAGATTTCAAACGTCCACATAAAAAATTTGAGGGGCAAAGTTAGAGTGCTCCAATCCAACTCTCTCCTATTGGAAACTATAATTTCTCAATTAATTTTTTTTTATAATTAATTGAATTTGATTAGATTTGTTTGTAATGTCCTGCCCAGAGGTCCTCGGAACAAGGATTCAATTCGAGTCAAGATATTTTTTTTACAAACATGAATGCACATGGCAACATCATACAAGGATCACAAAGATCACAACGGGAGACTTCACCAACAATTCAAACAACCAATGAATCTCCAAATACCACTACCAAACAAAAATAACAAATCACAAAAGAACGCAAATGGTTCAAAATCCAAAACATTTTGAATTAAAAAACCAATACTAAGGGATTCAAGAACACTATAGAGGGTAGCCAAAACATCAAAATCGTACTCACACAGAAACTCTATCCACCCTCTTTGCCTAGCATTAAGATTCGACTAAGAAAATATGTACTGCAAGCTCTAGTGATCAAAATGAAGCTCAAATCTATGACCTAGAAGGAAGTGTCACCATCTGACCAAGGCATGAACCACTGCTACAAGTTCTAGATCGTGAGTAGGATAATTGAGTTCATGAGTCTTCAACTTCCTAGGCTCAAAGGAAATAGGTCGTCCATCTTGCATAAGGACTGCCCCTATACCATCTAAAGATGCATCAGTGCACACCACAAAATCTGCAAAAGGATTTGGTACTACAAGAATTGGTGCACTTGTGAGGGCTCTCTTGAGCTCTTGAAAAGCTCTACCACACTTCTCTATCCACTCGTACTTCTTCCCCTTTTTCTAAAGAGATGTGATGGGGTGTGCCAATCTAGAGAATCTTGAAATGAAACGTTGATAATATCCTACTAGCCCCATAAAGCTCCTCACTTTAGTAACACTGGTGGGTGCTAGCCAACCCATGATGGCCCTAATCTTTGATGGGTCTACTGAGACTCCATCACCTAATATGACATGACCCAAATAATGTATCTCAGGTCTGAAGAATGCACACTTTGACAAGCTGCCAAACAACTGATTCTCTCTTAGCTTATGCAATACCTATTTTAGGTGCTCTTCATGCTCTTTCTCATCATGAGAATAAATTAGAATGTCATCAACAAAAAAAACCACAAACTTATCCAAAAAGGTATGGAATACTCCATTCATGAGGCTCATGAATATAGCTAGAGCATTCATGAGGCCAAATGGTACCATGGTGAGCTCGTAGTGACCATACCTAGTACAAAAAGAAGTCTTTGGGATATCACTATCCACAATCATCAACTGGTGATAACCCAACTTCAGATCAATCTATGAAAATACTCAGGCATCCTACAACTGATCAAAGAGATCATCGATTCTGGGAAGAGGATATTGATTCTTGATGGTCACTTTGTTCAATTGCTGATAATATATACAAAACCTAAGTGATCTGTCCTTCTTCTTGACAAATATCATTGGTGCACCCCAAGATGACACACTAGGTCAAATATGCCCCTTCTCTAAGAGTTCCTCCAACTGAGCCTTTAGTTAACTAGGCTCATGAGTAGTCATCCTGCATGGTGCTCTCAAAACTAGCTCGGCTCCTAGCACAAGGTCTATGTGAAAATCCACTGCTCGAGGTGGAGGCATACCAGGAAGCTTTGAAGGAAACACATCTGCAAACTCCTATAGGATTGGAAATCATCGAGGGATGGATCCCCCTCTAAATCTTCCTCTCTATCACTAATGGTGATAGCGAACAACTGACAACCTTTTCACATTCACCGTCTAAGCTACATAACGGAAATCATACAAAGGGACACATATCTCTTCACTCTAAAGATCTCCCTAGAGATACCATGATCATCCACACATTCCACCCTCTTCTATCGACAATCCATCTTGGTGCTATGGGCATAAAGCTAATCCATGCCAAGAGCAACATCATAAGAACCTAGAGGGGTAATGCGTAGATCAGACATAGTGGACATGTCTCCAATCTACATCTGACAATTCTACACCATGGAACTAACTGAAACTTTGGCTCCTGAGGCTAACTCTACTTCCCAACTAACATCCTGTCTAACTACCACTAGCCCACAACGCTCCACCACATTTGGAGATATAAAAGAGTTAATAGCTCTGGAATCAAATAAAACTGCAACCATACGGCCCTGTATAATACCTATAGCCTCGATAGTTGTGGCCTAATGCTTAGCCTGGCGGTTGTCAATTGCTGGTAAAACTTTTTGGGATCTACCCATGTCACCAACTGTCATCTCTAAAAAAGCCCTACTCTGACCACCAGATGCCTATCCCTACAGACACTCCCTAGCTATATGACCCATGCCACCACAAGTGTAGCATGGTCCTTAGGTATAAGGTCATGCACCCTGTGTTCTAGACTGTGTTGAGCCTCCTGACCTGCTAGATCCACTGTATCCACCTCTGGAAGACTGTTGAGTCTTCACTGACTGTGACTATGGGGCCTGTACTTTCTGATCCTATTTGGGACCCTGTGACTACAACTACTTGGGCTTGGAGCCCTGATAACCCTAAGAAGGTTTATACTCCTACTGTTGTGGTTTTGGCTGCTGAGACTGTTGGCCCTTAGAGGAACTTGCTGTATAGTTCTGATTCCCTTTCCAAGGGGGTTTCTGTTGGGAATAGTTTCAATTTTGAGATCAATCCCGTGACTCTTACCTACCTCGAGTATCCTTAGCAACTGGTGCTATCTCCACTACCTGTCTGAAGGTGGTAGGGAAGGCCATTCAAACTGGGCCCTGAAGTGAGAAATTTAGACCCATGATAAAGCGATGCACCCATAGTTTCTCATCTTTCATGTATTCCTCATAAGGAAGGAGCTTGAGAAACCTTCTCTCATATTGAGCCACTATAAGACCTCTCTGATAAATAGAATGAAACTTCTCTATCTGTTTCTGTTGAAAATGCTCTGAAAAGTACCTCTCTCAAAATCTTTCTGGGAAAGACTCCCATGTGAGGGTATCCATCCTCACTCCTCCTATGGTCTCCTCCTGATGCCACCAATTGGAGGCATCCTCTCTCAACTAATGAACTACTAGGCATGCCTTTAGATTAATCCCATAAGGTCATAATCCAAAGTACCACTGTAGGCTCTGTAACCATGCCTCTGCTACTATTCCTTCAGTAGAACCAGTAAAGAATGGTGGCCCGAGTCGAATCAATTCCCTATTATCATCTCCTATATGTCTAGGATTTCTGTCAAATGGGGGTCCTCTCTATTGTATTGACTCTTCCTTATGCTCATCCTGACCCTCTATCTGTCTTGGCGAGGGACTCCTAGTCCTCTCTCTAACTCTGGGTTCACCTCCTCCGGGTCCCTCTGCTTCCACTACTGGAATCTACTGACCTGGCTAAACTACAAGTACTACTCTCTGCTAAACTACACCAATCAAAGTCTAAAGTGCATCTATAATGTCCTAGTTCAAGTTTGGTGGCGGTGGTGGTCCATCCTCCTATCCCGCTCTACCACCCCTAGCCCTATGACCTTTGCCTCATCAGTTGCTTTGAGTAATAGGAGGCATCTACACAATTAAATGTTTGAGTTAAGTTTAGGAAGCACAATGGTCTAAGGTTTCTAGTGTTGAAACATGGGCTTTGATACCAAAATGTCATGCCCAAACTACGAGGCAAAAACACACAATTTTTTTTTTTTAATAATAATTAAAATGCTCTAAGTTTGATAAGTTTACATCCAAAGTTAAAGTAGAGGTTCTCTACATTTCATCTTAAGTTTAAAAACTTGTGGGGAACTACATTGTTAAGATTTAAACTTTCATTATTAGATTGATATTGATCATTAGTCACATTATTTTATTAACTTCTCAACAAGATATGAAAATTATTTAAATAACAATCTAACTGAGTTCGGGTTTAGATTAATTTTAAAAATATCTAATCAAATAAAATCTACATTTAAACTTATTTTAAATAGCCAATTAACCTTTAAAATTAAAACTACTTAATACTCAAAAATTAAATTAACATTAATATTAAAACTAACTAAATTTACATTTAACAAATAAAACTAAACTATATTAAAATAACCACCAACTAAACTTATTAACAAATAACAAAACATATACTAAAACCTTTAAAACTTAATTAACAAAATAAAATTAACTAACTAAAACATGCTAATAAATTAATACTACTAAAATATATATATATATAAAAATTTAAACAAATAACTAAATTAATAACTAACTTAAAACTTTAATAAGTGAAACTAACTACTAATATAAACTAACCTAACACTAACCCTCAACTTACATACCTATACTAACACCTAACACCTAACCTATACTAACCCCCTATGTAAACTCTACTCTCCCCACATGTCAAGTCGACCCACCCCCCCCCAAACCCCCCATCACATCCCAAACTACACTTCCCAAGTGCTACACTTGGGACAGGGCACTGCCCAAGTGGGGTACGTGCTGACACCCCCCCCCCCCCCCACTATGTGAGCTGGCGACCAAGATTGCAAAGTGGGGGAAAAACAACTTCAAAACATATTAAATCCTCCTTCGTACTTGGCAAGTGGTCTACGAAAATTAAGGAGGAGACAGGGGTGACATCATCCTATATGATGACAATTTGACTTAGTTTAAATAAAAACCCTTTTTAATATGCATTTCCAAAACTAACGTGCAAGGGGGAAATTAATGCAAAAAGTTTCTTAAGTAGCAAGATAGATATTTAGGATATTTAGTTAGTTATAATTTCTTTCTTTTTTTATATTTATTTTATTATTGTTTTTTCATTTTAAATAAAACATTCAATAAAGCAAAAAGGATATTAAGGGAATCTTTAGATTCTCTGTTACCAAAGGGGCATTTAATTTATTTCCCCATACAAATTCCAGAGACTATTTGGCTCTAGGATACAAACTTTTTTTTTTGTTGTCATATTTTTTTCTAAGTGTAGAAACTTTTAAAAACAACAAAAAACATAAGGAAAATATTTAGCTATGTATGAAAACCAATTTCATCCATTTATCAAAGGAGGGTATATATATATATATATATATATATATATATACAGATTTTGTCATTGAATTTTTTTGGCTAACACCTAGTTAAACCAGGAATCTAATATCTACTTAAAATAACATTGCAAGATTGATTTTTTTTTTTTGTTTATAAAAATCACAAAATTGAACTTTCATGTATAACACAATTTTCATTTCCAATATATAAGAAAACTTGAAATTTTCCTAATTGAATCAACATCATTTCCATCCTATTGTTGATGTGCATCCATATAACTAAAAATTACAATTAAATCTCATGATAAGCAATATTACTCAATCACCATTTTATTGGCAAACCTAATTCAAAGGCTCAGCTAGGAAAGAACTAGGAAGAAAATCCAACATCGTTGCCATTACAACAACATTTTGAATTATAATTACATAGGATTTCAATCCCAAAATTACAACAATTTAATTGAATTTCCTTCATGACCCTCATCAAAGGGTTCCATATCAATTTCTGCAACACTTTTCTAAGAAACATGGAGAGAATAGAATCTGATCACGTGACAACAAGCATGACCAAGAGACAAATCAAACATGCATATTCTTACTAGGTTTTCACAATAGGATTCACAATTAATCAAAACTAGGGAAAGGTGGATTCTTCCAATAGGAGAAGTCAGACACAACACCAAAATAGATGCCCAATTGGGGCTATAAACCAAAAACTTCCATTCTTCCATTTTAGCATGCCAAACTCATATGAGGTTTGTGCTGACAGGTATGGGCCCATAACACCCTACCTCTCTCCCTCTTCTCATCCTGAGAAGAGACTCTACACTGGTTGGAGTCCAACTAAAAAGACCTTTCCCAAAATTGGTCACTTCTGCCCTATCCAAGGGTGAGTAATACCAAAACACCCATACAAGAAAACTTCAAAAATTCAAACATAAACATGAAAAAAAAGCATTCAAGAACATGATTTTCAATCCTTCCCAACATGCCCAACATACATATAAGCATTCAAACAACAATAAAGTAGCATAAGCATGAAACAAGTATGAAAATCTGAACAAGGGAGATGAAGAACTCCTACCTTCACAAAGAGGTAATGGTAAATGAACAATTTGAGTAGAGCTTTTCCCTTCCATGCCTTCAATCTTCTAAGACTCCTCTCTAAAAGTAGAGATTGGGTAACAACCTAAACTAGTCCAAGAAGGGCCTCTAAATAAGACTCAAACTCAACCACCAAAAAGGGCAATAACTTCCCCCACCCACCTACAAATCTAGAAGTTCCTAACTCAACCCATACTATGGTTAACCACTAAGTGGAGTTGAGGTGATGCAACTCATGGTAGCCATAGTCAATTTTCCCACAAAGGCAAAAATAGACTTTTTAAGTGACCTCAAAAGTCAATAAAAGGGGCTTAGGGGTTGGAAAATGTCCCCAACCCATACCCATACCTTATACATATAAATATTTTATGTTTTAAAGCCTTAGGAATAGGTTTGGAACCAAACAAAAGCTAAGAAATAATTAGGACCATCTAACAACTCTTAAAATGCAGATTAAGCACTAATCCAAATTAAGGGTGAGTAAACCCGATTAAGAACCAAATTAGTAAAAAGACACCAACTAAATCTAACTTAGGTCCAAAGGTTACATAGCTAACCCTAATTAGCACGCTGAAGAGCATAAACAATTCACGAGTGTCAAACGACACTAAAAGAACATAGTTATGAACATTAACATTTACTGATCATAGAAAGACACATTCATACATCTCACAATAAAATACTTGAATTATGAACAATAATGTTTCCACAATTAGCACATAGGGATCAGTTATGTTCCTCCGTCGAGTTTCTCGGCTAAAATATCCTGCACACTCATTGCACACATCAATAGTCCCATAAAATCACATGCACATATGTATATACATATCAAGAAATCACATAAAGTAAAACATACATATATAAAACAATCAGGGTTCCTCTCATCCTATTCAATTCTTAACCATTAAAATCCCTTAATCAAAGTGTTAATCCTACTTTTACTTATTTCATCAACATATATATACATAAAATATTAAATGATGAACATCAAATATCTGAAAGTAACGTCACATAACATGAAATAATATAATATGTTCAAAGCATCAGAATATGTCTCGACATCTCATGCCATGAGTATCAAAATAATAGTAATGTATCACTATGCTACGATGGGTCGAGGTGAGGCCTCACATCCTCCCCCACTAGGCATGAACTTCCTCCTAGAGTTCATCAAAAAGATAAGGGTACTGAGATCGCATCTGCACTACATCCTCCCATGAAGTCGTGACCTCATCGTAACAATCCCACTTGACCCTAACCTGGTCCAGCTCTGAGCCTCGAAGTTCTAGGGTCCATCAGGCAATAATACAAATAGGCTCTAGTGCTAGCTATCTATCTGACTCCACCTGTAAAGAATCCCAATCTATAATATAAGATTCATCATAAATGTATCCTCTAAGTACTGAAATGTGAAATACATTGTGGATGCATGACAGGCTAGGTGGCAAAGCTAAATGGTATGCAACATGTCCTATCCTCTCTAGGATCTCAAACGGTCCAACAAACTGGGGTGCCAACTTAGAGCCCTTTTTGAATCAAATCGAACTCTTGTGCGATTACACCCTCAATAATACTCTATCACTAGTCTAATACTCTCAATCTATCCTCTTCACATCAGCATACTTCTTTTGCCTATCCTGTGCCTCTCTCAGGTGTTGTCTAATCAGGGTCACCTGCTGCTCCATCTCCTTTACTAACTGGGGACCAATAGATACTCGATCTTCGATCCTATCCAAACTCAAGGGCATCTTGCATGGTCTCCCATACAAGGCCTCATAAGGCGGCATACCTATGGAGGAATGGTGCCCATTGTTATAGGAAAACTCAACAAGATGTAGGTATTCCTCCCATTTGACCTGATGGTCCATCACATACATACGTAGCATATCCTCCAAAATTTGATTCACTCGCTTAGTCTGACTATCGGTCTGAGGATGGTACATTGTACTAAAATTGAGCCTAGTGTCCAAAGCTGCCTACAACTCTCTGCAGAATGAAGAAGTGAACAATGAGTCTCTATCAAAGATGATCTTACGAGGAACACCATGAAGTTTGACAATGTCCCACAAGAATACCTGTACTATGTCTCATTTTGTGAAAGTAGTATGCACGGGTGAGAAATGGGCAACCTTGATCAACATGTCAACTGTCACCAAATGGCATCATGGTGGCGAGATGACATAAGAAGACCAACGATGAAATCCATAGATATAGTATCCCATTTCCACTCTACAATGTCATGCAGCTGAAGAAACTCACCAGGATGGTGGTGCTCCGCCTTCACCCTCTGGAACTTAAGGCATCTTGCAACTATGCTATCAATCTGCACTCTCATGCCTAGCCAATGGTATAGCTGCCTCAAATCTGCATGCAACTTCTTAACATTGGGGTGCACTGTATAAGGTGCTCTATGAGCCTCAAGTACAATGAGCTCGCACAAATCCTCAATGGAAGGTACATACATACGTCCCCTATGACATAAAAGTTTGTCAGACTCCAAGGAATACTTTGAATACTTCCTTCCAAGGGTCTCTGAGAATGTACTATTTGACTCACTTCTGCATAAAGCTCATTAGCTGGTAAGTGTTGTAAGATCTACTCTCTCAATTCAGTGCAGGTAATCACAGATGAAAGCTCATGGCACCTTCTACTTAAGGCATCTGCAACCACATTCTAATTTCCCTTGATGTAATGAACATCAAAATCATACTCACACAGAAACTCCATCCACCTTCTTTGTCTAGCATTAACATTCGACTGAGAAAATATGTACTACAAGCTCTAGTGATCAGAATGAAGCTCAAATCTATGACCCAGAAGGAAGTGTTGCCATCTCACCAAGGCATGAACCACTGCTGCAAGTTCTAGATCGTGAGTAGGATAATTGAATTCATGAGTCTTCAACTTCTTAGATTCAAAGGAAATAGGTCGTCCATCATGCATAAGGACTACCCCTATACCATCTAAAGATGCATCGGTGCACACCATAAAATCTGTAGAAGGATCTGGTACTATAAGAATTGGTGCACTTGTGAGGGCTCTCTTGAGCTCTTGAAAATTTGTACCACACTTCTCTATCCACTCATACTTCTTCCCCTTTTTCTAAAGAGATGTAATGGGTTGTGCCAATCTAGAGAATCCTGAAATGAAATGTTGATAATATCCTGCTAGCCCCATAAAGCTCCTCACTTTAGTAACACTAGTGGGTGCTGGACAATCCATGATGGCCCTAATCTTTGATGGGTCTACTGAGACTCCATCACCTAATATGACATGACCCAAATAATGTATCTTGGGTCTGAAGAATACACACTTCGACAAGCTGCCAAACAACTGATTCTCTCTCAGATTTTGCAATACCTGCCTCAAGTGCTCTTCATGCTCTTTCTCATCATGAGAATAAATTATAATGTCATCAATAAAAACAACCACAAACTTATCCAAAATTTTATGGAATACTCCATTCATGAGACTCATGAATAGAGCTAGAGCATTCATGAGGCCAAATGGTACCATGGTGAAATCATAGTGACCATACCTAGTACGAAAAGTAGTCTTGGGGATATCAGTATCCATAATCCTCAATTGATGATAACCTGACTTCAAATCAATCTTTGAAAATACTCAGGCACCTTGCAACTGATCAAAGAGATCACCGATTCTAGGAAGAGGATATTGATTCTTGATGGTCACTTTGTTCAATTGTCGATAATCAATACACAAGCTAAGTGATCTGTCCTTCTTCTTGACAAAGATCATTGGTGCACCCCAAGGTGACACACTAGGTCGAATATTCCCCTTCTCTTAGAGTTCCTCTAACTGATCCTTTAGTTCACTAGGCTCATGAGTAGTCATCCTGTATGGTGCTCTCAAAACTGGCTCGGCTCCTGGTACAAGGTCTATGTGAAAATCTACTACTCGAGGTGGAGGCATACGAGGAAGCTCTGAAAGAAACACATCTGCAAACTCCTATAGGATTGGAAATCATTGAAGGATGGCTCCCCCTCTGAATCTTCCTCTCTATCACTAATGGTGATAGCGAACAACTAAAAAACTTTTTGCATGCACCTTCTAAGTTGCATAGTGGAAATCATATGAAGGGAGACAGATCTCTTCACTCTAAAGATCTCCCTAGAGAGACCATGATCATCCACACATTCCACCCTCTTCTGTCGACAATCCATCTTGGCGCTATGGGCATAAAGCCAATCCATGCCAAGAGCAACATCATAAGAACCTAGAGGGGTAATGCGTAGATCAGACATAGTGGACATGTCTCCAATCTGCATCTGACAATTATGTACCATGGAACTAACTAACACTCTGGCTCCTGAGGCTAACTCTACTTCCCAACTAACATCCTATCTAACTGCCACTAGCCCGCAATGCTCCACCACATATGGAGATATAAAAGAGTTAGTAGCTCCGAAATCAAATAAAATTATAACAATATGGCCCTGTATAATACCTGTAGCCTCGATAACTGTGGCCTAATGCTCAGCCTGGCGGTTGCCAACCACTGCAAAAACTCTATGGGATCTACCCATGTCACCAACTGCCGGCTCTAAAAAAGCCCTACTCTGACCACCAGATGCCTGTCCCTGCAAATACTCCCCAGCTATATGACCCATGCCACCACAAGTGTAGCATGGTCCTTAGGTATAAGATCGTGCACCCTGTGATCTAAACTGCTGTGGGCCTCCTGACCTGCTAGATCCACTGTATCCACCCCTAGAAGACTACTGAGTCTTCATTGACTATGACTGTGGGGCCTGTACTTTCTAATCCTATTTGGGACCCTGTGACTACAACTACTTAGGCTTGGAGCCCTGTTAACCCTAAGAAGGTTTTTGTTGTTGCTACTGTGGTTTCGGCTGCTGGGATTGTTGGCCCTTAGAGGACCCTTCTGTATAGTTCTGATTCCCTTTCCAAGGGGATTTTTGCTCGGAAGAGTTTCAGTTCTGAGATCGATCCCATGACTCTTGCCTACCTCGAGTATCCTTAGAAACTAGTGCTATCTCCACTACCTATCTAAAGGTGGTAGGGAAGGCCATCTGAATTGGGCCCTGAAGTGAGAAATTCAGACCCATGATAAAGCGATGCATCCATAGTTTCTCATCCTTCATGTATTCCACATAAGGAAGCAGCTCAAAAAACCTTCTCTTGTACTGAGCCACTGTAATACCTCTCTGATAAAGAGAATGAAACTCCTCTATCTATTTCTATCAAAAATGCTCTGACAAGTACCTCTCTCAAAATCTTTCTAGGAAAGACTCCCATGTGAGGGTATCCATCCTCACTCATCCTATCGTCTCCTCCTGATGCCACCAATTGGAGGCATCCCCTCTCAACTGATGAACTGCTAGGCATGTCTTTAGATTACTCCCATAAGGTTATAATTCAAAGTACTGTTGTAGGCTCTATAACCATGCCTCTACTACTATTCCTTCAGTGGAACCGGTAAAGAATGGTGGCCTAAGTCGAATCAATTCCCTGATATCATCTCCTATATGTCTAGGAGGTTTTTCAAGTGGGGGTCCTCTCTAGTGTATTGACTCTTCCTCATGCTCACCCTAACTCTCTATCTATCTCGACATGGGACTCCTAGTCCTCTCTCTAACTCTGGGTCTGCCTCCTCTGTGTCCCTCTTCTTGCACTACTGGAATCTACTGACCTGGTTGAACTACAGGTACTACTCTCTGTTGAACTACACCAATCAAAGTCGAAGTGCATCTATAATGTCCTAGTTTGGGTTTGGTGGTGGTGGATGTGGAGGTGGTGGTGGAGGTGGTGGTGGTCCATCCTCCTGTCTCACTCTACCACCCCTAGCCCTATGACATATAGCTCACTGGTTACTTCGAGTAACAGGAGACATCCACACAATTAAATATTTGAGTTAAGTTTAGGAAGCACAATGGTCTAAGGTTCCTAGTGTTGAAACACAGGCTCTGATACCAAAATATCATGCCCAAACTACGAGGCAAAAACACACATTTTTTTTAAAAAATAATAATTAAAATATTATAAGTTCGATAAGTTTACGTCCAAAGTTAAAGTAGAGGTTCTCTACATTTCATCTTAAGTTTATAAACTTGTGGGGAACTACATTGTTAAGATCTAAACTTCTGTTATTAGATTGATATCGATCATTAGTCACATTATTTTATTAACTTCTCAACAAGATATGAAAATTATTTAAATAACAATCTAACTGAGTTCGGGTTTAGATTAATTTGAAAAATATCTAATCAAATAAAATCTACATTTAAACTTATTTTAAATAGCCAATTAACCTTTAAAATTAAAACTACTTAATACTCAAAAATTAAATTAACATTAATATTAAAACTAACTAAATTTATATTTACAAAATTAAACTAAAACTATATTAAAATAACCACTAACTAAAATTATTAACAAATAACAAAACATATACTAAAACCTTTAAAACTTAATTAACAAAATAAAACTAACTAACTAAAACATGCTAATAAATTAATACTACTAAAATATATATATAAAAATTTAAACAAATAACTAAATTAATAACTAACTTAAAACTTTAATAAGTTAAACTAACTACTAATATAAACTAACCTAACACTAACCCTCAACTTACATACCTATACTAACACCTAACACCTAACACCTAACCTATACTAACCCCCTACCTAAACTCTACTCTCTCCAAATGTCAAGTCGACCCCCCCCAAACCCCCATCACTACCCAAACTACGCTTCCCAAGCGCTGCACTTGGGACAACGTGCTGCCCAAGTGGGGTACATGCTGACACCCCCCCCCCCCCCCCCACTATGTGAGGTGGCGACCAAGATTGCAAAGTTGGGGAAAAACAACTTCAAAACATATTAAATCCTCCTTCATACTTGGCAAGTGGTTTGCAAAAATTAAGGAGGAGACAGGGGTGACATCATCCTATATGATGACAATTTGACTTAGTTTAAATAAAAACCCTTTTTAACATGCATTTCCAAAACTGACGTGCAAGGGGGAAATTAATGCAAAAAGTTTCTTAGGTAGCAAGATAGATATTTAGGATATTTAGTTAGTTATAATTTCTTTCTTTTTTTAATATTTATTTTATTATTGTTTTTTCATTTTAAATATAATATTCAATAAAGAAAAAATGATATTAATGGAATCTTTAGATTCTCTATTACGAAAGGGGCATTTAATTTATTTCCCCATACAAATTCCAAAGACTATTTGGCTCTAGGATACAAAAAAAAAAAATTTGTTGTCATATTTATTTCTAAGTGTAGAAAATTTTAAAAACAACAAAAAACATAAGGAAAATATTTAGCTATGTATGAAAACCAATTTCATCCATTTATCAAAGGAGGTTATATATATATATATATATATATATATATATATATATATATATATATATATACAGATTTTGTCATTGAATTTTTTTGGCTAACTCCTAGTTAAACTAGGAATCTAATATCTACTTAAAATAACATTGCAAGATTAATTTTTTTTATGTTTATAAAAATCACAAAATTGAACTTTCATGTATAACACAATGTTCGTTTCCAACATATAAGAAAACTTGAAATTTGTGTAATTGAATCAACATCATTTCCATCCTATTTTTGATGTGCATCCATATAACTGAAAATTACGATTAAATCTCATGATAAGCAATATTACTCAATCACCATTTTATTGGCAAACCTGATTCAAAGGCTCAGCCAGGAAAGAACCAAGAAGAAAACCCAGCGTCGTTTCCATTACAACAACATTTTGAATTATAATTACATAGGATTTCGATCCCAAAATTACAACAATTTAATTGAATTTTCTTCATGACCCTCATTAAAGGGTTCCATATCAATTTTTGCAACACATTTCTAAGAACCGTGGAGAGAACAAAATCTGATCAGGTGACAACAAGCATGACTAAGAGACAAATCAAACATGCATATTCTTACTAGGTTTTCACAATAGGATTCACAATGAATCAAAACTAGGGAAAGGTGGATTCTTCCAACAGGAGAAGTCAGACACAACACCAAAATAGATGCCCAATCGGAGCTATAAACCAAGAACTTTTGTTCTTCCATTTTAACATGTCAAACTCAGACGAGGTTTGTGTTGATAGGTAGGGGCTCATAAAACCCTACCCTCTCTCTCTCTTCTCATCCTAAGAAGAGACTCTACATTGGTTGGAGTCCAACTAAAAAGACCTTTCCCAAAATTGGTCACTTCTGCCCTATCCAAGGGTGAGTAATACCAAAGCACCCATACAAGAAAACTTCAAAAATTCAAACATAAACATGAAAGAAAAGCATTCAAGAACATGATTCTCAATCCTTCCCAACATACCCAACATACATACAAGCATTCAAACAAAAACAAAGTAGCATAAGCATGAAACAAGTATGAAAATCTGAACAAGGGAGATGAAGAACTCCTACCTTCACAAAGAGGTAATGGTAAATGAATAATTTGAGTAGAGCTTTTCCCTTCCTTGCCTTCAATCTTCTAAGACTCCTCTCTAAAAGTAGAGATTGGGTAACAACCTAAACTACTCCAAGAAGGGCCTCTAAATAAGACTCAAACTTAACCACCAAAAAGGGCAATAACTTCCCCCACCCACCTACAAATCTAGAAGTTCCTAACTCAACCCATACTATGGTTAACCACTAAGTGGAGTTGAGGTGATGCAACTCATGGTAGCCATAGTCAATTTTCGCACAAAAGCAAAAATAATCTTTTTGAGTGACCTCAAAAGTCAATAAAAGGGGCTTAGGGGTTGGAAAATGCCCCCAACCCATACCCATACCCTATGGATATAAATATTTCATGTTTTAAAGCCTTAGGAATAGGTTTGGAACCAAAAAAAAGCTAGGAAATAATTAGGACCATCTAACAACTCTTAAAATGCAGATTAAGCACTAATCCAGATTAAGGGTGAGTAAACTTGATTAAGAACCAAATTAGCAAAAAGACACCAACTAAATTTGACTTAAGTCCAAAGGTTACACAGCTAACCCTAATTAGCATGCTGAAGAGCATAAAAAATTCACGAGTGTCAAACGACACTAAAAGAACATAGTTACGAACATTAACATTTACTGATCACAGAAAGACACATTCATACATCTCACAATAAAATACTTGAATTACGAACAATAAGGTTTCCACAATTAGCACATAGGGGTTAGTTATGTTCCTCCATCGGATTTCTCAGCTAAAATATCCTGCACACTCATTGAACACATCTGTAGTCCCATAAAATCACATGCACATATGTATATATGTATCAAGAAATCACATAAATTAAAACATACACCTATAAAACAATCAGGGTTCCTCTCATCCTATTCAATTCTTAACCATTAAAATCCCTTAATCAAAGTGTTAATCCTACTTTTACTTATTTCATCAACATATATATACATAAAACATTAAATGATGAACATCAAATATCTGAAAGTAACATCACACAAAGTGAAATAATATAATATGTTCAAAGCATCAGAGTATGTCTCGACATCTCGAGTTGTGAGTATCGAAATAATAGTAATGTATCACTATGCTATGATGGGTCGGGGTGAGGCCTCACAAATACCAAAAATAGAAGCTAAAATGGATCAAAAATAATAAAATGGGAGAGCTTTACCTCATAGACAAAAGAGGAAAAACAAGAATCTAAACCATAAAATTAAAACCCCACAAAAGTAGCCAAAAATTGTGATAATCCAAGTTCTCCCTAAGCTGGATTCAACGAGATCAACCTTATGATGATCCCATGCCCATAGCTCCCACAACAAACAAAAAAATAAATCCTCATGAAGATGATTTTGGGTTTTTCTCTCAAACTTTCTAATTCAAAAGTTAGAAGTGAGGAATTAAATTCCTTTTTGGATGCTTATTCACTTTTTGAGTGTATAATTGATTAGGGCAATAACCAACCAACCTAGTTAAACCCTGAATCAACCCAAACGAAAATAGGTTATTCCTAGAAATAAGAATTCATCTATTGCAAAGGTGCCAAAAATTAAAATTAAAATAAAATAAAGCCTTAAAATCCAAAAATCATAGAATTTTCCTTAACTACTTTTGTGACAATGTGAACCTCTAAATGCATAGACACACTCACTAGTCTAATCACATAATGCAAATGAGTTCAGATATAATAATCATTGAAAGGATTAATTAATCAATTAAAATAAAGATACATCAACCATACAGTGATGACATTGGTAAAATATGAATGGCTAAATCACTAACTCCATGTTGCACTGCCACAGATATAAATCATGCAAACTAAACAACATGATTAAGTGCAATTGCATATAATAACATAGCTAAAGAAATAAATGCATTAAATCACCTAATTCAACCATTTATTTAATTATATTGAAATAATCCATTTACATCACTCACATTTGCATAAAGAATAACAATGTAGGAATGAAGTAAATAATCATAACATTAAATTCACCACATAATATAATCAGAGATATGTCCAAAATATTGGATAACCAAATATCACCATAAAACACACTGTCATCTCAAAATGGCATCATCATGCAATATGATCAACTAAAAAACATAGTAGTCTAACATCTATGATATTGAAATCAAAGTATAACATCTAACCCTCAAGTCATCTCAAATGTAAAACATAACATGAGTAACAAATATCTCTCGGATCAAAATATAACAAGGTAAATATCCACAACACATAAACAATGAATCCAACATGGACAATCCATTTCTAATTAGTTAAGCATCTAATAATGGTAGTTTAAACAACATGAAAAGACACTTAAAACACTTAAGTAAACATAATCATAAATATGACTAATCATTGCTACAAGAACCTAGTCTAGTGTAGCACGATAATAGCACAGAGTGCAATCTCTTCACATAGCTCAGGGTAATCATGGAATAACATCATGATACCACATCGATCTTGGTAAACATTGGCACAAACCTTGGTGAATCATTAATCACATCATAATCTCATAAAACAAGCATAAGCATAATCAAAGAAACTAATACAATAACATAAATCCAATCACCTCAAGGGTGTAGACCACTCATGGTCCCAATCACAATCCCTTCTCAAGGAGAGATCAACAAAGTTGCATCCATCAGGATGACTGACAGAAGCCAAATGGGAGAGACACTACATTGTTGAAAAGTGAATATTTAATTTAATGTAAAATTTGAATAGTTTTTATTAGATGATCAATCAACTTAACACGATGGTGTTTTTTTTAGGGGACTCTTTTTTTGGTTATTCAATTCTTATCGCAAGAACTTTAGCCCTTAGATTAAATTAACCATGATTCTAAACTAAATAGTAATAATTATATAATAAAATATGGTATTTGTTTTACTAAATAGTAATATTATATAATAAAATATGTTATAATGTTACCAAATTAAAGCCTCGAGAACTTTCTACTACCCAATATATAATATATAATATATATAAGCTAGTAGCAATGACATGTCAACATGAGAGATAAATATTATTATTTATATTTATAATATGGTTTAAGGGATGGAACAAATCTAGTATATGGCTAGGATAATTTTATACATATATTTATAATAAGAGTTCTATTTCATTTACTATTGTAGGGTTAGTGTTGAATTTGGTTTAGTTTTATGTTTTGGTTTTTATTTGGTTTAGTATTAGAATAGGGGAATAATAAGGCTTAGTGTAAGAGTTCACATTGAATAAGTATTATGATCAAATATTGAATTATAGTTGGCTTATCATAGGTTTAGAATTTGTGTTTAATATATTTGAAGCTTAGAATTCAACTTTGCATTGTGTCTAATTAGATTTAGGTCTATGATTAATTTGAGATGAAGTTTTGTTTTAATTTTGTAGAAGGTTAGGAATAAATTTTTTGTAATGTTTTGTTTAGGTTTGGCTTAGGTTTAAATTTGGTATAATTTTATGCATAGGGTATACCAAAGTAATTAATCACGACTTAAATATTTTTGAAAAAAAAATGATTAAAAATTACATTTTACAATAACACATATTTTAGATTTATCATCAAATAAGGTAGATAAATTTGAAATTGATGACAAGAGAGGTTTTTATTTGTCAAAAGTACATCAACTTAATTCTAAAGATTTTAATTTTCTTTCTTCATCTTTATGCTTAGCAAGTTGTTTTCCCTTCTTTATTTTTTTCATATCGATCATATGTGAAGGGTTTCATTGTTCTTAGTCCTTCAAAAAACTTTACACAAGATATGGCAACAAATGTCATCCCTAATTTTTTTGGTTGGTCCTATATCAATAGAGGCTTTTTTAAGTGTCAAACCTTGTGATTTGTTTATTGTTAATACCCATGCCAATCTTAATGGTATTTGTACTATAGAACCCCTTTTTCTTGCACTAGTAGGAACTTTTTGTGGATTTTGATAATCAAATAGTAATCCAAAATAACTATCAAACTTAATCATTACATATACTGTTAGTTCATGTAAATTTTGAATATATCCTAAATAATCATTTACAAGACCTAGTTCTATCCAAAGATTTGATGTTAACATCACTCTTGCATTCTTATCGATCAATAATTCCATGTCAAGCTCATCATGAGAACTTCCCTCAAATAAATTAGTATTTACAACCTTTATGGAAATACTACGTGCAACGAGTTGTTGAAGAGTATGTAATTTTTTGTTATGATTTTTTAAATTATTATTTGTATAGAAAAAATGAACATTTTTGTCAAAATCATCATTGATTTATGTACAAATATTTATTTTTGTTCTTGACATTGGCAATTTCTAATTATCAATTCTAGGCTTTGCTTCTCTAAGGTTTGTCAATAGTTGACAAAATTGTTTTTGATTAATATCTTCTCCATCTTGTCTCTATATTTTATCTAAGGTTACCACAATTTTGAATTTTTCCCACAATATATATTATCTCAACTAATGCTTGCATATGCTAGCTAGTCTCTTACTAGAGGCAATTGACCTAGGTCTCCAGCTAAAATCATAGAAATTCCTACAGTAACATAAACATTTTTTTAATTTTATATAAAAAATTATAAATAAATTATTGAATTTAAAGATAATTTATTATAATATAATTTTTTAATTTCAATTGTACATGTACCTCCAAATTTTATATCTGCATTTTGTGAAAAGGCTTGAACAACTCTAGAATCTATGCTCTTTAGTAGTTTCTCTCCAATAAAGCTCATTTCATCAATCAATATATATTTGATGTGTCATTTCTTCTTGAAAAATTGTGAGTCATGTTCCCTCAAGTTGATTAAAATATTGGATTGGAATTCTCAACTTAGAATGAATTGTAGAGGGCCCTATGTTGATTCTTATAACTCCACATGGTGCAAGTAAAAGAAGGGGAGATTTATTAGGAAATGATTTTTTTAAGGCATTAAATGATTGCATGAATGAGATATGAATTTCTTATTTCTGCTATTTCTTGAATTACCATAGACAATGGAATCCGATTTTGATTATTTTGATGATGTGACATGATTATATTCATTGCCTTTTCTTGTTTATCACTCAGACTTGCAAAGTTATTATCTTGTGCTATATCATCATTTCTAAGGCATTCATTTTCTCACATCATATTTACAAAATTCATTGCTTGAGATGTGTAGTCATCACCTTTATATTCATCAGATCGCAGTGCTTCCCTATCAATATCCCTTCTTCCCAACATATCTATCTCTAAAACTTGCATTATCTAACCATAATGTAGTCTAGATATAATTTCTCATTTGTGTTGTATAGTTTTTCGTTGTAATATTTCATTGTTTTCACTTTCTGAATCAATAATATTTTCATTATTTTTTGAAGTTCTTTTTCGTTAAACATGCCAAGGGTTATAATTTAATAACTTCCAATTTAATGTCATTTGATTTCCACAATCCATTAGTAATATCATGAGAATTTCTGGAGTTTGATTGTGTCGTAATTTTTAAGCATCAACGTTTCGGATCACACACAGTGATCCATCATCAGGATGAGGAGTGCAAGAGAATAGAGAAATTACGACACAATCAAACTCCAGAAATTCTCATGATATAACTTCCAATTTGATTTTATAGAATGAAATGGTATCAGAAATCTCTCTCTCTCTCTCTCTCTCTCTCTCTCTCTCTCTCTCTCTCTCTCTCTCTCTCTCTCTCTCTCTCTCTCTCTCTCTCTATGTTATGAAATAGTTTGTAAAGAAAAAGTTCAAAGAAATGAGAATCCACAATTTTTTGGATTCACATGAAGGTGTAGATAAGAACCTTGGAAGCACTCTAACAATGGCTTATTTTCCCTTGGTTCTCATTTGTTCTTTCTTCTTCATCTAGGATTGTATATCCATAATCTAGTTGCATTTATGATTGTGATAGCGTCCATAGAGAATGGTCTTGTTCTATATCCAACAATAATTGATTTTGTATGTCACTCATTGCATACATCATCATAAACAATCATAGGTTTGAATATTTGTCATGAAACATTACAATTAACAAATATTCTACTACTCTCAACCAATAGAAGATCTAAAAGCATGTGAAAAGTTTCTTGAGCTTCAATATCTCTTTCTTTAATAGTTCAAATCATAAACTTCCTATATGCCTTTTCAGCTAGATCATCAGGATTCTCTATATTTGCAAGTCACATGAGCATTTCAAGGTAGATTTCTGAACTCGTCTCTACTTTTGCAACATATTTGGAAATAATATACTTTATCACTTCATATTTTCACAAAATTGGTTTCCATTCTATATTAGCTCTCCACAATTAAAGTATGTATCAATTGTGAGAATTGACTCTTATCATCATTTCTTGCTGCCTCACGTTTTTTCTCACTATTTTCACTATCTTCAAATAATTTTTATCCATTCAAATTTAAATCCTAAGGAGCATTGTACCGATGATTCAATGTGAATAATTTTTTTATAATGTTCTTCTAAAATAGTATTCAATTTGTATATTGAAGTTTCCATTTGTAAAGAAAATACCTACAAACCATTCTTCCTTTTTTCTTCCTTAAGCATGTGCCTTCTTTATGCATTGTATGTCTTTGAATCATGTTCAAAATTTCTTTGTAATCTTGATCAATACTAATTCCAAAAAGTTGTCTTTTATTTTTAAGACATGGGTGTTGACCGAAAATCCGAAATATGTAAGATATAAAATATGAATGTATTGATTGCTTTTTAGTAAGTATATTGAATAACATATTAAAGAATATATATATTATGTACATAATTTGATTATACCTATATGTTTCTTTGATGATGATCTAGTCTTG
This sequence comes from Cupressus sempervirens, assembly GCA_028749045.1. Lineage (NCBI taxonomy): Eukaryota > Viridiplantae > Streptophyta > Pinopsida > Cupressales > Cupressaceae > Cupressus > Cupressus sempervirens. The sequence continues at coordinate 463,295,878 of CM053790.1, forward strand.
GATTCCATGCATGAATTATGGAATTAAAATAGCTTTCATCCATTTTTATTTGTTGTTCATTAGATCAATTTATACTATCCATATCCAGTGCTCCATGTAACCATAAGAAACCATGCACATTTGTTGAATCCCTATGTTGTCATTCATATCTGTACCAAAAGCCTTTAATATTTAAGACTTCTTTTTATACTTCTTTTCTAAACATTGAATTTATTAAATGCACGTAGTGGAAAACTATATAAGGATAGTCAATAACATTTTTCTTTTTCCACAAATGAGCTTCATGAGGATCTATAGATGGTGTGGAAAGAATTAATGCATGTAAATCTGGCCAATATAAATTAGTTGCACTCAAAGTCAAAAATATTGTTGTGAACTTCAATTTGATGAAGCATGTAAGATAGTTTTGCTTTAAAAAAATTTCAATATGATCATGTACCTCTTATGTTGTACCAAATTGTATCAATTTATCAACTAGATGAGAGTTTGGAAATTTTTCCATGTGTTCACACAATTCATTTATGGTTATAGGTAAATCATGATGGTTTCTTTTAGCAAATATTATTGTTGAATTTTTATTGTGATACCTCATTACCATATTACTCATGTCGTATCGAAACCTTGGGTTTTTTCTAAAGTGGTGATCCATATATCGTATCAAGTGTTTCACATACTCATATAGATGTAGTTTTCTTTTGCATGGTTCTAACCAATCACAACTACCATCTACAAATAGTGTTGGAAATGCAATATCAATTAAACCTGATGTTATATACTCATTGATTGGAGATATACCAATTACAGGCCAATCAACCAACGTAGTGGGATCTAAATTTGGGTATTTAACCCATTCTTGTATTAATTCCATTCCTAATTGGACATTAGGAATTTTTGAAGACATTGAGTTTGTGTGCTCTATAATATTGGCATGATTTGTTTCCATATTTGGACAAGAAAACATAATTTGATCTATGTCTAAATCAAATTCCATGTGTATTGTCTTCACTCTTTTAAAGATATTGGAATCAAAATTTCTTTCCAAATCATCTAGTGCATTGTAATTAATTATAACATATAAATAGAACTTGTCATGTCTTGTTTTGTAACACAGTGCCTTATACACACGTTGTCTATTTACTGTAAAGTTATAGTTCATGCCACATTGGTCTTTTCTTCAAACTATTATTATTGGTAATTCTTATATTGAATGTGGTAGAATTTTGAAGATTTGTTCAATATTTTGTGGAAAAGATATTGTATGTCCTCTCTATTTATATCAAGTGCCTATTGCATGTATAGCTTTTTAAATTGGACTAATACATGCAATCAACATGTCTTCTACTTGAGTTAAGTCAACAAGTTCATGTGGTTGTTGTCCTGGATCCATGCATTATTATTTGAGGAATAAAATCTATTATCTCCCCTTTCATGTTTACACCTACTACATATAGGACCCTGTGAAGTGTGCAATACTTTCATTCCAAGATAACATTCTTGACATATACAACACATTTCCAGAGAAATCAAACTATCTACCTAGTACCAAAACCTCAATTGAATATTATGAAAATCATTTTCAACCATTCCATTAGTATTATCTATATTTTGTACATTATTTTCTCTTCCTCTATTTCTTTCTAGCTGAGGGACATGTTGGCTACTTTTTGGTATATTTTGAGTGAATATTGATCCATCATTGTAAACATCCATTTCAATATTTTCATGAGAATGATATTGTTCCCTTTTATTTGGTTGGTGATGTATTTCCCACCTATCTCCTATTGAGCTTTCATTTTGCATGATGCTTAACTATAGGAATTCTTTTGAATTCCTCCCCTGAAAAGCTAATCTAGGATCTCTTGGTGTTTTAAAATGCTAAAGTTTTAAATTATCCTGATGAGAATAGAATACATCTAGGGAAAGCTACTTCCCATCTACAACATATCCTTTTAGACATCAGGCCAACTATAAGGCTAGACCCTTCTTCTACTTCAGGCTCTGCTAAACCTAGGTTAGTGGACCTATTAGATTCTTCATATGGTACCAGTATTCAAAGCATAGACTAAATCTAAACAAAGAAGATTAAACCCTTATATCTTATATACTTATGCAAAGATCATAGACATGAAATAGATAATGACATGACCTAAAAAATTGATAAGCTAAGTGAGGGCATCCTTTTAGCTCTTAAACAGAAAGGAAAATGGATGATTATAATTGTTGATTTCAAAAAATCCCCAAATATGCAATAGTAAGAACAAGTTGATTATGTAGCTTATTAGTGCCTTACCTATTGGGTAGTTCCACAAATCATACACATACATCTATGATATCACTGACATATTCCATACATCAAGATATCAAATCTATCTTATCACTTTGTGAATTAGACATTGGTGTTCATAAAGACCTCATTCTCATAAAGTATCCTTCTCAAATAACCATAAACCTTATCAAATACATCAAGAATTTACTTGGCTCTTTGTTCCAACAGAAAAACATATCAAACATACAACCTTAATGGGATGAAAATGGCTCTCAGTTCTTTTTCTTTAAACCACATTACATTGCAGATTATAGATATAGATGGTGAGAATCAGAATGAAATTAAGAAGAATCTTGCTCATTTGTATTTATTTCATTGAAACTATAAATTTGAGATGCAAGTAAACAACTCATAAAACCACTAAATAGTTCAGACCTGCCTATATTAGCTTAACTATTGTTATTCATACAAGAGAAATATGTTGAAGAATGGTATCACAATCATGAAAAAATATTAAAAATTGGAACCCCAATCTCACAATACTGAGAAAACTCAAGATTGGAACCCTTGCAATGAATAAAAAAGAGAGAGATATAGGAAAAGAATGAAATCCTAAATCTAATCTAGAAGCAACATGTGTCCATTTGAATCTTCACTCCCTATTTTTGTAAAGCATCTCTCCTCCCTCTATAACTGAAATCTGATATGATTCTCACCATTTTTATGTATCAAACTTGAAAATCTCTCCCTCAATGATGAAAACCCTTGTGTTGCCAAAATATCTAAAATGCTAATAATCCATCCACTAAACTAACCTGGAGGTGACAAAATTTGCTCCTAACTATATTCATACTGCCTTTTATGTTCATCCAGTTCACAATTTTGTTGGAAATCAAATCTGAATTGCCCCAACTAAATGAAACTTTAAAATGGATACCTAAGACAAAACTTTGAATAACTTGAACTAGTGGCTTCTTGTGTAAAAAAAAAATCAAATATGGAAAGTTCGTTCTCTCTTGATTTTGATGACATATAATAGTGATGTACTTTCTTACTAGAAATACCCAGAATCTTAAAATGAATTTTAGGTCGCTAGCATAGCTCTAAGACTACATTTTAGAAAATATTTAATTTCAACCGAAAGTTTAAACTATAGGTTAAAAACCATTTTGATTTAAAATTGATGCACATGATTTTAGAAGGAAAATTAATAAAATATTAAATTTTTCATTTTTGTAATTTTCCCTCCAAAATTTCCTTTGGGTCAAACTAGGTTTGACCTTCATATGACACATGTCACATTTTGATTCATTATTAGTTTTCCATGTCATCTGACACCCACCACCTAGGTGCCACACATCACACTACTACTAGTCCTCATTTTGAAACATCTACTTGGGTCCTCTACCACGTGGTGACCTCTAATTGGGTCACTATGTCACATGACACCTCAGCATAGTGCCACATCATCATGACAGTGACACATGGCACCTCCATCCACATCATCACCCAGTCAGTAGTGTTATATCATCCTGTCCACCTCAACAACCCTACCACATGGCAGTTGGTCACTATGTTGCATGACACCTCAACACGGTGCCACATCATCATGACATAGCAACTTTGTGTCATGTGTCATTCCTTCCATGGCATCACCTTGGGAAGTGTGCCACATTTGGAGTCCTCTGCCACATTTCATTTTATTATTCATCATATTCCTATGTGTATGCCATGTTATGTTGATGTCATCTCCATCTCATGTAACACATTATTCAAAAACTTATCTTCTTTACCCTCTAGCCAAGTGGGCCCCTTGTGCTTAAGTTCACGTCTCAAAAAGGGCACATCTTTGAGACATTGTATTACATGAGACTTTGAGTATAGAAACACTCAAATCAAGCCAAACGTGACAAATTTGGGATAAATGCTTTGTTTTTTTTTTTCTCTTGTTCACTTCATGGTGCTAGAGACTACACCAAAAAATGCTAAAGGATCGACCACCTCTCTTGAACAACATTAAGTTTGGCTTCTTGTAGAGTGAATCCTTTATACATCTGTAGGAGCAATAACTCTAGAGTCATAGGTTTTCAGAGGCAGCATAAGGACAAAAACATCATATTTACCTCTAGGAACAACATTTGAATATGGGACTTCCACCCTGGTTAAGAATGGACATTACAAAAGAGAGACCCATGCATCTATAATTTTATGAAATTGACAATGATGAGCATGACATGGAAAAGCGGCAGGAATGGAAGCAACTAGTCTCCCCCCATTTTAATCACAATCTACATGCATATCTCCTCACATTCAAACTGATCATTTTATGTTCATTTCCATTGTTATAATGTTCCTTACACCAGCGATTAAGTGTCTCTCCACTTGGGACTTGGAAATCTTCAGTGCTTTCAACATGCCTAATGTAGTGCTTGAGAAGTCATGATTCATATTTATTTCAAATTCTAGAATATATTTTAAAATTAAACCAATTCTAGTTGTTTGAGAGGAAACCTACACCATTTTAGTGTGCATATACATGAATCACTTCCCTTTTTTCTAGGGAAAAATGATGGAGAAACCACCACCATAAATCCAAAAGGAAAGGCTCAGTCAAAGGAGAAAAGGGAAGACCAGTCTTACAACAGTGATACTTGTATCGCTACAGCTTATTATGCCTCCAGTACAACTCCCTTCACTACTACTACGGGCTTTCCCAATCAAAAAAAAAATGATGAAAAATTGCCTCCCAATCTGTATGACTTCAAAACACTCTCTTTTACAAGATGAAGTCTCACGTAGATAACTTGGCAGAAGATTTTCAACATCAATTACATCATTACCAACACATCTTTCACTTGGGAAAATTGCATCGCCAGTTGAGAGTAGGAAAGGATTTTCTAAAACCAAGGTTCCAAGGATCTTCAAGGAAATTTAACAATGAGAAGAAGGAATTTGAAGTTTCATGAGGAGAATATAAATATTTGAGATGATGAATAACTGGGCGAACAGTCAAACTGGGCTACTCAGATTTACAAAACTAGAAACACTGGAAAAAAAAGTGATTTTTGCAAATGGAGTGGATCTAGGAAAGTGTACAAACAGATTCATCAAGATTTTAAAATTGGCACACTTAAAAAAAATTAGATTAGAATGTCACGGTACAATCCATTTGAGAGCTAGTTGTTGCATACCCAACATCTAGACTTAGTAGATTCTTATGTTTCTTATGAGTGAATAATCTATTTTAAGGGTTATTCTAAAAAAGGGATCTAGTAAAATTAGTATGATGCATGTAGATTTATTTTGCATAGCACCTATTATGGGCTCAAAGTTATGACATCCCAAATAGGGGTACCAACCAATCTGCACTTCTTGACACCAGTAAAACTTTAAGAATTGCATATGGAATCACATTCAAAAACTAATCAAACTGATTTGTCATAAACTCAAAATTGAAAAATAACAAGTCTCTAACCTCTAGAATGTGATGGAAAAGGAATTATCTCATTTTGGTCAACTAGGTCAAAGTTATAATCGATCAAAAAGAGCCTCCTAGAATTCTAAACAATTTACATCAGCACAACAATAATAAACAACCGACTTTGAGGGATTCAAAATCTAATCAAAACATTTTGAAATTACTTGAATGTGAAATATAGGTTCTTTTATATGGATGCTAAATAATTCCAAAGTGGCGAGTCATGAAACATAACCAGGTGCAAGATATTCAAATGCAAACTAGGCCTCCTATTGTTGTTTGATACACTAGCAAAAATGCAGATTTGGACATTACTAAAAACAGAACTTCACATAATGACTCGGAATAGCAATTTATCTTCATTAGATGCATGGATATTCTGAATGCAAGGTGTTAGAAACATTAAAATCCTCTTAGGCCTCAAAAGGATAGTCAAGTACACATGCATTAAATGTGCTTTAAAGGGCTCAAAAGCTTGGAATACTAAAATTGGGAAGGAAATTTTGAGTCCCAACAGGATCAACTCCAAGGTTCCAAGAAATCTTGTGATCTACTAGAATCCACTCAATTGAAGATAAATGTATTTGTTCAAAGGGAGGCCTTTGCTAGTTTGGACCAATTTCGGATAAGATATTTGATCTGTTGTTTTGAAAAGTAACCACAAAAGATATATATTTTTGGTGTTGTATGTTTTATGATGAATGCAATTTATCAATGCAACTATATGAATTCATAAATTAACAAAGTGTTAGCAAAGAAAATTAAAAAGATAAGGTAATGAGAGATTAAAGAAAATAACTTGAAAGGAAAATTCCTAATGGACATAAAACCATGGTAACAACATGTCTGCAAGTTAAATCATTGAAAAGATCAAGTAGGAAACTAATGAAAATAGGAATAGCGCTTCCTCAAATCCATTGATGTAATCTTCGATGGGAACTTAGTAATAACCAAAAGATGTTTCACTTCTCATCGAATCACAAGGTCGCAGAAAGTGGGCTCGTGCAATACAAGAAGTTATGTAGGAAAATAGGGTGATCTCTTCCCCATCTCGGTACATCAGCAAAATTTCTCAACACGCGGCAAACACCAAAATTAAAATATCACACAATCAAATGAACACAACAAAACTATTGGCTCCATTATTATTCATGAACATGCATTCATAAAAATAACACACTCTAGAAAGAATAACTACACTCAGAATGAGAGCACCAATAACATATATTATTGCATCAAAATAATGGCCTGGAGTACATGTTACATCCTTGTATTTATAATAAATCATCTCCTCAATTTGTGTTAAGAGTGAGAGATCTCTTAATGCAAACATATGCTTCTAAACTAATAAAACAAATCTAATTATATACAAAATGATTCTCTAAATGGTGCTAAGTAGGGCTACACCCTTGTTTATATAAATTAATGGGTGCATGAGCCTTTACATGACTTAAAATAATAAAAGAAGAAGAAGATAAGAAGAAGGAAGTGGCAAGAGCATCTGAGAGTCATCGGAAGCTCTAAAAATGGAAGCTTAACCTTCTCTAGGAATTTCTAGGATTTGAACTATCATCAGAATATGTTTCTAGTGCATGGAATGCTCTTAATTAGGAACTAGTAGTAAACTGTCAATGTATTGTTACTTCTTCAAAAAATTTGGTGCACCTCTGTGAAAAGTGCACCTTGTGCACCTTCATGATAGATTCAAAAAATACAAAATATTCCCAAGTTTCAAAACTAAATCTCTAGCTTCTAGGTTTTCTTCCCCTTTATACCAGAGTAATATTTGGATGCTTGCTCTTGAATTCCTCTATAATCTCCATCACTTGGCTAGCATCTAAAAAATCCAAAGATTCATACTTATCCTTTACTACCAGCTAGTAATTACTAACTTTTGTATGTGTTGCCTCAAAATCCTCAAGTTTAGTGTCTAGCTCCAACAATACCTCTTCAGTCCTAAATGCTTGTCTGATATCTTCATGTGACAAAGAATCATTAAAGCTTTTCTAGAACTGTTGGACTACTAATTGCACTAAAATGAGTTTGGCTTTTGACTCATCTTCAAAAATATCAAGGCAAGCACCACTATAATATTTCTCTACCTCCAAAATATGCTCTTGAGTTTGATCTTTCAATTTCCACATCCCCTCATGTAATGTTTCTATTACTTTATTGCTAGCAATTATCTTCTTGACCCAATCCTCTAATTTATCAAGCTCTTTTGTTGAGTACACCTCCATAAGTGTACGATACCTTTGACCTTTTGTTGATTGAAGCACTTGAAGGTATTCTCCCCAGGTGTGTACCTCATCCATTAACCCAAAATCTTGCTTCAATATGGATACCAGTTTATCTGCACTAAACTGAATATGGTGTAATAGGTTTAAATTAGCTTGTATAATATGTTCACCTTTATCCTCAAAATTGTCACACCATTTCTGACATGTGCCCAAAAATGAATCTATTTGTACACTCCCTTTTTTACTCCTCTTTAATGTTGCAGAAAGAGTGATCTCTGGATTTTTCAAGTTTATAGGGACCACCATTCCATGTAAATAGCCTCTCATAAGCTCATTTTTTTCCTCAGCATCACCAATTCTAACTCATTCATGTCCATGTGTTTGAAAACCTCCTTTATGCCCGTTGTGATCAAAATTTTGGCAGTTTCTATCATGGGCTTTCCTAAAAGGACCTCCTTTATTTTGTAATTAATAGAGTCAAATCTTCTATATCAGCATGTGGAGGAGGGATGGTAATATGTGCAAATCTTGGTCTTGGTTCTTCATTATGAAGACCAATGGTCACGCATCACCTGTAGGTGGCTTAGGATTCTTGATAGCTTTCACTAGCTCTTCCATTCCCTCATCTATAGTTATATTTGACTTCCTCTTTTGTAAACCCATAACCTCCCTCTTTAACCAAGCTATTGTAGTTCCCATTGGAGACATGTATTTGGATAAAGAAGTAGTCTATACTACAAGATATTTCCCCTTATCACTCCTTTCTAGCATCTTCTCCCTTTGAGAAAGATCTATAATTAGAGTCTTTGTTTCTAATGTAGCCAAGGTCCTAGCCTTTGTATCATGAGGATTTTGTTGAGGTTCTTCTAGTATTTGACCCTTCTCTTATACTTCATTAGTTGGCATTTTTTCAGGCTCTTACTCCTCTATCACATGTTCTTATATTTATGTAGCAAAAGGAAGTGGGGTGACTAAGCCTTTGTCAAAAAATGATAGATTCTAAGATGATAGGGGTGGTAGGCTAGAGGTCCTTGAGGTAGAGGTGGCAATTAACTCCAATCCTCTCCTGACGTTTGGCTCATGGGAGTATCCCATATTTTTTCACCCACCATCTCAGTTCCTACCAACATAAATTCAAAATAAAAAATGTTAAAGACATTTTTTTCTTGCCCCTCTTGGTCTTCAATCCACTATTGTTGCTCATCTTCTAAAATTGTAACATGAATAGGTTGCCTGGGGATGGATGGCAGCAACATGGCAGAGCTTCTTCTCCTCTCTTCTTCCATAGCCCTCACTAAGTGAGTCCTTTGACTCAAGGGAACATTATCCATCTGTTCATCTTCTTCTTCTTCTAAATTAGCTTTAGGGATGGTCTCTAGAACCTGTGGGGGAGGAGTGTTCTTTTTCTTCAACTTTATTGTTTGTTTCCTTCCCATAGTGGACTCAATCTTGGCCTTCTTAGGAGCTGAGGGGGAGGCTTCTTCCTCTTGATCAGCTGGCGATATCCTATATTCTTCTTCTTTAGGTTCTTTTTCCTCTACTAAAGGAGGCACTTGCTTAGTCTCTTGGACTTGAGTTGCTTTCTCATCTTTAGGCTTTTGTTGTGTTGGACCTTGTTGTGATTGTTGAGGTGGTTGGGCCTGATCTATTTGTTCACTGTCCTTTGTCACTCTCTTCCTCTTGTTCTTTGCTTTATCTTCCCTACAATACTCAACCTCCCTCTCATGTTGATACATTATTTTTGGCCTGACTAGGGATTGAGAAGAGAAGGTTTGTATTGTAACTTTTGCACCTTTACCCTTAACTAGGCATGTTGTGGCTTCAAAAGTAATAGTCTAAGGAATTGGGTCAAGGTTGAAGGGTTTCTTCATTCATTCCCTCATTAACTAGATTATATACTTGGCCCTATTGTTGATATTTGCATTCTTATCCCTATCAATCTTTGCATTCATGATTGGCCTATCATAGATTTTGTCACAATTGTACAAGGGATCCAAGACATCCCTAGTGTCTTTTTGGATAGCCTTAAGTAGGATCTTCATTTCTAAGGCATGTTTCTACTAGATATAGAGTCATCCTACAATAATCCCTTATTTAGATATCATAGTCATCTAATGCATTCATCCAATGGTCCTCTATAGCATCTTCATGCACAAACTACTTCCCTACCAAATGTTAGACCATTCTAATATTATCAAAGTGAGAGGAGTTAAGGGATATTGATCCCTTTCTAAATCAAAGGTCATAATATCTTGTTTTGCCTTGACCTCAAATGCACCTATAGTAATAGGCCATATCCATGTCTTCTTATGTTGTTTCCTCACTCTTCATATGCAGAGGTGAGTTTCCTATCAATCTCCAATAAGATGAGCCTATCTAATGGATATGTAGGGATTTTCTTCAAATTTACCATAGTACTAGCTACCCTTAAGTAAGTGAACATTTTGAACTAGACGTAGTAGGCGCCAATCTCTATGATCCTTGCTTCTACCTTTATTGACATCATTTTAACATAATCACCCTCTATAAAATGGATGACTACAAATATAAAACCATTATTCACTATTTGGAATTTCTTGCTCTAATTTGATAGCTTCTTCTTCACTAGTTGAGGGTGTACTGCATAAGGCCAGGCATTGGCATCTTACATGCTCCCCTTCTTGTAAAGTCTTGGGTAGTCAGTCATTCTAACCACCAATAAATACACCATGTATGATGTCATATAGAATCTTGGATCAAATTTCACTACTACAAGTTGCTCATGCAAATTATCGCTAAGGATAATAGCCCAATCTATTGGAATTTTTGTCATCCTAATGGTATCTATGAAATGGACCATCTAGATATTAAGATGTCAAGTTGTTGGTAAGCCCATGACTTTTCTCAAAAGCACAATAGTGTCTCCACTATCATCCTTCATATACCCCTGAGTCATGTCTACCTCTCTGGCTCTACATCTCACCAGTGTTGTATCAATCAAAAATGATGATTGCATGATTTTTTTGGCTTCCTTTTCATTTTCCTGATACCATCTCTCTGCCTGATCATAGGTTATCTTTACATACTTATCGACTCTCATGAGATGGAATACTTTCTCAATATTCCTAAGCCTGAGGTCTAGGACTATCTCCCTTGTAATGCTCTTAACAACCTTCTCTTCAAGTACATAGTTCTCTACTAATACCATGATAAGTTCATAAGACTACACAGATGTCGGATGTGATTTTGCATTCACTAACCCTGATCTGATAAGTGTCGATACTATTGCATACCTCTCTGTAGATTTGTTGCATATTATGGGGAATGCATTCTAATCAATATGACCAAGTTTGGTGTCTCTTATCTCAGAGTGTCCATCTTTGAAATGAGATTTCTTTGGTGTACCTTGAAATTTGAACACTACAAGCTTTGGAGCAATCTTTTGTACAAGTGAGGATGATGAGGACACCATTTTATCTACATAAAAGAGAAAACCATTAGTCCGAAGAGTCAAAAATCTAACTCAAAACAAACCCTAATTGTTAGAAAACATAACCCAAAACACTAACAATGAAAAAAATTGCTTCAATCCCTCTTTTGAGTCTTGATATGCAAAACAATGCACCTTGTGCAACTTTATAGGTGCACTAGATGCTCTAAATAGCCTTATCTGGACATTTTTTTAACATAGTTGCGCACCTACACACCTTAGTGAGGTATTGTTGGAAATATAGATGAAGTAATTGAGAGGGGAGGGGTGAATCAGTTACCACAAAAAAAAATTCCAAAAATCCCTTAGATGTCTATAATGCTTACTTACTACTGATACCTGGTAAATAGTGTAGGAATATTATAACTCGATAGGTTAACTAGTTGCTAATCATCTAGCATCCATAGTTATTAATATGCATGCAAAGGTTAAATAAATGAACACAAGAGACACCAAATTTAATGTGGAAACCAAATATGGGAAAAACCACCAAGTAACTAGTCACCAATTTTCACTCTTCTAAAGTGAGCCCTATTAGGAGCCAACCCTATTAAAGGTTACAATACACACTGTTAGGTGTGACCTTGTTAGAGGATTTAATCACCCTATTAGGAGTGGCCTGGTTAGAGGTCTTTAGAAAAATTCAACTAAACTGTCACCTTGTTAGAGGATTTACAAAATGGTTGTTAAACCAACTCTGTAAAGAGATTTTGGATTCACTGTTACAATGATTAGAAAGCAACAATGAGGTGACCTAAATGAGATGCAACTTATCTTTTGTTGATTACAGTCTATGTTCTGCTTCACTGGATCCTTACTAATCAAATACAACTTTGCAGCTCCTCCAAGATATCTAATCCTTCATCAGAATTTTCTCAATATTCGCTTATTCCATCCTCATCCATATACTCATACTCACTCTTCAATTCACAACTTGAACATCTATATATATACCTTTCAAATTATCAAGTCGGCTCAAATATAAGTTACAATAGCTGAAAAAATCATTGCATCAATCGGCTACACTTATTGCACGAAACAATTGAGCTTAATATTAAAACAATAAAATCCTTTGCTAGCTAACCCAGCTTGGTAACCACTGCTCCAGAATGGTTTTCTAGTGTTAACCAAGTGAAGCTTGGTAAACGCTGCAAACCCTACAAAAATCCTGTAGAGACCAATTGAACTCAGTTAGCATTGACCTTCCTTTGTTGTCCTTGTGAGCTCAGTAGAAGCTAACTTTCTGCCACATTTCCTTTGATGACCGAGTGAGCTCAGTAGACATTAATTTTTCTTCGTTAACCTTGGGAGCTCAGTTAACACTAACTTTCTGCTAAAAAAATCCTTTGATGCCCGAGTCAGCTCGATAGACATTAACTTTTTCTTTGTTAACCTTGGGAGCTCAGTTAATACTAACTTTTTGCTACAAAAATCCTTTGATGCCTGAGTTAGCTCAGTAAGAACTGACTTTACTGAGTAATGTTTAGGAACATTCGGTAGACACTGTAAATTGCTTTTCTGATCATCTAAGCTCGGTAGACTCTATTTGATGACTGATATGACATTTGTGTAACATCAAAGACAATACAAAATTAACAATTGTATCCAACAAGGTGCACACATGTGCTTAGTGCATGTGCATAAAGGGGGACTCAAGTTTTTTTTTCTTTACTTTGTTAAGCATTAAGGGTGTGGACATGTGCACCTTAATGGAGTGCATATGTGCACACCTTAATGAGCACACCCTTATGTTTCTATGTGCAAAGGGAAGTTAGTATATATAAAAAATTTGCATGTGCACACCTTGGGGAGGTGTGCACATGCACACCTTTCATTGTTGTTTCCTTAGCTTAGGGTTAAGTTATTTTTAAGGTTTCATGAATAAAAGTGTGCATATGCACACCTTTGGAGTCTAACATGTTTTTTTTTTTTTTTGTACATGTTTGAGGCACACCTTAGAAGGTGTGAGGGTGCAAAAAAATGGAGTGCACAAAAAATAATGAGGAGAGGGGAGGGGGTACCTAGGCTTATATAGGCATGGGTAAGTGTTCACCCTTTGGAGGTGTGCACATCCAAATGGAGATAAGTGTGCATTTACACATTTAGCACACGTGCACACCCAAAATGGGTGTGCATGTGCGCTAGGTGTGCTAGTGTGCCCTTTTGCACAAAAGTCCCTTAATCTCTTAAAAATTCTCAATTTTGGCACCTCGATTTTCTTGGTTAAGGACAAAAGCTAGACCCAGACTCCAAATGGAGTTCCAAAATGACCCCAGGCCTCAGACTAAGGGTCTCGGAGCCAAAACAAAACAATTTACTAGAGGGTCCCTATTTATAGGAGAAATGGGGCATGCGTTGTGAACCACAAAATCTCCTATATTACAATTAGAATGTTTCTCATAACTTTATTGTGGAAGACCTTCTAATATATTTGTATCATCTCTATTGTGAGCACCCAATTCTTCTATTTCTCTTTCTATTATGTGTTTGACATAACTATGCCTATCTATCTCATTTTGTCTTTGACTTTGCTCCTCCCTTTCAATCTCTATCATTTTTTCTTGTTGCCTTTTACAATATTTCCTTTGATAATCCCTTTGATGTTGCCTTCTTTGTTCCTCAAATTAAAATTTCATTATTTATCGCGACATAACTACAAAATAAGTTATATTTTTAGAAAATTAATACATGCATTATGTGTCTTCATTGATAAAGGTTTGTCTTGTTTCTTTAGAACAATTTATTCACTTGTATAAATTTCAATGATTTTTATACCCATACTTTATAAATGAAAACAATGTATATTATTATTTCTTATATATTTTAATGGGAAGACCTAAGATTTTGGTTAGAGTTAGGATTAGAGTTCAAATTGATTTTGAGTTGGGTTAACTTTGATTGATTAAAAATTTTAACTTTTTAAATCATCTTCCTATTACATCTAATAAAAAAGTTTAATTTGATAAGATTCTAAAAAAAAATGGAATACCACCAATTAGATTTTTACATTATATTATGAAACCAATCATCATTAAGTTTCTTTTATTTTTTAGAGCATTTCTTAAGATAAAAAACCTAAAGAGACAAATATTTTAAAAACTTAAAAATGGTTTATCTTTATTATTTATTATTTACTATTTGTTTTCTTGTACTTTATAATATTTATTAAAAATATTTTGTTATAAGACATATTTTGAAGTACAAATAAGATAATTCATACTTTATGAAATATAAATTGTTGAACACATTTTGATAATATTGTTGTAGTTTTTTCTTATCAATAATTTTTTATTTAAACCAATTATAATTTACACAAAATATTCTTCTTATAAGACTTTTTTTTCACAAAATTAAAAAATTCCCTAAACTTATGTTTAATTATGCTTTTTGAAAATATGTCACATATATATTTATTTTACAGTACTGGTAAAGAAAAATTTGAATAAACTTATTCCTTTTCAAATTTCTAAAGTATTGGTATATAAAATAAATGTAATTATCTATATAATTATTGAGAATTAAAACAATTTTAATAAATAGATATGTTTCAATGAGCCATGTCTAATATTCATTACCACCCCAAAATGAGTACCTATCAATCTACCAACATTTAATTTATTTATCACAACATTAACTAATAGAAAATAGTATTACATTTACAATTTATGCAAACACCAAATATTCCAAGTGTATTAATATTGAAGAGATGACTCAACTCCTATATCATTAATGTATTCAAAGGATCTAATTTTACTTCTAGGATGAATCTAGTTATACTACAAATGAAACACTTATACTCTACCCTTATAAAATTTGAACTTATAACCTTATTTGAAAAGTAAACCTATATCTAAATAATATTTCTTAAGAAGTTTTAATTTTTCATAACTATATCTAAAATGAATTATATATTGAGTGTACAATACATTAAAAAAATATAATATTTACATTTATTACTACTCATAAATAAGATATAAATCACCAAGAATATATAAATTTGTAGAAAATTATAAAAGAAAATCATTAAAACTAATATTTAAAAATTTAAATAAATTATATATAAAGAATATAACCATCAACTCTAATAGATCACATAAAGTATATAAATTTTGAATAAAGTAATTTGCATTCAAATTCCTAAAGATGTAGTAAACATAATAAATGTGAACTCAGATAGATATATATGTTTTTGAAAATCATGAAAATAAATCATTAAAAATAATGTATATAAAAAAAAAAAAAGCCCTTACACAATATTGGCATTCATAACTGCAATGATCATTTAATGGTCAATGTCTTGCAAGGATCATTTGAACTTTCATAATTTTCATTTTAGACAATATTAAATAATTACTGAGTTTTATATTTCAAACTATTTGTTTTCAGAAAATATTACCTTATATTATGTAATATGATTGTAAAGCTTCACTTAGAAATCTATAAACAAAAAAAGACACTTGAAAGGGATGCACAGTTATAAAGATTTTGGAGCATGTGGTACAGATTTGGGAGGGCATCCATAGAGATATTGTTATGAACATTCCTTCTTGCAATCTTTATTGCTTTTGGATATAGTTTAAAAAATAATAATTTCTTTATTGTGTTTGGGTATAGTTTTAAAAAAATTAATTTTAACTTGAAAAAAATGGAAAAGAGGAATACATTTCCAAGTTAAACTTTCTTAATTAAAAAATTCCAAACAAAACAAAACTAACCTTTTACACTATTTTTGACATAGGTAAAGTCAGAACAAAATTGAATGGAGAATTTGGCTATGAAAAAATAAAACATTTATCAGTTGGCATCACAAAAAGATAATTTAAAATAGCAATAAAAGCCATAAATTCTAATTTTCATTGAAAACCCCAATTATTCAACCAAACACTATCATGCCCAACATATCAAGGCAAAAACACATGAACAAATTTTATTTTTTTTAATTTAAATAACACTACTTTAACACATACTAAAGTGAACATCTTACAGAAAGTTTAAATGGGATAGAAGTGAGTTTTCAGTTGTAATTCATAATGATGCAGAGTTGACATCTCAATCCTACTGCACCATGATAGAACCTTAGGTTTTGTTGCTACAGGTACACCTAATTCAGGTTACACAATTCAATAAGATGTGACATCATATTCAAGAAGAAGTTATGGTTCCATAGTACTTGGGTTAAAATCAAATTGATATGTTCAACTGATTTCATAAGACACATTAGGTTAGATATGACTCCATATGTTCATTTTGTTATGTCAGATAATTCCCTTAGGTGATCTAATTTTGTACCTCTTCAGATGTGATCTAGAACTTTAATAGATGATCTTGTTTAGATTCATAGTTTAATTTAATTATTTAAATCATTATTATTTATTATTTAATTACCTTCGAAATTCATTTCATCTCTACAAAACCTTCCTATTTCACTATCGGGTCACCTACCTAAGATTACTCCATTTGCCCTTGATTCCTATGATCTTAGCAATTCAAATTTCAAGAAACCATAATAAAACATTATAAATGATTAAATACAATAATATACTAAAACTATTTACTTAATTAACATAATAGACTTTTTGCAATACATGACACAACTAATGTTCTAACATATGCAAATAAATTTAACACCTAAGATAACCCTTTTTAAAACTTTACTTTGATGACCTTTTTAACTAACTTACTAATTTAATACTAACCATCCCTAAAAGTGATCCTAAACAACAAATCTAATCCTAACTTTATTAACACTAACTAACTATACTTAACTATTAACCCATAATAACGAGAACTAACTTAGCCCAAACTAACTTAATAACACCTAGCACTTACATTTTAAAACAGTTAAATATTTAAATAGGGAAACAAACATGTTTATGAAAAACTTATTACTAATACTAAAATACTTTTTACAAACTCATAAACTAAATATTACAAACTAACACTAACTAACCAACCTACTTACTTAACACCCTAATTATCACCTAACCACCTAATTAGATACACCACCCAAGTAGCCCACTTGCCACACTTCTCCCCAAGCCCCAAATGTGTGCTTCCGAAGTGGGCATCACACTGTGCCATGCAACCCAAAACTGGGCATCACACTGCCCATAACTGGACAAGGGAGTATGTTTGGAGAGGGATGTACAAGATGAGATGCATTGGAGATTGGGAGGGGAAAGTCAAGGTTTAAATAAATACTCTCTAATATCCCATTTGCCACAATCCACATCAATAAGGTGATGGGATGGAGAGATGGATGTATGGAAGGAATAAAGGATTTCCAACACATGGAAATGGAGAGGAATGTTGGAAATGGGAGGGGTAGTCAGAAACTATAATACATTGCAAGTTTTTATTTACTTATTTGATTTTAATACCCATGTTGACTTATGTCCTTCCCCAAACTCCTTAATGCACTTTCCATGAAGAGGATGGAATGGTGTAAGTGGAAAATGACCTTAGCCTGAGTGCACACATAGACAAGGAGGGTGAGTGATGATTTAAAGGTTTATAGGTGGGTGTGAGGATAAGTGTAGGATAAAATAGGTTTTTCTATTGATTTTCATTTTATAAATATATATTTATTATTTGAAAAGTTGTCTAAAATAGTTTTAAAGAAAAACTTACAGAGAATATTCTCTCTTACCAAATAAGGAATTAGAATCTCCCCGTACATTTTCTAGAGAGCATTTTGGCTCTCAAATAAATGGGATTGTTTGTTTCTTTATTTGTTGCATCTTTTTAGCAAGATGTTTATTTCTAAGAGTTTATTACTTTAAGTACTC
Source organism: Cupressus sempervirens (assembly GCA_028749045.1). Lineage (NCBI taxonomy): Eukaryota > Viridiplantae > Streptophyta > Pinopsida > Cupressales > Cupressaceae > Cupressus > Cupressus sempervirens. The sequence continues at coordinate 463,314,119 of CM053790.1, forward strand.
CATTAAGTATTTTTTAATTACAAAATTAACATCTATGTTATATGTAATGCCTACCCCTAGTTGACTTTTCATATTGTATTGTTGAACTCTTTTAGGCCAATTTTATGATTATGTTTGATGATAAGTGGTATTTGATTTCTAGATTGTTGGATGTTGTTGCATACTCAGTTGATTATATGATGAGATTACTTTGGTACTAGTTATTTCATGTATGCATGATTATTCTTTCGATGATGATGCTAATATACAGTGTTTTCAGTTATCTCATGATGATAGTTAAATGGATTATTTATCTGTGTTTTCTATGGATAATTACCCCATACTTTCATGTGTATGGTGTACCTATATGTTTCACTTTATGAATGATGTTTCTGATATGGTTGAGGAAGGGAGTCATAGTCACCTGCTAGTTAGTATCTACATGATATACCACTTCCCACAATTGCATATTTAGTTTAGATTATATGTGTATGTACATGCCTGGATTTTATGCAAATTGCAGGCACAGAGTATCAACTTCCTTGAATTGCTACGATGAGCGTACCCTGTTGTAGTATCTCAATGGTAAAAGAGGTGAGATAAATTCTTGAGTCCAAATCCTAACCTAAGCTAGTTGTCCTAGAAAGTAGGACAAGTATCTAAGCTATTTACCTATTTGAACTCATAATTTTGACCCTAGAGTTTGATTAATTTTCTTTGTCTTTAGTTGAATTGTCATATTTGGTTTTGTGGGTCTGTGATGATTTTATGTTTTAACTAAATCAGACTAAAAGATAATTTAATAATTTAATTTAATAGAAATTTTATCAATAAAATTTAATATTTAATTAATTGAGAAATTAATTAAATAAAAGACTTTAAATTTAAAAGATTTTATCAAAGTTCTAATTTTGGCATATGTATATTTATTTTATTTAATAATAATTTATTTAGGAGTTTTATTTTAATTAATAAACTTAATATAATATTATTAGTTAAATTAATAAATATTTTACGTAAACATCTCGTGGTGTAATAAGAGAGAAAAAGCATAAATTTAATAAAGTTTATTTTAATTTAATTACAAAAATTTTGTGCATGAAAATTAAAATATAATAAAATAATAAAAGATAAAGGGTTTTCGTGTGATTGCACGATCAAAGCCTTAAATTGGGGAAAAACTATTTATTAGAGATTTAAAGTTCATTTCTCGATAACCATTTTTTGGAGGAGCAATTTTTGAGAAGGGTTTCAGAAAAAGGGGGATTAATTGAATGCTTCGTGCATCTGTCATTTTAAAAGCATCAAATTCAGGTAGGATCTTGTGGATTTATTTGTACAGTAGTTTTACATTCTTTGAATTTTTTGGGTTTTAAAAATTGGGTTGAAACCCTTGTAAATTTATCATTCTTCATTTTTTGAAATTGTCTCTATATGATTTAAGAATTAGTAGATTGTCATTTGTTAAATTTTAGAGAATTTATATTTTGATATGTGTAGGATTTGAAAATGAAACTTTGATAGTTTATACAGATTTGGTTTTTTTTTTGTATTTCTCCTATCAGTTTATTTGGTGAAAATTCTTTTAAAATATATATATATATATATATATATATATATATATATATATATATATATATATATATATATATATATATATATATATATAATGATAACTTTATCACATATTATAATTAAAATTAAAAAAAAAAATTATTTGGGGGGAGAGCTTGAATGGGTTTTGTTCATTTAAATAAACAAATGAAATAGTAAAAAATTATTTTAAAATATAAATTGGAGGGAGGCAGGGCACCATATCCCACCTCCCCTCCCCATTTCTTCCTTACCCCTGCGATGATCCCAATGTTGTTGTGCAATGGTAGTGTTGCAACAGTAGTAGGTATTGCACAATAGTACTCTATTGTTGCAGTAGCAGACTATTGCGATAGCCTGTGGTTAGGCCGGCGAGCCTTTAAAAAAATGCTTTGCCCTTTTTATTTGTGTTTACAATTTTTTTAATATTTTAAATTTTTTTTAAAATTAATTAATGAATTTTTTAAAATAGTTTTTTGTATGGTTACTAAAATAATTCAATTTTATTTAATTAAGTTAATAGGTTTAATATCATTAATTAGCTAATTTGGTTACTATGAATTTAATTTATATGTTAGTTTTATATGATGAGTTTTGGGAATGATTTCTATTGTTTAAACCAATAAGATTATCTTTGAATTATTTAATGTAAATCTAATGTTGATTTAACTAAATAATTATTGTTTTGTAAAAATGGGAAAATTTTAAACTTTGGTAAATCTAAGACTTAAAATGAAACCAAACAAAAACATGAATCCGGTTGTGATCGAAACCCTGTTTGTATATTGAACTCTTATACATAAAAACAAAATGAAAACTAGAAAACTAATAGTGAAGATTAAAATTTGGTGTTTTCAAACCTATTGATTTATGAAAGTGGCGTTGTTATGTACTTTTTATGATGTGTGGTATTTTCATGTTGAGTTTCGAGTTTTGTCTTAGTTCTTTGACCAAACTAGGATGTTTACCAGAGGCTTGGAAATTTTGTTATGCGATGATGTAATGTATATGATCTTTTATACTTGACCATGGTAATGTGTCACGTGTTGTCTATGATGAGTTTTGATCATTGGTTTCTTATTGCTTTCTAGTTTTCTTGTATAGAATTGAGGTGAATAGTGTGACTTTTCTAGTGTAACCTTTGAGTCCTCGATCAATTATTATTTGGATGCTTTCCAATTGCTTGTATAGGACTAAGGTGATATTTTGATTTATCTTGTGATGCTTTCTAGTTTCTTTCATAGGACTAAGGTGATGTTATGACTGGTTTGTAGGTGCTTTCTAATTGCTTGTAAAGCACTGAGGTAATTATAATGGTTTATCTTTAGGTGCTTTCGAGTCACTTGTAAAGGGTTGAGATGAAAACTATGATTTTATGAGTTGTATGTTTTATGAGCCTAGGGTAGGTAATCTTTTTTTACATTGGGAAGTGGCTTGCAATGGAGATTAGAGCCCTAAGTGGTTGCCTAGGTAACCCATTGTAAGTTATTTTAATAAGTGATAATATTACATTAAATGAGAATAAAATGAGTTAATAAGAGTCATTTTTTTTCCTTTCCCATGCCTCAAGTGCTAGTACAGGCTAGGATGGGAGTAGAGAGGATGCTTGGTTGTGACCTTGCTTCGTTAGTATGCCTTGTCAGTACAAAAGGATACTAGTACGCATAGAGTCATTAGGGGGTCAGAGTCCACTAAGGCTACTAGGGTAACCTTAGAGTTAGCTGATGTGCTGAAACTTACCCACTTACATGGTAGATTTCCTACATGTCATTATTGCCTCTAGGTTTAGATGTCATTTGTGTCTTGATACCTTTGAGTTAGATTGTTTTCAAGTTTTTCTTGACCTAGATGTTGGATTTGTCTATTAGTATTGTTATCATGTTTGCAACTTGAGACTATCTCCTCAATGTGGTGGGAGTGGACCCTTTTGGGTTACCACAAGGTTAGGTGGTAGTGCATTTTACTTTTACCATTGAGATATGATAGTTTCATGTCATGGCTAGAGTTCATTGTTTTGTATTTCCTTTCATTTTGTTCTTGTGTACTATGATGGATGGTTATACCTATTGTATTGTATTTTATTTCATGTAACTTAAGAGATGATGTAATCTATTTTATGATGTATAATTTTTCATCCTTTCATACCCTATGACCTGTGCAATGGATGATTGTACATTCTAATAATTGCCAAGTGGCATTTGAGATAATTGTATATTATTTAAATAGATTTGTACTTGTAGTTACTCTTTAATGTGGATGTGTTATATATTAGTTTTAGTATTAATTAAACTTAAATTTGATTCAACATCATGGGACCATTTAGAAATGTAATCTATTTTATGGTATGTGTTTATGTGTATGTTATTGCTTCCGCTATATTATATATGTTGTTGTTAAGATATTATCTTTCAAAAAAAAGATTGGAAAACTTAGTGAAAACTTTAGGTTAATTTCTTTTGGGTTCCCTGGCAAAGTGTTACATCTGGTATCAAAGCCTGAGTTTCTACATTGGGAGATCTAGGTGTATCGGAATGTCACTAGTTGATAACTAGTTGAACTTAAGAAAAACATAAACTATGATATGTATATTCTCAAACTTGACCATTTGAACTTCAAGCTAAAATGTACTTAAAACCTAGAAATAGGAAAAACTAAAATTGATCATGTACTATATTCAAAACATGTTTCTTATGTGTATGCTTTAAGTAGTATGTTCTTATGGTTATTATAGCATCTTGGTATCTTGGATATTATTGTGGGATGGTATCTAGGATGCAATCTTCAGTTAGAGGTCAAAGCTCAAGTTATGGTAGAGGTCATAGGTGAGGCAAGGATTTTAGTGTGCATGAGTCTTACCATGAAGGTTCTATTTAAGAGGAGAATAGGGAAGAGCACTATAGTGAGCATTAGGTTGACTCAAAGAAGATTGACCTAACATAGATAATGAGGACCATTATTGAGTTCCTACCTCCTCCTCAAGGTGTAGATCATGAAGGGTCACACTATGCAAGGAATGAAGAGAGGCATAGGTCTAGGAGTCCTCGAAGAGAACATCATGGTGACAAACATATGTTAGTTCAGGCTTCTCAAATGAAGGACCTTTATAGGTTCAAGATCAAGCCCTTCGATGGGTTGGGTTCAAGATATGTGGTCGAGTAGTGGTTGATTGCTTTAGATAGGTATTTTTCTATTCAGGACTTTGACTCTAACGTCAAAGTGAGGTTTTCCATTACCCACCTAGAACTTTTTTGGGCCACTTGGTGAAACATTGAAGAGAAGAAGTTGGGAATAGATATGATGACTATCACATGGGAGTTATTTCTGGAGAACTTTCATGAGCATTTCCTACCAGAGGAATGGAAACAATATAGAGAAGATGAATTTCACAATCTGAGATAGTACACTATGATCGTAGTAGATTATGAATAAAAATTCTATGAGCTTATACCTTATGCGGGGATTAGCAATAGCTTCCCACTGATGTCACAATATTTTATTTGACACCTTAATAACTACCTCATTAGGGGTGTTAAGGTATTTCAGCCAAAAAACCTCAAGGAAGTGATACATCGGGCCATACTGGTAGAGTATAGTGTCACCTTAGGACATGGTGGATTTGTGGGAGCACTTGCAGCATCAAGGTCCAAAGCTATTTTGGGAGCAGGTAGTGGTAGGAAGCCTCCTTCTTCTAAAGGTAACCAACAATAGGGAGGGTCTTATCTTCTAGTTCAGAGTGGTGGTGATGGTTCACACTCTATGGATTCTCAATACTCTCAATGCAATAAGCGCAACCAGTATGACTAGTCATCATAGAGTACTCAGTCTTTTGCTAGTGGGGGTAGTTTTTAGCAATCCAAGCACCTAGAGTATAGAGAACTTTTGATGGAGAGTGTTTTTCATGTGGACAATGTGGACACAAGTCATCCCATTTTCCTTAATGGAAATCATAGTTCTTAGATCAAAGACCTACAGCTCCAAAACCCATAGTTGGAGATTTGGGTAGATCACAAAGAGTGTTCTCAGTGGATTCTTATCCTCCTACAAGGAGAAAGGGTTCAATAGGATCCACACAGTGAGTGCTTTAGTTTTATCTTTCTCTTAGGCTTCTAGGAATAATCCTAAGTCTAGCGGGAGTGGATGTAATGCCTACCCCTAGTTGACTTTTCATGTTGTATTGTCAAACTCTTTTAGGCTACTTTTATGATTATGTTTGATGATTAGTGGTATTTGATTCTAGATTATTGGATGTTGTTTCATACTCAGTTGATTATATGATGAGATTACTTTGGTACCAGTTATTTCATATATGTATGATTATTCTTTCGATGATGATACTAGTATATAGTATTTTAAGTTATCTCATGATGATAATTAGATGGATTATTTATATGTGTTTTCTATGGATACTTACCCCATACTTGCATGTGTATGGTGTACCTGTATGTTTCACTTTATGTATGATGTTTCTAATATGGTTGAGGGAGGGAGTCATAGTCACCTACTAGTCGGGATCTACATGATGTACCACTTCCCACCATTTCCTATTTAGTTTAGATTATATGTCTATGTACATTTATAGATTTTATGCAGATTGCAGGTACCGAGTATCAACTTCCTTGAATTGCCAGGATGAGTGTACTCTATTACAGTATCTCAATGGTAAAAGAGGGAAGATAAATTCTTGAGTCCAAATCCTAACCTAAGCCAATTGTCCTAGAAAGTAGGTTAAGTGTTTAAGTTGTTTACCTGTCTGAATTTGTCCAGTGACATCGATCTGTGATTTTGACCCTGAAATTTGATTATGTTCTTTGTCTTCAGTTGAATTGTTGTTTTTGGTTGTGTGGGTCTGTGATGATTTTCTTTTATAATTAAATCAAATTAAAAGTTAATTTAATGATTTAATTTGATGAAAAATTTATAAAGAAAATTCAATATTTAATTATATTTAATTAATTAGGAAATTAATTAAATAAAAGAATTAAATTTAAAAGATTTGATTAAAGTTATAATTTTGGCATATTTATATTTAATTTATTTAATAATATTTTATTTAGGAGTTTTTTTTAATTAATAAACTCTAAATAGTATTATTATTTAAATTAATAAATATTTTATGTAAATGTCTTGTGGTTTAATAAGAGAGAGAAAACATAAATTTAATAAAATTTATCTTAATTTAATTTCAAAAAGCTTGTGCATGAAAAATAAAATATAATAAAATAATAAAAGATAAAGGGTTTTTGTGTGATTGCACGATCAAAGCCCTAAATTGGGGGAAAACTCTTTATTAGAGATATGTTAGTGTAGCTTTTTAATTTCCTAGTGGGTTATTTATTTTTCCCTATATTGCTAGTTTTTTCCTACAATTTTAATCATCTTTCTTAGGTTAATAAAGCATGTCTTATTTAGAAAGTGGTTGTGAGGTGTCACCTTCCTACATATGAGCATCCATTAGCTATCTTAGGAAGATACGTTGCTATCTTTAGTCCGATAGATGGTTGCTCCTCATTGGTCAGTGTTGCCACCTCCTCCCTCTTCCTAGTCTATATAAGCATGCTACCTGGCTTGTATTTGTGATTGATTTCTTTTGCATCCTCTTAATGCTATTTTGCTTCCAGTATTTGCAATACTCTATTGGAGACTAACTCTATGTTGCTATTTTGATTTTATATCATTTGCATTCATAGTTTAGATATCTATTATTTGCACTAGTTTTCTGGGTTATCAATATTTTCAGATTCTAACATGGTATCAAAGCTTTTCTATGTGCAAGAGTAGATTTTAGTTTCCTTATTTGAGAGATTTGGGGGGGGCGGGGGGGCTAATAAATTTTATTGTAGTTTTTTTGAAAAATGAAGTATGCTCTTCTCTTGCATCTTTGGATGATCTTGAGAATCAGAAAAGTTTTGACAAAAACGTTTTTGATCTTTGGGGTTTCAATCTCAAATCTAACAACCAACGTGCATATTTGGAGTTTTCAATCAGTATTGCAGGTTCCAGCATGCCATTGATGGACTTAGAAAGTTGATCTAGCATTTGCATGTCATATTTTGGTTGTTGGGGTAGTTTCTTGATTTTTGGAGCCATTTTTTACTGTTAAAGGCATTTGATTTACACTACAAAAACATCTTCTATACATCAGCAAGAAAATCACTTTCTAGGTTTTGTTCATAGCACCAAAAAACTATCTGGGTATCTTTTAGTTCTTGCATGCAAGCTCTATATTTTTCAGAATCAAGCACAAAAAGTTGCAGCCATACCCCTCTCCATTGGCAGTCATAGATTTGAATGCAATTTTCAAATGTCTTGTTCTTGCTCATATGAACTTCTATTTTGATGATTCTTGTTATGACCTTGGCTATTTTTTTCTGCTCTATCCACTAGTGGAGTTGTTTTTTGATTTTCATGCATGAATTCTTCAGAAATTGTAGATTCTCGATTGTGACTGTGCACAGTTCTCATTTTGAAAACTTCAAAGGATCATAACTTTCTCATACAACCTTGTATCAGGGCAATTCTTTTTTTGAAAGTGAATATTTTTTGAGTAGATCGCAGTGGTGCTATTTTTTTTCTTAATAATTGTGCCTAGTTTCACTTTCAACATATGCTCTTCATGAGGGTTTGTAATGCATTGAAACCAATATCACTAAGTATTTATTTCTAGTGGTAGTTGTAAACACACTAAAATAAAGTGCCAAATCATATTTCTTTTGGGGGGTTCTTTGATTGAGTAAAAAAGGGGGGCATTTTTGTGGCTAGGTTCTCTCTTTTTTGGCATTTCTTCTCTACATTTCTTCATCATGGATCAAACAAACATGCCAATCTTAACTCCATACAATTACTTTGAGTGGAAATCACGCATGACAATTCACTTAAGGAAAGCTGGATTAAATAGGATAACTATGGGACTTGAAACTGAACCTGCTAAAGATGAAGACAAGCCTAAGTGGTTTAACAAATGTGATGAGGCATATGGCACATTGTGTTTGTCTGTTTCTCCTGATTTTCTATTTCACAGTGAATCTTTTAATACACCAAATGAAATATGGTTAAAGCTAGAAACAATATTTGGTACACAAGATTCAATGAGGGGTCATATGTTGGAAAATGAACTAATTACTTTAAGTCCAGGCAATTTCAACACAATCCAAGATTTCTTCACTAAATTGAAGTCACTAAGGCTACAGTTAAAACAATGTGGAATTGAAAAGCAAGATGAACAATTGATTCTTAGCATTCTCTCTAAGCTAAGTTTAGAATATTTTGTGTTTGTCTCTACCTTCTATGCTACTAAGGGTGCACTTGGTACTCAATTCACCATGCCATCTTTAGATGATTTTGCTGTCAATCTCACTCAAGAATAGGACAAGCTAATCTAGATGGGCACTCTTAAGTCCTCTAAGTCACATGCCTTGGTTGTCAACCAAGGCACAAAAGAACAAAAAGGACAAAGTAGTAACAATAATAGTAAGGAAAAGAAACAAAATAATAGCAAGGAGAAGAAAGATTAGATATCAGTTGCTTCAAAAGCAACTATTGATACACCATCTTCTAAGGGTGATAAGCCTAAGAAAGAAAAGGTCCAATGTGCCTATTGTAAACAACCTAGTCATGATGAGCATAAATGTTTGAAGAAACAAATTGATCACTTGACATACATTCTTGAGAAGAATAATATTAGTGTTCCTGAGTCTATCAAACAAAGTTCTAATGAAGGGTCTAACAAGGAAAAAGAAAATAGCAAGGGGAAAGGAAAGGGCAAGGCCGTTGTTATAGTTGCTTCCTCACCATCCACTTAGGTTCTTGATTCGGATGCTTCACACCACATGCTTTCATCTAAGAAAGAACTTACATCCTTGGATCCATGTATTATGCTTTCTATTTTGATGGGTGATAACACTCCTATTGAGGTGTGTGGGAGAGGGTCTATTGATGTGGGGGATGGCACATTCCATGATGTTCTTTTTGTACCCTCATTGTCAACTAATCTCCTATTGGTACACTAGATCACTCACATAGGTTTAGGCAAGTGGGTTGAGTTCACTCCTGATTCAGTGGAGATACGTGAGTTGCGCAATGATTCTATAGTTGCAATTGGGAGAGCAGATCATTAGTCACGACTCTTATCTATTCTCTCACTTTATTCTTGATCCTCCTTCAACTATTTTTCTCACTCACTCTAATGATGTGAGTAAATTATGGTATGAGTGGTTTGGCCATCTTAACTTCCACTACTTGCATCATCTTAACCAATAGAGCATGGTCATAGGGTTGCCTTCTACTTTGACATTGGAGTCACTTGGAATACATGACAGATCTTCTAATGAGTCAGATTCACTTGAACAGTCTTCTACCTCCACTTCTGATGTAGAGAGTGATATAGAGGACTCACCTCCTTCCTCTCCTAGTCATTATTCATAGATTGCTAATTCTCCTACAAATTCTTCATCTTCTGGTCCACTTTGGGCTAGACAGACCTTGCAGTCTATAGGTGATTGGGTTAGGGATCGATCAGACACCAGGTAGACTCATTCGCAATTCCAAGATGCTACACATATCTTTATTGCTACTGCCTTAGATGCACTGTATTTTCATGAGGCTTCTAATATTTGGGATCTTGTCCTTCTTCCTAAGGGAAGAAAACTTGTTCGATGTAAGTGGATCTATCGAAAAAAATTTGCAAGCTTTGCTAGGGGTGTGAGATGCTTCATCTTTTGGGGGGGCCTCTTCCTCTCACTTGGAGTCCTTTTTTTTTTTTGGGAGTTTCTTTTCCCTCTCTTTTGGGGGAATTTTATGTACATGGGTACCTCATCAGGCCTGAGTTGCTAGGACCCATTTCTACATCTACCTAAGCTTCACTTATGGGGGGGTGTTAGTGTAGTTCTTTTATTTCCTAGTGGGTTATTTATTTTTCCCTATATTGCTAGTTTTTTCCTACACTTTTAATAATCTTGCTTAGGTTAATAAAGAATGTCTTATTTAGAAAGTGGTTGTGAGGTGTCACCTTCCTACATATGAGCATCCATCATCTATCTTAAGAAGATACTTTGCTATCTTTAGTCCAATAGATGGTTGCTCCTCATTGGTCGGTGTTGCCACCTCCTCCCTCTTCCTAGTCTATATAAGCGTGCTACCTGGCTTGTATTTGTGATTGATTTCTTTTGCATCCTCTTAATGCTATTTTGCTTCTAGTATTCGCAATACTCTCTTGGAGACTAACTCTATGTTGCTATTCTGATTTTATATCATTTGCATTCATAGTTTAGATATCTATTCTTTGCACTAGTTTTCTGGGTTATCAATATTTTCAGATTCTAACAAGATTTAGAGTTCATTTCTTGACAACTGCTATATTATATTTGTTGTTGTTAGATATTATATTACAAAAAAAATTGCTTGGAAAACTTGGTGAAAACTTTAGGTTAATTTATTTTGGGTTCCCTGGCGAAGTGTTACATTAAATCAAAATTAGAAGTGTTTTTTAGGTGTTTTGCATGGATTGCAACATAGCATAATATTTATTTATTTAATAACATTTATACAAGATAGGATTTTAAGATGCAATTAAGATGATAGTCTTTGAATTGAACATTGATTTTATGGCATGATTTAAAACATGACTTATTACATCCATCAATTAAATAAATCATATATCCATATTCTATAATAAGATCTTTCGAATAAAATGAATTAAAGTGAAGATTTCATGGAGAAAGCTAAGGAGTTTACAACTCAATTTTTTTTTAAAGCAATATAATTGAAATTAAGGTATGATTTACAATTTAAAAACACTTGATCACACAACTTTCTTATTCCATACAATAAGTGAATGTTTGATTTGTCATATTGAAATTTCAACATTTAGACCATCTCTTTCATAATCATTCTCAACATGGAGATACAATACAACAGGTGGTATAACAATGGAGGGTGAACCCACAATACTGGGTACCACTTTTGGTGGATGAAGGAAATCACAAAATGATGAAAAATTCGCATATTGAATTTTATGTATGTTCGCACGAACATGTTAACTATGTTTGCACAAACATATAATTGTTTTATGTTCACGTGAACATATTAAGTTTAAATAAGGTATGTTCATGCAAACATACCTTATTAATATGTTTGCGTGAACATATTTTAATGATGATTTTGCAATTAAAACTCCATTTTTCCATTTGAGATCTTGATAAATTTTCTTTTTTTTAATGTTTGCGCGAACACAAATGATTTTACATGTTCGCACGAATATGTTAATTTAAATTTTTGATCATCAAATTATTTTGCTCATGCATTCACACAAACATATGTTAGCGTGAACATGTCTACTATGTTTGCGCAAACATTGTGTTCGTGCAAACATGTCAATTTACAAATTTTTGGTGTTGCTTTCTTTATAAAAAAAAAATTGGCTCTTTTGACCCCCAAAATTGAGATTGAATGATCTCCTAATATAAAATTAAAAATGCCAATTTGTGTTGCTTGGAGCAAGCTTTACAACAACTACAATTATAATACATATTATATTCATTAAGACTTTCAAATATGAGTTTAACTCATTATAGGTTCATTAACAGTTGAACATCAACTAACTTTGACACTTTGGGAAAATTTGTAAATTAGGTCAATTTTTTTTTCAAAGATATCTAAGAAATAGATTGCTAAGATAGCTTTCTATTTTTAAAAAAAAAGATTTATGATAAATTGAGTTCAAGTTATCTATGTTGAAATGAATGTATGTCTGAATTACGATTGATGTCACTTCAAAACTTCATAAACTATACAATATTCAACCAAATTGAATCAAACCAAATGCATCCTTTTGGTATTGATGTTACAAATTCAACACCAAAAGAATTACCTCATTATCATTTCTAGAAAAAAAAGTTGTGTGTCAAACGGATTTCCACTCTTTAAAAATATTGATTTTTCATATGTACCACTTTGCGGAGGAGAAGAAAAATTTGACTTAAATATTTTATTTTTTTTAATTAAAAAGTATGGTTACAAAGTAGGAACAAGGTACTAGAAATCACTAGTTTACGTCATCTTGAAATTATTCAAATTTTAGAGAGATAGTCATCAAATTTAAGGTTTGTTTCAAAAATATTGATTTTAGTGTCAAAATTGGTCAAAAAGTGGAACCCATTATTGTGGGATCACCTTTGAGAACCCTCCAATGACATGACATCAAGAACACTATTAGTGCCCCAAGATAACTGGGTTGTTCCATCATTATAACCTATCTAGACAATCTGCAAAACATAAGGAACAACCATGGAGAGCTCAGCTCTCATCCTTGGCCCTAAAAGGCCACCCACCAGGCTAGGAGAACCAGTAACCAACTAGGTGACATTTAGAAACCAAAAACAATGGCATAACTCAACATATAATTCTCGCCCAAGGTATGTACAATAGGTTTTATAATGAATCTATCACTAGGGAGAGGGTGGATTTTTCCAAGTACAAGATGTCAATGAAGAATACAAATCACATGCCTCTTCCAATGCTACAAAATCACATAAACTTGCATTCTTTTCTCTCCTTATTTCCCCAAAACAAACTCATTTTTGCAATGAGAAGAAAGGGCCCATAACACCTTGGTTCCTCCCTCTCCTCATCATAAGAAGAGACTTTACACTGATCTAGAGTCCAACTAAGCCCTTATCTTGTACATGGCCATTTATGCCCTATCCGAGGGTGAGTAATGCCAACACACCCTTCACAATTTCCCCAACAAAAAAAAAGAGAAAAATACATGGAATAAGGCACATAAAAATTCCACAATACCCATCTCGCACATGATACAAACACACACATACTAAAATGTGCAAGAATTTTATACATACAAGAAATGAGCAAAAGGGCATAACCATGGCAATAGAGAACCTATCTTCACAAAGGTTATGGCAATGAATTTTGAGATGAGCTAAATGATCATATCCTTCTCGTAATTACAAACTTGACTTCTCTAAATGTAGAGAATGGGTGAACAACCCTCAACTCTTCCAAGGGACTCTAAATAGCCTCTAAACATATCTACCCAAAAATAGCAATAACTCTAATCTTGATTTTAAGCCTCCTATGATCTTCCCACTTGCTCCTATCATAAAGGAAACCTCTTAAAATGAGTGCAACCTTGGGTAACCTTATGGAGATGATCCATTTTCGCACAAAAGGGAAATTGGGATATTTTAGGGGTCATAAATGTTGCTAGGAAGTTCTAAAAGGATGGGAAATGTTCCCAACCCATACACATACCACTTGGGCACTTTAATTAAATTAATCTTGGCTTCTAGGATCAATGTATGACCTATACAAGTGGTTTGAAATATTTTATTTTCAAAAACCCTAAGGATGTAACCTTTCCACTAACCCTAATTAAGGGGAACTACTTTAGGTTACAAACTAATTAGTCTTAAATTAAAAAGTTACTCTGCTAACTCCAAATTGACATGTCAACACACATATGTATATAATGAATGTCAAGTGACACCATAAGATTTACTCATACATAATATTCGACATGTCACAAATTACAGAATGATACACATACATTCATATTACAATACAAATTAAACACTTGACAATGAGGTTTGAATCACTTTATTGGATTCAACCTTAGTCTTATAGTTTGTACATAGGGTCAATTACCAATTTTGTGACTAATTCCATGGTTAATTATCCTGCACACTCAATCTAAATATTAGTATTTCGATAACATCACATTCATATATTAAAACCAAATTTGCATCATCACATTGATCAAAATATTAAAAATTTCATTTAAATAACTTTTCTCATTTCTACACACATATTTAATCATCACTAATGTCATAATCGAATCATCATAACCTATTCATCATTTTCAATTCAAATACTAAAATAATCATTGTAATGCATATGTATACCCAAAACATCATAAACATCATCAATAGAGCATACTGAACCATCTGAATGCATATATCATAATCATCAAGGTACCATAATTAACATCATCATCATAAGGTGAAACACCTCATATCATCACTAGTACAAATCAATGTTTAAATAGTCATTAAATGTTGTAAGTCTCGAATCATGGAGTATCAAAACATCACTGATCTCAATTTCCATTAGGGCACCTAAGCCATTAAATGTTAATTCATATCCATCATCATAATTATTATACGTAAGATAGCCATAATTTATCATGATGTCATCTACATGATTTCTAGCAAGAATAACAACATTTCCCCATACCATTTCGTTGTCGTCCTCATATATCCATTCAAATATCCTATAAAGGTTTTAACAAAGAAATTTATATTTAAACAAGTAAATGTGAGGAGGGGTCTTACAAATGCTAGGCCCTAAAATGAGTGGCTAAATTATTTCAAACCATAAAGCCCCCTAGAAACATTTAATAAACAATAATAATGAAAATAGTATAAGATACAAGGAAAGATCCTCCTAATAAAATGGTCATTATTTCTTCAAATATCTACAAATTTTACACCAGCAATATTGTTTCCCTATACTGTCTCAATTTTTCCTTCCCATGACAATTTTTTTTCACAATTTCACAAGTTTCATCTTTCTCACTAGACTTCCCACGATTTATTGTTTTCTATTTGTGTTTCTAGAACTTCCTTATTGGTTTCTTGATAGTGGGAATCATAGTTAAGTTTAAGTTTAAATGATAAATGTTTTAGTTTAAATAATATTTTTTTATTGAGTGGTGCAGATTTTAATTTGATCCAAAAATAAAGAAGATGGTTTTGTTGACACAAATGGAACAACTCCGTGTATACAGCTATACGAAGTCTCTTGGCTTAATAAAATATGGTCTTTATTTCTTTTGATTTTTCTTATGTGTCATTTTCTATTTATAATTTTAATTCTGCACATGTCATTTGAGTTTTGATAAAATCAATTTTAATTCTTATTATCATTAACAAAATTATATGTCGACCAATATGAGAGTAGCTATCATTCAAAATAGATGTTAAAGTTATAACTTTGTGGATAGTCTTCCCTTCAAATTTTTTAATGAAGAAACTAAAATTGAGACTCTATCACTCCTATAAAATCAAACAAGAAGTTGGGGAGTTTGTATCAAAATTTAAATTTCTTAGCACAAAAAAATGATATTAACATACTCATGGAATCTATGTACACATGTTCAACAAAATGAGAAATGTGATCTCTTTAAGGAATAATTATGTAATTTAGGAATAGATCACTAAAATTGTAGAATCATTAAATTAAGCAAAATATTCTGTGTAAATGTAAATTCTATTTTTTTATTAATTCAAATTAATAATAATTATAGTAGTGTTTCACTAGCTATGCTTTTGAACTAAATTATGTGTAATTCATTTACATCAATGTTTAAGAGACTATGATCCATCATTATGATGAGACAGATCTTGTAATGAAAATGGATTAAATTGCAAACTAGAATAAATTAAAAAATTAAGTGAGTGGAAATGATTAGAAAGAGGGAGAGGCCTACACAATTTAATGAAGGTAAGTAAGGAAAAAGATAAAATAATAGACTAAGAAAACATGCAAGATGACAAAAAAGAAAGAGAGAACAACAAACAAGAAACTAGAGAAGACCGAAAATAGATAAATCAAACTAAATTGATTAACAAGATGATGATAATATTAAAATAAAACTAAAAAATAAAAATCCTAAGTTTGAAAAACAAGATAAGAGACAAAAACATATATAAGAAAACACAACAAAATAACTACAAAAATAAGCAAATAAACATACACTAAAAAAATGTAAAAGTAAAAATAAAAAATAAAATAAAAGAGAAAAAAAAGTTTTAAAAATATATATAGAAAGGATAAGTAAATAATAAACAACATATAATTTGGTCAAAAAATAAACAATACCAAAAAAAATTAAAAACCAATACAAAAAATACATACACAAACAACGAGAATAATATTTTTAAAAGGACCAACAAATCAATAAACATAACAAGAGCTTTGCAAAGCTTGAGGCCAGCCTTGTGCATAGAGAGTGGTAAGAAACATTATCAAATAATATGTAAATTATTTTTTTGGGAGACTACAATTTGGTAAAAATAATTGTCTATTTAATAGTGATGGACTTGTATCCTTATGACTAATCTGAATCTTTCAAAATAGGTATACATAGTCTAAAGAATTTACCCCCAAATTCATCTTTATGATTACCTCAGTGTGCATTAACAAGTGAGAAAGAGGACATGCTCGCATGAGTAGGAGCTCTTTAGGAAGAGATTACCATAGAATTTCTTATAGGGGATACTATAAAAATAATTTATTTGTTGAGAAACATGTGTCTCAATCTTACAACCTTTTTCCAAAAAAATTCAAAAATTTGTTTGTGGTAGTTTACCACATGTTTATGTATTGGAAAAAGGTGTATGAGTTGTTAAAAAGATTCCTTGTCCGTAGTAGAATATAGAAGGGCCATTTTTAGAGTATAGTTAATTTATTTATGTCTTTTATGGGGTCTATACTAGGGGACAAAATTATGGATGAGATTAATATTTTAACCTACTAGTTTTTCTCATCTTGGAATTACAAATGTAAAAAATGGAGAACATGTGGCATGGTAGTTTTGCCCATGGTTTTGTAAAACTAGAAGTGGTTTCCAGGTTGTAAAATCACTATATAAGGAGGGCTTGGGAAGGAGTTTGATCATTGAGTTCTATTTGCAAGACTAGGTGCTAGAAGGTGTCTCTCTGAGTTCGAACCTATGGTGGTGCTCCTGTAAGAACTTGCATTGTAATTGTATTGTAATCATCTTGATTTGATAATACATTATGCAAGTTTTGGAGGGTGGGGTTTTTCTCCTAGAAGGGTTTCCCCATGGTAATCACTGAGTTATGTGTTTATTGTAATGTTCCATTTATGCACTTTTATCTATCAATTGAAATCTCTATAATAGTTAGTTGAAATTTCCATAGTGGTTCTCTCAAGATTAGCGTAGGAATCATTTTCGCACACCTTTGCTTCCTTACATTATTATCCACTAGTCAACTACCCATAGAACCATTAAGGGATCCACAAGAAAATGAACCAAAGTACAGATCTGAGAAGGATCAGAGTGCAGATGGATTTATGATTCAATGCTAGTCAATGGAATAAAATTAATTTTCTTATAATTCGACATGGAACACTATAGTATAAAAAATCTAGGAAGCCAGGAATATGTCACATTTACTTTATGTGTGCAAACAAGGATAGAGAACAAATAGGGCATTTAGTGTCACATGTATGAGAAATGTGGTAACAAGGACTATAATGATTGCAAGATGTCTAATAAATGGATTTCTTCTAAAATCTCTTAAAACTCTCAAGAAAATGTAAGTGCAATGTAAGTCAAAATTATGCAATCTTTGGCTTCATTATTGATGTAATTCAAAATTAGAGCTTTGGAACACAATGCAAACATCCAAAATAAATTGAAAAAGAGTTTCTTTATAGTCAAAACACATCTAGTAGAAATCTATCTAAAATGTGAAACCAATAATTGTGATTAAAGATACTTTTGAGAATTTAATGTGTAAATAACTAGTTTAAACTTAAGGGAAAATATTTCTTATTTCACCCTAATAAAAAAGAGTAATCATATTGTGGCATTCACCATGATTTCCCCTTCTCAAATGAAGCTACGATTGTAACTTTTCAATTTTCAACCTTTTCCTCATCTTCACTTTTTTCAAATTTTGTAGCCTCGCTCGAGACCTTGACAAATTTCATTGGGGTGAGCTTCTGAAAGAAGATAGAAACCTAATTACCCTATGTTGTAACTTATCACGAAAAACGCTTATCTCACAACACTTGTGTGTCCTATTCCTCCAAATATTCCCCTAATTTTCTAGATTAATAAAAAGCCTTAGAGCCTAAGGTATTCAACAATTTGTGTTGCTACCAATAAATTTGATATTTTTTCCATCATAATTTAGTCTTATCTCCCAACTAGGATGCTTCTCTAATATGTTATTTATACACGTGTTAATTGTAGTGCATGCTAGACAAACAAATTTGAAAAGAAAAGAAACAACATCCTACAAATATAATTTTCTATAAAGTAAATATATATTTTAACATCTTTGAGGAAATAAAATAATGGGAATGACTAACATTTGTTCATTTAGAGTAAAATAATAAATTAAAAATTGAATCTACATCAATTGCAATTTTCCCTTTCATAGATTCTATAAGAAAAAATACTTATGAGGAATATTATTGCATGTTTATCAATAATTTTATTTTACTAAAACAGTTAATATTTATTCCATTAGAGAGAAGAAAAGCTACACATGGGATAGGTAGAAAGGAAGCATAAGGTGAGATGTTCAACACTTTCAAATGATTTATAGGTAATAGGAATAACTATTTGAGAAATTATATCAACCAATCCCCCTACCATATGTACACTTCTATACTTTTTATTACTATTTAACAGTCTATTGATAATAAAAAAATTGGTTTGCATGTCTGTAAAGAATTTTAGACTTATATGGCTCAACATAGAGTATATTTCAAGATCAACTTGTATAAACCATGATGATGTTAGTCAAGTTTCTTGAAATTAAAAATATTAGTAGAGTTGTCTGATGAATCAATTTTTAGCACCCTCTAACCATATTGATATATGAGACTATCTTTTAATAAAGTACAATCATTTCACTAATTATTGTCTATGAGTCCATATTTATATACATGAATATTTGAGAAGTATCACCATAGAGTATAAATCTTGGTTATTATAGGTAAGAAAATAGTAATTAGAGTCAATGCAACAAGTCATCAATGCATTACCTATACTCCAGCTACCTAAAACTTATTCTAAAGTCCACAGCTATCCTAAATTTACCAAAACCTGGCATGCAGACATGTTTAGGTGATGAAGAATGTGTCAAAAACACCCCCTATTCACTTCTTTTTTCACTGAACATGCCAATCTTATTGCAGAGTTTAACCTTTACTATTTTACACATGAAATAAACTAGGGTCCTTTATATAAACTATTAGGGCTTCCATTAGCAAAGCACAGCCTCCAAGCATTAGAAAATGTTAAAGTTGGTAAAATATAAGTTTATAGTTAAAATGGTTAACATTGAATTGGTCATGTATTTCGTATTGCTGCAATTCACATTTCTCTTGTCAGCACACCTCACTACCATTATAAATTGTGTGAACATATGTATTGCATGATTATTAAAATACAAAATGTGAATATTAATGAAATTTTTTGAGTTGTTTACAAAAATCCATATGACTAGAAAGGAGTTCAAATGAATTTGAAACTAATTTGCATACAAATATTACTGAACTTAAAAGATCGTGGTAGCATTTAACTTCATAGAGAAAAAATTCATTCATTAAATTTGAAAAACTTATCAAGACGACATCCTTAAGTATAAACTCTTATTCAATACTATTATCCACCTATAAAATTTCAAACCAAAAATAATCACTAGTTATCATTTCTTTTAAGGAGAAAAATACATTATATAAACATGACTAATTAATATTATTATTATAGAAACATTATAAATTGATGTTAAACAATATATATTAGAAAGAAGGAGCTCATGTCAAAATAAATCAAAACTAATCTTGTACTTCTTGATTTCATCTAAAATTTATCTATTCTTTTCTTTTCTCTTTTAGCATTATAACACTTTAAGAAACTCTAGAATTAATACTACTAAATCTCTTAGATATGCTATCATGAACCCTAAATGCCAATATACATGGAGGCAATAAATTAAGTCAGCATTCAATTTATAATTATCACTTTTTTACATGGAGAATTATAAATAGATCATCAATAATACCTTTATCTTCTTCAACCTAACTATAAAATCTTTCTAATATGATAAATAATATAGGAAATCATATTTACTCAAAGCTAATTATAAATAAGAGTTATCATTTATTGGTAGGAAGAAGATACTGATATAAAAATTACATTTATTCTATTTCATGATTACTCTTCACAAATCTATAGGGACTTTTCTTCGTAAATTTTGAGCTCATATAATAAAATTAGTAGTCTTTAGCATATGAAATTTTAATTAGACTAAGATAGTTTAGAATTATTATAAATAGTTATCTTCATAACACCCTAAAGTCTTATTCACCCTAAACATTTTGAAACCATGAGTTTTCAGTAATTTATTAATTTGATCTCCCATCTTTTTATGAAATATTTAATGCTTATAAATAAAAGAACAAGGCTAGTTTAAGATACATTTAGCTATGAGGTGGTATGCTGAAATATGAAACGATCTTGTTATAGATCCAAGGGATTGGTATTTAGGAATATTGTATATCTTAGGGATAATACAATATGGTGTTCTACATAAGGCTTTGAAAAAAATAAGAAAAGGAAACTTTGCACATATTACATGGACTCCAATTTGCAGATGAAAACATGATTTAGATTCCATTTTCCTTTCATTGATTGCAAAGAAAAGATGATAATGTAAATAATATATTCAACTTGAATACAAATTATACTGAATCCTAGGCAAAGACTTGATTTAGAAGGTGGCAACCATAAATTGATTATGGTGTAAACAACATCAATATCTAATTGGACAAAAATGAAGAAAAGGAGCTGAAGGATCAAACACACAAGGAAAGGGATTGATGGAGGCATCCAACATCATGCTCTAGGTGGAGGGTAGCGAATGGGTAGTAGTTCTTTCAAAGACATTTTCTATAGTACTCCAGTTGTTTAGCCTATCGATCTTTACAATCAATCAAATCAGGCTTTTGCTAAGCATTCAAATCAAGGCTTTCAAATAGTTTCATTTGCAGAGAAAAACTATCACAACCTTCAAGGCGTACACTCTGTGCATGATTCACTTAAGATTTTCTTAGAAAAAGTGGTTGTACAACAAGTAAAACCCTTTTTTGTGAATCCCTAATATAAAGTTCAACCATTTTCAAAGGATTGTAGGAAGGGTTTTTTTGCAGCATGTGATGGATCACTCAACACCACCTATGTCAACCTTTGAGAGAGGAGAAACATTAGCAAATGGATCTTGAAGAGTTTTTTAGGGTAAAATATCAACTTTGAAATTTGGGTTGGATTCTAGATTTCAAATTGAGTCGAATGTGCCTAAGCCTAAAAAGCATCAGAGCAACAAATTCATGCATACCAAGGCATCAAATTCAGCAGATACTCACAAGCACCAACTTTTTGACATTCTCTACGAGACACCTCTAGAGTCACCCGTGCAAATTCTACCACATAAGTCAAAATGAGATGATTAGTTTGAATAGAGCATAAACATCTCTAGGCCAAGAAATCCCCTCAATCCAAAACCCTTGTTAAATAATGTCCCAGCACAACAGAAACTTGTATGGAGACAAATCCAATGCCCTATTCCCACCGCAAGCCTATTTGACAAAATCCAGTGGAGAATGAGGGGTATTCAACTAGAATTTTTTTTCTCAAACCATCTAGTTGGTAAAAATATAGAGGGCTTTTGACGGTGTGTTGATTGGTAAGTTTGTTGACCCTCACTTGTCCTTTGCTAATATTCTCCCTTGGGCTCATAAACATTGGGTGAGTTTAAGAGAGATCTTCTTCATGGACTTTGCATCAAATTATTTTACTGTTATTTTTTATTCTAGAGATTCAAGAGGTAAGGCTCATAGGGAGAAATGATGGTTCTATAAGGGATTGGTTTTGTTTACCCTTCGTTGGTCTCCAATTTTAACCTGAATGTAGATCTATGTCAATTTTTTCCTATGTGGCTCTCTTTGCCTAGCTTACCTCTTGAATATAGGGATCCTCCCTTGGTTGAAATTATTTCCAATCAAATAAGTGTCTTCATTAGACATGATTGGATTCCTTTTGATCTTCCTCATTTGGCAATCAGAGTTTGTATCCTTGTTTCCTCAGCTAAGTCACCCATGAATGATATTTTTCTTAAATCCAAGTGGGGCTCTGTAAAGCAGCAAATCACAATTCAACAAGCCAATCTTATTGAAAAGTATCAAAATAATCTTGGCCATTTTATCTCACAATGTGGACCTTAATAGAACTATTCAACTAAGGACTTGGAAATTTGTAATGACCAAAGTTTTGATCTGGAAAAATGTTCACTTAGACAAGAAGTTACTTTGGTTTCACAAGATCAAGTTTCCTACCCAATAGTGGAGGATAAGTCCACTCTCAAGGAAGACATTGTGTCTATCATCGAGTTCCTGCAAACATTTTTCTATTCAGTATTGGGCTAGTTTACAAAATCAAACAAAGTCCATTCACCTAATCAGCTATTCTTACCCTCAACCTCGCTTCTAAGGGATTTCATGATTCAAGAAAAACCTATTGATCAAGAATCTAGAACTCACCCATCATGTCTTGAGTTGTCTAAGTATAGAAATTAGGAGGACATGTTATGTGAGGTGTTAAAGAAAGCTAAACACACAAAACCTATGGAAACATAACTTAAATTTGTGGCAAGTCACTTGTCTATAACAATGGCTGCTAAGTGTTTTGATGAAATAGGTGAAGAGGAAAATTTTCTTGGTCTTCATAATGGTGTTTGGCCAAATCATATCCACACTACAAAGAATATAGAAATCTTGACCAACAAAGCCTCGAACAACTACATGTTACAAGGACTTATTTTTGATTCATTTGTTCTCAAATTGACACTTCACCTCTTCTAGTTCCCATTCCAAATGAGATTTTAAAAATGGACTTGAATATTTTTGCAGATGTAGTGCTTCAATATAATTTAATAATAGCAGTAGAAACTCTTATTGCATCTTTGATTGGTTGGTAGAAGCCTTCAAATGCCAAATGCAAAGATCCTCTGACAATAGCTCATACATAATTAAAAATTCAATGTGATGCCCCTAACTTTTTAATTGAAGATTTTCACAAGGTGGGGGCCTTTGAAGAAACCCCTCATTTCCTTGAAGAGTATAAGGATTTCAATGAGGATTCCTTGGTTTAGCTAGTGGATGCGGAGTCTTATAAATAGGCAAACTCTCAAATAGGGTTGGGTTCAGATTTTGACTTTTTAAAAAGTTATCTATATCTCAGAACACATTGCAAGATTTGCCTTTGATTAAAATTCCAAAAAAGAGAGGTCGCAAGCCCAAGAGTTCAAAGATTAAGGAGGAAATTGCAGCAGGCACTCAGTCTACACTTAATTGTAAATTTGCAACAATACAAAGAGTTATGAGGAGAACAATATATTCTCCTCAGCCCCAATGGGTCTCCTTACTTGGAATTTCAAAGGCATTAATGCCTCTAACAAAAGGCAAAGGTTCAAACCACAATTGGATTTTTTGTTACCTGATATTTTTCTTCTGCAAGAAACCAAATTATCACAAGAAGTTTTCCAAAAAATAGTTGTTAATTGATCATTATGGAAATCTACTCATTCCCAAGGTCTGGGTGCTTCAAGAGGTATTATGGTGCTTTGGAATCCTAGTACAATTTTAGGTTTTCTTATTCAACAAGAAGCTAATTGGAAACTTCTCAATTTTAAGCATTTTGAAATATCTTTTATGGTGATTAATGTATATGGTCCTAACCTAACACAGGATAAGTGCAAACTTTGGTTGTTACTCTCTTAGCTTATGCAGGATCATGAAGATACAAATTTTGTTTTGGCTGGGGACTTTAATGCTATTGTGTCCCATTATGAAAAGTAGGGTGGCATATCTTCACCCACTAGGGTCATGGATGATTTTTACAATTTTATTAAGGATAATGATTTGATTGATATTATTTCGGGTAATGAAATATTCACTTGGACTAATAGGAGACAAGGTTTCCTACAAATTTCTTAAAGGTTAAATAGATTTTTGTTGTCCTAAAGTTGGAAGTTGTTTCATCTTGATGTATCTTCACAAGAGTTATCATTTATTGGGTCTGATCATTGTCCGATTTTACTAAATATTTTTGTTGGTCTCTTGGTCCCTAAGTCCAAGTCTTCTTTCAAATTCTAGAACATGTGGATCATAAATCCACACTTCTTGTCATTACTCAAGTAGTTGTGGATTAGTGCACAATTTGTGGAAGGGTCTAAAATGTTTTAGTTTTATAAAAACACTTCAGCACATTAAAAGAAATATCAAGAGTTGGAACAAGCATGTGTTCAATAACATCTCCATACAAAAGGATAAGGTGGCTAAAGAGTTAGAGAAGATTCATGTAGTGCCTGCCCCTAAGTCGCATTTCTGTCATCATTGCCAAACTCTTTTAGGCCAATTTATGTTTGATGATTAGTATTATTATTTTAGAGATTATCAGATGTTGTTTTACACTCAATTTATTATATGATGAGATGATTTGGTACTCTATATTTCATGCATGTATGATGATGATTCAATGTTTTCAATTATCAATGATGATTAGTTATATGGTTTATTATCACACGTGCTTTCTTATGGATACTTACCCCATACTGCATGTGTATGGTGTGCGTGTTTGTTTTCTTTATGTATGGTGTTTCTGATGTGGTTAAGGAAGGGAGTCGTAGTCACCTGCTAGTCGGGATCTACACGATGCACCACTTCCTGCCATTGTCTGTTTAGCTTAGAATATTGTGTCTGTACATGCGTGAATTTTATGCAAGTTGCAGGTATCGGGTATCGACTTCCCTGAATTGCCAGGATGAGCGTACCCTATCGCATTATCTCAATGGTAAGAGAGGGGAGATAAACTCCTAAGTCCAAATCCTAAACCCTTTAGCCAATTGTCCTAATTGATAATTAGGACAAGTATCTGAGTTAAGTACCCTCCGAATGCATCAAATGATGTTATTTCGTGATTATAACCCTTTTTGTTTGATTTAGTATGTGTTCTTCTATGATGGGTTTTCATATGTTGCTTTATGAGTCCTTGATGTATTTTCTATTAATTAAGTTTAATTAAAAGGATTAATTAATGATTTAATTTAATAGAAATTTATTATGATATTTTAATATTTAATTATATTTAATTAATTGAGAAATTAATTAAATAAAAAGTATTAAATTTGGAAATAAAAGTTTTAAGTATAATTTTAGAATGTGATAATATTTATTTAATTTAATAATAATATATATTTAGAGCTCATTTTTAAATAAATGCTAAATATTATTATTAATTGAATTAATAAATATTTTATCAATTAAAGTTTCTTAAATAAATTAAAAGTGGAAAAGATATTAAATTATTAAAGGTTTCTAGATCGCATGATCTAAGCATGAGTTTAAATATAAAAGAAATTAATTAAAACAATTAATTAATGATTTAATTTAATAGAAGATTATTATGACATTTTAATATTTAATTATTATTTTTATTTAAATTGAGAAATTAATTAAATGAAAGGAATTAAATTTGGAGATAAAAGCTTTAAGTCTAAATTTAGAACGTGATAATATTTAGTTAATTTAATAATAATATATTTAGAGTTCATTTTTAAATAAATGCTAAATATTATTATTATTTGAGTTAATAAATATTTTTATCAATTTAGTTTCTAAAATAATTTAAAAAGTGAAAATATAATTATTTAATAAAAGATTCTAGTTCGCATGACTTATGCATAAGATTAAATAAAAGAAATTTATTAAAAGATAAAAAAATAAGTGAAAATAATAATGTTACTTTAACTTCATAAAGTGCGCATGAGATTAAAAGTAATAAAGATTAAAAATAGAAGTCAAGTGGAATATTAAATAAAGTTATTTAATAATTTAACTTAATGTGCATGAAAGTTGAATGCAAAATAAAAGAAAAGATAATAAAGGTTAATTTGGAGTTAACTGAGTTGTGCAAAGAGTCTTCTCGGGTAAACGCACAATTAGTGCCCCGATTTGAGGAGAAATTGCTTATCACAACTTTGGGGGTTCATTTTTGAGGGACACAAATTGGGACACAAATTTGAACAAGGAATTTGGGGAAGACAGAAATTTTGGGAGACAACTTTTGGAAGCGAATTTTAGAAGAGGAATTCTAGGAAAGATTTTTAGAGAAAAGTAATTGAAGAAGAGCAAATTCTCTCACAGTTTTTCGGGGGTTTCATGTTAGCATCAGGACCAGGTAGGGTCTTGTGCTTTGATTGTTGATTAAATATGTAATTTCTCTTTCCTGTCTTCTTCGTGTTTGTGGATTGTACATTTGAATTCTTTGTGATGAAAGCTTCAATATTTCAATATTGTAAATTATTAAATGCTTGTCAATATATTCGACATATGTAGAGATTAAAAGAGTGATCATGAATCCTTGTTCGATAGATTAAAGAAATTTAGATTTGAACGGGGAAGGGTTGAATTTTAAATTTTAAAAAAAAAAAAAAATTTAAAATTATAGATTGAAAATTTGAATAGTTAATATTGTTTTCTCTATTAGATTACATATGTGAATGTATAAAAAAATAAATAAATAAATAAATAAATAAAAATAAAAAATTAAAAAAAAAAAAATATTAAAATAAAAAAAAAATAATAATAATAATAAATTTTTTTTTATATTAATGGGAGGGGGCGAGAATACCCACACCCCCCCGTACCGCTCCGGCAGCTCTGCCGTCCCTGTCGCAGAGTACTGCGGCAGCGGCAGTACAGAGTACTGCCGGCGGCCGCAGTCCTCTGTGGCAGGCCGCAGGCGGCCTTTGTGTATAAGCCGGCAGGCTTAAAAAAAATTACGCAATTTTTTTTATATTCGTTTTTTTTAATTAAATTAATGTTATTAAAAAAGGGTTTTTATTAATATTTAAAACTTTTATTAATAAATTTTAATATGTTTTTTTTAATTTATTTAATAATGTTTTAATAATAATCTTTATTAATATTTAATAATTAAATATTAATGCATTTAATATAGTTTTTTTTATGTAAGTATTAATTTATTAATTAATTTTTTGATAAATATTAATAAATTAGTAATTAATGTAGATATTAAAATAAGTAATTAAGAGCAGTGATTATTGATTAAATTAATTGAAATTAGTTTAATTAAAGTTAATTAATAATGAATATTAATTGATTAAATGGTAGATTTGGAATATTGACTTAATGGAAGTTATTATAGAATTGGGTTAATCGTAAGGGGTAGTTATGAAAACCTAGTTACTTGAATTCGACGTTAAACTGAAACATAAACCTTACCTTAACTCAATAATATACTTTCAAATCCAATCTCTGAGACTTTGATGTTGTCCTTGTGTTTTGAGTGTTTTGGGGTTGGTTTAGCGTTGACCAGTTTAGGTTGTTACCAGAGGCTCGGGGTTGTGAATGTGATGTCATGATGATTTGGTCTCGATCTTTCTTAACCCGACCATGGTAATGTGATGAAGTGCTCTATGACATGATTGTGTTTACTATTTGTTATTGCTTTCCAGTTTCCTTGTGTGAAGCTGAGGTGTATGTATTTGAGATACTTGACTTAACCATTTTTGAGTCTCGATCAGTTACACTTGGATTGCTTTCGGTCAGTTGAGAGGACTGAAGTGTTGTTATGTTCTTGATGATGTCATGTTTTGACTTGACCATTTTGGAGTCTTCGATCAATATTGTAATTTACTATTGGGATACTTTTTGGTTGCTCATTGGAGAACCATTGGATTTTGTGATTTATCATTGATGCCTTCAGTTGCTGATAGAGAACTGTCGTGGTCACATGATTATTATTTGGTGCTTATCTGTTGCTCATGAAGAACTGATGTAAGTTTTGTGGCTTATCTTTTATGATGTCTTTTCAGTTGCTTGTATAGGACTGAGGTGGTTTTATTATGATTCTTTGATTTATGATTTCATGAGCCTAGGGTAGGTTATCTATGTGTAGTGTCGGGAAGTGGCTTGCAATGGGGATCGGGGCCCTAAGAGGCTGCCTGGAGTAACCCATTGTAAGTTGTTTTAATAAGTGAAAACATTTACACTAAATAAGGGAAAATGAACCTAATAAGATAATTGTATGTTCTCTCCCATGCCTTGAGTGCTAGTACAGACTAGGATGGGGTAGAGAGAACGCTTGGTTACGACCTTGCATTCCATAGTATGCCTTGTCAGTACGAGAGGATACTAGTGGCCGCAGGGATCAGTAGGGACCCGGGATTCCTAAGGGATTGCTCGGGTAACTTCTACGTGAATTTTGCGATGACACTTTTCCGCTTGCATATTAGGTTTCCTACGTGTCTTGTGGTACCTCTGGGATTTAGATGTCGATCTTTTTAGGAACCCTTGAGTTAGCATACTTTTAGGATTTTCCAGACTTAGAGAGTACTTGTGTTTTGTGTTTTGATACCTTGTTTGGGACTTGAGACTATCTCCTCAGCGCGGTGGGAGTGGACCATTTAGGTTCCACGCGGTCGGGTGGTAGTGCTTTTACTCTTACCATTGAGATCCATTCCGTGGTCACCGTGGCTGGAGATTTCGTGATTGGCTTTTACCTTCACTATGTTCTTGGATTATTATGACGGATGGTTAGATTTTATGATAGATGTTTTATCATTATGGATGTATGGATGTATCATGTATGGTGAATAGATTTATATATTTTACTGTTCCTTGTATCATGGATTTGAGGATGGTGTATCTTTATCTTTACATATGTATATTCTTTTAAGCCTTTCATACCCTGTGACTTGTACAGAGGATGATTGAGCATTCCGAATTAATTTACCAAGAGGCATTCGGAACAAATGTATATAATGGACATGGGACTTTCTGATTATTCTTTCATATGTATGTGATAGTTGTTAGACTTAGAATTAATTAAATTTAAACGTGACTCAACGTCTTGGGATCTTTAAGAAATGTAACTTGCAATGTATGGTTGTCGATGATTACATGTTATTGCTTCCGCTACTATGTGTTTGATGTGTATGTTATACATTCTTACTTTTAAAAAAAATATATATTTAGAAAACTTAGTGAAACTTTAGGTTAATTCTTTTGGATCCCTTGGCGGGGCGTTACAATTCATCATCATATTATTCAGTATGGTTTGGACTCAAATCATTTTATTAAATAAAAGGTGATGCAAGCTGAATGGGAAGAACTTTGTGGGAGGGAGGAGGAATCTTGGAGACAAAGGTCAAGAGAAATATGGCTTAAGAATGGTGATAAAAACACTAAGTTTTTCCATATTTCAGTAAAACAAAGGTGGGCAACTAATGCTATATTTCAAATTTAGCATTCTAAGTCTGGCTTACTCTTGAAGGGGGCTAGAGACATTCAAGAAGAGGGTGTCAAAAATTTTGAAAATCTTTTAGATGCACATCAAGGCCCTCAACCATCTCCTCAGCTGGAAGAAGATTTACTATTGGTCATTCCTCAATTGGTCACCCCTTAAGATAATGCAAATTTAGTAAAACCTTCACATTAGTAGAAATTTAGGAGGTAGTTTTCACTATGCCTGTGGACAAGGCCCTAGGACCGAATGGGTACACTACTATTTCCTTTCAAAAATGATGGGATTTCATTGGTTTTGAGTTAATTTCAGCAATGAAAGAATTTAGGAAGCATGGTTTTATGATCAAGAATTTTGACACCACCAATATTGCTCTGATTCCCAAGTCTTGACCCCCTAAGACATTTGTATATTTTAGACCAATCTCTTTGTGTAGCACAATTTACAAATTCTTCACCAAAGAAATCTATCTTAGGCTCCAAAAGCTTTTGCCCAAAATTATTTCTTTGGAGCAAGGAGGATTTGTGCTAGGGAAAGAGATAATGGAAGGTGCCTTAATCACTCATGAGGTTCTTCATTGGGTAATACTCATCAAATATCATCTTTTGTAGTCAAATTAGACATGATGAAGGCTTATGATAAATTTAACTGGAACTTTCTCATTAAAGTGCTTCTAAAATTTGGCTTTTCTCCTAAATGGTACAAATGGATCAAGGCATATTTATCAGGGGCTTCATTCTTAATAACTATAAATGGGGTTCCTTCAGGTCTCTTCTCTTCCTCCCAAAGGGTGAGGCAAGGAGATCTGCTCTCATCATCATTTTTTATTATTATGGTCAAAGCATTCAATAGATTGATTGGTAGGATTAAACCACAGATAGAAATATCAATTATACACAAACATAAACAATATTATAAAATAATAGATCACATAGAAAAGAACACAAGACACCAATATTTTGTAGGATTTGATCAAAACAAATCCACAAATCCTTCGAATACCTGCATGCAAAGAACCTATCACAGAAGAAAAAGGCGAGAGGAGGCAAGGGTTTTGCTTTGAAAAATATGCTAATGTATTCTTAGAAATGGAAGAGATAAAAAAAAATTACAAGAGTTCAACCTTAAAGGTGAATGAAACCCTAAATCCTAAGAAAGCTATGTTGCACATTAACAACTAATAAAAGAATTAATTATTAATGCACCTAAGAGAAAGCTTAAGCACTAAAGAGAAATAACTTAACTAATTAAATCAAAATGATTTAAGGAAACTAAATATTACTATAACGCCCCCCCTTAAGCTAAGTGAAGGGGAAAAGCTAACCTAGAATAGCTAGGAAAGTAGGAAATGGGTCCTGGCAATAAGGCCTTATCAAGTACCAAATACAAGGAAATCTTTGTAAACTGGAGACAAAGGAGAAAACCTAGTGGGAAAAACTCCTCTCCAAAAAGAGATGAGAAAAAACAACAAAAATAAAATGGCTCAAGAGATTCTCTCAAAACCATAAGTACAACTAGCCCCCCCATGAGAGAGAGAGAGAGAGAGAGAGAGAGAGAGAGAGAGAGAGAGAGAGAGAGAGAGAGATGAGACACCAAAACCCCCCTAGAATGATGGAGCCCTTGTAGAAATGAATGAAACAATGGAACTCCAATGTGGAAGAAACAAGGGCACAGAACAAGAAAACCACTAAATGACTGGAAGGCCCAACTAATGCTCAAAGGAGAAAACATGAGGATCTTGAAAGGGAATCCCAAATGCAGGTGTACTAACACTATCATGAAAGAGGAGATGAATGTCCTCTGTAGAATCCACAAAAGTGCGCCTGGAGGCTCGATGAATGGAGCTAGAGGGTCTGGCGAAGTAGAAGTAGAATCCTGCTGAAGAGAAAAAACCTCAACTAGGTGTGGTGTGGTAGTCAAAATAGTGGTCTTAAGAACAATACAAAGGTTCAAGTGTCCTAACTGCACCACATGATGCTCTTTCGAAAGAGAAGAGTTGTGCTCTGACAGTGGAGATGGTGGACCAAAGTACGAAAAATTCTAGAGGCAAGTGGTATGATCTACGTCCGTGTAGCAATAAGGCCTCCTATTGTACTATCCCAAATGAAGATTGAATCTACTGTGAACTCAATTGTCTTCCCTAATCCACTGCGTTTAATCTGATAAATCAAGAGAAGGTTTGCAGACAGAGATGGAACATACAATACATCATTGAATGTGCCACCCTGAATGCCAACTGAACCTTTCCCATAGACTTTTAAGGTAGTGTTATTTCCCATGAGAATATGAGGAATGGGAGAAGCCTCAATAGTGGAGAAGACCACTTGAGAAGATGCCATATGGTGAGAAGTACCTAAATCCAAAATCCAAGGGACTTGGGAAGGGGATGCAATGGAAGCCCGTAATGCATGACCCTATCCAAAATCTAGTGTAGATGTCAAAGAGATGTAAGAAGACTAAAAGGTAGACCCTTGTGAGGTAGAAGAGGATGGAGATGAAACAGTGTTCTTTTGAAGAAGAGCTTGCAAATCTATAATCTATTTCTCATAGCCATCAAATATCTTCTTAAAACAATGTAACTCATCATGAGGTCCCTTTCAACAATAGGAATAAGTAGGAGTCTCAGTCTTCTTTTTCTCCCATGAAACAGTGCTCTTCTGAAGAAGAGCTTGCAAATCTGCAATCTGTTTCTCATAGCCATTAAATCTCTTCTTAAAATAGTGTGACTCATCATGAGGTCCCTTTCGACCATATGAATAATTAGGAGTCTCAGTCTTCTTTTTGTCCTTCTTAGAAGAAGACAATGAACCAGTAGAGTGCTAAGAAGAGGAATTTGATATTTGCTTCAGCTTCTATGTATTCGGAGGTGACTTGGTAAGCAATTCTTGTGACTGTGAACTTGTAAGTGAATCCAACTAAGTGAGATTGGATTGCTCACGAGTTAACCTATCATAGAATGTCTCAAAAGAGAGCATAACATGTCATGCACCTAAAGCATCCATAGTGGAGTAGAAGGTAGAAGAAAAAATTTGATGAGGACCTTGAAGCTTTAAGAGTATCAGAAAGATACACTCATCATCTGACTTTGTCTTTCCAGTAGCCTATAAAATAGATTGAAGAGACTTGAATTTCATCAAGAAGTCCTCAATGCTAGTGAATGATTCAGGAACCAAGGAGGTGAACTCTACATCTATTTGTAGAACCCTGAACTGATTCATTGTGCCAAACAAGGTGGAAAACTTGTCCCACATAGCTATGGATGTAGTTAAACCATCCAAGTGAAAAAGTAACCCATTTGAAATATTTATTTCAATGAGGCACATTGCCTCATCTATCTTATTGCGTTGCATAAGAACCTCATAGGGTCCCTGTGGAACTGGCTAAGCCACATCGAGGCATGACCATAACCCCTTTGCCATAAGCAATCTGGTCATTTGTCCTTTCCAAGTATGGTAGTTGTGAGGTGTAAGGTAGGCAACATAAGAGTCCACCATTGAGAGAAGAAGACAGAAGTAGAATAGTTGATTTTGAAGTAAAATACAGAAAGGAAAATGCACCCCCCCAAAATGTAATAAACCAAACCCCAACTTACAAATTGATTGCGTAAAGGAGAGAAGAGAAAAAAGCTTTAGATATGAATCAAAAGTACCTGGTACCAAATACTAGTGAAAAGACTAAGGATCAAGAAAGTTATTGAGAAGAGCTTTCTAAAGCTTTTTTTAGAATGGAAAACGAAGCTATAACGAAGAAGTTATTCCCCTTGGAAGACAGAAGCTATCAATAGGCTTCAAGTGTAGTGCCTCCCCTAGTTTTCATTTTTGCTATCATTGTCGAACTCTTTTAGGGCTAGTTTTATGTTGATGATTAATAGTGGCATTGTTTTGAAATTATCAGATATTGTTTTTACATTCAGTTTATTATATGATGAGATTACTTGGTACTTTATAGTTCATGTATGTATGATGATTATTTTAGTGTTTTCAGTTGTTAATGATAATTAGTTATATGATTTATTATCATATGTGTTTTCTTATGGATACTTACCCCATACTTGCATGTGTATGGTGTGTGTGTTTGTTTCCTTTCTGTATGGCATTTCTAATGTGGTTAAGGAAGGGAGTCATAGTCACCTGCTAGTCAGGATCTCCATGATGCACCACTTCCTATCATTGCCTATTTAGCTTAGCATGTATTGTTCTTGTACATGGATGGATTTTATGTAGGTTGCAGGTACCGGGTATCGACTTCCCTGAATTGTTAGGATGAGCGTACCCTATCACATTATCTCAATGGTAAGAGAGGGGAGATAAATTCACAAGTCCAAATCCCAACCCTTTATGCATGGATTTTATACAGGTTGTAGGTGCCGAGTATCGACTTCCCTGAATTGTCAGGATGAGCATACCCTGTCACATTATCTCAATAGTAAGAGAGGGGAGATAAATTCTCAAGTCCAAATCCCAACCCTTTAAGTCATTTGTCCTAATTGAAAATTAGGACAAGTATTTGAGTCGGGTATCCTTCGAATACGTCGAATGATGTAATTCATGATATTAACCCTTTTGGTTTGATTTTGTATGTGTTTTGCTATGATGGGTTTTTGTATTTTACTTTATGAGTCTTTAGTGTATTTTCTATTAATTAAGCCTAATTAAAAGATTTAATTAATGGTTTAATTTAATGGAAAATTAATATTATATTTTAATATTTATTTTATTTAATTAATTGGGAAGTTAATTAAATAAAAGAATAAAATTTGGAGATGAAAGTTATAAGTTTAAATTTGGAATGTGATAATATTTATTTAATTTAATAATAATATATTTAGAGTTCATTTTTAAATAAATGCTAAATAATATTATTATTTAAGTTAATAAATATTTTATCAATTAAGTTTCAAAAATAAATTTAAAAGTTGAAAGGATATTAAAATTATTAAAAGATTCTAGATCACATGATGCATGCATGTGATTAAAATATATTAAGATAAAACAAGTGGATTTAATAAAGTGAGTGCAAGAGATTTCAAATTAATAAATTAATTTTAAAATAAAAATAAAAATTAATAAAGCGAATATTACATAAAGTAATGTGCATTATTTTAATATTCATTCACATAGGAGTTTGCGAATTCTCGGGAGTTGTCATGTAGACAACACAGGAGTTTGCACTCTAATTATGCACGTGTTGTCTATACTTAGGAGTTAGCGCATTATTTGAGCACATGGTGTCTACAACATTCTCGACACCTCATCATGTTTATCTTCTTATTGTGGAAGTTATGTGCTTAGTTGTCATGCTTATCTCCTAGTTCTTTCTAGACACATTCTAGATGCATCTTAGAGGCCTTTACATAGAGGCTCTCCTAGTGTGTATGGACATCCTCATATGCTTCTACAAGCTCATATGCTTTGATAGGCTCATAGGCTTCTACATCCTCATAGGCTTCTACAAGCTCATATGCTTCTACACCCTCATATGCTTCGACAAGCTCATATGTTTCTACAAGCACTTCTAGTCACTTGGGGGTTCAGTTCTTAGAGGAATTATGAATGTTGGAGAAGGAAGGAATTTTCAGAAAGGAGAAGGTTCTGAGAGGAGGAGCTTCTCTACAATTTTATGAGGTGTAGTGAATTAGCATCAGTGTCTAGGTAGGCACTCATGATTATTTCGCATATTTTATTATGCTATTTCTCTTCCTGTCTTCATCATGTCTGTTATCTATATCTGAATAATACTTCATGAACGAATCTTCAATCTTGAAATTGGAATCTAGATATGCATGTTAATTTTTATTTGGTTGCAAAGAAATCATTAGAGAACCCATTTAGAAAACCCTCATTCCCTTGATGAGAGAAATTAGAATTAACTCAGGTATGGGTTCGAATTAAAATAGAATTGAGAGTTAAATTTGGCTAGGGTTTGAAGGAAAAAGAAAAATTCTGAAAAGAGAAATTTGCATAGTTGATAGTGATCCTTCTATCAAACTATAGTTGCAAATTATATAAATAATAATAATAAATACGTTTTAGGAAAACTTGTTTTGGTTCAGATTTTGCAATTTACAAAATTGTAATAAAATAAACTATGATTTATTAGAGGGGTCTTGATTATTTCTAAGTCTTATTGAAGAAATTTTAATAAACAAAATGCTATTATATTTTAAGAAAATATAGATATATAAATTCATGGTTTTGCCAGAGTTCGAAATGGATTTATATTGTAAAAACATTTGTCATTAAAAAAAAATGTTTATATTAAAATATTTTTGTTAAAATAATAATAAATAAATAAATAAAACATAACGCTTGGGGTGGGCAAGGTTTACACCCACCGCACCCCATCCTTTTACCCCGGCAGCTCATGTATGCAGGTCTGCGTGATCGTAGAGTACCTACGTGATCGCAAGGTACCTGCGATCAGTAGGCCGTGCACATTTAAATGCTGTAGCGGTAATATAATCACTTTTAAAGTTTGTTTTATGTTATTATAAGTTTTAAAAGTTTATTTATAATATTAATTATTATTATTAATATTCATTAAAAAAATTTAATATTGTTATTATTAACAAGATTTTCATAATTCGTTATTAATAAAGTTTTATGGTTATTTAATGACATAAATGATAATGTGTTTACTATAGTTAAATTTTAATTAATAAAATTATTACTAATTTTATTAATCATTAATAACTAATAATTATTGTGATATTAATATAAGTATTTAGATTGGATAATCGTTAATAAATTTAATTAAGAATTAGTTTAATTAAATTTAATTAATGATGAATAACTTGTATTCTTGATTATTTCTGAGAATTGATTTAATTCAAGATGAGTAGTTGGGCTTTTACTTAAATCTGAGAAAAGACCCAATCTATATACATTTTTAATATAACTTGTTTATTAACAAGTTTATTAATGCATAGGAATATAGTTGATGAAATTATTGTTAATTATTAATTGATTGATGATCATTGAGTAATTAATATAGCTATGTAATTATTAATTAATTAAATCTAATTGATAATTGAGTTATGCAATGGGATTTAATTTGATTTTTTCTTTATGAAATTGTAAATTATTTATTTGAGAGTTGAAAGGTATTATTCTGAATAAGCAATTACCTTTGATCTCTATTCAAATCGATTATGGGTAGTTGCAACCACCATTCAAAATAAGAATAGGATTTACTTGTAGGGTGGACCAAGTATCTCTTTACCTAAAATATACTTTAAATTTGGAAATGGGAGTTATGAATGATTAATAGGTAACTTGAAAATTTATCTCCTAGTTGGAATTACAAACTTCTAGAAAAGTTTAATTAAGATTAGTTAACGTATGAGAATACTTAGTGGAATTTGAATTTACCTTAAAAAAAGATGACAATGACCTTACTAAAATCAAAGTTATATTTAATGGAAAAACATTCATTATTATTATGATAATTTTTTATCCTTTGATCATTCTCAAGAAATTGATTTAATATAAATGGGAGACACTTCTTAGAACTAAGGGAGTTTTTATTGATTTTAGTAAAATAATTTTATTAGAAGCCAATAGGAACTAGTTTAGTGATTTAGATAAGTAAGCAATTATCTTCTGAATCATTTTAGAAAATTGTTTTTAAATAATAGAGGGATAATTCTATGTTGACTTGGAGGTTAAACGAAGAATCTTGTACATTTGAAATATACTCGAAACTAAAACTAAAACCTCATACTTGGCATAACCATGTGACTTCAAGAGCAAACTGAAACATGTATTTGCATCTTTATTATTTTGAGAATTTGATTGGGGTAATTTTGTATTCTATTTGTTGAAATGAAGGGGTTAAACTATATCGAATAAGATGTGCCTCTTTAAATTTGAAAACTCACACTGAAATGGAAATTGGAACTTTGCAGTGAACTGTCATTGTGTGTGTTCAGAGCTAAACCCAACCATGGAACTTGCATTGTTGTATGTATATTGTTTGTGTTTTGGGATTTTAGGGTTGACTAGATTGTTGGGCAGTTATAGGATGTCTAGCAAAGGCTCAGGGGTTTATGTGAATGTGATGGCATGTTGATGTTATTTGGTCTTGATCTTTTTATAACCCAACCATGGTTATGTGATGGTATGCTCTCTATGAGATGTTTGCATTTACTGTTCACTGATGCTCATTAGTCTTCATGTGTGAAGCTAAGATGTATGTGTATGAGACACTTGACCTAATCATTTTGAGTCATCGATCAGTTATACTTGGGTTAGTTTCTAGTCGCAATGATGGGGCTGAAGTGTTGATTTGTTCTCAATGTTGTCATGTTGTGACATGTTTTGGCTCGACCATTTTGGAGTCTTCGATCAGTATTATTTTCTTTGAGATTCCTTTTTGGTTGCTTGTTGATAACCAATGGATATTGTGATTTATTTCGAGATTCCTTACGGTTGCTCAATGAGGACCAATGGATATTGTGATTATCATTGATACCTTCAATTGCCAATAGAGAATTGTAGTGGTCATGATTATCAATGGATGCTTTCTAGTTGCTCATGGAGATTTGATGTTCTTATTGTGGATTATCTTTTGGTATTTTTCCAGTCACTTGTATAGGACTAAGGTGATTTTGTGATTTGTGACTTCTTGAGCCTAGGGTAGGTTATCTACTTGTAGTGTCAAGAAGTAGCTTGCAATGGGGGTCGGGGCCCTAAGTGGCTACCAAGGTAACTCATTGTAAGTTATTTAATAAGTGGAAAAATTTACACTAAATGGGGATTAAAATGAACCTAATAAGATAATTGTATGTTCTCGCCCATGCCTCGAGTGCTAGTTCAGACTAGGATGGAGTAGAGAGAACGCTTGGTTGCGACCTTCCATTCCATAGTATGCCTTGTCAATATGAGAGGATACTAGTGGCTGCATAGGGATCACTAGGAGGTCGGGGTCTATTGAGAGACTACCAGGGTAACTCTAACGTGATCCGTGTGATGACACTTTCTTGCTTACATAGTAGGTTTCCTACATGTCTTTGTTGTGCCTCTAGGAATTAGATGTCATTCTTATTAGAACCTTTGAGTTAGTATACTTTTATGTTTCCTGGACTTAAAGAGTATTTGTGCTATGTGATTGATAGCCTATTTTGGACTTGAGATTATCTCCTCAGCGTGGTGGGAGAGGACCATTTAGGTTCCACATGGTCGAGTGGTAGTGCTTTTTCACTCTTACCATTTCAGATCCGTCTAAGACACAGTGGATGATGCATTCTTTGTTGGCATCTATCTTCATTCTATTCTTGGATTATGATGATGGACATGTATCTTATATTGATGATTAGCATATGATAGATGATGTTTTTTACTTATCTTATGCCTTATTTTGCATGATTAGATTTCTGATGCATATGTTGTAGCATGTTAGATTGCTTTATGCATATGATATAGTATGTTTTAGGAGTGATGTCCCTACTATGATAATACCGATGATCTCTTTGGTGACTTGGGATGTTACGCAAGAGGG
This sequence comes from Cupressus sempervirens, assembly GCA_028749045.1. Lineage (NCBI taxonomy): Eukaryota > Viridiplantae > Streptophyta > Pinopsida > Cupressales > Cupressaceae > Cupressus > Cupressus sempervirens. The sequence goes on from CM053790.1 coordinate 463,353,348, forward strand.
ATGGCTAAGGCCCACAATGGTCTAATGATGCTATTTACAGTTGGGAGGAACCATGCATTTAGATAATTATGTGTCGTGTTTATGATTTATGGTTATCTTTTACGATGGTTGTTATAGCTTTATTGATGGGTGGATGTATCATGTATGATTATTGGTTCCATTTACTTTATTGCACTTGTATCATGGATTCGATGAGGATGATGTATCTTTATGTTTATATATGCATATTCTTTTATGTCTTTCATACCCTGTGTCATGTACAGTGGATGATTGAGCATTCTGAATTTAATTGCCAAGAGGCATTCAAAACAAATGTGTAATATGGATATTGGACTTTCTATTTATTCTTTCATGCGGATGTGGTAGTGGTTAGACTTAGTATTAATTAGATCAAATGTGACTCAACATCTTGGGATCCTTAAGGGATGTAACTTGTTATGAATGTTTTCAGTTGAATGTTGTTATTGCTTCTGCTACTATGTGTTTGATATGAATGGTTTATCTTTCATGTTTTAAAAAAAAAATTTGTTTGGCAAACTTAGTAAAATTTTAGGTTAATTATTTTGGATCCCTTGGCAGGGCGTTACATCAAGCACCAAAATAAGTATCAATATGGAACAAAATCCAAAAATTCCTTCTCCATCTCGGAATCAGCTTTCTGATGCTTCTTTCATATCGAAAAAATATTCTGGTATGCTCAAATTATTGCAAAAAAAACTGGCAGGGCCCTCGAAAGAAGAGAATTTTTTAAAAAATAATAATAATAATAAAATTTAAAAATCACCGCCAGAGTGGCAGTGAAGTGAAGCAAGGGTGGCGGGGAGGCAGAGCTTAGCCAGCACGGCACTAGGGCAGAGCGGTGCAAGCGGAGCAGCTCATCGACAGTGCTCAAGTAGAGTTCAATGACCAACACTGAAAAAGAAGAAACTGACGCTGGAAAAAGGGTCGCTAGCTATTGCATTACCAAAAAGAAAAAACGTCGCTGGAAGTGGTCGGGAGGTGATTTCCCATGCCAAAAAAATGAACTGTGGTTGGAAAAACTGGTTCATGGGCCAGAAAATGGCCTGCGGCCATTTTTTAAATTTTTTAAATTTTTTTGGAAAAATCACCTCGAAGTGCGTGCAGGAGGTTGTACAACCTTCTGGGAAAAAAAAAGTTGTCTTTCGGACCAACATTGTCCAAAACAGACAAACTTTATATAGAAATGGGGGTTTTGACACCTTTTGAATCCATCCATGATGTCTATTTGGCCTCAAGCAGCTCCAAAAATTAGTAACCCCCTTGTTTTCTTAGAAAATACCCAAAAACTCCAAATCTGTTCTATCAAACCCTCATTCTCATTTTTCTCTGAATAATGAACAAACTGCAGCAGATTTGTCTCTGATACCATGTAGGATTTGATCAAAACAAATCCACAAATCCTTCAAATACCTGCATGCAAAAAACCTATCACATAAAAAAAAGGCAAGAGGAGGCAAGGGTTCTGCTTTGAAAAATATGCTAATGTATTCTCAGAAATGGAAGAGATAAAAAAACAATTACAAGAGTTCAACCTTAAAGGTGAATGAAACCCTAAAGCCTAAGAAAGCTAGGTTGCACATTAATAATTAATAAAAGAATTAATTATTAATGCACCTAAGAGAAAGCTTAAGCACTAAAGAGTAATAACTTAACTAATTATATCAAAATGATTTAAGTAGTAAGGAAACAAAATATTACTTTAATAGATTTAACATGGTTCACCTAATCCCTGGGCTACATCCACCAAACAACAAGTTCGATATTATTACAATATAGTGATTAAAACCTTATTACAATCTATAATCCCTTACAGCTCAATACCACTGCAAGAACTAATATTCTCATCACCACACTGAAACAATCCCTAACCCTAAGCCCTTTTATACAAGTATTTTTACCACTTTAGGGTTATAATTAATAATTACATGTCAACCCAAAATTCCAATAAAATATGGAGTATGTATAGTACTTCCCTAATCAGTCACCACAATCTAACATTGATCACTTCTAAACATGCTCTAAATCAGTGAAGTGGGATACAAATTCCACAATCTACAATTTTAGTCACTCACTCCCTTTTTGTAGATAATACTCTCCTATTTGGCCATGCAACAGTGCAAGAAGCTAGAGTTATGAAAAAAGTCTTAGATTTGTACACTTTAATATCAAGACAAAGCATTAGTGCCCCTTAAGTCTAAACTATACATCTTCTTTACAAATGCAATTATTTCTTCTAAGATAGTTCAAATTTTGGGGTTTCAGTAAGATCTTTTTTTTTCAGTCTACTTGGGAATTCCCTTTTTTGTAGGTACAAACAAAACTATGTACTGAAAGACCATCATGGATAGGATAAAAAATAGAATTTCTACTTGGAAAGTCCAGTGGCTATCTTTTTCAGGTAGAATTCTCTTAGTTAGATCTGTTCTTTTAGCTACACTAAACTATTTCATTTCTATTCTTCATGCTCCAGTAGTAGTGATTAAACAAATTAGGCAGATCATTACCAATTTCATATGGAGCAACAATTTTTCAGGGCAAAGGAAAATCCCTTTAATTTCTCTCTAGGAGATGGCTTTAGATAAACATTGTGGTGGGGTAGGTCTTCACGATCTTTCTCTTAGAAACAAAGCGTATGGAGGAAAGAATTGGACTATCTTTTAAGTAAATATACTACTTAGTTGAGGAGGAGTGTTTGGCAAAGGAAGATTTGAGAACATGCTCATGTCAATGCATAATACTTTGATTCTCATTTAAGAGCAATTAATTTGGCCTATGTATGGGATGCCACAAGAGCACACAACTTTATAGACACCAAAATCTAGGAAGTTTTAGGATCTTAAAAGCACTCAAAATGACTTTTTTGAGGACTTCAAAGCTTTTATGCTAAATGCCTTCAATGTTAGAGAAGGTCATGGAGGGAGGAAAAAAGGGGAATGTTGGCTTGGATTTTCAAAGATAGCTTTGGCATGGTTGAAGGTGCCAAATATTTGTTTGTTGTTATAACCATTCAAATTTCATGAGAGCCTTACCATAGCTTGTCTTGTTACAAAAAATATCTCCTACGTATTAAAAAATAATTTTTTTTTTGTTTAATTAATTATTATAATAAATATTACTTAATATATTCTTAAAGAATACAAATAGTTTAGTATAAAAATATCATTAAAAAGATATAAACGAGGTTTGAAAAATATCTATCATAAATTCATACAAATAGAATTGAAAACTTTAAAAGTCCTTGATATATTAATAAACAATCAATTCAACACATTGACCTAACTTAAAAATCATACCCAAGGATAACTGATTATGTATGCTGTTAAAAGTTTTATCTTTGAACTCAAGCAAGTTAAAATCCTTGTCTTTTTTTTCTATTCATTTTAGATATTCGACTTAGATTTGACTCAATTAGAATGGTTGAAAATTCTAAATAGTCACCTAACCTAACTTAACAATCAAATCAACTCAACTCACTAACCTAACTTAAAAACGCTTATCTAAAGACAACTAATCATATTGTTAAAGATCATGTCCTTGAACTCATTAAAGTTAAAATCCATGTTCGTTTTTTCTATTCATTCTAGATATTTGAGTCAGATTTGAGTGATTTAGAATGGTTCAAAATTTGAGTGATTTAGAATGGTTCAAAATTCTAATCTATTCAGTCTAGATATTGGACTTAGATTTGATTGATTTGGAATGGTGAAAATTCTAAATATTGCTTCTTGGTGTAAGTTGTAACCATTAAAAATTTAGTTGTTTAATTGAATTGTTATAATATCATAATTTAACTTGAATCAATAAAAAATTATTTCCTACTTATAGAACTTAGCAGCTTTGATTTGAGGATTATATCAAATGTATCCTCAAATTAACAAAATAAATACAATTTCTCCTTCAAATTAAATCCATATTGGAGGTTTGAAAAAGCTCTCCCCAAATTCATTCAAATACACGGACAACCTTAAAAACCTTTGGTCTGTTATAAACAATCACCGAAATGACTGCAAAAGCGTACCAAACAGAAAAGGATTCCTAATTACCTTTGTACTCGTCTGCATTAAAAGTCTCATCTTTGAGCTCGTGGAAGCTAAGTCTTATCTTTTTCTTCTAGATCTTCCCTGACTGAATGCCTTTGACTTGTGAGCTTTCATAGCTGAAAAAAGTCTCTGCGTCTGCAAACAATCCATTATAAACCTGGCAGAACATTCACACACACCCAGGAACCATTCATTACTAACAACAACAAAAAGGATGGTGGAGAAGAGTGGCTATGGAGAGGATGGAATATTCAGGTCTCCCTACCCTCCATTGATACTTCCAAAGGATGAGGAGCATACAAACTTCATCTCCTTCATGTTCAGAAACTCAGCATCTTATGCTTACAAAACAGCATTAATTGATGCTGATTCAGGGGAAAAACTCTGCTTCAAAGATTTTCAAGAGAGGGTTAAATGGGTGGGCAGTGGATTGTACCAACTTGGTATCAGAAAAGGAGATGTGGTTCTCATATTTGCTCCAAATTCCATCAATTTCCCCCTCTGTTTCTTGGGAATCATTTCAATTGGGGGAATAGCAACCACAGTGAATCCTCTCTACACCACCATGGAAGTCAACAAACAAGTGCAAGATTCAAAGACCAAGCTCATCTTTACAATCCCCGATGTGTGGCACAAAGTTGAGAATTTGGGCATACCCACAGTCATGATAGGATCTGATATCAATGTGGGTTTTAGGTCAAGAATACCCATTACTCTGTTTTCTGAAGTATTAAACATGGGAGCCAACAAGAGTTATCCCCAACCTGTGTTCAGAATAAGGCAAAGGGACACAGCAGCACTCTTGTACTCCTCTGGAACAACTGGGGTCAGCAAAGGGGTTATGTTGAGTCATAGGAATTTCATGGCATCTGCCTCCATGGTGTGTAGAGACCAAGAGGCCAGGGGTGAAAGGGGTCTGATCTGGCTGTGCCTTGTTCCAATGTTCCATGTCTATGGACTCTCTGTTGTAACACTTGGGCAGCTCCAGGCAGGAAATGCTGTGGTCTCCATGGCTAAATTTGATCTTGTGAGGATGCTAAGGGTCATTCAAGAGTACAAGGTGACTCATCTGCCCATAGTGCCACCCATTGTGATGGCACTTGCAAAGAGTAGGGAGATTATTGGGCTGTATGATGTGTCTTCTCTCAAGGAAGTCATCTGTGCAGCTGCTCCAATTGGAAGGGATGTTATGGAGGAGACTGCAGCAAATATCCCTACAGCTCAGATCATTCAGGTGAGTCACATCAATTATCATAAAAGTTTTCTGGATTCGATTGTGTATTTATTTTTAGTATCAATGTTTCGGATCACACCCTGTGATCCAGCCAGCATCGTTTTTTCTGTTAGATTTCTTCTTCACTTTCATTCTCATGACGGATCAGGGAGTGTGATCCCAGACATTAATACTAAAAATAAAAAATAAATACAGAATCGAATCCTGAAAACTTTTATGACAATTATAATAGATTGTAGAAATCTAATATCTCTGACTTCTGTACCCACCAGTCTTTTCTGTTTCTACCTGCAAAATGAGTGTAATAGGAAAACTGGAACACTGCTCAAGACACCTTGTATTGAACAATTTCATTTGCACATGTTACTATATTAGGTTCGTGCTTTTAGAAGAAAGCATAAGAAATGAAGGGCAAATAAACAAAAGTGTATTAATGCAAACAGGGGTATGGTCTGACTGAAGCTTGTGGCACTGCAACAATAATGGCCAGAGAAAGAAATGGTGATTTTGGGTCTGTAGGAACACTATTTCCAAGCATTGAAGCGAAAATTACCAGTCTTGAAACGGGTAATCCTCTTCCTCCGAAACAACAAGGAGAGATCTGCATCCGTGGGCCTAATATCATGGCAGGTACATACATGCCAAACTTTTTGACTCTTGTATGTTATATATTGTTTTATATTATTAATTTGATTTTAGTAATGGTCGTTTTCCTCTTTTAAAAGAAAATTGACATGTTATATTTTTATAAAATTTAATTATAATATTTAAATTATTAATTAATCTTCAAGTTTATGTATTTTAAAAATTAAATAGAAACATTTCTAAAGTTTAAAATATTAATATATAATATATATGTTTTAATTTTATTTAATATATATTAAAAAATTTAAATTGTTTAATAAATTTGGTTTCTCCTTAATGTATTAATATGTAGTGTAATGTTTCTATATTATTTATTATATATTTATATTAATTTATAATTATTTTCAATTTTTTATATATTAATTTGTAAATCTTTTTATTTTAAAGAATTTAAATTATTAGCAAATAGTTTTTTTAATAAAAAATTAAATTAAAGACATTAAAATGATCAAATGGTCATATGAGAGATAGAGGCCAGTCAACAATTTTAAACTCACCTTTTACTACATGTTTTGACTATTTTTTTTTTGTGTGTGTGAATAATATTGTAGTATCACTAGATTTCACTCAAGCGGAGGTAGCCATGTGAATTATGTTATTCTTTAATCCCTCTTCAACCATTATTTTACATGATTAACTTTCAATTAAGATATTTATTTATTATTGTATCAAGTCATGCCAATAAGATAATTGTGATAATCTTAAACTTTTTAATATTTTATGCATGTCAATTGTATTTACAAGTATAATTGTATCTTAAGGAGACATGCTTAATTTAGTCATAGGCTAGCAGTAAAATTACTTTTTTAGCTAGAAAATTGCCATTAATTATTTTTCAACCAATTTTATCTCACTCCAATTTTGACTCTCTTTTTTTTCCTATTTATTTAATTTAATTAGCTATTATTTACACTGTTAACTTTGTTTTTTTCTTATTTATTTATTTATCTCTATTTTTAACTCTTGTATTTAATTTATAAATTAATTTTAGTTTAGTTAGTTTAGTTTTTTTTACTTTAAATATTAATTTTAGTTAGTTCCTACTTTTTTACTATATTTTTTATATTTCTCATATTAATTTTTAGAGATCTTTTAAAATAAATATTTTATTCATATATTTAAGCTAATAGACTTTAAATTAGTTAAGTTTATTTGTTTTTATAATTATTAATTAGAATTTTAGTTTTTAATTTATTTTTAAAATTAGTTTAGTTTATCACTTTAACTATTGATTTTGAATTTCACGAATAGGATATTTGTATGGTTGAAGTTTTAGTTTTTAAATTAGTATAGTTTTTCATTTAAATGTGTATTTTTAGTTTAGCCAATATGATATTTGTGGGAGTTGTTATTTTTTAATATATATTTCTTATATTAATTTTTCATAATAGTTTTTTTTTTTACAAAGATTGTTTTGAAATGATTTTTCTTCATATATTTAAGTTGGTAGATTTTAAATTAGTTTAGTTTTTAATTTTTTTAAATGATTTTATTCATATATTTAAGCTAATAGACTTTAAATTAATAAGTAGGAGATATTTTTCCACAACAATTTAAATTGTGATATTGTTATTAGGGTTTAACTATGTAATTTTTGAGTCAAACTCATTGATGTTTAATGAGTGGTGATTTATAAAAATCCATCTCTCATTATAATAAATAGAATACTTAGCAGTCACTGGATCTAGGTGATGCTCACAGAGGTGAAGCACTAGGACTTCCCTTAATTTAGTTTTTAGTTTTTATAATTATTTTAGTTTATATTTTTTGCTCCACTTTATACGTGTTATTTTTTCATATTTTTTTCTTATTAGTTTTTCATAATAGATTTTTATTGGAATATTTTTTAGATGATAATTTATTAGTATATAATAAATTAAATAAATAAATATTATTTATTACATAATTAAGTTTTATTTTACTTAATGGCTCATCGTTGCAAGCACAAAAGCTTGCGACTACTAGTTAGTTAAATGTTCTTAACTAATTGAATGCAAATAATTAATTTTATTTTAAATAAATTATAATTTATTTTAGATAATTACTCTCTAAATATTTTATGTAGTCCTTGTCTTGTCTACATAGAGCCATAGAAATCTAGTGGTTTAGTATTTACTGGAGTTCTTAGAGTTTCTTGATGGAAGGACGGGTTATGAGGGCCAAAGGTTGAAGTTTGCGGATGATGCATGGACAATAATGAGAGGTGATGTAAATAAATATACATAGAGTACTTGAAACTTAGTTATAAAAACATGTGTAAGGAATGTGTAAAATAATTACAAATGAAATTTTGGGAGAGTATGTAAACTACTAAATAGTAAATAATAAATTTAAAAGTGTTATAATGATTGAGTTGAATCTTTAAACTTTTGAAGCAACCATTAACCTTGGAATCTCTAGTTGAAATTTGCGTGTGACGATTAAAAATATAAAATTACAAATTACAAACTAGCCCAAAGTGGTTCCTTTAAGCATTCTCAACTCTTCATCCTTGGAATTTCTAGAACTCGCACTCTCAAACTTATCCAAACCAATGCCTAGAACTAGTCATATTGTGTAGTATCATCATCAACTTGTGTTCTCTCCTCTAGATATACATTTCATCAATATGTTGGACTCTTCTTCTCTGTAAGTTTATCCAAATTAATGAGATATACTTGGCAATATGACAATTGCAAGCTTCTCTACCACGTTAGAGGTAAGTAGTTTCCTTTCAAAGTGAAGTGGATAAACCAATAAGTAGATTACTTCATCTTAATAAAAGAACTAAAAACATGGGACAAAATGTGAAAGAGTAGAGAGGTAGTCAAATTAACATACCCATCCATATTTCACAATTAAATTAGGCCCTCTTGTGTTACAATCTTCCTATCTATCTTGACATCTTCAAAATATCCCCTGAGAATGAAAATTTATGTCTACTCAATACAAATGTTGGCATCTTCTATAGAATTAAACACACATCTTTTGAATCCAAGAACTCCCCTTGACCCTAGCATCTTGTGAAGATATACTTTTCCTGGGCCTTTAAATGCAATACTCCAAGTTCAATACATGGGAAAATATCTACAAAGGAGTCCCAGACTTTTACCATTTTTGAAGAATGATTTGTTGGACATGTTCATTTTAGAATTACAATATGGGTTACTTTTTCTAGAAAAGAACCTTAATTTCTAGTCAAACATGGTATCAATGTACTTGTGCATCTCTTGTGTTAAATGCACTGACATCTCTATTGGAATGTTGGCATTGATGTCACAAGTTTTCCTAGCAACACGAGCTCTTATAGTTTTGATAGATTGTATGTCTATATTTTTCTCCACACTCCTCAACAGGTAATGGTATAATTTTATGGTTTTGGAAATGAGTTTATATATCAAGTCAATATGGATATTTGAATTCCATATGATAGTCCTATAGAATAAAAATGATATTAGTCCAAAAGTTAATATTTTGAGTGTAGTTGTTGTTTGTTACCTATGTTTTTACCTTGTCTTTTTTCAAAATTCTTTAAACACAAATGACCCTTAATGAAATCCTAAACCTTGAACGTGAACCTTATTGATTCAAGGTTCAAAGGTTCAAAGTCACCCCTTACTTCATGTCGCAGTACTCCACCTTACTTTATCTTGAATCGAACCTAACTATCCAACTTGAAGTATTGAATCACTTGGTTCAAGGTTCAACATTCATATTTTTGTCCTTGCATGTTTTGTTCATTCAACATGAAGTTTTGTGATCATTAAGTGGACCTTGGCACTCTTAAGGTGAAGTTGAGCTTCACACCTTGTGTCATGCAAGTTTCGGTTCAAAGTTCAATAAGGAAAAATTATGTCAAGATTGTTATGAGTCAAATCTGTTAAGCGACATGTTCCAATATCATCGGTGAATAGAACTTGAACTCTGAACCAATTATTTTAATGTTTCAAAGGTTCAAAGTTCACAAGATTATAGCTAGCCACTCATAGACACATGGCATATGAAAACACTCAATTCTATTTGAGAAAGGTGACAAGACATGTATTAAATGATAAATGGAAAATGTAGCAACAAAGTGAGATTTAATATGTATGAAGGTTAATTCCCTCATTAAAGATTATTACACGGGCTATCAAATTGGTACTTTCCCCTATCATTTAGCGAGCATGTTTCCTAGACCCAAGCTATCATAAATCTCCTTTCTGGTAAAATGCCATGATTTTATGAATGAGGTAAGCTCACTGTGTTTTCTTGGAATTAAAAGAAAGTGGAAAAGTAGTGTTTGTGTCAAGAGATTTTCATAAATTCAAGCATAGTGAGTTTGTATCTCTTACCTAAATCTTCTATTTTTATTTCTCTTTTAATAATTTAGAAACTTGTCTAATTTCTTCTTTTGTACCCCATTTAGTGATGCATAATTAAGAACTACAAATTTTCAAGGCTACACTATGCCCCAAATTTCCTAAAAAAATGAAGCCTGCACCCTTAATGAATTTCTTACTAGAATTAGGGGATACTAAACTAATTGATGAAGAAATTGAAAGGGTAGTGTCTAGGTTGGGAAAACCCCAACCTGGGTCTATAGGTAAAAGGGTTTTTGCAATTGGGTTGGAACGAGTTGGTGGGTTCCCTAAAGCTATTCTCTAGCTTGAGCTAGTGCTAGAATGAAGGGAAAAATATGACGCTGCTAATAGATGTATCAAGGCTCACTGTGGTGAGGTTTTGGTGTATGCAAATAGTGTCATAGTCATGGAAGCCTCAAGAATTATTCCTAAGGAGGTGTATGAGGATTGGACAATAAGCCTATCGTATTCCTAGTTCACAATCAATGCCAAATACAACAACAATAACATTGCTAAGAATTGGTTGTTGAAGCCAAAAAAAGGTTGTTCTCATTTTCCGCAACCTTTAACTAGAGAGAACATGATTCTAGAAATCAAAGATATTATTTTGTTGAACATGATAAAGGGAAACAAGAATTCTTTTTTTATGGGAAAAATTCTTCATTCAGACTATTTTGGGCGATGATAAATACATTGACTGCGCTAAAATTATTGTAGACTGACTTCATGAGGAGCTTTCACAAGTGTCTAGAACTATTTGTGTTTACATGTCATTATACTTATTTTACATTTTAGCTAACTTAGCAGAGAGTGGGAAGGCTTGACTCACAAGTTTTGGACTGGTAACATGACTATCTATAATTACTACACTCTAGTACAATAGAAAAGAAATCTTGGAGATTTCTAGAGGGTACATGACATATTTCTAGTTAGGCTAGTTTTTCAACTATAGGGGGAGGAAAATAGAAGGTTATCTAAAAAAATGTTGAACTAATTAAAATTCATGGTTGTTTCTTTGTATAGTTTTCCAAATTCACATAGTTAAGAGACGGATCATTTCAAGCGAAACCTCTAAAGTTACCCACATACTATTTAGATAGATATGTGTTGATCCAAGTATGTCAACAAGTTGTTGATGTTGACAAGAATTGCAAGGTGAGGAAAGGTTCTAGATTTGTTTTTCCTATTGAATTAGGTCACTATAACTATAAGAGCATTCAAGATGCTTTTAAATTGGAGGCTAAACTAAAAACCATGAACTTGAATCCTTACTCAACCTAACCTAAGTTTGAAAGTAAAGGTTTTTCTTATTCTCAATTTGAACTAGGTAGATTGTGAAGATGATTTTGAAGTAAGAAAGAGGTGGTGGTCTAGGTTCACTTTGAAACAAATCACAAAGTTCAAACTACTAATGAAGATTTATGGGATTGAAGAAGCTAAAGATGAAGAAGCAGTAGATCCAAAATTTGAAAAACAAGTTGACACCTTCCCTATATCTAATAAAGATTGGGACAAGCCAAAGAAAGATGATATTCATGCAAGAACTCTTTTTTTCATTAACAAAACCAAAGAGTGGCTCAAAGAGAAAATAATACAATTAAAATTGAAGGGAATAAAATAACCCCATTCAATAGCTCCAACTAGCTCTAGTTCAACATTGTCTCCCTCACATGCTAATGAAATTGTACCATGTCCCTCTATAGGCAATAAGGCACAAGAGTTTAAAGTTGAATCCTATGTGAGAAAACTACTTGGCATTCAAGTTAAACCTTCATAGTGGGTTCATAATGGTTACTCATTCATGAAGCCATAAGAAAAAGATACAAGAAAGGGATATGGTAGACCTAGACAAGGAGAAAGACAAGGGAGAACCAGTAGTAGAATATTTTGTAGATAATCCTACTGAAGCCATTGAACAAAGGAACATGCAAGAAAATGCTTATGTTGATGCTATGATTTCAAGTGCATTAGCTGTTGAGAACCCTTAAGAGTGCTCAATGCCTCATATCAAAGGTAATTCCTCTGCACCTAATTGGTTCAACCTTTTGATCAACACAAAGAGGAATATAGTTCATGTAATTTTTCAAGTAGGAGATATGGTCAACAAATGCCTAGGTAAACCACCCAAAAGTAAGAAGCCCAAAATTGAAGCTATGCTCGAATTAGATGAGAAAATTGAGCATTTCATAGAAGATATATACAAACCAGCAAATGAAAAGAGCTAAGATGAAATCATACCTTGGGATTATACAATAGAAAGGACTGATCTTGGGCCTGCAACTAGGGTAGTGGATATGATTTTTTTATTCCAACAACAAGAAGATTGAAAATAGGAGTTGGAAAGATTGGAAGGATAAGAGGAATCTAAACCAATCCCTGCAATTAATGGATGAGTACATCCTGCCCTCCAAAATCCTAATGCATTAGCCTTACCAGTTATGACTTATGTAATAGATGTCATATCCCCTGCCAATTAGAAGTTGTTAGATCACATCAAGAAAGATAGATCTATTGCAAAGGTATTCAACGAGTGGGTAGATCAATAATGGCCAATGGAGTGAACTATATGTTTGATTTCACTGAAACTAAGATATGGGTAGGCAAAGACATTGCTTAATTATATTATGAACTCAATACTTGAATGGGTAGAGAAAGCTAGATGGGATAAATATTTCATCCAGATCAGTGAGGTTCAAGCCTATGGTGAAGCTAGATTCGTAGCAGAAAAAACAAATGTTGGCATTAATGCCAATTTCATATTTGTGGCAAGGATCAACTTGGAATGGAGGAATGTAGTCATTGAACATGGCCTAGATGAGACATCCAATTTTTTGAAATAAATGGAGTACCTTAGACGTATCATAGATAATGACATCAGATGTATTGATGTCAAGATTATGGAAAATGAGGATCGACTTGACCTAGGAACCAAAGAAATACTGACATGACATCCTTCCAAGATAAAGTGAAAATTATGAAAGAAGTAAGAGAAACAGTAGTAAAAAATTTCACTACTATTGCTCAAGTTGAATCCATGATGATCATTTGCAAAGACTACCTAGAGGCACATGAAAGGAAAATGGACCATGTTTGTAGGGTGGAGGACAAATGGAAGTTGAGGTTGGAACACTATTTAGAATATTTAGAATAACTAAGGAGTGGGGGGGGGGGGGGGGGGGGGGATGAATCAATTATCCTTAGTTCCAAATGTACCAATTCAACTTGTTAAAACACTTAGTCTATATAGAAACACATCAACAACATAATATATTGTTCATTACTTAACACTTTGTTCAGTATATGTCGACCAATAGTAAAATAAATAATAGTAAATAACATGCATCACACATAGCATTTACACATATATGATACTAGTATTTAGCATTGAACCCCAATTTGGGAAAAACCACGAAGTAACATGCTATCACTTTTTCACTTTATTGAAATGAGCTTGATTAAGAGGCAACCTTGTTAAAGATTACAAAACACACTATTAGTTGTGACCTTGTTAAAGGATTTAATCACCTTGTTAGGAGTGGCATGGTTCGAGGACTTTGGATTATTCCATTACAATGTCACCTTGATTAAAGGGTTTTGACTACCACAATGGTTAGAAAGTAATAGCAGGTTTGACCTATAAAACACAACTCACTTTGCAAATGCAATTCTCTATTTGGCTCATTTGTTGGTTCATTGACTAGATTTCATTTTCATCTCCATTATTTATTCACTTGGAAACCCAAACAATCACACTTCACCAATCTCTTCCCTTCTCCTTTGGTACTCTGTTCTTCACAGGTCCTAATCATCAATCAACAACAAACCAATCTTAGAAAACATCTCTTATGCCTCCTTAAATAGGTAATTTTGATCTTTTTCTACTTAAACATCACAGTAGATCTTAGGACTAGGTTAGATTCAACGAATCCATCCATCCTTTTGTCCTTCTACTCCTTTCTTAATACTTTTAGAAACTTATCTTTAAATCCTTTCCTTTGATCACATAACAAATTCAATTCATGCATTATATATGCCAAATCATCAATCCTTATTATCTAGGCATCTTGACTAATCCAAAAATTTGACTATGTTAGCCTCAAACTTGATTCTTTCACAAACTATAACTTTTGTTGACACTCGGCCAAAATTGTGTAGTTCGGTCACTATTTTTTTGTCTCACTTAGCTTACACTTACTTGCTTGGTCTTCACTACACTTGATCGCTACTATATTTGTCTTCTTCAACTTGCTCGGCCATAACTATCACTTAGATAATATTGTTTACTTAGCTAACTCTTAAGTTCCTTAATCTTTTGTTTCATCTCCTTCATTGACCAACCACATTTTACTAATATTTTCTTCTGTTCAACTCAACACATCTATACTTCATATGATAATTGAACAAAACATCATCTTCTCAAAGACTAATTGATCAAGTTCCCATTGTAATTCAATCATACTTGCTCCTCATCACTCAATAACATCACTAGTGGATCTAGTTATCTCTATTTTCAAATCCTCTTCATCAATCAATAGATATGGCACTCTAAATTATTAGTAAATGTCTCTCCAATGGGTTTAGCATCAATGACAACATAAAAAAATCAATTGTAGTTTCTAACAATTTCCCTGCCCCCTAGTTTTGGTTGCTTTTATATCAAAAATAATTTTCCTCTTTGGCATTGATGGCAACACCTCTAGTTACCATGCAAATTACATTCTCATGATCTATTAATAAAATATCCTTAACAACTCCCTCTATGATTTGATAGATATCTTCATTAATATTCTTACTTTAATTATGATTCTCATCTTGTACTCACTTAAAATTCTCCCTCTAACATACCAATTATCAGTGCTAACACCAATTATAATACCTACTATATTGGCAACACTTTTTTCATATCTCTTCTTATAATTCAACTTCTCCCTCTGATGTCTGGATGACAACACCACTAGTTCTATTCACTCTTTGATATACATACAACAACATATGTCTCCCTCTTTTAACATCAATTAATTCATATAGATTCTTTGTCTTATATCTTAGCACATACTCTCTATATGAATACAAATGGTAACTATAAAAATTCTCCCTTATTATATGAAAAGTAATTGCATAAATTCTCCCTCTTTGACAACAATGCCAAAGACATCAAGAATTCACATATCATCTTCAAATTGTGACTGGATGACTGATGTAAAAATGTCACTATCTCTTTCATCGTTACCTTGACTCTTTACACTCTCATCTACTCATGCTTTTGTTCATCTTTTCACAATCTTTAGACAACTACTAAAGTACATGTGACCTATTTGCATCGATGTGCATGATATTTTGATCAAAACATTTGATGGAATGCAACATATCTTCTTATCTTTCTTCAGATAGGGTAATCACCCCTAACTTACCTCTTAAATACTCAAAAGAATCCTTGGGTAATGCCTTAGTGAGTATATTATTGGAAGCTACAATTAGAACAATTGTTATGTACTCATTGATGTCAAACCTTATTGGTAAGATAGTTTCTATCTAAGTAGAGTGCCATACAAGATGATTGATGAAGAGGATTTGAGAAGAAGTGATAACAAGAAGACCTAGTGGAAATGTTGAGTTATGTGAAATTACAATCAACACTTTATTACTTAGACTTTGACAAGATAATGTGTTATTTAATCATTACACTAGTGGAGAACATAGTTGAGTTGAATCCTAGTAGAGATGATCAATAGAAGACCAAATGTATAGGCTAAGTCAAGCAACATAGTAGAATATTAAGGAACTTATAGTTGAAGCAGAGCTATGATGGTGTCGATCGAGTAAATAGTACATGCCAACAAAATACAATGTTGACCAAACATTAGTAAAAGTTTGAGTGAAGACTATAGAAGTTGAGTAAAAGAGTTTATTCATGGCTGAGTTATCTAGTGATGATTGAGGCCAAGGAACATAGTATTGACCGAGTGTTAGCATTTGATAGTTGTGAAGGAATTGAGATTCCTACTTGACATAGTTGAATTTTTCGTATTGGTCAAAGCATGTGAAGGACAAGTATTGATGAGTTGGAGCATTTAATTCATGACAAACTATATTTAAGTGTTCCTAGGCATGGATTCAAAGATAAGTATCTAGAAGGAGAAGGTGGAAACAAAAATGTATGGAAGGATTCGATGAAGTTGACCTAATTGTAAGATCTATGGTGATGTTTAAGTGGAAAAAGATCAAAGCTACCTATTTAAGGATGTATAAGGATTAACCTAAAGAGGTTAGAAATTTTGTTGATTGGTGAACTTAAGTAGAAGGTTGTGAAGTATAGATCAGTGTAGAGGTGAAGAGTGATTTCTTGAAGGATTTTCCAAGAAGATCAGAGATAGTAATGGAGACATGAATGAAGTCCATTCAATAAATTAGCAGATGAGCTACATTGTGATATGTATTTGCAAAGTGAGTTGTATTTATCAGTTCAACTTACTGTTACTTTCTAACCATTGTATTAGTTGAAATCCTTTAATCAAGGTTGACCTAATAGTCATTTATAAATCCTATAATCAAGGTGACATTTTAATGGGATGTTCTTAAGCCCTCTAACAAGGAAACTCCTAACAAGGTGATTAAATCCTTTAACAAGGTCACACCTAACAATGTCTATTGTAACCTTTAAAAGGGTTAGCTCTTAACCAAACTCAATTTAGAAGGTTAAAAATTTGGTAGCATGTTACTAGTGGTTTTCACAAAGTGGTTTTCCACATTAAATCCTGAAGTTATAATTGTGTGAATTTTGTTTGAGATGTTTTATTTGTTATTTCTTTATATTTTGCAAGTTGGTTACTATTAGGACAAAGAACTGTGAGTTTATGTTACTAAATGTTCTGTTTCTATAGATATCGGGTTATTTAAAGAATAGATCTAAGTTTTTGAAAGTGGTTAAAAGTTTAATTAATACATCTAGACCTAAGGATAACTGATTCATCCCCTCCCAACATCTCAGTTATTCTAAATCATTCTAACAATTGGTATTAGAGCTTATGGTGCTTGTAAGAAAAGTTTGAAGGGACTTAAAGCTAAAGATAAAGACATGCATAAAGGAGGTACCCAAGTTGAACAAGGAGAACTTCTTTGCATGAAAAAGTTTGATAAAGCTTCACATTGCTAGAATTGGAGATTCAACAATATTCTTTATGGAGCATAACTACATAGCAATACCATCACCTATGAAAACTTAGTAGGTAGAGGAGAAAGAAGAACACAATCATTCAATGTTGGAGATTGCATCTAACCTAATTTACTTAGAGTTTGATGATATAAAGGAATCCATTACTACAAAGAAAATGTGGAACAAACTGGCAATAATCTATGGTGGAGACAATATTGTACTAAGAGTCAAATAAGAAACCTTGAGAGGAAAGTTTGATGGCATCAAGATGGTAGAAGGTCAGAACATTGTTCAATATGTTGGAAGAATCAAAGAAGTGGTCAATACAATCAAAGGAGCTAAACGAAAGATCAATGATGAGATTGTGATCTGCAAGGTACTAAGAAATTTACTTCTTATTTATGCTATTAGAGTATCTGCAATACAAGAACTGAGATGTACTCTTGGTAATGATCTAACCTTGATAGTTTGGTTGGTAGAATTACTACTTTTGAATTGTCAAATTTTGATAATTTTACTGTCCCTTCTATTGAATGTGCTTTAAAGTCACAATTGGTTTTACATAGGTCTAAGGAGAAGAAAAGAAAGTATGAGGATAGTGAGATTGAAATATATGATGATGATCTTGAGGATATTGAAGCATCAATGGCTAGAAGGTTACCATGAGGCAAATGAAAATTCAAAGGTAAACTTCTTGTACTCTATTTTTCATGCAATAAAGTTGGTCATATTGTTGCAAGATGTATCGATAGAGATGGCAAGGATGAAAGGAAAGACAACAAGTTCAAAGGAAGAAGAGATGAAAGAGACAAAAAATGATAGAAAGAATACAAGGGTAAATGTAAGTAATCTTGTTACATTGTTGAAGAAGAAATTGTTAATGACTATAATAATCATGATGAAGAAGTTGTTTATGTTGCAATGAAATATGAGTCTGATGAAGATGATAAAAATGTACTTGTTTCATATGTGATTAAAGGTGATAGATGGATAATTGATAGTGGTTTCTCACATGACATCACTGGTGATAAAAGTAATTTTGAACCTTAGAACATTATTAAGGAAGCTATGTTTAGGGATAAAAAATTGCACTTTTGGTGTGGTCATGCCGCCCACACTTTATAGAAATTGGGTACCATGCTTAGGCCAATTACTAATAATGATACATAAATATATCTATTTTGGTGATGACTTTACCAGTGCAATTTAATCTTTCCACATGATAAATTAGATATTTTTGTCGACAATTTTCTAGGCATGTCTGATTCGATTGTCACATTTACCAATCTATGGTAATATTTAAGTTAGGTTATATGTAAAGTACATATACTTGACAAGTGTCTCTATTCCAGAGACTTTCCAAGGAATTTTTATCCTTCTAATCTTTGGCCCAAAATAGATTTTGTTTTGGACAAGTGTCATTATTACAGAAACTTTCACTGAAGCTTGTTGTTTTTTAGCATTTTAGCCTAAAATAGGATTTATATCATTGATTTAGGATCATCTAACAGTTATTTAAAAGGATTATTGTATTTTGGATAATAAAAATTATTGGTTTCTAGGTAGTTTTACATTGTTGGAATACTTTAGAATAACTTTGAGAAGTGGGGGGGTTGAATTAGTTATCCAAGGTCCAGACATATAACTAAAACTTTTCACAGCTTTGTAAACCCATAAAATATTTAACTTCATCATGCATGCATCCATAAGATTATCTAATCACTTAAAACTTGCAAAAATCTAAACAAGAAACATAATAGATTTATCAACACACTTGACATAATGATTAATGTGGAAACCCAATTTGAGAAAAACCACCAATAAAATGCTACTCTTTTTCACTGTTTTGAAGTGATGCCCTGTGAAAGGCCTACCCTGTTAAAGTTACAATACACATTGTTAAATGTGACCCTGTTAAAGGATTTCAATTACCCTATTAGGAGTGAGCCTTGTTAGAGGACTTTAGACCATTCACTTGGAATGTCATCCAGTTAAAGGATTTACAAATGACAATTAGGTCAACCTTAATCCAAAGGATTTACCCTAGATTGATAGAATTGTTAGAAAGTAACAGTAAGGCTTGATCTGATAACAACTTACAACTTTATTTATAGATTACATATCATTATTTAGTCCTCCATTCTACTTGGCCTTCATAAATTGCATCTCTGATAGCTTGTTCACCCTTCAAGCATTCATACCCTTAAGCCTTCTTGCTTAACATGCCATTGCAGACTTTTCTCTTAGGTCACTAGATGAATCAAAACCCTTGACTCCTTGGCTTCCTTAGGTTCTCGCACATGACAACCTTGCTTCATGACCAACCATTCTCATAAATAGGAAATTAAGATATTTTGTTGCTCATTCGCTATTGTCCAATTTAGGGTTTTAATGGATTAGGTAGGATACAATGAATCTACCTCACATTCCATATCTCTTCTAGAAAATTCTCCTTGAATCCTCTTTGAATTTTCTTAAAGATGGTTTACCTTGAATTTTGTGCCACCAGCTCATCAATCTTATCTTCCACTTGGTTCACATAATCTAAGAAAATTTAGCTCAGATCCATTGAATTCATGATCTTTCAAATAATGTAGCAGCTCAACATTATCTTGCTTCTGATGCTTGACATATACTGCGTTGCTTGGCATCCTATGTAAAATTAATCAGCATGAACTAAAGTTTATTGGTGCTTGGCATCAACTAAACTTTACTCGACATCCAATGTTTTGCTCGACATACACTAGAATAATCATTTACTCAAATCCAACTAATTTTTAGCTTGGCTTGCACTGACTTTGCTCGTCACCTATTATCCACTTGGTCAAGCTTGGTAGACAAACTTTGTGTAACTTATTCTTCTAAATGTTCTTAGTGTAACCAACCTTTGTAACCTTATGTAGATTATCAATACATCATTTTATCACTATCTTAATTGATTTTTGTACTCGTTTACATAATCATAACTCAACCTTTCCTCTAGGTGCTATTGTTACATCTTTTACATCTTTTGATCAAATCATGTTCATCAATCAAATAAGTGATAGTACTTAAATCATATAAGCAGTTGTCTTACCAACAAATATGACACTAGTGACAAAACAATGATTGAAGCATATTGATCATACTTGTATGCTCTCAACAATCTCCCTCTTTGATTCTCGTCTTCAATCTATTATCAACAAATTTGGTCTTGATTTTTGAAATAATTAAAGATTCGCCAAGGTTTTACCAAATTTTCATATGATAAAAAAAAATCGACAATGAAATAATTTTTTTCCTATTTTGAAAAAAAAAATTCACCAATACAAATTATTTTTTGGCCCCTAAAATAATGTTGGATTCACCATGAATTATATATTTTTCCAAAGGGGAATTTCTTAAAGTTATCACTAGTTGTGTTAAGTTTGGTAATGATGCACCATATCTTGTGAAAGGTAACAGATCAATAAGATTGTCTGACAAGATTTGATGTGATAATTCTTATTGGGTTGAAGGACTAGATTATAATTCATTGAGTGTTGCACAATTGAACAATTCAGGATACAAAGTTGAGTTTCAACACAAGAAGATTAAGATCTACAATGGTTCTGGTGAAGTGATTGAAAGTGGAGATCAAACAAGAGGTAACTTGTTCTACCTAGACCTGTCTAATGATACATGCTTGTTTTCACAATTTGAAGACATTTGGTTATGGCATACGAGGCTATGTCATGTTAACTTTGATAATTTGGTAAGCATTAGTAAGATGAAAAGAATGAGAGGGTTACCAAGATTGAAGAAACCTGATAATGTGATGTGTAAACAATGTCAATTGGGAAAATGACAAAGTCTAGTTTCAAAAGTAAGACCTATTCATCTAATGATATATTGGAGTTGGTTCATACCGACTTTTTTGGACCTATTGGAGTTAAAAGAAACCATGGTGACAAATACTTTATGCTATTTGTTGATGATTATTATAGAATTATACCATAATGTTTCCTAAAACCAAATCTAATGCATTTCAATTATTTAAGTGGTATTTGGCTAGAGTTGAAAAGAAAACTGGAAATAACTTGAAGTTTCTGAGATCTGATAAAGGAGGTGAATTCATAACTGAGGAATTCAACACATTCTATAATGATAGAGGAATCAAGAGACAAATTTTTGCACCGAGGACCCCTCCTCAAAATGGTATAGTTAAAAGGAGGAACATATCAATTATGGATTGTACTAGGACATTGATGATGAAGAAGAATGTTGTACCAACATATTGGAGGTAAGCTATAAGTACTACTGTTTATACATAGAATAGAGTACAAGTCAAGAAAGGTACAAATATCACATATTTTGAGTTATGGCATGAATATGCACCCAATGTGAAATACTTCAAAGTTTCTAGAAGAAAATATTAGATACTGAAGGAAAATAGACATGGAAAGTTTGATGCAAATAGTGATGAAGGCATATTCTTAGGTTATTCCACTATAAGAAAAGTATATATGTGTTTGAATTCTAACACTAACAAAGTGTGGAAAGTGCAAATATGAAAGTTGATGAATATGTAGAAAAAAATGAAGTTGAATGTAAGAAGGAACCTGAAGATTACATAAATTTCATATACATTGATGAAGGAGAGCCTAGTACCCCACCTGAGCCTAAGAAGAAAGTTGTTGGGCAACATCTGTTGACATTATAGTCAAGTTTGTTTATTAGTGACACACACATAATCAAATGGTTAGCAGCTACCAAGCTTATCTTGTAGTTTATAGTGTTAACTGAGTTCTACAATTGCTACTAAGTTCCAAAAATAATATTCAATTTGCATCGAGCAGTATCTACCAAGTTGATGATGATCAATGTAAACTGAGCTTCTAGTGTTTATCGAGTTTCTCAGTGCAAATCGAGTTCTCCAGTATTTATTGAGTTCGCAGCATTGGTAATATGAATCTAGTGTTGACCGAGACAAAATGTGTCAACCAAGTGATTCAGTTTATACCAAGCTTGCAGTGATAGTGTTGACCAAGATATGCAATGTCAAATAAGTGATTCAGTTTATATTTCAAGTTTAACAATGTTCATCGAGTCACTAGTGTTGACTGAGTTCAAACTACTTGGAAGTAATTAGTATGAACTGAGCTTCTACATCTACTGAGAGCATGACAATGTCGAGTGTTGACAATGGTTGCCAAGTATCAGAACCTCACCAAGTTTGTCTTCAGACCCTGAGTACTAGCAGTTGGACTAACTTTGTATATTTTGGTGAAATTTGTATTTTAGTTGACTATGATGAATTGTAATTTGGATTGGTATATATGTAATGTATTGTATCACATCCTAATGCAGTAATAAGAAATAATATGAATATGAGAAGATATATGTGAGAGCAGAATTGCAAAGTAAGAAGGCTACAAGTAGTAGAAGAAGCAGCAAAGATTTATCTATCACAACAGGGTGATTATTACATTCCAAAGGAATCTCAAATAGAAAATCAGAGTTGCAAATCAGAGATTAGCTACTGGTTCATCCTAATAGGTGGAATAGTTAAATCTTTTCACAAGGTAGACTTAACAGTCTTTTGTAAATCTCTTTACCGAGTGCATACTTTATTGTATGTTTTGTAAATTCTTTTACAAGGTGGACCTAGTAGTCCTTATTGCTCCTAATAGGGTAGATCATCAAAAGTGATCATTGTAAGCCTTAATCGGCTAACCTTATACTACAATACTAAATCTTGTGGGTATCATCCCCACCACAATTTTACTTTCTATTTGGAAGGTCTCTGGGTCACCATATCTTGTGTTAAAGTGTTATGAATGTTTTAATTCTTTCAGTTTTTCGTACATGCAATTAGATTTGAATACATATGAAGGATTAATTTTTGAATTAAGAATAAGTTTTATTGGTTCCTGATTCACCCCTCCCTCTTAGTAACCTATCCTATCTTATATTTCTAACAACATCAACTAGTGAATGCCAAGTTACAACGGCAACATGTTGAGCATCAAGCAATTGGTGTTGAGCATCAGGAAGATCATGCCCAACATCATCAAGTGATTAGCAAACAACTAGAAGAAGAAGTTGAGATACATGAAGTGCTACCTAAAGTAAATCTACAATATGAACCTGAGCAAGAAGTAAGAAGATAGGAACCTATGATAGAAAAATATATAAGAAGACATTATGTACCAGATCAAATTATTGGAGACAAATATTTAGGAGTCACAACAAGGAACAAGTTGAGGACCCAAACATGCCTACTATGTGAATATGAACTTAGATCAGTTAAGGATTCACTTGAGAATGAAGATTGGATTGTAGCCTTGAATGAAGAGATTGAGAAAATAGAGAAGAACAAGATCTAGACATTGGTACGTAGACCAAAGGACAAGACTATTATTGGTACAAAGTTGCTATTCATAAACAAGATGAATGAGAAAGGTGAAGTCACAAGAAAAGGTAAGATTAGTTAGTAAGGGACATGCACAAGAAGAAGGTATTGACCATGGGGAGAGATTTGGCCTTGTTGCAAGATTAGGAGTGAGAACTCTACTTACATATCTTACTTACAAAAGATTCAAAGTGTATTAAATAGATGTCAAATTTGCATTTTTGAATGGAATATTGGAGGAAGAAGTGTACATTGAAAAAATTGAAGGTTTTTTTTTATCCAAGCAAGAGGAATATGATATGTAAGTTGTACAAAGTACTAAATGATTGAAACAAGCCCCTAGAGAAAGGTATGAAAGGTTGCACACATATTTGGTAATTATTGGTTATGCAAGAACCAATTATAATGATAATTTATATTTGAAGACTAAATCTAGAACAGAGATATTATTAGCTAAGATATTTTTGGATAATATCATATTTGGAGGACAATATTCATTGTTTCAATCATTTTCTAATGAAACGAAGAAAGAGCTTGAGATGTCTATACTTGGAGAGATTAAATTCTTTGTTGGTTTTCAAGTGTATCTAATAAGGAAGAGAATATAGATTACACAATCCAAGTACATCAAGGATATATTGAAGACCTTTGGAATGGAAGACTCAAGACTAGTTAGATCACTCATGGCTACTAGACATAAACTTTCAAGGAATGATGATCATGTTAATGTGAATCAAATGTTATATAGATAAATGATTAGAACGTTGCAATATGTTGTTTACAAAAAAATAGATATTACACTAGCACTTGGGATTATTTCTAGATTTTCTACAAATCCTAAGGAGAATCACGTGATGGTTGTGAAAGGAATACTAAGATATCTAAAAGGAACATGGGCCTATGGACTATATTACAAGAAAAATGAAAAGTTTGAACTAAAAGTGTATATTGATGCAAATTGGGCTAAAAATCTTGATGAAAAAAAAAGTACAAGTGGTGGAGCTTTCTTTCTAGGAAAAAGATTGGATTCATGGATAAGCAAGAAACATAATTGTATTTCTCAATCCATAGAAAAAGATGAATATGTAGTAGCATTAGTTAATTGTTCAAACATAGTATGAATCAAGCAATTATCAGCATGAATAAAGGAAGAGATCACTAAACTAGTTGTTATATTATGTGATAACACAAGTACTATAAAAATATCTAAAAATCTTGTGATGCACACCAAGAACAAGTGCATTTCTATCAAGTATCATTACTTGAGAGTGTTAATACAAGACAAAGAAGTAAGATTGGAGTATGTGAATACAAAGGAACATATAGATGATATATTCATAAAAGCTTCACCTAAGGATGCTCATGAATATCTAAGAGGTAAATAGGGATTGATTCCCTTAGCTAAAGCTACCTAAGCTAAGATGGAGCTCTGCATAAAATATTTTTTATTAGAATATCTTACAAATTGAAGCAAATGGTCACACTTTATGACCTACCTAAATCTTGTGAAAATATTGTGAGGAGTTTGAGTTGAAACATTAACAGAATAACAATCATACGTAAGGTGAAAAAGGGAGAACCTAGTTCAGAGAACTAACAAAGAGTTATCTAGATGTTGAAGACGTATAAGATAGAATTGAAGTGTCTTTGGAATTGTTGTCAAAGAGGGGCATAAGTCAAGAGTTTACCATCAATAATGAGAAAGAGGGAGAGTATGTAGAATTACCATACATCATGAGAGGGAAGTCAAAAAGTTATCACATAAGAATATATCTATCAAAGAGGGAGATAATGTTCTAACATGATAGAAGGAGTTATTAGTTGTCTACAATTGTTTATACAATTAATTTCTAGAGGTGTTGTCTATTAGAGTTGCATAGATAAGAATTATAATGAAACTAAAAGATGACATCAAGGAGATTGCTGGATAGTAAGAGGAGAATCAGAATGAAACTACAAATATTAATGAAGATCTATTACTGAATATAGAGGGAGTTAACTAGAGCAAGTCAAGTGTTTTGGATTGCATGGTAACTAGAGGTTTTGGCATCAATGCCAAAGAGGGAGATTGTTGGAAGCTATAATTGGAACAATTGTTATGTTGTCACTGATGTCAAATCTTATTGGTAAGATAGTTTCTATTTGAGTAGGGTGCCATATCAAAATGATTGATGAAGAGGATTTGAGAAGAAGTTATAACAAGAAGACCTAGTGGAAAGGTTGAGTTATGTGGAATTACAATGGACACTTGGTCACTTGGACATTGACAAGAAAATGTTTTTTTTAATCATTATAATAAGTGGATAAGATATTTGAGTTGAAGCCTAGTAGAGATTATCAATAGAAGACAAAATATAGGATAAACCAAAAAACATAGCAGAAGATTAAGGAATTTATAGTTGAAGCTGAGCTATGTTGGTGTCGACTGAGCATCAATAAAAGCCTCAGCAAAAATAGTGTAAGTCGAGTAAATAGTTTAGTCATGGCTGAGTTATCTAGTGATGAGAAAGGCCGAGGAACACAGTATTGACTGGGTGTCAACATTTGATTGTTTATGAAGGAATTTAGATTCCTAACTAACAAAATTGATTTTTTGGATTGGTCAAAGCACATGAAGGATAAGTATTGATGAGTTGGAGCATTTAATTCATGACAAATTGTGTTTGAGTATTCCTAGGCATGGATTAAAGAGAAGTTTCTAGAGAATGAAGGTAGAAACAAAATGATGGAATGATTCGATGAATTTGATCTAACCCTAAGATCTATTGTGATGTTTAAGAAACAAAAGATCAAAGCTACCTATTTAAGGAGCTATACAAATTAACCTAAAGATATTAGCAATTGTTAATTTTTTTTATTGTTGAACTTGAGCAGAAGGTTGTGAAGTATAGAGAAGAGAAGAGCTAAAGTGTGATTTCTTAAAGGATTTTCCAAGTAGATTAGAGATAGTGACCGAGGCATGAATGGAGGCCAGTCAATGAATTAGCAAATGGGATATATCATGATCTATATTTGCAAAGTGAGTTGTATTTATCAAATCAACATACTACAAATTTCTAACCATTGTATTAGTTTAAATCCTTTAATCAAGGTTGGTTATAACAATCATTTGTAAATCCTTTATCAAGGTGACATTTTAATGAGATATTCTTAAGCCCTCTAACAAGGTCACTCCTAACAAGGTGATTAAATACTTTAATAGGGTCACACCTAACAATGTACATTGTAACATTTTACATGGTTGGCTCTTAACCGAGCTCACTTCAAAAGAATGAAAATTTTGTAGCATGTTACTGGTAGTTTTTCCCAAATTGGGTTTCCACATTAAATCCTGGTGTTGTACTTGTGTGAATTTTGTTTGAGATTTTTTATAAGTTATTACTTTATATTCTACAAGCTAGTTACTATTGGGACAATGAACTACATGTTTATGTTACTAAATGTTAAGTTGCTATAGATACCAAGCTATTTAAAGAATAGATATAAGTTGTTGAAAGTGGTTAAAAGTTTAATTGGTACATCTAGACCCAAGGATAACTAATTCACCCCCTCCCTCCTCTCAATTATTCTAAATCATTCTAAAACGTATAAGCTATATTCTCCTTTGTGTTGGCATACTCCAGTCTCATGTTTTTATCTCTCTCAAGTAATGATACTTGATAACAATGTGTTTGGTCTTTTTGTGCATTGCAAGATTCTTTTTTATGTTTATAGCACTTTTGTTATCACAATATATCATATTAGGTTCATTAATCTCTTCCTTCATACCTTTCAATAGTTGTTTGATCCACACAATGTTTGAGTAATTGACTCTTGTAACAATATACTTAGCCTTGTGGATTATGAAATACAATTTTGCTTCTTGCTTGTCCATAAAATCAATCTTCTTCCTAGAAAGAAAGCACCACCACTTGTACTCTTTTTGTCATCAATGTTTCTAGCCCAATTAGCATTTGTGTAAACTTTTAGCTCAAACTTGTCACTCTTTTTGTACCATAAACCAAAGTCTTATGTTACTTTAAGATATTGTTAGTTGGCATTCTGAACCCCAATTTTAAAGCTTGGCAACTTGGTCCCCTTGATAACTTTTTCATATTTTTCTCCTTAGTTCACCTAATCTATGTTAAAAAATGTTTCATGGAGTCTAGTTTGAAGAAGGCAATGTTCAAGTTGATTGTTATAATAGTGAACCAAGTGACATATGTGCCAAAACTTGAGATCGAGAAAATAGGTTCAAATGGTATGAAACAGTTCCAAACCACTTTGTACCTATTGAACAAAGTTCAATGATTCAATGATTCAGAGTTTGAGTTTGTAAAGCCCAAGTTCCAACTTCATTTTTTACATGTACACCATTGCAAGATTTGGAATGTGAATTCAAATATGAATTCACCAATTCAAAGAAGGATTGTTTTGATGATTATTAATCCTCATTATTCATCACTAAAAGAGGATAAGTTGAGTTGTGAAGGTGGAATCATGCCCACTATTAGGTATGAAGGCTAAACCTACATTTCATATGGGCTCTTTGGTTTGATGTGACATAGTAGGTGTGTTCAGGGGAATGTTTCTAGATTGTGCAAAACTTTGTATAATAATTCAAAAGTGCAAAAATACAATTTCCAAGTTTATGTTTATGTTTAGATTCACAATTCAAATTGCATAAGGACCCCTGGCTCAAATTCAAGGCATTTTCCATGTTATGTGTTTCATTGGCTAGGAGAGGTGACAACTCTTCACTCCAAAACTTTAAAGTTCAATAACTCATTAATTCAAAGTACAAGTGCCTCAATTTCATGTCTTTTAGAGGATGTAATAGCATTACTAACCTTATGGTCATGATAAAAATCAAATGTGCACTTCAAATTCCTCCTCGCACTAGACTTCAATGGGTCAAATGTTAATGAAAGTAGATGCCTACTCAAGCTTAATAAGAAATAATAGATAATTGTGGCAAATACACAATGGAAGAGGAATAGAGGTATATAGTTAGAATTGGGATATCCATGCCTTCTCAATCTCTATTATATCTTCATACCAATTCATTGGCAAAGATGAATAAATCAAAAAAGAGCATGTGAATTCATTCAAAGTGGAGAATTGTTGGCTCAACAATAAGGGTCGGTATTTACCAAATCATTATTTGGGGTATCGTGACACCATTCCATGTGAGAGAAATGAGATTACAAGTGGATGCAAAGCTCACTGGCAAATAGTGTGACTTATGCAATAGATGAAGTACATAGGTGTTTGGCAAACACCTCACACCTCGGCAAGACAAATGAGTAGCTTCAGATTGATTCATCACAACCTTTAGCCTATTCAAGGGATTGAAGCACAAAAGCAAGGCTGAAACTTGGATTTTTTAAAGCAACGTGTAGAGTGTTCAACATAGTGTTTTAGCATGATAAACATGTTGAATTCACATGGAAAGGATGATGGACAATAATGTTTTAACAAAGACATGTGAGGAGGGAAATTCTATCACTGAATCACAAAACATTGACCCACAACCAGTGATGTGAATGCACCAAAGGGTAGTTAAAGGAGACAAGTGCGTGAAAGCATAGAAAATGCATAGGAACTGTTTGACAGAAAATGCATAAATATTAACAAGAAGGCCCACCAGTTCATGTTTCAACACTCCCAATGAATAAAGAATCGACACAGATGCTATCGGTATCCATGGTAACCTGATGCATAGAAATCACCTATCCAGCCCCAGTCATGGCATGTAGACAAGAAAACAAAGAAGACTGAACATCGATTGGTTGGAGTTAGCCACATTCAAATGGTAATACAAAAAGTAAAGATGTGGACTAACTGTTTGACCAATTGTCGATTCCATGATGATTGAGGTTGAATAAAAATCACCTATGGAAATTAGACCACTCGAGCCATGTCATTTTCCAAATTTCTTCATATGCATTTAGAATAGGTTGCAAATCTTAATTGATATCAATAAATGGCAAAGATATAATGTATCCATGAAGGAAGCACTCATTCATCGACAGTGTCTCTATGAGATATGTGTCTACCCATTCATATAAGACATAGAGTATCACACTCAATTGCTAAGAGTTGTATACACCATTAAAGCCTAATTATTTGCCTACAATGAATAACTCAATCAAAAGGTGATAAATCAGGTTTCGAGATCTCTTTTGAGCTATAATTAAAGCAAAGATATGTATTTTTAAGGCATAAATAATGGATATCAATTTTCAAGAGCCCCAATATTCTCTTAACAAGTTTGGACAAATGATGACAATAGAAGGGACACCTATTCAAGTATGCACAAACATTGAACTCAAGGTGTGAGGTAGAAAGGAAAATCAAAATTTTAAAAGACTAGTCATCAAAGCTATCAAGCACCATTAGAAGAAAAGATAATTATTCGGACATCAAAGAGAAAAGATTAAATCTTTTAAAGATTTAGTTACAAAAACTAAACAAAGCATGACCCAGTGTCGTTCATTGATTGAGAAAGGTCTTCTAGCCAAGAAACGAGGGAATGTCCCAAAAACCAATTATCAATAACTGAAAAGGTTTAGCAGCAAGAGGATTGAGGATAAAAGGAGACAAAAAGAATGAAAAGGGGTTTTGGTTTTCAAATCCTTTCTTTTCTGAGGCTTTGGGATAGAGAAGAGAGAGCCACATTTCTAGTTTTTCTAATTCATTTTGTTTTAAGGTTCCACTTTATCTGAAGGGAGCAGACAATGTGTTACATGTGAGGGAAATGTAGAATGTATAGGCAAGGGACAGTTTTTGATGGAGATCATACTGTGAACTCTTAGCTAGTTTCTTTTGTTATGCAAGTATTTTGGTTTTCTAGCATTATACAGGAACAAGATTATTTTTGGATGAAAAAGATTCTATAAATATATTTGAAGATTATGTGCTTTGTATTGTTCCATGTTGGTTTAGGACTAAATTGACATTGAATAGTGGGATTTCTTTCTAATGGTGGGTGCTTTTATTGTGCGTAACTTACATAATATATTTATTTCATAGTTCTCTTGAGAGGCGATTAATAGGAAAGCTATCGATTTCCTTTATTTACCATGCATTCAATTTTCTTTGTTGTAGTTTATTTTATTAACCCCCCCCTCCAATCAAAGAATAATGATGGAAACCTTCACTTTCTAGTTAAAAGCACCTTTTAAATTCCTTCATTGTATATTTAATTAGGGAGCTATACCTTGCAAAATCTAGAGGACGCTTGCACAATTCCATTGCAATGCGATCCAACTATTGATCCTATTTTGTCTTCAAGTCTGGGTGTCTTTGAGTCATTTTGTAAGCATTTTATGTGAAGAAAAATCTATTTATCAGTAGATATCTTGGGTATCCTTTTTAAAGCCATCATGTGATTTTCTCTAGGATTAGCGAAAAATCTAGCAACAATACCAACTACTAATGCAATGTCATGTGTTATGTACAACATATCATAGTTTTCTAGTCATTGACCTATATAATGTTTGATTCACCTTAGTAGAATCATCAATATTTGACAATTTATGTCTAGTAAAGATAGGTGTTCCAATTGGTCTTGAATCCTCCATTCCAAAAGTTTTCAATATCTCTTTGATATACTTTGATTGAGTAATATAAATACCTTTCTTCATCTTATAAACTTGTAATCCAACAAAGAACTTGATCACACCAAACATTAACATCTCAAACACTTTCTTTATCTCATTATCAAATAACTTACACAACACATCGTGTCCTCCAAATATGATATCAACAAAAATTTCAGCTGGCAATATCTTGTTCTCAGATTCACTTTTTAGGCACAAATTTCTATTTTCATCATTTCTTGCAAAGCCAAATTCACCAAATAATTATGTAACCCTTCATGCCATGCTCTAGGGGCTTAGTTCAAACCATATAATTATTTTTTTAGTTTACATACCCTATTCCTCTTGTTGGGATCAACAAATCCTTCAGATTGATCAATGTAGACTTCTTTTTCTAAGATTCGATTCAGAAATGTAGATTTTACATCCATTTGGTATACTATGAATCCTTTGTAAGTAGCATATGCAAGAAAATATTTCACTCCTTCCAGCCTTACAACTAGGGAAAATGTCTCACCATGATCAATTCCTTCATCTTGTGCATGCCCTTTACAAACTAGTCTTTCCTTGTTCCTTGTGACTTCACCTTTCTCATTTAGCATTTTTCTGAATACCCACTTCATTCCAATCACATTCTTTTCCTTTGGTCGAGGTACCAATGTACATGTCTTGTTCTTCTCTATTTAATCAATTTCTTCATCCATTTCCTTAATCTAATATTGATTATCCAAAGCTTATTTAATAGACTTGGGATCAAACTCACAAATAAACATGTATCATTTTTCAACTTATTTCTTGTCATGAATCCTAAATCATTGCTTCTAATGATTTGGTCTGATGTATGATTCATTCTTACATACTTTTTTAAGACAAGATCATATCTTTTTTCCTCTTCATGTATTTCACTTGGTTCTTCCTTCTCTTCTTCTACAAGTATCTCTGGCTACAACTTGGCCTATTCTATCTACTGTTTAGTTACTTGTCTCTAATGTTTGACTTCTCCTATTTTTAACTCGACTCCTATAGCCTGATCCTCTATAGCCTACCAATGATTGACAAAGCTCTTCTGTTAAACCTTGGCAGTGCCTATCTGCTAATGTCGAGAACCTCTTTCTATGGTCTAGGTAAAGTGTCAGGTTCACCTTATAAACATAGACAAAATTTATGTATTCTTCAAGTTCTTTCTTCCATTCCTCCTCATTCTTTTTTGCAAATTCATCAACTCTAAAACTTGCACTTTCTATGATTTTGTCAGTGTTTAAATTCAAACACTTATATGCCTTGTTTTTAGTGGAATATCCTAGAAATATGCCTTCATCACTTTTTGCATCAAGTTTTCCTTTCCTTTCATCTTTTAATATGTAATGTTTGCTTCCAAAAACTTTGAAATATTTGACATTAGGTGCATAGCCATACCATAGTTCAAAAGGTGTTTTGCTTGTGCCTTTGTTCACTTGAACTTGGTTAAGAGTATAGACTATAGTACTTACAACTTCTCTTTAGTACTTTTTTGAAACATTCTTCTCCATCATCGGTGTCCTTACATAGTCCATGATTGATCTATTTCTTGTTTCAACTATTCCATTCTATAGTGGTGTCCTTGGTGCACTCATTTGTCTCTTTCTTCCTTTTTAGTTGTAGAACATGCTAAACTCATTTGATATGAATTCACCTCCTCTATATAATTTCAAGAACTTTAGATTCTTTCTTGTCTCTTTTTTCAAATCTAGCCAAATACCACTTAAACATTTGAAATACATCAAATTTTTCTTTAAGAAACATCATCGTTATCATTCTAGAAAAGTCATCAACAGATAGGATAAAAAAATTTCCACCATAATAGCTTCGCACTCCAATAGGGTGGCATAAATCAATATAAACCAATTTTGAAATATCATTAGAACAATAAGTCTTGCTCTTGAAACTAGACTTTGTGATTTTACCTATTTGACATTGTCTGCACATCACCTTATCAAGTTTTCTCAATCTTGGTAACCCTCTTACTCTTTTCATCAAATTTCACATGACATAGCCTCTTATGTCATAACCAAATATCTTTAAATTGAGCAAATAGATAAGTATCTTCAAATAGGTCTAGATAGAATAATTTACCTCTTGTTTGATAACCACTTCCAATTAGTTCATCAATAGCATCAAAGATCTTTGTCTTTCTATTTTGGAACTCCACTTGGTAGCCTTAACTAATCAAATGTGCCTCACTCAACAAGTTATATTTTAAACCATCAACCCAAGATGCATTGTCACATTTTGATGCAGGGATAGTTGGAAAATTAGGGCAAGGGCACACCTAACTATCCATACACCCTAGAGAGTTAACAAAATAGAACAAAATAATAGAAAATAACACCAAGGAGAGAAGAAACAACAATATATTTATTGATTCGTCAAATTATCTGCAAAAATGCTCAATTATGATGCCTTCTAAGTTGTGGCCAATACAAGATGATTAAAAACTACAACTTAAAAAGTCCATGATCTCTACAAATTCTAACTCTAGAGTTGATTCTCTATGATCATTTGCATCTATTTTCCAACCTCTATAACCAGTACCTATCTAAGCCTAGAAACCTCTACTTATACTTTCCAAAATGGCTTATAGAAGATTCTAGATCTTTACAAAAGAGAAGGCCAACATTACAACATGAGTCTTAACACATCCTAATGTATGATCCTTACATTAAATTCATGATTCAAATTAAATAAATAGGTTGGCTCATACTACTAACCAATTACATACAAGGTCGGCCAAAGAAGGAACCAAGTATCAACAAACCAAAAAGTTCACTCAGCCAAAATAAGAACTTGACCAACACTACAGGAACTCAACTAAAATAGGAACTCCACCAATATTGTAGGAACTTGGCCAGCACTATAGAAACTTGGCCAAAATAGAAACTTGAACAATACTATAGGAACTCAACCAAAATAGGAACTTGGACAATACTATAGGAACACACAAATATGAATAGGAAAGCAAGGATACCTAGGATGCTCCTGCATCAGACAATCAGGGTTGAAATAAATGATTCTCTTGAATTATTGAGATGTCACAACCTGAGATGAATCTAACTTAGATTGAGAAATCCATATAGCATCTTCAACAGGTCTTTTCTTCCACTTCACAAATATTCATAGTAATTTTTTCATCTTGTGCCTTTACCAATTCTTTGATCTAATATTTGTTCAACCTCTTCAATCTATTTCTTTGGATAATCATCTGGTACAATGACTTCATCATATGACTCATGATACTTATACAAATCAACAACATTGAATATAGGAGATATATCCATGTCATTAGGTAACTCAACTTCATAAGCATTACCCGTATCAAACTTCCTCAAAATCTTACAAGGACCAAACGTCTTCATTTTCAACTTACTATATGTTCCAACATGATATCTACCTTTCTTCAAATGAACCATCGCCTCATCTCCAACTTCTTAAAAATGATGTCTTCTAGACTTATTTGCATTCTTCATATACTTTTGATTACTTTGTTCCAACCTCAACTCTACTTCATCATGCAAAGACTTCATAAATCAGCAAATACTTCCCATTCAACACTTCTCTTCTCTTCACCAGCAACATCCCTCAAATATGATATACCTCTAGGTCGCATTCTAGTAACAATCTAGAAAGGTTGTTTCCTAGTACTCCTATTCACAAAATTATTATATGCAAACTCAGCTTGTGCCAATATCATATCCCAATTACTCACCTTTTCTCCAACTAAACATCTACAGAAATTACCCAAGCTTCGATTCACAACCTATGCCTATCCATTTGTCTGTAGATGGAATATAGAACTAAACTTCAACTTAGTATCCATCTTCTTCCACAAAGTCCTCCAGAAATAACCAACAAACTTTTTATCTTTGTCAAAGATAATACTTCTTGGTAATCCATGCAATCTGACAATTTCTTTGAATAAAATCTCTACAACATACATTGCATCAGATGTCTTCGTACATGTTATGAAATGTGCCATCTTAGAAAATATATCCACAACAAAAATATATGGAATTATATCCTCTTGGTATCTTAAGTAATCTAAGAACAAAATCCATATTGATGTCACTCTAGGGTTTCTTAGGAACATAAATAGGTGTATATAATCTAGTATTTTGACTTACTCCTTTTACAATTTGACATACTCCACAACTCCTAACAATCTTTCAAACATCTTTATACATCTTCAGCCAATATTATGTATCCTTAAGAAAAATCAATTTCTTATCAATTCTGAAATATCCAACCAATCCACTATAATATTTTTCCTTAATCACATTAACTCTCATCAAACTTCTTAGTTTACCCAATCAAATTCCTTTAAACAACATACCTTCTTGAATGAAATACTCATCATACATAGTTAATTTGATAGATTTGATGCCTTGCATTCTCTCCACACCTTAGAAAAATTAGGGTTAGTATCATACAACTCCTTCATCTCATCAAAACCAAGAACTTCAACCTTCATCTCAGTCAACAAAGAATGTCTTCTACTCAATGCATGGACAACTCAGCTAGTGACTCCAGTTTTATGCTTTATCACAAATGTGAAACTCTACAAGTATTTAACCCACTTCATATGTCTCTAATTCTACTTATGTTGAATTTCCAAATACTATAAAGCCTTATGATCAATATACAACATAAACTCCTTAGGAATCAACTAATGTCTCCACTTCTTCAAGGATTGAACAATAGCATATAACTCTTGATCATACACATAATAATTCTTTTTCACATCATTCAATTTTTCACTAAAGAAAGCAATAGGTTTACTTCTTGACTCAATAGAGCTCCCATTGCACTACCAATTGCATCACACTCAACTTGAAATACCCTATTGAAATTAGGTAAAGCTAATATAGGTAACTTAGCAACCTTTATTTCAAATTCTCAAAAAATTTATCAGCTCCATGAGTCCACTTGAAATCCTTTTTATGTCCACTCATAGTCTTAGTGATAACATTACAAATAGAACTGAAATTAATTATAAAATTTCTTTAGCAACTAGGCAAACCATGAAACGATTGTACCTCATGTTGGGACTCAAAATTGAAGCCTTGATTTTGAGTACCATTCTAAAAATCAAGCCTTATAAGCACTTTTTAATGCATGTGTACTTGTCTATCCTTTTGAGGCCTAAGAGGTATCTAATGTTTGTAACACCTTGAATTCAGCATAGTCACTTGTCCCATGAAGATAATATTCCATTCTGAGTCATTCTGTGAAGTTCCATTTTAAGTAATGTCCAAATTTGCATTTTTGCCTAAGTGTGAAATAGCGACAGGAGGCCTAGTTTGCAATTGAATATCTCGCACCTAGTAATATTTCACAACTCACCATTTTGGGAGTGTTTATTATCCATATCAAATTACCTATGTTTCATATTTCAAGTCATTTTGACATGTTTTGATTAGGTTTTGAATCCCTCAAAGTTGGTTGTTTATTGTTGTCATGCTGATGTAAATTGTTCAGAATTCTAGGAGACCCT
This sequence comes from Cupressus sempervirens, assembly GCA_028749045.1. Lineage (NCBI taxonomy): Eukaryota > Viridiplantae > Streptophyta > Pinopsida > Cupressales > Cupressaceae > Cupressus > Cupressus sempervirens. The sequence goes on from CM053790.1 coordinate 463,390,246, forward strand.
TTTTGACTAGTTATAATTATGATCCAGTTGACCAAAATGAGATAACTCCTTTTACATTGCATTCTAGAGGTTAGATACTTACTATGTTTCAATTTTGAGCTTATGACGAATCCATTTGATCATTTTTTGAACGCAATTCCATTTGTAATTTGTAAAGTTTTACTGGTGTCAAGATGTGTGGATTGATCGGTACCCCTGTTCGGGATGTCATAACCATGAATCACTAATAGGTGAGGTTGAATGGATTTTACCATTGTGCTATACTCTAAAAATTATTTATGTTTGTCAATTTGTAAGTCTTGATGAATTCATTTGCACACTTTCCCAAGTCCATTTTGTTTATGAAAATCACTTTTCTGCTAGTGTTTCTAGTTATGCAAATCCAAGTAACCCAATTTGACAGCTTGCCAAATGTGCCCAGTTATTCATCATGAGCCCAAATCCTAGTTTTATACTCTCCTCATGACACTGAACCAAAGCCTCAGTTTCCATGCCCCCAGGTGTTAGTTTGACCTATTTTCAGAGCCAAAATCCGAACCCTTTTTATGGTTTTCTGACATGTTTTCTTGTAGGAAATTTTCAGAAGGCAACTTCGACGGTCAATATCTTTTGACCAAGAATACATCATGAGATGAGATTTGGCAAGGTGTAAGAATGCAAAAAAAAGAATTAGTAGGTTTGATTTCAGAGCCTAGTTAGGTGTTTTGGTCAGTTTTAAGGCTAGTCAAAGGACCTCTTGGTACGAAGTTGATAGTTTGTAAAAAGTGGTGAAAATGAGTTTTAAATGTTGAAGCAATGATGCAGATTGATTCCACTTAGAATCAGGTGTTCAGTAGATTAGTTTGAGATGTTAGTTGTTTGAAAATGAAAAAAATTAGCGAACCCACTTTTGGGCCCAACTAATATCATTAAATTGTTGAAAAGTTTAATGTACCAACACACAAGGAGTAAGCACTTGAGCTAGAGGAGGTATTCATGGTTGATGGAGAAGAAGTGTAGTATATGCATTATTTTCCACACATCACATGCCAAAGAACATATTCAATCTACAAGCTCCATGCAAAAGGGGAGAGAAGGAAGAGTACGTACCAAACAATAGAGGAACAGTTGGAACAACTCCTCACAAAAGGAAGAGAGCATCCATAGGTTATATAGGGCTCCATGTGCAAGAAAAAGACAAAGAACAATTGGGTAGAGGGCGGTAATGCAAATTCCAGAGCTCCATGACATTAAAGGCTATAGTCCATGGTGAATAGAGGAGTCAAAAAGCATTAAAGATGAAATGAGAGATATTAATGTTTCTCATTGTGTTATTTTTATCATCCCTCTCCAGGCATAGCGTGAGTCCTCTAAGCTAGATTTTATGGTTTATAGATGGAAAAATGAAATGATGGCAACCTCACATAGATTTTCTAAACCATGTGAGAGGGTAGTTGTAAATGAATTCTCCCCAATCATCATTTTAAATAACAAATGAGGGGATAGCCATGTGCTAATACCCCATCTTGTGGAGTGCTCCCAGCTTGATGATGTCTACAATTCAATCTACATGTTGCATAGGAGATGAGGGTCTTGTGTTCTGAGGCACCCATAGATTGGTCTCGAGGAGTTAAGCAGGCACATTTTCTTCCTCCTTGAGGTATCGTAAATATAGTGGAGATAGTGTGTCTAGATGGCATGTGAAGAATATGTAGAGTTCGACTATGTGCACTTATGCATTTTGTCCCACATTTGTCCCTTAGGCGATTCCTCGTGTTTAAATGCATGACTATGTGCATAGTTAAGTGTCTTAAGAGACACATGGCTTTTGGAAGTCACATGCCCATGTGAGGGCCCACCATCAATGGGAGGCAACAAAAGCTTAATTTTGCGCATGCAAATAGAAGGTTAAAATACCATGTGGTAAAATTCTAGAGGCATTTCGTAAGATTGTAAGATGGAGGTTGTGGAGCTCCAAAATTATGCCAACAAGATGTTATGACATCATCATAAGATTGGGATGGGAAGCATGAAATTCAAAATTTCAAATGTTGCATATGGAAATGTGGGGCCCACCCAGGAAGATGACAAATGAGAAATGGACAAGTGGCATCCTCTAATTGGAGATAAGGCAAATAAGAATAAAATTAAATATTAAAATAAGATATCCTCAATATCAGCACTCATCATTTGAAATTTGAAGATTTAAATAAATTTGATATTATTATATAGTTTTGACTATATAGTATATTTAAATTTTCATTTTAATGTCAATTCATGGCTTAGGGCCTGGTATTTCAAATTGACCTCACAGGCATCCTTTCTATCCAAAACATGCAGTGTAATATACTGCTAGAACTTGGAGAGAATAAAATTTCCATTTTTGGAGCTTGTTTTTGCACAAGAGGCCATTGGTTCAAGTTATGCAAGGATTTGTCTCAAGTGCCCATTTTTCAATTTCATTCAGTTGGGGCGATTCAGATTTGATGTATGATGAAATGATAAACTGGGTGAATGCTAGAGGCAATAAAAATGCTATTAAGGGTGGTTTTGCTCACCTCCAAATCAGTTTGATGAAGGTATTATCAACATTTCAGATGCATTTTAGATATTTTGGCAAAATAAGGGTTTTCATCTCGCTATTTCAGTTGTAGAGAGATGAGAGACATTTTGCAACAAGCAAGGAATGAATATTCAAGCGGGCACATGTCACTTCTATATTAGGTCTAGGATTTTATTATTTTCCTATATCTGTCTCTTTCTAATTCATTGTAAAGATTCCAATCTTGAGTTTTCTCATTTTTGTAAGACCAGGTTCTAGATTTGAAGAAAAATTCTCATTGTTGTGATACCATGTTGGTTCTAGTTTGTCTATGAGACCACATTGTTGGATCTGGAGATGTAATTCCACCACATTCTTTAGAATATTTGTCTTGTATGAACAGTAGTAGTTAAGCTAATATAGCTAGTTCTAATCTATTTAGTGATTTTATGAATTGTTTTACATGCATATGAATATATAGTTTCAAAGAAATGAATCCAAATGAGTAGGAATATCTTAGTTTCATTCTGATTCTCATATCCTATCTTTGTAATCTAAAATATTTTGTGGTTTAGGGGCAAAGAACTTAGACCCATTTGCATCCCTGTAATGTTGTATGTCTGATATATTTTGTTGTTGGAACACAGGGCCAAGTAAATGCTTGATGTATTTGACATCGTTGCTAGTTATTTGAGAACAATACTTCATGAGAATGAGGTCTTTATGAACACGGATGTTTGATTCACAAAGTGATAAGATAAATCTGATATCTTGATGTATGGAATATGTCAATGGTATCATAGATGTATGTGTTTGATTCATGGAATTGCCTAATAGATAAGGCACTAATTAGCTATAGGATCAACTTGTTCATACCATTTCATATTTGAGGTTTTACTGAAATCAACATTATAATCATCCATTTCCCTTTCCATTTAAGAGCTAAAAGGATTCCCTCACTTAGCTTATCAATTTCTTAGGTCATGTTATTAGCTATTCTATGTCTAGGATCTTTGCATAAGTGTTAGAAGATTAAGGGTTTATCTACTTTGTTAGATTCAACTGTATGTTTTGGCACTAGTACCATATAAGTGAGTCTGAGGTCTGTAAGGAAACTCAGGTGTAGAAACAGCTTCCTACACTAATCTCTTAAGGAAAGTATTGTGCAAATTCTTTTAAAATTCTTACAATTACAAATTCAATATTATGTAAACAATAATATTATAGTCAACCATGAATATAGAAAACAAATAGAGAAAGAAAATACATAAACACAAAGATATGCCAGTGGAGAAAAACCTTTTGGCAAAACAACCCCACCCCTTCAAAACCTACACAATGTATTATCTTCAACTCAAAGATTATAACACACTTATAGTGCAAGCTCTTTTAGGACATAGAAGACTTATCCAATAGCAACCAACTACACTAATCACACTCTCCCTCAACTATCTACAACCCTCAAAGTGCTTATATAATGTGCTTTCCATTTTTAGGGCATCTTCCAAAGATAGCTCTTATGCGTCATAGGAATCCATCATAACTATTTCAGTCATGATTTCCTTACACATAATTAAATCTTCCAAAATTAATTCTTATGTGTCATAGGAATCTATCATAACCATTTTTAGTTATAGGAATCTGTCATAGTTCAAGATGCTGACACATGCAAGTGGAGTGACACATCAACATGCCAACTAGACATGTACACTCACACTTAAATTTTTTTTTTCAAGAAATACATTTACAAAACAAATAATAAGAATAAGAATTATCCAAAGTTGAGACACCTTATTCCTAACATTCTCCCACTTGTCGAACACCTTGTAAGAGCAGCAAGAACATAACAAGAACTAACGGCTATAGGCCGAAAGGCCCATACACTCCAAACACCATCTGAACTTCTCTGTACCCATTGGTTTTTTCAATGCATCTACAACATTCTTTATTGTATCTACCTTCTCCAAATTTACCTTTCCATCTTTCACCATATCTCTCACAAAGTGAAATTGCACATCAATGAGCTTTGTTCCAGCATGGAAAGTTGGATTCTTTGCAAGGAAAATAGCACTCTGATTGTCACAACAAATAGTAATCTATCCTGCATCAACACCACTATCAGAACACAATCTCCTAAGCCAAATGGCTTCCTTACAAGCATGAGTAGTAGTCATGTACTTAGCTTCTATAGTGGACAAATCAACCACAGGTTGTCACTCACTCATCCAACTAATAGCACCACCAAACATAGTGAACACATAAGCACTGGTGCATCTCCTATTGTCAATATCACCTACCCAATCTAAATCCACAAACCCACAAATAAAAACTAAATGTGAAGCTCCAAAAGAGTTACCATGATAAAAAATTGAGTAATCTGATGTACACCTCAAATATATGAATACTCACTTAACTGCATCCCAATGTACCCATCTAGGATTAGCCATAAATGAGCTCATAACTCCCATTGCTTGGGCAATTTTTGGTCTAGTACAAACCATAGCATACATAAGACTACCAACTGCACTAGCATAAGGTACTCCACTCATGTCCTCTACCTCACTAGGAGATTTTGGACAATCATCTATAAATAACTTTGTTCCCATAGAAATAGAAACACACAATGGTCTACAATCTACCATGCTGAACCTTTCCAACACAGACTTGACATACTTACTCTAAATCAACCAAAGTTTTCTGTTAAACCTATCTCTATTGATTTCCACACCCAAGATGCACCTTTCTTCCCCAAGATCTTTCATCTCAAACTATGCCGACAATTGAGATTTAAAATCAAAAATCATACCCTTACCCTTCCCAAACAACAACATATCATCAACATATAATGTAACAATAAGAAGGCAATCATTTTCAACTCTAAAATAAACACAATGATCTAATTTCGATCTTACAAATCTAATTGACAACACAAAGGCATCAAAATTAAGGTACCACATCCTAGGAGACTGTTTCAAACCATACAAAGACTTCTTTAATCTGCAAACCAAAGATTCTTTATCTTTAACAATGTAGTGCTTAGGTTGTGACATATAAATCCCTTCCTCCAAATCACCATGAAGGAAAGTTGTCTTCACATCCATCTATTCTATCTCTAAATCATATGATGTAACAAGAGATAACAAAAATCTAATAAATGTTAACTTTGCAATAGGAGAGAATATTTCACCATAATCTATTCCCTCTACCTATGAATACCCCTTTGCAACCAATCTAGCTTTGTACCTTTCAACACTGGCATCTACACAAAATTTCTTCTTGAACACCCATTTGCTACTAAAAGGTTTTTGTCCTTTAGGAAAAGGTACAAGGTCCCAAATTTTGTTTTTATCCAATGAAGCCATCTCATCATCCATGGCCTCAATCTAGGAACCTGCATCTTCCATATCCAAAGCCTCTTTCACATATCTACCTCTTTCACATATCTGGGCTCATCAGTGTTAGTGATCAAAGAAAAGACACACCTGAAACCTAACATAGAATAACCAAATCTTTCTAGTTGCTTTCTTAGTCTCATGGATCTCCTCAAGGGCTAAGGTTGAGGTTTTTCTTCTTCTTATGAACTATCAAAGCTACTAGAGCTCTCCTCATCATTAGACCCAACATGGTCTTTCTGTTCAATCTTCTCAGGGGTAGGAGGCAACTAAACAATATCTTCCTTCTTTTATTTTTCATCTGGTTGTAGTACAATAGGAGAAACTGTTAGCTCTCAAAAAATAACATTTCTACTATACAACACCTTACTAGTCACAGGGTCCCAAAGCTTGTATCCTTTCATACCAACATTGTATCCAATAAAAATACATTTGATAGCTTTGTTTTCCAACTTAGATATTTTCTCCTTTGGAACATGTGCATAAGCTTCACAACCAAAAACATGAAGATGTCTAATTGAAGGCTTCTTACCAAACCACACTTCCATGGGTCTTACCAACAAGAGTTGACGTAGGAGATCTGTTAACTAGATAGCAAGCAGTGGCCACAGCTTTAGCCCAAAAATTTTGTTCAAGACTAGCTCCACTAAGCATACTCCTTGCCTTCTCCATTAGTGTCCTGTTCATTCTTTCTGCAACTCCATTTTGCTGTGGGGTATAAGGAGTTGTCTTATGCCTCTTGATACCTCATTCTTTATAGAACTATTCAAACTTTGCTGAGAAAAACTCACCACCATTGTCAGTTCTCACACACTTAATCTTCTTACTAGTCTAATTTTCTACAAGGGCTTTAAATTCCTTGAACTAACTAAAGACTTGTGTCTTACTTTTTAGGAAATAAATCCATGTCGTTCTACTGTAATCATCTATGAAAGATACAAAAAATACAGACATGGAGATTGAAGAAACTTTTACAGGACCAAATACATCAGAATGAATAAGATCCAAAACATTAGAAGATTTTTGAGAACTAGAGTAAAATTGAACACGATTTTGTTTACCATAGACACAATGTTCGCAGAAGTCGAACTCAAGATTACAATCATTTAACCCATCAACGAGGTTCTTTTTTTTCAAATTTCTAAGACCCTTCTCACCAATGTGGCCAAATCTTATATGCCATAACATTGTCTTTTCTATAGGAAATTTTCCTTCCAATGTGTTTGTACCCTTAGATACACATGCTGCATTGCCATCGGAACCAATAATCATAATCTTCTTTACTAATCATTTAGATGGTGGGGATCAAGTGATAGCTTCTCTCTTCTTTGAAACAAAAGAACTATTGCACTGAGAAATGAATGCATCAAGTTGAAATAGAGCACCTCTCCTAGTACCCTTAGCAAGCACCATAGCTCCTCTCATCAGCTTACATCCATCTTTAGAAAAAATAATAGCACACCTACATCATTCAACATACTTATAGATAATAGTTTTCATGCCAAACCAGGGATGTGCATTACCCTATTGATCCCCTTTACTCATCCATCAAGGAATTTGATAGTGACCAGTCCTAGTCCAACTATCTTTAGGTGAGAATCATCACCCAAGTACACCTTTCCACCATCAAAAACTTCATACTTTGAGAACCAGCTTCAATGAGAGGTCATGTGGAAAGAAGCACCCAATTCTATCAACCACACATCACCAAATGCATGTATTGACAAGGCTACAATGAAAGCATCACCATCTTCTTGAGATTTTTTGAACCTGAATCTGAGGCCTTCTTCTTCTTCTTTGGCTCTTTACAGTCTTTATAGAAGTGACCAGTCTTATCACAGTTCCAACATTTTGCCTTGGATTTTCTAGGAGTCTTTGATTTTCCATAGGATCTAGATCTACCCTTTCCAGACTTGTCATTTTGCTTGCCTCTGTCATTGGATCTACCATGAACAATAAGAGCTTCCTTAGCTAAATCTGATGACTTTCTCCTTGTCTCCTTAGATAATAGTGAAGACATTACATCATCCATTCTAAAAGTGACTAAAGTACTTCCAAGAGCCATCACAAGATGGTCCCATGAATCTTGCAAGGAACATAATAGGGTCATACATTGATCCTCCTCCTCTATCTTGACACCAGATGATGTCAACTTTGTAATCAATAAATTAAAAATATTTAGATGATCTATAACAAATCCTCCTTCCTCCATTCTTAGAGAATACAACTTCTTCCTTAGGAACAACTTGTTCACTAGAGATTTGGCCTAATACACAGACCCAAGTCGTGTCCACAAACTGTTTGTGGTCTTCTCATCAAGAACATTCAAGATAACTAAATTAGCTAGACAGAGTCTAATAAGACCCTTAGCTTTCTGATCCTTGAGATCCCAATTTTCTTGAGATATTCTTGCAGGTCTCACATCAAGTGAAGTCATCTCCCATAGATCACGATCTTCAAGCAAGTCTTCCATCTTGAGTTTCCACAACTCAAAATTACTGTCATTTAATTTCTCCACCTCCATTGTTCTATATGATGAACTAGCCATCTCAATCTACAAATAAGATTCAGAATGCTCTGCACAAAGCTCCCACTCAACTTGAGATTAGCTCAAAAAATCATACCCAACAACTAGGATCAAAAGTTGATCAAGCTCTAATACCACTTGTAAGGAAACTCAAGTGCAGAAACAACTTCCTACACTAATCTCTTAAGGAAAGTATTGTGCAAATTCTTTTAAAATCCTTACAATCACAGACTCAATATTATGTAAACAATAATATTGTAGTCAACCATGAATAAAAAAAATGGATAAAGAAAGAAAATACATAAACACAAAGATATGTTGGTGGGGAAAAACCTTTTGGTAAAACAACCCCACCCCTCCAAAACTTACACAATATATTTTCTTCAACTCAAAGATTACAACACATAGTGCGAGCTCTATTAGGACATGGAAGACTTATCTAGTAGCAACCAACTACACTACTCACACTCTCCCTCAACTCTATGCAGTCCTCAAAGTGCTTATATAATGCACCTTCCATTTTTAGGGCATCTTCCAAATATAGCTCTTATGTGTCATAAGAATCCATCATAACCGTTCCAGTCATGATTTCCTTACACACAATTAAATCTTCCAAAGATAGTTCTTACGCGTCATAGGAATCTGTCATAACCATTTTTAGTCATACAAATCTGTCATAGTTCAAGATGCTAACACATGCAAGTGGAGTGACACATCAACGTGCCAACTAGACATGTACACTCACACTTAATTACATTATTTGCAAAAAATACATTTACAAAAAAAATAATAAGAATAGGAATTATCCAAGGTTGAGACACCTTATTCCTAACAAGGTCCACCCTCCTAGGTTTTGCAGAGCTTGAAGTAGAAGAAGGGTCTAGCCTTATAGTTGGCTAGGTGTCTAAAAAGATATGTTGCAGATGGGAAGTAGCTACCCCTAGATGTATTTTTTTTTCATTGGGGTAATTTAAAAACATGATGTTTCAAAACACCAACAAATCACCCACATTCTCAAGTGTACAACACTCTAGAATTACTTTAACCTTCTCAGGGCCCATTCTCAAACCATCAGCTGAAATCACAAATCCCAAATACACAGTCTCCTCTTGCATAAAGGAACATTCTTCAAATTAATCAGCAACTTCCATGTTTCAATCTCTACAACACTTTCCTAATATGCTCAAGATGTTCTTCCTTAGTCTTACTGAATATCATAATATCATCCATATAAATAATCACAATTTTTCCCAAAATTTTCTTTAGAACTTAATTCATCAATCTCATGAAAGTACTTGGTGTATTAGTCAAACCAAAAGGCATTATCAAGCACTCATATAAACCATCCTTCATTTTAAAAGAAGTCTCCCACTCATCACCTTTTTTTATTATGATATGATGATAACCACTCTTCAAATCAATATTGGTAAATATTTTATTCCACTCAAATAATCCAATATGTCATCCATTCTTGCCATAGGAAACCTATATTTTACTATTATCTTATTAATAGCTCTAGAATAAGTACACATTCTCCATTCTACATTCTTTTTATGTGTGAATACATCAAGTACAACACATGAACTCAAGATTTCTCTAATCAAACCTTTATGAAACAACTCTTGCACTTGTCTATTAAATTCTTCATTCTTAGTAGGTGTCAATTTATATGTTTCTTTATTCTGTAAATTATCTCTAGGAATCAGATCCATACAATGACTTATACTCCTTACTAATGGTAAACAATTAGGAATATCTTTTGAAACAATCTCATTGTATTCATACAACAAGACATTGATTTATGGTGGGATTCGACTAATACTCTCTACTTCTATTATTACTCGGTCTCTACTTTCGTCTATTGTTCATCCTTTACTATTATCTATCACTCGACCATTACTATTAGAACTCATTTCTCTAGGAATTATAGAAAAATAAACTTGGTTCTTCTTCATCTCTTTCTCAAATTGTTTTCCTTTGACCATACAAACTCTAATACAAGTATAATTTACCTTATCTAGAACTTCAATCAAAGGACATGATGTTTCCTTTACTCCATTCACCCAAAGATTATATTGATACAATCTACTATACAACATGTCTTTCATACTACCAAGGTCTATCCAATAGAATATAAAAACAATCCATACGCAAAATATCACACAAAACTTCGTCAAAGTAATTTCTAAACTTGAATCTCACTGCACATTGCTCACTTACCAACAATTTATGCTCATCCTTGATCAATGAAACATGATATGGTTTAGGGTGTCTCAACCTCTATAATTGTAACTTTTTAATCAGCACTTGTGATGCCAAATTTGTTAAACTGGCACTATCAAAGATCACTTTGCAATATTTTTCAACCATCTTACATCTGGTTTTGAAATTACTTCTCATAAGGACATGTTCTCCATCAAGTCCTTCACTACACAAAGTTCTTCTTACCATCAAATTTTCTCTAACCTCAAGTCCACTTGGTGAACCCTCAAGATCTTCTTGAATTACAACATTTATGTTTTCATTTTCACTCTCACCGAAGTATCTACCCTCAAAGGATCTATGCCCTTCTTTACCACATCTAAAACAATTACCATGAAAACCACCTCTAGGGTAATAATTATCTCTTCCTTGGTAAGAACTAGTATCTCCTCGGTAGGAATTACCACCTTTTCACTTTGTCTTTCCTTTCTCATCACGTTTCTATTCAAAATTTCTTTTATCTTGCATAGAATTACTAGATCTGCCACCTTCTCCATAAGATATACCTCTACTTCTCTAAAATATACCACCTCTACCTCTCTATCTTTGCTCATGCTTCTTTGTCAATATATGCTCATCTTTCAATGCATACTGATATGCTTCTTTCACACTATCCAATTTAACAAAACTCATTTCATCTTAAATTCTAGATCTCAAACCATTCAAGTACCTTGCAACTTTCTCAACCTCATCATCCACATGTCTAGATCTGATGTCCAATCTATAAAATTCCTCAATGTACTCCTTCATAGTCATGTCTTTTTGTCTCAAATTTTGCATCTTCTTTAACAAGATGACTTGGTAATCAACAAGAAAGAACTTTTTCTTCACCTTGTTTACCATTTTCAATCAAGTTATGATATTTTCCTTTCCTCTTCTCTATCGATCAGTTTGGAAATGTTCCCACCATAGTGAGGCATGACCTTTCAACCTAGTGACTACAATCTTCACCTTCCTATTATCAAGAATTCTCTCAAATTCAAAGAACTTCTCCATATTATAGATCCAATCCAACACGTATCCACATTTCCATCATAAGGAACAACTTCCACAACAGGCTTTGATGTATCCTAGAAAACATTCTCAACTGTCTTTCCTCATCTTGATCCTCCTTATGTTCAAGATTAGGGTTTGGTGTCTTTGCTTCATCATCACTCACATCATCAAGATGTGCTCCTCCCCTCTAGCCTATCTCCAAAACATCTAATCCGATTGCAATCTATCTCAACATGTCTAATATGGCATTGTTAAAATTTCCTCTACCATGAGCTACTTTGACAAATGGGTCCATCCAAGATCGTAACCCTATATAAGTTATAGGTCAAATCCATAGATTTTCCACCCTACAATGAAAAATCAATCAGGGTTCCACACCATCCAATCTTCACAAGGAAAAACTTGAAGCTTTGATACTACTTGACACAAAGATGGTTGGAAAACTAGGGCCAAAGGCATGCCTAACTATCCAGACACCTTACAGAGTTAAGACAATAGAAGTAAATAAAAAACAATAAATCCAAGGAGAGAAGAAACAACAATACCTTTATTAATTCATCAAATTATCTGCAAGCATGCCCAACTCTAAGGCCTTTTGGGTTGCGACCATTACAAGATGATTACAAATAAAAACTTCAAGATCCATGATCTTTGCAAATTCTAACTCTAGACTCACTCCTCTATGATCATTTTCATCTCTTTTTCAAACTCTCTAAGTATTACCTAACTTAACCTTTAACACCGCTACTTATACTTTCTAAAATGGCTTATAGAAGATTCTAGAACTTTACAAGAGAGAAGGTTGACCTCACAATGGTCTGTACACATCCCAAGGTACAATCCTTACATTAAATTCATGATTCAAATTAAATAAATAGGTTGATTCATTCTAGGAACCAATCATAGACAAACTTGGCCAAAGAAGGAATCAAGCATCAACAAACCACAAAGCTCACTCGGCCAAAACAAGAACTCGACCAACACTGCAGGAGCTCAACCAAAACAAGAACTCGACCAATACTACAGGAACTTAGCCAAAGCAAGAATTCAATCAATATTGTAGGAATGCACAAAGATGAGTAGTAAAGCAAGGTAACCTAGAATGCTTTTGCATCACGTTTGATCTTATCATTCAATATAATTGATATTTTACCTTTCACATAACATGGTGCATCATTTCAAACTTAACATTGCTTCCATTATAATGTTCTAACTTATCAAACTTACTTTTATCACCAATCATATGATGTGAACAATCACTATCAACTATCCATATGTTATTCTTGTTCACATGTGAAATCAATGTGATTTTCTCATCTTCACTAGAGTCATTTTCATTACAATATAAACAACTTTTTCATCATTCTAATTAGTATCACTATTAGAACCATTGTCTTCATCAATATAGCAAGATTTTTTACCTTTTCCTTTGTAGTCTTTATTACTTTAGTTGTCTATTCCCTCTGTTCTTCCTCTATATTTTCTATCATTCCTTTTTTCCTTCTCATCTTTCTCATGACATCTTGCACCAATATGACCAACTTTGTTACATCTAAAATAGATAATAGGGAGTTTACCTTTTTATTTGTGTTTCCCTCTTGGTAGCCTTCTTTCTAATAATGCTTCAAGATCATCATCTAATTCACTATCGTTATCCATATGTCTATTTTTATTCTTTCTCTTAGATCCATCAAGGGTTAGCTGAGAAAACTCAACTAGCATGGGAATAATTATCAAAGTTTGACAACTCAAATGTAGTGAGTCTACCAATTAGACTATCTAGGGTCAGATCATTGCCAGGTGTACATATTAATTCTTGAATTACAAATACTCTAATTGCAGAAATAGGAAGTAAAGTCCTCAATGCCTTACTTATCATAGTCTAATCAGATATGACATCTCCAACTAATTTAATATCATTCACAACCTCCTTGAGTTGACCACAATACTGAGCAATAGTTTCACCTTTTGTTATTCTCATGTAATCAAATTTGCTTCTTAAGCTTTCAAATTCAGCTCTCAAAAAAAATTTGTTTTCTCCATGAAATTTTCCTAACATGTATCACATTTTCTTTGTGGTAGTACATTCCTTCACATTATCAAATTCAACAAAACTTAGAGAAGATGCCAAATCTATCATTGTTTGATTATTCTCCCACTTTTCCTTCATTTATTCAATAGACATGAGTCTAGGAAATTCAATATATTCATTTTCTAGGTAGTATAATGCATAATATTCAACTCTAGATAGATGAAATTTCATCGTTCATTTCCATCTTGGGAAGTTTTTCTTCTTTAACTTAGGTACCTCTCTCTTGTACATCTTAATCTTTTAGCTTAAGTCCTTCAAACTTTCCTCACAAGAACTAGAGCTCTGATACTAATAAAAAGAATACTTCAAATAATTGTGAGGGTGGTTGTGGGCGCGGGGTGAATTAATTATCCTCAGGTCCTAATGTACCAATTCAACTTTCACTAACTTCAAAGAACCTAAGAAATCATTAAAACAATCGGTCCATATAGTAACACGTCAGCACCATAATATATTGTTAACTACTAAACTCTTTGTCTAGTATATGCTAACCAATAGTAAATTAAATAATAGTAAATAGCATGCATCACATAAAATTCACACAAAAATGGCACTAGTATTTAATGTGGAAACCCAATTTGGGAAAAAACACCAAGTAACATACTACCACTTTTTAACTCTTCTAAAGTGAGCTCGATTAAGAGTCAACCCTGTTAAAGGTTATTAAACACACTGTTAATTGTGACCCTATCAAAGGTTTTAATCATCCTATTAGAAGTGGCTTGGTTAGAGAACTTTGGATCATTCCATTAGAATGTCACCTTGATTAAAGGATCTACAAAATGATTATTAGGTCAACCTTGATAAAAATGATTTTGACTGCCACAATGTTAGAAAGTAACAATAGGTTTGATCTATAAAATGCAACTCACTTTTTGAATCTAGATCTATATTTGGCTCATTTTCTATTCCATTGACTAGACTTCATCTACATCTCCATCACTAATTTTCTTGGCAACCCTTCAAGCAATCACACTTCACCAATCTCTTCACTTCTCCTCTGCTGCTCTATTCTTCATAGGTTCTCCTTAAGATCACCAATAAACAATGAAAAACCCTTAGAAAACATATCTGATGCCTCCTTAAATAGTTAATTTCAATCTTGTCTACTTAAACATCACCATAGATCTTGGGGTTAGGTTGGATTCAACCAATCCATCCATCTTTTTGTTATTTTACTCCTTTCTTGGAGTTAAAAACTTCTTTTTAAATCCTTGCCTTTGATTTCATAAGAAACTCATCCATTAAACATGTGAATTCATCAATCCTTATCATTCACATAATTTTACTAATCCACAAATTCAACTATGTCGACCTCAAGCTTGATTCTTTCATAAGCTATGACTTTTGCTAACAATAGGCCAACATTGTGTACCTTAGTCACTACTATTTTGTCTTGCTTGGCTTACACTTTCTCATTCAGTCGTTACTATATTTTTATTCTTCAACTTGCTTGAGCATGACTACTACTTAAGTAATACTATTTATTCAACTAACTCTTAAGATCCTTAATCTTATATTTCACCTCCTTCATTGAACGACCACATTTTATTAGATTTCCTTGTGTTGAACTCAACACATCTATACTTGATATAATGATTGAATAATACATCATCTTATCAAATACTAACTATTCAAGTGCCAATTGTAATTCTATCATACTTACTCTCATCATCCAACAACATCACTAATTCATCTAGTTATCTCTATTTGCAAACCCTCTTCATCAATCAAAAGATATGACACTCTACACTATTAGTAGATGTCTCTTTAATGGGTTTGATATCAATGATAACATAACAATTGTTAGTGAAAAATTGATTCACCCCCTCTCAATTATTCTTGTCTCTTTTTGGACCTAACAATTGATATCAAAGCTAAGTCCTTTTCAAGAAGCTTGATCACTTGAAGGAAATCTGGCATGTCAAGCATAATGAAAGACATTCCTAAGTTTGATGGAACCAACTACCTAACTTGGAAGGATCAAATAAATATAGTTTATCTTATATGTATGGGAGATGAATACTTGGAGATCGCTGAAAATAATTATACCATTATGAACAATCTAACTAAGGCTTCTATAGATGAAAAGAAGAGATTCAAGAAAAATGCAATAGAAAGGGAGGCTTTGATAAGTGCCTTGTTTGATACAAAATACTATCACATTTATGGATTAAGGACAGAGCACGAGGTAATGGAATAAATTCAAAACTATTTATGAAGGTGACAAGAATGGTTTTTGGATTACGGTAAAAATAGGTTTTGAGGAGATTGGAAACCCCATTCAATGAACAAAAATATTGATAAATGAGATAAAAATCCCACTAGGTTTAACAAGGACTTAGAACCTACAAGGATTCAAAAAAGCTTAAAAACTAAGTTTTACAAAGACCTAGAACCTAAATACAGTCAAACATATGGTATAAAAGATGGAAAAGTAAAACTACAAGGCATCCAATAGAAATAACCAGGACCAAAAACCCCTATCAACAACCAAAACTTTTGATAAAATAGAGAAAACTTACACCAGATCCTTTGTTTCCTTAGTCAGTTCTTTACCAATATTGACAATCTCGAGAAGGAGGTCTTTGACTACCAAACTAGGAGAAACTTGAATGGCCCTTTTAATGCTCTACCTTGTCCTCTTGCTTGGGCAACCACACTAGAGATTATTTCCTCATTGATTCTCCTACCAATACTCACAGCCACCAGACATAGGCTATAGCTAACCATGTACATTTATTTTCCAATGTCCTTAGCCTATTGCCTCAACCCTACTTCATAGGCCATGAGTTTCTCTAGGATGTTCCCAACTTTATTTTGTATCTTAATTCTTTTGGTTTTCTCATTTTCCAGGTTGTCCTGCAATTCTCTAATATTTTTGTTCAGGGAGATGATCTCATTATAAAGCCATGAATCAACCTCAAGGGAGGCACCCACCCTAAATTTAGCTTTGTAGAGGAACACAATTCTTCTACTGATCTTGACCTCCCCATTATCCTCATCAACATTATTATCCTCAAGATAATTAATATCATTGTGGACATCTTTAGGTATTAACTCCCTTTCCATAGTCAAAGCCCCTTTCTCATTCTCAACCTACTAATTGACATCATTAGTTTGTGTCTTATGAGTAATAGGAGAAGTATTCATATCATTTTTGTTAGTATTAGTTTTCATAGAGTGCCCCTTCTCGTGACTAACTTCATGGTTAAATAGTTTCTCTTTAACAATCATGTATTTGTCCTTAAAGGAGTTCAAAGACTCAGTGTGTTCGTTTGTTCCTAAATTTAGAGTGCCCACATTACTTATTGTACCACCAAATTTCACCAAAGAGTCAGCCTGGCTACCAGAATGCACTTCATTGTTTGAACTATAATTTCCACTCTCTGTTTCCTCTCCTCTTCCTCATTGTTCTCTGTCTCCAAACTACCCTCGTCATCCTCTGAGATTTCTTTAGGTCTAACATCCTTCTTACTCATCTTGACTTTTCCTTCCTCCTTCCTCTTCTTATTTTTGTCTTTACTCATTCCTTATCCCCTTTCAAGTCACTATTCGACTCTATCTCCATTCCCTCTCTGCTTATCTCCATAATCTTCACATTACAAGTCTTTATTTATTTTTACTGGATTTATCCAAAGAGTTCTTCCCATAAATCTTCTTTGTTTTCCCCACCAAAGGAGATGACTTCACATCATTCTCTTTGTAGTATTCTTCAATTCATAGAGTTATTCCTTCATGAAGGACATGCCTACTCCCTTTTCCTATGAGCACTAAGGCTATTTAACAAGGAATACTTTAGGTAAAAGGGGAACGAAACCCTATCCTTGTATATGAAATGGTTCAAAACAATAAAGTTGAAATTATGCACATGTTTTGACCGCCCATCTAGTATGAAGTACTCATGAATGCAAGATAATACATCTTGCTTGATTTCCTTAATCTAGTCCAGATCAAACAAATCCCCCTCATTCACCAATTTTCTTTTGTCTTTAGGGCGTTTTAGGAATTTCTAAAGTGCAATATTTGAAATTTTAGTCTCTTTTTAAAATTTAATTCCACCCATTAGAAGTCCATTAATCTTAGCTATAAACTCTTTAGATAGAAACATAGTAACCCCATGCAATGAAACTTTCTCCCCCACTCAATTTTTTAAAAAATCCTCAGTGATATGAGGTTTAAAGCCATGCAATTTCTCAAGGTAAATGATAACCTTGTCCTTTTGAAGTATATCCCACATTGTAATCTTCTCCTTCTAATGTTTGTAGTTTGTTGACTCATACTTCCTTGGATCACCACCCATCTTTCTCACCAAATGAAGAGAAATATTTTTGTAATAAAAAATGTTGCACAAAAATAGGACTTGCAACCTTTAAAATCTCTTTCCAAAATCACCTTGAAAATGTGCCAAGTAAAGAGGGAAATAATGAAGAGGTACTCCCTGGAAAAATGACAATTCCCATAATTAGCAACAATAATGTTAAGAAATGTAAGTTGTGAAGATAAGTGAAAGTGAGACTATTTCATTTGTAGAGAATAAATAATCTAGTTTTCTCAATTAGATGTGTTGGTAGTACTTTAAGTGATGATGAAGCTATAAAAAAAAATTGAGATCTTTTTCAATGTGTTATAGTGAGAAGGTTGCAACTAGTGAGGAATTGAGAGCTATAAGAGATATTTCAAGAGAAGATTTGGATAGTAGAATTTTTTCCTATGAGATGACTATTCTTTGTAAGGAGCTTTCAAAGGTTGAAACCTCAAAAAAGCTAGTGTAACTAAGCCTGATAAAAAAGAGAGTACTTGTAGGATATTAAAAATTAAAAACTATGCTAAGAAATGTGGAGAGATCATGGAAAAGGGAAAAAAAAATGTATTAACTTGAAGCCTTGATAAAAAAATTACTACCTAAGGGATCCAATAAGTATGAAGGAAAGTTTCCTTTGAAATACTTTAACTATAAATATAATTTTGGGCATATTGTATCTAGATGTCATAATAAAGTTTCTAAGTAACCTAAGTTTTGATATAAGAAATTCTACCACAACGGATACAAAAATGTTTATGTTGTTGAAGATGGTGTTATTGATGCTCAATCATGTTCTAATGATGAATAAATTGAATTTATTGCTATTAAAGAAGATCATCCTAATGAAGGGTAGGCTTTGGTTTCTCATGTTGATAAAATAAATGAATGGTTCATTGATAGTGGATGTTTGCATCACATGACTAGTGATAAAATTAATATTTTGAAGCTTGAATATATTAAGGGAAAATGGTCTATTATTCTTGATGATTTACTGTATATTTAAGGTTTAAGACACAACTTGTTGAGTATTGGAAAACTAATAGATAAGGGTTTCATAATGGAGTTTATAGAAGGAATGTGTAGAATCATTGGAAGTAGTGGAGAATTGATTGCATCGAGTAAATAAATTGAAAGTAATATGTTTCATTTGGGAATAAATACTTGATTTGTAAGATTAATGATAGTTAGTTGTGACATATAATTTTTTATTATTTAAAATTTGATAGCATAGTGAAGGTTGGCACTAATAATGTTGTAAGATATTTTCCTAAGATAATGATTCCTAGCAATATGTGAAAAGAATATCAATTGGGAAAGTTGACTAGATCTACTTTTAAGAATAGGTCATACATTTCAAATGGATTGATAGATTTGGTGAATATATATTTGTGTGGTCCTAATAAGACAACGAGCTATTGTAGATATATATACTTCATGTTATTCATTAATGATTATTCAAGAATTATGTGGGCTACATTTCTAAGAGAGAGTTTATAAGTTCTAGATATTCAAGGTGATGGTTGAGACAGAGTCCAAATAGAGACTGAAATGCTTAAGATGAGGTAGACAAGGAACTAACATCTAATGAGCTTTATGATTTTTCCAAAGAACATGGGATAAGGATAAATAATTCTTCTCCATGAACCCCATAGAAGAATGGCCTTGTAGAGAGAAGGAACATATCTATTCTAGACATGGCTAGAACTATGATTTTTGAAGAAATATTTTCATAGCTCTACTTGAGAGTAGTGAGAAATGCAATATATACTTTAAACCAAGTGTAGATAAAGGAAGGAAGCTGTAAGAGTCAGTGTGAAATTGTGTATGGCCATATTCATATAATAAAGTATTTTGGAATTTTTTGAAGAAAATATTATATTATTTAAGAGATCTAGAAAATTGGAAAATTTGATCCGAGAAGCGATGAAGGGATATTTCTTGGGCATTCTACAAACATTAAAACATATAAATG
This sequence comes from Cupressus sempervirens, assembly GCA_028749045.1. NCBI lineage: Eukaryota > Viridiplantae > Streptophyta > Pinopsida > Cupressales > Cupressaceae > Cupressus > Cupressus sempervirens. The sequence continues at coordinate 463,410,314 of CM053790.1, forward strand.
TTAAAACTTTATACTGGAGAATATTCTTAAAAGTGTAAATGTCAAAGTAGATGAGAATGTGAAGAGATTAGAGAGAACTTACATATATGAGATAAATGAAGATGATAATTAGATTAAGGAAGTGCATAACCAGATTCAAGATTTGAATGGTCCAAAAGAATCAGTAGAACTTGTAGCTAATGAGGAAGAAATTGATAATGAAGGATCTAATACAAATACTATTCTGAAGATTCCATGGTATCTAAAGGTTAATCATTTTAAATATGTTACTATTGGTGACAAGAATAGAGGTTTCCAAGCTAGAAGAACTAGAGTTGCTAGAGAAAAAACATACATATTATTAGAATTGGACCCTAAGTTTGTAAAATTAGCATGTAATGATGAGATTTGGGTGAAAGAAATGAATGAAGAGATTGATTAGATTGAGAAGGACAAGACCTTAATTCTTCTTCCCAAACTTATGAACAAGAATGTGTTCAGAACTAAATGGGTATTCATAAATAAGTTGAATAAAGATGGAAAGGTAATTTGAGAAATCTAGATTGGTATGGAAAGCATATTCCCAAATGGAAGGTATTGATTTTATTGAGACATTTTTCTACATTACTTCTTTCTTTTGTAGCTTACAAAAATTTCAAAGTATATCCAATGAATGCTAAGCTTGCATTCTTGAATGCGAGTTAGTGGAAGATGTTTAAATTGAATAACTTGATGGATTTTCCCTAAAATATTAAGGAGACATGGTTTGAAAATTGCAGAAGGCATTGTATGGATTAAACCAAGCTCCTAGATCGTAGTATCATAGCTTGGACAAGTACTTGACAAAGAATGGATAAATTGGAGGTACTAATGATTGTAATTTATATTTTAAAGTTATTGATTATAATATATTGCTGAATTGTTGTTGATGATATCATATTTGCTGACATTGATGAATAAGGTAAAGGTTTTGTTGATGAGATACAAAATGAATTTGAGATGTCAACAATAGGTGAGATGAAATTATTTCTTGGTTTGCAAATAACATAGTTAGATAAAGGAATTTTTTTTCATAGAGTCCAAGTATGTCAGAGAATTCTTGAAGAAACTTGGTATGGAAGATTTAAAGCTAGTTAACACTCTCATGGGTACTATTTGCAAATAAACTAAAGATGATGAATCCCCTAATGAAAATAAAACTAGATACATATTAATAATAAGTTTATTGCTTTACTTGACTTAGAACAAACTTTGATGTAATGAATATTTTTTATGGCAATATTTTAAGCTGATATGAAGGAATCATGTGTTGTTGTAAAAATATATCTAGATATTTGAAAGGAATAATTGTTATGACTTATGGTTTGGTAAGTACACACCCACACATAGATGCATGCACACACGCGCACACGCACACACACATGCACGCATGCACGCACACGCGCACTCACGCACGCACACACACACATGCACGCACGCACGCATGCACAAACACACAAACACAAATACACATACACGCACGCACGCATGCGCGCACACACACGCACACGTGCACACACACACTCATGCGCACATGTACACATGCACACACATGCACACACATGCACACACACATGCACAAACACACAAACACAAATACACAGACACACATGCACGCACGCAAACACAAACACACAGACACACATGCACACACATGCACATGCACGCTCATGTGCACGCGCACGTGCACACACACACACGCATGCATGCACGCGCGCACGCGCGCACACACATATTGATTATGAAGGTAATGTGGATGATATTTAGAGTATTGGACAAGAGACTAGTCTTTTGAAATAGTAAGAAGAAAGATTATATCTTGTGATCCACTATTGAACTTGAATATTTTTCATCTGCTAGTAATTTAACTTAAGTTATTTGGATAAAGAAAATATTGAAGGATATAAGCATGAAAACTATTGAACATATTGTCATTCACTGTGATAACTCTATTGCTATAAATATTTCAATGAATCTTGTGCAATATTCAACAACAAAGAATATTAAAAATAAGCATCATTTATTGATGGATAAAGTAAGTGAAAAGTAAGAAATATTGGAGTATGTTCCTACTAATAAATAGACTATATATACATCTTTATAAAGTCTTTATTGAAGGATACATTTGAATATATCAAAGATAAGATTGGGGTCAACCCCTCTTGATCAAAATAAATGATGTTGGGATTGACCTCATTCTAGTAAATTATCATATTTTTATTTAATGGATTGATGTGTTGGGGAATTCTCCCTGGGGGGAGTATTCTTGTATTTTGTGATTCAACATTGTAAATTTTTATATCATCCTTTTAAGGTGATTCCTGTTATTTTATTTATTTAACCCTTTACCATTAAAGTCAAAGGGGAGAGATAATGTGAAAAACAAAGGATAATCATAGGAGATTTTGTTAAGAGTTTTGAATTTGGATATTAAGAGTGATCATGTGGATATATTATGACCTTGTACATTGATAATTTTTTTACTTCACATGTTTCCATCAATTCTAAAGGGGGAGATTTATAGAATTTTTTTGAGCATGTTAGATTGTTGATTAGATCTTGACTATGTGCGCTGAAATTAGTGTTTTTTCATTGATCTCAACATAATGTCCTTTCTTTTTTGGAGGAGACTAGTAATTTCAGCAAGAATGGAGATATGGGTGGCAGGAAAAGAGATGCAAGCCCGATGATTACTTGGAGTGGAAATAAAAACCTAAAGTCTAGAGTATTTTGGAAAGGGGCAAGATTATGGGCTACCTAGAAAATATTAAGGGAAGTAATCCCTCCATCACTAGACAATTCCTCAAAACCTAGAAGAATGGAAGTATTCTTATAGGGAATCAACACATGGAGTTCATTGAGTATGTTATCACTAAAGCTACGGGTTTGGAAATGGAGGGGATCAATTTATTCAAGGATAGAAAATTTTTAGATAGATCTATTGATGTTTTTACAGAGTCAGACTAGGAAAGAAAAAGGTTGGTTAAAATCAATAATTCTTACTTTAGCCCTAAAAGTATTTCTAGACCTTGGAGATTTTTTTGTTTGTGTTGATTGAGTACATTACCCTAGATGGGCGCTATTCCAAAATTTATGGTCATCATTTCATGTTGGTGAACCATTTTAGGCATGGGGTTAGGATTAATTTCCTTTTTTACCTCATGCAATCTCTAGATAGCTCTGTTTTGAGTGTATAAAATGAACCAAATGGAGACCATGCTTGTTATGAAGGGCGTGTGGCTTTAATAATGAATTTGCTAAAAATGAAAAAAGTGGAAAAGCCTTGTATGAGCATAAAGACTCTTAAGGATTATGATATAGAAAGGAGTGAGTATGAATATGTCTATGAGGATGAGATGGATGAGGATGAGTTTCAACTAGTGGAGAATAAGAGGAAGATTTATGCCCACTGTGGGTTGTCTTCTAAGAGAAGGAAAAGGAATAATGATGAGGTGGATTATGATATTGATTTGGGTATTGATGAAAATATTGTGGAGAAAAAAGTTAAGAAGGGTAAGGGAGACAAATCGGTTGCAAAAATTATCTCCTATATGTTGAGGATCTTGCATTAGTGTTTATTATTTATATTTAGAATTGGTTCAAGTGGTTTGCGGTTTTAATTATTGGCAAAAAATAGATTCACCCCCCCTCTCAATTGTGTTTGCCTCCTCTTTGTGCCTAACATCCTACATCCTTCAGGAAGACACCTTTAATTAAATATATAAAAGAAACAAATCATTTCTCATAAAAAATAACACCTCTCCAAATAAAAGATAAAAAATACAAAGAAGAAATAGGTGAGAACATTTTTGTGCACTCCAAGAAGAGTCAAATAAAGAGATGATATATATAATCTTTCTAAAGAGGAATCAAAATAATAAGAATTAAGAGGACCACAAATAGAAGAATTTCCAAACTCGGAAGAAGAGGCACAAGTAACACACACAAAAAAAAGATTGAGAACTTGCACATAAAGTATAATCTCTGGATGAAGATGCATAAAAGAAAGAAGCAAAAATAGTTTATTTAAGTGAGAACAAAGGATGAGAATAAAATGGATGGTAAGGAGAGGCTACTCAAGTTGGATGCCTTATTCAACTACATGGTGCAAGATGAAAAATTGTAAGAAGCTAGTAAAATATGTGGTAAGTATAATGAAGTAACAAGGAAACAATAATTGAATCTTTTATTAAAATCTTTATTGATTAGAAGAATGCCCTAAAAACTTCAAAAAGGATATTCGAGATCTATGGAGTGTATTGTATAAGTTAATAAAAGTGGCCACAGAAGATGAAAATAAGATTAGGCAATATGCACCTACGATTGTGGGTGCTAAGTTATCATAATTAGACAAGGTGTCTCTAAACCAAGTATATCTCAATGTATTCCAATCCAAAATAAGAAAAAATTATTAATGTATAGAGAAAGAGAATTGTTTTCATAGATGAACATATAGATAGTAGAGTTCATCTAGGACATGGAAAAAATAATTGAAATATTTTCAATAGAAGAAAAAAAAGGATGGTGGTAAAAATTCAACGTAACATGAGCATGTTCATATTACTCAATCATAGGATGGAAATCTATTAGAACAAAACAAGGAAGAAATTTGCATACGTGACATACCACTCCTTCCTCTAAAGAATGTAAAAATATATAAATTTGTTAGAATACTTTTGAATAATTGAGAGGGGGAGTGAATCAGTTATCCAAGGTCTAAATGTACAGATAAAAAAATTTAGTACTTAACAAATACATGTACATGCATTAATCATCTAATATCTCAAACCATAGTATATTATTGTCTTAGGTCAAATGAACTTTGCATAAATGTAAACATGAAATACCACAAATTTAATCACAAAACTTGACACAAGGATTTTACGTGGAAACCCAATTTGGGAAAAACCACTAGTAACATGCTACCAATTTTAACTCTTCTAAAATGAGCTCTTTGAGGAGCTAACCAATTTAAAGGTTACAATGCACATTGTTAAATGTGACCTTCATTAAAGGATTTTAATCACCCTATTAGGAGTGATCCTTGTTAGAGGACTTTAGAACATTCCATTAGAGTGTCACCCTGTTAAAGGATTTACTGATGACTGTTAGGTCAACCTTAATCCAAAGGATTTATCCAAACTGATACAGTTGTTAGAAACTAATAGTAGGACTTGATCTGATAATAAAACAACTCACTTGCAGATTACAGATCTCTTATTCAACTCTCCATTCCTCTTTTCATTCATTCCCCTTTGTCTCTGATAGCTTGTTCACCCTTCAAGCCTTCACATCCTTAAGCCTTCATGCTTAGTATGCGAACTATAGGTTCATTCCTTTAGCCACCAAATGAAGAGATTCCTCCAAATTCCATGTCTATCTCTAGTTCACACTCTAACATTTTTCTTATGGCCTATTATCTCCTTATATAGATAATTTTAATCTTTTTTCACTTAACCACAATCCTCCTTTTTAGGGTTATGTCAGATTCATCTAATCTACCCTCTTTTCCATTTTGTTCCCTTTAGAAACTTCTCTTAGAATCCTCTTCAAATTCATCTCAAAATGGTTTTTCTTAATTATGTACCACCAACTCATCATACTTATCTTTAACACACTTCACATAATTCAATAAATCAACTTTGTTAGATTAGATTCGCCAAATCTTCAATCAAACTCTTTATAATGTCACTCAACAATAACATATTATTTTCTCAACTGTCTTCTAATGCTCGATCAACACTAGGTTGCTCAGCATACACTAAGTTTAATTGGTGCTTGACACACACTAAACTTCATTTTCTCGACACACTAAATTTTCTTCACTTGGCACATATTGAATTTTTATTTTCTCAGCCACAACTAACTTTCTACTCAATCACAACTAACTTTCTACTCAACCTGCACTGACTTTCTCGGCTTCCACTATTTTTGCAGTCAGGCTTGTCACACACATTTCTCTATTTAGTCTTCTTCTTGTCTTTTCTTAATTATCCTTTCATTGTAGCCTTATGTAGATAAACAATACACTATATGATCAAAGTTTTACTTGGTCTTAGTGCTACTTTTATACACCATTTAGCTCAAACTTTCTCTACATACTCTTGTTATCCTTTCTTTTCAAATCCTCTTTATCAATCAATCAAATGATATCATTCATACTAAATTAGCAATTGTCTTACCATCAAGTAGCACGTTTGACATCAGTAAAAAAATAATGATTGTTCCATGATAGGTTTCAATAATCTCCTTCATTTCTATACTTCAACAATCTTCCTTTTCAACAATCTCCCTCTTTGGCATTGATGGCAAACCAATACCAACAATAATACCAAAAAGAAACTTAATACCTTGTATTGAAATCCTGTTCTCTATCAGTATCTGTCATCTTCTGTATAGGCTATAGTCTCTCTTCTTCTTCATATATTTATTCTTCCTTCTCCTTCAATTTTTCTCCCTCTTTTTGATCTCTCTTTTCTAGTAAAATTCTCCCTCTTTGACAAAAATTCCAAAGACCTATCATCTTCTCATGTAGATATCAACAATTTAGGTTCTCCCTCTGTCACCTTGCATGTGATTATAAATATTCTATTTCAATTCCTTCTTTCCTTTAGGCAATTCCTAAAGTAAGATCCAGTCCATCAATTTGTAAAATATGTCATTCAACTCAGTTGATGTAGGGAACTACTTTTACTTCTTAAGTATTTTTGGATAGGGGTATCACCTCTAGCTTACCTTTAAGATATACATGTGCATCGTTAGGTAAAGCCTTTGTGAATATATTGGCTATCTATTCCTTTGTATTCACATTTTTCATTCTCACTTGTTTTTCTTGAACCAACTCTCTCAAGTAATGATACTTGATTGTAATGTTCTTTTTTCTTTGTATGCATCATAGGTTTCTTAGCTATGTTTATAGCACTTGTATTGTCACAGTAAATTACCACAAGTTCAATGATTTCTTCCTTCATTCCTTTGAGTAACTATTTGATCCATACTACGTTCATAGAATTCACTACAATTGCCACATATTCAGCTTCAGCAGTAGATTGTGAAATACAATTTTGTTTCTTACTAGTCTAGGTAACCAATCTTTTTCCTAAGAAAAATGTTCCACCACTTGAACTTTTCCTATCATCAATTTTTCCAGCCCAATCAACATCTATATAGGCTCTCAACTCAAACTTTTCATTCTTCTTGTAGTATAGACCATAGTCTTATGTACCTTTTAAGTATCTCATAATCCTTTTAACAACCTTTAAGTGATTCTCTTTAGGATTTGCAAAAAACCTTGCAACAATCCCAATAGCTAGTGCAATGTCAAGTCTACTATGAACTACATATTACAATTTTCCAATCATAGACCTATACAATGTTTGATTTACTTTAGTAGAATCATTAGTTTTCAATAATTTATGTCCTATCACCATTGGAGTGTTAACTGGTCTTGAATCATCCATACCAAAAGTCTTCAAGATCTCCTTTACATACTTGGACTGAGTAATGTAAATACCATATTTCACCTGATAAACTTGTAATCCAACAAAGAACTTTATTTCTCCAAACATAGGCATCTCAAATTCTTTCATCATTTCATTTACAAATGTCTTACACAATGCATTTTTTCCTCCAAATATGATATCATCAACAAATATTTCAGCTAGTAAAATTCCTTTACCTCCTTTTATCTTCAAGTATAATTTTTTGTTGTCATTAGTCTTCTCAAAACTGATCTTCACAAGATAGTTGTGCAACATTTCATACCATGCTCTGGGAGCTTTCTTTAAACCATATAAAGCTTTGTGTAATTGACACACCATGTTTTTGTTGTTCGGATCAACAAATCCTTTAGGTTGTTTAATGTAAACCTCCTCTTCTAGTATACCATTCAGAAATATTGACTTAAAATCTATTTGATAAACTTTGAATCTTTTATAAGAAGAATAAGCAAGTAGAGTTTACTCCTTCCAATATTGCAACTGGGGAAAATGCCTCTCCATAGTAAATTCCCTCTTCTTGTCCATAACCTTTACAGGCTGATCTTCCCTTATTCCTTGTTACTTCACCATTCTCATCCAAATTTTTTTTTGTACACCCACTTTGTTCCAATAATATTCTTCTTCTCTGGTCTTAGTACTAGTGTCCATGTTTTGTTCTTCTCAATCTGATCAATTTATTCTTTCATGGCTTGATTATAGTCTTCATTCTCTAATACATCATTCATTGATTTAGGTTCATGTATGTTTAATAAACAATTTTCATTCCTTAATCTAGTCCTTATCATTGGTCCATCCTCTTTTTCTCCAATGATTTGTTCAGCAGGATGATGTCTTCTGACATATTTTGATAATATTGGTTGTGTTCTTCATTCTTCAACAATAGGTCATTCATAATGTTTAACCTCAAGTTCACTTTGTACTTCTTTGTCAAGTAACTCAACATTCATTTCCTATAAACTGATCTTGGCATCAGAATGTACCTCAGCTTCTGATTGTAACTCTTCTCCTAAATGCAACTCGACATATATTGTATGGGACTCGACAATCACTAATTCTTGTTGATTACCAGCTTGGTTCACAATATCATTAGCATTAGTAAACATGCCTTCATAGTAGTACATAAAGGTTTTGTAATTCTTGGGTTCCTTCTTTTGATCATCTTCATGTATTTCTCTATATTCATCAAATTTTACATTTGCACTTTCCACAACTTTCTTAGTGTTAGTATTTAAACACTTATAAGATTTACTTCTTTTGGAGTATCCTAGGAATATACCTCCATTTTTAGCATCAATTTTACCATTTCTATTATCCTTATGAATGTAACACTTGCTTCCAAATACCTTAAAATATTTAACATTGGGTGAGTATCCATATCATATTTCATAAGGTGTGAAATTTGTACCTTTCTTGACTTGTACTTGGTTCAAGTTATAGATAGTTGTAATCACAGCTTTTCTCCAATATTTCAATGCAACATTCTTTTCCATCATTAGTGTTCTAGCATAATCCATCATAGATTTGTTCCTCCTTTGAGCTATCACATTTTGTGGAGCGATCTTAGGTGCATAGGTTTGTCTTTGGATTCCTCAATCATTGCAAAAGTTATTGAATTCATTAAATGTAAACTCTCCACCTCTATTAGATCTCAGACATTTCAAGATAAATGTAATCATTCTAGAGTAATCATTAACAAATAGAATAAAATACTTATCACCTTTGTAGCTTTGCATGTCAATTGGTCCACATAGATCAATATGAACTAATTCCAAAATTTCTTTTGAAGTATGAGTCTTACTCTTAAAACTAGATTTCGTCATCTTGCCTAACTAACATTTTTTTCAAATCACATTATTAGGTTTCTTCAGTTTTGGCAAACCTCTAACTCTTCTCATCTTACTAATACTAACCAAGTTGTCAAAATTTGCATGATATAATATTTTGTGTCATAGACACACATCATCAAATTGTACAACAAGACAAGTAGCTTCATTCATGTCAAGATAAAAAGAGATTACCTCTAGTTTGATCTCCACTTCCAATGAGTTCTCCATCAACATCATATATCTTAGCCTTCTTGTGTTCAAATTCAAATTCACATCCTGAACTATTCAATTATGACACACTCAATAGATTATAGTTAAGTCCTTCCACATAGTAAGCATTGTCACACATGATCCTGTTTGTCAATCTTATTGATCCTTTACCTTTCACTGGATAGGGTGCATCATTACCAAATCTAACACTATTTCCATTATAATGCTCAACGGTAATGAACTTACTTTTGTCACCAGTCATGTGATGAGAACATCCACTGTCAATGATCCATTTTTCACTTTTGGTTACATAAGATACTAATGTAGTTGCCTCATCTTCATCTGAATCATCTTTCATAGCAACATAGACAACTTCATCATCATGATCATATGATTCATCATTATATTCTTCTTCAACAATGTCACAATCTTTCTTTCTCTTGTCTTTATAGCCTTTGTTATTCTTGCCTTTTCTACTTCTGGATTTGTCTTCATTTCTATAATTTTTCTTCTTAGGACATCTTGGTACAATATGACCAACTTCATTATAATTAAAATATATGATGGGTAGCTTACCTTTGTATTTTCTTTTGCCTCTATGAAATCTCCTAGCCAACTGTGCTTCCAATTCTTATAGACCTTCATCATCTATATCACTATCACTAGCAACATGCTTGACCTTTTTATTTCCTTTAGGTTCTTTGAGTACCAGTTTAGCTTTGAAATAAGAATCAATATTCTCAAATTTGAAATTATTAAAAAAATTATGTTCAAAAGCAATGACTCTAGCAACTAGTCGTTCAAGGGTTAGATCACTACTAGGATTACACCACAATTCTTGTATAGAAGAGACTCTAATAGCATAGATAGGCAGTAGGGTTCTTAACACTTTGTTGATCATAGTCTCATCTTTAATAATTCCTTTTGCTCCTTTGATTGCATTTACAACATCTTTGATTCTTGGACAATACTAGACTATAGTCTCACCTTCTTGCATTCTCATTTCATCAAATTTTCCTCTTAGACTTTTTTCTTTGGCTCTCAACATATTCTTGTCTCTTCTATAAATCTTCTATAGGGCATCCCACATTCCTTTAGAAGTGGTACATGTTTTGATGTATTCAAACTCTAGATAGCTTAGGGCAGATGCAATCTCCAACATTGCATGATTGTATTCTTTCTTCTATTTCAGTTGTTCAGCAATTGAGGCTCCAAGTACTTCAACATCTTTAGTGGTGATAGTTGTTTGTATATAATCTCCAAGTCCACCTAGATGCAACTTCATCAAACTTTTCCATACAGGAAAGTTTTCCTTGTTTAACTTGGGCACCTCATTTCTATACACCTTGATCTTTAGCTTGAAGTACCTTCAAACTTTTTCCTTCACAAGAACCAAACACTCTGATACCAATTGTTGGAATAATTTAGAATAACTAAGAGGGGGGCTGATTCAGCTATCCAAGGTCCAAATGTACATATAAAACTTTTTAGTACTTAACAAATGCATGTGCATGCATTGATTGTCCAAAATCTCAAACCATAGTATATTATTGTCCTAGGTAAAATGAACTTTGTAGAAATGTAAACATGAAATTCTACAAATTCAATCACACAATTTGACACAATGATTCTATGTGGAAACCCAATCTGGGAAAAATCACTAGTAACATGCCAATTTTCACTCTTCTAAAGTGAGCTCTGTGAGGAGCCAACCTTGTTAAAGGTTATAATGCACATTCTTAAATGTGACCTTGATTAAAGGATTTCAATCACCCTATTAGGAGTGAGCCCTGTTAGAGTACTTTAGAATATTCCATTAGAATGTCACCCTATTAAAGGATTTACTCATGACTGTTTGGTCAACCTTAATCCAAAGTATTTATCTAGATTGATATAGTTGTTATAAACTAATAGTAGGACTTGATTTGATATTAAAAAAACTCACTTGCAGATTATAGATCTCTTATTTAGCTCTCCATTCTACTTGGCATTCATTACCCTTCATCTCTGATAACTTGTACACCCTTCAAGCCTTCACCTCCTTAAACCTTCATGCTTAGTATACAAACTGGAGGTTCATTCCTTTGGCCACCAAATGAAGCAACACCTCTAGACTCCTTGTCTATTTTTGGTTTGCACTCTGACATTTTTCTTCTGGCTTGATATATCCTTACATAGAGAATTTTTATTTTTTGTACTTAACCACAATTGTCCATTTTAGGGTTAGGTCAAATTCATCAAATCTACCCTCTTCTCCATTTTTTTCCCTCTAGAAACTTCTCTTACAATCCTCTTCACATTCATCTCAAAATGGTTTATCTTGAACTCTATGCCACCAAATCATTATACTTATCTTCAACATGCTCTACACAATTCAAGAAATCAACTTTTTCATCTCAAATTCATCAAATATTTGATCAAACTCTTTATACTCTCACTCAACAATAACATGTTGTTTATACAACAATAACTATCTTCTGATGCTTAGTCAACACTAGGTTGCTCGGCATACACTAAGTTTAACTAGTGCTTGACACACACTAAACTTCCCTTTCTTGGCACATACTAAAATTTCTTCACTCAATACATATTGAATTTCTCTTTGCTTAGTCACAACTAACTTTATACTCGGTCTACATTGATTTTCTAATTTCCACTATTTCCTTGGTCAGGCTTGGCAAGCACATTTATTTTCTTATTTTTCTTTTTATCTTTTCTTAAGTATCCTTTCATTGTAGCCTTAAGTAGATAAACAGTACACTATATCATCAAAGTCTTACTTGGTCTTAATGCTCCTTTTATACATCATATAACTCAACCTTTCTCTAGGTACTCTTGTTGTCCTTTCTTTTCAAATCCTCTTGATTAATCAATCAAATGATAGCATTCAAACCAAATTAGCAATTGTCTTACCAACAAGTAGCAGGTTTGATATTAGTGACAAAATAATGATTGTTTTGTGATAGGTTTTAACAATCTCCTTCATTTCTATACTTCAACAATCTTCTTTTTCAACAAAATTATCCCTTTGGTTATCATAGAGACTATTCATGAATACATGTAAAATGATAGTCCAAATACTTTGAAGAAGAATTTTTTTTTAAAGTATGATATAAAATAGAGGAATGAAATTTAATTGAGAGTGTGGCTCAGAGACTTGACTCATGAAGTGAAAAAAAGGATGACAAAAGAAGTGTTGAAGTACAAGGTGAAGAGAAAAATAAATGGAAAATAAAGGAAGACACGAAGAAAATGTATGAGCTTTTGTTAGATGTTGGTATGTTATTTGGTACTTATGATGATCCTTTAGATGGTTCATTGAATATATAATCAAATTTTCAACTAGTAACTTCATTAAAATTGCTAGTCAACTTGATCTAGATGAACCTTGTGTATAAACTCTAGTTAGGTGATGCATTTCATGCATCTAGAAGGAAATATTGAATTAAGTTAGTGTAAAATTAACTAAATATTTTAATAAATTGTTGATTTTTTATAGTGTTATACCGGGGAACTTAATTGTTCCTTCCATATAATATGTTGAAAATTTTCATATCATTAATGCAATCTTTCAAATCTTATTCTTCTAGGCTTAAAGATATTGTGAAAATTAAGTTTTAGAAGGAAAGAGAAAATAAGCTATCTGAGCTATAAAAAATATGTTCTACCGCACATAAAAAGGTTTCTTAAACTAATATGTAGATGTAAATATTTTTTCAAGGAAGCTAATGCTTTATATTACTTCAATTTTTAATTGAATGGGGCTTCTAAAAACATAATGCAAAAATTAAACTATTGGGTCTAAGATCAATGTAGTCCATCACAACTTTGACCCAAAATGAGACTTGTTTGGTTGCACTAGGTCTAGCATTGAGGAGTAAAAGAAGAAGTAATTTGAACTCCAACAAAAAAGAGACAACATAATTATTATACTTTGAAATCTTATATATTTGATCAAAAAAATGGGTCTTTAGTGTCTTATTCCCTTCTTAAGGTACACCAAATTATCTTGTCAAATTTGTCTACCACTTCAATAAAAGTAGGAAAATACAAATTCAAGATATTGGACATCCATAATGCTTTTCTCAAATAAATTATATTGGCTTGGGATAGAAACAAGGATACATGGATATCCCATGTGCAAAAGCAATAAGGGCTATTTGTCTCCAGTTGTCAACTTTTTCATAATTACATAGTTTTATCACTTACACAGAAATATTTAAATTTTTTCTTAGGAGGAGAATCCCTTTAAATTTTTGACTAACTTACAAATTGTTGGCTTTTCGTAGTCTTTTCCATTAATGCCAAAGGGGGAGACTTAAAGGTATAGTGAGGGATAAGGGTATGTGAAGATATAAGACCATATACAATATATTTCAAGAAAACGTAATGGTAATAATTTTGTACATGTTGTCATCAATAAAAGGGGGGTATTATTGGAATTTTATCACTAATGTAACCATTTTTCCTAGCAACATGAGCTATGACATTTTTGACACTATATTTATGTTTCGGTCCACACTCCTCCATAGTTGGTAGTGATTTCAATCTATAACTTGGGGATTAGATTTATATCTCAAGTTAGTATTTAGATTCAAGATTTTAGATGATATTTCTATAGAATGATTAATTATTGGTTTGAAATATGTTTTTGGGCATTCCTTATTTCTCTTGTTTTAGAGAAGATCTGATCATATGGTCCACCTTTCATTAGACAATCAAATTTTGGGATACCATCTTGAGGTTTGGTTATGAATTGAATGTTACATTTAAACTCAAGTTCAAGTAGATATCAACCATGTTTTTTTTCAATAAACTAAACAACATGTGTGAAGTAATTTTGACATAATATGTTAAAATATTTTTGAGAAGACTCTTTTTTGAGACATTGTGTGTGTTGGACTCGCATATTTTATGAATATATTTGTATATATCTTGCATGCTCTTAGATTATTGCAATTTAATAATATTGATGTGATAATTGAATATAAAAAATTGTTAGTATTTTTTATAGTAATTATATGAATTGTATAAAATTTGTATATTATACTTCAATTAAATTATACCCCATTTACATCTAAGATGCAATTATAACAATTCAATTTTGTATTATGGATAGTGAGTCCTTATTTTTTACAGTATCCTTATCTTAGTAGTTAGCCCTCCAATAGTATACACCATTTTAATATTTTGTAACTAGTTATAAGATATTGAAATTTAATCCTCTTCAAGATTTTTCCCATTTTGGGTTCCCTAGATAAAAATACTAGTGTTATGTTTTGTACATTTCTACTCATTTTTATTTATTTCCTTACATTAATTATGTTATTTGGATGGTTATCTAGAGGCTTTAATAATTTAAAGAGTATACCAATTCATCCCACTCCCCTTGAGTATGCTAGATGTTCAACAATATTCATATATAACCACTCTTAATACTATATAAATGATCAAATATATTAAACATCACCTTAATATCATTACTCTTCACTATATCACCCTTTTCTCCTATAAGTTTTTGAGCTTAGGTCATTGATTGCATTCTATTGTCATAAAAATTAATTATAATGTCATGTATTGCTCAAGTGTCATCTCTAAGAGGATGAAGTATGATGCATATATAGTCTCTATATAGATATGAGGAGTTCCTTTTTGGAGAAATTTTTGTAGAGTGAATGTGAATTATGGTGGTTTAGGTCAACATATGAGCATCTCTATCATCACTAACAATATTGTTTATCAAAACAATTGTTTACACATCTTTAAGTACAATGCTTATGGCATTTATTGAAGGATTCCACCAAATATGTTTGTAGGACTCTCAACTAACATTTTATATTTGCATGTGCATGAGATACATCTATGACTATTTGTAATATATTTTGTGGTCCAACCTCCTCCTATGGGTGTTTAGGTATCAAAATAAAAATAAAAAACCATCCATTCCCGATTATGTTGCATCCATGTGTGACTCAAGATTCTTTCATTTTATCTATTAAAATAATAATCTTGGAATATTTATTTATGTAACATTGTTGTCTTTAGTTTAGTCTCCCACTAATGGAGCATATGATGGTTCTACTCTTATTAGTTTTCCAAAAATTCCTTATAATAATGAGTTTGCACAACATAAATGAAACACCATTAGAAATTTTATTTTTTTTCAATAGCATCATCTATCTCATTCTTCTTGAATAAATATTCTATGAGTCCAGAGCATCACTAGTCATCCAAAATTTCCCATAAAATCTATTGATTGTAAACTATAATAACTTGGAATATGTGCACATGACCTTAGCAAAGTAGTAAAAGTAAAATTTTGATGATTTCACCTTAATGAAATTAAATAGATATAGGCACATTTTCTTCAACATCGCCTCATAATTAATATTCATACACTTTCTATATACTTTTACACTTACTTTGCCTCAAATATTCATATATCTACACCAATTTATCATATAAATGTTTATGTTTTCTTAAAGCTTGGCTTTGTCTAGTTTGAGATTTAGAATTGTCTATAACCATTAAATAAGTAACTAATAAATTTTTTGACAACCTATAGGATACTTCAATGACCTGAATGCAACTAAATATTCAATGGACAAAGATGGTTGGTTGCACACAGGAGATTTAGGCTACTTTGACGAGAATGGAAACTTATTTATCATTGATCGTATTAAGGAACTAATCAAGTGCAAAGGGTTCCAGGTAAATATAATTTCTACATTTTTTTTTTTTTAATCATCTTGGAGTTGAAAAAATAAAAGACATTTAACACTTAATTCGAAATTTTAGCATGCTCATTAAATAATAACTATAGATTTTAGTATCAAATAAAGAATGAGCTTATATAACTAATTTTCACTCATCTATCTGTTTTGAATCATAGGTTTAATATCTACCCAATATTTTTTTAATTAATTATTTTTTAAATCTATGGAATATTTTTTTGCCAAGTTTTTTTTGTTGATTTACTTAGTTAATTTTCATACAAATCTTGATAAGCTTTTCTAAGTTAAAAATTGATAATAATTTTTTAATTTAATTAAGATGTTAAAATCAAATTGAAATTAAATCTATTGCATTTTGTTGAGCCCACATTTTGCTTGACTTAGGGATTTGATGCAGGCAGTTTGGAGAGTCGTAACTTTTGACTCAAATTTGGATTTTCTTAGATTTTTCTGGGTTTTTATCAAAATCCATAGTTGAGGTGGATTCTAACTCAACTAGCTTTGTTGGGTTCATTTCAATTTATTTTTAAAGATCCAAAATTCCATCTTGACCTCTGAATTGCAATTTTAAAATATCTTAGGTGTTTTTTTTATTTTTCTGCTTTGTAATAACTTTAAAATTTCTTTCTAAATTTTGGAGATTAGTTGGCAATTCACCTTTATGGTTTAAAGGGTAGATATAGGAAACTTCAAATTGTTTTTGGAGGCTTTTTAGAAGTTACCAAAAATGGCATATTTTTCTAGTTGTTGAAATCTACCAAATTTGGAAATTTCTTGTTTTTCTCTTTTTGGAGTTAGTTGTTATTTAATGGAGTTAGAGATCCATGCAGAATGAGTTTTCAGTAATGAACAATTTAGAGTTTGAATCTATATTGGGTTTTTTTATGAATTTATTAAGTTTTTTGTGAGTTGAGATCGATCTACTACATTAGGATTCCATAGGTATATCCACTTTCCATATATGTCATATCAAGGATGGATTCTTGAGGAGCTTAGACTTGGACTTGATTGAGTAAAGTTTGGAAGCTGGGATCAATGAACTTGATAATTTAACTCTATATAGCTCTAGACAATTTGAAATTTCCATACATGTTGGAAGTAATTTTCTTGTGGAGACACCTAATCTTCACTACATATGTTGAGAAAATTTAGGTCTTCTTTTAATTTAATCACTTAGGAGTCCCATGCAATTTGTGAGGTAAATCGTTTAATATGTAGTGCTCAATTTGTTAAATATATTATTTGGAATTAGTGGTTCCATGATTTCTTCTTATCCCTTATCTTATTTATCGATATTTTTAATTATTAAAATTATAAGTAAATTATAAAATAAATAATAAAAATGAGCAAAGACATTTATGTAGTTATAAGGTAAGAAAAACAAGTTTAATAAATGGCTCAACAAGTTCATCTTCCTCCTTGGCTATATTTGAAGTTTCAAATTCTAAATCCAACGTGTCAGAGAAAACTATGATTAACTTATACTCTACATGTTTTTCTTAGAAAAGTGTCTATTTCTAAGATGATTTAAATTTAAAATAATTTAATATTCAATTTATGATCATCTTATGTGCACGGAGTATTTTACTATGCATCTTTCATATGATTTAAAAATTTCTCCATTTAATAATAAATAGGAAGGATAGTTGTCACTAATTAATATTCAAACCTCAATAGATTTAGCAAGACGACAAGCTTCCAAAATCAATATGACTAAAAAAAACTTGATTGAAACCAATAACATGTTATAAGTGACTTAATACTTGTGGATAAAATTTAAATTCATGGCACACAATCGAATAGGCCTTAAATCAATATTACAAGCCATCACATGCAATAATAAAAATAATAAATTAAACATGAGCACATTATTGAACCAATAGTAAAACACATTATGCCTTGAAATATTCTTATTTTTAACTTTCATAGAAGGACATTCATTGTGATATACTTTCAAGATTCAACTATGTACTTTTTGTTACTCCTACACACATTTGTTGATGTCATTAGTAAAAAAAGTCAATTGAGGAGAACACAAGATATTTGTCATTGAATATTGTTACTAAGCAATAGTATTAACCAAGCTAAGGTAAAGCATAAGCTTATATGGAATAGTTACAATTGCGCATTATATACACGAATCAATTATGTGGACACCAAGAAAAGAATTAATCGAGCCAAATAAGCTTAACTAAGTCTGGAGGGTAACAAATGATAACATATCTACCAATCATGGATATAGTATTTACCAAGCTACATAAGAAGTATCTAAAATTTTGATATGGTACATAATTCTATGTATTTTGAGTCCATCAAGTGGGAAAATACATTTGCATGGATCTATAAGAGTATTTGGTAATATTAATTAAGAAGAGAGACTTCACTAATGATGATCCCAAGGTAGAATGATTACCAATGAAATAAAAGAAGATTGATAAGATGATAAGGATGATTCTAGATCATTAATTTAGATAAATTAAATATTATAGAAGTTTCTATCAACCCTAATTAGGTTATGGATCATAAGGGGAAAGATATTTATATTTAAGGACCTAAAAGGAACAATTTAAAGTTGTTGATGGAGCTTCTATTGTTGAAGTAATGTTGGTGAAGGGATATGCTAGAAGAATGGCGAGGTAAATATACTACATAGTAGAGCACCAAGAAGCCAAAGGGAAGGATTTAGTATAGCAACCACTGGAGGTGATAAAGGGATTGAGCAAAAGAGAGATCTAGAAAGAAAAGTAAGTTTCATATAATCAGATCAAGTTCACTACTACTTTCTCACCATTGTAGCAAACAAAATCATTTTATAGGGTAGACATAACAGTCTTGTTGTAAATCTCTTAACTGGTTTCTCACTTTTTATTGTGATGTAAAATCCTTGAAAAAAATAGATCCTTATAGATCTTTTTGTATTACTCATAATAGAGTAAGTTACGAAAAGTGATAAACATTGTAGCCCTAATAAGGCAACCTCTTACTACAGTAGTGATGGAGTTGTGGGCATTATCCTCGCCATAGTTTTCCTTCTAACCAAGGGTTTTTGCATGACCAAAATCTGTGTGCCATGTGTTATGTTGTTATGGTTTATGTTTCCATGCCTGTGATGTAGTAGATTAGTTTTATTTACTTACATTTCAAGTAGCAAATGTATAAATGTGCATGTCTACCAAGTAGACATGCCAAAAGGAAAAAAACATATTTGAATAAGTGTAAAAGGTTTTTGAGGATACTGATTCATCCCCCCCCTCCTTTCAACATCATGCCTTTCCTAAATATTCCAACAATTGGTATTAGAGGTAGTTCTCTTGATAAGGGTTTCTACCACCTCAGAGAAAAGATCCAAAATATGGAAAGGTGTAGGCTTAATAAGATTATCAAGAATCAAAAGTCAGAACTAAGAATGACCCTTAATCTAATCAATGAAATGAAAAAGAAGCTAAATAAATCACTAAATAGAAGGAAGGAACTTGCACATCAAATGAATGACACAACATATGAAGAAGAGGTCATAGAGGAATTATCTAATGGAAACATGTCTAATGTATCTTAAGCTTCAATATAAAATCTAATGGAGAATAATCAAAACATAACTAAGAAGATGAAATCATTGAAGAGATAGAAAAAAGTGCAATCTACAAGGATGTGTGAAGTCTTAGAATAAAAGACACATGTTGAGGATGATAAAAGAACGATTGAGGAAGATAAGAGATAAAACAGTGCAAGGATAAATGCAAAGGATGAAGAAATCATAAAAATGACCTAGAATCACTATGATATGGTAAATCAGCTACTTGGTGCAAACCACAAGCTTGCAAGAAGATGGAATAAATTGTTTAGTTGAGAACTGAGAATGAAAAATTGAAAAGTGAGCTAACATTAGAGAGAAAAATCAATAAAAGGTTGAAAATATCAGAGGAAAGCATAAGGAAATTGGATGAACAATTTAGATGATAAGGGATAATGAGAGACACTACTAGACTAGGCTACATCAAGCAATCTACAACTGATCTATTGAAACTCTGACTTTGATATTCAAATTGGCCCGACTGTGTAGATCACACATTATTCTCTACTCATAGAATACCATTATGTAGGCCTTTAATACTTTACCTTTTTTTAAAGCATGAATCGATAATCCTTGGTGTAATGCCCCACCAAGGGATCCAAAGAATTAATCTAAAATTTCACTAAGTTTGGTAGCATTTTTGTTTTTTTAATACATGAAAGTAAAACCATTTACAATCCCTATACATAGTAATGGAAGCATTAACAATATCCAACTGAAAGTAAACATAACATACATAACAGGTTACATTCTTCATGGATCCCTTAACATTGAATTACATCTAAACTAGCTATTAACAATACCATCAAGTACTACATCCACATAAAAATAATAATGAAAATTAAAACATTCTTAAACAATATACAAGTATCCTTTTTGTAATTACATTTTAGTTTAGCTCAACCATCCACTATACATGACATAGGGTACGAAAGGCTTGAAAGAATAAACATCCATGTAAATAAGGTACATCATCATCCAATATTAATCCATGATGCAATAACATAAATGAAATCACATATCATACATGATACATCATCATAACCATAATTAACTAAGTGCATGATTCCTCCCAATCATTAATAGCATCATTAGACCATCGTGGATCCTAGCCATCCCTCTGTGCGTAACATCCCAAGTCACTGAAGAGATCATCGATATTAACATAGTAGGAATGTCACTCCTAAATCATACTACATCATAAGCAGAAAGTAATCTAACATGCAAAGTAAAGCATAAGATAACAACATCTAATATATGAAAATCATCAATATAAGGATACATGTCCACCATCATAATCCACGATCAAAATGAAGATAGATGCCACAAAGAATACATCAGCCACGGTGTCTTGGATGGATCTCAAATGATAAGAGTGGAAAAACACTACCACCTGATTGCGTGGAACCTAAATGGTCCACTCCCACCATGCTGAGGAGATAATCTCAAATCCCAAACAGGCTATCAAATCACATAACACAATAACTCTCTAAGTCTAGGAATCCTAAAAGTATACTAACTCAAAGGTTCCAATCACAAAATGACATCTAATCCCAGAGCCACACAAAGACATGTAGGAAACCTACTATGCAAGTGGGAAAGTGTCATCGCATAGATCATGCTAGAGTTACCTTGGCAGTCTCTCAATAGACCTCGGCCCCCTACTAATCCCTGTGTGGCCACTAGTATCCTCTCATATAGACAAGGCATACTACAAAATACAAGGTCGCAACCAAGCGTTCTCTCTACTCCCATCCTAGTATGTACAAGCACTCAAGGCACGGGCGAGAACAAACAACTATCTTGTTAGGTTCATTTAATCCCCATTTAGTGTAAATATTTTCACTTATTAATAAAACTTATAATGAGTTACCCTAGTAGCCACTTAGTGCCCCGGCCCCCATTGCAAGCCACTTCCCGTCACTACAAGTAGATAACCTACCCTAAGCTCATGGAATCATAAATCACAAAATCACCCTAGTCCTATACAAGCGACTAGAAAGAAATACCAAAATATAATTCACAATAAGAACATCAAATCTCCATGAGCAACTAAAAAGCATCCATTAATAATCATGACCACAACAGTTCTCTATTGGCAACTGAAGGTATCACTGATAATCAAAAGTATCCATTGGTTCTCAATAACCAAAATATATCTCAAAATCATACTGATCGAAGACTCCAAAATGGTTGAGTCAAAACATGTCACAACATGGCATCATCAAGAAATAAATCAACACTTCAGTCCCATCATGGCGACTGGAAAGTAATCCAAGGACAACTGATCAATGACTCAAAAATGGTTAAGTCAAGTGTCTCAGATACACATAACTCAGCTTCACTCAAGAAGACTGATGAGCAATAACAATCAGTAAATACAAACATCTTATAGAGCATACCATCACATTACCATGGTTGGGTTTAGAAAGAATCGTGATCAAAGACATCATCATGACATCACAATCATAACCCCCGAGCCTCTGGTAGACATCCTATAACTGATCAACACTAGTCAACCCAAAAAAAACCCAAAATAGATAGCATAGAGAAAATACAATGCAACACATGTTTTGGCTTGCTAAACTTACATTGTTGAATTAAGTGTGAAGGTTTCAGTTTCTGTTTGCAAGTATACTTCAAGTGTATAGAATTCTTCGTTTAATCCCCAAGTCAACCCTTTCCAATGCCAATTCAATTAACATTTATTTCCAAAAGACATCTCCCATTATTCAAAATAAGACTTATCAACATTCAAGTAGACAGTTCATAGTTTCTCTAAAACTCGTGTTACTAAGAATCATATCATTTTTAACCGCATTGTATAATCTTAAATATCAATTGAATTTAATTAATTCTACGATTAAATTAACTAGTAGCTATGTCAATAACTACATGATTATCAACTGGTGATAATTTCATACATTAAGAGTCAAATATGTTTCATTCCATCAATGTTCAAATTAATACTTTAATAATAACAAGTTATAATAAATCCCCAATACCAAATATTAATAAATTCCTCCTATGTATATTGATTGATAAATTAATTAATTATTCCTCTCCAATTATTAACCAATCCAAATTGATTAATATCTTTTACAAAACTTCAATCATTAATTAATCTCCACTAGACTAACTTTAAATTGGATTAATTGATAACTATTTAAACCATTTATACTATTATTTATTAATAATTTGTTAGACCCAACAAATATTAATAAATAATAAATTCATCAAAACTATTATTAATCAATCTAGAGAAACCTTACATAAACTTCATTAGTTAACATTTACTAACTCTTAGCACAATTAAGGTACATCAATAACTTATTTAATAATTCGTAACATAATAATTCAAATCGTAGCAATGTTATAATATAACAATGACTCCTTCTCAATTAAATCTTAATCCAATATCATTTTAAGTCTCTTAGTTTACATCATTATAATAATCATCATTATAAATTATCATCTCTTAATTATTAATATATATTAAATAATATTCAATATACATTAAATAAAATTAATATTAAAAGTCAACCATTTTCAAATCCCTTAATATTCAAATTAATAATTCAATATCTCTTTTCGATTAACAATAATTGACAAATTATTATTAAATCGATATTTTATATTTAACAATTATCAACATAAACCTTTATGAAATCACAAATATTAAAATCAATTAATAAATATATATATATACATACATACATACATACATACATACATACATACATACATACATACATATATATACATACATACATACATACATATATATATGTATGTATGTATGTATGTACATACATACATACATACATACACACATACATATATATATATATATATATATATATATATATATATATATATATATGTATGTGTGTATGTATGTATGTATGTATGTACATACATACATACATATATATATATATATATATATGTATGTATGTATGTACATACATACATACATACATACACACATACATATATATATATATATATATATAACTTCATAAAATTGCAAATCGAAATACTTTTAATAATTGTATTGCATACATATCATATGTACTGCCCCCCCTACGAATTGAAATACAGCGCAGGCTTTTTATATGTCGCTGCCACTTCACGTTAAGCCGTGCGATTGGCTATGGCCACAGTCAGCCCTCCAACAGCAGTCACAGGTACAACTACGCCAAAGACCTACCACCGGCATGAATAAAAAGGGGTGGGGTGGGGAGTATCCCTGCCCTCCCATATATATATATTATCAAATATTTTTTTTAAACATTTTCTCAATGTGGATTTTATAAAATGTTTTTGTACTATACGATTCAATTTTTTTTGTAAACAATTTCTTCATTGCGCTTTTTAATATTCAACTTTTCAATAAATATACATATATACATTATATATATATATATGTATGTATGTATATATGTATATATGTATATATATGTATATATACATGTATACATGTATGTATGTATATATATGTATATATATATATACATGTATATATATATACATGTATATATATATACATGTATATATACATGTATATATATATATACATACATACATATATATACACACAGAGTTTTATTAAGCACTACAACATAAACATATATATATATGTATATATAATGTATGTATATATATATTCCATTAAATTAAACCATTAATTAAATCTTTTAATTAGGCTTAATTAATAGAAAATACACCGAAGACTCATAAAGTAAAATACAAAAAACTCATCACATACAAAATCAAACCAAAAGGGTTAATATCATGAATTACTTCATCTGATGCATTCGGAGGGTACTCAACTCATATACTTGTCCTAATTTTCAATTAAGACAAATGGCTTAAAGGGTTGGGATTTGGACTTGAGAATTTATCTCCTCTCTCTTACCATTGAGATAATGCGATAGGGCACGCTCATCCTGGCAATTCAAGAAAGTTGATACCTGGTACCTGTAACTTGCATAAAAAACCATGCATGTACATACAATATATATAAATGCTAAGCTAAATAGGCAATGGCAGGAAGTGGTGTATCGTGTAGATCCTGACTAGTAGGTGACTACGACTCCCTTCCTTAACCACATCAGAAATGCCATCCAATAAGAGAACAAACACACACACCATACACATGCAAGTATGGGGTAAGTATCCATAAGAAAACACATGTGATAATAAACCATCTAACTAATCAATAACTGAAAATAATGTAATAATCATCATGCATACATGAAATGTAGAGTCTAAGTAATCTCATCACACATCAACTGAATCCATAGCACAATATCTGATAATCTCAAAACAATGTTACTAACCATCAACATAAAACTAGCCCTAAAAGAGTTCAATAATGATAATAAAAAAAAATGCGACCTAAGGGCAAGCACTACACTTAGTAATGACCATTTGTTAAGGATTAAACATCAACTAGTTAGTTATTGTGATATTGCTATCAGGATTTAACTATGTGATTTTGAGTCAAACTCATTGACCCATGTTTCATGAGTAGTGATTCAACATTAATCCATTCTCATGAGAATAAATGGAATGTTCACTTATCACTCATTGGATCTAGGTGATCCTCACAGGGGTGAAGCACCAGGACTTCTCAGGAGGTTACCCATCCTAGTACTACTCCAACCTAAGCATGCTTAACTACCAAGTATTTTTCCTTATGAACCATTCACTAGAAAGCCCCTTAAGCTCATCAATTGCTAAGTAGGTGATAATTTCCACAGCAACTCAAATTGTGATATTGCTATTAGGATTTAACTATGTGATTTTGAGTCAAAATCATTGACCTGTGATAATAAACCATCAAACAACATTTTCTATGATGAATGCACTAATAAATGCATATGAGGTTACCAATGTAACTACAATTCTCACACTAAAAATGCAACTAAATCACATACAAATAAAGAAGGGAGAATTGATGAATTCTTACTTCCTAAGGGTTGCTAGCCTAAGAGATCAACTTGCAAGTATAGGAACCATCATTAATGACAAAAAAATAACACTGATGGCTCTAGATGGATTACTAGATTCATAGGAAATATTTGCACAATGAGTAAGTGCTAGAGATAATTTTCCTAAATTCAATAAACTTAAGGGAGATTGTCTTCAGGAAGAATCTAGAAAACTAAAGAAAGGAGAAAAATTGTAAAGGGAAGATGAAGAACTTCATGTTCTTAATACAAATTCATATAAAGGCAAGAAGAAGCATTTCAAGAAGAAAAGGGTAATCAAAAGAATGAGAAACCTAAGAAAGATCTATCCAAAGTAAAATGCTTCAGATGTGAAAAGTTTGGACACTATAGATCTTATTTCTCTAAGAATTCTAAACAACAAGTGAACTATACAACATCGCTAGGGAAGAAGATAACTATGATCCTGAGAATCACATATTATATTCTACACTATCAAATGAAGTCTCAAGTAAAGCATGGGTGATTGATAATGGACCTTCTCGACATATTATAGGATACAAAGAAGCACTAGACTCTATGTGAGAAAAAGTTAATGGTGAAGTCACAATTAGTGATAATTTAGCACATTTTGTTAAAGGAATTGGAAATTACACCTTGAAACTAAAATCAGGTAATTCTCTACTTCTCAAAGGAGTACTCTATGTGCCAGGAATAAAAAGGAATATAATCTCGGTTATGGCACTTGAAGATGATGGACATAATATTACATTCATGGATGGTAAAGTCATAACCCGGGCTAAAAACTCCTCAATTAAGAAAGAAAAATCGATTGGTTAGAGAAAAGGATATTTATATGAATTAAATTCAGAACCTAGTCAACCTATTCAAGCCTTAATCCATGAAGCTACAAACATAAATGAAATATGGCACAGAAGGTTAGCACATCTAAATTTCAAAACTTTATCCACCATGGAGAAGATGGTTACTAGTTTACCTAAACTAAATAAAGATCACTCAAGCATATGCAAAGGATGCGCTCTAGGTAAGAACACCAAAAGTCCATTTCATAATAGCAATAGAAAAACTAACAAAGTTTTGGAATTAATCCACTCATATTTATGTGGACCTATATATCTTCCTTATTTTTGAGGATTTTGGTACTATATTCTGTTCATAGATGACTTCTCTTAGAAAACTTGGATTTACTTCTTAAAATGCAAAGAATCAGAAGAAATCCTAAAGAGATTTAAAGAATTTAAAACTTTAACTGAAAACTTATCAGGACATAAAATTAAAACTCTTAGAACTAATAATGGAGGGGAATACACCTTAGATTTCTTTAAAAGGTTTTGTAAATAAACAAGAATTAAGAGGGAGTATATCATTCATTATAGCTCACAACAAAATGGGGTAGCAGAAAGGAAGAATAGAACAATTATAGAAGCTACTAGAGCTATAATATTTGATCAAGATCTAGAATATTATCTTTGGGCAGAAGCCTCTTGTATTGCTATCTATATTCAAAACAGAAGCCCTCACTCCTACCTTTGAGATAAAACTTCTGAAGAATTCTTTACTAAGGTTAAATCCAATATAAGTCATCTTAGGATTTTTGGGGTTCCTTGTATATATCCACGTTCCAAAAGAAAATAGAACTAAGTTAGAACCCTCTAGGAGGAAAGGTATTTTTGTAGGGTATAGTGAAACATCTAAAGCATATAAGATTTTCATACCTGAACCAAAAAATATTTAACTTAGTAGGGATATAATTTTTGAAGAAGATTTAGCATTCAAAAGAGCCCTAAGTTTTGAAAGAAATACTGAAACTGAGTCTCAAAGGGAGAACATTGAAGAAATTGACGATGAAATTCAAAATATTAATCTTGAAGAAACTCAAAATTCTAAGGAAATGCCACTTTGGGCCATTAAGACAGTAGAGGAAGCACAAGACTTTGTTGCACCATTCAAACAATTGGAGAAAGCAAAAGACCCAAAATATTTTCTAGTTATACAAAAGCCATGAATGATTTGTCTAAATTAGAACCAACCAATGTTTCAAATGCTATTAAACATACAACTTGGAAAGATACTATGATAAAAGAATACCAATCTATTATGAAAATTGATGTTTGGGAAATTGTTCCAAGACCTGAAAGAAAGTTTGTTATTTCTTCCAAGTGGATATTTAAAATAAAGCATGTTGTTGACAGTAGCATTGAAAAATATAAAGCTATATTTGTAGTCAGGGGATTTTCTCAAAAAGAGGGGATTGATTATGAAGAAAAATTTTCTCTTATTGCTAGATACACCTCTGTAAGAGTAGTCCTAGCCATTGTAGCATTGAAGGGATGGAAAGTACATCAAATAGATGTAAAAACAACATTCCTGAATGAAAAGATTACAAAAGAAGTATATTTGGAGCAACCTAAAGAATTTGAAACTTATGATCCTAACATTTTTGTTTGCAGGCTTAAGAAATCTCTTTATGGGCTTAAACAAGCTCCAAGGGCTTGGTATGAAAGAATTGATAAGTATGTCACCGACTTAGGATTCTTCAAAAATGAAGTTGATCCAAATCTATATTATAAAAGGGATAAAGATGATATGGTAATTTTGATAATATATGTTGATGATTTACTAATAATAGGTGATGATCATCTCATAGATCAATGCAAGAAAGATCTAATTAGAGAATTCATAATGAAAGACTTGGGAATCCTTCATTACTTCCTAGGACAGGAAGTATGGCAGAATTTAGACAACATTATACTTAATCAAGGGAAGTATACATTAGATATTTTGAAGAGATTTGGAATGTTGAACTACAAGTTTGTGTCTTTTCCAATGGAGACTAATCTACATAAACTTAAAGAAGTAGCAATAGAATCACCTCCATAGATTCTACTCTCTACATATAGATAATTGGGTCCCTCATGTACTTGGTAGATACAAGAATTGATATTTTTTATATTTTTAATGCCTTAAGTTAGTTTATGTGTGAGCCAAAAGAGATTCACCTAGTTGCAGTCAAACACATTATGAGATACTTACAAGGTACTCTTAATTATGGGCTCAAATATGACAAAGTTGACATAGATTTACATGGATTCACTGAATTGTATTGGGGTGGAAGTATTAAAGATAGAATAAGTACTTTAGGATGTTGTTTTACTTTAGGATCAGCAATGATATCTTAGATATGCAAAAAATAGTCTTCAATAGCACAAAGTTCCACAGAAGTTGAATACATTGCAGTGGAAATGGCCTCTTAGGAAGAAGTTTGGCTTAGAAAGTTACTTGTGGAATTATTTGGTCAAGCCATGAATCCTACAATTATTTATTATGATAATCAGAGTTCAATCAAGCTTTCAATGAATCTAGTTTTTCATGACAAGTCTAAGCATATCAAAATTCCTTACCATTATGTAAGACATATGCTAGATAGGAATACTATAAAATTAGAATACATTTCCACTACAAATCAGATAGTAGATATTCTCACCAAACCTCTCTCTAGAGTGAAGATGGGTCACTTCAGGAAAAGACTTGGTATGGTGGAATTGTAATTCATTTATATTCTTTAAATTATTAATAAAATAATTTTATTGTCAGGCTATTGACTGTTATGGGCTCCACCATTTGTATTCATTATTTTAGAGGTGACAATCTCTAAGATAATGAACATTTGTATGAAAGACATTATGAGAGATGACAATCTCTTAGATAATATACTAATCAGTAGAGATCTACTATCAAATCTAGATGAGTTTAAGATCACGTTATGATATAGACATTGTTATGCCTATAAATCACAATTTAGATAAAGGAAGAATTTTATTATTCTCCAGAGTATATCCTATGTTATGGTAGATCTTAACTCAGGATCATGTTTTGATATACGAATTCCAGTACCTATGAGTCACAACTTAGATAAAATGAAGAATTTAATTATTCTTCAGATTTTATCCTTTGTGTTGCATTTCATGCAATGTTTTTACCACTAGTATAAGTTATAAGTCATATCACAAGATGGTAATATGACATAATATCATGTGTTCCATGATATCACATACTCAGAAGATTTGGATAGATGTAGAGTATTAGTCTATGCTTATTCATCTTAACTGATGATGCTAGATATGTTATCTCTTAGTATGATTATCAAGTTAAATGGGAGTGTTAAAAATCTAACTTTGATATTCAAACTGGTATGATTGTATAGATTGCACATTCTTCTCTTCTCATAGAATACCATTCTGTAGACCTTTAATAGTTTACCTTTGTTTAAAGCATGAATCGACGATCCTTGGTAATGACCATTTGTTAAGGATTAAACATCAACTAGTTAGTTGTGTTTGTTAATGTTCTCCTTCTAGGCATTGATTTCTGGAAGGTATTATGGGCCCACCTAGATAGGGTCATGTCCCTTTTAGGGACATTCCCTTTGGTTATGGTATATGAGGTAGATGTAGCTGTAGTTTTAGGACAAAAAATTGAACACCAAGTCTAGTCCTAAAACAACTTTGCCACAAATATATATTTATTGTGATATATATATTTTAGAAAAGAAGAATCAACATTGTAATCCAATTTCAAGATCAAACTTAAAGAAGATTAGAAAAACAAGCATATAGAAAAAGGTATTATCTCAGATTTGAAACTATAAATTTGTAGAAAATTTACACGATCAAGTAAGGAGAGTCATCTAAGAAAGCTAAACAAAGGATTGTTTATAAAAATACCAAACCAGAGAACCCTATAGGTTATCATTGTGGTAAACTTTCACACAAAACCAATATTTGTAGGAGAAAATTTGGTAAGACTAATGTTACTCCTAAATTTGAGGGTTATTGTTACAACTACATTATGTATGGTCATCAAGCATATGAGTGTAGGTCTACTTTTAATCAGTCCCCTAAGTAATATGAGTTTAATGGATATTTCTATACTTGTAATAATTTTGGATGCAAGCCACAACATTATAGATCACAAAAGAAGTCCAACTGGAGACCGAGCAAGCAAGGTAATACTATTAATTAGGAATACAACAGAAGGATTACCTACACTGCATAGGGAAGACATGGTCACATTGTAGCCAACTATGAGAGATTATATTTTTGAGGAAGACTAGGTAATTAGAGAAAAGTTGGAATGGCATGTTATCATTGTCAAGGTTAGTCATATAAGCATAAACTATAGGTACCAAGCATCACCACCTAAGGAATAAGATACCAAAAGAAAGAGAAAAGTTAGTAGTGATGAAATTCATGATCATATGAGTAAACTTGGAGAAAGATGATAGAGTAGACAAGGACATCAAATGCTATAGTAATTGACATCTCATCTAATAGGTTAGGTGAATCCACTACCTCCAACTGAATCATGCAAGAAGGCATGGAACTACATTTGAATTGTCATATTTTATATCAGTTGCTAGTAAATGATGAATTGGAGTCCATATCCACATATACTAAGATGCAAAAGGATAAATCATGTAATGTTGAAAGTTAGTGCAGTCTATAAGTTACACCAAGAAGATCAGTTAAAGGAAACAAAGATTTCAATGAGCATGTGGAATTGTTGGCAATATCCTAATGTCAATTGAGTTGGTGATAGAAGTCATGATTGACCAAGTGTTCTATAATAACAATGCAAAAATTGAGAAAATTAGTGCATAAACTGAGGTCATGATTCAAAGTATTCATTATGCCCTAACTAATATCAAAAGTAATTTTTTTATAATTTGGGTTTGAAATCTTCATTTTTTAACCCTATGTTGAGTTGTCATTTTGCAAGATGCTTAATGACATGAATCCTTTCAAACTCCTCTATTGAAAATTTAATCTGGGATCAACTCCAAGGTTTTGGGCAATCTTGCGACCTACTGGAATCTACTCAGTTCAAGATAAATGTGAGTGTTCATGAGTAGGCTTTTGTTGGTTCTGACCGATTTTGAATAAAATGTTGAATCTGATTGTTGTCTCAAAAGAATAACCACACAAAAAGAAATATATTTTTTGTATTTTTCTATTTTTTAATGAATGTAGTTTTAACTATGCAACTATATGAATTCTTAAATTAACCAAGTGTTTGTAAAAGCAAATAATGAAGATAGGGTAACAAGAAGTTTAAACAAATGACTTGGAAAGTAAATCCCTAACGGACATAAGCAATGGAAACAACACATCTACAACTTAAGCCTTTGAAAAGATTAGTAACCAATGAAAATAGGAGCAATGATTTCTTAATTCCACTAATGCAATCATCAATGGGAATTCAATGACCGTAAGATGTTTCGCTTTTCATCGGACCGCAAGGCCACAAAAGTGTGCTCATGTGAGACAAAAAGCTATGCAAGAACAATAGGGTGATCTCTTCTCCAACTAAGTATGTTAATGGAATTTGTAAACACATAGCAAACACCAGAATTGAAAGGTCGCTAAATCAAAATAATGCAATAAAACTATTGGCTTCATTACATTCCATGAACATACATTCACCAAAATATAACACACTCAAGCAAGAATAACTACATTCTGAATGTGCCAATAGTGGCATGTTGTGATTGTTAAGCTTTTGCATTGTTATCCTTGCCATCAAGGTTCAAATCTCATGGGGATGAGGTCCCCCATTTGTGGCCTCACTAGTTCATAGCTCTAGGTCAAAGCGTTTACCCCTCTTTAAAAAAACACTACATTCTGAATGAGAGCACCAAACACATATATTATTGCATCAAAATAATGACCTAGAATAAATATTACATTCCTAAATTTATAAGAAACCATCTCCTTAATTTGTGTTGAGAGTGAGAGATCTCTTTATGGAAACATATGTTTCTAAACTAATAAAACAGATCTATTTATATACAAACTAACTCTCTAACTGGTGCTAAGTAGCACTCCATCCTTATTTATATCATTTAATGGATGCATGGGCCTTTACATGTCTTAAAACAAAGAAAGAATGAGAAAATAAGAAGAAGAAAACCATCAGATCATGTAGGAGTCTCTGGAGTGCCAAAAATAGAAGCTCAACCTTCATTGGATGTTTGTTGAAGTTAAACTATCATTAGAATGCATTTCTGGTGCATGAAAAGCTCTAAATTTGAAACTAATAGTTAACTATCAGTGCAGCTTTGATTTCTTCAAAAAAGTTCTGGTGCACCTTGGGAGATGCACACCTCAGAAGAAGCCCACCTTCAAAGATAGGTCCAAAAAATGCAAAATTTTACCAAGTGTCAAAACTGAAATTCTAGCTTCTGGGCATTGTTCCCCTTCATACCAAAGCTATTTATGGGTATTTGGTCTTGAATTTTTTTACAATATCCATCACTTGGGTTGCATCTAGAAAATAAAAACCATCATATTTATCCTTTACTTTTTTCCTATATTTTCCCACCTCTATGCGAGTCTCTACAAAAGCTCCCAATTTCACATCCAAATCTAGCAATGCCTCTTCAGTCTTAAATGCTTGTCTAATATCCTCATCAATGGAAGCTTCTTCAAAACTCTTCCAAAATTGTTCAATAACTACTTGTACAATCATTAGTTTATCCCTTGAATCATCTTCAAAAATGTCTAAGCAAGCATCACTGCAATGTCTCTTTGCCTCCAAAATTTTCTCTTGGGTTTGATCCTTGAGCTTATGAATATCTATGTCTAATGTTTCCATTACTTTATTACCATTTTTAATCTTCTCTATCTAGTTATCTATTTTATCTAACTCTTTTGTAGTATATATATCCATCAACATTCGATATCTCTAACCCTTTATTGATTGCAATGCTTGCAGGTCTTTAGCCCATGTATGTACTTCATCTATTAACCCAAAATCCTAGTTCAATATAGCAACCAATTTATGTGCATTATTCTACATGTGGTGTAGAAATTTAAGATTTCCTTGTATGACCTTTACACGTTTCTCTTCAAAACTTTCTCACCATTACTGACAAGCCTTCAAAAATGGATCTAATTGTGCAATCTCCTTATCCCTCCTATCAAGTGTTGCATTTAGAGTCTCCTTAGGATTTTCAAGATCTAATGGACCAACTACTTCATTCAAATAACCTCTTAAGATTTCATTCTACTTCTGGAGGTTTAACAATTCAATCTTGTCCTGTTCTAAGTACCTAAACATGTCTTTGATTCTCGTAGTAACCATCAATTTGGTAGCATCCACAGTGGATTTTCCAAGCCATACCTCCTAGATTTGATAATCTTTTGGAGTCAAATCCTCAATATCTATATGTGGAGGAGGGATAGCAACATGGAAAAATAAGTCCTAATTTTGACCACTAGTGATAAAGGCCAATGTTTGTCCATCACCTACAAGTGGCTCAAGTTTCTTGAGAGCTTCAATTAATTCTCTCAATCCCTCTTCCTCATTACCATACAAAAACCTTTTGTGTCTAACCGTCACCTCTTTTCTCACCCATCTTGGAGCATCTTCCATTGGAGATTTATCCTTAGATGAAGGTGGAGCTTGTACTGCTATGATTTTTCCCTTATCACTCCTCTCTAGAGTCTTCTCCTTTTGTGAGAGATTCACCTCAAGCATCTTTGTTTATGTTGAGTTCATAGTCCTCACCTCTATATCTTGGGAAGTTTGATGAGGTTCCTTATCTATTTGTCCCTCCTCTAATACTTCATCAGCAGGTATTTGTTGTGGCTCTTCCTTCTGTTCAGGTTGCACTTGTTCTTCATTACCTAGAGGGAGGGGAGTAACTGAGCCTTTATCCAAGAAAGATAAATCTTGACTTGGTGATGGTGGAGCAATTGCAGGTCCTTGTGGCTGGGGTAGCAATTGAGTCCAATCCTCATGTTGAGGTTGATTTTTTGGTGTATCCCTTATCTTGTCAACTACCAGCTCAGTACGCATAGGCATGAAATCAAAATTTGGCATTTGAAAGAGATCAACCTCTTGATCCTCTTGCTCATCAATGCATTGTTGTAATTCATCCTCTAAATCTATAGCCTAAATAGGATGTGTAGGAATGGATGTTGGTGTTATAGTGGAGCTTCTTCTTCATTCTACTTTTGTAGCCCTAGCAAGATGAGTCCTTTGCCTCAAGGGAAGGTTATTTTCTTCATCTTCATCATCCTCTTCTGGAATAACTTCTGGGACTAATGGAAAAGGAATAACCTTTTTATTACTTTTTGTCTCCTTATTCTTCTAATCGAAGTTTTCATATTTCTTCTCTTGGGAACCGATGGGGATGCTTCTTCCTCTTCTGTAGGTGGGGTCTTTCCCCTATTTTGGTGGTGGCACTAGCGGATTATCCTGAGTCTAGATTACTTCTACATTTCCTTCCCCTTGTACATTCTCTACTCCTTGTACATTCTCTACCCCTTGGTGTTTTGTGCTTGAGTTGCCTCTTCTTCAAGTTCAACTTGTTAAGGGGAAGTTCTTTTCTTTTTGTCATTACCCTTTTGTGCCTTGAAATGCCCAACTTCTATGTCAAGCTAATGCATTGTTTATCATCTTACTAGAGATTGAGTTGTGAATGTTGGAACTATCACCTTCACTCCTCTACCTTTCACTGGGCAGGTTGTAGCTTGAAAAACTACAGTTTGTGGAATTGGATCCAGCTTGAATGATCTCTTGATCCAATCCTTGGTTAATTGGATGACATGCCTTGCCCTATGATTGATATCTAAGTTTTCTTCTCTATCAATTTTTGCATTCATGATAGGTCAATCAAATATCTTATCTCTATTATATAAGGGATCTAAGACCTCTTCATTGTCTTGCTACAGAATCTTTAAGGAGACCTTTATTTTCAAGGCACTTCCTGCCAAATAGAGAGTCATCCTACAATAATCCCTTATCTAGATTTTGTAGTCATCCATCACATTCATCCAATGATCCTCTATGGCATCTTTATGTTGGAATTTTTTTCCTACCAAGTACTGAATTATGCCAATGTTATCAAAATAGGGGCAACGAGAGTTATATTCCTCCAAGGGATATTGATCCCACTTAGACTCAAAAGTCACAATACCTTGCTTCCGACCAACACTAATGGACCTATAGTGATGGGCCATACCCAAGTCTTATTATGTTGCTTTCTTACCCTCTCATATGCAAACATGATTTGTCGTGCAATCTCCAGCAATATGAGTCTATCACATGGATACCTAGGGAGCTTCTTTGGATTAACAGTCGTACCCACTACCCTTGAATAAGTGAATATTTTAAGTTGGATGTAATAGGCATTGATTTATGTAATCTTTGTCATTGCCTCATCTAACATCCTTTTTGCATAATCTCCCTAAATGAACTGGATGATTGCAAAAATGAAGGCATCATTCACTATTTTGTATTCCTTGATGTGCTTTGAAAGCTTTTTCCTTACCAACTGGAGGCCATGTATTTGCATCTTAGATGTTGTCCCTTTTGAAGAATCCTAGATAATATGTTTCTCTTGCAGCTAATAGGTACACCAAATAGGATGTCATATAGAAATTTTGGTTGTTCTTGACCGTCACCAGTTGCTCATCTAAATTCTCATTGAGAATTGAAGCCCAAT
The DNA here is from genome assembly GCA_028749045.1 of Cupressus sempervirens. NCBI lineage: Eukaryota > Viridiplantae > Streptophyta > Pinopsida > Cupressales > Cupressaceae > Cupressus > Cupressus sempervirens. Next base: position 463,446,660 of record CM053790.1, read on the forward strand.
CAATTGGCATCTTTGTTGTTCTAATGGTCTCAATAAAGTGTACCATCTGTATATTCAGATGTCCAACTACTAGTAACCCCATGACTCTACTCAAAAACACTATAGAATATCTAATATCATCTTTCATATAGCCCCTTTTAATATCTACTTTTCCTAATTTTCATCCAAGAGGAGTCTTATCAATGAGATACAAGGATTGAATAATTTTTTATGCTTCCTCTACATGCTCTCTATACCACCTTTCTACTTGATGATATGTTAACCTGATGTACTAATCTTCTCTTGGAAGATGGAAAACCTTGCCTGTATTCTTCGATCTCAGATCTAGGATGATCTCTCCTATTATACTTTTCAGAACCCTATCCTCTGAAACATAGTTCTCTACTAATGCCATAATCAACTCTAAAGACTATACTGAAACTGGGTGTAACATTACATTTACTAGCCTTGATCTAATAAGTGTAGATGCCATTGGAGACCTCTTAATTGGTTTGTTTCATAAAACTAGGAATGCATTCCAATCTATATGGTTGAGCTTAGTATTTTGGATCTCTGAATATGCATCCTAGAAATGTGACTTTGATGGAATGCCTTGAAATGTGAAAACCACTAGTTTTAGAGCCATCTTTGTAGCAAGGGAGGATGAGGAGGAATCCATTAAATCTTCCAAAAATAAACATCCATTAGTCTATAAGATTGAAAAAATTAATTAAAACAAACCCTAATTACAAAAAAAAACACAACCCAAAAGCCCTAAAACCTAAAAATTCCTAAAAACACCTTAAAAATCCCTAAAACACCTCTAGAAGAAAAAAAAATGGCACACCTTGTGCACCATTGAGGTGAACTAGGCGCACCTTCCCTTATTAAAACCCTCGACACTAAGGGTGCACACCTAGCACACCAAGTGGGGTGTGCACATACTATTTGCCAAAGTATGTTTAGAGTGAAAGGAATGGTTGTGCATATAGTGCACCTTATGGGGTGCACTATGTGCACACCCTTTATCATATGTGAAAGAAGGACATTGTCTTTGAAAGGTGTGCACATGTGCACCTTGGATAGGTGCACTCATGCCCACCTTTTACCTAGGTGAAAGCTAACTTAGTTTAGGTTTTAACATTTTTTTTGTATTAATGTTTTGTACAAAAGGTGCACATGGTGCGCACCTTCTTGTTTGTTAATTATCATTTTTTGCTTGTGTGTTCAAGTGATGGAGAGGGATTGAGCACACCTCACTAGGTGCAGAGGTGCGCTCACCAAAGACTAAAGAGGAAGAATGAAATAACAAAGGGGGCATGGTCTCAAGCTTTATAGGACCGAGATTGAGCACACCTCTTGGAGGTGCACAGGTGTGCACTTCCAAGAGGAATGTACTTTTCCTGCATGTGGGTGCTCTAGGTGCACTAGTGTGCCCCTAATAGTTACAAAGTTTGATTTTTTCCCCCTCAAAAACATGGTTTTGGGCAATTGGTTTTTCCAACAAAGAGCCAGACTAATCCAAAAAACTATGAAAAACCCTAAAAAGGACCCAGACCTCAAACTAGGGATCTAGAAAGCTAAAAAATATACTAGGGGTTCCCCATTTCTAGGTGAAATGGGGTGTGTGTTATGAAACCACAACACCCTACATTTTTGAGTTTTCAAGAGAGAATTTATGTAAATTTGAGCTACCTATATGCATTATTGAAATTGGAGCTTGAGAAAGTTAATTTGATTGAGGTTTTCAATGTTTGAGCAAATTTAGTGTGAAGGGGAGAAAACCAAACAAGTTTCAAAGCCAACTAAAACCCTAATTTATCATAATGGTATCAAGTTTTTCATTTGTGAAGGCAAGAAAGGTTAGTAAGATCAAATTAATTTGTAACAAGGATTATGTAGAACTGAACTACATATTGCATCCCAAAATCACTATTCAAATTGATGAATCTAGAGCATTGACCTCAATACCCCCAAGGGTTATGTGGTAAGTGACATATGAGCATTTTCCCATTGAAAAATTAGAGAGGTAGATGACTATAAATTTCAACAAACATATAATGAGCTATATGTTGATGAGAAACTGAAAGAATAACACAAGCATTTGGAAACCAAGGGTTTAACACACACTCTTTATATCCTAAAGATGTTTTAAAATGAATGGATCGGATCATGTTGAGCCATGTATATGACATGACAATGTGGTTAGACAAGCCTATAAAAATCACTAGGGATTTTATTCATATGGTGACAAGGTATCCCATCACATGGAAGGCTAAAGAAATTAGGGCATCATCAAGGAAGGAAATTGAAGATAATACCAATGCAAAATGGGACAAAAGAGGATTAAAAGTATTGGAAATTTGACTAGGAGGATATGTAAGGATGTTATAGAGTTGTTATTTAGTAAACAATCAAAGTATTTTCTTTAGCATAGTTTATTGAAAGTACTTGAAGCTATGTGCGATTAAGGGAATGAAGTATATGATGTAATGTGAACATGAGTAAAAGAACTCAAGAATATTTTTTGTACAAATATAGTTATGGGAAATTTTCCAAGTATAGGTCATAACAGGCTGAACAAAGAAAATCACAGAGTAAAGTCATTTTAGTTAAGGGATTGTTTTGGTTTACCAAAACAATAACTTAAAAAGGTTGGGACAACATCCTCTATGTTAACCCTCACTTAGCAAAATGTAATTTCATGTTCTAGGAAATGTGCAAACTATTGAAGGTCGACTAGTTAAGAAGTTTGGTATAAAAGAAGACACTTTATTTGTAATAAGAGTGACAATATAATGTAATGTTATAATGTTTAAATGCACACTTTTTATGATCAATATTAATGCAAATTTGATGATAGTGTGGTATAGTACGGATGTATGATCAATTTTATGAAGAGAGCTACAAAGGACAAATCAGATATTAGATATCAATACTATCAAAAAGATTTTTGTATCTATACCTTTTCTATATAGATTGTACTATTGTATACCCATGTTTAGGTAGTAGGCTTAGCTTGCTACTTTTTCATTGTAATAACATCTCCTAAAAGGGTTGAGGCTTCTAACAAGGCCTTGTCCTCTAACAAGGATAGATAAACTATACAAATGTAATAGACTCGTAAAAAAGTCAATATCTTTCACAAGATACTTTTGATAACCAAATAATGGTGTTATGAGTTACATTGTGTTATGGTTATGTTTAATTTTTTGTTTGATCATATATGCAAGTTAAAATATTGTTAATGTTATCCATAGTTGGATAAAAAATTGTGGAATACAAACCCACCCCTTGTCCCCCCTCTTAGTATTCGATATATCTAATAATTGGTATCATAGCCCAATTACTCAAAGGAGGCCAAACAACTTGAGTAAGATATCTATGGATATGGATCAGTTACAAGAAAAACCTAGAGGAAGATCTTGAAGAAATTGATGTAGTGACAGAGTAAAGAAATGAAATGAAGATCAAACTTAGAGATGCATGAGACTTAATTCAAAAGTTGAAGGAGAAGATTGAATCAACTAAATCCAAGAAGAAAAAGTCACATGATTAGATCAAGGATAGTAATGAAGCTTCTAAGATTAAGAAGGAGAATAATATTCTAAAGCATGAACTTGAGATCACCAATCTTAAGATGAGTATGATAGAAGATGAAAAGAAAAGTCAACTAGATTTGAGATCTGATAACATAGATCTAAAATCTCAACTTAACAAGGTGACATCTAAGCTTGAGACTACAAAGTTACAATATAAAGAACTTAAGAAATACAAAACTATTGTTAAAGGAATGTTAACATTAAGGTCAATTTGTCTATTAGTCACTCAACACTTAGTCAAATTGGTTACATTGCTACCAAGCTCTATAGTTGTTACCAAGATTATCATTTAGTTTGCAATGTTAAACAAGTGATTCAATTGTTCTTGAGCTAAGTAGTTAGTTTGCAATACCTACTAATCTACACAGTGTTTAACGAGCTTTAGAGACAAATTTTAGTACAAATTGAGCATAGAAAAGGTTACCAAACTAGTCAATGGAATTAAAGAAGATCGTAGTGTTAATTAAGCTCTACAGTGTTAACGAAGTCCAGTAGTATCTAAAGACCTCTTAGATTTAATGAAGTAGATCTAGTGTTGACCAAGCCAAATAGTGTCAACTGAGTGATCCAATTGCTACTGAGTTTCTCAGAGTTCATTGAGTCACACAATGTTGACCGAGTTCATGCTACTTGGAAGTGATTGTTGCAAGATTGTTGAAAGCATGAATGCTGATGATATTCCTATAAGGGAGTATTGTAGATATGTTACTATGATGATACGTTACATTCATGACTAAGTTTATCATTGATGTCAACATAGCAGTTTTCTATAGTATCTGACAAAGAATAGCGAAAAGATCAAGTTGGTAAACATGACTAGTTGACTATTCTAACTATCTGATGTTATGGGAGATACTTATAATTATCTAGTATATGCAGTTAACATCAAACGAAGAAATGATTAGTCTAGAAGAAGCTATGTAAGTTTTGGTGATGTATGTTCTAAGATAAAGTTTATAGAGGCGTGTTCTGGTAAACTTCTTATATCTCTTAACATAATTGTTATTCTCGCAATCGAGGTTAAGGATATGAAATACACATGTTGATGATGATGTGGCTAAGATTTCTCATCATAATATTGTGTGTACGAAAATATATTCAAGTTGCGAGGTGGAAGACTAATGTTATAGCTAAGTGTAACACGTTCTTAATGTGGTCCTATAATGATTAATTGAGAAGGTCTAACAACCAACTTAGGAAATTATTCTATGGACTCTGTATAAAGGAAGCACATTTTCCTTTATCATATGACATGGTTGATGATTGATGATAAGCAACAGTAAGAGTGGAATGCAAAGTTGAGCAAAATAGTGAAGAAGTGAAGGAAACTTCATTGTCGAGGTTTTGCTGAGTGATCTAAGGTTTGATATTTGGATCTAAGGTTCATGACCTAGTCTACAAGGTCTAACAGTAATTGGTTCATTTCATAGAGAAAAAGGAAAGAAGAATATAATAGTAAACTGCATATTTGGGCAATGAACTCTTCTTGTAGTTGAAATTGCATGTTTGGGTAGTGGGCTCTTCTTGCATACATTGTACCACAACTCCTAATAGGGTTGAAATCTCCTAACAGGGATTCAAAGTCTCCTAAGATGGACTCTATGTACTAAATGTTGTAATAGACTCATAATAGGATCCATCCTCTAACAAGGAATATTTATATTAGTACATCATCTTGTAGGCATCATTCCCACTAGGGTTTCCCCTCTAATCAAGGGTTTCCCTAGTCGACATATTTGGTGTAATTGTCTATGTGCTTCTTATTATGGTTGTTGTTTATGATTCACCCCCCACCCTAGTTATCTTGGTGGAATATTGTCTCTAACAAATGTTATTAGAGCATTAGGTCCTTGAAGATAAAGTTTAACAACTTTGGGAGATCCAGGGAAAGCATGTTCAAGAAAGATAGTATGAAGTTCGATGGAACAAATTATGACAGTTGGAAGGAAAAGATGAAAACACATCTATTGTGTATGGGTCTAAGATATTGGATCTTGACAAAATTAGTGAAGACAATCATTGTTGAAAAGGATTTGGAAAATTGTACCAAGGATGAAAGAGATCTTTTTATATGTGACATGAGAGCTAAAGAAGCAATATTGACTGCACTTCCTGAAATTGTATACAATTAGAAAAAATCACTTGCTACTTCACATTTGGTTTGGAAAGCTTTAGAAAATAGTTTTGAAGGTGATGCACATTCTAAGAATTTGAGGCTACAAAGTTGGATTTGTGCATTTTAGGATGCTAAAATGATGGATGTTGAATCTATTTGAACATATATAGGTAGTATATCACAGATTAATATAAGTATTAAATCTCAAGGAGGAACTAAAGAAGATGATGAGGTTATATGGAAGATATTGAAGACTCAAAAATCCACCATTTAAGTTAGCAGTTCAGATGATACAGTTGTTGATATCTTGTACCAAAGATTTCACAAAGGAGTCATTGCTTGGAAGACTTGAAGCAATTGAGAATGAGCTTAGACAGTCCAGAGAATTAACCAAAATAGAGATAGCTTTTAGTGCCTTGAAAATTTGACCTAATTTATCAAGGAGCACAAGTGCTAGAGGAGATTTTGCTAGCACCGACAGATCTAAGGAGGATAGAAAGATTGAAGAAGGAGTAGCCCTTCTGGTGAAAAGAGAAAAAGGAGGTAAGAAAATCTTTAAATGTTGGACTTGTGATGAATATGGTCATTATGCATTAAGTTTCCTTGAAGAGAGAAATAGTATAAGGGAAATTACAAACGTAGAAGAGATAGTGAGTGTTTTTACGCAAATGAAGATAATGATTATGATGAACAAGTATTAAGTGCTAGTGGTGATGAAATTGGATTTGTGGCAATTAAAGAAGAAAGTCTAGAGAAAGTAGCATTGGTGCCATAGGTTGAAAAGAAATCTATTTGGATAATTGGTAGTGGTTGTTCACATCATATGACTGGTGATTTGGACAATTTTTTTGACTTCAAAATTCAAGATGGAGACATTGTCAAAGTTGGAAACAATGCAACATGCCAAATTAAAGGTATTGGATCTATAATTCTTGATGGTAAAACTAACACTGAGGATTTATATTTTGTTGATGGTTTAAAGCACAATCTTTTGAGTGTTGGACAACTAGTGGACAAAGGTTATCAGTTGTAGTTCATAGAGAAGACATGCATGATCAGATATAAAGATAGAAAGGTAATTGGAATAGGAACCAAATCTATAGGTAATGTATTTCAGTTGAATCCTACTAAAATGATATATTTGGTTACAAAGGTAGATGACAGTTCATTATAGCATAAGAGATTTTGTCATATAAAATTTTACAGTATTGTGAAAACCAATAGTATGTTTGCAGTTAGAGATTTGCCTAAGATTGTAAAGCCTACTAACACAATTTGCAAGGAATGTGTATTGGCAAAGCACAATAGAACTTATTTTCCCTGCAAGAATTTGACTACTATAGAAAAAATTGAGATTTTACACACATATCTCAGTGGTCCTACAAAGACTAAAGGATTCTATGGTGAAAGGTATTTTATGATTCTAGTTAATGACTTTTTCTAGAATGACGTGGATTGCATTTCTTAAAGAGAAATTTGAGACATTTGATAAGTTTAAGATATTCAAGAATAGAATTGAGAATGAATCTGGTATGAAGATTAAATCTTTAAGATCTGACACAGGAGGAGAATTTATTTCAAATGATTTTAACATATTTTGTGAAGAAAATAGAATCAAAAGATAGTTATCAGCTCTAAGAACCCCTGAACATAATGGCATTGCAAAAAGAAGGAATAGGTCAGTTACAGAAACTGCAAGAGCTATGTTAGTAGAGAATGAGGTATCTAAGACATTTTGGAAAGAAGCTATGAATACAACAATCTACACTATGAATAGAGTGCAAGTCAGGAAAGACACAAACAAGACCCCTTATAAATTGTTGTTTTGTCACTCACCTACAGTTAAGTCTTTCAAAAATTTTGGGAGTGAGTGTTATATCAAAAGAGATGATGATATTGGTAAGTTTGATGCTAGAAGTGATGAAGGTATGTTTCTTGGTTATTCATTGATGTCATGCCCAAAACTTGAAGGCAAAAACACACACACAATTTTTTTTGAATTAATAATTAAACATGCCCTAGGTTTGAAATGATTGATAATAGTTTTAGTACAGGTTCTTTACTTTACGTCTTAAGGTTATAAACATGAGGGCAATTATATTGTTAAGATTTTGAAACTTTGTTACTAGAGTGATATCAATCTTAAGTTATGCCATTTAAGAATTAAACATATCAAAAGATATTAAAAAAGTAAGTTACACTTAACTTTGACTAAAAGATAAAGGAAACAATCCAACATTTTCTATTGGTTTTAACATTTACATTAATTTGCAATGATATGCAATCAAATTTACTTACATAACAATGTACATGAATTCGGATCTAAAATTTCTTGCAATAACAAATCAAACAAAAACTACCTTAAATTTTATTTAAATAGCCAATTAATCGATAATTTAATCTACTTAATGGTCAAACAATTGGAGTACATTTAAATTAAAACTAGCTAATTAGTATTTAAACATAGCTAAGTAACAAAAGAAATATTAACAATTACAAAAAACGTCCTTAAACAAACATAAGATAACCTTAATTTTATTAATTCAACTAATTATACTTTAACAATTTAAAATTTCATTTTAAACTAACTAGATATATATATATATATATATAAATTAATAATGTTAATAATGAAACTAAGATCAAATAATTAAATAACTAACTAATCTAAGACTAAACTTAAAGTTTAAAACTAACCTAACACTATCTCCTAATCTAACTACAACTAAACTAAACTCTTAACACTCTAACATATTTAATAACATTTAAATAAAACACAACTTAACATAATTAATAAACTAACTAAACATACTAATTACACACTAAAAGAAAACTTAAATGTGAAATTACCCACAACTAGCCCCCTATTCTAAGCCTTTCCCCCCTACCCCTACCCTAAGCTGACACTTGGTCCTTAGGCAAGGACTGGCGCGCTGCCCAAGCACTGACTGGGCGCTCCATGGGCCAGCGCGCCTGCAAAAAGGGTACAGGCGAATCCCTTAGGGCAGCGACCGAGGGAGAACGCACAGCCCAAAAAGAAATAAATTTGCAACAAGATTTGGACGTTGCCATCCCATCCAAACATGAGGCTAGCGGTAGGTAAAAAAAGAAACAAGAGGGATGGGACATGGGGCAAGGTGAAGTCACCCCCCCCCCCCCATGTCGATTTGACATATGCTAAAGCAAAAAACAATTAAAAACAACAACCCAAAAGCTGGCGCCCAAGGAGACTTGGGTAAGGATTTAATGCAAAAAGTTTATTAGGTAGATGATAAAAATTTAGGATATTTAAGTTATTAAGGTTTAATAATTTATGCATTTTATTAGATATCATTTATATATATATAGTTTTATTTCTAATTTTAAACACTAATAGATTCTTAGAATATTCTCTATTGCAAACCAAGGATTATCACATTCTCTCATACAAACTCCACCATCCTGTAGGTGGATTATTTGATAATTTGTCTACTCTCTCTCTCTCTCTCTCTCTCTCTCTCTCTCTTGAAACTCAATGTATATTTTTTTCTTTTGCAATTATATTACCACAATAGGTGTTTGCATTCTCTTATAAATTTCTAGTTTATCATCTCCATGAACCTCAAAGGCCATGCATTTCAATGAAACCACATTACATGAAATAACCATCTACGTATTCATTTAACTATCTAATAAAATTGATGGATCAACATAATGAATAAACTAGTCTTAAGGCAATTGAGAAAATAAGAGATCAAAATGATAATGCTCCATTCCTTTTGAAAGCAGTATCAAAATACACAAAGTTATTTCTCTATCATGTTTCAATTTTAGCTTGGATCTCTTGACATAATTCTTCCTACATGTTCTTGCAAATTTATTTTCAACACAATCAACCATGAACTAAATCATTTCAAACAAGTCCATATGAATAGAGGCGTCACCATACATCACAAATTGAATCATGTATAATTGAACATCATTGTTGCATCTTATCTTTTGATACACATTCATATGACAACATAGGATACGAAAATTTTAAGAGAAGTAAATTTACTCAATCACTTATTTTATTATCAACCTGATTCAAGGCTCAGCCAGGAAAGAATCAGGAAGAAAACCCGGTTTCGTCGCCATATATAATAAGGTTTTAAAAAAATTACAATTTACAATAGGATCTCAATCCCAATTTTCAATAATTTTATCAAATTTTCTTCATGATCAAATCAAGGAGTTTGTAATGTCTTCTAAATCTCATTTCAAGAACCATGGAAGAAACCAATAACTGATCGGGTGACAACCAAGCTGAACCAAAAGAACATCAAGCATGCATAATCATACATGGTTTACACAATAAGATTCACAGTGAATGAAGACTAGGGAGAGGTGGATTCTTCCAACTGGAGAAGTCAAGCACAACACCAATTCAAATGCCCAATCGAGGCCAATAACCAAGAACTTCCGTTCTTCCATTCTAACTTGCCATACTCATACTAGGTTTGTGCTGACGGGTAGGGGCCCATAACACCCTACCCTTTATCCCTCTTCTCATCCTGAGAAGAGACTCTACACAGGTTGGAGTCCAACTAAACAGACCTCTCCCAAAATTGGTCACTTCTGCCCTCTCCTAGGGTGAGTAATACCAAAACACCCATGCAAGGAAACTCAAAATTGCAAACATAAACAAGAAAGGAAAACAACCAAAATAATAAGGTTTACAAATCTTCCCAACATACCCACAACCATACAACAGTAAAACAACAACAAGGTAACAAGAACATGAAACAAAACATAAAAACTGAATAAGGGAGATGGGAGTTTCCTACCTTCTCAAAGAGGTAATGGCAATGAACAAATTTGAGTAGAGTATCCCTCCTTCCTTCAAGCTTCAAGAAATCTTCTCTAAATGTAGAGATTGGGTAACCAAAACACTAGACCAAGGAAGGCCTCTAAATAAGCCTCCAACTCAACCACCCAAAAAGGAGCAATAACTATTTCCACCCACTAGCCATACTAGAAACTCCTAACTCAACCTACACCATGGTTAAACCTTAAAAGGAGGTGGGGTAAGACAACTCATGACAACCACTTGCAATTTTCGCACAAAGGCAAAAAGGGACTTTTTGAGTGCCCTCAAAAGTCAAAGCTAGGGGCTTAGGGGTTGGAAAAGACCCCTAACCCATACCTATACCCTTAGGTTAGGATAAAAACATGTTAAAAGCCTTAGGAAAGAGGTTAAGAGACAAAATAAAATCTAGGAATAAAATAGGTCCATCTAACAACTCTAACTAGCAAATTAAGCACGTAAACATTTTACGAGTGTCAAGCGACACTGAAAGAGCATAATTACGAACAATAGGGTTTCCAAATTTTAGCACATGGAGATCAGTTTTGTTCCTCCGTAGGGTTTCTCGGCTAAATATCTGCACACTCATTGCACACATCAGTAGTCCCAAAAATCACATGTACATATATACGTATCAGAAATTTACATAATTTGAAACATACATAAATCAGGGTTTTCTTGCATCCTACTTATATCCTTAATCATAAAGATTCCAACTCAATGTGTTAATCCCACATTTTACTGGTTTCATCAACATACATATACATGAGCATTAAATGACAATCATCAAATATATTTGGAAATAACATCACACAACATGAAATAATAAAATATGTTCTAAGCATCAGATAATGTCTCGACATCTCGAGTCGCGGATAACAAAATAAGAGTAATGTATCACTATGCTACGATGGGTCGGGGGTGAGGCCTCACATCCTCCCCCACTAGGCATGAACTTCCTCCTGGAGTTCATCAAAAAGGTACGGGTACTAAGATCGCATCTGCGCTGCATCCTCCCATGAAGCTGTGACCTCATCATAACAATCCCATTGGACCCTAACCTGGTCCAGCTCTCGGCCTCGAAGCGCTAGGGTCCATCGGGCAATAATGCGGATAGGCTCCAATGCTAGCTACCCATCTGACTCCACCTGTAAAGCATCCCAATCAATAATATGAGACTCTTCATAAATGTATCCTCTAAGTATTAAAATATGAAACACATCGTGGATGCGTGACAGGCTAGATGGCAAAGCTAAACGGTATGCAACAGGTCCTATCCTCTCAAGGATCTCGAACGGCCCAACAAACTGGGGTGCCAACTTAGAGCCCTTTCCGAAATGAATCAGACTCTTGTGTGGTCGAACCCTCAGGAACACTCTATCACCAACCTGATACTCTCGATCTGTCCTCTTCGCATCTGCATACTTTTTTTGCCTATCCTGTGCCTCTTTCAGGCGCTGTCTAATCAGGGTCACCTGCTGCTCCATCTCCTTTACTAACTGGGGACCAATAGATACTCGATCCTCAATCCTATCCCAACTCAAGGGTGTCCTGCACGGTCTCCCGTACAAAGCCTCATACGGCGACATACCTATGGAAGAATGATGCCCATTGTTATAGGAAAACTCGACAAGATGAAGGTATTCCTCCCATTTGACCTGATGGTCCATCACCTACATACGCAGCATGTCCTCCAAAACCTGATTCACTCGCTCGGTCTGGCCATTGGTCTGAGGATGGTACGCTGTACTAAAATTGAGCCTAGTGCCCAAAGCTGACTGCAACTCTCTCCAAAATGAAGAAGTGAACAAAGAGTCTCTGTTAGATATGATCTTACGGGGAACACCATGAAGTCTAACAATGTCCCGCAAGAACACCTGAGCTATGTCTCGTGCTGTAAATGTAGTACGCACGGGTGAGAAATGGGCAACTTTGGTCAATGTGTCAACTATCACCAAAATGGCATCATGGTGACGAGATGACATAGGAAGACCAACAATAAAATCCATAGATATAGTGTCCCATTTCCACACTGCAATCTCATGTGGTTGGAGGAGCCCGCCAGGATGACGGTGCTTCGCCTTCACCCTCTGGCACTCGAGGCATCTCGCAACTGTGCTAGCAATCTACACTCTCATGCCTGGCCAATGATACAACTGCCTCAAATCTGCATGTAACTTCTTAACACCGGGGTGCGCTGCATAAGGTGCTCTGTGAGCCTAGAGTACAATGAGCTCGCGCAAACCCCCAATGGGAGGTACATACATACGTCCCCTATGCCGCAAAAGTTCATCGAACTCCAAAGAATACTCTGCAAAATTCCCTTCCAAGGGTCTCTGAGAATGTACCAACTGAATTACTTCTGCATAAAGCTCATCAACTGGTAAGTGTTGCAAGATCCGTTCTCTCAAGTCAATGCAAGTAGTCACAGATGAAAGTTCATGGTGCCTTCTGCTTAGGGCATCTGCAACCACATTCTCCTTTCCCTTGATGTAATGAACATCAAAATCATACTCACAGAGGAACTCCATCAACCTTCTTTGCCTAGCATTAAGGTTCGGCTGAGAAAATATGTACTGCAAGCTCTGGTGATCGAAATGAAGCTCGAATCTATGACCCAGAAGGAAATGTCGCCATCTCACCAAGGCATGAACCACTGCCGCTAGTTCTAGGTCATGAGTAGGATAATTGAGTTCATGAGTCTTCAACTTCCTAGACTCAAAAGAAATAGGTTGTCCTCCCTGCATAAGGACTACTCCTAAACCATCTAAAGATGCATCGGTGCACACCACAAAATCTGCAACAGGATCTGGTACTGCAAGAATTGGTGCACTCGTGAGGGCTCTCTTGAGCTCTTCAAAAGCTCTACCACACTTCTCCGTCCACTCGTACTTCTTCCCTTTCCTCTGAAGAGAAGTGATGGGGTGTGCCAACCTAGAAAATCTTAAAATGAAGCGTCGGTAGTAACCTGCTAGCCCCATAAAGCTCCTCACTTCGGTAACACTGGTGGGTGCTGGCCAATCCATGATAGCCCTGATCTTTGATGGGTCTACTGAGACACCATCACCCGATATAACATGACCCAAATAATGTATCTCGGGTCTGAAGAATGCACACTTCGACAAGCTGCCAAACAACTGATTCTATCTCAGCCTCTGCAATACCTGTCTCAGGTGCTCTTCATGCTTTCTCTCATCCTGAGAATAAATTAGAATGTCATCAAGAAACACAACCACAAACTTATCCAAAAAGGTACAAAATACTCCATTCATGAGGCTCATGAATACAGCTGGCGCATTCGTAAGGCCAAAAGGTACCACGGTGAACTCGTAGTGACCATACCTAGTACGAAAAGCTGTTTTGGGGATGTCACTATCCACAATTCTCAACTGATGGTAACCCGACTTTAGGTCAATCTTTGAAAATACTCGGGCACCCTGCAACTGGTCAAAGAGATCATTGATTCTGGGAAGAGGATATCAGTTCTTGATGGTCACCTTGTTCAATTGCTGATAATCGATACACAACCTAAGTGATCCATCCTTCTTCTTGACAAAAATCACCGGTGCACCCCAAGGTGATACACTAGGTCGTATATGCCCCTTCTCCAAGAGTTCCTCCAACTGAGCCTTTAGCTCATAAGCTCATGAGTAGTCATCCTATAAGGTGCTCTCAAAATTGGCTCAGCTCCTAGCACTAGGTCTATGTGGAAATCCACTGCCCGCGGTGGAGGCATACCAGGAAGCTCTGAGGGAAACACATCTGCAAACTCCTGAAGGATTGGAAAATCATCAAGGGATGGCTCCCTTTCTGATTCTTCCTCTCGGTCACTGACAGTGATAGAAAATAACTGACAACCCTTTCGCATGCACCGTCTAAGCTGCATAGCGGAAATCATACGAAGGGACACTGGCCTCTTCACTCCGAAGATCTCCCTAGAGATACCATCATCATCCACACATTCCACCCTCTTCTGTCGACAATCCACCTTGGCGCTGTGGGCACAAAGCCAATCCATGCCAAGGAAAATATCATAAGAACCCAGAGGGGTAATGCGCAGGTCAGTCCTAGTGGACATGTCTCCAATCTGCATCTGACAACTCTGCACCATGGAACTAACTGACACTCTAGCTCCTGAGGCTAACTCTACCTCCCAACTAAAATCCTGTCTAACTGCCACTAGCCCGCAACGCTCCACCACAAATGGAGATATAAAAGAATCAGTAGCCCTGAAATCAAATAAAATTGCAACCATATGGCCCTATATAATACCTGTAGCCTTGATAACTGTGGCTTGATGCTCAGCCTGGTGGAAACTCTATGGGATCTACCCATGTCACCAACTGTCGGCTCTGAAAAAGCCCTGCTCTGACCACTGGATGCCTGTCCCTGCGGACACTCCCTAGCTATATGACCCATGCCACCACAAGTGTAGCATGGTCTGCGAGTATAAGATGGTGCACCCTGTGACCCAGACTGCTGTGGGCCTCCTAATCTGCTAGATCCGCTGAATCCTCCCCTAGAAGACTACTGAGTCTTCACTGACTGAGACTGTGGGGCCTGTACTTTCTGCTCCTGCCTAGGACCCTGTGACTGCCACTGCTTGGGCTTAGAGCCCTGATAACCATGAGAAGGTTTTTGCTGCTGTTGTTGGGGTTTTGGCTGCTAAGACTGTTGGCCCCTCGAGAGCCCTGCTGGATAATTCTGATTCCCTTTCCAAGGGGGTTTCTGCTGGAAGGAGTTTCGATTCTGAGGCCGATCTCGTGACTCCTGCCTCCCTCGAGTATCCTCAGCAACTAGTGCTATCTCCACTGCCTTTCTGAAAGTGGAAGGGAAGGCCATCCTAACTGGGCCCTGAAGAGAGAAATTCAAACCCATGATAAAGCGATGCACCCGTAGTTTCTCATCTTTCATGTATTCCACATAGGGAAGGAGCTCGAGAAACCTACTCTCGTACTGAGCCACTGTAAGGCCTCTCTAATAAAGAGAATGGAACTCCTCTATCTGCTTCTGCTGAAAATGCTCTGACAAGTATCTCTCTCGAAATCTTTCTAGGAAAGATTCCCATGTGAGGGTGTCCATCCTCACTCCACCAATGATCTCCTCCTGATGCCACCAGTTGGAGGCATCCCCTCTCAACTGATGAACTGCTAGTTGTGCTTTTATATTACTCCCATAAGGGCGTAACCCAAAGCACCGCTGTAAGCTCTGCAACCATGCCTCTGCTACTGAACCCTCAGTGGTACAACAAAAGAAATTGAAAGTGTATCAAATGGATGTCAAGTCAACATTTTTGAATGGAGAACTTGAAGAAGAGGTGTACATTCAGCAGCCTGAAGGTTATCCTTTGATAGATTAAAAGGACATAGTATGCAGATTGAGGAAAGCATTGTATGGATTGAATCGAGCACCTAGAACTTGGTATGCATGGCTAGACAAGCATTTGACAAATCTTGGATATAGAAAAGGTACGGAAGACAATAATCTTTATTGGAAAGAAATTGATGATGGTTTGATGATTTTGGTAATATTTATTGATGATATCATATTTGGAGGAAATGATGAAGAAAGTGAGAAGTTTGTAGAAGAGATGAAGAAAGAATTTGAAATGAGTATGATAGGAGAAACGAAATACTTTCCAAGATTATAGATTGTATAGAATAAAGAAGGAATCTTTATTTCTCAGACTAAGTACTTGAAGGATTTACTGAAAAGGTTTAGTTTGGAAACATGCAAACCCATTGGAACACCTATGGTAACTGGACACAAGCTATCTACTAAGGATGAGACACCTACTGTTGAGCAGAAGAAGTACATATCTATGATTAGAGGATTGCAATATCTAACTCACACAAGGCCGAATATAGCAAATGTAGTTGGAATTGTTGCAAGATTCCAAGATGATTCTAGAAAAGAACATTATGTAGCAGTCAAAAGGATATTTAGATATCTGAAGGGAACATCTGAGTTTAGATTGTGGTATGATAGATCTAATGATTTTACTCTAAGTGCTTATACTAATGCTGATTAGACAGGCAGTATAGATGACAAAAAAAGCACCAGTGATGGAGCCTTCTTTCTTGGAGGAATATTGGTTTCTTGGTTAAGCAAGAAGTAAGATTGCACATCATAAAGTTCAGTGGAAGCAAAATATGTTGCAGTAGAAAACAATTGTAATCAAGTTGTTTGGATGAAGCAAACATTGAAGGATATCAGGATAGAAATCAATGAACCTGTTGACATATATTGTGACAACACAAGCATAGTAAATATGTCTAAGAATCCAGTGTTGCATTTGAGGACTAACCATATTTCCATTAAGTATCACATGTTGAGAGAGAAAGTTGCAAAAAAGGAAATCAAATTAGAGTATGTGAGTACTAAAGAGCAGATTGTAGATATATTCACTAAGCCTCTTCCCAAAGAGACTTCTGAGTATTTGTGAGGTATGCTTAGGGCTATGCCCCTTCCTACATTAGATAAAAGATGCAAAAGTGCATCAATCCAGTCTAAAAAAGTACCATTGTTGTCTAGATTGAATGTCAATGCTTCTTGTATGGGGGAGTATCTGTGATGGACAGTGTCATCTAGGACTCTTGTTGGATATTGTTTTGAAAAAGTGTCTTTTGACACTTGAGCTAAGAAAGAATTAGTTGTTGCAGATTTTTGGTGCAGTAAATTTAGTTGTTGACACCTTTGACATTGATTTCAATGGGGGAGATGTTCACCATGAAAAACAAATTGTACAGCGTGACAGTTAGAAATGTTCGACATGAGTACAATAAGTTTGAAAGAAGCATAGCATCGGATGACAGTTTGATACAAAGAATATTGAGGTATATCAATGGGGGAGAATGATTGAAAAGTAAGATGAACAATTTTTTTATTGGTATTCTTGGAACTAGATGTTTTTCATCTATGTTATCATCAATGCCAAAGGGGGAGATTGTTGCAAGATTGTTGAAAGCATGAATGCTGATGATATTCCTATGGGGGAGTATTTTAGATATGATGATATGTTACATTCATGACTAAGTTTTTCATTGATGTCAACATAGCAATTTTTTGTGGTATCTAATAGAAGAACAATAGAAAGATCAAGTTAGTACGGATGGTTAGTTGAGTATTCTAACTATCCAAGGTTATGGGAGATACTCTTGAGTATATAGTATATGCAGTTAATATTAGAAGAAGAAATGATAAGTCTGGAAGAAGCTATGTAAGTTTTGGTGATGTCTGTTTTGAGATAAAGTTTACATAGGCATTTTCTCATAAACTTGTTATATCTCTTAGCAAAATTGTTATTTTGAGAATCAAGGTTGAGGATATGAAGTAGACATGTTGGTTATGATGTGGCTAAGATTGCTCATCATAATATTGTGTGTACAGAAAGATATTCAAGTTGCAAGGCAAAAGACTAATGTTATCACTAAGTGTAACGTATTCTTAACGTGGTCCTATAATGATTAATTGAGAAGGTCTAATAGCCACGTCAAGGAATCATTCTATGGACTCGATATAAAGGAAGGGAATTTTCCTTTATCATATGGCATGGTCGATGATTGATGATAAGTAGCAGTAAGAGTGAAATCCAAAGTTGACCAAAGCAGTGTGATAGTGAAGGAAACTTCATTTTTGAGGTTTTGTTGAGTGATCTAAGGTTTGATATTTGGATCTGAGGTTTGTGACCTAGTCTACAAGGTCTGACAATGATTGGTTTGGTTGAAAAAATAAAAGGAAAGAAGAACATAATAGTAAACTACATGTTTGAGCAGTGAACTCTTCTTGTAGTTGAAATTGCATGTTTGGGTAGTGGGCTCTTCTTGTATACATTGTACCACAACTCCTAACAATGTTGTCACAACTCTTAACAGAGTTGGAATTGCCTAACAAGGATTCAAAGTCTCTTAATAGGGACTATATGTACTAAATGTTGTAATAGACTCCTAATAGGGTCCATCCTCTAACAAGGAATATTTATATTAATACATCATCTTGTGGGCATCATTCCCACTAGAGTTTTCCCTCTGATCAAGGGTTTCCCTAGTCAACATATCTGGTGTAATTGTCTATGTGCATCTTATTATGGTTTTTGTTTACTTTGGTTGATTGGTTAAGTTGATTTAAAGAAGATAAGTGTTTTAAATGTTGGATAACTTATTCACCCCCCAACCCATCTCAGTTATCTTGGTGGACTATTGTTTCTAACAATGATTAGTTGGACCAAGCTTCAAGTTTAACTAAGTGCCAAAGATTGTTGCACATTGATAGTGTTTGTTGTGTAACAAAACATCACCAATTTTGTGTTCAAAACTTGAGTTACAGAAGTTGGGCCAACTTTGTGGATTATGATGTGATTGGTATTGTAGCCTGATCCAGTAAGTTTTTATTTGTATTGTTATAAATGTAATGTATTGTATGATATCCAAAGATATATGTGATGAGTATATAATGAGCAAAAGTTTGAATTAAAGAAGGCTACAAGTAGTATAAGGGACAAAGAATGCATTATCTATCACAGTTAGGTGATCATTGCAATTCAAGGAATCTCAACCAGCAAATAAAAGTTACAAATTAGAGATCAGCCACTAATTCATCCTAACAAGTGCATCAATCAAATCCTTTAATAGGTTAGACTTAACAATCTTTGTAGAATCTCTTAATCGAGTGCATACTTCATTGTATGTTTGTAAATTCTTTTACAACGTGGATCTCATAGTCCTTATTGCTCGTAATAGGGAAAATCACTAGAAGAGATCAATTGTAAACCTTAATAGGTTAACCTTATACTATAGTACTAAAGTTTTTGGGTATCATCCCCACCCCAATTTTACTTTCTAATTGAAAGGTTTCTGGATCACCATATCTTGTGTCAAAGTGTTATGAATGTTTATTTATTTTCATTCTTTCATGCATGCAATTAGATCATAATATTATATGAAGGATTAATTGGTGAAATAAGATAAATTTATAATGGTTCCTGATTTACCCCTCCCCTCATAGTAACCTTGCCTACCTTATATTTCCAACAATTGGTATCAGAGCTTTTTAGGTTTTAACATCATAAGTTTAAACAGCTTGAAAGAAGATCAAAGAAAATGGAGGTATATAAGCTAGATAAGGCTATTGACAATGAAAAATTGAATCTTGAATTGGTCATAGGACAACTAAAGAAAGCAAAGGAGAAACTCTCTCAATCATTGAAAAGACGAAAATATCTTGCAGTACAAATGAATGACAATCTCTACACTGAAGAAAGAATTGAAGATATATATCCTAAAAGAAATTTAGATGAAGTTGATGAAGCAATCAAAGATCTATTAGAAAAGAATTCCAATCTTCAAGAAGAAATCAGAAAACTAAAAAGAGAACAAGAAATTCAAATAGTCAGATTATGTGAAGTCATGGAAGAAAAAGAAAAATCCAAAGAAGAGATAGAAGAAAAGAACTATGAAATTTAGCATATATCCTTTCAGCAAGCAGACTTCATTGATCAACTCACCAATGCAAATGGAAAACTTATGAATCTAAGATCAGAGAATGAAATACTATAGAATGATCTCAACACTAAAAAGAAAACTTATGAAAGAATGATAAAATTTCAAGAAAGCATGAATCAGTTGAATGAACAAAGTAAGTACAGACATAAAGGAAAAACTAGGATAGGATACACAAAAGAAGGTGAATCGCCTTAGCAAGGAGTCCAAAATAATCAAAGACCTACTTGCAGTCATTGTGGTAAGATAGGTCATACATCAAACAAATGTTGGAGTAGTGGCAAAGCAAAATTCAATGAAAAGTGTTATAGCTACAATAAGTATGATCATAGAGCAAGTGAATGTATGTAAATGTCACAATTACAAGAAACAAGGACACAAATCTTTAGAGTGCAAAACCAAGCAATGGAATTGAGTAGAACAAATTGTGAAAGCAATATTTGGATGGGGTTATAATACATGGTGCAGATATCACTGCTATGGTCAATTTGGACACATTGGAGAAAACTATGTAAAACATCATATAAGGAAAAGAGACACTACAAACAGATGATTTATTTTTATAGATCTTGGACATCTTGCTAAGAACTGTATGAACATAGGTAGAATTAAGCATGAAAAGAAAAACAAAGTTGACAATATCAGAAAGAAAATGAGGCAACAATGGGCACCAAAATCTCTAGAGAATACAAACCAAGATCATGAAGTGAATGACACCCAAGTCAGTGAATTGGGTGGTCCAAACAGTTCAACTTAGTTCCCTATGGAGATCATTGGAGTTGTGATTTGGAAGAAGAAATATAACACCAGTTCCAGTTAGCAAGAAGGACAATCCAATCAGCATTCAAGATGCACTAGGATCACTAAGAATAATGGAAAGTAGGATAGCTTACCAAGTAGGGTCAGGTTGCAAGACCTTACCAAGCAAGGTCGGGTTATATATTGTTGTAAACTCAAGTTGGTAGTTCCTACTTATCTGTTGGTGACTCTACCAAGCTGTGAATATAACCTGAGCATTAAAATTCAAATCAAGTGGAGGATAGTTTTTCACTGAGTGAGTATACACAATAAGCATTAATGGCTATTAAAAAGGGAAATTCATTAAAAGGAAGAAATTGAATACATTGTTTCACCACAAATTTTCAAAGCTAGTTGAGAAGAGCGAATTCAAAGCCCCTAAGTAATTTGAGTACTTATTGAATTTTTTTTTAGTTTTCAAAAACCATACTGAGAAATGGCATCATCCAGCAACAAAAACAAGAAAGGGTCTGAAATGTTGGTTTGAGGAGTTGATTGCAAGGCACCAAAATTCAAGTTGAGTCTAGCAATTGCAGAAGTGATTGACCCACCTGGTGCATAACCTCAAATTTTTCCTAAGGTATTACTCATGTATGACATCCATTCTTTTTATCACTACTCAATCCATGAACTTTGAACCCTAGAAATGAATGAACCATTTAGAGAATTATGTGTGGATAGTGCATTAAAACCTAAACATCAACATTTGGAAACCAAGGGCTTGACACACATATCACATATGCCAAGATACTTCTAGATCAAATGGATGAGATATATTTTGAGCCATGTACATAATGGATAGTTGCGGTTGGAGCAACTTATTTAGATAACAAAGAAAATGATCCATAGAATCATTACGCTCCCAATGCTTAATAAAGTGAAGACAATGAAAACCCTAGGTTGGGTCAAATTAGAAAGAAAACTCTTGCCAAGTGGGATAGAAGAGGAATGAAGATTAGTAGTGTAACTAACATGGAACTAAAATTTGGTATTTACATTATTGTACATAAGATTTACAATTCAAAAAGACTAAACATTGTATCATGTGAAGTTGTCTATCTCACATACAACATTGTGAATAACAACTTCTCCTTCAATCTTGCTGAGTTACTGTTGAACCAGCTCAACAACAATATGGAAAGCATTAGAGGATCAAAGAATAATCTGTGTAAGTTTAGATCCCTTCTTACATTTTTTTTCTTTTTTTTCATAAATTCTTCCCTTCTAAAGGTACAATAGTTTGGAGGAAAGATGTTCCTATTATGTATCAAATTAATGAGTATATAGAAGAGATTGGTAAATATTTTGAAAGTATCATGGATAACTACTTTGAAACATTCAAAGTAAAGATGAATCATGGATATAGGATCCACAAGAAACTTGTTGAAGATTACAAAGATGGTATTTGTTTTATGGTGGGCTATGACAAAGTATATGTTTAGGCAGTCAGACCTAGAGTGGCATGGGTTAAGCCTCTAGAGTATGAGGTTAACATTAATGACACCAAGGATGTCATAGAGGCTCTATTGAATGAGCTTATGGATCCCAAAGCTACATACTTCAACACCTATGATGAATCTAAGGAAAGAATAGAGCTTGAGGTTAAGTTACCTCAAGTAGTCAATAAAGGAAGAAAAAGAGTAGAAAAGATATTGAAAGACACTAAGCAAGCAGGTTCCCCTCTAATGCTTATTGATGGAAAAGGTGATGAAATTGAAGAAGATGATGTAGAGGATGAAGAAGAAGAAGCAAAATCTGAGGAAGAAGAGCCTCGAAGGAAGAAAGGGAAGGTTATCATAACCAAACCTGTTAAGTCATCCCCTACTGTATTCACTAAAAGGGCATCCAAGTCAAGAAATAAATTGAAGTCAGGTGAAAATGATGTCGAGAAAATAATCTTCAAGAGATCTCCACCTACACTTCAAGAAAGACTAAAGAAAATGGAAGAAGGAGTAGGCATGGAAAACTTCAAATTTTTCAAATATGAGACAATGAATGAGGATGAGAAAAGACAAATTGAGGATGTTGTCATGACCAAGATAAGTAGATGGAAGTACTCTCTAGATGAACTTTTATAACATATACCTAATGAGCTTATGCGGGCAATAAAGCCAAGATGGTAAAATGCAAAGAAGATAGTCAAGGACATCTTTGAGTAGACCGTGATACAACTCATGCCTAATCTAAGTGAGAAGGAGGTCAAAGAATCCTTCAAGAAAAATGAGAAAAAGTTCACTCTCAAGATGAACACATGCATGATATTGATAAAATACACTGAATATGTAGTGAAGGTAGCAACAACTACATGGAAAAACATTTATAGACTACATCAACCTAGTGACTTTATTATACATGTTGATGACAAAGATAGTGATGAAGATGAGGAAGAGAATATAGAAATACAAGATGATAAGATTGATGGTGTCAATCTAGATGATGAGGAGGAAGAACACGAAGCTGCTGGAGGAAATATTCCAGAGATACAAGGTATTAAGGAGACTTGTGTAGAGAAAATTGTAGCAGCAATCATGGCTGCATTTCCTCACTCTCCAAGCATAGCCTTAGTGCAATCTAGCTTAGAGATAACTTCTACCGAGTTGGTTGTGGATAAAACTGCTATACCAAGCACCCAACCAGATTTGAATATATTCAATTGAGTGTATCAATGAAAAAAGTGCCTAGTACTTCATTTGTTGAGCAGCAAGGTCCTCCATCATCAAGCTTGACCAAACAGCAACAAGTTATTCATGTTGTTAGTGCTATTTCAACTTTTGTTGTTGGTCCATCATTTTCCATAGTTACTTCTATTCCAAGTATATCTATAGAAAGTACAATGATAGTTGAGAAAGAGTCTCAATCGAGTACTAAAGTCATAGACAAGGGTAAACAAATTGTTTCCACCATTCTGAAGGAAAAAGAAAAAGAAGCAGAACCTATTGATATGGATAAGGATATAGTTATTCAGAATTGTGATATCTCTACTCTCACTCTTGACCAAATGAACACCATGGGTGAATTACTGAAGAAGAGAGCTAAGCAACAGAAGCTTAGAGAAGAAAAGAAGAAAAAGAATCAAAAGTTTGAATACATAAAGAGCATATTTGTTGATGCTCTGAGTATTGAGGTTGATGGCACACAACCTATTTTGGATCAATTAGTAGATATTATCCACAAATTCAATGAAGACTTGAATGGAAAAGAAAGACTACTTCAGAGAGTAGAAAGGAAGTTTGAAAATACAGTGTTAGAACAAGTTGCATAGAGAATTAGACCAAGTAGAATTAGCTACTATTCTTGGTACACTAGAAACATATGTTAAAAATGTTGTATCATTATTTGTCAAGTTAAGTGATACATCTATCTTCACCAAGGATATCAAGGATATATTATCCAAGATAGGTGAAGACATGAAGGAAAGTGCACACCAGCTATCACTTGACCCAAGCCATAGTTCTATACATTATTCAAAGATCAAATATCTGACAAACTTGCAAGAAGAATTATCGAAGGAAGAAGACAGGATCAGGGCCACACTGGCAAAAATCCAAAGCATGATTCTTCCAAATAGGGATACATTACATAAACATATTGCACATGCAAAGACACTCATCGATAATAAAAACTTCTCAATAGTTGATCACATGATGGAATTATTAGCAGAAGTTCAAATTTCACTACATGCAAGCAAGGTGCTATAAGAAAATTGGGACAATACAATGGTACTTATTTTGAAGGTACATTCAGAATCCTTGTCACATTCGGTATTAACATATAGATATTATACACCTTTGGCATTTATCTCAAAAAATGGGAGAAGTGTATATGTATAAGAATAGAGGAGAAGTATACTATACTCTATTTGTATGTATATAAGGGAGATGTATGTATGGGGGAGCAATATAGTATAGTATGAATATAAGCAAAAAATACTTTACAAAAGCAATTTGAAAAATCAAAAAAATTGAATATGTTACTAAGCTATAGTAGATGAAAGTCAAAACTAATTTAAAGATATAGAATAATGGCAAAGAAAGTTTTAACCTACAGTTTTGATTAATCAAATTTTGTTTTCATAAGTGTTTTTGTCACTAATGCCAAAGGGGGAGATTGTTGACATTAAGGTCAATTTTTCTATTAATGACTCAACTCTTATTCAAATTGGTTACATTGCTACTAAGCTCTACAGTTGCTACTGAGCTTATCATTTAGTTTGCAATGTTAAGCAAGTGATTCAATTGTTCATGAGCTAAGTAGCTAGTTTACAATATCTACCAAGCTACATAGTGTTTACTAAGCTTCAAAGATAAAGTTCAGTACAAACTGAGCATAGTAAAGGTTACCGAGTTAGTCAGTGGAACTAAAGAAGATCATAGTGTTAACTAAGCTCTGTACTATTAACTGAGCTCTGTAGTGATAACTGAGTCCAATAGTATCTACTGACCTCTCAAAGTTAACAAAGTGGACTAGTGTTGACCAAGTCATATAGTGTCAACCGAGTGATCTAGTTACTACCAATTTTATCAGAGTTCACCGAGTCAAACAATTTTGACCTAGTTCAAGCTACTTGGAAATGATTAGTATAGACCTAGCTTCATGTTCAACCGAGTGCCAAAGATTGCTAAGCATTGAAGTATTTTTTGTATATCAGAACATCATCGAGTTTGTCTTCAAAACTGGAGTTACACTAGTTGGGCCGACTTTGTGGATTATGATGTAATTAGTATTGTAGCCAACTCCAGTAAGTTGTTATTTGGGTTGGTATATATGTAATGCATTGTATCATATCCAAAGATATATGTGATGATTATATGATGAGAAAAAGTGTGAATTAAAGAAGGCTATAAGCAATATAAGGGACAACAAAGAATTATCTATCACAGTTAGGTGATCATTGTAATTAAAGGAATCTCAACTAGTAAATTAAAGTTGCAAATCAAAAATCAGCCACTAGTTCATCCTAACAAATGCATCAGTCAAATCCTTTAATAGATTAGACTTAATAGTCTTTGCTAAATCTCATAACTGAATACATACTTCATTATATGTTTGTAAATCTTTTTACAAGGTGGATCTCATAGTCCTTATTGCTCTTAATAAGGCAGATCACCAAAAGTGGTCAATTGTAACCCTTAATAGGTTAACTTTATACTACAGTACTAAAGCTTGTGGGTATCATCCCCAACCCAATTTTACTTTCTAATTGGAAGGTTTCTAGGTCACCATATCTTGTGTCCAAGTGTTATGAAAGTTTATTTTCTTTCATTATTTCATGCATGCAATTAGATTAGAATATTATATGAAGGATTAATTGGTGAAATAAGATAAAGTTTTATTGGTTCCTGATTCACCCCTCCCCTCTCAGTAACCTTTCCTACCTTATATTTCCAACAACGAGAACTTACACAAACAAAACAAAATCTTGAATAGTGTAATGCCCCGCCAAGAGATCCAAAAGAATTAACCTAAAGTTTTACTAAGTTTGCTAAACATTTTTTTTTTTTAAAGTAAGAATGTATAACATACACATCAAACACATAGTAGCGGAAGCAATAACATGTAATCATCAACAATCATACATAACAGGTTACATTCCTTAATGATCCCAAGATGTTGAGTCACTTTTAAATTTAATTAATTCTAAGTCTAACAACTACCACATCCACATGAAAGAATAATAATAAAGTCCAATGTCCACAATATACATTTGTTTCGAATGCCTCTTGGCAAATTAATTTGAAATGCTCAATCATCCACTATACATGTCACAGGGTATGAAAGGCTTAAAAGAATATACATATGTAAAAATAGAAATGCATCAACCTCCACGAATCCATGATACTAAGTACAATAAAAATATATGAAACCATTCACCATACATGATATATCCATACATCCATAATGATAAAACATCTATCATAAAATCTAACCATCCATCATAATAATCCAAGAACATAGTGAAGGTAAATGCCAACCAAGAAAGCTCCAGCCACGGCGACTACAGACGGATCTCAATGGTAAGAGTAAAAGCACTACCACCTGACCACATGGAACCTAAATGGTCCACTCCCACCACATTGAGGAGATAGTCTCAAGTCCCAAACAAGGTATCAAAACACAAAACACAATTACTCTCTAAGTCTGGAAAATCCTAAAAGTACACTAACTCAAAGGTTCCAACATAGATAGACATCTAGACCCAGAGGCACACAAAGACACGTAGGAAACCTGCTATGAAAGCGAAAAAGTGTCATCGCAAAAGTCACGTCGAAAGTTACCCGAGCAATCCCTTAGGAATCCCGGGTCCCCTGTGATCCTACGGCCACTAGTATCCTCTAGTACTGACGAGGCATACTACGGAATGCAAGGTCGTAACCAAGCGTTCTCTCTACCCCATCCTAGTCTGTACTATCACTCAAGGCATGGGAGAGAACATACAGTTATCTTATTAGGTTCATTTAAGTTAGTATTTAGGTGAGATGTTTTCACTTATTTAAACAAACAACTTACAATGAGTCATGCCCAGAGCCACTTCGGGTCTCCCGTCCCTCATTGCAAGCCACTTCCTAACACTACACATAGATAACCTACCCTAGGCTCATGACAGCACAAATCAAAGAATCATAATAAAATCACCTCAGTCCTATACAAGTGACTAAAAAACATCATAAAAGATAAGCCACAATAATTACATCAGTTCTTCATGAGCAACTGATAAGCATCAAATAATAATCATATGATCACAACAGTTCTCTTATCAGCAACTGAAGGCATCAATGATAAGTCACAATATCCAATGGTTCTCCAACGAGCAACCAACAAGTATCCCAATAATAGATCACAATACTGATCGAAGACTCCAAAATGGTCAAGTCAAAACATGTCACAACGTGAAATCACCAAGAACAATTCACTTTAAAACACCTCAGCTTCACACAAGGAAATCGGAAAGAATTAACAACTAGTAAAGACATCCATAATAGAGCATAGCATCACATTACCAAGGTCGAGTATAAAGATCGAGAACAAATCACCATAACATCACAATCGCACAACCGCAGAGCCTCTGGTAAATGTCCTAAATTGGTCAACACTCTAGGACCACCCAAACCCCAAACATAAACAGAACATAGAAAGCGTAATAATCTCATAGTTCATAGTAAAAGTTCCAACTTTCATTTTAGTGTGAGTTTTCAATTAACTAAGTTTCATAGTTTACCCCAAAGAATTAACCCGATTCTTATAATTAATCATATCACAACTTAAGAGTATTAATAATCATTTATTAAATTATTAAAATAATAACAATAATTGATTATTAAAAATTAACCCAATCCCATTAATATTCAATTTTCTTTTCAAAAAAATATAATTAATAATTATTAATTGATAATTATTATTAAATTCAAACTTATTCAAAAATTTACATTAATAACTATTAATTATTTAATAGTTATAAATCATTTAATAGTTAAAATTATTGACCAGATTCATTGATAGACGATATCCACTAAAAATATTAATTAAATAATTTATTAATCTATTTATTAATATTTTAAACTATGAAGTAAAATCATATATATATATATTTTTTTAAATAAATTACATTTAACAATGCATTAATTAATTACATAATTAATATTAAAATAAATTTAATTTAATTAAAATAAAACAATTTTAAAAAAAAAATTTAAAAACAATAAACTCACGTATCTTTAATAAGCCCGTTGGCTTAATACAAAAGCTTGCAGCGGTAGGTACCTGGTACCTGACGTCGTAGTACCTACGACGCAGGCACTGTGCGCAAAGCTGCGGTAGTGGGGGTGGGGTACGGGGTAATTCCCTCCCCCCCCCCCATAATAAAATATAATATTTTTTTTACTGTTTTGTTTTTTAAAAATGATTTTTATTTAATTAAAATAACCATTCAAAGCCCATTATTATTATTATTATATATATATATATATATATATTTATTTATTTATTTATTTATTTATTTATTTATTTATTTATTTATTTATTTATTTATTTATTTATTTATTTAATTAATTATTTTTATTTTTTAATTACAATTTAATCTGATAGGAAAATTAAATCGAACCAATCAAATTTTCATTTCCCAGATCAAACATTTTTCCAAATTAAATTTCTCAATTTAATTTTAATTCAACCCAAAACTTGATTTAATCCAAATTCTCTTTTTACCTACGAATGCGGTTTTCTAAAATAGTTTTCCAATCTAGATTTACAGATGAAAATCGAATAGCAAAAGATCCAGAACGAAGAATTCACACATTCGAGGAGACAAGTTCTTACAATCACGAAGTAGACAGAATATATTAAATTTCTTAAATCATTTAGGGGTCAAAATACCAGACCCTACCTGAACCTGATGCTAATACGCAATTCCCAAAAATTGTAAGAGAGCTCGCATCTCTTCAATAACTTTCTTCTGAAAAATCCTTCCTAGAATTCTCCTTCTGAAATTTGCTTCCAAAGTTCTTCCCCCAAAATTCCTGTCTCGAAAATTCACCGTCCCCCAAAAATGAACCCCAAAGTTGTGATAAGGAGTTTTCTCCTCAAATCGGGGCACTAATTGTGCGTTCACCCGAGAGGACTCCTTTCTTAACAAACTCAAACTCCAAATTAACTTTTATTATCTTTTCTTTTATTTTGCATTCATCTTTTCATGCACATTAAGTTGAATTATTAACTAACTTTATTTAATATTCCACTTGACTTCTATTTTAAATTAATTTAATACTTTAATCTCATGTGCACTTTATGAAATTAAAACAACACTATAATTTTCTCTTATTTTATCTTTTTAATTAATTTCTTTTATATTTCCAACTCATGCTCGCATCATGCAATCTTACAACTTTTTAATAATTAATATATTTTCACTTTTTTTTATTTTTTTTTAGAAACTTGATTGATAGAATATTTAATTAACTTAAATAACAATAATATTTAGCATTTATTTAAAAATGAACTCTAAATATATTATTATTAAATTAAATAAATATTATCACGTTCTAAATTTATCTTTAAACTTTTATCTTTAAATTTAATTATTTTATTTAATTAATTTCTCAATTAATTAAATATGAAAATGTAATAATGATTTTTCATTAAATTAAATCATTAAGTAATCTTTTTAATTAGACTTAATTAATAGAAAAACATTAAGGACTCATAAGGCAGCATACGAAAACCCATCATAGAAAAACACATACTAAATCAAACAAAAAGATTATAATCACGAAATTACATCATTTGATGGATTCGTAGGGTACTTAACTCAGATACTTGTCCTAATTATCAATTAGAACAATTGGCTAAAGGGCTTAGGATTTGGACTTAAGAGTTTAACTCCCCTCTCTTACCATTGAGCTAATGCGATAGGGTACGCTCATCCTGGCGATTCAGGGAAGTCGATACCCGGTACCTGCAACCTACATAAAATCCACGCATGTACAAACATAATATTCTAAGCTAAACAGACAATGGCAGGAAGTGGTGCATCGTGTAGATCCCGACTAGTAGGTGACTACGACTCCCTTCCTTAACCACATCAGAAACACCATACATAAAGAAAAAAAACACGCACACCATACACATGCAGTATGGGGTAAGTATCCATAAGAAAGCACATGTGATAATAAACCATCTAACTAATCATCATCGATAACTGAAAAACATTGAATAATCATCATACATGCATGAAATATAGAGTACCAAGTAATCTCATCATATAATAAACTGAGTGTAAAACAACATCTGATAATCTCTAAAATAATAATACTAATCATCAAGCATAAAATTGGCCTAAAAGAGTTAGGAAGGATGACTGAAATGCGAC
Source organism: Cupressus sempervirens (assembly GCA_028749045.1). Lineage (NCBI taxonomy): Eukaryota > Viridiplantae > Streptophyta > Pinopsida > Cupressales > Cupressaceae > Cupressus > Cupressus sempervirens. The sequence goes on from CM053790.1 coordinate 463,477,339, forward strand.
TTAGGGGCAGGCACTACAAAAAGTTATAATCCAACACTAAGAAGCTTGATGAGAAGATTATGGCACAAAGACATTTTTATGACAAGACAAGGATTGGATATGTTGAAAGAGAATCATCTAAAGGATATGAAGTTCCTAAAAAACTAGATCTAGTGAACCAACAACCTGAAAACAAGAATATATTAACAAATAAGTACCTAAACCATCTGAACAACATGAAGAAGTAAAGAAAAATATTAATGGAAGATGATTTGCATACAATCAAGTTAGACACATGAAGAAGTATTGCATAGATAAGTATACTAAACCCTCTTCTAGTTATTCTTATAATTGCTTTGATTATGGACATAAATCTAATAAATGTAGGAAACCTAGATATAACAATAATGGAATATATGAAAGTACTAACTCTATAGCTAGTAGACCATTGGGAGCAATAAATGTTGTTAAAAATGGATTTATGTGTTATAAGTCCAACAATTTTGGACTTATCGATAGAAATTACAGATTATAGACTAATCAATTTGGACCTAGATATGGAAACAATGTGATAGCATTTTATATTTGCAAAAATTTAGGACATACATTAGATTTTGTAGAGTGAACAACATAAGAACACCAAGTATGAGATCACAAAAAATGAACTATAGAAGGAATGCAGACAACAAAGTAAGAAGGAATGAAAATAGTAATGAAAGGTAGAAAGAAAATGTGAAAGACCAATTAGAAAATTTCATTGATTTTTTTAAAATCAAAGACACCTAAAATAACACAAATATGGGTTGAGAAGTCAAAAAACACATCTAAGAAGAAGTTCAAATCAGTTGTAGTAGCTAATAAACCCCTATCAATTTAAGCAATCAATTCATTGGAGAAAATAGGGGATAACATGCCAGAAATTCATTACACACTGCAATTGTGACATAAAGTTTTGTGCACTTAAGAGAAGCATTAAAATGATGTTTGAGAGTTATAGTTAAGATAGCATAAAGATACAAGGTCATATGTGAGCTTGAGAAAGGAATTTAGCCTATTAGTTGTAGAATCAACTTTTTGATTTTTGTGTACTAGCACGATTAATATAGATCAGATTTATGGTAAACAAAAGGACTAAAATAAATGTAATTAACCACCATTAAAATGTTTGAGAGCCAATAGAAACTTGTGGAGCATATTTTTGAGTGATTTGAATGGGAACTAAAGTGTTGGAGAGATGAACTCAAAAAGTTTACACAGAATCCCTAATTTCATGGTTTTAAGGTATTTATCTACATCGTTGAGACTTAATTGTGAATTTGTTTAAAATTTATAAAATGAATCCCTCTTTACTACATGATATTCTAGAAAAACTAAGGTGTAAGTTTAAGAGGACTTCAATTGCACATTTAGAAGATGACCCTATCAAGGAATTTTCACAGATTCCTGAAGAGTGTTAGTTGTGGAAGATTTAAGGTTTTACAAAGACTGTAAGTTTGAAACCCTAGGAGATTCAGAGATTTCTAGTGAATATGAGAAGATTTATAAATAAGACATGGGCTTTAAGAATGAATTCAACCATTTTGGAAAATTAAAGATTGGTCAATTTTTGTTTTGTCATGAGTTTGATAATGAAGAATGGGCTAGAGTTATCCTAAGTAGAACCTATGATAACAAATTTTGGTTAAGAGACCAAGTTGTTGAGATAACAAATAACTTAATTCATGAGGTTACTGGACTAAGAAACAAGGTAATACTATCTATCAATGAGAAAAATGTGAAGAAATTAGTGTGAGGAAATACTAAGACAAATTGGAATGGTAGAGACGTGATGTTGATTATGATTGAACAAGATGATGTCAGGTTTATTAGTAAAATCTCAACTTATAAGATGAGTTCTAGCTCTAGAGAAGATGAAGTCTTTGCAAGCTTCATAAATGCAACTTATAAGATGTGTGTTGAGAGAGTGGAAGCTTATTTATGTGAGATTTTCAAACAAAAATTCTTTGATAACCTTGAAAGGATTAAGAAGAACAAATATGCAATATTAAGATTTGGATCTATGATAACTTATATGTTCTTTCTTCTCATGAAAATAATCCCTCCTATGCATGGAATGTATCAAATTGGAATTTGGACAAGTGTATCATAAAATCAATCAGTTACTATTATAGAAAGACATTTGAAGATTGCATAAATAGCAACGTAACCATTATGATGAAGACATTTCAGACAAAGATGAGTGACAGAAAGGGGAAACCTAAGTCAGTTATAGAGAGGTATAAGAAGTAGATATGTTTCTTGGTAGAGACTAACATGACATGGATGGATCCAGTTACTCTTAGAGAGTACTCCTAGAGGTATTTTTGTTGATCCTTTAGGCTACGAAGTTACATAAGCAAAAATTAATGAATATGGTAAGGAATTATTGAAGGTAGATATTGATGATCAAAGTGAGAATTGGGGGACTATAGAAGATAGATTGACCAAGACACAAAAATTATAGATATGTTAATCATTAAAGAAGAAAGTAGAAAATGTGGCAAATAAAATGCTTCATGAAACAAGGATCACAAAAGAAGAATATGTTGAAGCTAAAGAAATAGCAGTAGAGATGAAGGAAATTAGTCAAAGTAATAATTTTCTATATTAACCACTGTCAGCTGTACATACTAGTCCACCTCCTACAACACCTATTAGTGCCATACCATCTATTTTAGAAGCATAAATAATAAAAGAAGAAGTGATAGTGATGAATGAGATGAGTAACCCTACAACTTCAAGAAGATCTATAGGGATTTCACCATCTATGACACTATCACCTCTTAAAAAGGAAAAAGGAGGAAGAGAAAAAGGAAGATGTGACACCAGAAAGATTAAAAAGAATAAAGGAAATGGCTAGTGGGATGATACCTAAAAAGAAGCCCAAGGTATTAATGACATATGTTGGAAATAAGACTACAGTAGATGAAAAGGAAAAGGAAAGCACACTTAAGAGGATGAGAGGATATATAACACCACCAGTTGGACCATGAACAAGGCCACAACAAGTGGAAAGCAATGAGTAGAAAATAAAATTTTGGAAACCAACAATTGGAAGAATGATTCACATGATAATCAAAGATGGAAATCTAACTTAGCTCAAGAAGTATTATGATCTATATGACCCATTACAAAAGAGAAAACCTGAGAATGAAGTTATAAGGTATATGATAGATTTTAAACAACTATTTATAAATATTCATGGAAATATACTTGAGAGCCTATACAAAAGATTGGTTGAGAAGAAAGCTAGAACCAAAGAAGATGATAAGAAAATAAGAGAGAAAGCTATTAGAAAACTTTGTGCCATTCAAAATGACAATGAAATGAAAGCAATCTAGAAAAAGATTGAACTATTGTTAAGGAATAACAAGAGGTCTATACTGATAATGGGAGGAGAGTATGAGTTAGTAACCAAAGAGGCTAAGTTAGTAGTAGTAAAAGTAATTAAATAAATAACATCAACTCTAGCATCAACATCTATTGAAGATGAGCCCTAAGATGATACAACAATGGATATCGAGGATGCATATAATGTGCAAGCTAAAACCATGTTGATAGGGGAGCCACAATTATTGTAGATACTAATGAAGATCCCTTTGCTAGCAATATAGATGACCCCTTTGCAGAAAAGAAAAATTATGAAGTTGGAAATTTAGTTACATATAACATAGTTGACTATTCCAACTCGAAAGAAGGAGAGGATAAAAAGAGAAAATGGGACTCTATAGTTGTGCAGGGACAAGATCCACCAAAAGATATGCTATCAATAGCTACCCTTGTGAGTGTAGAGTTTGAATTTATAAATTACAGCGTTAGAAATATTGGCATGGAAAATAGAAGTTTTTTTTAAAACTTTTGATTATAGTTTTTACTTTATCTTATTTTTTATATATGTAAGAATTCATCACTTTAATCAACCTAATATTACTATAAAAAATGAATGATATCAAAGGACTTCTAAAAATGATTCCAAACATAAATATATTTAGCTTTAAATTAATTAAATTTTTATAATAGATTTTTTTAAGTTGACATTTTCTTCAAAAAAAATTCAGGTAATCTTTTTAACATGATTGATGACATTGACATGACATGCCCTATGAGTCCATGTACAATACGTTGTGCTTAGAGCTATGAGACACTAAGACCAAAAATGAGGGACCTCATACCCATATAAAAATGTTGAGGCCTAAACTCCTGAATACATTAGATTATAAAAGGCATAAATGCATAATCATAATGTAGGCCTGGTAGAGGTTTGAACCTAGACAAGGAAAAGAACAACAACACCACTTAACCTAGACACTACATGGTGAACTCATTTTTAATATAAGGCTTGATGTCCTATGAATGTTTAATATATTTTATATTAATTCTTAAATTAAATATAGAGGCCATTTTCTTACATTGTAGTTATAAATGTTTGAATGTGTAGGCATATCCATTCTCATCTCTAAGTTTTTCCCTTTTTGAGTAATAAATGAGAATGTGTGCACATACTTATCTTAAATTCAAATAATTATGAGATATTATTCATAAATAAAACACTTAGGTATTTTATGACTAAAATAATTTGTTAAGTAGATGTGTAAGCATTTGTTGTGAATTTTATTGGCGTATAAATCTTTTTTTCTAAATAAGCTACATGATTTATTTAATGATTTCAATCCATATAAATATTAAGATTAAAAAATTGCATGATTAGTTGTTTATATGCATTTTAAAAATATAAATCATGTCTATTTTCTCTTTAGGTGGCCCCAGCTGAGTTGGAAGCACTATTACTAAAACATTCAGAAATTTCAGATGCAGCAGTTATTCGGTATGTGATATTGTTTTATTTAAGTATGCATTTATTCTTGAAATAAATAATTTTCAAATAGGAATAAAGAAGAAATTGAGTTTATATGACATGGAGAATTGTTTGCAATTTTCTCAATTATAAGTTCATTTGTGTAGTCAAATCGATCCACGACTGGGAGAGGTTCCTATAGCATACATTGTCCTTTCTACACGAAGCTCTTTGACAAAGAAAGATGTGATGGAGTTTATTTCCAAACAGGTAATAGCCAAAATTAGACTAATACAAACATATTTTTTAACATATTTAATATGTATTGTTATGATGTTTAATACTACAATTTACTTAATGCATTTATGTTTGTAATTAATCATTGTATATTTCTAATGTCTTTTTTTCTAGGTAGCACCATTTAAAAGGTTAAAAGATGTGATATTTGTAAAAACTATACCAAGATCTACTTCTGGAAAGATCCTTCGACGATATCTAGACAAAAATATCAAATCACAACTGTAAGTGTCATATGTATATGTCATAAAAGGATTATAAATCTAGACATAAGAAAAAAAATTTATGCAACATATTATTACAATTCCATATATACTTTCACTTAATATTTTATAAAATTATAGATAACATTCACAAGTCTTAATCTCTTTTGGATATCACATGTCAACCAAATCATAGTTTATGATCACCTTTCAAAAGTATGTCTTCATTCTCAAAGGTCTTTAATAATAATAATTTATGTAGGTATCTTCATTCAAAATTCTTTAGTAATATTATATCTTTTTCATAGAAATAAACTAATTACCATTTTCTTTTAGACTAAAGAGTTTTCAATATCTTTTAAAGGCAAACTTAGTTATGATTATTTTGATCCTAGTTGATGATAATTTCCTTTATAATATATTTTTTTGTTAGAATTGCACATTAAGGATTGATTTCCAACAAGGTAAGTCATACAACCATCCCCTTTTCAAAATGTTAAACTAAAGATTTCAAAAGATAATCATATTATCACATTATAGACAAATGACTAAAAAATATCATTTACTTTAGTGTGTCTAATGTTTGTGAGGTGTAAATTATTTTATTTAGAAATTTCAAAATAATTTGTTGTGCTCTAATTTGGTGAGGTAAATATTTATTTTTTGATAAAGAAGCCACCAAGCATAACTAGTTGCAATGAATTTAAAAGTTGAATTCGAAAGAATTTTGGTCCAATTGAACATAAAATTGACCAAATATTGAGTGTAACTATTTTAGAAATAGTAAATGTCAAAGTGTACATGGATATATGATAAAACTTTGTAAACAAAATTGATGGTCTTGGATTCAAAACTTGAATATAAGTTAAAAAATAAATTTATGTCATTAATTCATTTGCAAGGAGGTGAGTCGTCTCTAAAGAGATAACATACTTTGAAAAGAGATAAATAAAGAAACTAAATTGAGGAATAAAATAGTTGTAATGAAGTATAATCCTTGAAATAAAAGAACTTAGAAAACTAGGGCAAGAAAGAAAGAAGATGATCACCTAAGTCATTTGAAGGTACATGGAAATATAAGGATTTTGATAATTTACATATTTTTAGAAATTTAAATAATTATTCTAGTAAATTTTGTGCAATGATATATCAATATGCATTGTTGGAAGTTGAATTATAAATCACATCCTAAAAACCATAGGAAGGACTCCAATGGGTCTATGACATCCTCACAAGAAATAAAGTTGACATACATTTTTTTTTTAAATCAAGATAAAATTTTGGTTTACATCATTACTATGGTGGATAGAAAAAAATGAAAGAAAAATAAGCTTTCTTGGGTGGTCCCACAATATGTGTCCCACTTTTTTTAACATCCTGATTTTTTGCTCAAATTATAGATTTTTAAGAAAATATGATGATTTAAGCATTGTGAGGTCCCATTTGAAGGAGTAAGGCAAAAATAGTTAGATAAAAGCATCTTAGATAAAAATCTTTTTGGTATAATCTATCTTCCTTAGTCACACTTGAAATCAATTATCCTTTGCACTCATGAAAATGCTAAAAAAAATATTTTGACATTAACTTTTTGGCAGATCAAATAAATTTATTTGACAAAACAAAATTTAGGATGATACTGCTCAGAGACATCTTATCAAAGATTTTTATTTTTATATATAGACTTTATGATGGCTTAACTTTTTAAGTTTTAGTAAATATAGGTTGTCCTACCATTTAGAAATTTTTGTGTTTGATGCTTCTACAAAAATATTGAAATAGAAAAAAAATAAAAATATCGTAGAACTAGGTACTTATGTTATATTTATAACAAAAAAGGGAAAAATAAATTTTGATATATATAGATCAATTCAGAGTGATCAAAGTGAACCTATGTCAAGATTATAATTAATATCACTTCATAAGTTAATAAACTATAAAAATTTCAATCAACTTGAGTGAAACAAATTGGATGCCCTAAATATTGGTGTTACAAACCTAAATTTGAAAGAAATATGTTTTTATCATATTCATAGAAAAATCATGCTTATCAAAGTGAATGTCACTCCCTAAAATGTTGATTTTTGAAAGAAAATATTTTTTGAAGAAGGGAAAATCAATTCCATTTTTTTTTTAAAAAAGATTTAGAAACTAAGAAAAAAAAAATTTTAATCATTTTTTTACATAATCTTGAAATTCCCAATAGTTTTTAAGCAATAGGAGTCTAAAAGTGACATTTTTTAAAGATTGTTTATCTCAGTATTAGAGTTGGCCAAAAAGTGGAACATAGTATTGTGGGACTTCCCTCATCTCAACCATAATTAAAATTGAGAGAAACAAGGTAAAATCATTTAAACTTTATTTGGTAGAGGATTTTTCATCCACAAAGCCATTTTAACTATGTGATATGGGATCATGAGTCTTAGATTCAACCTCTTCATCTATAACACCCCACTAGGGAACCTGATGGGATAATAAGAAAACTACTAAAGAGCATGAATTTTTTTAATAATAATAAATTCTCTCTAAAAATATATCTATTAAGAAAATAGGTTTTGAAGGGGCCCTAAAACCCTTTACAGTGAAACCTTAAAGATTAAGCATTAATCCTAGTAGTCAAAATATGACACAAATAGACAGATCTAGTAAATGAACAAATGTCATCTAAAAAGGGAAAATACAACAACCAACCAATAAACAGTACAAAATACATAGACAACATTGGGACACCAGGAGGACCCTAACCCATATTATTTAGTAGTTCTATAGGTTGCAGCTCAAGGTGATCCATCTTCTGTGAAACATCTTTACTAACTTCAGTAGAGGTAACCACAACCGTCTTCTTTGTACTAGCTTTGGTCCTTTTACGAAGCCCCTATTTTCTTTCAATAAAACCCCCTTTTAATCCTTAGGAATAGTAACAATGACATTTTCCCTCGCAATATTCTCCATCTTACTAATAAGAATCTTGATGTTCTCAATGGATGCCTTAAGTATTTTATAGCTTTGATCAACAATGCCTCTCAGAGTGCTTTCAATGTTATTCACCTTGTTATCTAGTTTGAGTACCTTAGCTTATAGTTTGTAAAAGGATTCCATATCAATCAATGGGCCCAAAATAAGACTCTCCTTCTCAAAAAAATCATAGGTCTTTTGATGAATCATCCTACCCTCTAAGGTACCTACCTTGTCATTCAAATCCATGATTTGATGAAATGACCACTAAATTGACCCAAAGTTTTTTAGCATGCTATGTCTTAAAATTTTCAACACATCCGTATTATCATCTTTAATATTGTCACTAAAAATCAATATAGAGGGGTTAGTAAGATCTTGGAGTTCAATTTTACTTTGCACTATTTCACCAACCATAAGATTTATTTTTTCTCTACCTATGCCGAGATTCACCATGTTTATACTCATGCTCTTCTAGACCATCCTTCTTCCCTTAGAAGGGACAACCTCAGTGGCATGAGTGACATTAGTATCATGGGTCTGAGTAGTCTAGGTAAAATTAGTGTCCTAGTTGGTCCCTTCGTTAGGAAACTCGTCCATATCCTGATCTTTAATAAGATTCAAAGAAGAATCTAAAACCTTGCTACCATCAGCATCCCATTTACCAATTCTCTATTTTTTCTTTCCAAGCTCAAATTTCTTACTAGTACCCTCCTCTTCACTAACAATATCCATATCCACATCCTTCTCATCATAATCATCAAACAAAATAATAACTTTGGTAGATTTATTTCTTGTGGGGGTTATAAGGGTTTTCATGGATGAATTGTCCTTCTCTTTCTTTCTCTAACCCCTTCCCATGCTTCTTCCTACTATGACCAACCTCTTTAACATTATTCTCCATATCTTCACCCATGTCATAATAATCATCATCATAGCCCACTACCTTCTTATCCTTCTTCTTACTCGGAGAAGCTTTCATTTTTTTCTTGGAAGATATAAAACTTTTGGAAGAATTCTCCTTTCCCTTCCCCTCAATTTTAGGAGCATCATACTTCTCTAACTGTATTCCCTCATTATCTTTAGTTTCAAAGAAACCCTGAGAATCTTCCTTTGACTCCTCCTCTTTTTCATCTGCCACACCCTTTACCTTAATTAATTTCCCCACATAATAGACTTTAATCTACTCATTTATAAGAAACAAAAAACCATCATGAAGGGTTAGGTTGGTCCGAGTGTTTTTCCTCATGCCATTAATATTGGCATTCATCAAGGAATAAAGTTATAAGGGGATAGAAATATTGACATTGTGCCTAAAGTGATTTAGAATAGCAAAATGGTACAAAAAAATCCTAATGAATCTACCATCCAAAGTAATGTAATAGAAAATAACATGTAGAAAAAAACATAAAATCTTTTTGATACATGCAGGCTAAAAATAAGTTTTATCTTGCAACTTGACTAGAGCCTCTCTCTAACCCAAATCCTTGGAAAACTCTTCAATGGACACATTAGAGAACTTATGAATTCTATAAATGCTTTTTCCCCAATTGGAATGATAATCACTTTGGAAATAAGTTCCTCACTGACAGTAACATTTTGAGCTCCCATAATTAGTGTACCTTCATTGTATTTTCTCAAAAATGGTTGAGCAACTTAAGAGTTCTCACCATGAAGCCTTCCCATCAAAGTGGTCAACCTACCTCTCTCTAAGATCTTCCACACCTTAGTTCACCATCTCCATTCCTCATAGTTTGAGGTTTCTTTCCACCTTTTTTGTCTGCCCAATATCTTGCTTTGATTGTTTCTCATTAGGGAGCTATAGAAAACAATGCTCATACCAAAAAATAAAGATTGATTTATGCAAATAAATACAATGTCTCTCAAAAATCCTATAAATCATGAGAAATAAAAGATAATTAATTATATATCCCTTCCTTACTCCCCTTCAAGCATATCATAATCAACAATCCATCTCTTCTAACTGATGTGGTTTCACAACATACACCCTATTTTTTACTTCAAAAATGGAGACCCCTTTTTTTGATTTGTAGATAGGAGTGTTTTTTCTCCAAAACAAGGTAGCTCCCTATGTGCCTTAGAGAACATGCTTCTTATGTTAAAAAGATATTTTTTAAAGTGTATAACCTAGCATGGAATGATCATTATTTTGTCAATGATGTCAAACCTCCTACTTATTGGTGAGAGAATTTCTTTTTGGCCTGAATGCTATCATTTGTTTGATTGATGAAGAGGATTTGAAAAGAGAAGATAACAAGAGCACCTAGAGAAAGGTTGAGATATTTAGTGCATAAAAGGAGCACTAAGGCCAAGTAAGACATTGATACTATAGTGTATTGTTTATCTACTTAAAGTTTGTAATGAAAAGTTACTCAAGCAAAGACTAGAAGAAGATCATGAAAGGTTACTCAAGAAAAGACTAGAAGAAGATCAAGGAAAGAAATGTGTCTGCCAAGCCTTGCTAAGCAAACAATGAAAGCTGGGTGAAAATTAATAGGTGCTGAGAAAACAAGAAAAATAGTGGAAGCCGATTAAAGTTTCATTGATGTTGAACATCAGTAAACTTTACTATGTGCCAAGTGAACTAGTGTTGGTTGAGTGACAGAATACTATAGATATCGAGTGACAAAAAACAAACAAAAAGTGCTAAATTGAAGGTTTGATGAATATGAGCCAACTAATATGATTTCTTGAATTATGTGAAGTGTGTGGAAGACAAGCTTGATGACCTAGAGCCACAAAATTAAAGATAAACCATTTTGAGGCAAATTCAAGGAAGATTGTAGAAGAAGTTTCTATAAGGGACTAAAATGGAAAAGTGGGTAGATTCATTGAATCCTACCTAACCCTAAAATGTATGATTGTGGTTAAGTGAAAAAAGATCTAAATTCTCTATTTATACAGATAGCAAGCTAGAAGAAAAGGTTGTCATGTGTGAGAACCTAAGGAAGACAAGAAGTCTAGGGTGTTGCTTCATCTAGTGGCTGAATAGAAGAGACAATAGTTGCCATTAAAAAGAAAGAAGGCTTAAGAGGATGAATGCTTGAAGGGTGAACAAATTGTCAAAGATGAAGAGTATGAATGCAAAGAAGAATAGAGGACAGAACCATAGATCTATAATTTGCATGTGAGTTGTAATTTTTTATAAGATCAAATCCTTTTGTTACTTTCTAACAACTATACCAATGTGGATAAATCCTTTGGATTAAGGTTTACCTAACAATCATTTGTAAATCTTTTAATCGGGTTACATTCTAATGGAATGTTCTAAAGTCCTTTGACAAGTATCACTCCTAATAGGGTGATTGAAATCCTTTAACCAGGTCACATTTAACAGTGTGTATTGTAACCTTTAACAGGGTTGACCTTTCACAAGGCGTTACTTTAAAAGAGTAAAATTGAGTAGCATGTTACTGGTGGTTTTTCTCAAATTAGGTTTCCATGTAAAATCCTTGTGTCAAATTGTGTGAATGAGCTTGTAGCATTTCATGTTTACATTTTTGCAAAGTTATCTTGACCTAGGACATTGACCTACTAAGTTAAGGAATTATATGATGTAATGGATGCATGCATGTTATGATTTTATGGATATGAATTCGTTAAGCACTAAAAAGTTTTATTTGTACATTTGGAACTTGGATAACTAATTCACCCCCCTCTCAATTATTCTAAAGAATTCCAACATCTTGTAGTCCTTGGATAACATCATGTCAATTGTCATCATTTGAAATCAGGTATTCTAGGGTTTCATCTTTTTACTAAGCCATAGTGTGCACCTATGCACTAGGCATACCTTTGTACCTTAGAGAGGTGCAAAAGGTGCACTTATTCCTTAGTTTTATGAGGGGCACACCTTGTACACGCTCAGGGGTGATCTATTTGTGCACCCACTCAATCTCTGTACATGTAAATAGTAAGTCAGCCCCTCTATTTTCTCATTCACATTCGTAGTCATCTTATGTGTACACCTTCGCACCTCTACAAGCTACACAACTCCTCTATAACAACACAAGGAAGGACCACATGTGCACATGTGCACCCTCCACACCTAAAAAGGTGCATTAGGTGTTGCATGTGCACTCTCTATGTATACACAAAACAACATGAGCTAGCCAATGATCATACCTATGTGCATGTGCATGTGCACTATGTATGCAAGTACACACAATCTAATCAAGAATAAGCTTAAGGAACAACTTTTATACCTTGCACACATATACAAGTGTGCTAGGTGCACAAGGTGCACTAATGTGCCTTGTTCAACTTGTCATTTTGGTCAATTTCTTTCAATTCTATCAATTTTTTTGTCAGTTTAGTTACATTAGTTAAGCGTCTTTTGAGCATCTTTTTACTCCTCTATTGATGGTACACTAACATCTATCTATTGTGCATGTAAAAATGACATCCTCATCATCCTATATGGCAAAAAATATCACACCCAAAGTAGTCATATTCAAGTTCCAAGGGGCATTGAAGAAGTCTCAGTTTGTGGATAAACATTTAGAAGCCTAGGACATAGAAATGGGAAATATTGATTGGAACACATTCCTTGTCTTGTGAAAAAGACTAAGGGAGAGATTAGAAATGATCTCATCATTGATCCTAAGCAGGTTAGTGAACACATCTTCCCATCTAGTGTCTATACAATCTTTAGATTTTATCATGGCACTCACCTATCATTATGTGCCAGAAGAGAAGGTCGTGAGAAGTGTCATAGGAGAGATGATCCTGGACATATGCTTTGACAACATAGAAATTATTTTTCACCTACCGCCTACAAACTAATTTTAGAAGATAACTTATGACGTAGCAAAGAGTTGGTACAAGGAACACAAACATGAGGCAAAAGGTACAATGCAAAAAGAGAAGGTTGCGAAGAGAACAAAAACATGAGGGAACACAAACATAGCATTGCCCATCATTATATTCCACAAGAGAAGGTTGTGAGAAGTTTCATAGGGGAGATGGCCTTGGATGTATGCTTTGGCAACATAGAAAAAGTTTTTCACCTACCACCTCTAGACCAATTCCAGAAGATAACTTATAATGTAGCAAACAGGTGGTACAAAGAACACAAACATGAGGTGAAAGGTGTAGTGCAAGAGAAAAACCTCCTTGCCTAACCCCCTACTAATAAAAGAGCTAGGAAAGTTGACATGACTCGAGGATATATAATAGACAATATTGTCTACAACACAGTTCTCCTAAGAAGATTCATGGGACTCCCTAAAGCCAATCATCTTGAAACATGGATGGTTCATTTCATAGAAACCATCAAGAGAAGGTGATTTCCAGTTGACTATGTCACCATCATTAGCAATAATCTAGATGAACAATTCATTTTTTGGGAAGTCTAACCCTATTTCTACATACTACTACATCTAATACTAAATTATCATGGGAGCTCCATCACAATTCCAATGACATACTATCAAAATTGCAACCACGACAGATTGCAATGCCAAAACTGTGATAGACCTACCATGGTAATTTGGTATCAAATATAGTGACATGATTTCCTATGTGTTATACCTTCTGGTGGCTAGGTCAACCAATTATTGAGGCCTAGTAAAGAGAGGATGCGTGTAGGATGCTAATTCATGACCATTTATAGTGTACCCTCATTTAGTACAAAAGAAGCTTCTATTTAAGAGCTTAGAGTAAAAACTAGTGAATGGTGGCTTCATCTCATCAATAACCACCAAGAACCCCTTTTTCACCACCAATCAATAGATCAGACACTCAGACAACCAATGAGAACAACTTCTAGATATTACACACTAATGAGATTTCAGGGGAGGGAAAAGTTGCTAGGGAGAGAGAGAGAGAGAGAGAGAGAGAGAGAGAGAGAGAGAGAGAGAGAGAGAGAGAGAGAGAGAGATCAAAAACCTCTCCTCCAAGGATAATAACAAAAATTCCATCATTTGAGCCATCAAGGACAGAGAAGACCCAAAAAGGAGTGATAGGGGTAAAATGCCAATTTCTAAAATGACCTTGTCTTAAAAAAACTACATGTCTTTCATGGGTACTACTCCAGCATGGCTGAAGTGAGAGGTTATATTGACTCTCCAACAAAGGTATGTAGAATATACAAAGGATGAGGGATTGGAGGCAATGACAAAGCTAGGAAAGGTACCAACACCTATTCATGGTGATCTGAAGTGACTAGCCTTTATCATGAGGAAATAGAGAAACAACTTGATAGAAAGTATAGCTATTCCTCCTCCCCATGCAAATATTGATGATATTTCTCCTAAATACTACTAGATGAAGGAAGTAGTGCTAGAGAAGGTCACCTGAGACATGACCAGAGGTTTGACCACAATGAGCCTTAAATAATGTCTCAAGACTTGGATGAAGATGAGGCTAAAATTTTTGAAATGAGAAAGAAGAATGATCTACATTGGGAACACATAAAGGAGGTAGTCATTCCATTGGACCCTAACAATCTGGAGGTCACCCTAGCAACTATTCTCAAAAAATGAGCTTTGGCCCCAACATCCACAAGCTCATTTGTGGATGTGTATGAGAGATGCACCATAGTTTTGAGGATAGAGGAGTACAAATTATGGATTCCAACAAGGAGGCACTTGTAGGTATATATAAGTGTAACGCCCCGCCAAGGGATCAAAAAGAATTAACCTAAAGTTTTACTAAGTTTGCCAAACTTTTTTTTTTTTTTTAAACAAGAAAGTATAATGTACACATCAAACACATAGTAGTGGAAGCAGTAACATGTAATCATCAACAAACATACCTAACAGGTTACATTCCTTAAGGATCCCAAGACATTGAGTCACATTTAAATTTAATTAATTCTAAGTCTAACAACTACCACATCCACATGAAAGAATAATAAGAAAGTCCAGTATCCATTTAATATACATTTGTTCCGAATGCCTCTTGGCAAATTAATTCAGAATGCTCAATCATCCACTGTACATGTCACAAGGTATGAAAGGCTAAAAGAATATACATAAGTAGAAATAAAGGTACATCATCCTCCAAGAATCCATGATACAAAGTATAGTAAAATAAATGAAACCATATACCATACATGATACATCTGTCCATCCATCATAAAAGATATAAGCATCCAACATGAAATACAACTATCCATCTATCATAAAACACAACTAATCTAAGTGCGTGGTTCCTCCCAACCATCAATAGCATCATCAGACCATCGTGGGCCCTAGCCATCCCCCACGCATAACATCTAAAGTCACCGATAAGATCATTGGTACTATAGTATTAGGGATGTCACTACTAAACATACTACAACATAATCATAAAGAAATCTAACATGCTAATCATCAATATAAGGAAATACATAAGTAAATAACATCATCTAATCATGATAAACAAGCATCCCAAGAACCTCTAGCCACGGTGACTACGAACGGATCTCAAATGGTAAGAGTGAAAAAGCACTACCACCCGACCGCGTGGAACCTAAATGGTCCACTCCCACCGTGCTGAGGAGATAGTCTCAAGTCCCAAACAGGATATCAAATCACATAATCACAAGTACTCTCTAAGTCTAGGAAATCCTAAAAGTATACTAACTCAAAGGTTCCAACACATAGATCAACATCTAGACCCAGAGGCACCACAAAGACACGTAGAAATCTACTATGCAAGCGGGAAAGTGTCATCGCACAAATTACGTTGGAAGTTACCCAAGCAATCCCCTAGGAATCTCAGGTCCCCTATGTTCCTGCGGCCACTAGTATCCTCTCGTACTGATGAGGCATACTACGAAATGCAAGGTCGCAATCAAGTGTTCTCTCTACCCCATCCTAGTCTGTACTAACACTCAAGGCATGGGAGAGAACATACAATTATCTTATTAGGTTCATTTTAATCCCCATTTAGTGTAAATGTTATCACTTATTAAAACAACTTACAATGGGTTTCTCCAAGCAACCTCTTAGGGCCCTGACCCCCATTGCAAGCCACTTCTCGACACTACACATAGATAACCTACCCTAGGCTCATGAAATCTCAAATCAAAAAATCATAATAAAATCACCTCAGTCCTATACAAGTGACTGAAAAATATCATAAATATAATCCACAATAACCACATCAGTTCTCCATGGGCAACTGAATACCATCAAATAATAATCATAATGATCACAATAGATCTCTATTAGCATTTGAAGGCATCCATGATAAATCATATTATCCAATGGTTCTCCAATGAGCAACCAGAAATTATCCCAAAATAAATCACAATACTGATCGAAGACTCTAAAATGGTCAAGTCAAAACATGTCACACAATGACATCATCAAGAACAAATCATACACTTCAGTCCTCCCAAAGCGATTGGAAAGAAAATCAAATATAACTGATCGATGACTCAAAAATGGTTAAGTCAGGTATCTCATATCATACATCTTAGCTTCACACAAGGAAACTAGAAAGCAATAACAAACAGTAAATACATCCATCATAGAGCATACTATCACATTACCTTGGTTGGTTTGAAAAGATCGAGAACAAATCATCATAACCTCACACTCACAAACCCCTGAGCCTCTGGTAACGACCTAGGACTGGTCAAGCTAATACAACCCCAAGAACCCCAAAACTCAAACAACATACATAAAACAGAACGTAAGTATCAAGTTTTGGTTTGATTGATAATATACTATTGAGTTAATGTAATGTTTCAGTTTTAGTTTCAAGGTATGATTAAAGTTCAAAAGATTTCTAGATAACCCTACAAGTTGACCCATTCACTTGTTCGAATGAAACTAGAATTACCCTCTCATCATGTTTTAAACCAATAATATAATTCTACAATTTTATCAAATAATATCCGTTATTAATTAACTTTAATTAAACTAATTTTAATTAAATTAATTAATAATTATTGATCTAAATATTTATATTAATATCTTCATTAATTATCAATTTACTAATATTTAACCAAAAATTATTGATAAATTAATAATTACAAAAAAAAAACTATATTAAAAATGCATTAACATTTAAATTAACAATTAATAATAAAATCTATCAATAAATATAATAATAAGTTTACATTATAAAACTTATTAATAAAGTGTTATTAATTAATAATATATTTAATATTAAAATTTATAAATAAATTTATTTATAAATCATATTAATTAAAAAGTTATCTAAATTATAATAACTTTATATTATATAACTTTTTTTTCTTAAAAACATTAACAATACGTAAGCTTATAATTTTTTTAAAAAGGAAACTTTAATCATATATTAATTAATAAAAGTTTATTAAAACTTTTAAAGTATCTAAATTATTAATAAAACTTTATGAAACGTTAACATCTACTTTACTAAAGTATTAATAAAAATTCTATTTACACAAACTTTTGAATGTATTCCGCCGACCCTTTAATATAGCCGCAGGGTATAATACACATGGTGCCGCCAACAGATTTAAAAGGTAAGTTTATGGGGTAAGTTATTTTGTTATTTCTTTATTATATATATATATATATATATATATATATATATATATATATATATATATATATATATATATATATATATATATATATATATATATATATATATATATATATATATATATTTTAAATTTATTAAAAATATTAAAACAATCTTATTTATTATAAATACTTTCAAATCCATTCTCTTTCATAAAAATGTGTGTTTCGTTTTATTTTTAAGTTTCTATAATAATAATTTGAATAAATAATTTTTTATTTTTTATTTTTAATTTAATTAGTTTTATTTTCACTTTTAAAATATTAACAAATATAATGTGATAGAGGAAATATTAACTATTCAAGTTTCTAATTTCTTATTTTCTTTTTCTAGATTTCAAACCCTCCCTGTTTTAAGTAAAATTTCATTTTTCCTATGGACGAAGTTTCAAATTGATTTATTTTTCCAATTCTTATATACAGATGAAATACGACATAATATCATAGGGTTCATAACAAGAGAGCGAATGATTCACTCAAAAATACCCGTAAATTCTTTTTTAACAATCACGAAGAAGACAAGAAAATATAATTGCATAATTATTCAGTGGTCAAAGCACAAGACCCTACCTGAGCCTGATGCTAATACACAATCCCCAGAAACTGTGAAAGAATTCGTTCCTCTTCAAGAACCTTTCTCTAAAAATTCTCCTAGAATTCTCCTTTTAAAATTTGCTTCAAAATTTCGCATCAAAAATTTGTCTCTTCAAAATTCCTCTCCCAAAATTCGTGTTCAAAACAATCTCCCTCCTCAAAAATGAACCCTCAAGTAATAATAAGGAGTTCTCTCTCCTTAAATCGAGGAACCAACTATATGTTCACCCAGAACAACTCTGTGCTTACAAGACTCAACTCCAAATTTAGCTTTTATTAATCTTTCTTTTATCTTTTCATGCATGTTAACCAGATTATTAAATAACTTTATATGATTTTTCTCTTGACTTCTATTTTTAATCTTTATTACTTTAATCTCATGCACACTTAATTAATTAAAATATCTTTATTATTTTCACTTATTTTATCTTTTTAATTAATTTCTTTTATTTTAAACTCATGCACGCATCATGCAATGTAGAATCTTTTTAACATTTAATATATTTTTCACTTCTTAATTCATTTTAGAAACTTAATTGATAAAATATTTATTAATTCAATTAATAATAATATTTAGCATTTATTTAAAAATGAACTCTAGATATTTTATTATTAATTAGATAAATATTATCACGTTCTAATTTAAACATAGAACTTTTATCTTCAAATTTAATTTTTTTATACTTATTTAATTTTTCAATTAATTAAATACTAAAATATCATAATAATTTTTCATTAAATTAAATCATTAATTAATCTTTTAATTAGACTTAATTAATAGAAAATACACGAAGGACTCATAAAGTAAAATACGAAAACTCATTATAGAAAAACACATACCAAATCAAACAAAAGGGTTATGATCATGAATTAACATCATTCGATGCATTCAGAGGGTACTCAACTCGGATACTTGTCCTAATTATCAATTAGGACAAATGGCTAAGGGGTTTAGGATTTGGACTTAAGATTTATCTCCCCTCTCTTACCATTGAGATAATGTGATAGGGTATGCTCATCCTGGCAATTTAGGGAAGTCGATAACCGGTACCTGCAACCTGCATAAAATCCACGCATGTACAAACACAATATTCTAAGCTAAACATGCAATGGCAGAAAGTAGTGCATCGTGTAGATTTCGACTAGCAGGTGGCTACGACTCCCTTCCTTAACCACATCAGAAATGCCATACATAAAGAAAACAACCACGCACACCATACACATGCAGTATGGGGTAAGTATCCATAAGAAAACACATAAGATAATCCATCTAACTAATCATCATCAATAACTAAAAACACTGAATAATCATCATACATACATGAAATATAGAGTACCAAATAATCTCATCATAAAAATCAACTGAATGTGAAACAATAACTGATAAACTCAAAGTAATGCCACTAAACATCAAGCATAAAACTGGCTTAAAAGAGTTCGTCAAAGATAACATAAATGTGAGCTAAGGACAAGCACTACATCAAGAATAGAGATAAAATGGTTATTATAGTAGATTAGGATTTTGGGCTAATGGACTAAGTGGCCACATGCACTAAAGACTCAGAGGCATTACAAACAATTAAGGGCCAAAGATAGTGGATGCTAATGGATATATATTCCATAGAAGAGTTAGATTAAGTTTATGATTGGATTGATAAAATAGCAGAAGACAATAGGGTGATGATCAAGTTGTACAAAGATATCTAGGATGTAAAGATTTGGACTCTTGATCAAATATTGGAAGTTGATAAGTATTATAGTGCAACCAGTTTAGAGATTTTTGAAGATGACTCCAGGACTTGATTATGTTCAAGTTAAGTAGTGGCGCATCAAATTTGAGCTTTTTTTGAGACTTCATCCTTAGAAGATGATGTTAAGTATATTTTCAGGATTGGGGGAGCACTCATAGAGTTAAACTCTAAATTGGAAGCTTTTATAGGGATGAGGCAAGAGGTTAGAAAATATTGCCAAGAGATGAGAACAAAGTATCAATCTTTGGACTTTTCTGATACCCTAGATATCACCACCACTATTCAAAAGTTCAAAGCAAGACACCCATACATTGTTTTGGTAGAAGGGTCATAGAACCAAGAAGTTGGAAGCTAAATTTTTTACACTTAAAAAAATTCTATCAATTTGGTCTTGTCACCTAGAGGTGTGGTAGTGCGAAGGTGTGAAAAACACTACGGTAGACTTTTCATGGGGTGTGCAAAAAATTAAGGTGCACAAAATAGTAAGGTGTGCCAACAATTTTCATCAGTTGTGGTGGTGCCAATATTTAACTTCCAATTCCCATTTTTGAGCATTTCATACACCAAAAAAGTATTTTGGCAGCAATTTAACTAGTAGAGACTCATTGTGAAGCTCATGCTTGACTCTAAACAAGTACCAACAACTCCTAGATTGTCTACAAACTTCTTTCTTCTTATTTTCTTCTTATTTTATTGTTTTAAAATCATGTAAAGCTGCATGCACTCATTAATTGATATAAACAAGGATGGAGACCTACTTAGCACCATTTAGAGAGTTAGTTTGTATATAATTAGCTTTATTGTATAAGTTTTAGCATAGTGTTTACATTAGAAGAGATCTCACTCTGAACACAAAATAAGGAGAGGGTTTCTTATAAATACATGGATGTAATATATACTCTAGGCTAATATTTTGATGCAATAATAAATGCTATTGGTGCTCTCATTCTAAGTGTAGTAAATCTTTGGCCGAGTATGTTATTTTTTTATGAATTTGCATTCATGAATAGTAATGGTGCCAATGGTTTAATTATGTTATGATAATTATGCAATCTTTTAGTTTGGTTGATTTTTTTATGCTAACAAATTATGTTTTTGTGACAAATTTGAGAAAGGATCACTAATGTTCTTGCATAGTATTTTGTCTCGTGTGTGTACACTTTTTGTAGTTGCATGATTTGATGAATCATAAAACATCTTCAATTTTCACTAAATTTCACATCAACGATTGCATCAATGGAGTTGAGGAAATGCTACTCCTAATTTCATTAGTTTCCTACCAGGTCCTTTTGATAATTTAATTTCCAAACATGTTGTTTCTTTGGCTTATGTTCATTAGGAATTTTCCTTTTAGTAATTTGCTTTAATCTCTCATTACTCTATCCTCATTATTTTCTTTTTGAACATGTGGTTAAAATAGGAATTGATGTAGTTGCATCGATTAGAAACTGAATTCATCATAAAATAGAAAAATAGAAAATACTTTGGTTTTGTGATTAATTTTCCTCAAAGTTATGCATAATTGACATATACTAGCAAAGGCCTCCTTGTGAACATTCACATTTATCTTTGTTTGAGCTGCCTAGTGGGTTGAAAAAAATTCATATGGAACCTTTGATTTGGTCATTGATCAACTTTTCTAGAGAGATATTTGTGACAATTTATGTCATTAGAATAATTCCAAATGACCACTCAATAGAAATGGTTCTAGAAGGAGGGCCTACAAACTATTCTACCAAAATAATGTGTTGTTTCACAATTTTGTGAAACTCACAATTTTATTTTAACAATATGTTCATATTCATAAGGTGTGCCTATCAAAAGATGGTTTTTTCACCAAGGCACACTTTTCATCAAGGTTCTCTAGGATCCATAGTGTGCTTACCCAAAGATGTGCAAATTGGATGATCTTCACCCACCATCTCTCTTTCAATGAGCATTGAGGTCTTTGCCCAACAAACATGAGTTCTTGGAAATCAGTCACTTTTGCAAGCCTCATAACAACAAAGGGATGCCTAAGCTCTGACCACTCACATTAAAAATTCTATCATCATCATCTATTGCACATTCTACTTCACCCCCACTTATCATTCCACCTAATTCTCCACCAATGCAAAGTCAGCCATTGACACCTCCACCTATGGATTTCTTTGCAAATGTGGTAGATTTACCAATCAACCTACAAGGTAAACTCAATGATCTTCCCATGAACCCTAAGAAATTTTTCCCAAGGTTCATCTACACGGAGACATGGACAAGGAAATATCACATCAACATTTTCAAGGAAATATGCAAAATAAAACAACTTCAACAAGTTGTTTTACACAATTGACACCTCCAGCTATGGATTTCTTTGCAAACGTGATAGATTCACCAATCAACCTACAAGGTAAAATCAATGATCTTCCCAAGAACCCTGAGAAATTTTTCCCAAGGTTCATCTACATGGAGACATGAACAACGAAATATCACATCAAGGTTTTCAAGAAAATATGCAACATAAAACAACTGCAACAAGAAAATGTGGTCCTTTATCTATTCCCATACATGTTGGGAGAGGTTTCATTTAACTAGTAGGTGAATTTTCCATTGGGAATGGAGGTTTCATTTAACTAGTAGGTGAACATTCCATTGGGATCCATTCCAAACTAGATAGCTTTCGAGAAGTTGTTCTTGGATTAATTCAAGGAATTCATCAATTTGGTCATTTTACATTACCAGTTCATATCTATCAAGAGGGATCCAATGAAGACTATCTCCCACTTCAATCATCATTTTTACATGGCATACCAAAATTTGGAAACCCATTACAATATACCAGTGAGGGCTTCAATTTAAATCTATTTGAACTTTATGGATCAGCTCATTGTTATCTTTCAAAGGAGATTATTTGCTATAGACATTGATACTCTACAAAAGGTCTTCAAAGAAGCACTCACCTTCACTAAATAGGCTAAACCCAATGGTGGGGGCATGATAATTCAAGCTAATGCCAATACAATGGTACCACCATACCCTGCAGGAGCACAAGTAATCCTAACCCATTCATTTTATTGAATCCAGTCCCAATACAACATGTACCTTCTACCTCAACTCCAACTATAACTACCCAGGGTGCAAACCTCCTCAAGTTGCTTTCTTCGAGAAAACAGTTACACCATCCACTAAGGAAAAGATAAATGTTGCCACTGAGCTAGACCAAATGAAAAAGACCATGTATTAGATAACCAATGACCTAGCCTATATTTGGTTATCATGGGAAGAATAAAAATTTCCAAAGAGCTAATGTAGCCCCAAACAACAATGGTTATGATCAAAGTTACAACAAGCATTTAGTGGAAATAATGTTGCAAGAAATAATTTCAACATGCTAGACCAAAATAATGGATTTCAAAGGCAAAATTGACAATGGAATACTCGTCCAAACAATGGGAGTGTCTCTAAAAACACCACTAATAATGCCCAATTTGTCAATAACTATCGACTTGATACAAACCAAAATGTATGAAATGATGGTGGCATGTTCTTCAACAAAAATCAAGAGATGAACCAGAATCTATAGAATGCTAGCAACGAGTCCCCTATTCAGGTCAACACAATATTGTTAGAAACTTATGATTCTCCATAGAATAATAAAATGGGAGACTCACCCAGTGAAGAATTTGTGTTCCTATTCAATCAAGAATTAGATCCTAAGCTAGCTGAGATGTTCACTTTCTGAAATGATAATTGAAACATTTACAACCTACATAACTGAAGGTAACCCATAACTAATGGAATCCCTTTAGGATTACAACCAACACTTCCTAATTAAAGGGTGAGTAATAATCTGACACATACAAGAGCACCCTTCTCAAGGAATAAAACTCAGACTCAAGAGAACATACCCACTATACTAAAGAATCCTTCTTGGTTAACAAAGAAGTATAATGCAATTGAAGAATTAAAAAGGACTCAGGAAAACATCTCAATGTATGACATGTTACAAAGTTGTCCTAGCCAAAGGGAAGCATTTTTAAATACCCTTGATTGTAGAAAAGAAACAACCAAAATTAGCACTTAGAAGACAGTTACTCCACAGATTAATAGCGCCAAGGCTATGTTCACTATGTACAAAGACAAAGTAGAGGTACCCCCTTTTTTGCTAATTCTCTGAATTTTTGGGAAAAATATTTATAACCACCTCATAAATTTAGGTACTTCATGCAATTTCATGCCACTTTCAATATCTCAAAGGTTAGGGATTACTCCACAACCTACAAAGTATGTTGTGATCCAACATGATAAAAAAAAAGTGAAAGTCATCAGAGCATTGAAGGATGTTCGCATATAGTTCACTATAGATCCCAAAATCTAAGATGTCATTGGCATCTAGGTGGAGATCCCAGAAACATATGGCCTACTTATAAGAAAAGAATGGACTAGGTTTTTGAGAGGATGGTTCTCAATGGATTTCACTAAATTATGGGTACCTTGGAAGGGATTTAACAACTAGATCAAGATAGACACTGAGCCAAAATTAAGGACAATGATCACAGAATATAATGCTCCTAATGAATTGTCATTTCTTCAATCATACATAGGATCCTATAGAGTGATGGCCTTTGATATATCCTAGATCAAAAAATCCAATGACAAGGCTACTACAAGATCACAAGAGCCATCCCCACAGAAAGAACTCGTTACTCAATTCGTAGACAGTATAGTTGAAAACATGCAATGTTGAGGAGAAGATGCATATCTAAATACCTTAATCCTTCCAGTATTTTGTAGGTTGCATCATGCAAGTCACTTACATTTTGAATGCTTAATTTTTTTGATTTGGTTGCCCGATTTTTTACTCAAATAATGCAATCTGCAACTATTAAAGTTATGATTGATATACCCAAATGTAATTTGGTTCACCTAAGTGAGCCCAAAGTCACGATATCCTTATGGAGGAAATTGAAGAATATTTTAATGCTTCATAAAGTGATACATCCTTGGATGATAGAGACTTATCCTCCCTTCCCAAAGAAATGATCAAAGTTCATAGAAGCAGATGCTTTGTGAAAGGTCAAGGTTGGGCCTTAGTAGTCATCCATCCTAAACCCCAGACTTCCAAAATCATGGAATTGATTGAAGAGTTTGAGGATAAACAAAGGGAACAAGAAATCCCTATGTCAAAAGAAACTACAAGTGGCCCATTGAGCCCAATGTGGGGAAAGATGCATTGGGTCCCAAAGAAACAATCTTTCAATGACCAAGTGAAGGAAAAGGTTTAGACAAATAAACACAAGTCAAGGAAAATGAATTGTTGGAAACTACAATAGAGACAATTTTATGTTGTCATTGATGTAAAACATTATTGGTAAGATAGTTTCTATCTGAGTAGAGTGTCATATCAATATGATCAATGAAGAAGATTTGAGAAGAAAGGCACAACAAAAGGACCTATAGGAAATGTTAGTTATGATGAACTACGATGAGCACTTGATCAGTTAGACTTTGACAAGATAAAATGATTGTTTTATGATAACCTAAATGGAGAAAAAAATTGTATTTAAGCCTATTAGAAGTGATCAAAGAAAGACCAAATGTGTAGGCCTAGCTAAGCAAAAGAGTAGAAGATTAAGGAACTTGAAGTTTCCCAAGTGATGCTAGTCTTTAATGAGCACAAGTATAAGCTAAGAAAATATAGTGTTGACCAAGCATCACTATTGAACAAGTGTCATTACATGTGTCAAATAGAATAGATAGTAGTGACTAAGTAATCCAGTGATGATCAAGTGTTAGAACACAATGTTGGTTGAGGGATAGTTTTTGACAGATTATGAGGAAATCATGATCTTCAATTGACATAGTTGATTTCTTAGAATATGTAAAGTGTGTTGAAGATAAGGATGGATGACTTGGAGAATTTAATTCAAGGAAAACCATATTTGAGAATTTATATAAAAGAATTCAAGGAGAAGTTTGGAGAAATTTCTAGAAGAGAAAAGAGATGAAGAAATGATGGAAGGATTTGATAAATCTGAACAAACCCTAAGATATATGGTGATGCTTAAGTGGGAAAAAATAAGAATTTCTTGTTTAAAGAGGTATAAGGGATAACCTAACAAGGTTGGAGAATTTTTTGATACTATTTATTGACAAACTTGAATAGGAGGCTGAGAAGAGTTGTGAAGAGGTGAAGTATGATTACTTGAAGGGTTGCCAGGAAGATCAGAGATAGATATGACAATGCAGTCTAGTTAGTAGATCAACATATGAACCAAATGGTGATCTATATTTAAAAAGTGAGTTGTGTTTGTCAGGTAAACCTATTGTTACTTTCTAGCCTTTATATTAGTATTGAAATCCTTTAATTAAGGTTGACCTAACAGTCATATCTAAACAAGGTGACATTGAAATGGAATGTTCTTAATTCCTCAAACAAGGTCACTCATAGTAGGGTGATTAAATCCTTTAACAAGGTCACATTTAATAATGTGCTTTTTAACATTTTACAAGGTTGGATCCTAACAGAGCTCACTTTAGAAGAGTGAAAAATTGGTGACACGTTACTAATGGTTTTTCCCAAATTGGGTTTCCACATTAAATCCTAGTGTCATACTTGTGTGAATGTCATTTGAAATGTTTTACTATTAATGCTTTATATTATGAAAGTTTGTTACTATTAGGATAATGGACAACAAGTTTATGGTATTGATCATTTTCTATAGAGGCTGAGTTAGGAAATGTTTATATCTAAAGTATTTGAAGTGATTAAAATTTTAATTGGTATGTCTAGACCTGAGGATAACTGATTCAACCCATATTAGTTATTCTAAATCATTCTAATAATTAGCATCAAAGTTGTTGGTGATTATATAATTATTTTTAAGGTACTTGAAGCTAAAGATCAAGATGTACAAAAAGGAGGTGCCAAGGTTGGACAAGGAGAACTTCCCAACATGGATGAGTTTGATGAAGTTGTGTCTTGTAGGACTTGGAGAAGGAGTAATAAATTATGTGGAGCTACCAAAACCCTTGACAACACAACAAAAAAAAGAGAAGAAAGAACACAATCAAGCAATGTTGGAGATTGCATCAACCCTAAGCTATGTTGAGTTTGATGACATAAAGGAGTGTACACCTACTAAGTAAATGTGAGATACACTGCAGACCATCTCTAAAGGAGACACAAATGTTTAGGGAGCAAAGTCATAAATCTTGAGAGGTAAATTTGATGAAATGAGAATGGTAGAAGGATAATTTATTTTGCAATACCATGGAAGAATCAAAGAGGTGCTAAATTCTATAAGAGGATCAAATAGAAATATTAATGATGAGGTTGTGATTAGCAAGGCATTGAGAACTTTACTTTCATTTTATGCTATTAGGGTTTTTGTAATACAAGAAATGATATGTACCCCTTGTAATAACCTAACATTGTAAGGTGTAGTTGGTAGGCTTATTGCTTTTGAATTGTCAAACTTTGATAATTCCACTCCTACTACTATTGAATATACTTTCAAATATCAATTGGTTCTTAGTAAGAAAGGAAAAAGAAAGTGTGTGAATAATGATAGTGATGTTTCTGGTGATGATCTTGGTGAGCTTGAAGGATTTATGGTAAGAAGACTTCCAATGGACAAAGGAAAATACAAAGGTAAACTTCCTATATTTTTGTTTTCATGTAACAAAATTGGTCATATTGCTGCAAGATCTCCTAATAAAGAAGACGAGGATGAGAAAATTGAAAGCAAGTAAAAAGGTAGAAGAGATTAGATCAGGATATAGAGTTTAATTTCATCACAAGAAGACCATTATATTTAATATCACTGGTGAACTAATTAGAAGTGGTGATCAGACAAGAGGTAACTTTTTCTATCCAAATTTATCTGATGAGACATGTTTATTTGCACAAAATGAAGATATATGGTTATAGCATAAGAGGTCATGTCATGTAAACTTTGATAATTTTGTAAGCATTAACAAGATGAAAAGAGTAAGAGGATTACTAATATTGAAGAAACTTGATAATGCTACGTGTAAACAATGTCAATTGGGAAAAAATGACTAAGTCTAGTTTCAAGGGAATGACATACTCATCTAATGATATTTTGGAATTGGTTTTGTGGACCCATTAGAGTGAAAAGCTATTGTGGTGAAAAATATTTCATTATATTTTTTGATGACTATTGTAGAACAAAGACGCAAAGCATCTAGTTCTTGCCTTCTTGTCTTTTGATTTGAAGTTTATAGTGTTCAAATAAAATATCTTTTTCAATTGGCCACATATTTGATTTGTTTGAATTTGTTTAGTTCAATTAATAAATAAGCATGATTTTTTTTCAATTTTTTAGTTAGATTATATTTAGAGGAAATTAACTTTTAATTGGAAATTTAGGCTTATAATGCTTCATAATGGCTTAAATTATTGCATTGTAAGAAGTTGTAAATAATGCTAACACTTGTTTTGATAGCTAATAAAATGTAGTAATACCCAATGACACTTACTAGTAGCTTATTATTATTTTTCTTTCTTTGTTGTTGGCTGGTTGATTATTGCAAAAATTCCTATTGTATTTGTATGTACCGATATTTATTTTCATATTTCCAATTTTCTCTTTCTCATAGAACAGCTAATCTTTGTTAACAAATGCATATTTATATTTTTTAATGATCTAAATGTCGTTATCATCAATGAAAAAACTTTTTCTACTAACATTTCCATTGTGCTACATTCTAGAACTACTGTATCAAATTACTAATTTTTTTTAAAAAAATTTAATCAATAAATGGCCAAGGCCTTCATTAATTTTATTTAAATTAAATAAAAAGTTACAATAGCTTATCTCCATTCAAACGGGCACTAGTAGGAAAGAACGGAGAAGAAAACCTCCAGTCTAGCTTGAGAATAAAATTACTTATTTTATAGGTTTAATGTTGTACAGAATTACAAAGGAGTTAAACTTGAGTAACCATTAAAAAACATGTCTCAAAATCATTTCAATAGTTATAGTAATGTCTATTATATTATTCAACATAAGCTATTAGTAGTCTATTTTTCCTAAGCATATCACTAATATAACATTCTAGTTTATGAGGCTTGCAAGCATTTTGTAGCAGAGATTCTTTTCATATGGTAGGTTGCACTTTATTCATTCTTCTTTAGCCTGCAATATCACCCAAAAAATAATGTTACATAGTTGTTGCTGACATATAAAACATATCTCTACTAATTCCTATTTATGATTTTTTTAAAATGTATTTGTTAGCTTACTTTATGACTTGCCTGAGTGTTCTACTTCAGGTTGACATGTATAATTGCATTGGCCTAGGTCAGGGTGAAAGTGCCTTCAATGCAAAGCTCTCTAAGCATGAATATGACATTGGATTTTTGTTGCATATATTCCTCATACTTGACGTTGTGGAGTCATGGGATTAACTGTTCGATCAATGTGTTGTCAATGAAGCATTGAATTGGCTATTTATTTTCAATAAGAAGCAATGTCTTCAAGTGTAACTTGTGCATATAGTTGACATCTTTCTTGCATCCAATACAATGTGTATTTTCTTCATCAAGAATTCCATATCCTTCAAATTTATGGTGGCAGTGTGGACAAAATGCAACAAATGGATTAGAGAATGGATTTTCAATTTTCAATTTTCCATGTTCCTGTTGCAAAGTGCAGGGTGTAAGTGTTGGTCACATTTAATAGAGACAATTGCTAGATTTTCATATTGCTTATATGTTACCTCTCTATTTTTCTGCATTATCTCATGTAACATTTGCAATGTCATTTTGTCATTTAACTTGCAAATAAATGTGGAGAGGCCTGTACGAAGTGTATGCTTTTTTTCTGTCTTTGTTACAATATTTCTAAAAAGAAATGTATGTGTTTCATTTCGAGCAAGATGTTCTTCTGCTGAGATGTAGTGCTAAATAAAATTTGGATGGATTTCTAGTTGCATAAAATATACATATACAGAGTTGACATGATCAGATGGATTATTTTCATATTCAATGCTTTATTGATTAGAATAAGTATAATTTGAGAAATAATTGCCATTAATTCTTACCTGTGCTCTGTCTTCCTCAGACTAACCATCCTTTATTTCTAGAATGTTGAGATTGACTTGCTTTTTTGTTGCAAACATCAATGCACCTATTGTTCCAATTGGGTAGTTGCTTGTGCTATTCAATAGGCTCCTTATTGTACTGTTGGGGATGAAATTGTAATCATTGCATATGCGATTGATTGTTTCCACTATGCTTGTTTCCTTTAGTACAATAATGCAGTCGCAATCACCTCTATCAAAGTCTAATTTTGGTTCAATGTCAAATCCAATAATAGAAACACCCATTCCTAGGATTATTTTGTTTTCATATTGTTGTACTAAGTTTGAATTGACACTGACTATTATTGTCATTTCTGCTTTATTATCTGTCAAATCTGCTCATAGCACTCCTCGTGTTTTGTTGACTTTGTAGACAACTAAAACATCTCCTTGAAATATGTTACCTCCTTTTCTTGCATTCAACTCTTCTATTGTAATGTAGCCAATAGTTTTCACGTTTGTCCTGCATGGACATGTATGTTAGTGCATTTTCCATGTGCATATAGAATTCTAAAATTGATGAAAGCAAGTAGATGTTACCTTTTTGTAGATTGTTCTTGCCTCATTTGTGTAGCCTTTCCTACTCTTTTGTTTGCATCCATTGATTTATGTGCATATATTGTGGATACGAGAAATTGGTTTAGTGCATCAAATTTCTTCTTACCATAGACATTTTTCATAATTTGTAGAATGCAATTATTGAAATTTAAAGTTTAATGTTCATATAGTAGTGAATAAAATTTGTTAGGTGGAATTGTTTTCAATCTAGAAAATGAATCTTGTGACTAAATTTGTATTTAAAGTTTTATGATACAATGAAGAAAATGTCATTTTTTTATAGTCATTGTGTCAGGTAAATGTGTTTTAAGAAATGTAGAGAAATGATCTGACCAATATGCCTCTGTTTTATGGATAAAGCATACATTTGATGTTGCATTTGACTAGATGTGATCTATGAGTGGCTTATTCATGCTATGTCTATGTTCAAGCAGAAATTTGTATTTCATTTGTTGCATATGATTATTTATTTGTTTTGTATTTTTTGTATTAGCTAGCATGTCAATGTAAAAATCTCCTAGAATATAAGTGAGTGCAGTTGGATGCATTTTGCAACTTAGAGTGTCTAACACATTTTTAATAGCTGTGAAGGGAGTATTTGGCCTTGAATAGATATTGCAAATATTCAATATATTGCTAGATTTTGTTATGGTCAATGTTATTGCTTCTACATGTTTTGATGTGTGACTTGATGATGTTTTTACATTGATATTGTTTCTTACTAATGTCATAATGCCATGTATTCCATGGTTGACGTGAATAGTGAAGTGTTTTAGAACAAAATTTTGCTTTATTGAATTCATGTGAAGTTCTTGTAAACATACAATGTCTAAAGACATAATTTCAATGTCATTGAATAAATCATTCTCATGAGCATGTAGACTTCATGTGTTTAATGTGCACAATAGTAAATGTTCAGTATTATTTGTACATGAAGCCTCATTTTCAAGTTTCCAATAGGCAGTTGTTTGTAAGCATTCCATTTCCATGTTTATTTTTGGATTTACATGAAAATGTTTTTGAGTGAGTGGTTTCACAAGATATAGGTTTTCTATTGTTTTCTGTACGTGATAATGTAGTATATGTTATTCCATGTTGTCTTATACTTGTTGCATCAAAAGCTAATCTTTCCATTGTCAATCCTTGAGATCTATGAATTGTGCGTGCACATGCTAATTGTATTGGAAATTGTTTTCTAATAGTAATTTTTTTTCTTGTTGAGATTTTTTGGATTGGTTTTGCAATTTGTACTATAGGGGTCCATGATTTCTCAATGCTTTGGTTGTAGTATTGTGCATATTTAATTTTTTGGAGATTTCCAATATTAGAATTGTTAAATTTGATCCAAACAATTTCTAAATTGTTGTGGTTTGTGTAATCTTTGAATATTCCATCTGAACCATTGACTAATACATCACTTGTATTGTAGTTTCCTGAGTATAACTCTATCAACATGTTTCATTTTAGTTGTATTTCAATTGGGAGAGTTGACGTATGGTTGTAGAGTCTTATGCCACTTATGTTGTCCTTATATTCATTTATGGCCCTTAGAACAATAACGTCTCTAGACATATTTGCTAACATTTTTTGGTTGTGTACATATACGTCATTTTTTCTATAGAAAAGGAAAGGAAGTGTCAGGTCATTTGGTATTGGTCGTAGGCATTGTTGGTTAAGATATGTTATATCATCCATTGTCTGTTTTGCCAATCGAATTCTATTAAGTATATGTATAAAATTTTGATCCTTTTGATGCATTGTACTATGCAATGTGTAACATTTGATGTTATCATTCCAAAAGTTGTAAGGCATTAAGTCTTTGTCTGTAGTTCTATTTTCAAATATTGAAGAATCAAGAATTGGTTGGGCTTGATATAGGTCACCACAAAAAATTGTGTCCAAATTGCCAAAATAAGAGGTTGGTGTGCGCATTATTTCTCTTAGTCATTTGTCTATATAGCGTAGGAATGTTGAACCCACTAAAGAGATTTAATCAATCAATATAACTTTGAGTTGTTCATAATGTTTGGACATTTTGTCTAGTGTGTCACTATTTAGTGGAAGAAATTTTGATTTATTGAAAGGAATATGAAATGCAGAGTGTATAGTCATCCCACCGATGTTGTATGCTGATTTTCCTGTATAAGCTACAACTATTCCCTTTGGTTTATCTGGGCTATTTTTAATTGTGTTGTTATATATATGCAAGAGTGCTTGATAGATCATATTTGCCGTAAAGGTCTTACTAGTGCCTACTCCACCAGTAAGGAATAAGTGAAGTGGTATTTTATTTTTGACCTTTTTGCAAACAATGTCTTTCACTATTGCTTGTTGTTCTGTATTTAGCATTTGTCAAATTTTAAAGTATTCATCATTATCAATTATTTCAGGGTGTTTTGCTATTTCAAAACCTATATATTTTGAATTTCTAATTTTGCTATATTTTTCAATTTGAATATCATCATGAATGTCATATATGTCATCTATGACAATTGTTTTATTTGTTTTATTTTTGTGATTGTTTTCTAATAATTAACTATTGATTTCTGTAGCTTCTTTATCAATGTCACCCCATGCTTGATTTAATTTGTAGTAGAATTTTGAACTATTTTGTCTTATTATATTTTCATGAAAAGTATATGCACTTTCCCAAGTTTTGAAATTTTCTTTTAGTTGAGATTCGTTACTTGTAAATGGTACGAAAAGAAGTAGTTGTTCTCTACAATAGTTTTCTAAGTCATTGTATTTATTGTAACTAATAAAGCGTATAATATTTTCTTTCTATTTTCATTTTTTATTTTTTCCTCTAACATTATAGTTTGAGACGTACTCAGCTAGGCATATGTTTTGTATACTATCATTGCAGTTTTTATAGTCGTCTATTAATGATTTTACTACTACATTTTTTGAGTTATCTGCTTCTTGGTTTAATTCTTAGGCAGATTTGAGTACAAATGCTCGCTTATTGTCTGATCTTCTATCAATGAAAACATATTTTCGTGAACTCTTATTAAGGGGAAGTGATAGAACTAAATGTGCAGCTTGTTGTGCTGACATTTGTTACAAATTTAGTAAAGCATTTCCTAATTTTGTTATCATTTTAACCATGTCTATATTTTCACTTTGGTGATCATCTCTTATTCTTTTGAATGCACGTGTCATAGACTTGTCAACCTTTACCATATATGAACTACAATACATGGCAACAACATATGCGTTTAACACAAATTGGGCATCTGTGTTAGCTCTCCATAGTTTTGGCATTTGTTTGCAGAAATTGTTGTTCCATATTTGGGAAGGATTTCTTTGAAGGAATATAGTTGGCTTGTCTATTGTTGATCGTAGTAGAATGATGTATTCACTCTCTGTTATTTGCAATTCATCAATTAACATTTGAAATGTGAAGGAGCTATTGAAATCTCTTTTTTCCAAAGTTTGAAAATTTTGATTGGTAGTTTTGTTAATAGTGGAATCTTTATCAGACAATGGGTCCAAAATCATTGTATTTGGCAAAAGCAGGATTGGGAAATTATATCTACATTTTTTGTACAAAGTTCTTTTTCATTGTCTAGTATGGTGATGTTTATGCAAATTAGCATATTGTGCTTCTAAGTTATCAGTATTGCACGTGATGTGCATGTTGACAAAGTGTACTATTTCATCTTTTTTTGCTTCCCATAGATAGGTGCATTTTCAACCCAAATCAACATGTGCTCATGTTCATTTCCCCTATTTTGAAATTCAGTCACCGAAAAATAATCTACAACTTTTCCAAATAGTGAATTTTCTAGAAATAATAGTTTTCTCAAAGCATTGATCCTATGTCAATAGTACCTTGCACATGTTATTATGTCTTTCCTAACAAGTATTATTTTGTCAATGTCATTGCATTGATATGTATCGTTTTTTTTTATTTTTTCTTGATGTAATTTTTGTAAATATTGGAGAGTCGACATTAGAGGCTCCCAATTCTCTTCTGCACTTGTAAAAGTGAGGAAACATGTAGGTGGCCCAAGTTGTCAAATCGTAGAAAATATGTTTTTTTTCAATTGATGCATATAGTCTGGGGATATTCAAGTTCTTTTGAAATCTACATATCCAATGTTTGATCTTAAAAAAAATTTCCAAATTTGGTTTTTGCTTTACATCTTTTGCGAGTAACTTGCGTCCTTTTAATTGTCCTTTTCTAATTCGTATCCATAGTGTCGATAAGACTTGATATATAATTATTTTTATGGCCTTGAAGAAAAGATTTGTTGTATGAAGTGAAAAATCTTGCTCGTAATGAAGTAATTCCCACTGTGATATTTTTTTATAACTAAATTTGTCCATTATGTCATTATTGCATGGTTCACCAAAGAAAAGGGTTGGAAAATTCATTTCTTCTACATACTTGTCTTTAAAAATACCAATAGGATAACAATTCTCAGTAGGAGCAATTTGAATGATTTTTCATCCATATTGTGGATGCATGTAGAGTCTGTGTATCCATGTATTAGAGAATTAGTTGGATTGTCATATTGAAGATCACTTTCAGTTTTACTTTCAGAACAACTTTTGTTTTCACAACCATTGTCTTCATTGTTGATATCTAATATTTCTATCCACTTTTCATTTATTTGTACATTTTGCATTTGGTAAAGGGTTGTTTTGCTTAAATCGAATAGAGCTTGCATTATTAAATATGGTCATACCATGCCTTTTTGAAATGCATTTTTATATTGCAATTGTCTTTTAAGAGCCACTGCAATTGTTGTCGTGTTTGATAGTGATAGTGGTAGAGCATTTTGAATATTGTATATGTTTACAGGGACATTTATGATGGAACCACTTAGTCCAAGTCGAGACTTTTTATATCCTAATTCTCAAATTTGTGCAAATGCAATTCTTAGTGAAACTAAATGTTCGTCTAGTTGTGTCATTTTTTGTATAGTTGGTAATGGCTTATTTTTTAGTATGTTGTGAGGAACTGCATATTTAGGTTTTTTTTTTTTTTATTAAGAGAATCGTTGCATATTTTACATATGTACTCGATAAGTAGTGGTATGTAAGATTTTGTCAAATTGTGGTATACAACTCTATGTTCCTCTTTGTATTGTTTTATATCTTTCTTGAAATGGAGCATTTGACAAATTGTGCAAGGATATTTTGGTGTGTCTTCTATTGTGGAAAAAAAATTATCAATTGGTGTCAAAGTTGTCTTAGTTGATTTCCTTTTACTATTTATTGTTCTTGTGGATTGTGTTTGTGCTTTTATATTATTTTGGTTATTGGTTAAGAAAATTTTAATTTTTTTTGTTTGTAATTGTTTGTTGATTAATGTTGCAAGCTCTATTTTTAATTAATCTTTTCACTGCACGCAATGTTATATTGTTTTCATTTTTTGCAATATTATGCTTATCATTGGTAGACATATTGTAGTTCTTTGATATTTTTTTTTTTCTCTTTCTCTGAGTGGTGTCTTGCCATTGTTTCTTATCATATTTTTTTAATTTGTGCAACTTAATATTATGTTGTTTTTGTTCTAAGATTGCATTGGTTAGCAATGGTTCAAAGTGCCCTGACAAAGGATTTGCATCATGAAATAGGATATTGAATGGAGTAGAATCAAGTTGGTTGTTGAAATCTAAATATCATTTTCCATAAGATACAGACCAAACACATATACAAATATTGAGCCACTTTGATATCCAATGTATGCAAAATATATCCCCCCATAAACCATTTTGTTTTGTCTTATTTGATGATTTTGCAGATAGACGCATTCTTTGCAAATAAGTTGTAATGTCTTCTATATTGTGAAGCTCTCTCAGGCTTTGAGGGTGGAGTTCATGGTTATAGGAATTGATAGCTTGCTCATCTCCATTTTGGAGGCAAGCAATGAAGAAATCTATTGTTCCATTACGAATTTCATTTGATGTATGTTGAAATTTTAGTAGATATTGAAATGTATCAAATAAACAATCACCAACATTGTATTTGAAGTCATGAGGCCTATATAAGCCATGCTTTAGAAGAGTTTTGTCAATGTTAGTTGAATGTACATTACAATTGCATTTCTTTTGGTCTCCTTGCATTATTTTTAGATGTTAGATTCTTCAATTTGTTGATATAATGAAGTCTTCTACTAATGAGTTTGATTTTTATTTTTCTTGATTGTTAAATTGCAAGTTGTAGTTTTTTGTTTATTTCAAATGTAGTATGTTGATACTTATGTTGTACATTCTGATTGTACACCATATGCTATAGGTTGGCATCCTGCATTAACTAGAAATCAATGTTTACATTAATGTTTCATTTATATTGGGTCACTTTATAAATAAAATATTTTTTGTACAA
The DNA here is from genome assembly GCA_028749045.1 of Cupressus sempervirens. Lineage (NCBI taxonomy): Eukaryota > Viridiplantae > Streptophyta > Pinopsida > Cupressales > Cupressaceae > Cupressus > Cupressus sempervirens. The sequence goes on from CM053790.1 coordinate 463,514,462, forward strand.
AATTTTGTTAGTTTACTCAAAAACTCCTATCATTTAAACATTGCTATTATACTATTTCAACCAATAGTACTAGATATATAGAATGTTCTGAATTATGGACAATAGTATTTTACAAATTCACTCATTTACACATGATCTATTACACTGTTAGTAATTGCAATATTCTACAAATTTTGATAATCTAAGAATACAAGGCACTATTTTTGAATTATTTAAGAAATATTTCTTTTAATGTTGGAAAATAGTGACTAGTTATAAGATTGGGTAATAATTGAATAAATTTGATAATCTAAGTAACAAAGTAATAACATTTCTAAATAAATTTTATGTCAAAGACATTGGAACAGTATTTTTTTGCACACTTCTACACAAACATTTATACTTTTTATGAATATTGTTTTGTAAACTCTCCAAATAATCACTGTTGAAGCTTTAAATATTATTTAATTCTCTTTGAAAAGCTTCATTGGAGTAAATCTATTATATTGTTGTTGAATAAGAAAGCCACATGTAACAATGAGAATTCTATTTTGTTGTCAACTTCAATTTGCAAATTCACTTTTACATTTGTAAAGCATTGTCCTCCTACATCATATATATTTAAATTGTTAAATAACAAGACCTTTGATATAAATGTCTCAAGACATTTCATAGTGGTTAGATACTTCCATTGAGAGCATTAAATAGACAGTTTTCAATATTAGTTACAATGCTCTCAATTTTCAATACCTTGCACTTTATAACATTCATTTCCAAATTAATTTTCTCATACAATGCAAGGTGTTTATTGTCAAGATTGTCTAAGGCATCCAAATCATCAGATGTTGAGCTTATTCTTTGTCTGTCTGTTGCATAGGTAGAACTGCTTCTATGGTGCATACTATGTTCAATGTTCATTGAACTCAAGTCATAATTATATGTATTCGTCTGGATGATTGGGCTAACTTTGGGTTCCATGGTTGTCTTTGTTGTCTTGTAGGCCTTGCCATAGTATCATTTCCTACATTAGATTGTGGGACGATATAGTTAGATAAAGTAGCTAACAGAAATGAGGATATGTACAGAGCCAATATTTTTATTGTAGTAGCTATTTGTTTACATTTACAAATGCTAATCAATTAATCTATTAATATAAAATGTAGCAAGAGGTTTAAGGACATACCAATGCTACCATGTACTTTCATCCATTCTAAGTCTTCAGATTTGAGAATTTTGATAGCTACTTGATCAAAATTTGAATCTCCAACATTGGAACTGTATGTTAATGTTGGCTTTGTGGTGAGAACTTTATGAATGGTTGAAATACTATATGGCTAGGATATGGGTTCTTGTTGTTCTTTTTGTTGTGGATTCCGGGTATCTATGGTGTATAATGGTTCTTGTTGAGGATAACTATATTGTATCCAATAGTTGGATTCATATGAGTTAGATAATTTTGTTGGACATTGTAAATGTTGACAATTCCAAGATTGACAGTGATTCATATCTGTAGATGTTAGTAAATATTGTGCATCAGAGATGAGTATATTGTCAAATGTGATATCATTAATGCATGGTGAGTGGAATTTTTTTCCTTGAGAGATATCAGTCAACTCTCCAAGAACATGACTTTCCATGTTTTTTGAAATATGCTTACTCTAACTAAGAGATTCTGTCATTGTCATTATATCACCACTATGAATTGCTTGACTATTTGCTCCCAACAAATTTATATGACAATCTATACAATCTATTACACCTTTCATGGAGAGAGTTGCTTCTCTATATGCATTTGAAGCTTCATCAAAAGTTTGAAATGTTCCAAGCCATTTTCGATCTTTAGTCTTTGGATTTGTTATCTCTACACCATAGCTACCCCAAGGTCGTCTCCTCACACCCTTGTAATTTTTATGCTTGGAAAATTTCCTTCTTTTGCAACAGGTATGCTTGTTTTTTTCAAAAGTTGATGTTTATTCATTGTCTAAATCAACAATTGGTATTTGCGTCAAAGTAGTCATGGTTTTGATTGCTTCTCTGAAGAGAATAAACAATTTACATAAACATGATTATTTTAACAGATGAAATAGGGAGAAGTCATTATTTTCAAACATTGTCAGCACCCTATATTATAACAACTAGAAGATTACTTTGTTACTAAAAAGAGATTTTTTTATGAATAGCATATATAGAACATGAATGAATATAATTATGCTTTAATATTAAAGACACCTTGACAATGTATATACCATTATATTTGATAATTTTAAATTACTCTAATTACAAGTTACACTTATTCATTAGATTGGGTGATGTAGTCATGTCATGACATCATCAACATTAACTACATTTGAATGTAATAATATTTACTTTATTGTCTATGAATTTCTTCTTCGCAATGGACATTACATATATATCTCAAATAAATAGAGAATTACATAGAAGAGTACTACATTCAAAGTCAACAAATAAATGAAAGTAGGTGTTTCATTCACAGTGAAAAATAGAAGCAAGAGAGAAAAATTCAACTCCCATACTATTTCAAGAAGTTCCATTGTTTGCTGAGAGTTTCACACAGTGACTTTTGAACAACTTGAATGGCTTGTGATGTGAAATTTAAATTTATAGAAAATAGATGTGTCCCTCAAATGTGTCAATCCTGCCACATGAATATATTCACTTCAACTTGCCATTGAAAAGCAGATTATGGCTCAACAATGACTATGTCTACATGGGAACTTTGAATGCTTCTGCTTTAATTACAACAAGACATTGTTGCAACTATATTGAATGAGAAAATTGCAATTGGATTTCTAATGAAGAAATTTATATTTTTTTAAAAGATCACAACCTTCCAAACCGAGGAGATTAGTATCCTTCCATGTCAAATGCAATTCATGAAATTGCTATAAGTTTGTAATAGTAAAAGACATAGTTAGGTAAACTTAGATATGTAGACATTATTGACATGCCAATGAGCAGACACAAATTGCGCTAGATTTTTTCAACTTTTTAGAAATGGAGGCTAATCTTATACATCATAAGTATTTGCTTCTATCAATTGTAATGATGTAATAGTTAATTCATCCATTTTGGATGCGCCATCTTCCAATATCTGCTACAAGATGAATGCCGAGTGACATGTCACTATTTGAAAATTCAAACAAATAATGGTATGATTAATGATGCTTTATGGTTTTAGTTGCTAGATGTCCTGTATCATCATCATACCATTGTCCTACAAGCTCTATATTATCATATCTTATAATCCATTCAAGTGAAAGAGTTCGATATGAGATGATAAGGTTTATTATGTATATAAGTGTGTCACTTTCATTATTTGCCCTAAATGGTGATAGTTGACAAAATAATGTTTTACATGCTGGATTGAAAATGGCAGTCAATTCTTCAACAGTATGATTTCCGTGAGGGAAATGAATTAAAATATCTTGACAAAAAATTATTATATGAACTTCCCTATATATCCACACTAGATATTTTAGGTAAATTAATTCTCCATTTGTCCTGAATGGAGACAAAACATGAATTTCATTGGTCTCTTGTGTTGGCTCAATGTTTCCCCATCCATCATATCGAAACATTGGAGCATGGTTGTCATAAAAATAGCTTTCCAATATTTCTCTTTGACATTCACTGGAAGTTGTTGGATTTTTTCAAGGATACTAAATTGTGGAATTTCAGAGAATTCATCTATTGGAGGGTATGTTATAGTAGATGCATTTACAGTATTCATACTGATGCAATGTGGACAGAGGAAAACCTGTTGAAAATGAGCAATATTTCTTAGTTTTTTGTACGAATAATTGAATTCTAAGATATAACTTAAGTTCAATGTTATCCATTTTTTTAGAGATATTCTTTGTGGGAAAGTCTAATGCATCTAATTAATATGTAGATTTCTATACATAGATAGCACAAAAATTTAAGATGTGTACAATAAAGAGTAAGATGATGTAGGAAGACCCTATACATTGTTACTATTTATAGACAAATATGCATTTCAAGGAATATCAATCCATTGCAAATATTTGAGAAACCACAAATTATAAATGCATTTTAATTCAATGGCATGTGATAGTACAATTTTCAACTTGTAAAAAAAAATTCTCCTCATCCCCTTTTATTTATTCACTAATTAAGTTCTCATTTTTAAAACTAAATCTAAATTATATGTTTTATATAATACTTGTGTTATTTTGTGAGCAGAAAAGGATGGAAACATACCAGTTACTTATCAATTGTTTCTGAGACGTTATTCTAGTTTCACAACCTTCAGTGTCTCTTTCACAACCTTTGCACTTGAAAAACAAATAGAGGAGAACAATTAATTACATACTTCACAAAATGATTCCTTACAAATCTATTATATTTATTTTGATAAAGATTAGTGAACCAAAAATTGTATAAAATATAAATAATAAGAAATTTTATATAAATATTTGAATCATGGAATGCATTATACAATATTTGAAAATGAAGAGGAATATGTACTAAATAATATTAACTTATAAAAAAAAAATTGTACAAATATGGCTGGTATCACTTTTTCAATATTCATTTTGAAATTTTCAAAATGATCAAGTTCTAGTTTAATTTTCAATTAATTTGGTTTATGACTTATACATTGTGATAATCTAAATAAAAATAAATACAATGCATCCAAAACAAAATTAGGTTGTGGATAAGGAGAAGCAAGATGAGAAAGAAGGACGCTAAAAAGGATAAGACTGTGGATAAGGATAAGTGACAAAAGGAAAAGGACAAGGATGCTAAAAAGGAAAAAACAATGAGCAAGGAAAAGGAAGACAAGAATAAGGAGAAAGACAATGCTATAGAAAAGAAAATGGTTAAGACTATGAGTAATGAAAAAAAGGAAGACGATAAGAAGAGTAAAGATAGTGCTAAAGAAAAGAACTATGAGGACAAAAAGAGAAATAGTGACCAACAAAAGAAGGAAAAGAGAAAAGATGGGGAAAAGAATGATGAGGGCAAGAACAGAGATGATAAGAAAAAAGAGAAAATCTACATTAAATTGATCAAGTTTTGGTTTAATTCGAGGAATATAAATGCATTGCAAATATTTGAAAAACCACAAATTATAAATGCATTTTAATTCAATGACATGTCATAGTACAATTTTCAACTTATAAAAAAAATTCTCCCGATCTTCTTTTATTTATTCACTAATTGAGTTCTCATTTTTTAAACTAAATCTAAATTATATGTTTTCCGTAATACTTGTGTTATTTTGTGACCAGAAAAGGATGGAAACATACTAGTTAGTTATCAATTGTTTTTGAGACGTTGTTCCAATTTCACAACCTTCAGTGTCTCTTTCACAACCTTTGCACTTGAAAAACAAATAGAGGAGAACAATTAATTACATACTTCACAAAATGATTTCTTACAAATCTATTATATTTATTTTCATAAAGATTACTAAACCAAAAATTGTACAATATATAAAGAATAAGAAACTTTATATAAATTTTTCAATCATGGAATGCATTATACAATATTTGAAAATGAAGAGGAATATGTACTAAATAATATTAACTTATAAAACAATATAATACAAATATGGCTCATATCACTTTTTCAATATTCATTTTCAAATTATATGGTAATAAACACATGCCTGGATTGTTTTTCTTTTTTCCCTAACCATGGATCTGTTCATATTAAACTATAATAAATTGATCAAGTTTTGGTTTAATTTTCAATTAGTTTGGTTTATGACTTATACATTGTGATAATCTAAATGAAAATAAATACAATGCATCCAAAACAAAATTAGACAGTTGATAAGGAGAAGCAAGATGAGGAAAAGGACAAGCACGCTAAAAAGGATAAGACTGTTATTTTCAATTAATTTGGTTTATGACTTATACATTGTGATAATCTAAATGAAAATAAATATGATGCATCCATAACAAAATAATTATATGTATTTTTGTTGCAAAAGTTATGAAACATTTTCATTTATCCATTGCATATGTTATTTACTATGTACATATATGTATAATATGCTCATCTACTACAATTCCATATAGATGAATGTGTAATAGGTTATATAACATCCCCAGTAGGTAGAGCTTTTGTTGAGAAAATGGTGCTTACATAAGGTGAAATTACAGGAGGAGAAATATGTAGTTGTAGAAGTATCATTGCATTGCAAACATCTGAGATTCTTGATGCAGTAAGCTCATAGAAATGAGTTTGGTGAGCAAGTAATGCATGGTCCACTAGAGGTTTTTACTTACTACTTATTGCAATTTTTAGGGAATAATAGACACAAGTCGTAACATCACAAGAGCTCAAAGATTCAAGAGAGAACAAGCCACCTATGAGGCTAGTACTCATCTCTATAACGTATGGATTAATGTATGCATCATAGTCTTCAAGAGGTTTGAAACATGGCTTCACATATGCATTTGCCATTTTCTTTACAATTTTATAATTTTCTAAAAGATCCATGCAATTGGTGAGGAATTTAGAAACAATATCTGCATAAATTGTTGTCCCAGATTTATTTTCCAAGAATTCTTCACCAAGTACACTGCGTAATGCTTTCTTCACATATGCATTTGCCATTTTCTTTACAATTTCATAATTTTCTAAAAGATCCATGCAATTAGTGAGGAATTTAGAAATAATATCTACATAAATTGTTGTCCCAGATTTATTTTCCAAGAATTCTTCACCAAGTACATTGCGTAATGCTTTCTCAACATTTCTGCATTCGATGACAAATACATGCTCCAAAGTTGTAGACTGAATTGCACCAATGATTGGACAATCCCACTGAGGACCCAGACTTGGAATATAAATTTGTTCACACATTTTGATAACATAATATCTGTCACATATTCAAAATGAATAAACAGTTTTAAGAGAAGTCACATGGTTGACCTAAAATTTTAAAATTCAAACATAATTATAAAATGTACCGATGCATTGGTTATTATTACTAGGAAAAGATACTAGTTATTAATTATTTATGTTGTTCAACTTGATTGAAATGTCAACTTTTTATACACATATTGTTTTTTTGGCATTTGGAAAAAAGTTTTACTTTTCTGTGTTTTTGATGCATAATTTAGAAACTAGAGTAGTTTTGGAAAATAGTTTGTTGTGCGAGAATACAATGTGGTCTAATTGATAGGCTCTACATGTCAATGTACAAGATCATGGTTTTCTATGTAAAGATGAGCTTCAATAAAACAAAATAGTATTTACTAAATAAATCCATGTGTTATGTTATTTGAAAAAGTCACAATTTAAGCTGTCATTTATAATTTATTGTCATATAATATTTTCACAAATTATAATCATGAATTATATTTGTTTTCTCAAAATAAATATAAATAATATATAAAATCAAATATATGTTGTCATATTTCTATTTAAATTAAAATATTTATTTTTGATTCATCATGACAAGAACCAATCTCCTATCCATGTTATTTTTATATTTTGTAAAATTAAACAAAACTTATGAAAAATAAAGAACATTTCATTTTTTATTTTAGAACAACTATTTTCTAATCTATTTTTGTAATGCTAATACACATTCCTTTCAGTTACATCAAACACAACACACTATAATTAAAAATAGCTTAATATTTCTTTACATTATAAGAAATATTTCTCCAAATTTAAATTGAAATCAAAAAATAAAATCACATATATTTTGCAATTAAATAACCTAATATATATTTTAAATTTTCTTTAATTTTTAATTGTGCTAATACCCTAACCTCACTGCATCGAAGACTGTGTTCAAGTGTCTGCAAAGGACATTAAATATTAATCTTTAGTACCACCTACAGTTTTGTTATGGCATATGTTGTGTACACTGCACACTTTCTGCAAATGAACTTATAATGATTTATGTTAAGAACATAGACTAGTCAACTTTAATAAAGTCTTAAAAGAGCCTAAGTATCCATCTGGTATGAAACAATATATGTTTCATCCTAAATTCTTATTTCCTACACAGAATTGGGTTTACTCAGATTTTCATTCTTAAATCATTGCCTTCAACAAAGCATGGAATGCTTTGAAAGGGAGTCTGGGGATGATAGAAGAAATTTCTAGCTCATTGGAAGAAAGCAAAGAGGCAGAAACATCAAAACATGTAGACACAGGTAATGGAGGTGAGGGTGGTGCTTCAAACATGCTTTTGATTAAGGTAATTGATGAGGACCTTAGTTTATTACAGCAGAAGAGGAGGAGACTAATAGAAGACGCAAAGAGGAAAAATGGTAAGGGAAAGAAAAAAAGGAAATCTTCTCATGAAGTAGATATTGATGAAAAGGAAAATAAAATCAAGAAAGATGGTAAGAGGTATTAATATTGTCAAAACTCAGTCAAACAACACCTATAGATCTCTATTGAAAAGTGAGATATTTTCTACAGCAATGTTAAACATTTAATGTAGTTTTTAGAAAAAAAGGGTCTACATTGAAAGTGTGTCGGCCACTAGATTGTGAATTCTAAAATCTTGAACATTCATATACACTGTATAGAACATTCTCTCTTCTTAACATTTGCAGGCGTGCGAAGCTTTGAGTATTTTGTTATCTCCATTTTTGCATAGACTCTCCAACAAGTTCAGGGTGAAGTCAAATTTAGAAACATTTAATTCGCGTACCCATCAAGGCCAAAAAGCCTCATATCTTCTAATTTTTGTCTAAGAATCTGGCCTAGCAAAACAATGGCTTTGGTGGGAGGCAACGGATCAGGAAAGTCTAAGACGCTTGTGTTGGTGGAGAGGTTCTATGATCCTTTGGCTGGGTAGATTCTACTGGACGATGTTGACATCAAGGAACTGAAGCTCAAATGGTTCCACAGCCAAATAGGACTAGTGAGCCAAGAGCCTGCTCTGTGCGCGACTTCTATCAAAGAAAACATTTTGTTTGGAAAGGAGGGAAGCACCATGGAAGAAATCATTGCTCGGTTAGATTTTGTTTTTTTGTTTTCTCCCCAAATTCTCATAATTCACTCCACAATTTACTATTTCGTCCATTTTGGCAAAGGGCAAAAATGTATAATGACTAGTACGAGTTAAATGTTACAGGTAGGAGAGCATGGGGTGCAGATGTTAGGGCAGAAGTAGAGGATAGCCATTGTGAGGGCCATGGTGAGAGATCCATGGTTGCTAGTGCTGGATGAGGCCACGAGTGCTCTAGATGCAGAGTCAGAGAAGATAGTGCAAGATGCCATCAACAACAAGAGGAGATTAATAGAAGACGCAGAGAGGAAAAATGGTAAGGGAAAGAAAAAAAGGAAATCTTCTCATGAAGTAGACATTGATGAAAAGGCAAATAAAATCAAGAAAGATGGTAACAGAGTAAAAATTTAGAAGTCTCTAAGAAAAACAGACAGCAAAGATACTGATTTAAAAATTACATACTGAGATCTCTGAAAAGAATGAAAAATGCTTCAAATCATGAATGAAGGAATGAAAAAATGAATAGATCAAATAAGATCTCCTTTTCCTTACAAAACTACTAAAAATATATTTAAAAAAATCCTAAGCAAAATACATTACAAAAGGAGAAAAAATACTTGTTCTCTACAACAAAACTACTTCTCAGAAGCACATAGAAGCGACTGTCCAATTTTTCTGATGCCTCCAAAATCAAAAATTACTAATAAATAGGAAATTTAGATGACCACAATTCAACAATCCAATTAAATGCAGTCAACAAATAGCTGAAAAACATTCCCCAAGACAATGGGTAAAAGACAGACCAAAGAATTATGACCACATTTTCTCCCAAAACTGACATCTTCATTGACAATATGAAACCTATACATTGCATGGTATAAATCCAAATCAAAATATGGTGGATTTTCTAAAGATTTAGGTCTAGCAATTGGCTGAGAATAGTTGTTCAGATAAGACAATTGACAAAACATAAAGCCAAGCAATAAAGACTACAAAGAAAAAAATGTCATTGACAATACCCATATTTAATGTTAGATCAAATGTTGTCAAAACTGGCCAGATATTGTTCAAAGACAGGTCAATAATATTAATGAAATCACTATTTCTATGTTCGATTCATAAGCCACCACTACCACAAATTGATTTTTTAATAGAATGGAAAAAGCTCGATACCCTATTGTTCACAACAACAGTCAATGGGAAATTCAAATTTAACATGTTCTCATAAATTAAAATAATAGCCTGAATTCAAAAACATTATGAAAATAGGTTGGAATTCATTAATAAAACATTTTGATTGTTCAAAACTTATTGAAAATTTGCATCCACTTGGATGCTATAGTATCCTGCCATACGGCAGGAACTAATAATGACTGTGATGTTTCTTAAAGAAAAATCTGATGCTTTTTAGTTGTTTAAGTGGTATTTGGCAATAGTTGAAAAGGAAACATGTAAGAGTATAAAGTGCTTGAGATCTAATAGAGGAGGAGAGTTTATCTCTAATGAATTCAACATATTTTGTAATGATACAGGAATCAAAAGGTAGATATCAACACTAAGGACCCCTCCCTAAAATGGAACAGCTGAAAGGAAAAACAAATCAATCATGGACTGTGCTAGAACATTAATGATGCAGAAGAATGTCTCACAAAAATACTAGAGAGAAGCTATAAGTAACATAGATTAAACTTTGAACTGAGTAACAACCAATAAAGGTACATACATTAAACCCTTTGATTTATGGTATGGATATGCACCTAATGTGAAGTATTTTAAATTTTTTGGAAGAAAATGTTATATACTAAAGGGCAATAGGAATACAAAACTTGATGCTAAAATTGATGAAGGCATATTCCAATGATATTCCACTAAGAGAAAATATTGTAAGTGTTTGAACTCTAAAACTAACAGAGTTGTAGAAAGTGCAAATGTGAAAGTTGATGAATATGCATAAAAGAATGAAGTTGAGTGCAAGATAGAACCTATAGACTACAACACATTTGTATATGTCAATGAAGGTGTTCTTGGCACCATATTATTGTGGTCTCACAACACACATCCCATTTTGAGTCACAAAAAGGGGACCCCCTAGTTTCAAACTCCTCTACGAGACACCTACTTAGGTGTCATGGTCACCTAGGACCCTCTTCTAGGTCTAGGTCAAACCTCAGTTTGTAATTGGGTAGTATGAATTGGGGTAAAAATCCAAATTTTTTGAGGTTTCTTAAGTGTAGAAGTACGCACATGTGCATCCTTGGAGGTGCAAAACCCCAAAAGTGCACAATAGACCCTTTGGTCTATAAATATCTCCATTTCTCTCTCTCCTCACTTGTGATCTCCAACTCATCTCACTATTGCCCCTTCACACCTTAGCTACCTATGCACCTCCATACATCCGCTACCAAGCTCCAACCTTGCTAGGGTAAAACAACACCTATGAAGGTGCACACCCTCAATAGATGTGCAAGTATGCACCTAGAAATATCAAAACCCTCCTTTACAAATAAAAATATCCACATGTGTGTAGTTATGCACATACGTACCTTTTGCACATATGCAGGTGAGAAAAGTGCACAACTGCACATTTTCTCTTCTAAAAGTGCTAACTCAAAGTGCACTAGCCCACCTTTCACACCTGTGCAAGTGCATAATGTGGACTAAGTTTTATAGTGCACACATTAGGCTCTTTAGAAGGGATTTTGATCTTTTTCTACTATTTTTGGATATTTTCTCATTAGTCTGGGTCCCATCTAAGTGACATTATGGTCTTTTGACATCAGAATATTAACAGTTCTCCTTTTTGTGTAGATATAATGGCATCATCATTGTCTTCCATGGTAGAAGAGATAGCACCCAAGCCAGTGGCTTTCAAGTACTAGGGAACCCCAAAGAAGTCCAGATTCTAATATAAACACACAGAGATCTAAGACATTGAATTGGAGTACATTAATTGGATTGTCTTCCTCACCTTATGCAACAAACCAAAAGAGAGATTAACTATGGTGTCAACTCTCATCTAAAATGGGTTAGTGAACTTTGATTCTCATCCAACATCAATTTAATCATTTGAGTTGATCATGACATTGGCCCAACATTATGTGCCAGAGGAGAAGGTCGTGAAGAGTACATGACAAGGGAGATTGTTTTGGATTTCAAGCCACAAAACATTGAAAAGGTTTTTGACCTTCCAAGGGAAGATCAATACCTTCAGATCACTTATGAAGGTGCAGATAGATGGTATAGAGAGAATGAAGTAGAAGCCAAGGAGATGGAAAAATCAAAATGCATAATTGATAGGATACCCTTGGGCTGAAGAGAAGGAAAGGTGGATGTGGTGCGGGGTATATGATAGATGATATTAGATACTCAATTGTCCTCCTAAGTAGAGCAATGGGCCTTCCTGCAGTGAGCCATCTAGAGACATGGATGATACATTTTATTGAAACTATCAGGACAAGCAAGATCCCTATTGATTGGGCCACTATCATTAGTGATAATCTAGATGAGCAAATGATCTCAGTGAAGAATGACCCCTTCTTTTATATGACTTCATATATGGTGTATATCTTGGCAGCTAGGACTACAAGCTATCTAGGATTGTATAGAAAGGGAAGCATGCAAGATGCAAATGCTTGGCCCTATGTAGTATACCCACAGCTAATGGAGAAGAATCTCCCACTAAAAATTGTGGAATACAGGGTGGTCAATGATGGTTTTATATTTTCCATCATCAGGTTCATTGAGGGGGATTATGCAAAAAGGATGTCAGTAGAGGCTCCAAAATGAATAACATAAGTTGATGCATATTATATACAATTTAAGACCTTCACTTATCTTTGTGTAGTTGGTACTCTTTTATGTCCTAAAAATCTTCTGAGGTGCCCATTAGATAGGTTTATAATACTGGAGATAGCTTGACAACTTGCTTTTATCTATGATAGAGTGAGAAAATAATTACATAAGAAGATATGGGTATGGCCAATCATGATTGCACCCTTCGATGTGAGAAAAAGAAAGATATCACCACATTTGACTCAGAATGCAACCAATATCCTTTTGATGATTACCAATCACCTCGCCCATATTTTGATAATATTGGGATGGTCCAACATCTAGTAGGGAAGAAATTTGTACTGGAAGAAGCCATTGAAGACCATTGGATGAATGCAGTAGATGACTATGATGTCTATATTACAAACTATTGTAAAATGAGTCTAAAAATAGAAAAAAAGGTGTTGAACATGGAGATACCCCTTAAGGCCTGTGACAATGATGTCGCTGAGATAATGGATCCCTTGTACGATAGGGACAAGATCTATGATAAACCCATTATGAATTTAAAAATTGTGTGAGCAAAACAATGATATTGATCATTGGGGTCGATAAGTGGATGAACTGACAAAATAATGTATCAGGAACCCTTTCTAGATGGATCCAATTCCCCAAGCCATACCTCTTGAAGCTATAGCTTGAATGAAGAGAGGAAAGGGAATAAAGGTCATAATACCAACCTACCCTACCAAGTCACTAGTTAGACCTAAAATGGTGCATAGACATGAGCAAGAGGTTGAGTATTTTGAGATAGGAAAAGAGAAAGGGAAGAATATGAGAGGACCCCAAAGGGAAAGAGAACAATTGGACAAGGCCCAAAAAGAACCAACTTCTTATCAAAGAGCCCAACAAGCATCGGAACAAGATCAATAAGAGAAACAACTAGAACAAGAAGGAGTTCCACCACCTCAAGCCTCATAAGAAGAAGCCTCCCCATTAGATCCCAAAAGAGCTTGAATAGAGAAGACAATGGTAGGTGTAAAAAGGAGAAGTCTAAAAAAAAAGCATTCCATCTCCATAGGTGCAAGAAACTATCCCAAATGTGGAAGACAAGGAACAAAACAAATTGAGTTTGTCCCTATAAATAAAAGGACCCATTTGGCTACAGGCCCACTGCTCCAACTCAGCATCCACTTTAATTATAGTTAGCACCCTCAACCAACCATTACATGCTAATCTATCACTTCCTCTGATAGTTCACTTTTGCGGCCCACAAATTGAACCTGGTCCCACTTTGTCTACATGGTAGTTTTTTGCTTCCCCACTTTCATTAAAATTCAGACACTTTCAAAATTGTGAGATGTGACTAGCATCAATCTTCTTATGATCGATGATTAGGAACTTGAATGATATTCACTATTTAAAATGAAGGCAAAGGCAGGGGCGCAGGAACAGGTGTCACAAGGTCATATCCCCACTTTGGTTAAACTTTAGACACCTTCAAAATGTGGGGATACACTAGATGTTGATCTGCTAAGATCTTATAGTTGGGAAGATTAGGGCCCTTGAGACATTCTTAAACTAGAACTGACTGTGATATTGTGATTAACTGCTTCCGCACCCTCACAACTAAAATTGGAATGCTAGAACTATCAACTATGAAGCCATGCTAACAGTTATCTTAATTACATTGCACCTTCACAACCCATTTGATGGTTAAGTGTTAAACTAGAGCAATAGGGTGATGAAAGGTTGTTGCATGATCACAACTTGAAATATTCATAAGAACAAAATATGCAATATGAAGAATTTAAGGGCTTAGGGATATAGGAAAAGGAATAAGGTTTTTTACATATCCCTAACATGCTTGCACGACAATAATCAAATAATTCAAGAATGTAGGCATGCCTACCACCCTGGTTTTTCATGAGATTGGTCAATATAGGAAAAAAAAATGAGAGGGGACAAAAAATGGAAAACATTTCTAGTGACTCATAGGGGATGCTTTCCTACTAAGCATGGACCAATGACTTTAAGCAATCCATTAGGCTATTGGAGTCACAAAAAATGAAACCTGCTTTGCAAACAACTAGAAAACTACAGCCTCTGCAACTACAAAACTTAAAAAAATAATTATCTCATAGAGAAATAGATCATGCTCATGCACTTCTTAGAAAACTAGAAACTACTGTACTATGTACAAAAACCCTTAACCTTCTTTAAAAGCAATGCTTAAGGTAAATTCCATTGACTGGAACTGGCAAAATATCACCATTAGGCTTGGATAACTAAAAAGCATTGGCCGCCTTATAGCTGGTAATAACATATGGACCACTCCACATAGCATCAAACTTGGACTGTTTGTCTGGTTTAGCCCGATCTACATCCCACTTGAGAATAAGATCTCCCTCCTTGAAAACCCTAGCTTTAGCATTCTTATCAAAACTCCTTTTGAACTCTTGCTAATGTGTCTCAAGTTTTTACATAGCTTGTTGTCTCTTTTCTTCTAGCTAAATCAATTTTTTCGTCTTGATTGTCATATTATCATCCTCAACTAGCTCCAAATGATGAGCTAATTCAAGAGAGGGGAACTCGAGTGAAATAGGAAGCCTTGCTTCCCTTCCATATACTAGTATGAAGGGTGAGTTCCCAATCGCTCTCTTAGGTGTGATCCTATCAACCCAAAGAGTTGTTCTTAGCTTTGAATGCCAACACCTCTGATTAACCTCAATTATCCTCTTAATAATCCTGATTAGGTTCTCGTTAGAGGACTCAACCAAACCATTTCCCTAGGGATAGTAATTTGATGAAGTGCTCAAATAGATACCATGGTCAACTACTTAAGAGCAAATTTGAGTCCCAAAAAGGACTTGGAATTATCTGATATAATTGTTGAAGGGACACCAAACCTGGTAACAATTTCATCAAGGAATTCCACTATTGAAGTCTGTATGGCATTCTTCAAAGCTACTTCTTCTATCCACCTTTTAAAATAATCTGTCACAGCTAGGATCCACTTGTGACTAGAGCTACAAGGTAGATTGATTGGACCAATAAATCTAGTCCTCACTGGGAAAATGGTTGATCAACCTAGATAGGATGAAGGGGAAGAGTTGTTAATCTTTGTTTACCTAAAAAGAAGGCATGATTCCCACATTTTTTCACATGTTTATGATAGTCATGGAACAGAGTTGGCCAATAATAACTAGCTCACATTATTCTAATGATTGTTGTTCTAGCTGAGAAGTGGCCACCATCAGGACCATCATGAAACTCTTTGATCATTCTATCTATTTGATCAAGGTTAATGCACCTTAATAAGGCTCCATTGAGATCTCTTCTAAAAAGAATCCCATCCAATAAGACAAAAGGAATAGACTACAATTTGAATTGTCTTCTTTTAGCTCTATCCAATCCTTATGGATATCCTCTTCCCAATAGGAAGGTTGTCATATCATGAATCCAACTATTCATATTTTCATCCCCTGTTGGTTGTTCATCTATCAATACTAGTGTAACCTCCTCAGTCATCTCCTAGGATGAGATCATCTACTTGCATAATCCTTTGCCTCTCAAAAGTTTGTAATTTTGATGCCAACATCATATTCCATGACCTAGGTGATCCATCTAGCTCTTTTCTAATTGATATCTTTGTTCAAGAGGAACTCCTTCACACTTACATGTGGAACTAGGAGTTGGACCCTATTATTTGATAAGAGATGTATGAATTTCTTTAAGGCTCTTATGACATCAAGAACCTATTTTTTCACATAATTGTATTTATCTTCATAATCCTTTAGTCCTTCACTAAAAAAATCTATAAGTTGTTCTTCATCTGCTTCATTCAATTGTGTCAAGACAACTAATATGCTTGATTCATCCCCAAGGGTATAGAAAATGAAATCCTTATCAAAATTGGGATTGATAAGGGTAGGAGCTCATGCTATTGCTGATTTGATCTCTTCAAAATTGTCTCTCCCTTCCTTTTTCCAAGTGAAAATCATCTTCTTCTCTAGCATAGTTGTGAGAAGCTTAACCATGGTAGCAAGATTGGGAATCAACCTTCTTACAAAGTTGATTCTACAAGGGAAGCTTTGCAACCCTTTCTTATGACTAGGAAGTGGGAGAGCAAGGGTTGCCTTTTTTCTTTTTGGATCAATGGTAAATGCATCCTTAGACATAATATGTCCCAACAACTTCCCCTAACTAGTGGCAAACACACACTCGGTTGGATTTAAGGACACGCCATATTCCCTGCATTTGATGAACACCTGCTTTAGATAACCAAAGTGGTCTACAACATTCTTTGAATAGACTATTATCTCATCAAGGTGGACCAACACAATTTTTTCAATCATGCTCTTGAAAGCCATCTACATTGCCTTTCAAAAGGTAGCACCTACATTGGTTAGTCCAAAAGGAATTTTGATATAGACATAAGTGCCCCATTTAGTAGTGAAGGTTATTTTGTATCTATTAGACTTCTAGACTAAAACTTGGTTATATCCTGAAACCCATCGAGGAAGGAAAATCTTTCAAATCCATTGACCTTGGATAAGATTTGTTTCATGGATGGGAGAGGATGGTGATCTTTGAGAGAAGCCCTATTTAGGTCTCTAAAATCTACACATAGTCTAATTTCCCAATTCTTCTTCCTAATAGGAACAAGATTGGATACCTAAGAGGAATGCTTAATAGGAAAAATAATATCAGCCTCTATCAATTTGGATAGCTCCTTTCTCATCATAGGCTCAATCTTAGGGTTGACTAGTCTTTGTTTCTATCTAACAAGCTTTGCATCATTATTTAAATCTATGGTATGTTGAAACAAACTTGGGAAAAAACCATTTAAATCATCATATATCCATGCAAATACATCATTGCATTCTTGACACAAATGAACAAAATTTTCTTGTTCAGCTTTAGAGCATACTTTTCCCAAACATAAAACCTTTCTATCAACATTGGCAACTAGTATGTGATCATCCTTATTTGCAGTTAGGTTTAGACCTTTTTTCCTTGCTTGATCATCAAGATTGTAAATACATTCTAAGGTGATTAGACCCTTAGGAAACTTGTTAGAGCAAAGGTTCATGATCTGATCACCATATCGGCTTTGCAGCCTGGACTGATTCCTATTAGAGAATTCTGCCTCACTTTGTAGAAAGTTGACAATTTGCACAATTTAATCAAACACCTACTAATTGGTATGATTATCTCGGACTATAGGTTTTACAACTATTCTGATGTGTTTGTCTTTCTTGTCCTCAACATGCTCTAGTACATCATAGTAAGCACCTATTGCTACAATTATGTCAGTATGTTTGTTTTCTCTTCTAGGGACACTTTGGATATTGAATTCTAGAAACCGTCAAGAAGATCCTAAACCCTATGCTTGTATGATTTGAGCTAGTTACTTCTTATGATGTTCTAACTCCTTACATGATTAACAACCAGCTCACTGTCTCCAAAGACCTTTAAAGCTTTGATTCCCCTCTTTTGTGCAAGTTGGAGGCCTTGAATCAATGCTTCATATTCTTCTATGTTGTTAGTGCAACTAAACTGAAGTCTATAAGAGAAGTAAAACTTCTCCAAACTAGGGGAGACTAGCATCACACTAGCCCTTGAGCCATTTCTTGTTTCTTGAGCCATCAGAGAATATGCTCCATAGTCCATCAATGTTCTCTTTTGTTTTCATGAGACTTGGAATAGGAGTGCCTTTATCCAATATAGAATATGTTCCAAGGCCTACCTCTAGAGCTTTTTGTGCTACATCAAACTAAAATCTAGTGGCCCATTCATCTAAAAGATAATCAAGCACCTCTACTAAGGAAGTGGTTGGTTCATGGGTTATGCCATCACCATCTATCTCTAGAATTGTACAATTTATGTGTTGACAATTGGCCAATGAAGATATGCAATTGTTGACATTTATGACAACTCATGATGTACATGCCTATAGGAAACCTCGAAAATAAAGATACTTAGCTTTTGGTACTCAAAAAATTGTCTAAGTATGAATTTGTTTTACACTAGTGTATTGTTTTGTATGTAACTTATTACTAACATCATGTTATGACTAATGAAGTTAGATGGAGATAGTATACATGTTGATGATGACGTGTATAACCTCAAACATCAGTATGGATTGTACATAAAAGAGATATTCGTGTTTTACCAATGAAACATGACGACATAATTAAAGGAAAAGAATTATTTTGTTTACAAAATAATTACTTGACCAATTAGGGCCGATATCCTAGATGTTTACTCTAAGTTGGAAAAGTATATTATGGCCTTAGCTAACCTAGCAGCAATTTGTGAAAAGGCATGATATTTATGCAAAAGGATATTTTGTGACTTCAAGTGTGTAATTGTGATATGCGAACTTTTTGTAAAAGCGATATATGCAAAGTTTTGAGAAGCTATTTTGTGATCCGAGATCAAACTAAGGAAGAACCTATATTCCTTAAGTCTAATTACTTGTTTGGAAAGTGAGCTCTTCTTGTAATTGGAAGTGCATGTTTGGGCAGTGGGCTCATCTCTCATCTACTGTACTATAACTCCTAACAAGGTTGGAATCTCCTAACAGGGATTCAAAGTCTCCTCACATGGACTCTCTATACTAAATTTTCTTATTGAATCCTAATAGGGTCCATCCTCTAATAAGGAACATATATATCAGTATATTATCTAGTGGGCATCATCCCCACTCGGGCTTTCCCTTGGCTAGGGTTTCCCTAGTTAACAAAATATGGTGTTATGAGTTATCTTTGTCCATGGTTACTATTATTGCTCAACATTACTTTATTACTTTCTTATGTATGGTTCAAAGTAATAAACAATATTCAGTTGGTGAATAATGTTTGTAGATTACTGATTCACCACCCCCCCCCCCTCTTCAATAATTCCTATTTCTAACAATTGGTATCAAAGCACAGTTACTCAGAAGAGGCTTAACAACTTGAGTAAGATCCCTATGGATATGGAACAATTGCTGAAGAACCTTGAAGAAGCACTTGAACAAATTGATCTCCTTATTGAAGAAAGAGATAAGTTGAAGGATAGATATGAGGACTCCAAAGTATATATTGGACAATTGAAGGACAAGGTTAAACATCTCAAATCCAAGCCTAAATCTACTAAATTTGAAACTAGTGATGATGATTACTCAAAGTTGAAGATAGAGTATAAGATCTTGAAGCATGAACTAAAGATTATGAGTCAAAAATTGACTTTGAGGAATGATCCTACTAAAGTTGAATCTAATATGAAGACTAAGAATAGAGATCTTAGAGCAGGTCTAGTGAAGAAGACATCTAAATTTCAAATATTGAAAGAAGATCAAGAAGAACTTCATACATACAACACTATTGTAAAAGGTGAACTAACTTAATTCAAGAAACAACTTGAGAAGCTTTATTCTAGCAGAGATAATCTTGATGATTCTATGTCAATACAAAGACCTACCTATGATAAGACTAGTCTTGGTTATCTATTTGACATGTCTACAAAGAAACCTGAGATTAGATCAAATCTGAAAGAAAAAGATAAATTTGATTATAAGATTGAATCTAGTCAATCTTCTGATATAACTAAAGAATTTGGACAAGACAAGGAAGTTGAGATTTTGGATGAACCAAAGCAAGTGGAATCTCTTAAGGAAACTAGGTATGAATTTAGAGGTAAGTGTTTTTCATGTAATGAAATAGGTCATATGAAAAGAGATTGTACAAATAAGTCATTTAATCACGTTAAGGATTTTTATTTTCATAATTGCCATGGTATGGGTCATAAATAAATTTATTGTAGGAAACCTAAATATGATAATGATAGAAGGAATAGTAGAATGTTTGGAAATACTAGTCCTGCAGATAGAAGAGGATCTAATGAGAGGACATCGAAAGAAGGAAGACCTTATGAAGAAAGATGACAGATCTTGTGTTATAAGTGTAACAACTTTGGACACATAGCTCAGAATTTCCATGCACCTAATGATCAACAGAATCCTAGAAGTAGAACTCCAATATGTCAGTTATGCAACAACTTTAGACATATAGAAAAGTATTGTAGAATGGATAGAAACTTTGGAGATATAATGAATAATGGAAGAAACTTTAGAAACAGAAGGAATGATGGAAGAAATGCTAGAAATGATAGAAGGAACCATGAAAGGAACTCCAAAACTAAGAAAGACAATGAGGAACAAATAAATGTAGTCAGTGGACTTCGAGAAGAACTCAATGAGGCATTTTAAAAAGGATTAGACATCTCAAAAGAAAAGTTAGAAGATGATGAGATAGGTGTACACTAGAATTGTGTCCCACTCTAAACCCTTCTATCCAAACGATTCCATGAGTTCGAAATGCTTGGATGCCGGCTTAGAGCTCCCTATCCATAGAGTGAAAGAGAGTTTATTTCAAGTTCAAGGGCTCTTAGATGAGCCTTAGAGATACTCTTCTTGCTAGTAAACCATGCAATGGGAGGTTCCAAAGACAAGATGCAAGAATGAAAATGTCCCAAGGAGTTCCTCAAGAATGCAATGCAAATGAAGATTAAGCTAGAATGAGATGCAAAGTGGAGCTATGCTAAAACATGTATAAGAGTGTTACAATCCAACTATTAGACTATATGATTTAAGCTACATGTAAAAATGAAAGCTAAGCTAAGCTAGAATGCCATGATGCCATGGATGAGAGAATGTAGACAAGAAATAGAAGTTCTCCACAAAGCTCCAAAGAAACCTGTTAGAAAACCTGCAGCATAACAATATTCAAAAAATGAGGATGGATTGAGGGGGAAAGCTCTCTCCCTTTTAAATATGTATGGACGGTAGAGATCAAGATGACGATGGTGGATGATCAACGGTGGAATTCAAAAAGAGGAGTGATCCATGTGCACACACAAGTCAACCAATAGAATATAAGTTGACTTGTCATATAAGACAAAAGTCACAAAGCCTTTTCTTTTAATTGCAAAATAGAAAAAGGACTTTATGTGTACACTTTAAGTGAGTTAGAAGAATGGGGTGCTTTATTTAATTAAAAGGGGACATGTTCTTTTAATCAAATAATGAACTTAGGATAGCATAGTCAAACTATAGGTTATAATCAAATAAATTTATTATTAGCAATTTGGCTTAGGTAAGTGATTAAATTAATTTAGCCAAAATGCTGAAAAGGGGGCTAATAGTCTAGATGACCATTTTTAGGTGATTACATTTGCCCCTCTTTGACTAATGCGTGATCGATCTGGGAACACATTACGTCAAAGAAAATCAAAGCCAAGTAGGCGATGATAGATATAGATATTTGATTCCAAAGAATGAAATGTAGAAATAGATAGCAAGTCCTAAATGCACAGCCTGATAGCGGTAGTACTGAACATTAGGAAGATGATGTCAGGATCCAAAAAGAATTCTAACATCTAGCAAAGTGAATAGATCGAGAGCAAGTGATAAGGTCAAAAAAATGCTCCTAAGAAATAGATAGCTGTAGGGATCAGTGATAGAGTATTTCTGCCCCCTCGGGATCGAAATTGAAATGAGGTAAGGGGACGCAAAAATTGGCTAGACATGAGAAAATTAGAATAGATAAATGTCCAAGATGACAAATAGATGATTAGAACCCAAGAATGACTATAAGAAATTCATAAAATGCCCCAGTTTGACTAGAGTTGACATTGAAGGATATAGCATAAAAATTAGGTCAAAATGAGTAGAAAGGTGATTTTAGACATGAAACAGTGAATTGAAGTAGATATGAAGTATGGAAATGACGAAGACATGAAGAAATGAAGATGCCCCAGTGATGATTCGGAGATTAGACCTCAAAAGGTCAGCTAACTACTCAAAAGAAAGTAGAATTTGAAAAGACAATTTTGACCATCAAGATGATCTTGAATTTGGATTTCGATCCCGAAAATGAATCCAGGACGTCAAAATTATTTAAGAGGTCAAAACTTTATATAATGTGATGATAAGATAGAAAAGAGATGAAGCGATAGATTAAGAAGGTGAAAAGACATAAACAAGAAGAAAGTAAAGAAATATATGAAAGGAGTTAGCTGATATGTCTATGAAAAGATGAAGAGAGAGCTCTCTCCATATGCAAGAATGCAAGACTAATCTAGAAAATGAACCTAAAATGCAAGCTAATATGCAAAGTGGTTTACCAGCAAGAAGCGCATAACATTTAGACTCTTAATTTCATCATTGAGCATTTATTAGGGACATCATGAGATCATACAACCATCACTAGTATAACTATGAGGATATGAATATGATCGATATTAGATAGGTATGTGGAAATCCAATCTAAGCATCAGAGACATGTAAGTCAAGATAACTACACGATTAGATTCCCTAAGTTTAATTTAGCAAGATTACACCTGTATCAAGGTATAAGCGCCAAGATAAACCCTGAGTGTGGTCTTGCAAAACAGTCAAGGATGATACATTTGTAAGTCAATGTGTTGAATAGGACCAGCATAAATTCTTACAACACTATAGAAAAACAAAAGTACACCCACAAGCAGAAATCAAGAAAATATGTCCCATGCCCTCAGTCTTCTAGTCAATGACATCCTTGAAAGACTATTAAGGAGGGAACACATGGAAAATAAATCATCATAGACAGCACACAAAGTAGATAAAGATCAGCATAGCTCAGTCGTTTAAGGGTTAAAGTGTGTGTGTGCAAGTCACTTGGCCATTTCTTCAAGACTTGATTCTGATAGTGAGAAATATTGTGACATCGGAGACCGTAGGTAAACTATCTAAAAAGTGTTGAAAAACACTTGATGTCAAGGTGGGGGAAGTGTTGAGAAACACTATTTTGTGAGTTGTCCAAGAAATCCTAATGCATAAGAATACCTCAATAGGCTAAGTAGTTGTGCCCCCAAGACGAGGATAGGAAACAATTCCAAGCTATGAAATGTGTAGCAAAATAGGTGATTGAGACTGATAGACAGAGGTGCAAGGGTCTCAAGTAGCACCTGTTTCTAGATTTTCACCACTTGACAGATTTTTGTTAGGATTTTTTTCAATTTTTTTGTATTTTTAAATTTTTTATTTTTTTGGTGATACATCAAAGCACCTATTGCTAGGTTTTCACTAAGATGATCATTTTTTCCAGACATTTTCTGATTTTCAGGATTTTTT
The DNA here is from genome assembly GCA_028749045.1 of Cupressus sempervirens. NCBI lineage: Eukaryota > Viridiplantae > Streptophyta > Pinopsida > Cupressales > Cupressaceae > Cupressus > Cupressus sempervirens. Next base: position 463,538,347 of record CM053790.1, read on the forward strand.
CAGGATCATAGCTATATACAAGATAGTTGAGCAACAAGCCTCTAAGTATAGAACTTCTTCAAGTGTAGGATGTTGATAGGCTCTGCAAGTTCTTCACCCTCTGAAGTAGACAATTGGTAAGCACCAGACCCAAATGCTGCTATGATAATGTAAGGACCTAACCAGTTAGGTTCAAATTTCCCTTTCTGTTCTCGATTTTGCTGATTTTCGGGATTCTCTCCAAGCACGAGTTCACCAACTTGGAACTCATAGGGGTGAACCTTTTTGTTATATTATGTAGACATGCGCTTCTGATAAGCTCTCATGTGATCAAAAGCAGCCTTGCGCCATTCATCCAGAGTCTCTAATTCCTGTACTCGCATAGCTCTATGATCTTCATCGGTTATTAACCCATGTAAGGAGATGCGCAAAGAAGGTATCTCGACTTCTAATGGGAGAACAGCCTCAGAGCCATAGACTAGAGAAAAGGGCGTAGCCCCTGTAGGAGTACGAATAGAGGTTATATAGGCCCAAAGTGCCGAATTTATTTGCAAGTGCCAATCTTTCCCAGACTTGTGAACTATGCGGTGTAGGATTTTCAACAGTGTTTTATTAGAGGCCTCAGCTTGGCCATTCCCTTGGGGATAGTAAATGGAGGACCAGTGTTGCTTAATTCAAAACTTTTTGCACAGCTGTTTTAAGTCCTTATTTTTGAACTGCCCTCCATTATCCGTAACAATAGAGGATGGGATACCATATTGGCAAATGATGTGATTCAGTATAAATAGGGCAACATGTTTGCCTGTAGCAACAAATAATGGTACAGCTTCAACCCATTTAGTGAAATACTTCGTTGCTATGATGATGAATTTATGATCGCTGGATGAGCTTGGATGAATCTTTCCTACCAAGTCAAAGGCCCATTGCTGAAATGGCCAGTATGTCACAGAAGGGATTAATTCTCGCCCAGGAGCATGTATCAAGTTGCCATGGAGCTGACATTTCTGACAGGACTTTGCCTAGCGCACAGCATCAGCTTGCATGGTGGGCCAGTAATAACCCGTCCTAAGCAGTTTTTTAGCAAGTGCAAGGCCATTAGAATGCGCCCCACAAATGCCATCGTGGACTTCGGCAAGTGCCTTCTTAGACTCTTCTAGCTCTAAACACCTAAGCAACGTTACATCTAGACCCTTCCTATATAAGTCACCAGAGACCAAAGTGTAGTGTGAGGCATTACGAAGGAGTTGGCATTTTTGGTTGCGCGTGAGGGTTTCAAGAATAACCTGATCATGTAGGTAGGAGAAAATAGCTGCATAGCGGGAGGAATCGTGACCCACAACAATGTAGATCACCTGGTTATCTGAGGAATCATAGGCTGGATGACGCAATTATTCCACCAGGAACTCAAATTGCGATTCATGTTCTTGTAATTGGAGGATAGATGCTAAGGTGGCCATAGCATCAGTAGCCTTGTTTTCTGCTCTAGGAATTTGTTGGAATGTTACAAAGGTAAAATAATTCCTTAGAGCATCTATCAACTTTTTATAAGGGATCAACTTGTCATCCTTTGTTTGATATTCATTATTCACTTGGTTCACAACCAGTTGAGAATCCCCATAGATGTGTAGCTCAGTTATTCGCCATTCAAGGGCCATTTTGATCCCATTTGTTAATGCTTCATACTCTGCAATATTGTTTGTACATGGGAACAATAATTTGTAGGACTTTGGGATCGTATAACCATGAGGGGAAACAAACAACACCCCTGCTCCTGCTCCATTCTGTATATGGGATCCATCAAAAAACATCTTCCATGTTCTGTCAGTAATGTTCATGATTGAGGCATCTGGAAACTCAATTTGCATAGGTGCTACATCTTCAAGTGGGAAGTCAGCCAACTGGTCAGCTATGGCCTGTCCTTTGATTGCCTTACGTTCAACATACTGAATGTCAAATTCGGAAAGAATCATCATCCATTTAGCAAGGTGACTAGTAAGTGCAGCTTTACTTAATAAATATTTCAAAGGGTCTATCTTGGCAATCAAGTGAACCGTATGGGCCAACATATAATGCCAAAGTTTTTGGGAGGCAAAAACTACAACAAGGCATGCCTTCTCTATACTTGTATAATTTAGTTCATAAGCCACCAAAGTTCGACTGATATAGTATATGGCTATTTCTTTACTCATCTCATCACTTTGGGCTAAGAGTGCTCCTAGAGAAGAATCCGTAGCTGAAATGTATAGAATCAAAGGTTTTCCCAGAATGGGTGGCATCAAAACTGGCGGTTTTGCCAAGTAGCCTTTGATTTGGTCTAAGCTTTGTTGACAGTCACTATTCCAAATGTGGGTAGATCCTTTATGCAGATTTTTATTGAAAGGTTGAGCCTTATCAGCTAATTGAGAGATAAATCTTCTTATGGATTGTAGTCGTCCTTGAAGACCTCTAAGCTGACTGATAGTCTTTGGTGGAGGCATATCCATGATAGCTTGGACCTTTTCAGGGTCAACCTCAATGTCTTTTGCTGAAATGATATAACCTAGCAATTTTCCAGAAGTGACACCAAAGGCACATTTTTTTGGATTCAACCTAAGTTGGAATTGTTCCATACGGTCCAATATCAAACTAAGGTCTTTGAGATGTGTTTCTCGTTTCTTTGATTTTGCCAATGTGTCATCAACATAGTCTTCCATGTTTTTATGCATCATATCATGAAAGATGGTTGTCATTGCTCTTTGATATGTAGCGCCAACATTTTTGAGCCCAAAAGGTATGACATTCCAGCAAAAGGTACCCCATGCACATGTAAAGGCTGTCTTTTCTTGGTCTGCTGGAGCTATCTTTATTTGGTTGTACCCAAAAAATCCATCCATGAACAAGTACATCTCATAACCCGCAGTCATGTCCACTATCATATCGATGTTTGGTAGTGGAAAGTCATCCTTGGGGCACGCTTTATTGAGATCTCTAAAATCAGTATAGACTCGTATGGATTTGTCACGCTTGGAGATAGGTACAATGTTGGAAATCCACTTAGCATAATCAATGGCCCTAATGAAGTTTGCATTCAATAGTTTTTCTAACTCTGTCTTGACCAGTAGAGCCACATGTGGATGCATTTTTCTCAACTTCTGTTTGACAAGCTTGACATCTGGTGAGATTGATAAGTGATGCATGATGAGATATGTATCAAGCCCTAGCATGTCAGAGTATGTCCATGCAAAGTTGACCTTCTTGTCTTGAAAGAATTGAGCAAATTGTGTCTTTTCTTTGTCTAACAAAGATTGAGCTACATGGATAATCTGAGGACATTCTTCTGTTCCCAAGTTGATAGGCTGTGTAGGTTCGACTAGAACCGAAGATCTATCCTGGAAATAGCTTGGCAGACTACCAAGTACCTCATCCGCAGGTGCCTCAGAGAGGTTTTCACCATTAGATACGTCTTTATTTTTACTTTTTTGAGGGTCAGACACCACCACAATGTGGTTTTCACCGTCTGATCGCTTATTTTTTCTTTTAATTTTTTGACTGAGGTACTTGATATCCGATTCCGTCATGTTAACCGTGGGTTCGCTGGTGGAAGAAATAATAGGTTCAATTGCATTTAGATAACAAGCGATCTCATAGTCATTTTGGAAAGACCGTATTTCAGGTCTTTGATTTTGGATAGACCAATCTATGAGATCTGGGTAAATTAGCGAGAGTGAGGGAGAAGTTTCAATGTGATTGATATGGAAGGAGTCATCTCTGGTGACCTGTGAAGTTGAGCCTATAGAAAATGTCGCAAAAGAGTCCAGCTCAAGAATAGTCCTAAAGGAACTAGCGTGATCCATTGAGACATGTTGTGAGTCAAACTCATCTGACCCCATACTAGACCGTTTGACTACATCGGGTTGGGCTGCATAGGCATGAATGACATCCACCCCTAGCTCGCAAGATGCATTAGAGAGGCATTCCCACTCATACTCATGAGAATCTGTACTTTGACCCCTATCTATGAGATGAGCAATATTCTGCCTAATTTGTCCTCTATTTATGTCCTCAGAAGTAGACCCTTCTTGTTCCTATTGTTGGGAGGTAAAAGCTTCTTCATTATTAGAAGTAACTATTTCTTCTCCCCAAAGGAGGGAAGTGAGAGGAACAAATTCTTTGTCTTGTGCAGTAGTAGCAATTACGGGAGAGTCATCATCCTCCGATTCACTAGACACGAGTAATCTTCGATTACAGTTTGGTGTATTATTGTCTAGCCCAAAGCCTAGACCAGCGGTGTCTCGAGCATCATGACCTTGAGTGTGACTTAAAGGTTCAACTAGAGCATTCTTACAACCAGTTAAGGACCCGTGGCCCTGGTAGCCCATTTTTGTCAGAAATTTATAGCCTTTTCCATATTTTTTGGGAGAAATAGGGGTAGTCTTTGTAACCTCCTAGTCTTCCTCTTCTCTGTAGATCCAGTCCCTAATGGCTTGTTCTTCCTTTTCTGCTTCCAGTGGTATGGAAGATTGCACAAAAATGCCAAAAAGTGTCATAGAAGAAGCAGAAGACTTCTTTGCAATAGTTGGTTTCCCATAAGACCGAGGGGAAATTGGTAAGGCAGCAATAGAGTCCAAAGTATACTCACCCATACCAAGGCTCATCATTTTCAATTTTTGTTCACATTCTGTGAAAGATGGTGCTAGCTCATGAGAAGAGCGGTTGTGTGGGACTAGCATTTCGACAGTAGATAATGTGTTGATAGACATGGAGTTGTTGTCGGGGATAACCACTTCAGTACCATTAAAAGGGAACTTAATGTACTGATGGTATGTAGAGGGTACTGCTTGCATATCGTGAATCCATGGTCATCCCAACAACAAGTTGTATGCAAGTGGTATGTCTAAGACTTGGAAAACGACATTCTTCTCAACTGGACCAACTCTGATTGGAAGTACAATTAGACCTTTAGAAGGCCTTTCAACCTCATCATAGGCCTTTATAGTGATCTTGCGCTTAGGATCAATGGCAAATTTAGACATGCCCAATTGTTGGATTACATTGAACAAAATGATATTTAACCCTGCACCATTGTCTATCAGGACTCGACGGACGCGGGTACGAAAGATTTGAACTTTGATATGAAGAGCAAGGTTATGGGGATGATTGAGAGCTCGGTCATCTTCTTCAGAAAAGGTGAAATAGTGAGGCGAGGAGATCAAAATGAGGCGCCAAAAATGTACACTAGAATTGTGTCCCACTCTAAACCCTTCTATCCAAACGATTCCATGAGTTCGGAATGCTTGGATGCCGGCTTAGAGCTCCCTATCCATGGAGTGCAAGAGAGTTTATTTCAAGTTCAAGGGCTCTCAAATGAGCCTTAGAGATACTCTTCTTGCTAGTAAACCATGCAATGGGAGGTTCCAAAGACAAGATGCAAGAATGCAAATGTCCCAAGGAGTTCCTCAAGAATGCAATGCAAATGAAGATTAAGCTAGAATGAGATGCAAAGTGGAGCTATGCTAAAACATGTATAAGAGTGTTACAATCCAACTATTAGACTATATGATTTAAGCTACATGTAAAAATGAAAGCTAAGCTAAGCTAGAATGCCATGATGCCATGGATGAGAGAATGTAGACAAGAAATAGAAGTTCTCCACAAAGCTCCAAAGAAACCTGTTAGAAAACCTGCAGCATAACAATATTCAAAAAATGAGGATGGATTGAGGGGGAAAGCTCTCTCCCTTTTAAAGATGTATGGACGGTAGAGATCAAGATGAAGATGGTGGATGATCAACGGTGGAATTCAAAAAGAGGAGTGATCCATGTGCACACACAAGTCAACCAATAGAATATAAGTTGACTTGTCATATAAGACAAAAGTCACAAAGCCTTTTCTTTTAATTGCAAAATAGAAAAAGGACTTTATGTGTGCACTTTAAGTGAGTTAGAAGAATGGGGTGCTTTATTTAATTAAAAGGGGACATGTTCTTTTAATCAAATAATGAACTTAGGATAGCATAGTCAAACTATAGGTTATAATCAAATAAATTGATTATTAGCAATTTGGCTTAGGTAAGTGATTAAATTAATTTAGCCAAAATGCTGAAAAGGGGGCTAATAGTCTAGATGACCATTTTTAGGTGATTACAATAGGTAGATCAAAGTCAATAATTGAGTTTGATTCAACTAAGTTGAATTAAGCTTGTTCACAACACCAAAATTTGTAACTTCACGTAGAGATCGAATTATGGGTAGTAAAGTTGGGAAAAGGTGTATCAAGATAAGTTTAGACTGTATCTAAGCTCACTTGAAATTTGGAGCTTATCAGAACTTGTTATGAAGGAATTAAGAGTTACTATTATTATAGAGAAAGTTAATTCTATACCAAAAGATGAAAACTATGTTCTTACTGAGAATTTCATGGAGCGAAGTTTTGTGGAGCATTGCCATAATGGAAGGAGGCTATGGTAAACCTCAAATAGCATCTAAAGATTGGATAGAAGATCTTGAGCAGATATTTTATTTCAATTTGTAATTGACATCTTTTTCATGTTTGCAAAGCATGCAATTAATGCAAGTTCGAATTGATGAATAAAATGAAGTACAAACTTGATTACCACTTCATTGCAATCACATCCAAAGCATAGAGCACTCAGAAGTGACTTGATAAGGTGATTTTGAAGTAAACCCTATTTTTGGAAAAAGGTATTTTATTGTTTATTCATAGAATTTCTTAGATAAATTTTATATTTGATAGAACCATGGATATGTCTATAATTCATAATGTTGAGAATGAGGAGAGACTGGAATTGAAGGATGTTTTCGTGAAACTCATAGAAGGAAACCCTAATTCAACATTATCCATTATGTTGAACAATGTAATTCATTTGGAAGAGATAGGAATTTATCTTAATAACAAGTTGGAATCTATTGGGAGTGAGTATATGAATAAGGATATGTTACTAGTCTTTAATCATGATATGACTATGAAGCTCAGATTTGAACATTTGAAAGAACTAGACCTATTCAATTATCATTTCTACTAAGAATTGGACATAGATGAGTGGAAAAAAATCATACTAAGTAGAATTCATAATGGAAAACTATGGATGCAAGATAATATAGTTGATATTTCAACCGACCTTATACATGAGGTAATTGGTCTTAACAAACAAGGTAGTGTACCTATAGGTGAGAAACTTGTTAAGAAGAAGGTTGAGAGCTACACAAAAGAAATTTATAATGGAAAAGCTATGGTGATCAACACCATTAAACAAGATGATGTAAGATTCCTGAGTAGAATCATTGCCTACTCTATATGTGCAAGTTCTAAGATTGATGAATTGTCAACTAGATTCATCTATGCACCCTACAATATATGTGTTGAGAAAGAACAAGTTAATTAGTGAAATTCTAAGAATGCAACTTCTTGAGAACCTAGAGAAAATCAAAAGGACTAAGAATGGTGTGTTTAGATTTCAGTCACTGATCAATCATTTATTTTTTCATGTACTTAAGAGATTTCCATAGTTTTCAGCCACAAAGATTATGAGAAGTGATAGATGTACAATGGAAACAATCATAAATGTATGTAAAAGATGTCCAATAGATAAAATCTTGGATAGTGGGAATTTGATAATGAAAAGATTTTAGAATGAGATCAAACAAAGATTCAGAATTGCACCTACAATTGTAGAAAGATTTAAAGAAGATATATGTATTATGGTTGATACATATTTTACTTATATTCAAGCAGTAGAACCTCAGGAAACATTTCTTGATCCCTTAGGTTATGAGATAAGCGATGATATAGTAGTTGGATAAATTGATTTATTGTTGAACTATGAGGACCAAGTTGAATATATATTTGGAACTTACGAGGAGATTACCCAATCAACTCATTAGGCATCTTTGGAGAAGGCATCTCACAAGAAGATAAAAATAGTAATGAAGAAAGCTTTATCAGAGGCTAGTATGACTAAAAGTGAGTCATAGGCAGTCATATAGACTATGAAGCAAGGAATAATGAATGTGCAACCTTTGTCAATATCTATTGCAAAAACATCTTCGGAATAGAGCATTCCTTATGCAATAGTATCAGATGTACAACCAAGTGAGGCAAAGAGGAAATCAAAAAGATTAGTGGAAGCTATGACCACCAAGACTAAAAGGGTCAAGCAACAAGCCATTGAACCAAGAAAGAGACAAAAGACATTGTTGACAATTGTTGAATCTAGTGAAGAAGAACAACAACAAAAAGAAGCTAAACAAACAAAGAAGGTAATTACTTCTAAACAGCCAATAGGTAAAGCTCGGCAACCCTGGAAGCCAAAGATAGAGAAGATTAATTTAGCCATTACTAATGAAGGCAACTTTGTTCAGATGAACAAATTTTATGACTTGTATGATAATTTTGAGAAAGATTAGATTGATATCTCTATTGTGAGATATATAGTAGTCAATAATCTAAAAATTAAACATATTGAAGGCATGGTAAATCATAAAGTCAATGATAGATTCATTATAAAGAAGGCACCAACTTGAGAAGAGGACTTAGAACATCAAAAGTCAATGTGAAGGACTATATGCAATACTGATGACAAAGAAGAAGTCAAGAGATTGTTGAATAATTTGGCACCTTACTTAAGAAACAAAGTAAGACCATTCATGTTTATGATGGGTGAGAAGGACAAAATAAGAAGTGAAACAATGATAGCTATAAGTTAGATGTTGATAGAATCCAAAGCAACACCTTCACCAACACCCAAAACCTTGGAAGTGTCAGTAAGTGGTGACACAATGCAGATTGATGAGACCAATGCTACTATTAACATTAATGATACTAACCCTTTTGAGAGTTTAGAACAACCTAAATCTCATGCTGAAGATATTCAAGAACAATTGAAGCAAATTGAAGAGGAGAAAAGGCTATTAAAAGAAGAAAAGAGGAAAATAGAAGAACCCAAGTAGAAATTTCTTGAAGAAGAAATGAAGTGAAGAGTTGAGGAAGAAAAGAAAAGGAAACTAGAGGAAGATACAAAGAAGAGAATAGAGGAGGAAAAAAAGAGAGAAAAAGAAAGAAAAGAAAAAGAAGAGAAAGAGAAAGAAGAGAGAAGACTCAAAGAGACAGCTAAAAAGAAGCAAAGGGAAGATGAATCTAAACCTTCTAGTTCATCTACTCTGCTTTCACTTGCTAGCCTAACAACCGATGATGATGATCAAATAGACTTGATCTCATCTTTGTCAAACCTTATTGAGAAAAATAGGAAAGTGAAGAGCCTGCAGAGAACCTTGATGGAGGTTATTGATAGATTACATAGTACTCTGGCAGTCTACATACAGAGGAAGATTTTGAATAGAGGGCATAAGTAGTGCTAAAATATTTTGATGAGGAATTTACAAATTTGCTAAATGTTGAAGAATCTAAGGCACATATTTCACATGGTACTAACTTGTTTAGAACTATTTTTTAGAACATCAAGAATGATTTGATAAGTCTTGATACTTATATCAAGGAACTTCGAAAATGTTAATAGAACGAAAAGGTATTGTACATCAAGTGTAACTTATCTCACAAGTTGAAAAAAGATCTTGATAGTCAGATTAAAGGTGAGATGAGTAAGCTAGAGGCTTTATCTAGCTAGGTATGACATCCTTCTAGCAAAATTGATGACTTTGGAGGACAAGTGGCTAGTATTCATTGTGATATCAGGAAACTGGAACTTCAAAAGGAAAAAAAATTGAAAAGATTTTTAGATTTTAGAGATTATATTTCTCTATAAATATCTATTGTAGAGAAACTATTGGAGGAGTGTGTCAAAGCCAGGGACACTTATTCTAACTTTTTATATTCTAATCTTAATGCAGTTGAGATTGCATCATATGCCCTATGTGTAATTCTCACCTTTGTTGAATCAGCCAATGATACATGCACAAAAGGTATGAACAATCTTAAGGCAAGTTTTGATGATTGCATGAAGATACTATCAATTTAAGACAGATGTTTATAGGGTTTTTGATAGCACTTTTGACTATTTTTGACATTCTAACCTTTGTCATTGATGTCAAAGGGGGAGAAGTGCATAAGAAAATTATAAATAAGGTAAAAGGGGAGAAGATAAAATTGTAAAGTATAAAATAATTTTGTAAAGGGGGGCATATGTAAGATGGACAAGTTGTAATAGATGATTAATGTAATGTTACTATATTGTTTTTTACAAGTTTTTGATACTTAGCCAATTTTCCCTATTTTGTTGCCATCAATTCCAAAGGGGGAGATTGTCAACAATTGGCTAATGAAGTTATGTAATTATTGTCATTTATGGAAACTCATGATATACATACTTACAAGAAACCTTGAAAATAAAGATACTTAGCTTTTGGTACTCGGAAAATTGTCTAAGTATGAATCTAGTTTACAACAATGTATTATTTTGTATGTAACTTGTTACTGACGTCATGCTATGACTAGAAAAGTTAGATGGAGATAGTATAAATGTTGATGATGATGTGTATAACCTCAAACATCAGTACAAATTGTACATAAAAGAGATATTTGTATTTTACTAGTGAAATAGGATAGTGAAATTAAAGGAAAATAATTATTGTGTTTACAAAATAATTACTTGACCAATTAGGGATGACATCTTAGATGTTTACTCTAAGTTGGAAAATTATGTTATGGTCTTAGCTAACCTAGCAACACTTTTTGAAAAGGCATGGTATTTATGCAAAGGACATTTTGTGAATTCAAGTGTGCAATCAAGTGTGTAATTGTGATATGCGAACTTTCTGTGAAAGTAATATATGCAAAGTTTTGAGAAGCTATTTTGTGATTCGAGATCGAACTAAGGAAGAATATATATTCCTAAAGTCTAGTTACTTGTTTGGGCAGTGAGCTTTTATTAATTGGAAGTGCATGTTTAGATAGTGGGCTCATTTTGCATCTAGTATACTACAACTCCTAACAGGGTTGGAATCTCCTAACAGGAATTCAAAGTCTCCTAACATGGACTCTCTATAGTAAATTTTCTCATTGACTCCTAATAGGGTCCATCCTCTAACAAGGAACATATATATCAATATATTATCTAGTGGGTATCATCCCCACTGGGGTTTTCCCTTGGCCAGGGTTTCCCTAGTTAACAAAATATGGTGTTATGAGTTATCTTTGTGCATGGTTACTATTACTATTCAACATTACTTTATTACTTTCCTATGTATGGTTCAAAGTAATAAATAATATTCAGTTGGCGACTAAAGTTTGTAAATTACTAATTCATCTTGCCTCTTAGTAATTCTTATTTCTAACATCATGTTCACACGACTAGGTGTATAGGTTTCTATATGATTAAGGGCCAAAGGTTCTACCCTTAAAGAAGATCTTGTCCCATATATTGTGCTAAAGAACATATAGGACCAATCTACTACAATATGAGCACCTATCTGTGTAGTGAAGTCTCTAGAAAGATAGATGGAAAAATATGGCTCAACCTCAACAACTGATATATCTTGAGTGATAGTACAACCAGGGCACACATGCAATGCCATTTCTACATTTTTTAGGATCCCTACTATTTTAACAGAGCTAGCATCTAACTGAAGAACTTCTCTGATCATTGGTTGATACTTAATATCAAGGAGGTCATCTATACATTAGGCATCATAGAGAACTACTAGCCCCAGAGTTAATCATGCAATTATGAACTAGCTTGTCCTGTATAATCAAGGAGAAATAAAAAGGAGGCATATTTTTCTTACTGGTATCTCCTTCCTTTGTTGGTTTCACCAAACTTGTCGCATTATCTAAGGTGGTTAGCTGATTTTCCACCCTTATGCTCTCCAAATCTTGTTGTAGTAGTTTCTTTTGTGGTGGCATAGTGGAGACATCCCACAAGGAAATATTAACAGTAGTCTTTTTCATATGATCTACTACATTGAGAGGAGTGCTTACTTCCTTGACTAGAGCCTTGGGGACTATAGGAACTAATGACTGAATTTGAGCAGCCTAAGGTTTAGTAGATCTCTTGTTGCTTATGTTTTGATTTTGTTGGGGAGCAACATTTGGTTGTGCACTTGTAACTGGAACCTAACAAGCAACACCTAAAGTTGAAGCCTGATTTGGTGGTGAAGGCGTAGCATTCTCAACAAATCTTATTTTTCTTCTGGTATTATGAGCTATAATATCATAGTTATTATGGCTAGCATGACAATGGTCCTCTAGCTAATGGTTCATAAAAGAACGATCACTCTATTGTTGTAGATGGGAAGCATATGTAGGTTGACTAGCACTATACTGTTGTCCTGCTACTTGATCTTGTGTAGTTATTGCTTGGGATAATTCTTCCCTATAGTACATACAATATTCGTATGAATAATTACAAGAACAAAAATCTTGCTCTTGAGCAAGGTTGCTATGAGGAACTAATGTCGTCGTTGTATTTGTGCTTGTATTTGTAGTAGAGGCATTAACCATAGATCTATTTTGGTTGTGAGGAACATAACCCTGACCCTGATTAGGTGGTCTATTATATGTGAGGGGTTGAAAATGAGGTTGGAGAGGCCTAACATTTTGAGCTTGTTTCCTTTCTAAGGTCACCAACTTGTTTTTCATCTTTTGCACCACTGAGAAGTTATCTCCCAACTTCTTTTCTAGATTAGAACTTTGGTCTTGCAACTTCCTTTCCGTATCAATACTTTGATCCTGAAGCCATTTATCTATATTTTGCATCATCATTTGCATCATGGCCTTGATTTATCTATCCCACTTGAAGATGTAGAGGTTATTGGGGTTATAGCAATAGGTTGACTTGTTGATGTGGTAGGAATAAGGGGCTATTGTAGGCTGATGAGTAGGCATATCTGGGAAGAATGGCATTAGGGGACTTGGAGATAACTTTCCTCCTTGACTTAAGATATTCGATGCTTTTATGGCAATTTTATATGTAGTAGGTAAGGTATCCCCTTCCATGGTTTTCACTGTGGTAGTAATATCACTATTGAAAGCTCCAAGGTAATGCAAAATGGCATTACTAGGAGGAGGCTTCACTGCAACAAGTATTCTATCCCATGTCTTTTGAAATCTATAATTAAAGTTTGTCATATACTCATGGGGTGCTCTTTTGATGGTAGTTAACTACTCTAAAAGTATAGGTGATCACTTGTATCTTCAAAATGTTTGCAAAGTCTTTCTCCTAACTCATCCCAATTAGTGATAGAATTATGTGGTAATCCCCTATACCATTGTAAAGCTTTTTCGTTTAATTATGAGGTTACAATTCTAACAGCAACATCATCCTCTGTAATACCATGTATGTTATAGACATTCAAAATTTCATGAACATGTTCTATAGGAGAAATGAAAGTTTCACTAGTAAAATCTGGTATACTTTTAAGAGCAGATATGGGGATATCATGTCTTTGGGCTAAGATGAGGACTACCACCATTAAAGGTAGAAAAAACATGAGTCCAAGGGAGGGCCATATGGAACAATGATCTATTCAAATGAAAAGATGGTGCCCTAGGTTGTGATCTATCAACAGGAGGAGTGAAGAGAGATCTAGTAGGTGTATGTGTTACTTCTGAACTCCTAACAGGTGATAGAGAGAGTCTACTTCTTTTTCTTCTAGGATTTGAAAATGAAATCTCAATATATTGAAAAGTACCTCTAGAAGATTCTCTTGTTTGAGCCTTGGGCATGAATTACAACAATTTTGGTCTAGAAACCAAGATGTAGAGATGGAGTCACCAATTGTTTGAATGTGAGCCTCTTGAAGGCTTGAAATGCTAAGAGCAACACTATTTCCTCAGCATAAGTTGAAGTCCTTTTCTTGAAACCAGTTAAGAGATAGAATTAAGAAACACTTCTAATATATGTCCCACTAGGCATGCCAAAATTGTTGTCACAAAGGTTTGCACCCTTGCCTAAAGTTTGACCTAAAGGCAACCTTGTGAAACATGGAAGTAATCTCCAAGTTGTGGGACTTGAACAATAAGATCGAGTCTCTAGAGAAGGTCGACTTCCTTACTATCAAGCTGCACCTAACTACTTCTTGAGAGGAAAAGGGAGAAGGAAATGCATGACAATCAAACTACCTAATCTAATCTAGAGGGGGTGATACATCAAAATAGTATGTTCAGTCTTATCCCTACCTAGACATGCACAATTCATTAATATGATCTCAAAATACATAGGTTCAATCCTTTCTTGACTCAACAACTATATATAGACTACAAACCAAATGAATGCTATAAGGAAGGAGCTTCACTCTATACCATTCAAAGGACAAATAGATATAATCATAAAGTTAAAGAATGGAGGCAATACATCAACATAAGGCAAGAAGATATTGTACAATATATTAATGAAGAAAGAGGTATAGTAGAGAGGTATAAAGGCAAAAGGAAATTATAGTAGCAGAGCATACAATACAACTACTATAGAATTAGAGAAAAGACCAACCCTTGGAAGGGTTACAAAAATTTCTTTTATAGCTCAAGCATAGCTAAGAAAACTTCTACTAGAAGCCAAAACTCAACTACTTCATGCTACTGCAAAGAATAATCATTGCCAATCCAAGAAAGATATGATCAAACACATACATGCAAAAAATCTAATCTTGGTGTACAAATTAGAATAGGAATAGTGGCCATTACTTCTCTGTCTGGATAAATGGATAAGCAAAGTGACGGAGGAAGGAAATCTGCGTTCATCAGGCATGGGGAACACCAAGGAGTGATTTCAAGTGATCAAAAGGCCTATTCACCATTAAAGAAGTGCTCAATATTGTGTTTGTGACCATGCCAAGTTAGTCATGTCATCATTTGAATATTTAACCTTGCCACTTGTCCTTATATCATCAAAGCATTTCACCACCTCACCCAACTTTTATCTTTATGTTGACCTATTGACTGCCCCAATCTTTGTTGACTTGCATTGCTTTGCGAAATCGCAACTGCTTTATATCCTATCTTTATCACTACTTTGCAACCTAAAATCACTCTAGCCTTTTGACTATTGTAACCATGTGCTCAAAGCATTTCATTTTTTCACAACATTAATCCTAGGTCAACCTTGATCATCTACGATGAAGCAACAACCCTTTGGCTTGACCGTCTTTATTTTTTCATAGCCTAATAGCTATGACCATGGGTTCACATTAACTACATGCAATAGTGTGAACAAAGCATTTTGCAACCTCGCATCCTTAACTTGAGGTAAGCCTTAACCATGTGCGATGATGTGGGAACACTGAAATGGATTGATGTGGTAAGCTTTTGCACTATCACAACTTAAAACTTTGAAGCTCATTTTGATGGAGTGCATCAATCCAATTTATCTATTCTCATTCGAAAAGATACTCCTTCGAAATGATTAACATTAAACTGCCTTCTGACAATTGCGACAATACGATGAAGAGGATAAAAAATGTGCCTAGCCCACCATGATATGTGTCATCACCTCACTTCCCTGCTTTGGTTCAACTTTTTGAATCTTCATAATCCAAGGAAGTGACAATCGTTGATCCTTGCTTGATCAACAATCCTAAATGATCCTAGTTATTACTACATTCACCAAAAAACCTCAGGCCCACTACTCCAACTCAGCATCCACTTCGTTTATAGTTAGCACCCTTAACCAACTAGAACACGCCAATCTGTCACTTGTTCTACCAATTCACTTTTGCATCCCACAAACTAAATCTAGTCCCACTTTGTCCATGTAGCAGCTTGTCACTTCCCCACTTTCATTAAACTTCAAAAACTTTCAAAATGTGGGGATGTGACAAGTGTCGATCCTCTTATGATCGACGTTCAGGAACTTGCATGATCTTCACTTCTTAAAACCAAGGAGAAGGGGGCCCCACAGGGACAGGTGTCATAAGGTCATATTCTTGCTTTGGTTAAACTTCATACGTTGATTTGCTAAGATCTGATGGTTAGGAAGATTGCAGGCCCTTGAGACATTCTTAAACCAACTTTGTAATTGTGATGTTGCAACTAACTGCTTTCGCACCCTTGCAACTAAAATTAGAATGCTAGCATTAACAACTATGAAGCTACACCAATGGTTATCTTATCTACATCACACCTTTGTAACCCATCTGATGGTTAAGTGTTGAATCGAAGCAACAGGGAAATGAAAGTTTGTTGCATGGTCGTGACTTGAAATATTCATAAGAATGAAACATGCAATATGATGCATTTAAGGACATAAGGATATAAGAAATGGAATAAGGTTTTTTACGTATCTCAAACAACTCAAAACCCCACCAATAGAAAAAACAACAAGTTACACGAGCTTACACATTGAACATCATTACCATAATTATTCCATATCCATATCAACTATTGCTCAATTGTTTGTTACTAATGTGGCCTTCAAAAGGTTGCTCCTCTATTTTAATATTGTTTTTATTATCATTATTTATTTAATAATATTGTGTTATCTAAGAATTATTTAAATTTTATCTTAAAATGGGAACATGACAATCACCCTTCCTCAAATTGCTTGTTCTTAAGCAACTAGATACTTTCTTCTATTGATTTGAAAGGCATATGTCTTTTAGTCCAAATTCATAGGTTGTTGTCATAGTATGATTGACTCTCTTCCAATATAGATATTGGATTTCCACTTTAGTCTTTTATATAAATTATTTTCTATATTCTTTTTTACCCTAAAAGATGACAAGATCATGCTCTGATACCACTGTAATGTCCCCACTATTATCGTTAGCTTGATACAAATAATACCCACAAAATACATGTTAAAATTAAATAATAAGTGTAAATATACTATTACACCCTCTATCTTAACCCTAAACCTTAAGGACATCCCAAGATCAAGATTACTAACCCTCCCGAGGATCTCCAAATCATGAATGATATATCATCAATTCTAGTACCGTCTTTAATTACTTCTTTGTCTTCTCTAGAGTTCTCCCTCTAAGGTTCTTCTTGGAAGAGGTAACCTTAGTCTAGGGCCCTTAACACATATGCATATGTTGATATCAACATAACACTCCATCAACTATATCAATCTTAGACATGTTGGTTAGATGAAGATTATATCAATCTCATATACCAACATTATAGAGACATATAAAACTCAAGCATGTCATTTAGATGGAGATTTTTAATCTTACATACTGACATTGTATAGATTCATTAGTCTTTGGCCCATCTGTCAAATGAAGATTATATCAATCTCACATACTGACATTATAGAGATTATAACCATCTAGATGGTGTTGTCCAAATGGGGAGCTACACCTATCTTTGCTATCGACGTTAAAGATGTTTGAGATCACTCTCTTCCCTTCTTAAGGGAATCCAATAATTTCTTCATGATATAAATATTTTAATAACAATAACATCATCTATACATATTATTTGTTTGAAGTTTCATATATGTACATTCAATCTCTATGTGTCTATAAACACACACACATACATAATTTATTATCACATATATAATGCAATAATAATATGTCATTTAATATTTGTTTACATAGAAATAAATACTTATGAAACTAATACTAACAATATAACTGTAAGAACCGAATTCTCTAATATTGCCACATACGCAAAACAACCATAAAATGCGGAAAACTAAAATTGAAAAGTCAAATGTCGACTACTTTTGCATAAACACTTATTCCCATTTCATCAAAGTTGAAAAATTAATTTTTGGACATAATTAATGTCATTTGTTTCTAATACAAGCCGACCACATGTCAGAACTACAAAAGCATAAGATACTGATATATACATATAACACATCGATCTTATGTCATAACTATGTCAACCTATGCTATGTTGAACATAAGCATAGCACAATCACATCATATGGTATAAATTGTATGATAATATAAAACAATAAATAACATGCCATCGAAACTTAGTGTCCATTTGCATGTAGTCTTATCTCCAAGCTGTCGAAACACTATCCATCCACTATCATGAGACAAAAGAGTGGTCTAGGCACTTTTACTGCCCAACCATGGAGTGGTTAGCTCCCCGAGGTTCTTCAGTTAAGAATAACTACCCGACCCTGGCATGAGAAGGCTAGCAACTCGGCACAAATAGATTGGAAGGATCTAGTGCAGCCTTTGTGCCTAATCTACTTACACATATGTCTAGTAGAAACATACACAAGGATGTAGAAGAGGGAAAACAACATAAAATAAACAATGCATCTCAATTATATGCATAAATGTTTTACCGAGCTTGGCCAAGCATTATGAATCAATTTAGTGTAAAAGATTGGTAGGTAATATATAAAGAATAACAATGCAAAATTTTCCTTAATTACCATTCTCTTTAAACCTACATTCAGCACCCTTCCTAAAATCAAATGTTATTCCCAAAATAATTTTATGAAATCCGATATACACCTATTTCAAAAATGAAACTTGTAAAAGCTTGAATATACTTTGACAACAAAACATTATATGCATAACAATCTATTTAGAAGTGAGTAAAATTTAAAATTAACTAATTTCCAAATAACTCATTATTTCTTATGATCACTAATATGAGTAACAATCCAAATAACTCATTATTTTTTATGATCATTAATATGTGTAACATAATAAGACGTAAATCATTACGTTAAAATTGAAGTTAAAAACATGGGTCATCGAGTTTGACTCAAAATCACACAGTTAAATCCTGATATTCATATCACAATTTGACTAGCTGTGGAAATTATCTCTTACTTATCAATATTTTCTCATTCATGGTTTTTTTCTTCGATTTGATGCGGAACTGGCTACACGTTTAAACAATTTGATATTACTCTATTGAGGGGTGTCTGCGAGTTCTTTCAACCGCATATACTCTTTTCTTGGAACTTCCACTATCATGACGCGTAAGTTATGCTTTGTTTTACACAAACCGCATATATTCTTTTCTTGGAACTTCCACTATCATGACGCATAAGTTATTCTTTGTTTTACCTATCCAGCCAGAAAAACGTTTTATGCTTTGGTCTGTCTTTTACTTCAGTAAGGATGAGTTGGTTCAACACATAAAACACAATGAGAACCTACTATATGGTATCATTGTTGATGAAAACTGAACTGGATAGTTTCAATTCTTTCCCGGTGGACGCATTTGCTAGGATTACATGGTTTAGAGACAATATCTAAGTGAACAAAAAATCTCGGCATGAGTGCTACATGGATGTACATGCGGTAACATAGTGTTTTCGTATTACCAGTACCAGTGAGAAATAGAATCAAAATCAAATACATGGACATATGTGGAACGACTGAACATATTACAAGGAATTAAGATGAGCGGCTGCCCTCGCGGATTAAATCTGTACATACCGCTTACAATTTGCTAATCAAGACTCAATGAATATGAGTGTGGCTCCATTTGAAAGGTAAGTTGCGTTGTTTTTGGTTTACCCTGCTCCTAAATTGCTAACTACAGACAGTATAGTTTACAAGAGACCCATAAAACTAAAATCAACCACAGAGAACAAACTCCATTCCTGCCACTCAGCATAAAATGGAAAAATAATGGAATTGAGGCAACAACTATTTATATGAACCGCCCCTAACTGAATCCTACAGTTCCAAAGTTTGCTATTGGATCACAAACCTCATTTTATCTACCTATCAAATACCAAGCAATAAAACTTAAGAGCTTACTGTTTAATCTATTGTTGACCACGTTTTCCTGAAAAACGTTTCCTGGTGATTGAAATAGTTGAACAGTTTTTCTCTTCCTATACTGCCCTTACAAAACGATAAGATCTGATTCCATTTAACGTCATAGCCAAACAAACGACAGAATAGCAAACAACGACATATAACTCTAAAAACACCAAAAATAATTTTAGAAAACGCCGTGCGTAATTCATAGTTTTAATCTACGCGTCTTGTTCGAATCCCACAAGTCTGGCGTGGGTAATCACGCACCTCTCATACAATTCTTGTGATTTGGAATCCATCTTCAATCATTCCATTTGAAAGCTGGTAGAATATTCATCTACGCAGTGACTGCTACACATAATAAAAGATGATGGAAAAGTGCGGTTATGGGAAGGATGGAATATTCAGATCCCTAAGGCCTCCATTGGTACTTCCAAAGGACGAGCATGCAAACCTAGTCTCTTTCATGTTTAGGACTTCAGCAGCTTATGCTCACAAAATAGCATTGATTGATGCTGATTCTGGGGAGAAACTCTCTTTCAAAGATTTCCAGGAGAGAGTACACCAGGTGGGCAGTGGATTATATCAACTTGGTATCACGAAGGGAGATGCGGTTCTCATATTTGCCCCAAATTCCATTAATTTTCCTCTTTGCTTTCTGGGAATTATATCAATTGGGGCAGTGGCAACCACCGTGAATCCTCTGTATACGGCTATGGAAGTTAACAAACAGGTGCAGGATTCAAAGACCAAGCTCATCGTTACAGTCCCTGAGCTCTGGGGTAAAGTCCAGGATCTGGGCTTACCCACCATAATTATAGGATCTCGTAAGGATGTTGATCTCAGTGGGTCTAAGTCAGGTATACCAATCACTTGCTTTTCTGAAGTATTAAACATGGGAGCCAACAAGAGTCCACCCGTGGTTCGAATCAGGCAAAGGGATACAGCTGCACTCTTGTATTCCTCTGGGACTACTGGGATCAACAAAGGGGTGATTTTGACTCATAGGAATTTTATGGCATCTGCCTCGATGGTGTGCACAGATCAAGAAGCCAGAGGTGAGAGGCACTTGACTTGGTTATGCCTCCTTCCAATGTTTCATGTATATGGCCTGGCAATTGTCACTCTTGGTCAGCTTCAAAGAGGAAATACTGTGGTTTCCATGGGCAAATTTGATTTTGTGCGGATGCTGCAGATCGTTCAAGAGTACAAGGTAACACACTTGCCTATAGTGCCACCCATTGTGATTGCACTTGCAAAGAACAAGAAAATTCTTGCACAATATGATCTGTCCTCTCTCAAGGAGGTCATCAGTGGAGCTGCACCACTTGGAAGCGATGTCATGGAGGAGAGTGCAACAAATATCCCTACAGCCTCTATTCTTCAGGTGAGTTACGTGGTTTCCATCTTTCCAGAGTTTTACACCAATGTTGTTTAACATTCTTTTCTGCAAGCACATCACCTTTAATAAGAATATGGGAATCTTCCTCAAGACCCTAATCCGGTACCTTGCCTATGGTCATAGAAAACGAAGTTATGAATTCCATTTTGAGCAATTCTAAGCGTCTTTAGACAATAGCAGCTTGAAATCTGTTTGTTATATTATTGTGAAATTTGGTAACCTGCGTGCAAGAACTCGTCTCACATTAACATTAAGTATTTAAATCAGTGGAGCATGTTAAGGGATCATCTTCTTTATGGAAAACAATGCAATAAATTTAATTTTTTCTGGTAAAATATTGTATTCTTTGAAAGACCTAATCTTAAACAAAACATGGGGCATACTGAGGGTTTGACATCTGCTTTAGGGGTAACCAAGCAGTGAAGTTGATGTGAACATGATATGGGCAAGCTTGGGTATGTTTATAAAATTATAAACCAATAACAATTACCCAATAGCCAGAAAGGATTTGAGATAATATTCTACTTGTCTATTGCTACTATTAAGATTTGCAAGCTAGACGATCCCCCAAAAATCGAACATGTGACATTCAAGATACCAATATAGGGTAAATAAATACTTGTGCCTCCAAATACAGTGCATGCTTTAGCAAAGTTTGACTCTGCTATAAAGGCTTTTATTACAACTAGCGAGACATATTAGGTAGTAGGTATAACTGATCTGAACATCATGCTTATGCAATTAGAAATTTTGCAATACAGAAGCAAGCTCAATCACAAACACAATGTATGCCAAACGGTTGAGTGCAATGAAATTGCAAATTGCACAGAATTGCAGTGAGGATGAAGATAAAGAGTTTCTTTTATTAGTAATTGATTTGTTGATGTTAACACGAATCAGAGGAGTCTTGTAGCTTCCTTCCTAGAGGACCCTATCACCTGTCATGCAGAAGGCATGACTATTTAGTATTTTGCCCCTAATTTAGGCCTATCTTCAACTAGGAAGAATAGTATCCCATTTTCAATTCTTCTATGAACTATGGTAGATGATATCTGTACTTTAAAGAATTAGTTACAAGAACTTTTGGAAGATTAACCATCATGCATATCATTGGTTTCTAACAATCTTGTGGATTTTATTTGTTTATACTTTATTGTACTGCCTGTTTGTTTTGGTGGGGCTTAGTGATTGCTGCAAAGCATTTTTATATGTAATTGGACACCAACTTGATGCAATGCTCTTTCTCTATTGTGAGATCTCTTTTGTACAAAAATTGGTTACTATGAAGTTATGGGTGCCGCTTAAATCTATTAAGGCCTGCATTTCTATTTTTGATTTTCATTTAAAGCAGATGATTTTCATTGATGGAGACTTCTCCAAAGGTTTCCTTCTGATTTTGTGGCAATTTATGCTTTTTGGTATCTTTTCCCACTACACTGTAGGCAAGAGACACTGCTCAAAGAGTTTAGATGTTGTCATTGATGACAACTATATGTGTAACAACCACTTTTTCCTGGGTCTTAATTAACAACTAACATGTTTTAAGAAATATAGTTATTACTTCATTTTCATAGGAAGATAGTTATATCAGTTACGTTCATGTGAATGAGATTAATGGTTACAGTTAGTTAAACATAACTTCATGATTAAGAATTGAAAACACCATCAATGAATTTACTATGGAAATTAAAATCTACATATTTTGGAATTCAAAGTCGAAATCAATCTAAGGATGCTTCTGCAAACACCCAAGTTAGTCCACAAATACTACTTAGGATCAAATGATGATTACCATCAAATACCACTACATCAATTAGAGCATCACATACCACTGTATCAATTAGGGCATCAATTACCATTGGATCATTTAGGGCATCAGATACCACTGTATCAATTAGGGCATCAATTACCATTGGATCATTTAGGGCATCAGATGCCATTGTATTATTTAGGGCATCAGATACCACTGTATCACTTAGAGCATCAGATACCATTGTATCATTTTGGACATCAGATACCATTGTATCATTTGAGGTGTCAGATACGTCTGTTTCATTTCTTTTCTTCCTATAGCTAAATGTGGCAATAACGTAAGATTAGAAGATATGCTCATAATCGTTATTCTTATAAATGAGAGACTGAAATAACAATCCAATAGATATATTCCATAATTCAGTTGGAAGCTCAACCTATCTCAATGGTTACCAATTACATTGACGAGAAAGGTTGCTTTCGTCAAAGGGAATAATCGAATTCAACGATATAAATTACTCCGTCATATCTTCTACTTGTATAAATATCATAAAAGTAAAAATACTTGTTACCAATAAATGTTTGAATGCTCAACTTATTTTTATTTGATGCACGTCCTGACATCTCGTGGAGAGGGGAAACATTGTCAGGGGCTTAACCACCCAACCACAGACCTTAAACTTATCTCCACACTTTCTTTAACTAGAAAGGCCCTCCCTACCCGGAATAGACATGGAAAACCTTGTCAGCCACTGAGCATCCTAGTATCAAATCACACCACTCGACTTGACAATAGGAGAAAATAATAAACATGATCATGCATGAGCTATTAAATGATTCCTTTTAAAAATGATAAACATTGTTATGTCATATCTGATTTTGTTTCATGTTATTGCAGATTCTTTTCTCTCACCTCTTCACCCTTTTCCTTGGCTATATAGTCGGGTGAGTCCTAGGTGTTTGAATCTCAGAGCAACGAGCTCTTTGTATTGATTCTCAATTGATATAAGAATGTTACATGTTTTTCAGCGAATCACATTTCTGTGACCTGAGAATATAATCTTAAGACTAGCATAATAAATACCATTTGATTCTGACTTTCAACGGCATAAATATAATATGATAACATGTCATGGATACTTGGCTTTTATTCATCATAATCAATTTTGTCCTAGAGAGGGACTAACTGATGATATTTTAAACAAGATGATTTGCATCAAAATTTGGAACTGTATCTTAGTGCTATAATATTAAAAAATGCAGTAATATCTGATAATAAAACATATTGCAATGCTTGGGATATGGACAACCACATAAGCTGGTAAACTCTGGAAATAAAATGGAGTCTTGTTGGATGCTAGTATTCAGTTCGTTCATAGAATTTACTTCAGGTGCAAATCTCTATGTGATTATCAATCATGACTTCAGCAAAAATACTAATGAAATGGCAAATCGTTGCAAGGAAAAATGTAGTGAGTTATCGGGTATTATATTGCAGAGATATCAGGTGTAGAAAATATGCAGAGGTAACGGTGATACGTGGAAAAGAAATCGGGTGATATGTATATGTTCATGGTCTCTTTCTCGGCTTCATAATATAAGAAGTTTTCGAAGTCTCTCTGGCTTTCAAGAAGCTGTAACTTATAAAAAAGAGACTTGGCTCTTGAATGCCAATATAATATGCCAAGTGTGCATTTTGGTTTCAAGTAAAGAATTGAATAAATAAGGAAAGAAATTTGAAGGTTATAAGTCAAAAGAATATTATAAACATATTTATTTACTTGCACGTAAATATATCTTATTAAGATGGCACATGGTAATTGTTTATCCAAGGTTGTACCTTTTAAATATGTATATCTAAATACACGTTTCATCTTAGAAGATTTATTTTATCTTCTTGTACATGCATTAAATGTACGTATTAAATAGATAAAATCTTGTATAAAATAATACTATGATGTCATCTTTTATTTATATCTATGTGTACGTGCATAAATCTGTATTAAAATGATGTGGTGGAAAAGTCAACCAAAAACCATTTGAGGTACGCATTATTTTTAATTAAAAAAAATTAATATTTTAAATGTTTATTTAATAGCTCATGCGTGTCCGATTTGTGTATCCTGTTATTCAGTCGTTAGGTCCTCAACCATGGTGATTCACGATTCATACCCATTTGCTTAGTGATGGTGATGCTTCTGTGCCCAATTCTTTTCTGACAAAGCTTCCACCCCTTTGATGTGCTCCCTACAAAGAAATTTTTTGCAGTTAAATCATATTACCATAACAAGTTATTAATCATAAATAACCATAACAGCTAACTGCCTTTTTAGTTCCATGAATTCATAATAAATAATCAACTAGTATGTTATCTTCATATGAAATTATAACGACTAACCATCTTACCATTTCATAGGATTATAACAAATTTAACTGTCAACAGACTTCATGTGAACCTCAATAGCTATATGAACATTTTAAATTGGATCGAAAATTGAGATGTAATAATATGATTCCCCATGTTTGCATGATTGGAATTGGTCAAACCGAAGGTCAGAATGAAGATTTGGCTAAGTTTGGTGGTTAATAGTGCAGTTGACAGTTTTCGGTATGAACCTAGAGGAAGCATCATAAAGTATAATCTAGCATATCCCAGCTTTGAATTGTCAAATTTTATGTTGTGTTCGAGATATGGAGTTTTGTGTATCAGTTTTTGGATAAACTATGAGGAACAACTGAAGGGTTTAGTAGATCCTTATGTGGATCTTTTGGATTAATTTTGATGATTTGTTTTTGAGTTCGAGGATGTTGAGCTGACATGGGATAGCATGTGAGTGTTTATTTGTGGTCCACATTATGTTTTACACTTAGATTTGATCAACAGCTATACACATTTCATTACCTTGAGAAATGTTCATGAGGCTGACCAGTGGATGATGAATACTAATGTAGCAGATATATAAGATCAATTTGGTCGATCATTTTGGTTTGCATGATATATGTTGATGTGCGAAGTATATTGATTAGAGGCTCAAGTAATAGCAGATCAGAGATATAGCATAAAGTGTATTGACTCAGTATCTTGTGTCTGATTGGAACTTTCCTTGGCATTTGTAGTTGCTGAAAATCAGTTCAAGCTATTTATGACTTTGTAATTATCACATAGGCAGGAAGCCTTTTGTAATTGAGCAGTGGGCTCTAGGTAGTGAGCCCAAATGCACGTGCATTCCATTTTGTAAATGTTCAACAGGGTTAAATACTTTTAGTTGAGTATTTTTTATTTGTGGGAACTGTCCCCACCGTGGTTTTTCTTCTAATGGGGTTTCCATGATAAAAATCTTGGGTGTTATGGTGTTGTGGATGTTTATTTTAAGCTTCACTACTTCAATTTGCATTGCATGTGGTTTATGGTTAAAGATGCAGTTTATCAAGGTTAAAAATTGCACTACATTGATTCACTCCACCTCTTAGTGTTCCTTAATACCAACAATTGATATCAGAGCCTTGTGCTTCAGAGGAAGTCTAACAGCTTGAGGAAGATCCTGATAGGTGGTTCAATGGATTCAAACAATGTTCAACAATACTTACTGGTTGTACTTGAAGATCTTGATCAGTCTATAGCTGAAGTCATGGAATTAAGGAAGAGTCTCAAGGAAGCAGAAAGTTTCATTGAATCATTGAAAGGGAAATTGAACAAATTCATGGATAAGAGGAAGGAACTTGTTGAGCAGCTAAAGGGGAAAGAAGGCTCAAATAATGATACTCAAGCCTTGAAGGAGAAGTCAGATAAATGTGAGCAGCTTGCAGAAGTCAAATAAATTCTATAACATGAGATGGAATTTATGGTGATGAAGCTGACTAATGAGATTGAAGGATGGAAAAAGAATGAAGAGAATCTTGAGAAATTCTTGAAAGAAAGATCTGGTTGAATGTCACAGATTGAATTGTGAGATTGGGCGACTACAACTTGATCTAGAAGAGTCCATACGTAATGAGGAAGAACTTGGAAGGGTGAATGATATCTTGAGGAATGAACTTGCTACTGCAAATGAATACAAGGAGGAATTCATGATCAGTTCAGCTAAGCTGGATGTGCTTCTTGAAAGTCAAAGGATGAAAGGCAATACCCAAGGTCTTGGATTTGAGAAAGGAGAGAGCTGTGGATCAGGTCAAAGAAATCCCTCAATGGACAATTAGAATGACAATCCCAAGAAGTCCTCGACAAGACAACCTAATGCTCAAAATTTCAATGGTAGATTTTTTGTATGCAATAAATTTGGTCATACAGTTGCACAAGGCAAAACTAGAGTGAATGCTACATCCTTTATTGGCCGGTGTTTTAAATGCAACAACCATGGGTACAAATCAAGTGAATGTAAAATGAACAATACTCCTTACAGAAGGAATGTTAGATGTTATGCATGCAACAACTTTGGACATATTGCTAAATAAAGTGAATCAAGAGGAAATCAGATAAACCATAGGTATGGACAATCAAATGTAGTGTGTTACAAATGCAGCAATTCTGGACACATTGCAAAATTTTGTAGAAGCAAAATTGTTAACATGAACATGAAGGGTTTGGTGGATTGAAACAATAGACATAATAATGACAAAAAGAACAAAAAGTTGATGTGGATGAGGTTAGACAACAAATAAGTAGGACATGGGTGAGAAATGGTGATATCGATGTCAATGGTTGATCCACACCTAAACCTGGTGTGGGAATCTCTCTATAGAATTGAATGTAGGCCTTTGGCCTATAGGGGAGCTTCCATGAAAACTCTTAAAACCCCCCTTATATAGCTTGATACGTGGATGTAAATGTTCTATTCAGATATATCAAGGTGTTGCAGACATGTTTGAAGAAAGTCCTGATGTTCGTAGAAGGATTTTTGCATCACAAGCAGAAAACCAATCACCTAAGCAAATTAGAGTACAAAGCATTAATATACATGTAAAAGTTAGATGTGCAAAGGGATAAAAAAGCGTTTCATCATTTCATTTGTCACTTTGAACATTGAGAAGTGCTTAAGAACTTTGGAAGGCAAATTTAGTGAGATTGTCAGTGTTGAAAGTGATACAAGTAAACCCTAGTTCATTGGAAAAGAGGTATTTTACTGCATTGCTTGAAATCTTTCAACTTTGATCATGGATACACTTGAGATAGTTGATATTACTAAGTTCCCTCAACCTAAATTCAAGGAACATCTAACAAACGGATTTTCATAACAAAATAAAGGTGATCTAGAAAGAGTTTTCCTCAACTAACTATTGAAACAAAATATATTGAATTCCTTTTCATGAGAAATCAACTGATTTTAACTACCAACGATCAACTGAGATAACAAAACCCAACTCAAATAATTTTAATGATAATAACAATCAACTGAAATAGCTGTAACAATGATCAACTGAAGTAGCTGTAATAATGCATAACTGAAATAACTATAGTAACGATCAACTGAAATAACTGTAATAGTGATCAACTGAAGTAACTGTAATAATGCATAACTGAAATAATTATAATAACGATTAACTGAAATAACTGTAACATCGATCAACTGAAGTAACTGTAATAATGCATAATTGAAATAACTATAATAACGATCAATTGAAATAACTGTAATAACGATTTACTATCTTTCCTTGCATACAAGTAAAGTAAATGCATAACATAAAATAGAAAGAACATATGAGGAGTATCTAGCGAGTCTTTAATTGATTTTGCAAGCCTCGGCTTTCGGTAAGAGGAGAAGCATTGGCTTAGGGTTAACCTCCCAACCTTGATATTCATCCCCACACAATCTATTGACTAGAAAGGCCCTCCCTACCCCAAGATTAGGCTTGGGATATTTTTAGTCCAGCCACCTGAGCATTCCGGTGTTTAGAATGTCCGCACAGTTATGGACAGACATGTCTGAATAATTGGCACTACTGACATCAAGTGATCATAGATGACAAACATGCCTTTAACGTCCTTGACCAAGGTTTTTTAATGGGTTCAATGACCTGATCATCATCGCTTAACTTGACAATAGGGGATCAATAGTATGAACAAGCATGAGCTATTAAATGAAATTAATTTAGAATTGTTATGTCATGTCTGAATTTTATTTCCATGTTATTGCAGATTCCCATCTCACCTCTTCACATTTTCCATGGCTATACAGCCGGTGAGTCCTAGGTGTTCGAATCTTAGAGCAATCGACTCTGTCTGTTGATTCTCAACTTGATATAAGAATATTACATGTTTTCATCATATCACATATTTGTGACCTGAGAAAGATAATCTTTGCAAAATATTTACTGTCATTCAGTAGTAAAAATAAAGATGTGAAAGCATATCATGAATAACTGGTATTGACCTATCATGAGAAGTACTAACTTAAGGAGGAACTATCTTATGATACCAAACAAGGATGGTATTCCTAGAGTCTATAGCTTACTACTATAAATACAATGCAGAGGTATCTGATAAAAAGAATATTTTATAAATCGATTGGATATGGTAAGTCAAACACATAACCTGGTAAGTTCAGAAATATTGGAGCTTTGGTTGGACGCTAATAGACAGTTCCTTCACGAAATTTACTTCAGGCGCAAAATCTCTATGTGATTTTTAATCATGTCTTCAACAGAAATACTAATGAAAGGGCAACTCGTTGCAAGGAAACATGTAGAGAGTTATCGGGTGATATATTGTAGAGATATTGGGAGTTGTATGGAAAGATGTCGGGTGATATGTTGCAGAGATATTAGGTGATATGTTGCAGAGATATCAGGTGATATGTTCCTCCTCATGGTCTCTCATGGTTTCATAATATAAGGAAGTGTTCGAAATCTCTTTGGCTTCCAAGAAGCTGTAACTCATAAAGAAGAGACTTGGCTTCTTGATCGGCAATAAAGTATGCCAAATGTGCATTTCGGTTTTTAGCAAGAAATTGAATAAATATGGAAAAAGATTTGAAGGTTATAAATCGAGGATAATTATAATATATTTATCTACTTGCACGTAGATGTACTTTTGAGGTGGCATCATATTATTTATTAAAAAATTAATATTATGGTGTCACCTTTATTCGTATATCCATGTGCACGTACATAAATATACGTTATAATGATATGGTGGAAAGGTCAACCAAAAACCATATTGAGGTATGCATTATTTTTAATTAAAAATAATTAATGTTTTAAATGTTTATTTAATAGCTCATGCGGGTTCATCAATTGCACCCTGATGTTCAAGTCGCTAGGTCCTTACCAAGACAATTAAAGGTCATACCTGTCAACCCGATAATTGTACTAAGCTAGTATCCCATTCCGTTGATTTCGTTTAGCAATGCTTCTCCTCTTCATCTTCTCCTGCAATCACCCGTGCAATATTTCCACGATAATAACAAGTTCCATGATAAATCCATAATAACATTTAATGTAGATAAGGAATTTAATTATTAACCATAATTCTAGAATCAAGCAATTGCTAATCATCACATGACAATCAATGGATAATGATCATCATCATTAAACAGTTAACATAATGAATACAATGGATATATTTAACCACTCTCTTCACATGATTATGAAAGAAAATCCATTACATCTAATGGCTATAAATAAATTTAAAATTAGGTCAAAATTTGGGATGTAACAAAACACCTGTATGAATCAATGGAGGATGATCCACAAGGGCATTCTCGACCGTTCATTATAGTGTCTTGCATGTGGAAGATGTAGGGATTATATTCATGGAAATTTGGAGGAATTAGGTGATTCTTCGATTACAAAGCTCCATTTGGACAAACTTTCCGTTAATTCACAACTCAAAGATGAATATAGTCTTAGAACAAAAAAACCTAGCTCGAGTTATTAGGTTACCAACTTTTGATGAAGATGAGTGGGTTAGGTATGTGCTAAGTAGGTTTCATGTAGAATTCGTGTGGCTTGACAAACCCTATAAGATCACCAAGGAGGTTGTCAGGGAAGTTCTGGTTTTAATGCCTCTAATGAGGTCCCTACATTAAGAACTATCAAAGATTTAAAAACCAAGTAGTTATTGATGCTACCGGTTCTCTGTGAGATAAGAGAGCAATGACTATCAATGATTGCATTCTAGATTATGTAAGATTTGCAGCTATGGTTATAGGTTACAAAATCTATCATTCTACTAGAGGAATTTCAGTATCTAGCACACCTATATACTCAGCATACAAGATGGTAAAGGAAAATGCAAATTATGATTAGTGTGAAGTGTTGAGAGCTTAGTTGATGGAGAACTTGGTGAAGACCAAGAAGGATAGAAAGAAAACTTTTAAATACAATACCTTAATGCTGTGCATATTATTATATTTCATGACTGGATTTCCTGGTATTGGCAAAATTTAATGGAATACTAACAGACCAATTGCAGTTCAGGTTAGAGAGTATATTCACATACTTGACAACAAATCTAGGAGAATATTGAGGATAATAGTTATTGAGCCTTGCATCAGATGTCTTGGAGAATATTATGCCAACTTATATTAGAGATCCATCTGATACTCTGTCTGGTCAATTGAAGGGCCTTATCAATCTGGTAAATCCTCACTTTGAATCTCTTGAGAATTCTGCAATGATTAGAGTTAAGGATGAATTTGAAGGTAACAAATTCAATTAGTTGTGCTGTTAGGAGTCAGTATGAAAAGCATTCAAGATGCTTTATCTGAAGGAGGAAATATTTACAAGGCGTGTCTATCTTATCCAAAAAGTGCTCTGAGGACATTGTGAAGTTAGTCAAGGATAATGAAAAGAAATTACCAGAATTGTTTACATATTTGATCCCTTAACAATTTCTGTATATAGTCATGAAAAACATGTTACTTTTTTGATTGATAAGATAAAGAGTTTAATTATTGAGAAGGACAAAGCTGTGGGCAGAATTGGTGAACTTAGAAGCCTACTTGCTCCTAAGTTAAGAACTTTGTTCAGTGCATTGAAGGAAGCAGAGTTAGCATTTTGTACAAAAGATCCATTTGATTTTCAATCAACATAGATGCTTGCTTATGCAATTTGTGGGCAGATTCAAATTTTGGAGAGTCTAAAGCAGAGTTGGGACAAGGATTTGAGTTCCTTGAAGAACACGTTTTCAGATATCTTCAAGTTAATTTAAGTTGGTAAACTCTTTTTGTATATATGCAACATGTATATGAATTTCGGTATAGAATTTTGGTTTGTGGATCCACACCTTTGCCATTGCTGTTGAAGGCGAAGAGATCGATCAGTGAAAAATGCATGTTCAGCTCAGGGGGAGACATAAATTTTGCATTTTTAGGAGTTAGTGTTTTGGAACTGATTTTGACACTTAGTCATTTTTCATTAAGTGTTTCCGTTAATGCAAAGGGAGAAATTGTTGAAAAGAGACACTTCTCAGGGAGTTTAAATGTTGTCATAGATGATAACTGACATGATTACCCATGTTCATGTGATCGGAATTGGTCAAAACGGAGGGCAGAATGAAGATTTGACTAAGTCTAGTGGCTAATAGTGCAGTTGATAGTTTTTGGTAAATGATTCGCTATGGACACCCAGTTTCTTATTTTGTGGTGCAACTGCAGATCTAGAGGAAGCATCATAAAGGTATAATCTATCATATCCTAGATTCACATTGTCTAATTTCATGTTGTGTTCTATATATGGAGTTCAATGTATCAGCTTTTGGATAAACTTTGAGGAACAGTTGAAGGGTTAAGCAGATACTTATGTGGCTCTATCAGATTGATTTTGATGATTTTTTTTTGAGTTTGAGGATGTTGAATGGACATGTGAGATAGCATGTGAGCATTTATTTGTGGTTCACATTATGTTTTACACTCAGATTTGGGCGATAGCTGTACACGTTTTGTTACCTTGAGAAATGTTATCGAGACCAATCAGTGGATGATGAATTGTTATGTAGTGGATATATAAGATCCATTTGGTTGATCATTTTGGTATGCATGATATAAGTTGATGTGCTAAGTATATTGATCAGAAGCTTGAGTAATAGCAGCCTAATTGGAATTGTTCTTGGAATTTGTAGATGTTGTGAATAATCTCAATCTAGATGTGATTTTGCAATTATCACATAGGCAGGAACCCTTTTGTAACTGTCCTTGGAATTTGTAGATGTTGTGAATAATCTTAAGTCTAGCTGTGATTTTGTAATTATCACATAGGCAGGAAGCCTTTTGTAATTGACAAGTGAGCTCTAGGTAGTGAGCCTGAATGCATGTGCATTCCATTCTGTAAACCTTTAACAAGGTTAAATACTTTTTCAGACTATTATTTTATTTGTGGGTTCCATCCCCACTGTGGTTTTCCCCTAACAGGGTTTCCACGATAAAAATCTTGGTGTTATGGTGTTGTGGATATTTATTTTATGCTTCAGCTCTTTAATTTTCATTGCATGTAGTTTATGGTTAAAGAATTAGTTTAGCAAGGTTAATAATTACAGAGCACCGTTTAACCTCTCTCCTAGTGTTCCTTAATACCAACACACACTACATGCATCCACTTGTTTGTTATTTGGTTGATGCTTCTAATTCCTAGACTCCTGACTTTCTTTAAAATTATTTCTATTGCATACAGGAAGTCTTCTATACAACTGTTTGGATCTTCTTTGTTTCAAGGGATAACACCATAGAATGTAAGCTTGGAGGACTTGGAGAGTATTTGGCATGCCCAAATTTTTTACTTGTCAAAACTCAACAACTTAAGTAGTAAAATTGCATTTTTTTTTGCAAACTTCAACTAGTCTAAAAAACTACGAGAACGTGTTTTTTGTTACATTTGATTCTCGAATACATATGGATTACAAAAAAAGGATTATCAGACGAAGCCAAATAGTGGAACTAGATACAATAACTAGCTACTAACTAATAACTATGTCGAATTTATGATGATTGTGTTTGAAAATCATCATCATAGATTTCATATCTAGGCAGCTAAAACATTACAGTTTTTACATCTTCGCCTTCCTCGCCTTAAAAATTGGGAGCTGGAAGGCATGGTTCTTGCATTTGATTTTGGCTCCCTATTTTCCATTTGGTGTAGAAGATTGTGCCTATGGCTACACCTTGTTGGTAGATGGAAATGGCTCCTCCACCATATCATTGTCATCCAATCCAATCTCCCTTGCTTCCACTACAGCCACATCTTCCATGGCTTGCCTCTTGAAATCAACAATCTCATTCTCTATAAACGAGGAGGCCTCATCATTTTACACAGTCCACTAATTGCATGCATTAATCTCATCAAAATCAATAAGTTTTTCTGGCCGATCTTGCACCTTTCTTCTATGAAGCTAAATGTTAAATTGCACAAAACTGAGATTGTTGAGGCATTGTCGAGTCAACTTATCATACTTCTTTGTGTGAATGACATAAATCGAATTCCAATTGCATTCACAACCAAAAGCATTACAAAAGCATTACAAGGTTGAGACAAAATTCAGAGGGCTAGACTTTTCAAATTTGGGGTTATTTCACACCAATCTCTTCCCACCAAGAATCTGCAAATAAGATAATCAAGATTTTGTAAATAAACAAATATTCTATTAATAATTGTACTTTATAAATTGCTGCAAGTCTTCACTTTTTCTTGGTGTTTGAGTCTCTCTTATGCATATAGCTAATTTCAACGAAAACAACCTCCACTAGCCGCCTTTTATCTCTACACGTTTGAAATTATGATTTCTCACATTTTAAGTGTCATTCTCTCAGCACATGTGGATAGGCTCTTCATAACCTCCTCATTAGCATCCATGAAGTTATTGAAAAGAACTTGGTGCTGAGCTAGTACCCTGTTGCTTGAATGGGTTGGGGGAGTTGATTGTGATGGAGCCTGAAATTCTAGGCTCCATTTGTGCAAGATTTGAAATTTTGGTGCAACATTAGTGGCATAGATAAAGTAGAGATTGTGCAATGTCAGCATGTCAAAAGTGTTTATTTGAAAACAAAAGCTAGCAATAATTGAACTGATCATGTCAGGGTATAAGCATTCTGTAGTATTTTTTAAAGTAGTGCACCATGATGCTGTTGGCCATATTTGAAATCCAATGTACCTGAAACAATGGAAATCACACATTCCTATCTGCAACACATTTGCTACTGTGTGATATAACTAAGTGACTACTGTAAGTCATCCTTTGCAGATATACAAAAGTTTGATGATCAGAAATGAAGAATAAGTGCATGGACAATTTCAAGAACATCAGTATCTCAGCCCATGGCTCCTTGTCAAGTATATGAAATTATTTGGCAGAATTATCAAAGGATACAGTCACAGATATGTCATTAAGAGCATACCAGATTTCTTTCTGAGCATAAAGATGTGCGTTCAGGTCGAAGATCACGAGTATTCTAGCACACTAGATATCTCTGCCGCATCCTTTTATGATGAGAATTGATGAAGAAAGGGAATCATGGGCCATGTTTTTGTATTTGTTATATATCTAGTGATGTTCTATCACAAGTCTGGAGAAAATCAAGCACCCTGTTCTGGGAGTGTCCTGAAGCATATCATCATTGCGAGGAGTGCCATTCAGAATAGAGTTCACGATATTGAGAGCTTTCTCACCTATTGTCTCACAGGGCTTCACGAGCGAAGTATATATGTTACTAATAATTCTTGTATAATCTAATGAAATTTTTTTTGTGTCTCTTATAGATGTGAGGATCCACACTAGAAAAAGCCTATCTGGGCTTGATGGTGACTTCACAACACTTAGTGTGTTATGAGTCCAAAGGAAGATTAAGGCCCAGTAAAATGAATATATAGGCACACAATAATATTGTTGATTATCGAAGGCCTTTGAATAAAGGTTGCGAGTATGAATAACAGGGAGTCAGAATCACTGCATTTTCACCGGCACAGGATTATTGATCTTCATAACCATGACTCACGCATGAATCATAGGCATGCCAAATATAGAGTAGTTGTTGAAAACCGATGGCTGGCTGAAGACATTGAATATCTACTTCTTCCATCTTGCATAAAAGATAAAGGAGACGGGAGCCGAGAATTCATGTTTCCATTTGTATCTGATAATATTCTATACTTTGCATAGGTATGAAGATATACACGAGTAGAAGAACCAGGAACAATCATCATCGTGGAAGGAACATGAGCAGCTGTGTATACAAAATCATGTTTGGGGCGGTGAAGATATTCATGCGTTTCATAGATAACATTTCAGAAGCATCCCAAGGCTCACGGGATTATGACCAAACTTGCCATTGTCATACCCGTAATAAATTATCTAATGCAACAAATAAATTATCAATTGTTGATATGAAATATTATTGAATTAGCAAAGCCGATTAGTTTTTTTTGAAAAGAGGCAACCTTTGGAAAAGGCAATTGACACCCTTTGATAGTTTATAAATATATGATGTGAAACAAAGTAAAGACACCGTTGATATATACAAAAAACTCTCTACATATTCTAAAGCATATGTGTTATTTAAACTCCTTCCTTGGAAGAGATTGAAGTTTGAACCAAGCTCTTGGATATTGAATTATTGGGCTAAAATTGTGTCGAGTGGAGCATCAGCATCTGAGTGTCTTCAATGCAAATTTCTCTACAATATAATCAGTAAGATTTTTTATTTGCTTTAGAGTTAAAATACTATATAGTTCGTCCTTTATGATCATTTTTATTTTCTATTAATAATTTGTTATTAGGATAAGTGGATCAAATTGTTTGTTGCTATTTTAACCCGATAAATACAAATATTGTGGAATATTGTGATTGTTTCCTTATTTGTATCTATTTTGTCTCTACAAGGGTTAAAATATCATAGATAGGTTTAAATACGCATGAATACGAAGTGATTTGACACATCCTGATAATTGAATTGTTTATAGATTTAATATACATAATATCATAGAGTTGTATGTGAAAATGTATAGTTTTGACTGTATCGCCCTTTTAAGTTTCGACATTGATCACTAACTCGCTTATAATTCTCAGTCTATATGCTAGCAATAATCTAATCTCTTTCTTTTAAGGGTTTGATATCTATTTGTTTTAATAATTCACTTTTGATCTTATTTTAGCATTCACAAGTTTATTAAGGTAATAGTATTTTCAAAGATTAATACTCACTATTAGCAATCCAGAAGTTTCCTTAACCTCTTGCCATTTCGGGAAATGCTCTTTGCATTAAATCTATATGCTCTAAACGTCTTGGATCCAAGTTTTTTTTATCCAGGATTAGGTGCACCAGCCTTGGTTTTGCAGAGCCAGAAGCGTAGAGGATCCAGATTGAATTGATTGATCCTGTCAAGTTGGCCACAACTGATTAGATATCCTAGCATCGAGCAGGCAAGGTTCTTAGGATTCTAATCTACAGTTTTGGGAACCAACAGATCGTACCACCTTTGATCAACGATCTCCCAAATAGGGGCAAATCTATTTGCATCTCCATGTAATAGTGTTGGATGGTCTCTTTGACCTTATCCATTGCATTGGTTCATAGATATATCCCATTGCATTTTTCTCACCATCCATCAAGTACAAAACCCTCACTAACAACTTGATCATCTATAAAATATAAAGTAGAGGCATATTTAAATTATAACTTATAATGCAATTGAAACAAAATACTTTTAAAGTTTAAAAAATAAAAAATTCAATTTGAAAATAAATTAAGTTGAAGTTACCTTGATAATCTCTTATACTCTAGTTGCAAATCACTATCAAAGATTAATTGTATGATCCTTTCTCCATCAACCTCCTTTGAATAATTTGAGTCTACCCATTAGGCTCACCTCTTAGTGTGCTGGTTATGTAGTGGTGTTGTCATTGTCCTCGCTCAAGTTGAAACCTTCATTGGCCATTGTGAACGTAGGCTTGTTCCTTTGTTGATCCAATGTGCTCACAAGTTTGGGCCTCAACTATGTAATAAGGGGACAAGGTCTCCCCTATTTGTGGCCTCACTAGCTCATAGTTCTAGGTCAAAAGCGTTTCACATGGATATGGAGATCGTGTTGTGCTAGCATTATTGGTCACGTTAAAAAGATTACTAGGCACTTAAAAAAATGTTGACTCTACCCATGGTTGACTCATAAACATTTGCTTCGAGGGATTTGATAATCTAGTAATCTTTTGCAACATTTGAAAATTAGTTGCAAACCTTGTGGTCGTTGATCGTCAAGCTCTTCCTCCGTGGCGCAATCTCTCATTATCTCATCAATTGAAGCAATCTTCCAGTTGCCACATATGCCATTGCATTGTCACTAACAACTTGGATAATGCTTTCTATGCCCACCTCTAAAGCAACCTCCTCCAACATCAAGTTCAAATTGTATGCGTTCTTTATTATGTTGAAGGCATCAATTGACTTTTGAAAACCATCTCACTATTTGAAGCCACTAAAAAATCAATAAGAGTGGTTTCTTCTATTTGGCCACCCATCTGAAAGAACTGAACATCCAAACTTTTGCCATTGCTTTTATCATCTTCCACAATTTTTTTTGCATATATTGAGCAACTTGCCACTTAAATCACTTGGAGTAGGGTCCTAGAATTTTTTCCCCGCAACTGTCAATGCCTTCACCAAACTCTCCAAATGGACTCCTTTCTATGTTGAAGGGAAGGTTTTTATAATATATAAAATTTGCATGATCCTTAACTACGTTTTGCACTATCCTATTTCAACAAGTAGCTTCCAATGAAGGTTTCTATCTTGGTTCATGTCTAGGCACAAAAATTTGTACTTTTTTTAAAGCGGATGAGGATAATGGGATATGTATACTAGGATTGTGATTAGAACCCACAATGCCTTGTATGTACACCTTAGATTCTCTTGACAAATTAGGAGAAATGGCTTCTTGTGTCTTTGTCCTCTCCAATTTCTTTTTATTTTGTGCTGCAAGAAGGGCTATCATCTCTCATTTAGCCTTGTCTTGGGCTGTTGGACATGCATTGCATCATGACAAGGAATGTTTGCAAGATGTTATATTAAGCTTCTTCACACATGGAGTACAAATAACACTTCCTTGTGCTGAGCCCATTATGTCATATTTCCAAGTGGGGTGATGGCTACTAGGTAGTTTCCTTCCAATAGGTTGAGTTGCACTTGTTGAGTCTGAATCAAATGCAAAGTGGATTCCTTGTGATTATCTACTAACCTACAACATCAACATTGTAGACATCAAAAAAATCATCCTTCATAAATTTATCAAATGCATAGTAAACTGACCTTTTAATTAATTAAATTTTGTATTTGATTAATTACTTAGCTTAATAATGTAATTAATTTTTATTAATTAATTATGTTATTTTACCATTAACTATATTGAATCCTTTTCTACCCCAATTGTGTAATTTATTTTAATTATTTATTTATGCTATTTTCCCTTAGCCTATATTTAAATAATTTTTATTATTATTTGAATATTGTTTCCTTAGCCTTAATCCTATAATTTAATTAATTCCTTTTTAATTAAATCTAACCCTAATCTAGATCCCTAACCTAGAACACATCACTATCACCTCTAAGCCTATCCCTTGATTAATCCTAGATTGATTACACTAATTGTATGATTCCTACAACAATTATTATTTCCCACCAATTTTAAATCGTCTCACACAAGTGAGCGCACCTTTCCAATTTAACCAACTACTTTCCATAAATAGCCCTTACCCTTCTTACATGTTTGTCCCCCTATATCCTTCTAGATTATTCTCACATGTGTGAGACATCTTGAGCTACCCCACTCCACTTTGTCTCCCACTCTTTTTGAGTCATTGTTTTCAAGGTTGCTCACACATGTGAGCAACTCACCCCTTTGCATGACCAACCACCTTGCCTACTTGGCTTCCACCTAGTCTCCATCTCATCAATCCCATGCAATCATAGCCCTTCATTCCACTTTGAATCCCAACCATCCAATTCCCTCCAAATCCTTAAATAGTAGCCTCTCCTTGTGCATTCCAACATCATTCTCATTTGCATCCAAATTATGCTAAATTCATTCTTGAGCACTTGAGTTATCATTTTAGTTGTTAGTCTCTCATATATTCATAGCATCTCATTTCGTAGTTATTTATCATGGCATACTTAGTTTAGTTTTGCATCTTCATTCACTAGTTCTCATCTAGTTTCTCCATTTAGATTCCATAATAGTATTCCCAGCCAATCTGTTTAGTATTTGGAATCATTTTTGGGATAAACTAGTTGTTTTTGGAGAGAAAATTCACATAAAATCACTTTACAGGCACATTAATGGAGTTGGTTGCCTCCATTTTAGCTCAATCAGAGGTCTGAGTAGGTTTAGTTAGTTTAGTGCATGTTTTGATTTGTTTTGCATTTAGCTAACACAGAAATTTGCTCATATACAGATAGCAAAAATTAAATAGCATAAGCATAGAGATGAAGTTGCACAGAGTCATAAATTTGCCTGAACAACAGTGACATTAGTATAGCTTTAACAAGCACGTCAATAAGTTTAAGGGCCCGAACTTTAGTAATAACTATAAGATGCCAGTCAAACCTGTGGATCTGTGATTCAAGTAGTCAACATTTTTTAGTTTTAACTGCTACTAAAATCATGCCTAAATACAGACGACAATGTTTTGTTGAGTAACAATAACATTTCAGTATTTTGAATATTTGATTTCAATTGCCTTTTGTTGAAGTTGTGCATAATTACATTGTTTTATTGGTGCCTGCAGATCATATATGAATATAGGCTAAGTATTTCTAATTCCAACAGCACTACTTTTTTAGTTGGATCCTAAAAATGCTACACCTTGTGTTCTTTAAAACAAAAATGAAGCCGGTAGGGTATTTTCAGATTCAAGACATCTGCTTACTGTTGAAGAGAAGGAAAGAGAATTATTTATCAGTCACCATAGTGAAAATTCAACAATTGCATTTGGTTTTGTTAAACTATAACAAGGTAAACATGACCCCTAATTATTACAGTTGTAAAAAACTTAAAAGTTAATAACCCCTAAGTGTGTTCTGATTGCTACACTGCATTTAAATTCATCTCCAAGATTGTTGCAAGAGAAATTTTTCTCAGAGATGTGAACCATTTCTATCATTTTAAATCTAGACAATGTTCTTCTGGAGATTATGAAACAAAAAAGTTACAAAAATTAAGTAGAAAAGCAATTACAAACTTACCTGATACCTCTGCAGTATGCCATTCCCTGTAGAAATTCCATGGCTGCTTCCCTTGTGTGAGTCAATTGAGAATCAACTCGGGTTCTTAAAAGAAAAAAATGTGTTTTACCTGTCGTCCATCTTTGGTGTTGTGTTTTTGGCGTGTTCGACATTGTTTAGGCTTTTTTGGCATGTTTGGGGAGTCTCACAAGTTGCGATAAGTAACTGGGAGTCTTCCAACTTGTGAGTAAACCTCAAGTTGTTAACAGAGGTTAAAAAACATTGAGTACTCACCAACTTGGCTAGTAGTCTCCAAGTGTTTAAACCATGGATAACAAGATTGCCCTGCTATCATCATATGGGACATTTCAAATTATGGAGTTTCAAATATGGTCAACTACATATCTAATGGAGAGATTCCAAGCATTAATGTTTTACCAGTTTTATCTTTTCAGACTTCCCATTTGTTTAATTACTAATTACTGATCTAACCTACACTCATTGACAGGCATCGAGAATTTTCTTCCTACTTATAGTTACCTGGATTTCAATCCTTTTAATGTAAACTACATCATTCATTATTGGAACAGACCTTCACCTGACAATGAAGAAATCAATTACATTTTGAAGACAATGAAGAATAATCTCAAGATAAAGATCCAAGAAGACATCCAAATCAGTTTGCAAAGAAGGTGGTATCACATAGGAATGACCTCGGAGTTGCAGCTTCTTTCACAAATTTTTAATCATGATCAAAGGAACAAGTTAGAATTTATCAAGCCCAAACAAAAGTTTTTTTCCCTCTCTTTTTACATTTGCCAACAATGGCATTGGTAAACAAAAAGGGTTTACCATATGAAAGGCACTAATAGGACAGCTTACAAGAAAAAGACCATCAAGCATAAAAAGGAAAGTTACATCAAGACTTGAATCTCATGAGACTGAATTATGCGTTTTAAATGGGAACCATATTCAGCCTTTTAAGAAAAGCAGTATACAACATTTTGGCAAATAGCATACATCTAAGATTCTCGTAGGTCCTAATGAGCATTATTGGTCTGATTTCATAAACCTGCAATGGATGGACCTATCAAAATATCCATGTTAGTCTCTCGTTAACCAAATAAAATCTGTACTGCCTCTTTTCTATAAGCAGGCCAAAACAGAAAATATTCAAAATTGGCAGCTCCTATCTTCTACACTGGCCATCAAGTGTAGAAAGAAAGTTTCATGAAAAGGAATGTTAGGCAATGAGATGGAAATATGCATTTCAAATGGGAACCATATTCAGTCTTTCAAGAAAGGCAAGATAGAGCAGCTAGGCAATCAAACAAGTATGTAAGATTCTAGTAAGCTCTTCTGATTTCACTAACCTACAAAGGATGGCCCCATCCATTTTCCATGGTCGTCTCTCTCTCTCCAAAATGGATGAGAAAATCCATGTTCCACTCCAAAATTAAAAATTGAAAAAGAGAGTGGCTTCTCTCTTCTAGAAGCAAGAAGAAACATCAAACATTCACAACAGGCATTTCCTAAATTAAATAAAGTGGTAGACCATATTCCATAGGCAAGCCCAAAATTTTAAGTTGAAAAACTGGTGGCAGGAAAGTACAATATCTGAAATAATCAAGAAGTTGGGTGTCATCTCCTGTTGAAAAAGACTAATTTTTGAAAGATGTGAAACTGACATTTTCTTTTCCCCGTTTTTCATCTATAAAGCTAAGAATGTAGATCCATTGATTTTATCTTGCCCTAAACTCGGTCTCTTTTGTTAATGTTAATTGTAGCTATGGTCGAATTCCTTCAGGCTGACATAGATAACATAAAGGTTGTGATAATATAATTGTTGTGATAATATAATATTATTATTGATAATATAATAATTATATTGATAATATAATTATTATTAGGGCCAACTTGGAAGTTTGGTGTCCCTTGGTGAAGGGGCATCACTGATATTTATAAAGGAATATTAGATTTCCTCTCCTGGAATCCAACATACATACAATCCTACAGCAGGCCAAATTGGAAGAAGAGAAGTGCTCGGAGGAGATGCAAGCTGTATATCATCTATCTCTGGAAGGGCAACAATGAACTGGGTCATTGCCCATGGTTAAACTAGCACATGAAAAAAAATTCATCTTTTTACTTCAAAATATGAAAGAGATGAAGGAAAAAGTGCATTTATTTTGTATTTGTCCCAAAGAATCTCCTTTTTCCTGCAATCATGAAGATGCAACAAACAAACAAGAGAAAGGTTTTTTATTGTTCACTATGCACACAATCAAATAGTATGTAATATTTCATTGATCAGCAAAATGAATTTGAAAACCCATGAGCAAGCCAAGGAAATAGGGGAAGAAGACCATGCAAAGACAAATTCCAGCACTCGAAACTTAATTTTATACTTGCTGGAAAATTAGAAGAAAAAATGTGGAATGTTTTCTTACAGCTCCAGAAATGGCTACCAACCTGAGAAGATTGTTTGGGATTCCTCAACAAGTTTCTAAGCAATATGATGTTTTTGCTCCAAACAACAAACTTGTTTGGTCCAAATTTGTCTGTTTCTCCCAAAACTTTCCTCCCTAGCACTCGAAGGTCAAGATTGAATTAGTAGGTATGTGAGAAGACCTTTTCTATCATCTTTCATCTGCAAGATCATCACTCACACAATTCCCACGAGCTTCCATTTTCCCAAAACTTGAAATCTGAAAACTCCTTTTTTGATTGAATTGCCATGAAGAGGAATCAGATCCTCCTCTTAGTTTGTCACTTTCTTAGCCTAGGGTCCTCTTAACTAATTCTTGCACTAAAAGTGTTTATATTTTGAGTACCATTGACCTACTTATTTTTTCTATTAGATATAATATAAAAGTCTTCTACATCATATATTATAGCTTACTACCATACCACTAGTCTACGAAAAGAAACAACAAGTATCTCGATCTGTGGTCCATTCAGATCAACCAGAATAACATCAGGTCATTCAAAAAATCAGTCAAAACAATAT
Organism: Cupressus sempervirens; assembly: GCA_028749045.1. Lineage (NCBI taxonomy): Eukaryota > Viridiplantae > Streptophyta > Pinopsida > Cupressales > Cupressaceae > Cupressus > Cupressus sempervirens. The sequence continues at coordinate 463,582,264 of CM053790.1, forward strand.
CACAGTTTTATATATTTGCATGCGAACTACTCCTCAAACCGTGCTGTCCAGGGTAGGGGACTGTCTGTCCACCTAAGTCTGAGGGTGCCATCTCTGATCACATTAGCTGGGTTATTCGTCAATATTTTCTGAGGTAAAGCTGGTGCTCACAAGATTGCACTGATCATAAGGCAGAGAGGTTTTCCAGTGTTGATCTTTGTCACAATCTCTGTAACCACCAACATGTTGGACATGTCATTGTCTTGGACTAGCCTGTTGATGATACTACCCAACCTTGATCTGTTCTCATTAGTGCTGGGTGCTCCAACATTCACCTGATGAGATGGTGCGACTTGATTGTTCAGTTCATTTAACTCTCTCCTCAGTTTGATCTGCTCAATCATCTCTTTCAAGGTACGGTCAAAGTTGAACTTGTCACTGCCTCTGGTCATAGACTAGAGTTTGAAGAAGGATTGTACACACGTCCTATTCGCAGTTGTAGAGCTTTTTGGATCACAGATGTTGTATTGCCTTTCACCATTGACCTACTTTGGTCATTTGTGGTCATTAATATAATTTTCTATTTACCATTTCCCATAACTTATTCTGCCTGCACAAGGATGTCATGTACATTGCAAATGGACTTAAAAATATGATTAATGATGGCAGAATACAAAATTCAAGTTTTGGAAAGGGGCATCCTACTTAGAAAAATCTTACACAAGTTTTAGTACACCTGAATACTAGTATTTCCAAGTAGTTTCTGTGATGTCTATATTTTGCTGGGGACTAGTTTTTGGACAAGCGCAACATCCATGCTGCCCTTTGAGAACTCTCAAATTGATGAGGAGCCTGTATATTGTGAAACGTAATTTTTGTTGATATTTTGAACACCTGTGTTATTTGGAATATTTTTGTTTTTGAAATGTTGCATGGATCTTTTATTATAAGTTTCAGTATATTATTTTTAGATGACGAGGAATTATAACTTATCTTGCTGTTTCTGATTTGGATTTCAGATTTCCAATTGTTTAGAACATTAATATTTTTTCAATATTCACTAAAAACTTTGGCATCAGAGCACTATATTGGCCTGTGGGTGGAAACCAAGAATTATGAAAAGGAAATTTTGAAGCAGACAATTAATATAGAATCAATTATTTTCTCTTATTGAAACTTGAATCAGATATATCTTGTGCTTCACATGTTACACAACGGAAGTACAAGTTGGAGACTTCAAAAATTGGTTAAACAAGAAGTTAAATGCTACAAGTGGTCTGAGGAAATTCCACAAGAAACTGTGACATTACGTGAAAATGAAACTGCAATTCATGCTAAGGGCCATAAAGATCTAATCCACAAATTGGGCGATCTAGAGAATAGTAACGCTTTAGTAGTGTTATTTCATACTACAATGCATATAGGCCATGTGTTTGGAAACCATAGCCTTTTCTTCTCAATCTTATTCAAAAGGTGATTTGGAAGAGATACAAGTCCTCATATGCAATACTCTTTTACTAATCTGGAAATGAAATTAAAGCTAAACTTTCAAACAAATGCACTATTTTTCTATAAAGAATGGTTGAACATCATAACCTTGAAGAGATAGGCAAGGTTTCAAATATTGTGTTTTTGGAGCTATCTTGACACAAACATGTTCTAACAAACAAAGAGATATCTTCAGCCTTAGTACTGCCACACCAAAGGAAGATGATATTTGATTATTGCAATTAAGCACCAAATGTCTTAGGCATATTTATGGTAGGATTTGTGGAACTAGACACCATAAATTTTTTAGTTCAAAACATTTCAAGTACAAATGTTGTTTTTAATTATTAAAGTAGGGAAAATACACGTCTTTCCTTACAAAACCATATCTTGAAGGCGTAAAAACAAAAGGAAATAACAAGGTCAAGAGCAGACCATTGATAGAAAATGAGAAACATAGCTATTGACCTACATCAAGTGTGGGTAGGTGAATCAACCACAACACTGGGGGAAGGGTGAGATGCAAAGTGATTCTTCCTTTGTCAGCAAACAATTATCCAAGTGATACTATCAATAGGATCCCCAACAGAAGAAGGTGGGAGTCCTGGAGAGAGGGAATTAACATTGTCAATACGATCAAAGTGCTGACAATCTTAAGTTACAACAACCACATATTGAAGTCGATTAGGAGCAGTAGCAATTGGAGAAGAGTTAACATCATGAGAGGGATTAGGAGCAATACTCTTCAGAGCGTTGCTAGAGGGGTCTAAAACAATAGTTGGAAGCGTATCCGTTGGGATGAAGTTTGAGTAGGAGGAGCATCACCCACTCGGAAGACAACATCATTTTGAAGAGATTCATCAATGACCAAGATAGTCAAATGCTCATCATTTGTCTCCTTCCACCAAGTAGTAATACACTCATGATGCAAAAGAGAACAATCAGTGGCCAGATGACTAGAAAGAAAAGCAGTGCCTACATTTGAAGGGGATTTAGTCATTGGGTCCATGGCCTATCCTCGACCATGAGAATTGCATCACTTGGAAAGGATGTGGAAATGTCAAGGTCAAGAATGTGAGCAAGACTAGATTGACTCACCTTAGTCTTAGCCTCATCCACCATTAAAAATGGCCAATAGAGTTGCCTATTGCCTCAAAGAGAGAATTCTCCCAAAAATGAAGGGGAAGATTTAGAAGACAATTCCACATTGGGTGCACGTTGAGTGGTTTATTGAGAGGATTGAAGGAGATAGTCCAAGGTTTGGTTGAGAGGGAGTGATTCCCCCACAACCACAGTTTGCTCAAAATCAAATCTTGTTCATCCTCAGAAATAAAAACAACGAAAAAACCTTTTGCACAAGGAAAGAGCTCGACATTACTAGAGACGGTTTCCAAGACTTCTAGACTAGCAATGAACAAATGTTGTTATTGGTCATGGACATTATTGTTTAGCAATAGACCAAGGCCTAACCAAAATAGTTTATAAGAGAAAGGCATGAAATAAGGGCAAAGAAAATAATGCAAGTTTTGTCACGACACTTAAAGACTCAAAATTTTCAATTAATTTTACATTTTTGGTATTTGTTGGTATTAATAGTATGAATTTTTGACCTTATACCAATTTTTAAGGATTCATTTCCCAAACATTCTCACTACTAAACCAATAACCAATTGATATTTCAAACGATCTTTTGTTATGTTTTTTAAAACAAGTCTCAAGTACTATTCACGTTAATTATTTATCCATGTGGGTTAAAATTAGTAAAATAAGAAATGAGAAAAGTATTTTTAGGTCAAATGTAAAATGAAGAAAAACAAGAGGATAAGTAGTAAAAGAAAGAAGAAGCTTTTGATTTGTATTGGAATGGTTGAAAATGGACTTTTAAATAATTTCTTGGAGTCGTTGGAAGTTGTTTTTACGAAGGAGGGCTTGTTCTGGTTGAAGTAAAATACTATATTGCCCTAGAAGGTGGGAAGATTATTTCTTATCTCTTGTACTGACTAGAAATAACTTTTGGACATTGGTTATGTTTCCAAACTAAGATCTTAGTTTCTTTTCTTATTACATACTTTTCAGATTATGTTGTTTCTTTATATTGAAACAATGCAAGAATAATTACATAGAACTAGACAACTAGCAGGCTGCCAAAAAAAAAAAAGAATCAAAAGTACTATCAACAACTCTATATAACCCTCAATGGGCATCGAGTATGAATGCAAGAACCCCAAAGCTACCAAACAAATTAGAAACCTTGCCACAAAACCTTACTTTTTAGAGCACAAAGTATTTTCATGTAGATCTCCACACACTCTTTGGACTCCCTTGAAGCTAGGACTTCCAGAAAACAACTTGGAAAATGATGTTAAGTGTGAAAATTTAACATTGACTTGAACTGCCAAACATCTACTTCAATAAGATTAAGCAAAATGGTAGATCTCACAGAATCCACAACCATGTTTTGATTAAGTAAAAGTAGGTTTTGAAAGGACCCAACACCTTGTACAAAGATACACGAAACATATAGCAATGAAAGATAACACAACTGTGGAACATCACCCAACAAACTAGAGGGACACATCATAGTTTCCAACAAGAGGGCTAAAAACTAGCCCAACAAAAAAACAAAAGACCATCAAGATTTACATTTTGGTCCAATCTTTTGAGAATGTAAAGACATATCAAATAGAGGTTTGGAGGATTTGATTTTTTTCCTTTAACTGATGTCCATCCATCCTCCACCTTATTAGCAACCATCTGCTAATCTAGAGATAAACATGAAGAGCTAGGGTAGACCGCAAGAGTCTCCATAGGAGGGAAAGGGGTAGCACCACTGCTAACCCCCAAAACCCTTATAGAAGAAACATGAGCATCAATACCCACATCAACAGGAGATACGATAGTTGAACCAACTCCAACATTAATGTTCTGGACAGAGCCAACAACAAAAGAATGGCCAACTTTAACATTATGAACCAAAGCCGCCTTAGAGACATCATTTGTATCATCAAAGACAACATTATCATCTACGAAAGAAAGATCATGCTGAGGTGAGCAATCCACCCCATCCCCTTCCTTGGAAACTTTTCGAACCGAAGAATGATGGTCCGAAACCCCCAACCACCAAGAAGGTGATTTCTTTGATCTAACCTTATCAGAGGAACACTACGCAACAATATGGCTAGTCCTGTGACATTTCCTGCATCTGAAAAGAATACCCTCATAATCAAGATTTTGGTTCCAAGAACCATTTGGAGAAGCCGAAGTAATTTGTTTAGGGAGACCCTTAGAAACATCAACCTCCACAAGAATGCGAGCATACATCATCTTAAATACATCAGAAAACTCTGTATCAACCATCTGGAAATCCCCAATGGCCTCCCCCACGGACTCCAAGATTGAATCTAAGCCAAAAGTGAAGGGAAAGATTCAACAATCTTACCCATAAAGGTATCTTATTAAAGGATTCAATAGTCAGATCAAATCCCTGATACCAAGGTTTGGCCATCAGGGGGAACCTCTCCTCCCAAGAGAAACAACTATTACACAAAATGGTTTTCCTATCTACAACATTTGCAAATTTCACAATAAAAATACCCCTTGCCATAGGGTAAATCTAAACTGTATCAGTTATGATTGGTTCCTAATGTTTGGAAATCCAAGCATGTAAATTCGGAAGAGAGGGCCAGAAACCCCTAAAATGAAAAATAGCAGTAGTAGAAGAGTAATCCTCGACATTTTTGGAAATCTCATCAATAGTTTTTGAATCAAGATTAATCACAATGGGGCTACTTATAGAGACAGGCACAACCAAACGAAGTCCCTCTCTCCCAACAGAGGCAAGACCACCAAGACCTACCTCAAATGCAACCACATTTGCATAAGAGATTGCAGACCTCCCCACAACAACTCGAGACCTAGAGAGCGCTGTTTGAGACAGCCCAGGAGACCTACTAGGAGACACAACAACATGGGTAGAGGACTTCTCACGAGCAACACCTCTAAACACGATAGTCACAACAACAAGAGGATGGTGGGCGGGAGCATCCATGTTTTGAAACACATTGTGAGCGGGAGCATGAGCAGGAGCCATAAATCCACAACCATATTGTTTTGAAGCTTATAACAACTTTTCAACGTAAAACATGATAAAACATTATATTTTCTTTTAACCCATGAACAACTTGGTGGTAGCAGGAAGGGCATTTAATTGGCCAAAACATGTTGTGATCATAAAGTTCAACTTATCACTCATGGGAAGTATGAAGGGTAAGACATCAACCACAACTTTAAATCTTTAAACTTGAGCTCTAAATCTTCTCCATGCATTTTCTTTGAACTTACAAATCCATTTTTAATTTAATCTTAGATTCATGGACAAAGCAAATAGAAGACGTAGATATACCTTTTCTCAATAGTAAAGCTACCTAACTGAAACTTAGACAACATTGCCAATCTTTAAGAACTACTAACAAGATTCATAGGAATCGATGTTTCCCCAAAGATAGCAAAACTTTGAAACTTAAAATTTAAATAAACAACTTTTATTGTAAAGGAGACAACAAAAGGTTGGCCTTGATATTTAACCTCTCTATTTCACTAGATGGACGAGTCACAACATAAACCATGTCGTAAGGAAGAGTTTTTTTAAATCTAGACAAGTACCAATTTGTTGCCATTTCTTAAAGGCTTTGGAGTAAGGTTCTTTAGGACCCAAAATCAATAAAGGTCTTATCAAGCTCCTTCCAAAATAGGTAAATGATTGACACTAACTCTTGAAGGTGATTAGTTAACACTTATTATGAAATTATTGCTAAAGCCTTAGCTACAAGGATTTAAATAGTGGTGCAAGGGATGATTAGCCAAAAGAAATTAGTTTCCTTAGTAAGAGATTTATCCTTAATAATCTTATACTTGCTTGGGAAACTACTGAATGGGCCCAATAATTTGGGTGAAGGCATTATGAAGTTGGATTTCATAAAAGCTATGATAGAACGTATTCAAGCTTCTTGTGATGTGGAGCCTAATTAGACTCGGAGGTTAATTTTTCCCACTTTATTTGGTGTGGTTTCTCCCAGATTATTTCTATGGGGGTTTGGGGGTAGCACCCACAAGATGGGGTCAAGGGCCAACACCCCTTGCGAGGTTTGTGCTCCCTATTGCAATATAGGGTGGGTCAAGGGGCAACACCCCTGCGCTCAACCAACTTTATTATTGTAAAAGGTGCCAGCTATTATTTTTCTATCGGACGACTTATTCTAGCCCTAATTTTTGTAAGCGGCAAAAATCTTGTAATAAAATAGCTTAGGGTTAGGGATTTCATACTATATAACGAGTTTGTAGCTTCTTGTGGTATTGCATAACATAATTAGGTTGTAATCACTGGATAAAAGAATATTAGATTCGTTGTTGGTGGACGTAGCCTAGAGATTAGGGTGAACCACATTAAATCTTTGTGTCTTGTGTTTTCTTATGTGCGATTTATTATTTTCTGATATTGGTTATATTTGCATGTAATTGATATTTCTATGTCATTAATCCCAATAGAGCTTTATTCTTATGATGTTACATTGGTTGGGTTTTGGCCTAAGATTCATAAAATCTAAATGTTTTTTAAGGATGCTATACTCAATTGTAAACAAAGACTGAATGCCTATTCCCCTTACAATCAAACAAGGTTGTGCATTGTCACATTTTTGTATACTTCGGCTATGTGCCCTCAGGTGACTATTGCAAAGTGCAACCAAATGAACTTGATAAAGGGGTTTTTATATTCCCAATGGTTGTGCCAAACTCACATTTTACTAATGATAACATTATCTTTCTCCAATAATTTGAAAAGGAGATTGATAATGCAATGGGTTCTTGAGCTTTGTCTTTAATTCAAAGTTAGCCCATAATTATTTTTCATGGTGAAAAGGAATCTAGTTACTCATTAGATATCAAAAGATTGAAAGGAAATAAAAAATGGGCAGCTTATTGGCTACTTTTTGGATAGGCATTACACTTTTTGATATGTGGAACAAATTTCTAAACTTGGATGCTTTGCACTTGGGTAAACAATATTTGTCTTTGGTTGTCAAGATTCAAGTTGTGAACCATATATTTCTTGCTTCACACATTTATTATTCCTCTCGTTGGATGCCTTTAACAAGGTTATAATATGAATTGTATATTTCTTGCTTCACATGTGTATTATTTCTGCATTGCCTTGAAAAATCATCCATTGCTTTGATGGTCTAATTATACTATTCAACCCAAAGCTAAAGGTTTGGAATTAGATCCCATAGCTTAAGGTTATTTTTAGAAACTTCAAACTTTACATTTTAAGAAAGGAACAATTATTTGGATTCATCTTGTGTGTTATTCATGTGCTTAGATGAAGTGTACCAATAGTTGTTATAGTTAACTTAGCACACTCATAGTTCCTAAACAATATAATGGATTTTGACAATTTTTTTGTTGTCTTTGTATGCAACTAAATTGCTTATAGCTATTGTTTTGGTATATGGGTAGTAGCGCTGCATTTTGTGGGATCATTTATGTGCAAGGGTCAAAAAGAGATAATTTCAAACCATAGTTCACAAATTCAAATTCAAAAAGTAGTTACCAAGCCCAAAATTTTTAACTCTTCAAATTTTCAGGAAATACTCATTAGAAACTTGGTAACTTAGAAAGTGCTGAAAATTAAAATATCTTAAAGAAACATATTTTGTTTAAAAAGTTCAATTACAAAATGTATAATAAAAAATTGACATCTCATAGGATAAAATGCATGGTTTTATAACAAAAACATGTGAAAAATGCATTTTAACTAGTGTTTTACCCATGTTGACATTTTTACCATATTTTTTTGCATTTGTAAAAGCATGAGAGCTAAACTTGTGAAAACTTGTCTAATAAAGAAAATAAAGCATTCAACGACTCAACAAATATTCATAGATTTTGCAAAGTGTATTAAAAAAATCCCTACTTAAAGATGCCCCAACAATTGTGCTCTACAACCCCTTCATAAATGTCCAACACTAATGCATAAATGCCACAATAATCATGTACTATGGAAACCAATAAAGTTGCACAACTTCTCCAAGAAAAGTCCACACACTTTAACTATTGGAGGTAGAAGTTGGCAACTATTGGTACATGTAAAGTGTAGTAGTGGGCTTCTAGTTACCATTTGTTTTTCTTTCAAGTTAGAAAATGGGGAGTTGGGTGAGCAATGAGTGAATCTAATTGGAACATGACTCATAACACTGAGATGACATGCCATCCAACTCCATGTGAAATACTTTTGACCCGAAGTTATGATAATGGAGGTACAAGGCCTGCAAGCGCAATGACCTAGCGAGGGTTTGAACTTTGGTGGACGTTTCACTAATGAAGTGCTTAAACTGCAACACTACACATCTGAAGGCGTTGATAAATTTTTGTTCTTACCAATCAATCATTTTAAAGAAAATTTCAAACTAAAATGAATTTTTATCTTTTCAAAAATAAATATATAAATTCTTCCTCTATTTAAAAAAGAATAACTTATTGACAATATGATTAGCTAAATTCTTTACCTAGTTTTACACTCTTCATGTCTAAAAAATGAATATTAATAATTTTTATTGTACATTTGAAAATAATAAAAGATGTCACAACCAACTACACTCTTATGTCCACGTAAATGAGGTGCTTAGTGTCTAATACATGTTAGGTTTGATATACTGATTAGACAATTTAACATGAGCATTTATAATATTATCAGCAGGGAAAAAAAATGAGGGAACGAATTTTGTCATCCTTTAGGGAAAAGGATGTAATACTTAAACGTATTCTGATGGTTGTGATAGTAGTTGTTGATTAAATACCTACATTTGTTGATTTAATCCCCACACTTGTCAATTGAATGTCCATTTTTTGACAACATTGTTATAAGGACTACCTATAATTGAGTCAAATGTACCTTAGTTGTGAAAAACAACCAATCATGTGATACAACATCAACTACACAAGTATGGGTATTCTTTTTGCATGACCATTGATGACATCATATTTGATGATGTGGTTGTGAAACCTTAGTTATAAGTAGGGGACTTGTCAAGTAAGTTAAAATTAGGGGTGATTTGAGATTTCCATGTAGTATTTTGAGAAGTGTGAAGTTCAGGTGCTCAATAATTGTGTCCTCTCCTCTAGTTTTGACAAACATGATGTCTATAATAAAATATTAAAGAATATATAATTGTACATTAAAATCTACATTAGCAGAGGATTATCCTCTCGGTCTCTCTTCAACTAGATGTTAAAGCATTAGTTGAAATTTAGTATAAGTGAAGCATGATTTTGACAAGATTCCTTGAAAGATTGAAAGATTTTGTAATGAAATAGGGATCCACTACTAATTCGTTTATGTATAATTTTAGTGTAACTAAATATTTTGTTTAAAGGAATATAGATTTATCTATATTTAGATATGATAAGGATATTGTGGGGGGAGAGGAACTAACATCTTAGTTTTAGGGTTCTATTTTGAGTTGCTCTTAATTTTCACAAGAATGTACTTGACAAGTTTTTTTTAAATAATTAAGGTCCAAAGTTTACATTGTCAAACACAACTCTATTAACATGTTTTTTGTTGAGTTTTTAAAAAGTGTAAAATATGTTAGACAAGTAATTTTGCACAAAATCATGTTTTTACTAGTGTGTTGGTTTGGCTTCACATGATCTGTTACTTTTTAGATCTAAGAGTACATTTCAATGAATTCTATATAAACAGCATTGGCACTAACAACTTTAAATTCACAACTATTGATGGACACTAAATCAAACTACTAGTAGAACATGCTCAACTAGTGAGAACTCTCCCTTACTACAAGTTTCTATTTCTAAAATATTAAAAGATACATCTAATACATGTTTAGAAATCTGAAAACATGTTAAATAGTGGCTTGATGATCGACAATTTGTGAAATTTCAATAAATTGGAGTGAACACTTATATGAAATCCTTCGTGAATTCATTAATAGTTTTTGATAATTTTGAATGTGACTTTTTTCATTACATATATGGGTTGTATTGGGCCTTAATTTAGCATTAAATATTGTAAATATAAACATTTATTATATTTTTATTTTAAGAAATAAATTGTTTAATTTATTATAAAAGTAGCTAAACGAGGGTGTTGATTCTTTACAAACATGCCAAAAAAGACCACTTACAATTGGTCAAGAAGAGGACATAGATAACAAAGGCTAGAATGTACCACTGACAACACTCTAGCAAAACTAGTAACCCACATTAAGGGTGGGTATAAAATTCACCCACAATGTAGAGAAGAGATAGGGAAGAAGAGGATGAGTGATCTTTCCTCTACCAACGAACATTGGTCTAGACAATACTATCACTAGGAACACTATCACGAGGGAATAAATGGATTGTTAGTGCAAAGAGCGGAGTGATACGAGGTAGCTCATCATCTACCAAAGGTTGGAGTAGACTAGGAGCAATAGATAGTGAAGGTCCATGCTGCTAGAGGGGGCTAGTTAAGCAACAAGAGGTAGATTAGGACTCATGGGCGTGAGGAGGCCATACCAATAGCACTAGGCAAAACATGAGGAATTATCATTAGCATGTCAAGTGTTGCTAGAGGAAGAATCAAAAGCTAGGACAGATAGGTGATCACCAATAATGTAATATCCTTGATATTATTAAATAATTCAATTACAATTATGCGTTGTATGACCCTAGAACTTAATAATAATATCTTTCAGGTCCCCTTTCATTTATTAGTTAGTTATTTTTTTGCCGTGTCGGCCTATTTGTAATCCTTCGAGAAGTTTCCTAGTGCCCATCTATAAGGTTGAGATTGGCATAGTTTTAGGCATGGTAAATATGACGTTTTCTTTGTGTTTACAAATTCTAGTTTGAGTTCAACTTGCTTGCTGTTTTAGAGGTTCAAGATTGTACCTACCCTAACACTTTGCAGTTTCAATGGGAACTAGACCTCACCCTATTTTGCTTGCGAATTTCAATTATTGTAATCACAAATATATTTTGTGTGAAATGATTTATTTGTTCCTCCATGTGATTATCTCCATCATAGCTGTGCAATTTATCAAACATGAGTTCCAAATCTAGGATAAATTAACAACGTTAAGTTCCTTATATTGACTATGTCCAAAGGTGTGCCTTATGTGCGTTTGAAGGTGGTGCTTGAACTAGTTGAAGTCATTGTATGGTGGATTAGTTGAGGGTCTTATGATTGTGACATAGGTAGTGGAGAGTTGACCCACTGGGACTGTATGACACAACACAACCATTGTACGACTTGTAGTTGACTGAGGCAATTGTACGCCAAGATTACTGTATGGAGGGGGAGTTTGATAGACTATTCGGGAGGTTGAAAAATGTTGTACAAGTATTGCAAAGAACATATAAAACCCATCATGTGGGGGTTCTTAGAGCTACATGCCAATAGGGGAACATTAGAGTGGTATCAAAGCTGCTCTGATTTTTCCAGCTTGCCTAGTAGTGGATGTAGGTATACACCAAAAGGTACCATTCTGCTAAGAAAATGGGGGAAACCACAAGATCTTGTGATTGAAATCATGACATTGCTAAGGGAGATAACTAGAGGCCAAGAACAATTCAATGAAACAATGGTCAGAGGGGAACAATGACAACAACTCATGGATGAGATGTGGAAATTGGCAGAAAGGAGAAAAGAATGGAAAACACAATGGTCATGACAATAATTACCTAATGGGAAGGGAAAACATTCACTGTTCACATTCTCGATTGTCAATGACTATATTTTCTTGAAAAAATGAAGCACCTTGCAAGGAGTGAGAACCCAATTTCCAAGAGTGGCAAGAGCAATTGAGACAAGATTGGAGGGATGTAGATCTTGAGGGAGATTTATCCTAAAACGATTGCGTTAATCTTCAAATGAAATACTAAGATGACATGAGTCGTGGCTACTCCAATGATGACATCAAATAAAAGATAAGCAAGACAAATCTATCATTCTTTGTTGGGACCAGGACAATATCAATACATGCATGGGTACAAAAAATGGATACCTACTTCCATCTTCATCCAATGTTGGAGGATGAGGCCATCAAATTTGTAGCACTTCACCTAGAATGAGTAGCTCACGACTGGTGGCATTATGGAATGCTTATCCTCGACCACGATCAAGTAACCTAATATTTTCAATTCATGAAGAAGCTTATAGATTGCTTTGATATAAAGAATCCAAAACTCTACTTAAAGAGTTGGCTCAACTGAAGCAATCTGGATGAGTGGACAATCACATTACATTTTTTTAAGAAATTGTTAGTGTTGGTGACAGACATCTCTGAGAGGAGATTGGTGGTGCTATTCATGGATGGGCTGATAGAACCCTTGAAGGTTTGGGTCGAAGGGTCCAACCCAACACACTCACCAAAGTGGTTAGGAAGGCATGTGACATGGCCACCTTTTCTTCTTCTCCTTTCAAGAGTTTCTCGCATGCCAAATCACCCCTTGCCTCGAAGGAAAAACCCAACAAACCCTACTCTAAGAAGCCTTCATTGGAGGAATCCATAAGGTAGGAGCTCAAGAGGAAGCCATGAGAACTAGGGAACTAATGCTTTGGCAAGTGGAAGATCCACTACATTGAGGTGATGGTCGATGGTGAGGATAAGCATGAGGAAATTGAGCCACCAAAAGAGGAGTCTACAAAAGAAATACATCATGCAAAGAAAAATAAAATTGCTACTTTGGTACAGAGGGGATGCATCATTTCAGCATAGGTGGGCACTCCAAGGTGCAATATATTCCAAGTACATGGTACACTCTAGGACAACATGTTGTAGTCATGCTTGACAGTGGGGCCACACTCAACTTCATTGACTCATTACTTATCACCTAAAGGGGTTTACGTAAGAGAAGCACGAGTGGTTTAAAGTTAAGGTAGTGGTAGGAAACCTCTTGTCCCGTACTCATTTGGTTTCACAATTGAGCATCATCATGGGGAACTACATAGAGATGGATGATTTCTTTGTTGCAGATTTGGATGGCATCGATCTCATATTAGGCATTCAATGGATTGAGACCCTTGACTAGTACATACCATGCTTTACAAAGATGGTGTTCTCATTCAAAAGTGGATAGCGAAAAGGTGGTGCTTGTATGCCTAAAATGTGAGCACACTTCTATGAGTCATTATATCTAAGATTTCTCAAAAATGAGGTCTCGAATGGCGGCTCATAACTCTCTATTCATGGAGTGCAAGGGTTTGTAATGGAGGCCCTCAATTTAACCTAGTTTGTGCCCATGCAAGTACACCATGAAACAAAAGATTCAAGGATAAAAATATGCATGTAAATGAAAATGAAAACTAATCTATATGATGACAATGCCAAACAATGCAAGAAAGGAAATGTAATAACAATGCAATACTAATATATGAAAATAAATATGACTCTAAGATAATAAGCAAATGCAAGGATGAAACCTCATGATAGAAGCCATGGATATAAGAGAGAATAAGACAAGAAGATAGAAGTTCTCCACGAAAAGCTTTGATGCTCAAACTCCTCCTTCAAAAATCGCTCTCCAAACCTATAGCATAACAATAGCATAATTGTGGATGTATTGTGGATATATCGTGGATGAATTGCGAATGAATTGTGGATCAATTGTGGATGTCTAAAATGAGGAGAGGGCTCTCCCTTATAAAGGAAAATATGGAGGTGAGAGGCTTCTCATAACCAATATGGGATAATAGAGTTTGATCCATGTGCGACAAAATTCCACCAATAAGAAAAGAGGAGTGTTTGAGAAGAAATTGGAAAGTGGAAAAAGAGGACTCCCACTTGGAGATATGTGCATTTAAGTGTAGAGAAAATAAATAATATATTCATTTAATTTATTTCATTTTTCATCACAAAGAGATATTTAAGTGGAAATTTTATTTAATTAAAAGGGAGCAAGTTCTTTTAATTAAATATGAAATATTTAATTAAATTAAAAGAGGGGTTTTTCTCTTAATTAATTTAATGTGGATGAATTTAATTAAAAGAGAGATTTTCTTTTAATTAAATGGGGACTTATTTTATTTAATAAAAAATTTGATTTTCTTTTAATTAAATAAGACTTAAGATAAAATGATCAACCTTAGAAAAATAAATAATCGAACTTGATCAAAGAAATTGATTGAATAAAATATTGCAAACCATTGATTCAGGAAATTTGATAAATTGATAAATTGAATAATGGGGGCCCATAGTCTAGGCGACCACTTTAGGGTGCATACAATGCTGAGAGGTATGTCAAATGGTGATATGAGGGAGATTTCGACCAAATAGATGGAGGCTATTTTCAGATATGATGATGTCATTTGAGCATTACACTACTTGGCTTGACTGAACCTGAGAGTAGGCAACACACTTACTACCAAGATGAGGAGCTTAGGGTAATATTGGATAAGCACAATTTGGTCTTTACTGATATTCTACTTGGTATACCCTTATATAGAGGCATTGATCTCTCGATTGACCTAGATGATTGTGCCAAGCCTGTTATCACCATGCCCTATCACCATCCTAAGAAGTTCAAGAAAGAGTTAGAGAAGACAGTCCAAGAATTCCTCGATAAAGGATGGATTATGCCTAACTCTAGTCCCTTTACATCCTCAGTGGTATTGGTGAAGAAGGATGAGACCCTCAACATGTGCATCGACTACCTTGCATTGAACAAGAAGACTATTAAAAATAAATACATCATTCCTAGGATCAATGAGTTGTTGGAAAAACTACATAGAACATTCTATTTCTTAAAATTGATCTTCAACCTAGCGAACACCAAATCCAAACAAGGGAGAAAAATGTCGAGAAGAGAACTTTTTGTTGCCACTATAGACAGTACCAGTTCTTAGTCATGGCATTTGGGTTGACCAGTGCTCCAATTGTTTTCTAGTCCTAAATGAATCATATCTTCAACAAGCAATTGCACAAGTTTTTCTTGGTATTCTTTGACGACATACCAATTTACCAAAACATGGAGGAACATTTGAGACATTTGGACAAAGCATAGGGAATCATGGAGTAACATTCCTTGTTTGCAAAGATATCCAAATGTAAGTTTGGGATGACAAAGATCTTGTACTTGGGCCATGTCATAAGTGCCTGAGGGGTTTAGGTGCACCAAGAAAAGATTCATGCAATTCTTGACTGGAACCTACCAAGGACACTTTTAGAGTTGTGCAGATTCTTCAGACTACGCAAATAGTACATAAGATTTGTAAAAGGATTCTCATAGCTTGGAGCACCACTAATATACTTGACAAAGAAGGGATCCTTCCGTTGGGATGAGCAGACGCAACACATCTTTGCCAAGATAAAGGGAGTTATGAGTATGTGTCTAGTACCAACACTACCAAACTTCACACACCCCTTTATCGTGGAGTGTGATGCATTAGGTGAAGGGATTGGAGTGGTGCTAATGCAAGATCATCACCACCATTGCATTCGAGAGTCGAAAGAGCTCAAGATTTGAATGACTATACTCAAATTGTGACAAGGAGACACTCTCCATCATGCACATATTGGCCAAGTTTTGGTAGTACATTCGTTGCAACAAAATTTTTTGTACTCACCTATCACAATAGCATATGATTTTGACAATGAGTATGTGAAAGGAAATAATAATGTGGTGGTTGTTGCTTTTTAAAAACAAGCTACCACATGTTTAGTGTCATAGATCTTGGTAGATTGGAGGGCACATTTGTTGGTTGAATACTCCAAGAATTGTTTTGCTTGTAAATTGATGAATGGTCATATAAAGGATTACAAGTAAAACATGGTTGATGACATCATCTTCTAAAATTATAGAATCTACTTAGTACCGAAATCAAAGATGCAGAAGGTTTTGAGGGAAGGTCATGACTTGTCTTTGGTAGGACATTGTGTGTACCTCAAGACATATAGGCAAATTTGAAGAAGGTTCACTTGGAAGGGCTTGAAGAATGTTGTGCTATAATATGTATAAGAATGTTCTGCTTACCATTAGAATAAATCCGAGCATGGGTTATTACAAATCCTGCCAATACCTAATCAGAAATAGGAGAGCATTTCAATGGATTTTATCATTGGATTTTTGAGAGTGCAAGGGTAGGATTACATCGTTGTCGTAGTGGACCGTTTGACCAAATATGACCATTTCTTTTCCATTCGCATAGGATGTTAGACAACTTAGGTGACCAAGTTGTTTTTTCTGAGAGGTGTTTCATTTGCATGACCTTAAACAGAACATAGTCAGTGATATGGATAGTTATTTCTTCATCACTTTTTGGATATGTTGATTGGCAAGAATGAAATTATTGTCGAGTATGAGCTACCAATTGTAGACAGGAAGTCAGATGAAGATTGTGATCAAATAGTTGGAGGGCTACCTCAAGAATTACATTTTAGCACAAAAGAAGGCGTGGGTCCATCATCTTGACTTAGGAGAACACTATAACAACACTACCTATCACATCTTAATAGGTATGCCATCTTTCAAGGCTCTTTATGGTTATGAGCCTTCAACATTTGTAGATTTGGCATTAGGTGACAATTGTGCAAGCTGCCTATAGGAAAGGTTTAATATCCTAATGTCTCTTAAGGACAACCTACAGAGGGATCCAAATCATCAAGAGATGTATGATGACCAACATAGGGTAGACTGGAGCTTTGAGGTAGGAGATTTGGTTTACCTTCGACTACAACTGTATAAAGAATCTTCCTTGAAGAAAAAGGGTGCCGAGAAGTTGAAGCCATACTTTTATGGACTCTATAGATTGGTTCAGAGAGTAGGTGAAGTTTTCTATGAGTTGGCGCTTCTTGAGGGATGTTGAATTCACAACATTTTTCATGTTTTATGTCTTAAAAAGGTAGTCGGACAATGTGTCACAGTTTCAAAGAAACTTCCACTCATTGATGAAGAAAGAATACTTATTTTGGAGCCTGTAGAGATCGTCAACATTTGAGAGAAAAAGACAAGGTTGGACACCATCAAGGAGTACCTAGTTCATTGGAAGGACTTGCCGATCGAAGATGCCACATGAGAAGGTGAACAAATCTTGGAGTATCCAAGTCTGCAAAGTGCTTGAGGGCAAGCAATTTTTGGGTAGGTGGACTAGAATGTCCTTGGTAAAAATAAATAAACCAATTAAATTGTGTTGTATGGCCTCAAAACTTAATAATAATATGTTTTTAGGCCCCCTTCTATTTATTAGTTAGTTATGTTTTTGCTTTCTCGACTCATTTGTAATCCTTTAAGAAGTTTCTCGGAGCCCATTTATAAGGCCAAGTTTTGGCATAGTTGTAGGCATGATATTTGCGATTCTAGTTGGAGTTCAACTTTTCTGTCATTTCAAAGGTGCAAGATCCGACCTACTATGGCACTTTACAATTTCGGTGGGAATCATCCCTCACCCTAAAATGCCTACGAAACACAATGACTGTAATCACATAATTTTTTTTTTGTAAACTTCTATGTTTTCTCCTTTGTGTGTTTTTCTCTGTTATAACAATGCAAGTTATCAAATATTGTGTTCTAGATCTTGCATAAATAAAAAACATTAAATTCCTTATCTTGATTATGTCTAGAGGTGTGCCTTGTATGTGTTTGAAGGTGGTGTTTGAGCCAATTGAAGTCATTGTATAGTGGACCAGTCGAGGGTTGTACGACTATGCCACATGTAGCGGGCAATGGATCCATAAGGACTGTACGATACAACATGACCATTGTACGTCATATAGTTTGATTGCAGTTGACTAAGGCAACCATACACCAAGATTATTGCAAAGAGGGGAGTTTGATAGATCGTACGATAGGCTAAAAAATACCATACGGGTCTGTATACTCTGAGTATTACACAAACCATACAATGTCCAAGAGAGTGGGACAAAGTTGTTCATCAACACACATGGGTTCTTAGAGCCACAAAAACAGGGGGACATTGCAAATAATGCCCTTCCACCAAGTGGCAACACCTTTACGGTGCAAGAGAGAAAAATCCATAACTAAGTGACTAGTAGAGAAGCATCAACAACATCAAAAGGGGGAGATTCACATAATCCAACAATTGAGCCCATGACCTCTTTCCAACCATGAGAATTACACCCCTAGGAAAAGGTATGAAGATGTCAATATTGACCAAATGCATGCAAGTTTTGGAGATTATGGTATTATCCACCTTCAAGAAGTGACCAATAGAGTTGCTAATGACCTCAAAACAACAATAATTTTCACTTTGAAACATATTAAGGCAATTGAAAAATATCAAGCCAATGGAACCATTTTAAGTTACACCCATAGAAAATATATCCAAATATGTTTTTCTTGTAGAAAATTATAATCTTTGGGTTATTTTAGTATTATAGATTTTTAAAAATTATTATTTCTTAATTTTTAATTATTAAAAAGAAATCTTTGAACTAAATTATTTACATGTATGAGTCCATCTATTGCATAATACACCTTTCAATATCATATTTAACTTGTATAATTGATTATAAAAGTTAATTACGTCGAAGGCGTTCTCTATATGAACTGCTCGAGCTGATTTGTTCGATCAATGACATATGTTTTTCCATAGACATGGACAACCACTGAATACAATCTGGTTGTTCATTTTCATGGGATATGACAAACAACCTTTCAGAGTTATTACGCTGAATGATTTGTCGTTTCTTTTGATAATGCCTTTCACAATCAAAGACCATAATGTGTTAGTAGATGATGTTGATTCAAGTAATCGTCCTCTTTTGTTACTAAAAGATTTTGAACTCGATGGCACGAATAGTCTACTTGTCCATGAATAACCGAGTGCAAGAAGAAGTCTACTTGTTGTCTACTACCCAATAAACATGATGCGTTGCTTCCTTCACCTGCAACGCCTTCAACTTCGATCCACATGTCTTGCTTTCACAATTACAAAGAAATCCTCTTTGGAGTCATACAATTCTGCTACCATAAGTGCCATTAGGCATGAACAACACATATCTAACAAAATAATATAAAAGACAACTCAAGTAAGGAACAAGATTTAACATAACCCATAACACTGCAATAAATCTCAAGGAGTAGAAGACAATGCATCGAGTGAGAAGCAACAAGGGTGGTTTTTGATCGAGAGTTTTCTCGGGCAAAATCTTCAGTATGGACTTTGTCCTTCCTGTTTACCCGAACTCTACTTTTACTACTCGCCCACTCAATTCAAAGGCAATAAAATGGCAAGATGGATATCGTGTTGAAAAACAATTTTCCTTTTCACCAAAAAGTGGCGATGTAAAATACGATTAAGTGGAGGAAAAGGGTGAGAATGTAGCAGAGGAAAATGATAATGAGATGGTAACATTCAAGGACATGAAACATGTTTAGACCAAGCTTCGTAATATTTGTGGGTAGCTGGGTTTTGTGTGAATGTTGTCAATGATGTTGTAACTCTCCTTAAATTTGCAAAATTTCCATACTCGGTGATAGCTATGGCAACATATTTGATTAGGAAATATCTGAAGGATCGAATACGGGTGAAGCCAGAATGAGAGAACAAGTCGTCATTGTGTATTTGGACTTCAAATACGCTAAAACTCTACACCGTTTGTGTTAACAATTTTCCATTGACAACGCCTTAAAAGAAATCTGCTCTCATAGACTGCAATAGTTGCAGGATATGCACAAAATGGACTTGATGAAAAGGCCTTAGAGACTTTCATGCAAATGCAATTGTCATTTGGAAAACCAAATTCCACGAACTTTGCCAACATCCTCCCTTCCTGTGCCAGAATAGGAGATTTGTAGCAAGGTATGTGTATCCATCAAACCATAATAAGTAGAGGACTTTTGTCATATATACAAGGCACATGAAGTATTTGTTCGAATGTCTGAAAAAAAACAAAGAAATTGGTCACCTTTAATTTGTTGAAGAAACTTTAGACAATGGCAGGTGTAAAACTAGATTGTTCAACATTTATCAACATCCTCCTTTCTTATCCAAAAATGGGAGCTTTGAAACATGCTATGAACATTGCAACAAACCATAGAAGATACATTAATCTTGTTAAGAGGTTCAATTGAAACAACTCTGGTAAACATGAATGCAAAATGTGAAAGGATAGACATAGCATCTAAAATTTTGTACATGTTTATGAATTAGTCCTTAATATTGGAGTCTATCTGGAGGCTAGAATGGTCTTCAAGATTCCCAGTTCATTTTATGTTTCAATTCTTTTTGCGTTTACATTTTCTCGTGTATTTTATTTTATTTCTTTATCATTTAAAATTAGTTTTTCTTTAACATCTTTTATCTTTAATATCACTAGGATGCTACCTTGTAGTATTGAAACATAAAATGAACCGGGAATACTCATTAAAGAAGATGAAAATGGATGGTTTATTTAGTCATACTCGATAAAGTTGCGGCCAGTGAATGCATCTAAAAATGGATGATGAAAATGAGTAGTTAGGATGTATTTCATGATTGTCCATGAAACATCTCGGCTTCTTCCACTCCTCCACATCTATTGAGAGAAATCACCAAATTATAATTATAAGTGACATGTGCATTTTTATTTGATTAGTATATCAATAATCAAATTTGAAAGGTTGAAAAATAATAAAGTAGACTTAATTTTATGAATTATTTGTTAAATTGTTTATGAACAAGTTCATGTTATGTTTGCAAAATGGAGCGAGCTACAACTTACGATGTACTTATTGCATAGTAAGGTGCAATTGCTAGTATTTTTTTTTTGCTAATGTTACAATATTAACGTTGTGTGTGTGTTGTCATTTTATACATATTACTATTATTACAATGCTATGAAAACAAATACTCACCACTATTTCACACTTGTTTTACATTTAAAATCTCATTCTTTTGGAAATATATTAGCAATTTCTAAATATCATTCATCATGCAATTGTGCATTGATCTATTGTTTAAACTTGCTCATAAGTTGACTGTCTATTGAACTCAATATACCTATTTATTAGAAAATCAACCAATCATATAAGGTAGAGGCAACTATGTATTTATTGGGTGCAAATTATTTCAAGCATTATTCTTGGATGTCAACAATGGTTTCCCAGTGGATTTATATGTTCATTTCTCGCAAGTTTTGATAGGTGCATTTTTTGTAGTCTTAAAAAAAATAATGTTACAAACCTTGACAGATGTCACACCTTTATTAGTAGCAAGCTCTCAAAATTTAACTCTCAAAATTAAATTTATTTGTGCATGGTACATTTATTATGCATTGTGGTGTAACTAGATAGTTTGAAACGTCTTGATGAGGGCATAATGAGCTATGGTTGCCCTATTCTTGTAAAGTCACATATAACCCTTCCTCCTAAGTTATTTAAAAACATTAATAGTTATGTCTAATGGTTTTGGTCTTGTATATTTGAACTATAACATGAGGCTTATAGAAGGTGTCATTTTAATTGAAATTTCATAGACTACTTCCTAGACATGTTTTATTCCTTTTGCTAGGCAATCACCTTTCACATCTATCAATTTTAATAATGAGTTGTGGTTTTTGGATAAACATCTTATAACATGTTTTTGCATTAGAAGTGTGAGAGTAAGAGAGCTAGTTATCAAGTCTTATTGTTGGATGATGTGCTTATAAGGAAATGAACTTGAAATTTGACTAGAGTGTTTTGTTGTTTTGTTTTTTATTAAGGAAAAATTAGTATTTGAAGGGATCTCGAAATTCCATTCAATCAAATTTTGAGGGGGATCTAGAACCCCACTAAGAAGAGAAGTTGCAATAGACAGAGCTTTTCACACTAGCAAAACAAAGCCAAAATACCTATAACAACTAAAAAATACATAGGATATAAAGCACCAACTAATCGTAAGAACCCAACACATGAGGCCAAAACCTTACATGAAAGAGCATATCTTCTAAGCGAAGAGATCCATGGGATTTTGCATGCTCCCCAAAACATAATATTGGATTTTAACATGGTTCCTACAACCATCATCAGAGCCTTCCATGAAAGATTGAACATCAAAGAGTCAACAAAAAATATGGAGTTATGAGAGGCACCTTGAACCAAATTGAGTTTCGCCTTAGCTCCCACAAATGCTTGGATTTCAAAATGGCTCCCAAAACCATAATAGATATTTGACAGAATCTACAAAGATAAGCTAGTCTCATAAAAAAGTAATAAAGGAAAAAGCCAACTAAAAGGCAAGGTTTTGACATGGAACCCCAAATCGCCCAATAATGGGCAACATAGATTTTCTAGAAGAACAAAACCTTTCCCCAATAAATCCCCCCTCCATCTCAATTGAAGGGGTCCCACCTCTATAGGAAATCTTGGCGAAAGAGCCATCGCCAAAAAAGTATTTCTGAAACCACTCCTCTTCCCCCAAAAACTAATTGCAAGAGACAACCGTTCTATCTCACAATCAACCTCAGCCTGAAAATACATCAACATCTCCACATATGACATCAAAATACATCAACAAAAAGCATCCAACCCACCAAAATGTTGTGGAAAGGAACCTCAAAAAATAGTGGAGGATTCACCTCTATAGAAGCTTTCGAAGGAAGAAGTAGAAGAGTACCCATAAAAGTGAACCAAAAGAATGGGTCTAAGAAACTCAAGATTACATTTAGGGACTAGAAACTCTAGAACTTGGAAGCTTCCTTTAACCAAACACAACTAGACGCCAGAGTGGGCTCTTTGAAAAATTTCAACATCCTATTGGCCACAACTAGGAGGGAGTAGAAATCTGCAAAAGAGCGAGAGAACAAGGACTGTGTAGGAAAGAATCAAACACCAAATCACATTCGCCCTAAGCATCTTCACCAAATCTTCCCCTTCCGACATTGTCCCTGAGGATCTCCTTCGACTTAAACCCTATTTTTTGAACTCCTGCCTCTCTCATTGCTCCCACTCTCCATCCTTTTGTGTGCCTTCTTGGACACTATTTTACTTAATGTTTAAGCATGTGTAATACATCGTGTTCTCATAGTGCATTCATTTCTTTCCAACTAGTGTGTTTTGTTGTTATGTCTTATAGTTGGAATATTAATTTTTGTTTCGTTATTGCATATCAAATTGATTTTCTTGACTTTGAGTTTTATTTGATTGCAAGTATTGTCTATTCTTTATTGGGCACCCAATAAATACAATGGAAATTTATACAAAGTTATACTCAAGAATATTGTTTTTGTTTCTTGAAGTGCCAGCTTCTTTCAACTTTCACCCATTCACCACTTGTTGTTGGTATCTATAGTTGTTTAGTGTCTTTAATTGGTACGTAAGCTAGCGAACTCCACTCGCAAAGTGGTTGAATTTGGATTCACTAGAAACTACAATCCTAAGATTGCTAGTAAAAACTCCAAAGACATTTAGAATGAATCATATATTGCACTTAGCAATGGTAAAATAAGGATTTGAGTTGGAAAATATCAACAATAAAAAATGTTATGTCATAGTCTAGAGTGTCATTAATGCAATAAACATTATAAGTGGTTTTTGACAAACACTTAAGAGTACTTTTTAACAAAAAATTGACCAGTAATATAAGTGATGAGGTATAATGTTCAAATCATGCTCATGTAGTACTAAATTAAAGCAATTTGAAAACACCATCACTATTAGAAGCTCTTTTAGGGGTCATATCCATCACTAATGGTTTTAGTAATGATATTAATATTTATTTAATTAATCTTGATTATTTATTTTGATAATTAAAACACAAATAATGACTTAAAAATAATCTCAAGATGACTAAAACTTATTTCTAGGTGTGATTACCATATCTCCCTTTACAATTTTGGTAATTTGATTGTCTAAAGGCCATTAGGAATGACTTAAGGAAGTACCAACACACTACTAAGATAATCATTGATTATCACAATTATTTTGTCTAAATCATTTATTATCATAATTATACTAGACAAAATGATAAACCTTGTGATTGGAATACATTGTGGAAGAAGAGATCTATAAGAGAGGACCCAATAGTTGAGCACCCTAATGATGTGTTTCTGAAAGTCCTACATTTTTATTCTAGCAACTTACTTGGCAAGTCTCCCACTTTTAACTAAGGTTTTAGGGTCACATCATCAAATCACAACTATTGGTAGAATATTGTCAAAAATATTAGATATTAAATCAACAAGTGCAAGTATTACATGAACAACTCCTATCTCAATCATTGGAATGTGTTCAAGTATGGGTACTCTCTCCTATAGAAGAGGTTGCTCTCTCATAGGATGCTTTAACCTCCTAAGACATTATTAAAATCTTTCTTTCATTCATTCGTATTAGTGCTTGAATGTGTGTTGAAATTGAATTATGGCACTCTTTTATGGAGATACTTTTGAAGGTGGACACTAGAAGTTGGGCAACTTGCAAACTATGAAAACATTGATAAGTAGGAGATAATTTCCACAGCTAGTCAAATTGTGATATGAATATCAGGATTTAACTGTGTGATTTTGAGTCAAACTCGATGACCCATGTTTCATGAGTAGTGATTCAGCATGATCCATCTCTCATGAGAATAAATGGAACACTTAGCACTCATTGGATCTAGGTGATGCTCACAGGGGTGAAGCACCGGGACTTCCCGGGAGGTCACCCATCCTAGTACTACTCCAGCCTGAGCGCGCTTAACTACAGAGTTTCCTCCATAGTTAAACCCAAAGCTTGCAACCCCATTTGCAAAACCTTCACCAAGTGTTGTGCCTTATGAACCATTCATTAGAAAGCCCCTTAAGCTCATCAATTGATAAGTAGGAGATAATTTCCACAGCTAGTCAAATTGTGATATGAATATCAGGATTTAATTGTGTGATTTTGAGTCAAACTCGATGACCCATGTTTCATGAGTAGTGATTCAACATGATCCATCTCTCATGAGAATAAATGGAACACTTAGCACTCATTGGATCTAGGTGATGCTCACAGGGGTGAAGCACCAGGACTTCCCGGGAGGTCACCCATCCCAGTACTACTCCAGCCTGAGCGCACTTAACTACAGAGTTTCCTCCATAGTTAAACCCAAAGCTTGCAACCCCATTTGCAAAACCTTCACCAAGCGTTGTGCCTTATGAACCATTCATTAGAAAGCCCCTTAAGCTCATCAATTGATAAGTAGGAGATAATTTCCACAGCTAGTCAAATTGTGATATGAATATCAGGATTTAACTGTGTGATTTTGAGTCAAACTCGATGACCCATGTTTCATGAGTATGAAAACATTGTCTTTGAGATGCAAGACAAGTTTCTCAAGAGATTACCCATTGTCAAAAATAACATCTGTGGAAAATTTGGCTTCATCATGAAAATCGTTGTGGTGGGTTGGAGTTGGGCCTTAACATTACGTCATTTCCCTAACTCCTCTCAAGCCTCAAATCAACTCCACATTCCTATTGTGCACACGAAGGCTTTCTTCCCTTCTTTTGGTGCTCATTCCTCAACTCCATCAATTGTCTGCTTAGATGATGGTTCTATGAAAAACTCCCGAACTTTGTGAAAGCTTCATGCTTTGTTGGATCTTGCTCCACTAAGCTCTCCTGTGTTGTAAGAAAATTCAGTGGTGATAGTCAATGATTGATCATCTAGATGCTAAGGGTTGATCCAAAAGATTGAGGGTGAACACAATTTTAAGAGGAGAAAATAAAATCCTCAATATCAAATGACCTTGAGATCCTCCAAGAAAGATTTACATATCAAGTCTCAATAGTTTCAATTTAGTATAGACAACAACAATTTTTTAGATTTGGCCATTTAACCCTTTTATTGTAATGCACCTCTATTAGAAGGTGACTCCACTTTCACAACTTTTTAAAGATTTAAAAAAAGTTACAAATATTTAAGCACCATTTTGCTAAAAGAAATTATCATTATTCAATTCCAAAAAAAAGTAATACTAATTTCATATAAGTAAATAATTTTTTTTACATTGACTAATTAGAAAGTCAAGTTAATTTGAATTATGAACTAGTAATTAAAATGTGTAAATGCAACATAAAACATATATAACGCTAGATAACTCATGGTAGACAAAGATTAATAGTTAACTCTCAAAGTAAAAAGTAGTGAGTCAATACATCTTATTAATAGCTATTAGTCCTTAAAGAATATAATATTTTCTTGACTATATGTAAGAACATGTCTTATGATTTTGAGAGATATCACCATGGTTGACAACTCTTATGCATAATTTATATACAATTTATTAATAGCTATTAGTCTTTAAAGATTATAATCTTAATCTTTTCCTGAATATATGCAAGAACATGTCTTATGATTTTGAGAGACATCACCATGGTTGACGACTCTTATGTATAATCTATATTTTTCCTTCTAGTAAAAAAAAATGATAATGTATAAGTTGCCCATCTCTATTCTTTATTTGCCTAAACAACATTAGTTAATATAATTCCTATATATATATATATGTATATATATAATTCTTTTATCATGAGGATCTTTTACTTCCATTAGATTTTAAAATTTATAACAAATTTAAGCCATGAAAATATTCTTAGAGTGATTGTACAAAGGTTCATTCTAGAGCATTAATTGAAGTGGGTGTACGTAAATGACATTTAAATGGATTGCATCATTTATGTTTTCAAACATGTACACATACTCAATTTAGTTGGGAACCAAATGAAAATATTAAAGGTGGGAGGTCAATCACATTTGAATTAAAAAAATTAAATTTGGGTAGGATAAGTCTTGATCACGAGGACAAAAAGACAAGTACAAATATTTATTAAGCCGAGAGGCTTCTACAATGGAAGCAACGTTGGTTGTAAACAATTTGACATTTGAAAAAAAATTGACGTTCATTTAAGTGTATGCTTAGTCCTTTTTTTAATATATTGTATAATTCATATAAAAAATAATTTAAATAGTTTTTAATAGATAAAGTTTAGTAACTTCTAAATTGAAACAAGAAACCTTATAACAAATCAAATTTATTTTAGAAACTTATTAAAATTTATATATTTTATATTTTAAACAAAAGTAATTAATTATTTTCTTCTTACAATCTCAAATTTTCTTAATTTTTTGAATAGAAAATTTTTGAGAGAAAAAATAATATGTAATTTCATTTCATTAATCATTTAAAAAAAAATTAAATATAAGTTACATTAGATGTGGTTGATTTCATAGTTGAGCATTTGTCATGCTTATTATTGAAATTTTGTATTGAAAAAAAAAAAAAGAATTTATATTTTATTAAAGATTATGGAAAAAATTATTCTATGACATTCCATAGGAAAAAAATGTTAAACTTTTTAAATATATATTGTTTTAAATTATAACAGAAATGAGTTTCAATATGTCTAAGGCTAAAACTAGCTTATATATTTTTGTAAATATAAAAAAGCCAAGAGTTATCTTTCTTGAGGCACCTATTGCACTGAGGCAATTTATGAAGGATAACTCTAGACTTTTTTATATATATAAAAATATATATAAGCTAGTTAATTTTTTTTGGTCATGTACAGAGCGACCCACTTCTCCCATCAAAGCGACATTAACACATATTAAATTAAAATACTGGAAAAAATCAATCTTATTAAATCTTTAAAAGAATAGTTTATGAATTCGATTTTATTAAATTCAATGAAAAGGTAAATTCAACAATAATCCTAATTTAAAGAAATAAAGTAGAAATATTTTTAGAAATATGAGCATCTGGAACCAGAGATTTTCAAATGAAATAAAACAGGATCGAGACAGTATGGAAGACTAACAGAAACGTGGTCGGACGATAATAGTTTTCAACGATGGTTTTCTCCTTATTCTCGATGATGTTACACCCCACTAACGATTCGTACACTTTGACAGTTTCTGTAATCTTGTTGGACAATCCAGTTACAGTAGTAAGCATTGGGGAACAAAAGATTAACTAAATCAGAATGGAGAAAGCTGGTTACGGGAAGGATGGAATTTTCAGGCCCCTTCGTCCTCCATTGATACTGCCAGAGGAAGATGAGACAAACATAGTTTCTTTTCTATTTAGAGATTCATTAGCTTACTCTCACAAATTAGCACTAGTTGATGCCGATTCTGGTGAAAAACTCTGTTTTGGGAAATTCAAAGACAAAGTGCATCAGGTGGGCAGTGGATTACATCAACTGGGTATTAAGCAACAAGATGTTGTACTCATATTTGCTCCCAATTCTATTTTTTTCCCGCTATGTTTCTTTGGAATACTTTCGATTGGGGCAGTGGCAACTACGGTGAATCCATTGTATACGGCCGACGAGGTTTCAAAACAAGTGCGGGACTCAAAGACCAAGCTCATAATTACAGTCTCTGCGCTCTGGGATAAAGTCAAGGATTTGGGTTTGCCTGTGGTAATTATAGGATCTTATGATCTAAATATGCCTAAATCAGGCATCTCTATCACACTTTTTTCTGAAGTGTTAACCATGGGACTTCAGAAGGCTCCACCTATGGTTAGATTCAAGCAAACAGACATAGCTGCACTGCTGTATTCTTCTGGGACCACTGGAACGAGCAAAGGAGTAGTTTTATCTCATAGGAATTTTATATCATGTGCGTTGATGATTTGCAGTGACCAAGAAGCCAGAGGTGAAAGGCATTTGACTTGGTTGGCTGTTCTTCCCATGTTTCATGCATATGGCCTGGTAAATGTAATGGCTGCTCAGCTTCAAAGAGGGAATACCGTTGTTTCTATGGGTAGATATGATTTTGTATGGATGCTAAAGGTCATTCAAGAGTACAAGATAACCAACTTGCCAATAGTGCCACCCATAATGATTGCACTTGCAAAGCATAAGGATATTGTGGCACAATATGATCTATCTTCTCTCAAAGAGGTTATCTCTGGAGCTGCACCATTGGGGGGGGATACTATGGAGGAGTGTGCCACAAACATCCCTAATGCTGTATTTCTTCAGGTGACCTTTTTATATCCTTATACCAGATAACTACAGTACAGTCAAGAACTCCACCAAGAACCATGCCTTCTGGGGATTATATTTATATATCTTTGAGTTCTTTGATGTCTAGTCAGCTAGCCAAAACTTACCACACCATAATGCTAAGGCAGATATTTGATCCATGTCGATATTGTGAATCCTGACAAGGGGTTGGAATCCGACCCTATATCAGGATCATCTCTGATTTTATCTTGACTTGCAAACTACCCTTATAGCCTTTCTAACCTTTGTTTCGTGCTTCCAATTTTCCTCCAAAGGTTGATTATCATAGTTTTGTGATAGCAATTTGTATTTGCTGCTGATTGAAGTCCATTTCCATTTAATTTCAATCCTGTTCAAAATTTTGATCTTCTTTCTTCAAATCTTCATTGAGTTTTCCTCAAATCTTCGTTTTTCACCATTTTATTCAACTTGGAGTTGAGAATTTTCATTGAAAGGTCCTTATACTTGGGTGGGATTTTGGAGCTTTCGAGATTTTACAAGGGAAGCAAGGCGGAAATTCAGGGCCTCTCAAGATTAAGAATACTTAAAGGTGGTTGGATTCCTGACCTCCTCTTGGGATTATCTTTTCATTCATTTGAACTTGTAAACCCCTTGGACTTCGTTGATTTCACTTGGATCTTCTAACTTTCGCCTTTTATTCTGATATTCCTTTCTCATTTTGATTGATTTTTATTAGATTTTCACATGGATCTGCAGTTACAAAATCATTATTTTCACCTTGATTTTTCTTATAACTCCACCCCATCATCCTCTTCATCAATTTTGCATTAGAATTTTGCCCTTTAGCCCCTTAAAATTCGCCTAGACTAGAGTGGAGATTTGGGGGATCTCAGTATTAGGAATCCTAACAGGAGGTCGAATTCTACCCCCATGTCAGGATTATCCTTCCTTCACATGATTTCCATCTTGTCAATTCAGCCTTCAATTCACATTTCACATTTCAAGATCACTTTCTGTTAAGTATATAACCTGATAATCTTCAGGTCTGGAAGTGTAGATCGCATTTAATCTTCTCATTCTAATTGTCTACGAATGGCTTTATATACACTCCTTGCTTTTCTATTATGAGGCAGCAACTTTCCAGATTAACTTGGTATTAACACTAACCTAACACAATGTGTTAGTGACTGATCATAATTAAACTTGAAATTGCCGATTCATGAGAAGGCATAATAAAGTCGACTAAGGAAAGGGACATGACCTTTGAGGGTGACGTCTTTTGGTCTAGATATTTAGAGGGATGGTGATGCAGTTTTGAAGGACACACAAACATAATTCAGTCTGCTCCTTCAAGCATCTATATCCAATTTATAAATCAGAGATATTCTTAGTCTATATCATATCAAAGTAGAATATTCCTTCCTGCATTGACATTGAAGAAGTACAGAAGTTCTGATTATAAATATAGGTGTCAAACTTCCTCTATATTCAGATTATTAGAACAACCATTCTTAGCAATCAAAGACTGAAATAGAAGTCTGATTCAAAGGGTACAAAATTTGCAGAATCTTTACATGGTATTAGAGCTCTGGTAGTCGAACCTAGGCTCTGCAAAATTCAATTATCAGATTCCATACATATCTAGCAACTATCTTCTATCTTCAATGGCATACACAATCAGACCCGAGGATAGGTTTGGTGGGAAAGAGCACTTTGATGCTTGGAAATTCAGAATCATGATGATTCTTGAAGAGAACGATGTAAAACAATTTGTTGATGGAGCATCCAAACAACCTCCAGTTGAAGCTCACAAATCTATATGGAGCAGGGGAAATAGAAAAGCTATTCAAATCATCTTAGGTGGAGTAAAAAATGATATCGTACCTATGCTTACAAAACATCAATTGCCTTTGATTTGATGAATGCATTACGAAATGCATATGAAGTAAACAATGCAAATAGGGTTCTCGCACTAAAGAGGCAACTGAATCACATTCAGATAAAGAAAGGAGAATTGATAAATTCTTACTTCCTAAGAGTTGCCGGCATTAGAGATGAACTATCAAGCATAGGAACCACCGTTAGTGACACAGAATTAACGCTTATGGCTATAGATGGATTGCTAGATTCATGGGAGACATTTGCACAAGGAATAAGTGTTAGAGATAATCTTTTGGACTTCAACAGACTCAAGAACGATTGTCTTCAAGAGGAATTTAGAAAACTAAAGAAAGGAGGGAAACCGAAAGCAGAAGATGAAGAACTTCATGTTCTTAATACAAACTCCTATAAGGGCAAGAAGAAGCATTTCAAAAAGGGAAATCAAAATAACGGAAAACCCAAGAAAGATCTATCTAAAATAAAGTGTTTCAAATGTGAAAAATTTGGACACTACAGATCTAATTGTGTAGAAAATTTCAAACAACAAGCAAACTGTACAAATGTTATTAGAGAAGAAGATACTTATGATCCTGAGAACTGTGTTTTGTATTCCTCACTATCAAATGAAATTTCAAATAAAGCATGGGTAATTGATATTGGATATTCTAGACATATAACAAGATACAAAGAAACACTAGACTCGTTATCAGAGAAGGTTAACGGTGAAGTTACCATTGGCGATAATTCAGCACACTCCGTTGAAAGAATTGGGAATTGTACTTTGAAACTAAAATCAGAAAATACTTTTCTTCTTAAAGGTGTACTCTATGTACCAGAAATTGAAAGAAACCTAATCTCAATTACAACACTTGAAGATGATGGCCATAATGTTGCATTCGTGGATGACAAAGTATTAACTTGGGCTAAGAACTCCTCCATCAAGAAAACAAAGTTAATTGGTTAGAGAAAAGGATATTTATATGAATTGAATACAAAATTTAGTTGATCTATTCAAACCCTAGTTCATGAAGTTGCAGATATAAATGAAATATGGCACAGAAGATTAGGGCATCTAAATTTCTAAACTTTATCAACTATGGAGAAGATTGTTACTGGATTTCCTAAACTAAATAAAGACCACCCAAGTATTTGCAAAGGGTGTGCTCTGGGTAAGAACACCAAAAGTCCCTTTCATTATTGTACTAAGAAAACGAATAATGTACTAGAATTAATTCATTCAGATTTATGTGGACCTATGTTTGTTCCTTCTCTTGGAGGATTTTGGTATTATATCTTGTTCATAGATGACTTCTCTAGGAAAACATGGATTTATTTTTTAAAATGCAAAGAATTAGAAGAAATCCTTCAGAGATTTAAAGAATTCAAAACATTTACTGAAAACTTTTTAGGACATAAAATTAAAACCCTTAGAACTGATAATGGAGGAGAATATACCTCAGACTTGTTTAAAAGGTTTTGTAAAGAATTAGGGATTAAGAGGGAGTACACTGTTCTGTATAATCCAGAACAAAATGGGGTCGCAGAAAGAAAGAATAGGACAATTATAGAAGTTGCTAGAGCTATGATTTTTGATCAAAATCTAGAATATTATCGTTGGGCAGAAGCCTTATGTACTGCTGTATATATTCAAAATAGAAGCCCTCACTCCTATCTTAAAGATAAAACTCCTGAAGAAGTATTTACTAAAGTAAAACCCAATATGAGTCATCTTAGAATTTTTGGTGTCCTGTATATATCCATGTTCCAAAAGAAAAGAGAACCAAGTTAGAACCCTCTGGGAGGAAAGACATTTTTGTAGGGTATAGTGAAACATCTAAGGCATATAGGATTTTCATACTTGAACAAAAAAGTATTGAACTTAGTAGGGATGTAATCTTTGAAGATCTTGCATTCAAAAGAGCCATACGTTTTGATGAACCTTCTTCTTTCTCTAGTTCTGAAAGAAATAGTGAATTTGGGTCCCAGAGGGAGAACTTAAAAGAAATCGAATATGAAATTCAAAATATGAATCTTGAAAATTTAGAGAAAAGACCACTTCGGGCCATTAAAACAGTTGAAGGAGCTCAAGACTTTGCTGCACCTTCCGGAATAGTCAGAGAAAGCAAAAGGCCTAAAAGATTCTCTAGTTATACAACAAATATGAGTGATTTATCCAAAATAGAACCAACCAATCCTTCTGATGCTATTAAACATAGAGTTTGGAAAGAAGCTATGACAGAAGAATACCAATCTATTATGAAAAATGATGTTTGGAAAATTGTTCCAAGACCTAAAGGAAAATCTGTTGTTTCTTCCAAGTGGATATTTAAAATAAAACATGTTGCTGACGGTAGTATTGAGAAGTATAAAGCCAGATTTGTAGCCAGAGGATTTTTTCAGAAAGAAGGGATTGATTATGAAGAAACCTTAGCTCCTATTGCCAGATATACCTCCGTAAGAGCAGTCTTAGCAATTGCCGCATCAAAGGGATGGAAGGCACATCAAATGGATGTAAAAACAATATTCCTAATGGAAAGATTTCAGAAGTATATTTGGAGGAACTTGAAGGTTTTGAAATTCATGATCCTAACAATTTTGTTTCCAAGCTCAAGAAAGCTCTCTATGGGCTTAAATAAGTTCCCAGGGCCTGGTATGAAAGAATTGATAAGTATTTCATTGGCTTAGGATTCTCCAATAATGAAGCCGATCCAAATTTATATTATAAAAGAGATAAAAATGATATGGTAATTCTAATACTGTATGTTGATGATTTACTAATAACAGGTGATGATCATCTCATAGATCAATGCAAGAAAGATCTAACAAGAGAATTCGAGATGAAGGATTTGGGACTCCGATTTGGGACTCCGTTACTTCCTAGGACTGGAAGTACTGCAGAATTCTGACAGTATCATACTTAATCAAGGGAAGTATACATCAAACATTTTAAAGAGATTTGACATGTGGAATTGCAAACGTATGTCTTATCCAACGGAGACTAATCTACATAAACTTAAGGAAGCAGCAATAGAATCATCTTCCATAGATTCTACTCTCTACAGACAAATGATTGGGTCCCTTATGTACTTAGTAAATACAAGACCGGATATTTGCTATGCAGTTAATGCCTTAAGTCAGTTTATGTATGAACCAAAGGAGATTCACCTAGTTGCGGTTAAACACATTATGAGATACTTATAAGGCACTCTTAATTTTGGACTCAAATACGAGAAAGTTGCTTTAGACTTACATGGATTCACTGTTTCAGATTGGGGTGGAAGTGCTAAAGATAGGAAAAGTACTTTAGGATGCTGTTTCAGTTTAGGATGAGCGATGATATCTTGGATATGCAGAAAGTAGTCTTTAGTAGCTCAGAGCTCCATAGAAGCCGAATACATTGCAGTAGCGATGGCCTCTCAAAAAGCAATCTGGCTGAGGAAGTTACTTGTGGGACTATTTGGGCAAGCCATGAATCCTACGATTATTCATTGTGATAATTAGAGTTCCATCAAGCTCTTAGTGAATCCAGTTTTCTATGACAGGTCCAAGCATATTGAAATTCTTTATCATTATGTAAGAGATATGGTAGACAGGAATTCTGTAAAATTGGAATACATTTGCACTGTAGATCAGACAACAGACATACTCACCAAACCTCTATCTAGATTGAAGATAGAACACTTCAGGAGGAGACTTGGTATGGTTGAGTTGTGATCCATTTGTACTCTTTTGATTATTAATAAAATAATTACATTTTGTCAGGCTATTGACTGTTATGGGCTCCACCATTTGTATTTATTATTTAAAGAGGTGATGATCTCTAAAATAATGAACACTTGTATAAAAGGCATTATGAGAGATGACGATCTCTTAGATAATGTGCTAAAACAGTAGAGTTCTACTGTAAGATCTAGATGAGTTCAAGATTATATTGTGATGTAGACATTGCTATGTCTATGAGTCACAATTTGGATAAAGGAAGAATTATAGTATTCTCCTGGTTTATCCTGTATTCTAGTAGATCTTAAACTTAGGATCTCGTTGTGATATAAATACCAGTTTCTATGAGTCACAATTTGGATAAATGAAGAAATTAAATTACTCTTTAGATTTATCCTGTATCTTATCACTAGTAGTAGTGATTTGTCATATCATAGGTTTAGTAATATGACCTTGTATTATGTGTTCTACAATATCACATACTAAGAAGATTCAGACAGATACAGAGTATTAATTCTTGCTTATACATCTGTATTAATGTTGCTAGATATAATATCTCTCTGTATGATTATTAGGTTAAGAGGGAGTGTTAAGTATATAACTTGATAATCTTCAAGTCTGGAAGTGCAGATCGCATTTAATCTTCTCACTCTAATTGTCTACGAATGGCTTTATATACACTCCTTGCTTTCCTATAATGAGGCGGCAACTTTCCAGATTAACTTGGTATTAACACTAACCTAACACAATGTGTTAGTGACTGATCATAATTAAACTTGAAATCGCCGATTCATGAGAAGGCATAATAAAGTCGACTAAGGAAAGGGACATGCCCTTTGAGGGTGACGTCTTTTGGTCTAGATATTTAGAGGGATGGTGATGTAGTTTTGAAGGACACACAAACACAATTCAGTCTGCTCCTTCAAGCATCTATATCCAATTTATAAATCAGAGATATTCTCAGTCTATATCATATCAAAGTAGATTATTCTTTCCTGCATCAACATTGAAGAAGTACAAAAGTTCTGATTATAAATATAGGTGTCAAACTTCCTCTATATTCAGATTATTAGAAAAACCATTCTTAGCAATCAAAGACTGAAATAGAAGTCTGATTCAAAGGTTACAGAATTTGCAGAATCTTTACACTTTCAAGGCTCATTTTCATGTTTTTGATTATGATTTGCATCCTCAAATGACTAAAAGTTCATCAACATCTGATTTTCAATCCATTTTTGTCTTCAATCCATATATATCTTCAATTTCATATCAGTTACCTTAAAGACTTCGATTGATTTCATTTCTCGTCTTCATTTTGATCATCTTAAACTTAGAGTTGAAATTTTGCCTTGATTGGCCCCTAGACTTGGCAGAATAATGAAGGCTGCCAGGATTTTGGCATAGGAGAAGGGTAGAATTTAGGGTATGTTAGGATTTGGAATCCCGAGACCAAGTTGGAATCCGACCTGTTGTCAGGATTACCCCAAAAGGAAGAGACCTTGATTAGTCATCTCATTACTCCTTCAACAAAACATAAGTTTTCTTGATTATTTCCCATAGAAATATGCCTTTGGTGGTCTCCCGTACCTTTGATTTTAGTGAGATTCGTCCCCAATCTGAATGTTGAAATTCACATTTTTCCACTTTCCACACTCGAAATTTGTGCATTCTCATGTCACTTTTCTTGCCACGTTCACAATCCTTGAATTTCTCAATCTCTCTTTCATTCATTTGTTCCTGCCTTGACTCTAAATCAAATTGGAACCCTTTGAATATGAGAACCTTCATCTAAGATTTTTTCTTTACCCTCCACATTGATGCCATTCGGATTTGTTCCTCATCACAAATTTTATGGCCATCACCCTTGACATTGCTTGCCATTTTCCTCCTTATATTTTTAGTCTCAAATTGCTTGATCTATCTCCTCTTCACACTTCAAGGCTCAAATCCACGAGTAGATCATGCTTCCCAAAACTTAACTCTAAACACTAGGGATCTAATTTGTCTCTAAACCTAAGACCACAAGGGACAACTACTCTACCAACAGGCAAAAAGAGGGGGCACACATTTGCAATGGGATGATGGTGTGATAATGTTGCAATAGGTAGTTTATAGCTTATGCTCTCGAGGGTATACAAATGCAGGATAAAACTTAACTCTAGACATTGGGGATCTAATTTGTCTCTAAATCTAAGGCTAAGACGACCTAGGAAAACTGCTCTAGCACTAGGCGAAAAGAGGGGGTACCCATTTTCAATGGGATTATGGTGTGACAAGGTTGCAATAAGTAGTTTTTAGCTTATGATCTCTAGGGGTTACAAATGCAGGATCGATGGAGGCTACATCTTTGATCATTTGTTTGAAACAAGAGAAACACGCCACATGAAATAGGATGCCATGAGTCGAAAAATTGGCAATGGAAGACTTTGTTGCATCTTGTGCTTGCACATTAAACATAGATTAAACCATCTCTAGCTTCTCACAACCATTAATCTACTTCTCTATTGTGGCAATATCACTAATACCAATTGTGGATGGAATAGGCATAGATGATTGTGCGCTTGCAAAAGAATGTACCAGCATTGTCACATCTTATTTCCTCTTTTTTTACCTCATTGTACAATCTATGAGCCTCTATCTTCTCATTCTTATTTATTTTTGAACAAACTTTAACCCCATGGCTTGTAACATCCAAAAAGTGACAAACTCCTTGCAAATGTGACAAAACCAAACCCTATGCCACCTTGAACTTTTTTCTTCTTTATCCATAGTTGTAACAATTTGGAGAAGATTAATTCTTTTGTTAAACGGGCCCTTTGCATATTTTTCTAAGAACTATGAAGGGCACTGAGATATTTTTTCCTTGCCATCCACTTCCACCTTCAATATTTGCAGTTGTATTTGTTTCAATTTCATCCACTTCATTTTCACTACTGCTATCATTCTCATTGTTACTCACATAGGCTTTTTGAGATTTAATGCAACTGTAAAATGAAAAATGAAAGAAAAAACCAGTCAGTTCATGCTTCAAACTCTGAATTCTTTTGAAAAAAAAAAAGAATAAATCAGTTACCTCTTTGAAGGAATTGTAGTCCCAGTCTGGATTCAATCTTTTTGGCAGCTGTTCCTTCAAACCCAGCTAAAATAAAGTTGTTCTTTCTTCAAACCCTGCTGCTCTTCTTGTTTTTTTCACAAGTAAATCTTGAAATGAAACAAAGTGAACCCCTATTCCTCTTTTAGGATGAGTTGGGACATGGGGTCCCACTTTGAAATTACCAAAAAAGGGGTTTTCCTTTAATATAAAATTGAGCTATGCGTTGGGACTTTGAACCATGCTTGGGACAGTCAGATTACTAAACATACCTGGCGTGAAGCTTGAAGCAGTTACAGGGGACATTTCCTAAACTTTTCTGCAGAAAGGGGATGGCCAGGAGACATCCCTGAGGCATCCCTGCACCTCAGGGATGTGTCTCTTGGTAGGCTTTCTTATTTGTGAAAATTTGTATGAGCAGATCATTCCATCTTTGAAACTGATAAAATTTGAATGAATCTCCATATCCAATTCATGTAGGAAGTGATCACAGATGAAAATTCATTTCATAGATTGTCTTTATCTTTTCTAAATTAATGGTAACTGGTTGTCAATTGCATCCATTCGGGAACTCCCCAATAAGTTGCGTAAATCAAATGCCTGGTCAATATTGAAGATGACTGCCAATTATGGGAACAGACATTGGACTATATGCATGTTAGTTTCTTATGTATGCATCAAAATATGCATCTTGTTCAATTCTCAAATTATAAATACTGGGACCTGCATCCACATTTGCACTGGTGCTTTAGGTAACTTTGTTTGATGCTAAAATGCTTGTCTACAGATCTTAATATCTATATTTCTGCGAACTAGTTTGTTTTTCATTACCTTGGTGTTTTTGGAGGATAACTGAAAAAAGCATAAAAAATAAGTCTGAAATCAGTGAAATCTGTAAGCCTAAAT
Source organism: Cupressus sempervirens (assembly GCA_028749045.1). Lineage (NCBI taxonomy): Eukaryota > Viridiplantae > Streptophyta > Pinopsida > Cupressales > Cupressaceae > Cupressus > Cupressus sempervirens. The sequence goes on from CM053790.1 coordinate 463,621,243, forward strand.
AAAAATGTCTTCTTTCAAACAGGGCTATGGTCTAACCGAAACTTGTGGCATTGCAACAATGACGCCCAGGGAAAGAAAAGGCCACTTTGGGTCTTCAGGGACATTAGTTTCAGGCATTGAAGCAAAAATCACTACCCTAGAAATGGGGAAGCCTCTTCCTCCTAATCAAAGAGGAGAGATTTGGCTCCGTGGGTCTAACATCATGGCAGGTAGATGCATCACAAACCTTTGACTCTTGTAAAATATGTTTTATCTACTATCAAATTTAATGTAGGCAATGGTGATTTAGGATTTATCATCACTGCAAATTCGCCTCACCTACTTAAATTTCACTGTTCTCTGTGGCAATTGACTTTTGACTGTTCTTGGGCTGTATTTGACCTTACTACACAATTACATTTGGAGATGTCCGGTAGACATATAATTCTTATCCCAGTGTCTGCATGGAGATTATGTTGCTTATGTACATACTTTTAAAGGTGCAATGTGATCATTATAGTGCTGTGCTATGAAAATTTTCTTTATTGTTTAAACATTTTTCTGAAATTACAAATCGATTTAGCTTTATAGTAATCTGTCATTTCCCTTTCCTCATGTTTATCCATGAAACGGCCCTTGTGAATATTCAAGATTTACAAAGACATTGTTTGCTACCAAATGGATAAGATCAAATTGATGATCTCCTTTCAATATCTCCATCGGAATTTTTTTGGTGTTGATATTACCAATCAAATATATTTTTCGGCAATGTGTATTTACCATTTACTGTACAACATGATTGCTAGAATTCATATGCACTATGATTGGACATCTGTCCTGAAGGGAAGTATTGGTGAGAAAAGAGGGGCATACCTTGACGGATTCAGTAGATCACAGTTTTTGATGGTAGTTAGGATAGTGTTTGCTTCTAGCCACATATTGCAGTATGCTTGAGCTGCAGGGCATCTCATTTTATTCTTTGCCTCAATGTAAGACGATCTTTTTTTTTTTTGCGGTCTGATATTTTCTTATAGGGATTGACTTTTGTCAGCCATGCCAAGACTTATATTTCAATAGAAGATGCACATCAGACTTTTTGGGTGCTTCTCTGAATATTTTCCTTAGCTGATATCAAACTCAACCAATAAATGCTGTTGAATATTGATCATCTATATCTTGTACACCATTGTTATATTTATCAAGTTTTTAAGACAAATCTTTTGTTGTGTTACTCTTTCAATGCTTGTTGACTATTTTCAGCTATGGACATTGACTTCTGCTGCTGCATAGGCCAAAGCACAGTGGGAAGTCAATCAATATTTGACTGGTTGATTTCCAAGGTATGTTTTATCAACCTTGGGAATTTTTTTGAAAGAAAGACCAACTTTGAACAATTCAAAGTTGAACTTTCTATTGCAAAAATAGTTTCAACACAAACTAGGGAAAATGCTTGATTTCAATAAACATTGTGTCTTTTGTAGATGTTGACAAAGGCAAATTCTCAACTTTAACCTAATGTGAAACATGAAATTTCAAGAAAACCACATTATTCGCCTGCTTGGCCTATGAGATCATCAAACAAGAGTTTCAAGTGAAAATAAGTTTTGAAAATTTTTGAACTTCATTAAACATTATATCTTTTGTGATGTACATATTTGCAAAGGTCGTTTAATAACTAATTCTGAGTACAACCTTTCTCACTCTATCCTTACTTGATGCTTAATTTGTAAGAAGAGAATGATTCCTTTATCACCTATGACCTACACGAGAAAAAATTATTTGAGGAAAGCATAGTGAGGGAAAATACTTGAATTCATTTAACTTCATCTCTTCTGTATGTATTCACGAAGTTAGTCTTGTGCCTATACAAAAAGATTTGTATAGAGCCATAATTTAAGTTGGATTTTTTTTCTTTTTTACTAAGTTACTGATTCTGTAATGTCCCCTCTTTAGTTCGACATGGCATTGATCATGGATTTGCCTATTCCAGACTCTCGTAGGCAAATGGTGTGGAGAGAGAGTCAATTCTGCGGATCAGATGGTCATATCTTGCTCTTGAAGAAGTGTTAAGAGGTTATATTTTATTATTATGTGTTATTGGGGCCTACATGTTATAATTTTAAGTTGAGTTGCACTTTTTATTTTATAAAATTACTTTATTATAAAAAGTGCATTACAAAAAACGCTGCAATATTTTTATCTAGCAGCCGTACCAGGCCGTACAGCAGCAGCAATTTTGTGAGTCAGTTTGGGGCAGATTGTGAGGTCTTCGTGTGGCATTAATCCAGCATTCATATCCGGCAAAATTGGAGCTATTCCAGGTGCACAAAATATTGATTGCCAAAATATTGCATGTTAAGGATTAGAACAGTCAGCACTGTCATTGCATAAATAGTTATTTCCAGTCATTAATAACTGTTGTAAAAGTTTTGTCATTTGCATTCCAAATCTGAACTGGGTTATTGTTCATGTCATAACATTGCATTGTCAAGAGCTTGATGTATTAGAAGTGCATAGTTGTGACAGTCTCTCATTGTAATCAGTTCTATTTGCTGTCATAAAATCAGAATTGCATTGGACTTCATATTTGAGTTTCATATTGTCATCTATCTCTTAGATTGGTAGTGTTATAATCTGGAATTGTTGTTCATACATTATTGGCATCATATATTGAGGTTTCGTTGTACAACAATTAGTAATATTGCAGCCTTATTCGGTTACATGCCAATTGTTTGACAAAATTCCTAAGTCCAGTTTGAGGGTTTCAGTGGCCTTTATAGTAAGGGTCATTATAGTGGTATTAGAGCTATAAGTCCTGCCATCCTGTGGAGGTCTTATAGGGAATTTGGAATAGCTGGATAGAAGGGAAAGTGTTTGACGAAATGTCAAAACACTAAAATCAGAACATTTATGAGCATGCGACAGAGGCTTTATAATTTTCGCAATACCAAAGCAAGACAAGATAGGATTTCAGACCTGCAGAGCGAACAGTCTAGCTCATCTGTACAGGTGGACATAGAATCCAGTCATACAGACATAGGGGAGGTATTCTTTGATCAAGACTATGACTACAATATGGATAGAGGCGGGAATGCCGGTCCAGATCAGCAAGAGGAAAGATTTTTACAGTTATTAGACACCTTGGCACAGGGACAACAATTAGCCGAACAAAGAGCACAGGAACAGAATCAGAGAATGGAGCTTATGATGCAGATGATGGCTCGTCAAATGGGGTTGAACGCTAACATAGGTGGAGGAAATAATCAGAATGGTATTAATCAGAATGGGATTAATCAGGATGGGATACATAATGGAGGCGAACAAATTGGGAACAATTTCGGTCATACACCCCAGCAAGCTAGGACAGTGAGTTCGAGACCTATGATTCCCACGTTCCTTCCTAGAGCTCCAGAGCAGCCAGTACCAGAACCCCAGATCACTGACATACAGGATCAGCTGAGGAGAGATTGGGAAGCAGGAGGTCCAGATTTTACAGCTGCAATCAACTTTAGAGAGTATATGGATGTGCGGATGAAGCATATGCCCCGTGGACATGACAGGACTCAGAGCTATGAGCTACGAAAGAAAGTAGGGAAACTTCAGTTACCATATTTTGATGGCTCGGGGAAGTCTACAGCAAGAGCTTGGGTTCAAAAACTTGACACATACTTTCAATTGAACCCTATGTCTGAGGAAGAAGCTATTAAGTATGCAGCAATTCACCTGGATGGGTTAGCACACGAGTGGTGGCATCATGGTATGATCACTATGGGTCATGCACACATTACCTCATATGTGGTGTTTACGGAGAGACTGATTGAACGTTTTGATAAGAAGGATCCAGAACTCCATTTCAATGAGTTAGCTCAGCTTAAACAATGGGGATCATTGGAAACATACATTTCAGAGTTTCAGAAACTTGCAGTGTTAGTAACAGATGTATCTGAACGGAGGCTATTGGTTTTATTTATGGATGGGCTAGTTGATTCGTTGAGAGGGTGGATTAAAGCTCTCAACCCTCCCACTTTGCAGGAAGCCATTAAGAAAGCTCATGACATGGATTCCTCTTCAGCTTCTAAAAATAAATTCTAGGCAAAGAGTTTCCCTTCAGGAAAAGATAGGGACAGGAAACCCTTTCATAGAGAGGCACAACTACCTAAGGAGGAAAGTAAGAGGTTGGACAAGGAGACACTTAATGACTTGCGTAGGAAGAAGCTATGCTTCTATTGCAAAGGCCCGTATGAGTATGGCCATGACTGTCCTATGAGGCCAAAAGGGAAGGCCAATCGAGCAATTCGGGCTTATTATGAAGGCTCAGATTCAGATAGTTCAGAACATCATGATGAAGATCCTGATGAAGCAGAGGGAGAGCAGGAGATAGACAGTGTAGGGCAACAGCAGGGAACAGAGCTACATTTACAGGAAGCACGACTGTCTAGTATCCAGAGAGAGGGATCTTTCAAACTTCGGGGAGTTTTGGATGGGCAGAAGGTTATTACATTATTGGACACAGGTGCCACACATAATTTCATTGATGCACGATTCGTGGAGAAGCATGGACTCATTACTGAGGAGTTCGTGGGACTAAGAGTCAAGGTAGCTGATGGATACACTCTTCGTTGTGACAGGATGGTACGAGACCTACCTTTGCGCCTGAACAACTATGAGTTTAAGGCGGACTATCATGTGGTCAACATGGGTGACATGTATATAGTACTTGGAATGCAGTGGCTTCATTTATTGAAGGTGGTTACCCTGAGACTAGAGGATATGGAGATACAATTCGAAGTGAATGGTAGGACTCATGTGCTTAAGGCTATCCGTAATGGAGACATCAGGACTATCTCATTTAGGCGGCTGGAGAGATTAACTAGGCATAATGATATAGAGTGGGCAGTAGTTTGTACTTTGACACCTACACAGGAGAAGCAACATAAGACGGAATATCATCCTGATATTCAGAAATTGAGGATTAATTACGAAAAGGTATTCAGTGAGATTCCACCAGGCAGGCCACCGGACAGAGGCATCGAGCATGTTATTGAGTTGGAGGAAGGTGCTAAGCCTATCATGATCACACCATATCGACACCCAAAGCGACTCAAGGATGAGATCGAAAGGACCATCAAGGAGTTGCTAGCTATGGGGCACATCCGACCAAGTAAGTCACCTTTTGCATCTTCTGTTGTTTTGGCAAAAAAGAAGGATGAAACTCTTCGGATGTGTGTTGATTACAGGGAATTAAATAAGAGAACTATTAAGAACAGGTATCCCATTCCTCGCATTGATGAGTTGATAGATGAATTGCATGGGGCTTGTTATTTCACGAAAATTGATTTGAGAACAGGATATCACCAGATCAGAGTCCGTGAACAGGATATTGAGAAAACTGCTTTCAAATGTCATTGTGGGCACTTTGAGTTTGTAGTCATGCCTTTCGGTCTGACCAATGCACCTGCCACTTTTCAGTCCACTATGCACAGAGTTTTCCACCATCAGTTGAGGAAATTCGTGCTGGTGTTTTTTGATGATATTTTGATCTATAGCCGATCATGGCAGGAGCATCTAGAGCATTTGGAGACAGTGTTGAGCATTTTACAGAAGGAGTCATTGTATGCAAAAGAGTCCAAATATGACTTAGGGATGACCGAGCTGTTATATTTGGGACACATTATTAGTGCAGATGGAGTGCGGATGGATCCTGAAAAGATTCGCGCTATTGTTGATTGGCCTCCACCAGAGAACCTTACACAGTTGAGGGGGTTCCTTGGTTTATGTGGTTTCTATCGCAGGTTTGTCAGTGGCTACTCATGACATGCAACTCCCATGACAGATCTACTGAAAAAAGGGGAATTTGTGTGGACTCAGAAGGCACAGGACTGTTTTATGAGATTTAAGGAGATAATGACTGCGTGCCCAGTTCTAGCATTACCTAATTTCACGAAGCCATTTGAGCTTCAATGTGATGCATCTGGAGAGGGAGTAGGTGCTGTACTTATGCAGAATAAGCACCCCATAGCTTATGAGAGCAGGAAGCTTAGAGGCCCCGAGTGTTCCTTCAATATATATGATAAGGAGATGTTGGCCATCATGCATGCTTTGGCCAAATTCAGACAATATCTTGTGGGTAGCAAGTTTTGTATTAAAACTGATCATAACAGTTTGAGGCATTTCTTGGGACAGCAAGACCTGAATGATCGCCAGCAAAAGTGGGTAAGTAAGTTGCAGGCATATGATTTTGACATCTCATATGTCAAGGGAACTCAGAATGTTGTTGCAGATGCTCTATCTCGAAGGCCACACCTCATTCTTATGGTTCAGATATCAGAGGATTGGCGACACTTGATTATAGCAGAGTATGCCAGGGATACATGGGCCTCCGATATAGTGGAGGGAACAGTGATTGATACCAGATACACACTTGTAGATGATTTAATCATTTACAAGAACAGGATTTACCTAGTCCCAGGATCGAAGGTTAAGCAACTGATTTTGAGAGCATTTCACGACTCACCGACATCAGGCCATCCCGGGTACTTCAAGACTTACAGGATAGTTCGAGAGCGGTTCACTTGGAAGGGGCTGAAAGCTGATGTTTTGCAGTACGTTCGAGAGTGTCTTGTTTGCCAGCAAAACAAACAAGAACACACCTATCCGGCAGGGTTCCTACAGCCACTTCCGATCCCTGACAGGAAGTGGGAGTGCATCTCCATGGACTTTATCACAGGTTTGCCCAAGGTGCAAGGACGGGATTGTATTTATGTGGTGGTAGATAGATTAACAAAATATGCTCATTTCTTTCCTATCACCACTACCCACTCAGCAGCTCAGGTGGCAGAGGTTTTCTTTCGGGAGGTTTTCAGATTGCACGGATTGCCTCGGAACATTGTGAGTGACAGGGATAGCCGTTTCATGAGTCATTTTTGGCAGGAGGTATTTCGGTTATGTGGCACGGAGCTTACACCTAGCACTAGCTATCACCCACAAACCGATGGTCAGAGGGAGATTGTGAACAAATGGGTGGAAGGGTATTTAAGGAATTATGTGGCAGCTCAGCAGCGAGCTTGGGTCAGATGGATATATCTCTGCGAGTATTGTTACAATACTACATATCACATCACTATACAGATGACACCCTTCATGGCACTTTACGGTTATGAAGCACCTAGTTTCTTGGATTTGTTGTTGGGCGACAGCCGGGTACCCAGTGCAGGAGAATTATTACAGGAGAGTAAGGATATAGTTGCTACTCTCAAAGATAATATTGCGAGAGCTCAGAACTAGCAGAAGCAGTATGTAGACCAGAAGAGGACTGAGCGTAGTTTTGAGGTGGATGATATGGTTTACCTCATGTTGCAGCCATACAGGCAATCTACTCTTAAGAAGAGTGGTGCAGAGAAACTCAAGCCATGCTATTACGGACCATTCAGGGTTATCAGGCGAGTTGGTGAGGTGGCTTATGAGTTGGAGCTTCCGGCAGATAGCAAGGTGCACAATGTGTTTCATGTGTCCCGCCTCAAGAAGGCGTTGGGTCAGAATGTGGTGCCTTCCGCAGTATTACCTCCTTTAGACGATGAGGGAAAATTGATTTTAGTGCCAGAATCCATCCTGGAGAGCAGAGAAAAGAAGCTTCGCAGAAGAGTGATCAAAGAATACTTGGTTAAGTGGAAAGATCTACCTGTTGAGGATGCAACTTGGAGGGGGAAGCTATTTTGCAGCACCCGGCGTTGAGATTGCTTGAGGCCAAGCAATTTTCGGAGGGGCGGACTGTAATGTCCCCTCTTTAGTTCGACATGGCATTGATCATGGATTTTCCTATTCCAGACTCTCGTAGGCAAATGGTGTGGAGAGAGAGTCAATTCTGCGGATCAGATGGTCATATCTTGCTCTTGAAGAAGTGTTAAGAGGTTATATTTTATTATTATGTGTTATTGGGGCCTACATGTTATAATTTTAAGTTGAGTTGCACTTTTTATTTTATAAAATTACTTTATTATAGAAAGTGCATTATAATGAGATTTTATAAAGGATGTTTCTAGAAGTTCTAGCAACTTCTTAGAAAAGTGAACAAATAGAGGGCTGGGCCTCTCATTTGGACATGCTTGGATTTGAGATTTCTTCTACTTCTTCCATTGTGGAGCAAATTTGTAGTCTCTTGGGTCTGCAAATTATTATTCGATCTTTGGGAACGAATCATTCCCTTGGATTGGCGACTTTGAGGGTGTGAAATATCACCTGAATTGTTGCATTTGAGGAGTTGGTAATGCAGCCATCTCATTTGGACTTCATTGAGATTCAGTTATAAGGGTTTACTTTGGTTGGAATAAAGGTTTCAGTTGTGCCCTAGCATTTGTGGATTGATTAACAGGGTTTGAAGACACAGTTGTGCATTTTTTTTCAGACTGCCAGTCCAGGGTTTGGACCCACGTTTTTTCTCATAACTCCTAATTGGCTTGACGGATGAATTTCATATTTTAGGGGGTTATTCAGCAACCCTAGGCGCCCAGATTTATTGCTTTTGGAGTGACAAAAACTCTGCAATATTTTTATCTAGCAGCCGTACCAGGCCGTACCTGTACGGCCCAGTCAGTTGGGCAGCAGCAGCAATTTTGTGAGTCGGTTTGGGGCAGATTGTGAGGTCTTCGTGTGGCATTAATCCAGCATTCATATCCGGCAAAATTGGAGCTATTCCAGGTGCACAAAATATTGATTGCCAAAATATTGCATGTTAAGGATTAGAACAGTCAGCACTGTCATTGCATAAATAGTTATTTCCAGTCATTAATAACTGTTGTAAAAGTTTCGTCATTTGCATTCCAAATCTGAACTGGGTTATTGTTCATATCATAACATTGCATTGTCAAGAGCTTGATGTATTAGAAGTGCATAGTTGTGACAGTCTCTCATTGTAATCAGTTCTATTTGCTGTCATAAAATCAGAATTGCATTGGACTTCATATTTGAGTTTCATATTGTCATCTATCTCTTAGATTGGTAGTGTTATAATCTGGAATTGTTGTTCATGCATTATTGGCATCATATATTGAGGTTTCGTTGTACAACAATTAGTAATATTGCAGCCTTATTCGGTTACATGCCAACTGTTTGACAAAATTCCTAAGTCCAGTTTGAGGGTTTCAGTGGCCTTTATAGTAAGGGTCATTACAGATTCAGATGCGGGAATTTTTTTTTTGGGTACAGCTGTGTTTGGAAACGTGTGTATATATATATATATATATATTGTATGTATGTATGTATGTATGCATATTATATTAATATATATGTTAAAAATTTAAGAAACTTATAAATACAAGAACATAGAAACTAAGAAATATACAAACATACATCATTTGATAGTATCATATGTGATACTTCACCATTGATCAAGATTCAAGATTCAAGATATTTCATATGTCAATTAAATAGTTCAAACTTCAAATTAAAACTTCATAGGCACAAATATTCACATTGAAATTTACTCAAGTTCTAGACCCCAAACTACAAAATCAAAATACCTCAAGGAAAATCAGCATGCAGTGACATAGTATTAAAATATAAAGCTCAGCATGTAGTTGGAGATCCCTAAAAAAAAGCTCATCAGAAACAAAAGGTCCACATCTGTTCATAGCATTGGTAAGGTAGAGGTACTAGGCAATTGTAAATATGGCTGTTAATGGATAGTCAGGTTTGCACTTTCTGTTAGTTGCGATTTTGGTCAAACAACTACAACAAATGATTCAGCATTTGTCACCTCTCATTTATTTTTGTAAGAAGGCTAGGACAAAATAAATGACACAACATGACACATATTTCTTCTAATGCAAACCACAATCTAATGCCAGTTTCAAAAGTTACTTTTTCTATGTGGATGCTGACGAAAGCTCCCGGGTGCCCTATAGGTGCCACTAGGATGCCACTCACAAACACCTAGATGCGTCCGGATGCCTTAAATGGGCATTTTCTTGCATCTGAGTGCTTGTGAGTGGCATCCTAGTGGCACCCACAGGGCACCCATCCACCTCTGAGCTTCCACGTGCATCCGCTTCGGTATCTAGTCATTCCAGGCAAGTATTGGTATCTAAGCTTTTTTATAAGTCAAATGATAGATCAAAATGTTGCGTGAACTCGCGAGTCAAATGGCAAGCCAAGTCAACTTATTGTAAACTCGTGACCCGAGCCCAAGAGAGTCTTTCTCCAATGACTTGCACAAGTCCTTGAGCGGGAATCATGAGTTTTTCTGATTGACTCGTGCCACCCAGTCAAACGGCCAGCAAAGTGATAAAAAGGTTTGTTTTCTTCACTTTTTCTCTCATTTGGTCTTTGCTTTGGCTGATTCTAGTGAGATGGAGGATGACAAAGCCGGGGACTTTGATGTTAAAGAAGAAGAATCAAATCCTCCTTTAGATACCTCAATGCCTACTGGTTCAAGGCATCAAAAATTGAGTTGTATTCAGAGAGGAAAGAGGAGGATGTAGTCTTTAGCTTGCTGTTTTTCATGTGTGGACATATCATTATATCAAATTTTGTAAAAATTTATAAACTTATGCTAATGTTATACATTTCAAAGTTTGCAACCATGATGATATTTCATATATTTAGTGTTTGAGATTCATATGACGTGTAATGTATCAATCATGGCTCTTTTGTTTTATAAATACATTTTAATATCTTTTTTTTTGTATGTAAAACTACAAATTTTCCCTTTTGCTAAGTCTTTGCTGAGTCCTTTTGCGAGTCCGAGTGGTTTGTCGAGTTCATGGCGAGCTTGAGTCTTTAAATTATGGTCCAATCTAAGACCTTGTTTCTTATGTGGTAATGTGATCAGTTTTTTCTTAGCTAATATCTTTACAAAGCATAGAGAAGAAATTTCAAGCATGCTAGATGAGGCGGATATGTTAGCCAGATATAAGAAGTGGTAGTGAAATGTTGTCGTCTCGCATGTTTGTATTATGTCATTGCTTGATCCAAGTCTAACTCTTTATATGATTAATCATGTAACTATTTGTTTATATTATTCTTTTGTATTGGCATTCTTGTGATGCACTCAGGTACTGTTATATACTTTTGATCATGTGATATACCGCAGATGAGGATAGTGGTTTTGTGATATCCCAACATTACGGAATAAATAATTTTGCAAGGGAGTACACATACCTTGTCTCTTGTACATAATCTGTATATTTATTAAAAAGAAATAAACTTGTGATGATTGATGGAGCTTGGCAACCACCATGACATCCATCCACCATGTAGGCAACAAGGCTATGATATCATTTACAAGTGATCACAAATGATCGACAAATGATCGATGATAAACCCCATTGTAGCACATTGGCTGTATGATGGACCAATGGCTTGATGATCGGTTGTAGCAACCATCATCTTGTAATCACAATCATAATATGCATTTCATTTAGTTATTCAAGCTGCATATGCTAATGCCATCACCTTGCATACATCAATCCTTGATATATCATACCATCAACATTCTGCCATATACATATGCACCACAGACATCACTGTCATGCCTACATATATATCAGTGCTATAATAATATCATACATACATCCAGATTTGATGCAATTGCATTCATCATTCAACCAATAACAAATAACTATGCCACCACATTCATACTGAGCTGCGGCCTTGCATACCATCGCATCATATTAATCTTGCATTGTAATCACCTTGCAACATCATAGCATTGCATCATGAGTTCCTTACAACATATTAATCACATTATCTTATGACCACACTTATCAATATTCTTCATAAGATCACATAATTCTTGTAATTAGCTTTGCACAACATAACTAAACATTAAGACTTGATTAATATGTTAATTAGCAATATCTGATTACCATAATAATCATCATTCATAATTAGAGGGCTTCTCGTCAAACACCTCTTTAATTGTGCACATATATATTGAAGATCGCATCATTTGATAGAGACATGAATATGAGAATATATTACATATGTATCCTCTGTGGATTGCTCTATCTTAGAGTTTACTACCTTTGGCAACCATTGTTAGCCGACTGGATGGTCCGGCGGTGTTTTCTGTAGCCAACAGTCTGGCGATGTTTCTATAGCCGACGGTCCGGCGGTGTTTCTATACCCTGTAGCCGACGGTCCGGCGGTGTTTCTGTATTCTGTAGCCAACGGTCTGGTGGTGTTTCGGTATTCTGTAGCCGATGGTCCGGCGGTGTTTCTGTATTCTGTAGCCGACGGTCCGGCGGTGTTTCAGTATTCCGTAGCCGACGGTCCGGCGGTAAATAGTTTGTAACGGATAGAATAATTGTGGCCGACGGACTCCTTCGGGAAGGTTCGGCAGTAGTATTTATATCCCGTCTGGGATCATTGTAAAGCATAATGGATCTACGATTGCGAATATAACTCTGCTGTTCGTGTTCATTGTCTATATGCGTTCATTTACTTTACCTGTACGGTAAACATTTGGCGTTGTTGCCTTATGAATCTGGAAGGTGGGAGGAATGAAGATTAATGCCAAATTAGCTTAACAAGGATCGGAATAAGGCAAAGGGAAAAGATGGAATCCGTATTGCGCAAGAGAATTTAATTCTGGCACAGCAAGCCGAACGCCGACGGAGATTTCAGAAGATTGCTGACGGAAACCGAAGTGCGGAGGAATTATTGGAGGCGACTCGGTAGCGGGTGGAATTGGTGGAAGAAGCACGGGAGGAGTTCTTGAATTTGTGTTCGCCGAGGGAAGAAAATTTAGACGGGAGAGTATCAACTCGCACAGCTCGCAGTGCTGACGGAGCACGAGCGTGGAGTGACCTCTTCGTCCAGGATAGACTTCTACAGGAAACAATTTCGGAGGATCCTTCGTCTTCACCAAGGGTTGCAGTTGTCGACACCTCCAGTGAGGGTGTGCAGACCGCCGGTGTGGGAGTGCAAACCTCCGGTGTGGGAGACCAGTCCGCCTGTGTGGGAGTACAGACTGTCGGTGTGGGAGTTCAGACTGCCGGTGTAGGAGTGCCGACCGTCGGTGTGGGAGTGCCAACCACTGTAGGAGTGCAGACCTCCGGAGTTATGGCGGGACCCAAAGAAAAGCTGCCGAAATTTGAAGGCGATGGTACAGCCGACCCCCTTCGACATTGTAAGACATGTGAGACGATCTGGCGGGCAAATGGAATCAAAGATACCGATGAATGGGTTAGGCAATTTCCGGCAACCCTACGGGGTGTCGCAATTGATTGGTTTTCGGATATGGATCCGCAGAAGCTAGATACATGGGATAACATTAAAAAGGAGTTCTTGGCGGAATTTAAACTCTTGCGGGATGATAATGAAATTGTAGCAGAAATTTTCAATACCAAGCAAGGGAAGCATGAAACTGTCCGTGTCTACGCCAAGAGATTGAAAGACTTAATAAACAAAATGGAAAGCAAGCCAGTGGACGGATTGCAGAAAAGGTGGTTTGTGGATGGCCTATGCTCGAAGTTGCGGAGGAAAATGAAAATTGTGCCACCGTCATCATATGTGGACGCGTATAACAGAGCACTGGACCTTGAAAGTGAGCAGAAGACAAAGAAGAAGAAAACTAGCTCCTTTGATTCTGATGACGACGAGCCTGCCGGAGATGATAGTAGCGACGACGAAGGCAGCAGCAAGAAGGTTCGTGCCCTACAGAAGGATATGGTTCGAATGATGGAGTTTAAAAATATGCAGAAAGAGCCAAAAGGTAGTGAATTGTGGTGCACGGAATGTAAGACCGACGGTCATACTAAAGGATCGTGTCCGAAGAACCAATTCTGTGACATCTGTCAGATCATGGGCCATTCGACAAAGGAGTGCCCCTTTAACATGAAGACAAGAGGATCTCCGCAGGTGTTTCTCACACAGGAGGCTTCCCCGTCTGGTAGTAGCGGAAACACGAATACTGTCGGTGCTACATCCGGAGGATACAGGAATAATAACAGAGGGCAAAATAATAACAATAATAACAATAATAATGGGAGTCGAAGTCGAACTCAGTATGATGCAAACGGACGACCGATCGTTCAATGCCGAGCATGTAATTTGTGGGGTCATTTTGTGCGGGATTGTACAGCGGCAAACACACCGAAATTATTATGCAGATGGTGCGGACCCGGCGATCACGAAGATTCCCAGTGTCCAAAGGCTGGAGTAAACTTGATCACTATTGGCACGGATGTAGAGGAGGTTCTGGCAATTACACGGAGGCAAGCGGAGAAAAAGAGAAAAGTGGGGGAAGCGCAGGGGGACATTGCAAAGGCATCGTCTGCGGGGACATCTCAGTTGAAGGACATCACCGGCACCTTGGCAAAGACCTTCGCAGAACAAAACATTGTACGACAGATCTTACAAACGGAGATACCGGTAAAGATAAGTGACCTCCTTCTCACAATGCCCCAGTTACGGACGACCATTCTGAATCATACACCGTTTTCGAAAGCAACGGAGGACACAGGAAGGGACAATAGGGAAGCGACGGCAACAAACCCAATGCTGCTGGCACTCACATCCGGACGACATCCGGCGGTAGTCGAGATGGGGATTTTGGGAAATGTTTTGACAGAGACAATTGTTGACGGAGGGTCCGGCGTGAATGTGTTGCCGGAGGATACTTGGAAGAAGTTGGGAAAGCCGACGCTGTGGCCACCTGCATTTCAGTTGCTCACGGCAGATCAACATGGAATCAAACCGTTGGAAATTCTGAAAGCGCAACCGGTAACAATTGGTACGCAACCATTTTTATTGGATTTTGTGGTTATTCCATTGAAAAGAAAAGGATATGATGCTATTCTGGGACGGGATTGGTTGGTGCAAGCAAAAGTAAAGCATGACTGGAAACGAAATACCCTATCAATGGAGCGCGGAGGCAAAAGATTCATAATTGACCTGCACACGCAAATGGTTGGTGAGGAGGCAGCATTGTCAGATTCTGACAGTGAAGGCGAGATTGATGACGAAGGAAAGAGGAGAATGGAACCGGATGAAGAAGGAGTATTGAGACTTGACGGAGGATTGAATGACGACGACCTGGACTCGGTGAATAGCCTTTACCACTGGCAGATAGAAGACTACGAACTCTTTCCGAGTTGCAATATGTTAACGGTCAACGAAGATGAGAAAAAGGAGGAAAACGAATGTCCGGAGGAATGCAGGGAAGTGGAAGAAGGAAAAGCTGCCATGGCTGAAGCTGAGGGGAAGAACATACAGTCTGAACACAGAAAAACGAAAAATCCCACTGTCCGGTACATGGTGAATGGACCGCGCGGAAAGAAAAGGTTACACCGCAGCATAAAATTAGTGGAAGGGCACCGACAGCAAGGAAATAATCTAGTTGCGTGACGACCGCAGGCACAGTGGGTGACGGGGGTGGCACAGAACAAACGTAAGGCATACGACGGTCAGAATGAAATCAAAGTGGAAAAGTTTAAGGGCAGATGGGTTGGACCATATTAGATTCGGAAGGTCGGCGACAATGGAAGGATCAGATTATCAACTTTGGACGGGCAGAAGATACCTCCGGTAGTCAACAGATTCAAATTCAAAATATATGGTGCCAGGAAGACTCCGTCGCTGTCACAGGATGGCCAGCTGACTCCGTCGTCGTTGCAGAATGGCGACGCCTGGAGGCAAAATGGAGGTACCTTTGTTATTTGATTTCTTTTGCTTAAAAAAAAAAACAAAAAAAATTTTCAAACAAAAAAAAAAAAAAAAGGGCCGCGGACAGAAAGGCCCGTGGGCAACTGCTGTCCGCGGGCAGTGAAAGTCCCGCGGGCACTTAAAGTCCCGCGGGTCCGCGGGCAAGAGACCCCCGCGGAGTGTAAAGCCCCGCGGGCACAAAGTTGTCCTCCGGCAGAAATAAAAACACAAACTCCTGCAGGAAGGACATAATCCTCGCCCAGTTAGCTGCCGGCAGAAGAAAGACCGCGGGTGAAGATAGAAAGGCCGCGGGGAGAACAGGAAGGCCGCGGGTGAGGATAGAAAGGCCGTGGATAGGACGCAGGCGCCAGTCAGAGTTTCTCCTCCACGCTGCAAGGGAAAAGACTTCCGCGGGGAAACAGAGACATAAAGAAGAGTTCTTGTTCTACCAGAAGGACAAGAATTTCTGTGTGCAGAGGGGCTTGTGGTGGATTGTAGAGGAAGCAGTTACAAAACATTAAAAAAAAAAAAAAACGACGACGACAGATTCAAGTTGTTCAGAATGAGTGACAGATGATGCCAAAGGAAAAGGGATGCATCCGTGGTTGCCAGAAAGAGTGCAGAATCGGCGGAAAATGACAAAAATGGTGTGATATCAGTCGTGGGAGTCTGACCAGTTGAGAAGAGTTGAAGTTGCTGCAGGCATGGACTTTCTGTGTACCAGAGGCAGTGGGAGCAAGTGTTGGCTATGAGGCTGTCTTGGTGGATGCATAGAGAGCTCGGGAGGAGCTGATCATCCAATTGGAGGTAGTGCAGCAACACTTGGCTCAGGGTACCGAGGAATTGAAAACAGAGAAAGCAGCACAGGTGGCTATCAAGGTCAGCTTGAGGAGACAGTATTGTGTTAGCAGAGGCTACAGATGTAACGGGATGAATGTGGAAGTGATGTGGCAGAAGCAGATTTCTCTTGTTGTAGTCTCTCTGTTAATGTATTTTGTTTGTTAATTTGTCTCAAATATTTTATCAGTCGTCAGGAGATGACTTTTCTTTTTGGGGGGGATGGTGTTAGCCGACTGGACGGTCCGGTGGTGTTTCTGTACCCTTAGCCGACGGTCTGGCGGTGTTTCTGTAGCCGACGGTCCGGCAGTGTTTCTGTACCCTGTAGCCGACGGTCCGGCGGTGTTTTTGTATTCTGTAGCCAACGGTCCGGCGGTGTTTCGGTATTCTGTAGCCGACGGTCCGGCGGTGTTTCTGTATTCTGTAGCCGACGGTCCGGCGGTATTCCGTAGCCGACGGTCCGGTGGTAAATAGTTTGTAACGGATATAATAATTGTGGCCGACGGACTCCTTCGGGAAGGTTCGGCAGTAGTATTTATATCCCGTCTGGGATCATTGTAAAGCATAATGAATCTACGATTGCGAATATAACTTTGCTGTTCGTGTTCATTGTCTGTATGCGTTCATTTACTTTACCTGTACGGTAAACAACCATCTGGGCAAGCAAATAAAGGTTAGTCAGAGACGACATCATAATTGAAGCACATTTATATTGTCATAACAGATAGGGATTTAGAATTATTCAGAGCATAATAATATCGGCATATCACATACAACTTGTTACAATATAAAGTACACTTTGTTATTGTTATACCTGAGACCAGTGCATACTCACATATTATTAATTGTATATTAGAGTCAACAGTACCAAGTACTGAGATCACTCTTAGTTGTGCATATAATTATCTGCATATCAGACATGACCATCATATATTAGCATATGCACTTGGAATTAAGCACCATTCAAAAGTACTTGAGAGTTAGTAATATTAGTTATAATTATTTGCAAGAGCATACATTTGGAATTTAGTAGGATTTAATAGTACTTATTTGTTAGTTGTTGTTTGTATATTCCTTGAATTGTAATGATTACAAGTAGTGCCTCGGTTTATAGATAAGGGGACATTACAAATTGGTATCAAACCTACCTTTCCTGCTTAAGAACTGAATGAATAACAAACAAATTATAACATAAAATTGAAGAAAAATAAGACAAAAGGAGACACAAATGAGTGAGGAAGGAAACATTTGTAACAAGGTAGACCAAGTGCTGAATGAACAGAGGGGACTTCAAAAAAAAGTCACACAATTAATAGATGTGTTGACTCATACTACACTTGTGCAAATGAGAGCACTAAAGCACCCTCCACATGAGAAGAACAATCACAAGACGAAAGTCCAAAAAGATTAAATTCCCATCCAGGAATTCCAAATGGCGTACCACCAGAAAACCAAATAGGGGAGGAACCTTCTTTTATCCAAATACAAGAAAAATCAAACAAGATTTGAAGGTAGGTGACTCACAAACAAAAATGTCTTTCAAAGAATATCTTGACTTGGGAATAAAATATGTATCTTGCCAAGGAAATAATGAAGGATTTTTGGAATTAAAAAAGAATGGTAGGGAAGATAAACATCCCTTATTTTGAGCTGGTTCTTGCCAATGAATTGTGTTTGCTGCTGAATATTTCGTGCAATCAATTGGGGCTGAGGTATACTAATCAAGCAATTAGCTGGTCTGCATTTCTTGTTTGAGAATCTTAGGTATTTCTGTCTTGAGTTTATTCCTTAAGCTGCTGCGATCAAGAATTGACTAGGAGGGTGCCTTGGGGGGTGAATTACTTACAATTTCTGGGCTAATAGTATCACTTAGAGACATAGTAACACGGGGATGCATCCCCCCTCTTTTTGCCCCACGTCCTGGAGACTTGGGGATTCCATTCCCTCGACCCCAGCGGCACCACTAGATTCTGCCACCTCCGCCGAGGATGGGGGATGTTTTGGTGCTGACTATTAGCTGATTTGACTATTTATGTTCGATGTTCGATGTTCCAATTAAATGCAATGTTCAAGTATTTACTCTTTTACATCTTTATATCTTATATTGCAGTACATCTTTTCATAACTAGCATCTTAAGTACCATATATATAGTATACACAACCCCCTCCAGGTCCCCCGCTACTGTTCCAAATAAAGGCCCCTCTATCCTTCCATCCCGAAAACTTGTCCCCCGTTCTGCCATCCCCCCGTCCCCCAGGGTGGTGTAACTATGCTGAGAGATGCTAGTACATGCTGCAAACTTCACTGCTGGGGCAGCATTGAGTTTGAGGTAGTTGTGGCTGAAGTTTGTTTTGCTGAGATCTCTAATTTATGATCTACACTCATTGTTACAGCTGTGTTGAAGTCTGAAGGCAACATTCAAGGTCCAACTTGGCAGCAACTATCTTATTTGGGGTCTGCAATTAATTCCCTGGTGTTAGCGTTTGGAGCTAAGGGTGGCTTTCTTTAAGTTCCAATATCACTTTCTCATATCAGGTTCTTTGAAATAGAAGATTAGCATTTGGTTTTAGTAATTGTAAATACTTTGTAAGTTGACTTAAAATTAGTTGTTATTCAATTTGTCCTGTCTTTATTTTCAAAGAAATACCAAAAAGCATATATCATTCAAAAAACCAAAAAATTGCAAAAACTTTCAAAAGAACAAAACATATATTGAGCATAGTTCTTGAGTGAGCCAACAGGGTTCTTACAGTGGTAGCCAAGCGGTTTCCTACCAGCGTATAGGGAATTGGGTTCATTGTGGCACAAAGGTTCATACTAGACATGCATTATACCCGCAAGGGAAGGAATTCACCACCAAGTGAGGGAGAACAAGAGATATAGTCTGGCACCATAGGTGACAGAGGTGTTGGTGCTTGTGGTGGTACAAGTTACAGGGATGCTGGTACAGATTCTGAGATTGATAGGGAGGCTAGGGATACACTGAGATTGATAGGGATGTTGGTACAGATTTTGAGATTGATAGGGAGGCTAGGGATACACTGAGAGACCTTGTACATGGTCATTGCCATGTTGTTGATGTACTGTAGCAACTATCTGAGACTTTGCAACGTATTTCTCTCCTTAGAGGACAGAGCAGAGATAGAGGAACTAAAAGTATTTCAGTCAGCTCTCATAGGTCTAGAGCTGAGGATAGGATTGATAGCATTGAGCATACAAGTGTACATGGCGGGCCACAATGACCTACTTTTTTGAGACCTAAGTCTGATGTGGCTAGTATTAAGACCGAGGCTGCACCATTTGTAGACAATATTGTAGCCCATTATGTTGAGTGGGATGCTCTACCACAAGCCATCAAACAAAATCTAAGCATTGACAAGTTTTTGACACATAAGCGGGAGCACACTAGAGGTAGGCCTACACTTGAGAGATAGAGGCCTAGAATACTGATCTGAGGGAGGCAACAAAAAGATGACCTTCACTCACTTTGATGGCACTGGGAAGGTTACAACAAGAACTTGGATACACAAGCTCGACACATATCTCTCTTTGTGGCTCATGACTTAGGAGGACACCATTCGCTTTGTTGTGTTGCATTTGGACAGGATAGCTCATGAATGGTGGTCCTATGGACTAGTTTCACTACATCATGATCAGAAAGTATCCTACTAGGAGTTTGTTGATAGGTTAGTAGAGAGTTTTGATAGGAAGGACCCTGAGACTAACTTCCGAGAGTTGGCACATTTGAGATAGACAAGGGGCCTTGAGGCATTTATTAGTGAATTTCTGCATTTATCTATGATGGTGTATGACATTTCAGAAAGTAGATGGGTTATGCTATTTGTAGAGGGATTAGTTGTGACTCTCATATGGGGGGTTAAGTCCTTGGATCTAGTTACCTTATAGGAAGCCATGAAAAAAGCATAGAACCTTGAAATTAGTACTCCATGAAGCAAATTTGCTTCCAAATCTACTACTTCATCATATGATAATAGAGCAGCTCCTAAGAAAGATGACAGAGCTGATTGTAAGCGTCCTATGGAAACCCCTTTAGATCTGGAGATTGTTAATGATCTAAGAAGGTTGAGATGAGGAGACTCTGTTTTAACTTTTTACTATAGAGGGCCCTATAATGAAAAACATTATTGCCCTTTGAAGCCTAAGGGTAAAATCAGGATGATGGAGTGGTTCTATGAAGAAGATGTGAGTTCTGATTTTTCTGGACAGCTAGCTGATAATGAGCATGAGTAACATAAGGCATCAGGTGATGGTGATGAAGTGATTCATGATTCTAACCTTAAGGTGGTACACGTTTCTAGCATGAGAAAGGAAGGTGCATTTAGGATGTGTGATCTCTTGGTAGGACAACATGTTATTGCTCTACTTGATACATGTGCTACTCATAATTTCATTGATTCATGCTTGGTCTCCAAGAGAGGGATTAAGATAGAAGAGTTTGAAGGTCTTAGAGTGCAGGTGGTTGATGGTTACACTCTTAAGTGCAACAAGATGATTTTTGAGCTTTCCATAAAGTTGAATAATTGTTCTTAAGGCAGATTTTTATGTGGTAGACATGGGCAACACTGATGCAGTTCTTGGTACTCGGTGGTTACACACCATTGAGGACATCTATCTCAGCACTAAGATGGAAATGAGGTCCATTAAGGATGGTAAAACTCACATCCTTAAGTGTTTTTGAAGTTTATTTATTTCAGGCACATGCAATGTCTTGTTGATAATGACATGGTTGATTGGGAAACGAAGTGTAAGATGTTGCTTACATTTGATGGGATAGAAAACCAGCCTACCATCCAAATGTGCAACAACTTTAAACTAAACACTCTAATGTGTTTAATGACTTACCACCTGGTAGGCTGCCTAATAGAGGGATAGAGCACATTATTGAGCTAGAGGAGGGCAGTAAGCTCATTATGATCACTCCTTACCAACACCCTAAGTGGCTAAAAGATGAGATAGAGAAAACTATACAAAAATTGCTCGTTGTGGGACATATTAGGTCGAGTAAGTCTCCTTTTGCTTCAGCAATTATTTTGGTGAAGAAAAAGGATGGGATGCTCAGAATGTTCATAGATTATCAGATGTTAAACATAAGAACTATTAAGAGTTAGTATCCTATTTTGCATATTGATGGGCTTATAGATTAGTTGCACGGGATGCATGTTTCTTCTCCAAAGTTGTTTTGAGATCAGGATATCATCAAATCAGAGTCAAAGGGAAGGATGTGGAGAAGACAATAGTAAGGTGTCATTGTGGTCACTTGGAGTTCTTAGTCATCCCATTTGGCCCAACTAATGCCTTAGCCACATTCCAATCTACTATGAACGAAGTCTTCCATAGCCAGTTGAGGAGATTTGTTCTAGCATTCTTTGATGATATACTTGCTTATAGTAAGACATGGGATAATCGTGTAGCACACCGGGATACAGTATTGGGCATTCTTGTTAGGGCTTCCTTGTATGCTGATGAGTCCAAGTGTACATTAGGTATGACTTAGTTGCTCTATCTTGGGCACATTATTAGTGGAGAGGGAGTTTGCAAGGATCCTAATAAGGTTCGTGCTATAGTAGATTGACCTATACTAGAGAACTTGACACATCTTAGAGGTTTCATTGGGTTGTGTTTATTCTATCGCAGATTTGTGGCATGTTTCTCTTGTCATACAACTCCCCTTACTGATCTGATCCGTAAGGGTGCATTTGAGTGGACTGCTCAAACATAGGAGTGCTTTGAAAGTTCAAGCGGATCATGACATCATGCCCAATGTTAGCATTGCTAGACTTTTTGAGGCCATTTGAGTTACATTGTGATGCCTTGAGTTAGGGCATTGGTATCGTTCTTTTCTAGGATCACCATCCCATTTGTTGCATTTGAGAGTAGGAAGCTTAGGGGTCCTAAGAGATCATTTAGAGTGTACAATAAGGAGATTTTGGCAATTATGCATGCCTTGGCCAAATTCAGGTAGTACTTAGCTGGTAGCGAATTCTACATCAAAACAAATCATAATAGTTTGAAGCATTTCCTTGAAAAATGAGATCTTAATGAAAGGCAACACAGGCGGGTCAACAAATTACAATCCTATGATTTTGATATTTCCTATATTAAGGGTACAATGTAGTTGTTGACACGCTTTCACAAAGATCCCACTTTTGTGTGATTATAGAGGTATCTAAGGATTGGAGACACTTGATCATTGCAGAGTATGTGAGGGATCACTAAGTAGCTGGTATTGTTGATGACAATATCCAGTACAATAGATATACCCTTGCAAATGATATGATCATTTACAAGGGGAGGATTTACTTGGTCCTAGGATTAGGTGTCAGGTAGATTATTTTGTGGGCCTTTCGTGATTCTCCATTGGCTAGACATTTTGGGTTATTTAAGACCTATAGACAAATTCGAGAGAGGTTCACATGGAAGGGCCTGAAGTCAAATGTGCAATAGTATGTTAGAGAGTGCTCTATTTGTCAACATAACCAACAAGGGCATATCTATCCAACTAGATTGTTGTAGCCACTTCCCATTCCTAAGAGGAAGTGGGAATGTTTATCCATGGATTTTATTGTGGGCTTGTCGAATGTCCCAGGAAAAGATTGCATTTAAGTGGTGGTGGATCATGTCACCAAATATGCGCACTTTTTCCCATCACCACTACATTTTCAGCAGTACAGATTCCCGAGTTGTTCTTCCAAGAGGTTCTCAGATTGCATGGCTTACCCTAGAGCATTGTGAGTGACCAAGATAGCCATTATATGAGTCACTTATGGTAGGAGTTGTTCAAATTGTGTGGGAAGGAGTTTACTTTGAGCACTAGTTGCCACCCTTAGACTGATGGTCAAACTAAGATTGTTAATAAGTGGGTGGAGGGCTATCTGCATAATTATGTGTTGGCACAACAACTAGCTTGGGTGAAGTGGATATACTTATGTGAGTATTTCTATAATTCCACTCACCACATGTCTATTCAGATGTCCCCTTTTAGGGCCTTGTATAGGTATAATCTCCCAAGCTTCATGACTTTGTTATTCAGTGACAATAGGGTACCTAGTGTAGGAGATTCACTAGAGGACACTCAAGATGTCACGAGGACTTGAAGAGACAACATTCAAAAGGCACAAAATCAGCAAAATTAGTATGGCAATCAGGGAAGGATTGCTCGTTCTTTTCAGGTGGGAGATGTGGCGTACTTGATGTTGTAGCCTTACAGGCAGTCTTCCACCAGGAAGAGTGAAGTTGAGAAGCTCAAGTCTTTCTATTATGGTCCCTTTCATGTGATTAGATGCATGGGTGAGGTAGCCTATGAGCTTGATTTTCCAGAGGACATAAGAGTTCATAATGTATTTCATGTATTGTGGCTCAAGAAGGCATTGGGTAGGCATGTTGTCCCATCTTCTACTTTAACCCCATTGGATGATGAAGAACAATTAGAGTTGATCCTTGAGGCTATACTAGATACTTGGGAGAGGCATTTGTGTCGGCGGATCATGAGAGAGTTTGTAGTGAAGTGGTAGGGTCTTCTAGATGAGGATTCCGCTTGGGATCTTGAGGATATACTTCAGCACCCTAGACTGCAATTGCTTGGGGACAAGCAATTTTGGAGAGGGAGGACTATAATCTCCCTAGTTTAGCAAGTTCCAATAGTTTGGCGATGTTAGTTCGTCATCGCAACCCTCAAGAGCTGAGAATGTGTTTTGAGGCTCTCAGTGTAGTGACTTTCTATTTATTGTAAGTTAGTTTTGGCAGAGTCTCCATTTTTAGCAGTGCACTTGAGGCACTTGGTGACTTGGCTCCTTCAGTGATGGATTGGGTTTATTTAATAAGTTACATATTGCAAGTTATTAACTAAGCCTACCTTAATTGTTTCATAGTTCTAATTTGACGGTGTGTTGTGTTGAAGATTTGTTAGTGAAAAGTATATTGGTAAAGCTCTTGGGTGTTTGATGTGTGAGAGAAGCCATCATTCATTTGATATTATAATAGGACCCAATATGCAAAATCGGTTCATCTCTCATATCATTTTATGTTTGCGTGTTTATGGAATTTGTAGAGACACAAGGGTTTCAATGCTAGAGTAAGAGAACTAATGCAGGAGCTTCTTGGGTCAATGGGCAATATTGCATCAACCAAAATTATTGCTTTGTTTTCTGTCTCAGTTTGCTGTTCGAGGAGCAGCTGTTGCTGCTCGTGGTGTTAAGTTGTGTGCAGTTGGCATCTTAATGCAGGCCCATTGTTGATTCTTGCCCTAAGTGTGAAAATCTAATGTTCTTTGTGCTTGGAGTTTCGTGCCTCTTTCTCTGCCTGCTTTTCATTGCTTGTTTCTTCCATTGTACTGTGGAGTTTCTTTCTGTGCAGTTTCCTATGATGACACGACATCTTGCACGATCGAGGGACATCTCTTGGATCATGTGTGGACCTATCCTTAAGAGTACAGATTCTCTTTTGGTCATTTTGTTAGTCATTTGCGTTATCGTCCAAGGCAGGACCTATCTTGACTTGTAGTCTTTCTGGCTATATGAGGACTTCGATTAGATTTAAGAAAGTAAGCTGTAGGAAGTTGGTAGATAGAGAAGTGGAGAAATTCTCAAGATTGTGAGCTTTATGCTCTGATGTTGTAATTCATTGTTCTGGCCGTAACCTGGATGGCCTTACTGCTGGGCATGTTGTATGTATATTTTATCATGTGAGTTGTCTAATCAATCAGTACTTGTTCATGAGTCTGCTGCTGTCTATGTGTTTGCTTCTGTGTGTACTCTTGGCGAGGTGTTAGGAGACTGGAATTGGTTCCTTTCACCTACCTACCTTGCGTCAAGAACACTGAATTTTCTGCACTGATATCACACTTTGAGATGGTTATTGCCAGTGAATTGTGTTTTCTACTGAATATTTCATGCAATCGATTGGTGCTGAAGTATACCAGTCAAGCAATTGGCTGGTCTATGTTTCTTGTTTGAGAATCTGAGGTATTTCCCCCTTGAGTTTATTCCTTAAGCTGCCGCAATCAAGAATCGACGGAGACAGTGCCTTGTGGAGTGAATTACTTATAATTTATGGGCTAATAGCATCACTGAGAGTACATGCTGTGAACTTCATTTCTGGGGCAGTGTAGAGTTTGAGGTAGCTGTGACTGAAGTCTGTACTGTTGCAATCTCTAATTTATAATCTGCACTCAAGCTGTGTTGAAGTCTGAAGGCAGCATTCAGCTTCCAACTTGGCAGTGACTACCTAATTTGGGTTCTGCAGTTAATTCCCCAGTGTTGACATTTGGAGCTAAGGGTGGCTTTCTTCAAGTTCCAACATAACTTTCTCATTATCAGGTTCTTTCAAATAAAATATCTGGATTGGGTTTTAGCAATTGTGAATATTTTGCAAGGTGGCTTCAAATTAGTTGTTATTTAATTTGTCCTATCTTTATTTTCAAAGAAATACAAAAAAGCATATATCATTCAAAAATTAAATATTTTGCAAGGTGGCTTCAAATTAGTTGTTATTCAATATGTCCTATCTTTATTTTCATAGAAATACAAAAAAGCATATATCATTCAAAAATTAAAAAAATTGCAAAAAATTTTAAAAAAGAAAAACATCTATTCAGTGTAGTTCTTGAGTGAGTCAGCAGGGCTCTTACAAAGAACATTCCAAATTAGAGGTCAAGGAGAAGACATAAAGGTGATTCTAGACAATGAATCCACACAGAATTTCATCAGTCAAAAATGGATTGATAACCATTACGTAACTAGTTGCAAACATAAGGGTATAAACATAACAGTGGCAAATGGAGCACCTCT
Organism: Cupressus sempervirens; assembly: GCA_028749045.1. Taxonomy (NCBI): domain Eukaryota; kingdom Viridiplantae; phylum Streptophyta; class Pinopsida; order Cupressales; family Cupressaceae; genus Cupressus; species Cupressus sempervirens. The sequence continues at coordinate 463,647,508 of CM053790.1, forward strand.
AAGGAGTAACACCATAACCCTGACAGTTCTTGAGATGGGAAACTATTCCCATACATGCAAATTCCACATCCTCAGACTTCAAAGTATAGAAGTGATCTTTGGTTTTTCATGGATGAAGCAAATAGGCCCCTTCAAACAAAACTTTATCCAGCAGACATTCCAATTCAAAATATAGGGTCAGAGACACATCTTATATGGTTTACATGCAAATAGAAGCCTCGACAACTGCCTAAGCCCCCATACTAAGGACACTATTAATAAAGTCTCACAATCCTCCTACTCACTAAGCCCTCCACAACGTAGGCCATTACAACATTTCTTTCTAAACTTAAGGAGATCCTCTTCATACAAGGAGGAGAAACATCACATCAACCAACAATTGGAATGCTTAAGAAGAAAGATGGAACCTTCAGACCATACCTCAATTACAAGAAGTTGCTAGCCAGATCAGAGAAGTCAAATCCTTGTGGGCAAACATTTTTGAAGAAGGTGAGACTGTGATATCACAACATTATGAAATAAATAAGCTTGGCAAGGGGTCAATGTACCTTGTCTATTGTACATAATCTGCATTTTTATAAAAAAGAAATAAACTTGTGATGATTGATGGAGCTTTGCGATCACCAAAACATCCATCCACCATGTAGGCAACATGGCTTTGATGTTATTTATAAGTGATCATAAATGATCGCTTGTAAACTCCACTATAACACATTGGCTATATGATGGATCGATGACTTGATGATTGGTTGTAGCAATCATCATCTTGTAATCACTATCGTAACATGCATTTCACTTAGTAATCAAGATGTATATGTAAATACCATCACCCTGCATACATCCATCCTTGATATATCATACCATCACCATTCTGCCATATACATATGCACCACAAACATCACTGTCATGCCTATATATATATATATATATATATATATATTGCAGTGGTATAGTAATATCTTACATACATACATCCAGATTAATGTAATTGCATTCATTATTCAATCAATAACAAATAATCTTACTACTGCATGCATAGCATCGTATTAGTCTTCCATCATAATCACCTTGCGACATCTTAGCAGTGCATCATATTGTCTTATAACCACACTTGTCATATTCTTCATAAGATTGCATAATGCCTACGATTAGCTTTACACAGCATAACTAAACATTAAGGCAGGATTAATATGGTTGTTAGTAATATCTGATTACCATAATAATCATTGTGTGATTATTATGTTAATCATTTGAGGGCATCTCTTCATGCATGCCTCTTCCTTTCATTGTGTGCATATATATTGAAGATCACATCATTTGATAGAGGCATGAGTTGGAGAATATATTTCATATCGTATCCTTTGTGGATTGCTCTTATATATTGAAGATTACATCTTAAAGCTTATTGCCTTTGACAATCATCAGTGCAAGCACATAAAGATGAGTCAGAGACAGTATCATACTTGAAGCAAATTTATATTGTCACTTCAGAGATGACTTTAGCATTATTCAGAGCATAATAATATCAACATATCAGATTTGACTCGTTACAATATCCAGTGCACATTGTTTTTATCCCAAAGATGGCCTGCATATTCGCATATGATCAGTTGTATATCAGAGACAACAACACCAAGTACTGTGATCACTCTCTGTTTTGCATATAATTATCTGCTTATCAGACAGCCATCATATATTGTTCATTGATTGTTATGCAATCATTATCATTTTATAGTAGTAGTGTATGCATTTGGAATTAAGAATCATTCAAGAATCAAAAGTACTTGATTGTCAGTAATATGAGCTATTCTTAGTTCTAACGGCATACACATTTGGATTAGGTATCATTCAATAATACTTGTTTATCAGCAATTGTTTGTATATTCCTTGAATTGTAAAGATCACAAGAAGTGTCTCAGTTCATAGAAGAAGGGACATTACAAGTTTGTATGTGCGGTTTCAATGATGATCATATATGCACGATGGCTCTGTGATGATGTGGCATGATTATATATAATGATGTCAAGATGCATATACATTTATAGATAATATTTTGGCCATTTGAGTTGGTTGTGGTTTTATGGTGTATTGATATTGTACGAGCGATTTCATGTGTCATGTCTTCTTTTGATAAAAATTGGTTTTTTGTTTGATAGTAACTTATTCTATTCTAGGGGACTAATTAATTTAATATTTGTAAATGACCAAATATTGTCAATATCAAAAGGATGGTCAAATATTAAATTAAATAGCTGGAAACACCTAATGGGGAGTTGGATTTTGTTGCATAATGGGAAGTTTGCAATATTTCTAATTATGACTTTTCCACCAAGAGTGGATTGGGAAATTGACACTTTTCTAATTGACGATTTTTCCACCAAGTAAAAATTTGGAAAGCAAGACTGGATTGGGAAATTAAAATATTTCTAATAATGATTTTTTCACTAAATTAGCCAAGGATAAGATAAATACAAAGATTGTTTTGGAAAATGATAGTGTAACGCATGGACGCACACTTGGCCCTAGGCCCCCCTCGAACTGGGTGTAGGGATGTCCCCGGGATGGGTACATGATGCCCCTAAGCATCCTCACTACCACCCAAGCATTGTCGCACCGCAACCACACCTATCGCCGCATCGCTTGGGTTCTTGGGTGCTTAGGTACTTGTGTGTTTGGGTGCTTCATCCACTCTGTTAAGAGGAACAAACTTACCTCTAATTGGGTGCTTGGGTGCTACATCCACTTTGTTAAGAGGAACAAACCTACTTCTAAGAGAGGGGAGAAGCTTGATGTACATAGTGTCTTGCATATTGTAGATCGCAAGACACATGTACAAAGAGAGCCTAGTAGCACGATGGGATGTAGAGCCAGAGGATCAATCTCATATTTATGAGGATGAGATTGCATGAGAAAGAGACGTAGGGTTGGTTGATGTTGCTTTTGCAGAATTTGAGTGTGAGGAGTCCAGTAGTTCCAGTGATGAGTACTTTGGCTTGGGGGATGATTAGAGGCTTCCAATCACTACATTTTGTCGTTTTGAAATGATTTTCTTCTCATTTTGGTATTCATCATGATTCCAATCATGCCTGATGCTACTCATTGTAATCAGCTTTATCATTATCATGTAATTAATATTTGATAGAACTACTATAAATCCTATTTGCTGATAATTTGGATTTCTAGTTGAATCTTGATATATGAATGTTACTATTGGGAACGTACTATGTTGAATGTTCAATGGTTTTGGTTCGTGTTGCAATTTTTCTATGTGCATATTTCAATTTGGTATGTTATACTAAAACATCACTTCATAAGCATTTCATGTTCTCTACGTATAGTACTCCCCGGCCGCCATCCCTAAACTGAGGCCCTTTCTTTTCATGTCCCAAAAATTTGTTCCGACGTCCCCCTATGCCGGTGTTACACTGGAAAATGGGATTAGGTCATTTCATTAATTTCTCATTGTATGAACTTCGTTTTTGCAAAGTTCTTTAGTGGACAAAACCCAGTGGAGATTGAAGGCTTGTGGACTGGAACCCATGAGTTTCAGGTGGATAGTGGATGAAACCCCATTGTTTGCATAGAGAAATTTCATCCAGAGGTTTCACAAGCTTCAAGATTTTAGCAGTTTCAAGAGTCATATTTTTTGCATTCAAGGCTTCATTAACATTGTTGCAGGAATTCTAGATGGGTTTTGAGGGGTTTTCTGCTATTATTAATCTTTTATCAGACCATAGTCTATATAGTTACCATTTGGAAATCAAACAAAAGCAATTTGTGGTGTTGCGATGGCATTGGTGGTATTTGGTTGTAATAGTTTTTGTGGGTTTTCTTTATGAACTAGAGTTCAAATATATTAACGTTTCTTCTGAAATAGATCGGTTACAGACCTAATTATTGGATGCATATATCAGAAAAACTGTCCTTTCTATGCAAGAGTAGCTAACTAGTTTGGGTCTTTTCAGTGAAGTTTGCATAAATTGTGAATCTATTGTTAGATTTAAGAATATTACTATATTTTGGGTTTAGGACATTACAGTGGTATCAGATTATAATCTTGGCAGCCTGTTGGGTATTAGATGATTGATATGAATCATGGGTTTTTTCTACTCAATGTTTAATACAATGAGTTTGAATGATAATGTAAGAATATTTAGAATGGATGGGAAGGACTATGCCTCATGTTAAAGAGACTCTCAAACTTTTTGGAGAGTTCAAAAGGGTAATATTTTTTGTTTAAGTACTTTGTGAAGGCTGGAGAGGAAGAAGAGAAATTGAGAAAGGAGAAAAAAATACATGAAAAGCATCAAACGGAGGATACCCAAGTTCGCCAAGTAAATGAAATGTCTCCATAGATACAGGAAGAATCATAGATAGAAGTTAAAGGAACAACCATTGAGATCCTGTAATGCCACCTTAACACCAGGCTACATTTGTTTCAATGGCTTGGATTAAGATGGGAGCACATACTCATCAAGATCTCATTTACTAGCTTATCAATTATCGGGTATCTAACATTTCCTTTGTTATTTATTTTTGGTTTTTAATTCAGTTCTGAAATCAAATAAAGAAACTTGCAACCTTCGAAAAATGCCTTATCAATCATATTAATTATGATAGTGCTTTAAGGATTCAACTGTACAGCTGTGTAGAGGGCAACAAATTCACCTTGGGTTCAAGTATTAGTGACAATCTTCCAATTAGATGGCAGGCTCTTCCTAGACTGTATTTCTGTGGCAGCTATCTTGGATCTCTGTAGTGGAACAACCTGAGACAAGTTCTATGATAGCAGCAGTATCATTCTACAATGATGCAACAATAGCAGCAGGATTATTAAAGTCAATTCCACTAGTCAAAGGTGATAGGTTATGGACATGATGTATTATTTGATAGGGTAAAGAAGATAAAATGATAGTGTCTACTGTTATATATCCAAAGTTCATGCAGATATATATTTAGGTGATTATGTAGAATCTGCTAAGTGACATAACTACCAAGATGATTTGTCAGTGTGTAGTTGTTTCCAACTACTGTGTTCAATTGTGTACCCATGATACCAGCAATTTATATAGACGATCCAAATCTATTTGCACTTTAATTTTCAAGGCTATCATATAGTGTGTCAAGCAGGCCTTCTCATTGTTGATACTAGAAAATAAGATTTTTTGGAGTGGGAATTTGATGCTTACAAGATTTTACTAGGCTATGCCATTTGACAGTTAGATCTTCATCTTATATAAAAAAAATTCTTTTACCTTCAGTATTGTAGACATTCTGTTTGATTGGAAGATTATTTAATGGTTTTAAAGTAGTAAAAATAATTTATATGCTTTTTACTGTGTGGCGTGGTCACCAAAATCTGCATGAAGTTAAGGAGAGAATATTTGACCTTGTTTTATCTCTTGCCTGGCCCTTTGACTACTTTGATTTCAACCTTCTACACTGTTGTAATGATCATTACTATTATTTGTTCTGTTGCATCTTCTATCATGTAGTACTTTAAATGCGGACATGTCATGCCATAATTGATTTTACTCCTTCAGCTCGAATTTGTCAAACTTTTGATCTAAATAGTAATAAGATGTGCTTGAGCCAGATTCAATGTTACTCAAACTTCTGTAGCTAATGATAATGAGTTTCATGTATTGTTCAATACTGCAGTAGCACATGTTTCGATCCCTTGCTATCTTCTCATTTCAAGAGCCATAGATGTCAAATATTGGCAACTCATATATTTGTGCAGTGCACTCTTGTCCTATTAGGTAGTTAATACAATCATTTTTTTGGCCAAATCTCTATAAACCAAAATAAGAAAATTTAAGCATTTTATCTGAACATATTTAATGTAGTATCAGAATGCATAAAGCCCATATTCTTTAGAGTGAAACAGACTACTGGAATAGCTTGGTTTGGTCACCTTTAACGTTGAAGAATTCTCCAAGGGCATTAAATAGAAAAATATCTAAGAAAGTTTTCTGTGACTCACAGGATACTTCAATAACCCAAGTGCAACTAAAGGTACAATCGACAGAGATGGTTGGTTGCATACAGGAGATCTGGGCTATTTTGATGAAAATGGGAACTTGTATATTGTTGATCGCATCAAGGAACTAATCAAGTGTAAAGGATACCAGGTAAAGATGATATTTACAGATTTTAGAGTCTAATCATTTTCAAGTTTAAAAACTAGAAGACGTTTAGCACTCAACTTGAAATTCAGGGATGCACATTAATGTGGATGCTGAATTTTCAAGTTGAGTGCTAAAAGTACAGGCTACGGGAAAACCGATTGTGTAAGTCCTTTCTTTTTCAATTAACAATCATCATTCTTTTTAATCTATGGTTAAAAGAGATTGATGATGGAAAATTGGTTGTGTAAGTTCATTCCTTTTCAATTAACAATCATCTGTTTGATTTAATGTGCATGCTAAAATTTAATGTTCATTTTTGTATGCACATAGCATTATTGTTCATTCTTTCAAACTATTTTCTAATTTTCTTATGCAATTCTTTCATGTTTTTGACAAATTGTTCTTCTTGAATATTTTTGATCTATCCAACTCCAACATCCCTTAATTCGATACATTTCTTGGATTTTTATCATAGAAAATTCAAAACGGTGATTTTGTTATACACCTATTCACTCAACTGCCACAAGAAAACTTTGGTTGGCTAATGTGAAAATCCAACTCCTTGGCTTTTTACTCATTGCATATTTTATTATTTAAAAAAAAATCCCATCTACAAGTATCTATCGCATAGTTGTGTGTGATATTTTGAATTAAATCACAAATCCTCATTCTCTTTGTTTTTCAATCTCAATAATTCTATGAATCTAATCACCTTTGCATCAATTTTCTCTAGTTTGAGTTAACAAGCAAACTCTAATATGGGAGTTCAATCAAAGTGTGCAATTAGCTTCTTTCCATACACATGAGTGTATGGAATGTAATTCTGATTTACCATAATGTATTTCTAAAATTTAGGTGTCATCATCTCTAATAACCATAACCTGTCCTTTTGATAATCATTATAAGGTTCTTTTTAGTTGATTTAGCCAAACCATTCCCTTGAGGGAAATAATTTAATGAAGTTCTGAGATAATTTCCATACTTGTATGCCGAGTCACAAGGTTCGAATTCGAATTTGAGTTCGTACAAAAATAGAAAGTTTCTAACTAAACTAACTAAACAAATGATACTAAATATTACAATATAACTTTAATAAATATTTCACTACACGCACAATTACATGCCATAAAAGGCTGGCAACGTTTTGGCTGAGGCTATGAAAAGATAGAAACAAGAAATCACATATAAGTCTCTAAGAAAAATGCTGCAAATTTCTCCTTCCTTTATGATAAGATCAAAGCTCTAGTTTAAAGAAAAAGAGAGATAAACCTAACAAGAAAAAGTAATTAATGCCTTCTAAGACATGTAGGAGTAATTCAAGAGGGTGTGGGATGTTTTATTTGAATTCTTATTGAAAATATTTATCACTTAGCACTTGAAACAACATAAAATTACAATATAATAAAGTAGCTATAGTTCTCAAATTTTGTATACACATGCATGTATTGTTAGGATTATTCAAGTATCAATGAATTTCAACACTTTTTGTCCAATTAAGAATTTCAGCAATAAACCATAAACTAGTAAACTGAATAGTAGTAAAGAACATATATTTTTTTAACTAGGGAAACCCTGGCCAAGGGAAAACCCCAGTGGGGATGGTACCCACAAAATGATCCACTAGTCCAAAGTACCTTGTAAAAGGTTTTGACCCTGTCAGGATTCTATTACATACATATAATGTATCTCTCTTTGTTAGAGGACTTGACCTTGTTAGAGGCCTCAACCCTGTTAGCAGTTGTTTTACAAAATGAGCTTACAACTCTTAACAACAATATACAACTATACAAGTAGTGTACAGGTTTACCAAAAGATGACTGTGCTAATATCTCCAATATCTGGTTAGTCCTTATATGTTCCTTGCATTTGATTTTGCCCATATACCTTACTCTTCTCTGACCATCAAAAACATCCACATATCATCATAAACAAACCTCACACAACATAATCATACCATAGCATAATCATCTATATCTTTGCATATCATAAGATTCTTCCTTTATACCCTTTTCCTTAACTCTTTTTCAGTCGGCCTGAATAACAATGTTACACATTACCAAAACTTGTTATCTCAATCTGCTAAGTAAGAGTTAACATCTAGAATGTCATCCCTATATTCGTAAGTCCTTAAATTGACAAGTCAATTCAATGCCTTAGCCAAAATATCCATTTTGTTCTGTGTACTTTGCCTTTGTGACAACAAACTGCTTACTGATTATTCAATCATAACTCATGCCAACTATTATAGTAACAGAAGAGAACCTAAGTATATCATATATACTCACTATTCTGTCATATTCCAAATTTATAGCCTTGTATCTGCTTCCAGTGAAGCTTGCTGACAAAAACTATCTGATTGTTACCTGTTATCCTCTGTTAGTCAAATTCTTCAGTTTGTCATGCCAAAACTCTATCTCTATTTTGAGTGACCTTAACCACATATAGTGTTGCCATTAATGACAACATCCAACTACTTACCTTAGCCAACTTGCCAACATGATTGCCTTTCATAATGTTATGATTATGCTAAATCGTGATTATTAAAATTCCTGCTTTTTGTATAAGTGAGAAGTGATCTATAATGGTACATCACCTATTTCCCTATCAGTTATTTACTTTTAGAATTCCATCCCCTTTCCTTTCTTAAAAGTAACCTTGGCTAAAATAGAAGAAAATGACCTACTCTAGAGATTGTTTTGTTGAAATAGCCCCACATAATAGAACTTTCCTTATCGTCACAAGTTGCGGATGTAGAGGGGGGACAATGAAAAACTTAATCAAACAATTTACACAAACAACACAAACTAATATCAACTTTGGACATAGGTCTTCATATCTATATACAAAAGTAACCAATAATATTTTTTACACACCAATTCTATTGTCTCATCAATCTCAAAAAACCAAGCAATCCACCACTATGCTTCTTTTTAATTGAATTATCTTTAGTATAACTCTTAGAAATACACAAACAAACTAGCCTTCAAACAACTAACTATTGAAAATCAAATAATCCAACTTGTTAGATCAGTCCATAATTATTAGTTCTTTATATGTCTTCCATGTTCAAAAAATCAATGTCACCCTAAAACATATTTAACATATCCTCAAATTCAACAATTTGTATCCTCATTTAAGCAAGAAATTTTGTCTCCTACTTAATGCATCAACTATTTTGTTTGACTATATGCTCCTATGCTTCAAAATAATAAGTTAAAATCATCTTACATGCCTTTTGTTTAAATTATATTGACTTTTCGAATACTATAATGTTGATGATTTGTATACAAGAATTCCTTCGTTGGGGTGTGATCCATAATGTTCATTTTTGAAACTATTTCACACTTCATTGTCGAAGCACTCATAAGAACTATCATGAAATTTTTGAAATGCTATGTCCTTTAACAAATAATGTCACCACTTCAATGATTGAATTATGGATCTAGATTATTGAACATAACCTAAATATGACAAGCATGAGGTTTTCTTGTAATGTATCAAATTATAATGTTCTATCGAGATTTAGTGTGAAGTTTTTGAGCTAAATTGGTTGCCATTGAACCATATTTTAACTCAAACTAATCCCTCAGAAGCATGAATGATCCACTTAGCTGCTCATTGCATCTAGCTGATGCTCAAAATAGTGAAGCATTAGGACTCCCCAAGAGGGTCCCAAACCAATATATTTCAACTTAAGCATACTTAACCATAGATTCTCCTCTAAGTTCAATACCACTTATCTTGCTATCCCATTTGCAAATCCTTTAGAAAGTTTTGTGTTTTATGAACCATTCATTATAGAGTTCCTTTAGCCAATCCATTGACAAATGGGAGATTTTTTAATATATTGTACTAAATTATTATTCTATATTAAGATTCAACATTTCCTCTTTTCTTGTTATGGGTTTTCTATGACAACACTATTTACAACATCTAACAAAGCTTGCTCGTTCATGTTGTATTATGGGGCAAAATAGTTATGTTTCCAAATGAGCTATTATGTTTCTTATGATAAAATGATCCACCTCTTTGAAGGCACATGTGCTTTTAGCACAATATTTTTGACCTTGTTTAGCAACCCATCTTAACAATAGATATCTTTGAACATTTTACAATTCCTTGCATTAAAATCTCTTCATATTTCTCACCAGTTTTTTTACTGTGCATATATTCTTCAACAAGAATCTATTTTATGAAAAGCACCATTTTAGTTACCATAGCCATTGCTAACATAGCTTACCTAAACAACTTATCTATCAGATCATTGTTAGTACATTTTATAATTATTAATAAGAAAATGAATTTGCTAAAGAAAATCCATCCATCGATAGTGTCATGATTATAATTGATTTCATGTTTACAAATATTGGAGAGGTTGGTGGTCAATTTGCACAATAGTTAACTTACCAAATAAATAGCTCTGTATAAAAGTCCTAATGGCAATACTAATGGATATGCTTAAGCGAGACAACACCCCTTGCATATTCACTAGCATTTGTTTCTACCTCAAATGAGTTTTGTATGTGAGGAAGAGCTAAAACAAGAGCATGACATATATAAAAGTACAATATTTGAAAGGCCTCTTTTTTTTCATTACCCTTCTTTCTTGTTATGAAATTTGATGCAATGAGCAACAATGTAGGAAAACGAAATAAACTTTCTCATCAATTGTGTGACCACTACAAAGTTCCTTGTTACAGTGCTTTTGGTGTAAGCCAATTTAGAATTGATTCAACTTTTCATTAGTCTATTCTTAATTCTCCTCTTCGTACAACATACTTTAAATATATTAATGATTTCTTGCCAAATTCAAGTTTCTTTAGATAGCATAGCAGTTGTACTTCTAATTTTTTCAAGACCTTCTCATGGGGATTCTGTTCTTCCCATGTAGAACTAAATATTCGACTATCTTTTAGATAGATTATAACAAGTGACAAAACAATTGTGGATTCCCTTAACAAATCATTCACCAATCTTCATACAAGTAGCATGTGTATAACTCAAGCCAAAAGGAAGTACAAACTATTTAAAAATTCCTAAGAACATAAAAATACTAGATACATTCCTAAAAATATAAATTCCCCTGTTGTATTTGAAGGTTGTTTTACAATGCCATGAAAGATACTGTAAAGGGGCCCTTCCATACATTTTTAGAAACCTACGAGTGCTAATCAAATTCCTTTACAATTGAAAGCACCTCATTGTCTCTTCTTTGTAAATCAAGTAAAGGCCTATCCAAGATTCAAATGACATGCCTTAACATTTAAACAATGGTGTAGATTCATTTGAGCTTTGTTCTCTTTTTGAGCCATTTTGGTGAGCTCCTCTTTCCTTCTAGCTGCTAACTTTTGATTTTTCCCATTTTTTTGTGAGGCTTTGGATGAATCTTCATACCATCCTGATACCTTTCATCTTCCCAATTTTTCAGAGAGTAGCTTGTTTTCCTTCTTTTCTATGGAATGTATGCTTCTTAGTGGTGTATCTGTTGCACAGTATTCTAGGATGATTACCTCTCGACAACTAGCACAGGGAACAAGAATTCTACATTCTTGTGAATCATATACTTTCTTCTTCCAAGTGCAACAAAAATGGACTCGAGTTATATCTACTCACATGTTCTTTTACCATTTGTTTAAGCTTAACTAGTGTTGAAATAGGATCTCTCCATTTCTTTAGTCTTTGTGGAATGTTATTATTTGTTCCTCCTTTCTTTGAGAGTTCCTTTGTCCTTGCGAAGTAGAGTGTTGCATCTCTCTCTTCTTGTTTAGATTTCTGCTCATATTTTAGCAACAACTTACAATCATTTTGAGGCCATTCTCCTCTCATGGGTTGTCCTTGAGTTGTACATAGTGCACGATTCTTTGTTTAGCATTCACTGGTCTTTATGTTTGTTTAACAAAGGCCTTTAGATGGTGTTTTTTCCTTCCCAATGATAGGCTGAAATATGCCTCACCTATTCTTGCCAAGCCCTCTTCATCATATCTCATCTACTAGGCATTTGGAACCTTTACCCATGGTATTCATTTCAAATATGACAGTACAATCCCTAGATTTGAAATCTTTGAAGGAAAATTTACATAGATGCCTTTTTCGTACTTTGTTCTTTGTAGTAGGGTCTAGTCAACATGTTTTTCTAGACTCTTCTTTGCTTGTCTTTTTTGAGTTTTGATAGAAACTCATTCATCACTATCGATTCTTTTTAGAATTTCTCAAAGAAACTTTTTTAATCCTAATACTTCAATTTTTTTTGGATATCATCAAACCTCAAGGAACTTATTTCTTTGATGCCAATTGATCTGCAACTTATACCAAATTTAGTTACAACCCAGTAAATGAAAATAACTAATCTATTGTGGTACTTGAATTTCCAAATGACAATGAAAATCGGGAGGAATTGGAATTACACAACAAAATGAGGTGTAATGCAACACAAACATAAGAATTCATCCTAGAAATTTGTGAAGGGTGGAAAGCATGATTGATAGAAGCAGTTTCTTTCTACTAGAGCATATTAGTCAAGTAGAGAAGTACAAAAGTGTATTTCAATCTCTGTCAAGCCTATTTCTACTTCTCAAAGATACAGTCCTTCAATTCTCTTGTTCCATTTATCAAAAGATTCAAAACTATGCTCTCTGCCTCCTTGAACGTCTCTTGGAAATCCCCATTATTTTAGAAAGATCCTTGAGTTGAATTGGAAGAGTCAGTTCTTGTTTCGTTCTGTTAGGACACCACCACTTTTATAGAAAATGACAATTAAAAAATGCATAAAAAATTGCAAAACTATATGATATTTTTAAATCACTTGATAGTATGAAAAATGCCGAACTGGTTATATTTCAATATTAATATTTGTGGCTGATTTTGTTCACTAAAACTTGATGAAGTGTATTCCTTTGAGGATAATATTTCCTCTTAGATCCAACACAGATCATTATGCCTAAACATTTCCTGCTCATTAGAATTGTCTCGTCTCATTATGAAATTCTCTTTCTAATAGGCCAACATCCTTTTCTCTTTTGTGGAAAAGAATGGTACTATTAGTAATTTTGTATTGGCTTCTGTTGAATATCTTGCCATTAGAAATAGATGAATTGCAACTACTACTTAAGTACTCGAGAGTGACCACATAGACGACTTCTGATCTATGTTTACTTTCTTTTACTGTATAATATGGATATGAATCTATCACCTCGTCAATCCCAAAGGAGAATTCATTATATGAATGTTTATAACTTTATTATATCTCTTTTGAATTGCTTAATACAAATTCATGATGTCAAATGGATTAAAAGATTATAAAAAGAGCGTGGAGGGTTTTTAATATGTGACTAAACATTCTTTTAAAATTCTTCATTATATTTGACATAAACTACTATTTCCAAGCTGTAAACGAGGTAGAGAGTTTTTTTTCTCACATTTTATTAGCCGATAGGCTTTCCACTGGGGCAACCCACAGCCGGAATAGTCTCACGCAATCGGAAAATTGGAATGGTCGGCATCGGAAAGTGATTGTCCTTTGACAAAACTGAACTTCACACGTGAGGGAATATAAGTCGTGTCTAGCACATTCGCAGATTTATTCGAAGGGTAAAGAAGAATCTCCTTGCAGATTTCACTATCATAACAAACCTCTGCTCTTGGTCCCTGATTTTTCGCAACTTGCACGTCCATGGCTGTAGATTTTGGAAGATTAGTGAGCACAGTTGTTTTGACAAGGAGATTAAAACTAGAGTGGAGATGATAAATTATATTTCTGCATACGAAAGAAAAGCGTCTACATAAGCAATATTGGGAGCAGATTTGTGTAATCAGCGGTCTGCAATAAGCATGACGAAACAATCATAATATATTGCTGAAAATGGTTTTAATTTTACACATCATAAGATCAGGAGGCACAATTTTGGGCTTTTGGAATATCAGTTGGCTTAGTACGAGGAAGGGACAGTCACCATCACCTTCAATGGTGGTGGTTGTAACAGATGAATCCGAATTCATACCAGAGCAATCCTGGTGGTGTGGGCTGCTGCTGGCCAAGCAAACAATGAAAACGTGATGAGCAACAAGAATCAATATTTCAAAGATTTTGTGATATTTGACATGGGCAATATCAAATGCCAAGTAGAGAATCCGGTTGTCTAGGCAGAACCATGGATTTGTACTACCAGTTTGTGGGTAATATAAGTGTGGAAAAGGAGGGTGCGACATACAATAATCTCAGCAAAATAATGGGATAGCAACAACACTGCAATTGCCGTCAATACAGAGATTGTGCACAAGAAGTGTTGCAGATGTTTCCTACAACATCAATTTTCGTATATATTTTGTTACATTTTAAAAATGATTTACTCCTATCGGCTACCCTTGCACCTGTTTTTGGTGCAAGCACTAGTTTATACAGCTTTGAATATGTAGGCATGTATGGCCTCATGTGCAAGTCTTTTCTTCCAAAGTAAAATAAACGAGATAACGTGTTCATACTTGTTTAAAGGTTAATAAACTTGTGAGTTATCTTTATGAGTGGATGTGTTTCTAAGTAAAATAAGGGACACGGATTATTCTATGATCTCAATCAATTCAAAGAATGATTGGTTAAATATATGCATCTAAATTCTTTGATATCTATTTTTCTTTAGGTAGCTCCAGCTGAGCTGGAAGGACTATTGCTTACACATCCAGAAATTGTGGATGCTGCAGTTATTGGGTATGTGATGTTTTATGTTTTAAGTATATCTCATTCTCGAATGAATAATGTTTCATTTCGGAATTAGGAGGAAATTGAAGTTTTATGATGTTGGGAATAGATTGATGAGTTTTTTAAATTGTGAGTTCATTTATGCAGCCAACCTGATCTACAAGCAGGAGAGGTTCCTATAGCATACATTGTTCTTTCTCCAGGAAGCTCTTTGAAAAAGGAGGATGTGATGGAGTTTGTTTCCAAGCAGGTAATAATCATGAGAAACGTAATCATAAAATGCCTCTTTAACATGTATTATTATGGTTTATAATCTTACAATTCATTTAATAACTATATTTTTGTAAATAAGCGTTCTATTTTTCTAATATCTTTGTGTGTTGATTAGGTAGCACCATTCAAAAGATTACACAATGTAACTTTTCTAAAAATAATACCCAAATCTGCTTCTGGAAAGATTCTTCGACGAGAGCTAGTTCAAAATTTGAACTCAAAGTTGTGAAGTCATATATATTAATTCATAGAAAATTTCAAAATATAGATGTCAATCCTTGTTGAATATGCTATGCACCATATTATTCTGATAGCACATGGTTATCAAATAAAGTGATTGCATGAGTCTTTATCGCATATCAAGAATACTATTCAACTAAATTATCATCAGTGATCGTTTGTGGAAGTGTATCTAAATTCTATTATGTATAACAATAATGATTTATGCAATTCATCTAAAGGTGATGTACATTTAAGTCAAAAAGAAATTTCTATTATCTTTGTAGTTTTTTTAATTTATTAAGAAAGATCGTGATATATTCAAATGTGGTAACGTTTTTGGTGATTGGAACAATAGAGAATATAAGTTATTATATGGTAATAGTTCTATGATTTATATATGTAAATGAATACTAAGTTGTATGTACTGATTTTGTCTAAATATGAGTGTGTCAAGTGAATGGAGGAAAAACATTTGATCTTATTTTGTACCTCCATGTTCATTTGGTAATTTTTTTTTAATAATGTTCTATATTTGCTGAAGCAAGGAGCTATTTAGGTTCATTCTTTGTAGTTTCATACGCTTGATATCTTCTAAAGGATATATTTATTATTATTATTGAAATCTCAATTGAAGATTGTCTCAACAATATGATCTTCCTAACAAATATGCACTATTGCTCCACTTGGAGTTAAGGTGAACTATACAATCACTTCTTGCAAAAGATTTCAAATGAAGACTTCTAGAGGATAACTAGAATAATTTGGTGACATATTTGGTAACTGGGACATTAGACTTGGAAGCTATAATATGGTAATAGGTTTATAATAGATTAACATATAAATAAATATTAGGTTATATCTATTGATATTGTTTAGGTGCATCAAGTGATGGGAGGAAGCAAAGCATTTGATATTATGGTGTATTTCCATAAACATTTGGTATAGGCAATAAAATAATATTTGTAGTGCCTCTCCCATTCAATTTATTTAAGTCATCCTGATGGGGTGCAACCTTGACACTCTTCCTTTGGGAATGATTGTGTTAGGACCCTTGAGTGGTCAGCAACCTTGGGGTGATTAAATTCATACTATTTTATCAGTGGGATTGATTATGCTTATGGCTGATTTATGAGATTATGATGTACTAGATGGGTTCACTTAGGTTTGTGCCAATGGTTACTTGGATTGATTTGGTATCATGATGTTGTTTCGTGATTACCCTGAAATGTGAACAATGGTTGTAGTGTGTTTTGTTTGTCCTACTATATTTGACTAGGTTCTTGCAGTAGTGTTTACTCATTTGTTTGATTTAAATGTGCACAGTGTCATTTAAGTTGTAGAAAAACTATTATAAATTTCATTATTAAATGCTTAAATAATTAGAAATGAATTGTCCATGTTGGATTCATTGGTTATAGTGCTGCGAATAAGTACCTTGTTCATTTCAGTAATTTATGCAAAATGGGCTATTTAAATGATTATATAAATGAAATTAATCAAATGCTTTGATTATGTGATTTTGCATAATTGTTGCTTTGACTATTATTGTCGTCAGTGATTTTATAGTGGCGAATCTTCACCAAATGGCTATTCGATCTCTTTGGGAAATCACAATTTGGCGAATAAAACCTACATACGAGGTCAAATGGGTTGCCAAGATATTAAATTATTTGTGTCCAAATCCCAAGCTAATCGTTGATTAGTTTACTCATAATTGGTCCCAAATCTTGGTTCAATTGCCAATGTAATATACATTTAGGACATTTATTTTAAACTATTCGCCAGCCTTTACCTAATTTCTTCTTATTGGATAATTTCATTTCGCTTTACAATAAAATAATATATTCCCTTGTTGGATAAAATTGTTCAAATTGTGTGTTGTCTTTGATGTCACACAAATGTCATATCAGTCATCAGACAGTGTCTATCGAGCTCAGAAGGTCAGCAAGGCAAAGGACAGTGTCTACCGAACTCAAAAGGTCAGCTAGACAAAGGACAGTGTCTACCGAGCTCAAAAGGTTAGCAAGGCAAAGGACAATATCTATCGAACTTAGAAGGTCAGCTAGACAAAGGATAGAGTCTACTGAGCTCATTCGATCATCAAAGGTAATGTGGAAGAAGCAGTTCTTACCGAGATCACTTGGTCATCAAAGGTAATTTGGAAGAAGCAATTCTTACCGAGCTCACTCGGTCATCAAAGGTAATTTGGAAGAAGCAGTTTTTACCGAGGGATTCAGTTCTTACCAAGGGATTCAGTTCTTATTGAGTAAACTCGGCAGCCAAAGGATTTTAAGGATATTGCAATGTTAATCGAGTCAAGAAGGTTAACTCAGGAAATTTTTGGAAGCTGTATTTACCGAGTAGGGTCGGCCAATAAAGGATTTCATTGTTTTATGAAATAACTTTTATTTGTTTAAAGTAAAATCTGTAGCCGACTGATGTATGATTTACTGGTAAATGTAACATATAAATGGGCTGACCTGACAATCTGAATGGTATAAGTAAGAGGTGAAGTTGCGAATTCTAAGAGGGAGTAAGATGGAAAAGTGGAATTAATGAAATATGGGGACTGATTATTGTGGAAGCGAATTTGAAGGATGATCAGAAACCATTGAGGAGCAACAGAGCCATATTTGATCAAGAAGGATCTAATGAAGCAAAATAGAGACCTGTAATTAGCAAGTTCAATTGCATCTTGTTCAGGTTAATTCATTGTTGCTTTCTAACCATTGTAGCATTGATTTCAAATCTCTTAACAGAGTTGGTTTAACAACCATTTTGTAAATCCTCTAACAAAGTAACAGTTCAGTTGAATTGTTCTAAAGACCTCTAGCAAGGCCACTCCTAACAGGGTGATTAAATCCTCTAAAAGGGTCACACCTAACAGTGTGTATTGTAACCTTTAACAGAGTTGGCTCATAACAAGGCTCACTTCAAAAGAGTGAAAAATTTGTGACTAGTTACTTGGTGGTTTTTCCCATATTGGGTTTCCACGTTAAATTTGGTGTCTCTTGTGTTCACTTTGTTTTTAGATACATGCATGAATGCTTGAAGATAAGTAATAATTTTACTTACCAAGTTATAGCATTTGTTTACTGAGTATCAGCAGTAACTAGATCTTTAAGACATCTAAGGGGTCTGTGGATTAATTTTTATTAGTAACTGATTCACCTCCCCTCTCAGTTACTCTATCTTTAATCCCAACAATTGGTATCAGAGCACTTGGTGCTTATAGGAAAAGATTTCAAGGATCTAAGCTAAAGATCAGGATGTCTTACAAAAGAAAAATTTCAAGACTTAACAGGGACAACTTCTCAGCATGGAAAGGATTGATGAGGCTTCATCTAGCTTCTATTGGTGATATAGGGCTAAAGTACCTTGATGAAAATAATGAACCTTATGGTACATTATCTATCAATGATATTGTTGAAAAGAAGACTCACAATAACATGATGATAGATATAGCATCTGCTCTGAGTTATGAAAAATTTGATGACATCAAGGATTGCAAAACTGTCTTTGAAATGTGGAACAAGCTAAAAGAGATCTATGGAGGAAATGATAATGTGAGAAGAGCCAAAGTAGAAAGTTTGAGAGGGAAATTTGATCAAATGAGAATGAGAGAGGATGAAAACATTGCAAAGTATGTTGAAAGAGTTAAAGCATGTGTTAGTGCAATCAAAGCATCTGGAGGAGATATCAGTGAGGAGACAGTTATAAGTAAAGTTCTTAGAACTCTACTTCCCATTTATGCAATCAGAGTCTCTACAATTCAAGAAAGGAGATGTGAGGCAAATCATAAAATAAATTTAGAGGCCATAGTTGGAAGATTGATTGCATTTGAGCTAGACAACTATGACAATTATGTTCTAGCTGTCAATACTGTTGAATCAGCATTTGAAGCCAAGCTTTCATTCAAAGAAAAAGGATCAGAACAAAGTTCAGAGAGTGATCTTGAAGTGGTTGAAGCTCTACTAGTAAGAAAATATTCAAGAGGCAAAGGGAAATACAAAGGTAAGGTTCCTCTAATCTGTTTCTCTTGTGAAGAAATTGGACATATTGTTGCTAAGTGCCCAAATAAGAAGAACAAAGATGAGAAGAAAGGTCACAAGTACAATGGCAAGAAATACTTCAAATCATTCAAGGATAAAGGCAAGAAAACATGTTTTATGGCTAAAGATTCTAATGATTCTGATGATGAAGAAGAAGATGAAATTGTCTACATTGCTATGAAAGATGAGTCTGATAATGATTAGGAAATGACACTCATTTCTCATATGAGCATAAATGATACATGGATCATAGATAGTGGTTGTTCTCACCACATGACTGGTGATAAAACTAAGTTTGAATATTTTGAAGACTATGATGGTGGAAGTGTAAGATTTGGTAACAACCAACCTTGTTGTATAAGAGGAAAATGAAGAATCTCATTAACCAAGGAACTTGTATGTGATAATGCATACTGGGTAGACGGATTAAAGCATAATTTTTTGAGTGTAGCAAAACTGCTCGATAATGGATTCAAAGTAGAATTTATGCATGGAAAAGCAAGATTGTTGGATGGCAAAAGAAAGTTGATTGGATTAGGAACTCAAACAAAAGGTAATTTATTTTATCTTGAACTTGATGAATGTTCATGTTTCATTGCTCAAATTGAAGAAATTTGGTTATGGCATAGGAGGTTGTGTCATGTAAACTTTGACAACTTAATAAAAATTTGTAAATTCAAGAAAGTAAGAGGTATTCGTTACATAAAGAAATCTGAGGTTGGTCTATGCAAAAATTGTCAAATTGGTAAAATGGGAAAGATTAGTTTTAAGAGCAAGAACTATCATACTGAAGAAGTTCTAGAAATTGTGCATACTAATTTGTGTGCACCTATTGGCATTGAAAGTTATACGAGTGAAAAATTCTTCATTCTGTTTGTTGATGATTATTCAAGAATGATGACTGTCATGTACCTAAGAGAGAAATCAGAAGCATTTGAAAAGTTCAAATGGTATTTGGCCAAAGTAGAAAAGGAAATAGGCAAAAGACTGAAATGCTTAAGGTCTGACAAAGGTGGTGAATTCATTTCACATGAGTTCAATAACTTTTGCATTGAAAGGGGAATCAAAAGACAAGTTTCAGCACTTGGAACTCTTGAACAAAATGGAATAGCAGAAAGAAGAAATATATCTATAATGGATTGTGCAAGAACCTTAATGATTGAGAAAGACATTGCTATCAAATACTGGAAGGAAGCTATCAACACTATAGTTCATACCTTGAACCGAGTATAGCTGAAAAAGGACTCATTCAAAACACCCTATGAGTTGTGGTATTGTTACAAACCCAATGCAAGTTATCTAAAAGTATTTGGAAGCAAATGTTACATTTTGAAAGAATCTAGAAAAGGTAAATTTGATGTAAAAAGTGATGAAGGAATATTTTTGGGATACTCTTGCAAAAACAAAGCATATAGATGTTTGCACTTATCTACTCACAAAGTCATAGAAAGTGCACATGTGAAAGTTGATGAGTTTGCAGAAAGAATAGAAGAAGAAAGCAAAAAGGAACCTGAAGACTATAGAAGATTTTTTTACATTGAACCTAATACAATGCCAAGTATACCTATTAATAAGGAATCCTCAACTCCAGAGTCTTCATTAACCGAGTCACAAGAAGTTCAAACCGAGTCAACATCTATTGAGTTGCAAGAACCCGAGTTGCAAATAGAAGCTACCGAGTTAGCATCTACCCAGCTCGAGCAACCGGAATCAGAACCAAAAGTTGAGACACAGAAGGATAACAATGCAAGTCATTCAAAAGGCAAGGAGCCCGTGTTAGCCAAGTATGCCAGAAAGCATCATGCACCATATTAAATCATTGGTGATAAATCAGAAGGAAAAATGACAGGAAGTAAGTTGAAAGACACTTGTTTACTTGCTGATTTTGAACTTAGAAATGTCAAAGATGCACTAGACCATAAGAGTTGGATTGAGGCTATGAATGAAGAAATAGAACAGATAGAGAAAAACAAAACATGGACTCTTGTACCTAGACCCAAAGACAAGAATGTGATTGGAACAAAGTGGGTATTCAGAAACAAACCAAATGAAGATGGTCAGGTATCAAGGAACAAAGCTAGACTGGTATGCAAAGGATATTCACAAGAAGAAAGTGTAGACTATGGAGAAACTTTTGCTCCTATTGCAAGATTGGAAGGTGTTAGAACCTTACTTGCATATGCTGCATTCAAAGGATACAAAACTTATCAGATGGATGTCAAGTCAGCATTTCTCAATGGCATATTGGAGGAAGAGGTTTACATTGAGCAGCCTGAAGGTTTTGTTGATCCAAACAAGAAGGACATGGTCTGCAAATTGCATAAAGCATTATATGGTATGCAACAAGCCCCTAGAGCATGGTATGAGAGATTGCATAACTATCTTATTCTGATTGGTTTTCAAAGAACTAATGACAACAACAGTTTGTACGTACAGGAAGGACCGGATAATAAGATTGTTTTGGCAGAAATATTTGTAGATGATACTTTGTTCACAGGAAATGATGATCTTTGCAAAGAATTTTTAGAACAAATGAACAAGGAATTTGAAAGGTCAATGTTTGATGAAATAAAATTCTTTGTTGGTCTTCAAATTAAACAGAATAAGAATGGCATCTACATCATTCAATCTAAATACATCAAGGAGATACTGAAAAAGTTTGGTATGGAAGATTGCAAACCAGTTGGGACTCCTATGTGTATTGGATTAAAACCTACCAAGGAAGATGAATTAGAGGAAGTGGATTAGACATTTTATAGATCTATGATTGGAAAGTTACAATATGTAGTGCACACAAGACCAAACATTGCCCTTGCAGTAGGAATTGTAGCAAGATTCTCAGCAAAACTAAAAAAAAATTATATGATGGCAATCAAAAGGATCATGAGATACTTAAAAAGAACTGAAGATTATAGATTATGGTATAAACTTGGAGGAAAACTGGATTTAAAGGTGTTCACTGATGCAGATTGGGCAAAAAATATTGATAATAGAAAGAGCACAAGTGGAGAAGTTTTCTTTCTCGGAAAAAGGTTGGTTTCTTGGACAAGCAAAAAGCAGAATTGTACATCTCAATCCACAGCAGAGGTTGAATATGTTGCAGCAGCAGTAAATTGCTCATACATTGTGTGATTTAAACAATTATTGGAAGGTATGAAGAAAGAAATCAAAGAACCAATTGTTATGTTTTGTGATAACACAAGTGCAATTAACATCTCCAAGAATCCAGTGATGCATTCAAAAATCAAGCATATTTCCATAAAATATCACTTTGTTAGAGAATTGGTGCAAGAAAAGGAAATAAGATTGGAATATGTGCATACAAAGGAACAAATTGCTGACATATTCACAAAGCCTTTACCTAAGGATGCATTCTTGTATCTAAGAGGCAAGTTAGGGATCATTCCCCTATATGAAGCTCACTAAAATACAGTTTTAGTGATGCATCAACAGGAACAGAATTGAAGATCTATCAGTTGATGCAGCAAACCAATGAAGACATTGCATATGAATCTGTACATCAGGTAAAATGCTATTCAACTATTTTGAGTTGTCTTTGGCATGTGTTGTCAAAGAGGGAGAATATACTACTGTTATATCTTTATGAAATTTAAGAGTTTGTGTAAAAAGGAGAGATTATTATGAAAGAGGGAGTTTGCTATATTTGAAGAAAGAAAGTTAAAGTATTATGTCAGTAAAAGACTTGTTTTCAAATTTCATCTTGCTATGACATGTTGTGTTGCCATCAATGCCAAAGAGGGAGATTATTGGATACAATTGTTAAAATTGTGTGTCGTTTTTGATGTCACACAAATGTCATATCAGTCATCAGACAGTGTCTACCAAGCTCAGAAGGTCAGCAAGGCAAAGGACAGTGTCTACCGAACTCAGAAGGTCAGCTAAACAAAGGACAGTGTCTACCGAGCTCAGAAGGTTAGCAAGGCAAAGGACAATGTCTACCGAACTCAGGAGGTCAGCTAGACAAAGGAGAGAGTCTGCTGAGCTCACTTGGTCATCAAAGGTAATGTGGAAGAAGCAATTCTTATCGAGATCACTCGGTCATCAAAGGTAATTTGGAAGAAGTAGTTCTTATCGAGCTCACTCGGTCATCAAAGGTAATTTGGAAGAATCAGTTCTTACCGAGCTCACTCGGTCATCAAAGGTAATTTGGAAGAAGCAGTTCTTACCGAGCTCACTTGGTCATCAAAAGTAATTTGGAAGAACCAGTTCTTACCGAGTAAACTCGGCAGCCAAAGGATTTTAAGGAAATTGCAATGTTAACCGAGTCAAGAAGCTTAACTCAGGAAATTTTTGGAAGCTGTATTTACCAAGTAGGGTCGGCCAGTAAAGGATTTCATTGTTTTATGAAATAACGTTTATTTGTTTAAAGTAAAATCTGTAGCTGACTGGTGTATGATTTATTGGTAAATGTAACATGTAAATGGGCCGACCTGACAATCTGAATGGTATAAGTAAGAGGTGAAGTTGCGAATTCTAAGAGGGAGTAAGATGGAAAAGTGGAATTAATGAAATATGAGGACTAATTATTGTGAAAGAGAATTTGAAGGATGATCAGATACCATTGAGGAGCAACAGAGCCATATTTGATCAAGAAGGATCTAATGAAGCAAAATAGAGACTTGTAATTAGCAAGTTTAGTTGCATCTTATTCAGATTAATTCATTGTTGTTTTCTAACCATTGTAGCATTGATTTCTAATATCTTAATAGAGTTGGTTTAACAGCCATTTTGTAAATCCTCTAACAAGGTAACAGTTCAGTTGAATTGTTCTAAAGACCTCTAACAAGGCCACTCCTAACAGGGTGATTAAATCCTCTAATAGGGTCACACCTAACAGTGTGTATTGTAACTTTTAATAGGGTTGGCTCCTAATAGGGCTCACTTCAGAAGAGTGAAAAATTGGTGACTAGTTACTTGGTGGTTTTTCTCATATTGAGTTTCCACGTTAAATCTGGTGTCTCTTGTGTTCACTTTGTTTTCAGATGCATGAATGCTTGAAGATAAGTAATAATTTAACTTACCAAGTTACAACATTTGTTTACCGAGTATCAACAGTAACTAGATCTTTAAGACATCTAAGAGATCTGTGGATTAATTTTTATTAGTAATTGATTCACCCCCCCTCTTAGTTACTCTATCTTTAATCCTAACATTCCCTAGGGCCGAGCGTTGCTACCATTTTACCGACACATGTCTCTAACTACCCTAGTTTAGCCAACTATTTTATATTTTGGAGTTTGGGACACGTGTCTTGATTTCGGGAAGATTTAGAGTTTATGTTATAACATTTAAAATTAGGCCCGAAATAGAGTTTAGGCCATTGATCTATCTAAGATCTTACATCAATGGTCTACATCAATTTCTGAATCCTTTCATAATAACAATGATAACATAAAAAGTGACATTGACCAAGTTGGCAATAAGAAATGACACATTATTAATTTAATCTTAATGGAATGACAGACTACAAGTACATTGGGGATTTTACATATTTTTCTGGGGAGGGGTTTCTTAAAGTTATCCCTAATTGTTGTACATTTACACTTGATTGTGTTTGTTTATTGTGCGGGACTTATATCTCCGGTAGTAACACATGGAGTTAGTGATTATACCTTTCATGTCTAGCCAATATCGTCTCTATATGAGCGATGTATCTTTTATTGTTATTTAATCTTCCAGTGATTGATAAATCCATATTGATAATACATTATGTGATTAGACCTGTGAACGTGTCTATGTATTCAAGATTTCGCAGTGGTCATGGCAAAGATTAAATCAAATGATGTTCAATGGGTTAGAGAGATTTAATTATTTGATTTAATTTTAATTTTATTGCCGACTAATTTGTCGAAGTTAAATTCTGATTCAATTGGAATTACTTAATTTAATTTGGTTTAAGGGAGTCGATTACATTATTTAATTGAAATAATCTAATTTATATTCCACCTTTGCAAAAGTGCATATATTGGCTAAATGTGAGTTTATTCTCACTTCTTGCTTTGCTATTTTATGGTTTTGGAGAAAATTCCTCCAAATCCTCTTGTGAGAAATCAGTGTTTTGTTCGTGCAAGAGTTTGGCTCGATGGATCATTGCGAGATCAATCTCATTGGATTCGTATCAGGATTGCTCCGCTATGCCAATGGTTTTATCCGATTCGATGTCCCAATTATTTTATGGTGGTATTTCTCATTTTTCTCTCTTGGTTGTGAGGTAAGGCTTTTGAGTTTGATTGGTTTTACTTTGTTTTAGCTTTTATTTTATGTTGCTAAATGTTAGGGAGTGGAGAACTAGTGTTCCTCTCCATTTTTATGCATTCATATCACCCAATTGGACAGGGGTGAGTATTTCTATTTCATAGGAAATTAGAAATGGAAGTTTAGGCGCTATTATGCCGAAATTTTTTACATGGTTTCGTGGAAGTCAAATTTTATTTTATATTCTTTAGTTTGGCACAATTTGATCAGTGGGTTTTCAATTTTGTCAAATTCCAAGATATTTTAGTTTTGGTTGTTTTGAGATTGCCTCATTTTGAGTGCTATCTTTTTTTCGCCCATTTCTTTGTTTGACTTATTTAGAGATTGGATCTTATATCCCTTGCCTTAATGATTAGGATTGTGGAATCAGAATGGTTATAGGACATTCTAGAGTATTTTATCTCTCAATTCCAGCTCACGTTGCCATAGTGGATTTTGTGAACTTGTGTCTTTTGCCAAATTTTCTAGATTGAGAATTCGAACCTATTTGGTGAATTTTATTGGACCCTTGGTCTTGTCACCTTATTCTTGAATTGAGGTTTCAGTTTCATTCTTATCCGAGAACTTTTAGTTTTGGGCTTTTTAATGTTGTCTTGGTTTGCATGCCACCTATATTTTGTTAGGATTTTGGAATTGTCTCCTTGGATGGTAAAAATGGATTGTATTCCATGTTTCCTTGCATGTTATGTTGTTATTTTATGGACACTTGGATTCGTGTAGAATCCATACTCCTGAATTTATCCGGTTGAGTGAGTTCATGATGTATGGTTTTGTTGCATCATTAAGATTTGTTTAGAATCTGTACTCCTAGATATAGACCGGTTGAGTGATCTTTTTATACTTGGTATTTTTTATGTTTCTCATCCAACCCTTGTTTATGATCTTCATGTAGTTGGTGCACCCACACACGGGCACATGAGTGTGCACATGTTGGGTCCTTGCAAGACCTGATCTCTTGGTTGCTATCAGTTAAGTTATGTTCATTAGGGTTGGGATGGAAAACTGCATTGCCTATGAACACTCATCATGTGATGAGCATGGGTATGTAGGGTAGACAAGTGGAGGGGCTTCTCACATGACTTCGGGTTGTGTTCCATACAAGGTAAATGTGAGAAGTTTATAATAAGTGATAACTAAATGAATTAATGGGTAATAAAACTAAGATAATAAAAGAGAATACATGTATAGGTTGATTTGAGGGTGAGTGTTTGTACAGGTTTTTTAAGGGCGAGTGTTTGTATAGGTTTATCGAGGACATAATGTGATGGCCTCCTGAGGGAGAGTTTCTACATGATGTGCAGCTTGGGCTTCGTGATGCCAAATGATCTACTCTCCACTAGAGTCCCTACATAGTAGACCTATAGAGCGTTTGACTAGGGCCTATTGTATTGCATTGTCTTATGATCTTGGTTTCAATCCTCTGTACTGTTTGGCATGAGTGTTAGCCATGGATGATTGTGTTGTGTGTTTATAGTCAGATCATTATCTCCATCAACATAACGTGAGTGGCCTATGGGTACCCCGTGGTTGGGAGGCATAACTACCTTACCACTACTGGGGACCGGTGTATAGAGATGGTCTACTTCAATTTGAAACTGGTATTGAATATTCACTTGATACTTTGGTGTATCTGGAGTATGTCCTCTTGTGACTTATGGTTTATCTTGGATGCATTGATATCATGTTCTTTATGATGTTTAGTATGTTTACTTTATGCATTCTTTTATCACAATGTTGTCATATTGTTAGATGATGTTATTACTACTACCTTGGATTAGTAATGCTATTGGTAGATTAGCAAGTTGTACATACTTGTCCTTCTGATGTTATTTGATGGTTATTGGTAAGAATTATCTCATGAGACAACTACAACTATCTTGTTGGCAATTTGAGATTCATGCTTGGGGGTATGGTTAGGGTCTTTGAGGTCTCATGATTCCATTATGGTTGGGATGAAATGAGCACAATTGTTTTTAGTTCGGTGGCTTCTTTGCTTGTGCTTTCCTTCTTGAGATAGTTGATTTATACACATATACGTTCATTGCGATGTTGCTTTCCACATGATTACATTAGATGCTATGGATTAGATGTTAGAGTTATTTGATCTCCTTTATGGTTTCAAGTGTTTACTCCTTGACTATGGTGGTTTTGGTACTTCTTGGTATGGAGGTTCTAACCCTACTTTGCCTCTTAAATGGTTAATTGGGCTTATGTTCAAAACCTAGGCGATACTTGAAAAGTATCACACTATTGTAGTGAAGAATATTGTACGATACTAGTAAAGTATCACATGGCCACAGTAGAAAGTATTGCATGGCTATAATAAGAAGAATCACATGACTATGGTAAGTAGTATCACATGGGTAAAAAGTATTGCTTGGCTATAGTAAGAAGTATCAGATGGGTAAAAGATATCGCATTACTATAGTAAGAAGTATCGTATGGGGTCTATGGGAAAACCTACTTAGGCAAACATTGGGCACTTTTTGACTTGTTAGATGTGGTCTTGAAGGAGATTTGGGTACCCTTTTTGGGGTTCTTTCCTCCTATATATAAAATATATCATTCTCTTCTTCATTTACTCTTCTTCTTCTTCTTGGCATTCTCTTCTTCATTGACATTCTTTTCTTCGTTTACTCTTCTTCTTCTTCTTTATACTTAAGATATATTTCATATATATGCGACGATTCATTTGAGATAGTTTCTAGACCTCTCTGAGTTAAGATAAATAATCCAAAAAATCTCAGGGCTTGAGGAATTCAAACTTAGTTAGATTTTAAGGCTTCAAGATTTTAGACACAATCAATTTCAGGATTCAACATTTCTCTTTTAGTATGGTTTCTAGCACATGAGTGGTTGTAACCTTGAGCCCTCATTTTGTGTGTGATTATTTGATGGTCTTTGCCTATAATTCTTCATTATGC
Source organism: Cupressus sempervirens (assembly GCA_028749045.1). NCBI lineage: Eukaryota > Viridiplantae > Streptophyta > Pinopsida > Cupressales > Cupressaceae > Cupressus > Cupressus sempervirens. The sequence goes on from CM053790.1 coordinate 463,676,078, forward strand.
TATGGTTAGTTGGAAATAGACTTGTATGTTTAACCATGCTAGGAACTTGTTCTTTGAGGCTTAAAAAATGATGCAGGAGCATCCTAGGTTGCATTGTTATCTTGCTCATTTTTGTCATTCTACATGTTGGTGCCGAGTTACTATAGCACTTGGTGTTGAGTTACTGTAGCACTTGGTGTCGAGTTACTAAAGCACTTAGTTGGTGCTGAGTTACTGTAGCAATTTAGTGTTGACCAAGTGTTCCTTCATGTGCCGGGTTACCCAGTGTATTCCAAGTGACTCTTCATGTGCTGAGTTACCCAGTGTATGCCGAGTGACCCTTCATATATCGAGTTTTCATATTTATGCTGAGTGTCAGCATTTGGACATGATTTCTGCAAGCCGACTTGTGGGATTTCTTTCAATCGCAATATTTATATTAAGATCTTTTCTTGGGATGTGTCCAGACTGTGTTTGGGTCGGCCTTTCTCTTATGTAATGTTCTGGAATGCTCTGTAAGTAGTTTTGGCAAGTATATATATATACTGTTTAGGCTTAGAGTTTTGGGAGAGGCAGTTTTGGAAAAGGATTAGAGAGCAGAATTGGAAAGTGTGAATTTGTTGTTAGATCTTTGAATGTGAATGTATTTTTATTTGGCTGTAACCTAAAAGGCCTTACAACTAGGCATGTATGGAGATACTTTGATGAATCAATAAAAGTATTTCACTCTTCTTCCTCTTTTGGTTGCTGTTCTTTGTGTTTGCTTCCGTTGTGTTAACTCTTGTAGGGTGGTTTGGATAGTCGATTGAGTCTTTGGCCCTAGTTATTCACCCTTTCCCCATGTCAAGTGGTATTAGAGCTAGAGGTTTGTCCTTCTGGAGATTGGATCGTGTAGAACCCCAATTTGGATTTGATTGTAGGGTGGCAGATATGCAAATTTGACCTATACCTTGTAGAGGGTTAGGATCTTGCAGGAACCTGATTTGTAAAGATGGTTTGTGGTAGAGGACATAATGCTAATAATGCTATATTGGATCAATTGAGACAAATCACAGTTAGATTATATGTTGTGGAGACAACCCAAAGGAGAGGAGCACATCTTGATGATGTAAGTGATGATGAAGCAACATCACCAAAATATAATCTAGAACTTGAAGAAGATCAAGATGAGGAAAGATTGTTGCAAGTGTTGTCTGGGGAAAATTCAAAGCCTTTTGTAGAAGTTGTTCAGTATGATGGAAAATTAGATACCAATGCTGTGTTGGATTGGATCTCAGATATGGAGAAGCTCTTTGAGTATGAAAACACTCCTAATAATAGAAAGGTGAAGATTGTAGTCATTAGGTTGAAAGGTCATGCTTCCCTATGGTGGGAGCATTTGCAAACTGATAGACAAAGGAGAGGAAAGGAGAAGATCAAAAATTGGCCAAATATTGTGAACAAGGTAAATAAAAAAGTCCTTTATGCTGATTACCAAGTTAGCTTGTTAAAAAGAATGCAAAATTTGAAACAAAAGGACATGACTGTGAAAGAGTATACCGAGGAATTCTATAGATTGGACATCAGATTTGGACATGTGGATGATGATGTTGAGAAAATTGCAAGGTACATAAATGGATTGAGATCTGAAATTCAAGATGAAATAAGTTTTTTGAAGTTGGAAAGTGTGGAAGAAGCATACCAATATGCCTTGAAGGCTGAGGAGATCTTGAAAAATAAGCATGAACAAAGACAAAGAGGTAGAGGTGGTAGATTCTAGAGAGGCCGAGGTAGATCTTATGGTGAAGGTTGTAAATTTGATAATTTTGTGTAGGATAAAGGAAAATTTGAGTGGAAGAATGATGACAAAGGAAAGATTGAATGGAAAAGTGGTAATTCTTATTGAGAAGGTACTAATTCTTACCGAGGAAGAGGTAGTTCTTATTCTAGAGGTGGTTTTCATGGTAATTGTTTCAGATGTGATAAAGAGGGACATATATCTTTTGAATATAGATCCTTTGAAAGTGGACAAGGTAACATAAATGTTGTGATTCAAGGAGATGATGAGTGTTCATAAAGTGGACTTGTGGCTGGAGAAAATATGATGGTGAGAAGAACCTTACATAATAAGGGAAGTGATGAGGGACCTGTTTTAAAAAGAAGTCTTTTCAAGACAAGATGTAAAATGGCTAGAAAATGATGCAAAGTGATCATTGATAGTGGAAGTTCTACAAATTTGGCATCAGAAGAGCTAGTTACAAAGTTGCAATTGTAGAGGTTGAAGCATCCCAAACCTTATCATGTTTCATGGATCAAAGATGAGCATAAGATATTAGTAAGTGAGCAATGCCTTGTGAAGTTCAAGATTGGGCATTACTTTGATGAAGTTTTGTATGATATTATGCCTATGGATTGTTGTCATATTTTGTTGGGTAGACCTTGGCAATACGATAGATATGTTGTACATGATGGAAGATTGAATCAATATTGTCTTTCGGTACATGGGAAGAAATAAATATTGTTTCCTTTGATTGAAAGTCCAGATGAGGTCAGTTGTACTGCAATAAAAGTTTGCGTAGTTAATGGAAAACAATTTGAAAAGGAAGTAAAGAAGAATCAAGTTTGTTTTTCCATAGTTCCTAGAGGATTGAGTGTTGGTAGTAATGACCAAGTGACAATAGATAGTGATAGTCGAGTACCAGTAGAAATTATAAAATTGCTGAATGAGTATGAGGATATTGTTGCTAAGGATATTCATGATGGTTTACCACCACTGAGAAGTATAAGTCATTGTATGGATCTGATTCTTGGAGCTAGTTTACCAAACAAAGCACCATATATATTGACATCTACAGAGAATGAAAAACTTAACAGATAAGTACATGAGTTGTTGCAGAAAGGTTTGATCAGAGAAAGCTTAAGTCCATGTGCTGTACCTGTTATATTAGCACCTAAAAAGAATGGAGAATGGAGAATGTGTACTGATTCTAGAGCTATTAACAAGATAACAATGAAATATAGGTTTCCTATGCTGAGGATGGATGACATAATGGATTGTTTGAGTGGAGAAAGTATTTTACCAAGATTGATTTGAAGAGTGGCTATCATCAGATCAAAATCAGAGAAGGTGATGAATAGAAGACTACTTTCAAGACAAAAGATGGTTTGTATGAATGGTTGGTTATGCTTTTTGGTTTGACTAATGCACCTAGTACTTTCATGAGGTTGATGAATGAAGTTTCGAAAAGATTTTTGGGTAAGTTTGTGATTGTTTATTTGAATGATATTCTAATATTCATTAAGACTAAGGAAGAACATTTTGAGCATATTAGACAAGTATTGCAGAGGCTGAAAGAGAAAAAGTTGCTGATTATTCTGAAAAAGTGTTATTTTATGCAAGAGGAGATTGTGTATTTGGGATTTGTGATTTCAGCTGATGGATTGAAGATGGATTGAGAGAAGATTACAACTATTTTAGAATGGCCTACACCTGAGAATGTGGGTGAGGTAAGAACATTTCATGGTTTGGCTAGTTTTTACAAAATGCTTATAAAAAATTTCAATGCTATTTGTAATGCTATGACTGAGACAATGAGAAGAGATAAAAAAGAATTTAAGTGGACACATGGAGCTGATAAGAGTTTTGAGACTTTGAAATAAAAAGTTGCTGAGTTACTTGTATTGGCTTTGCCTGATTTCAACAAAGTATTTCAAGTTGAATGTGATGCGAGTGGTAATGCAATAGGACCTGTACTAAGTTAAAAAGGTAAACCTATTGCTTTCTTTAGTGAGAAGTTGAATGATGCTAAAATGAAGTATTCTATGTATGATCAAAAATTTTATGCTATTATTCAAGCATTGAAGAAGTGAAGACATTATTTGATTCCTAAGGAGTTTGTGTTGTATATTGATCATAAAACTTTACAATACTTGGAAAGTCAATATAAGTTGAATCAGAGACATATGAAGTGGGTTGAGTACTTGTAGAGTTTCACATTTTTTATTAAGTATAAGAGTGGAGTTACTAACAAAGTTGCTGATGCATTAAGTAGAAATTGTTCTTTATTGACTGAAATGAAGGTTGAAGTTCTTGGTTTTGATGAAATGAAAGAGTTGTATGATGTTGATCCTGATTTTTTTGAGGCATGGAGAGAGTGCAGAGCACCAAATCTAACATATCACATAAGTAAGTATGATGAATATTTCATTCAAGAAGGTATGTTGTTCAAAGACATTCAGTTGTGTATTCCTAGAAGTTCTATGAGGTTGAATCTGATTAAGAAAAAGCATAGTGGTGGATTGGCTAGATATTTTAGAATTGATAAGACATGGAGTTTGCTTAAAGAGAAGTATTATTGGCCACAAATGTATAAGGATGTTCGAAAATTTGTAAAGAATTGTGGAGTTTGTCAAATTGCAAAAGGAGTAAGTCAAAATACTAGTTTGTATACACCTATCACTATTCCTAAGAAACCTTGGACTGACATCAGTATGGATTTTGTTCTTGGATTACCTAAGACAGTGAACGTGTATGATTCCATATTTTTTGTAGTCGATAGATTTTCTAAGATGGCTCATTTCATATCATGTAAGAAGACATTAGATGCAGAGCATGTTGGTGAATTTTTCTTTAAAGAGATTATGAGATTGTATGGATTACCAAGAAACATTATTTCTGACAGAGACAATAAATTTGTTGGTTATTTTTGGAAGACTCTGTGGAAGAAGATGTGTACCAAGTTGAAGTTTAGTTTTACATTCTATTCACAAATAGATAGACAGATAGAGGTTATGAATATAAGCTTGGGTAATTTGCTAAGATGTTTAGTTGGGAATAAGCCAAGTAATTGGGAGATGGTATTGGCACAAGCTGAATTTGCATATAATAATTCTATGAATAGGAGTACAGGGAAGACACCTTTTGAGATTGTTATGAGAATGAAGCCTAGAGGAGTATCAGATTTGAGAGATGTTGCTGGTGAAGAAAAGGGAAGCGTTGCAAGAGAAGAATTTGCTGATTTTATGGAGTCTTTGCATAAGAAAGTGAAGTTGAGGTTGGAACAAAGTAATTAGAAGTATAAGGAGAATGCTAATAAGTCTAGAAGACATCATGATTTTGAAGTTGGTGATGAGGTGATGGTTCATTTAAAGAAAAGAAAATTTCCTGTTGGAACATACAATAAGCTGAAGATGAAGAAATTTAGACCTTGTAAGATCTTGAAGAAGTTCGATAGTGGTAATGCTTATGAAGTTGAGTTAACTAATGATATGAATATATCTCCTATATTCAATATTGCTGATTTGTATAGGTATAATGAGTCAGATGATGAATTTGTTGTATTAGAAGATTATCCTAACAAGCAGATTGAAGAAGTTGAACATATATTGGATCAGAGAGTTAGCAAGAGCACAAAAGGAAAATATTACTATGAATATATGGTGAAGTGGAAGAACAAACCTATTGAAGGTGCTTCATGGATTTCTCAATCTGAGTTGGATTCAACTCAGATTGTGACATCTCAATGATTTAGGAGAATCATTTCTTTCAACCCCAGTTGTCTAATGTAGAAGCATTTTGGGTTGCCTTGTTATCCTGCTCATTTTTGTTTATTCTGCATATTCATGTTGAGATACTGTAGCACTTAGTTGGTGTCGAGTTACTGTAGCAATCTAGTGTTGACCGAGTGTTCCTTCATGTGCTGAGTTACCTAGAGTATGCCAAGTGACTCTTCATGTGCCGAGTTACCTAGTGTATGCCGAGTGACCCATCATGTGCCAAGTTTTCTTGTTTATGTTGAGTGTTAGCATTTGGGCATGATTTTTGCGAGCCGACTTGCGAGATTTCTTTCGATTGTGATATTTATGTTAAGATCTTTTTTTAGGATGTGTCCAGATCATTGTTGGGTCGACCTTTCTCTTATGTAATGTTCTAGAATGATCTGTAAGCTATTTTGGCAAGTATATATAGAGCGTTTAGGCTTAGAGTTTTGTAAGAGGTAGTTTTGGAAGAGGATTAGAGAGCAGAATTGGAAAGTGCGAATTTGCTGTTGGATCTTTGAATGTGAATGTATTTGTATTTGGCTATAACCTAGAAGGCCTTACAACTAGGCATGTATGAATATACTTTGATGAATTAATAAAAATATTTCACTCTTCTTCCTCCTTTGGTTGTTGTTCTTTGTGTTTGCCTCTATTGTGTTAACTCTTGCAGGGTGGTTTGGATAGTCGGGTGAGCCTTTGGCCCTAGTTATTCACCCCTTCCCTGTGTCAAAAAAAGAGCATCTCTTGTTGTGTATTCTCATGATTTGTGTGATTTGTAGTTGTAAGTTATGGTTTAATGCTTGGGGATCTTTGGAAGTGGTTGTACGACTTCTGTTGGTCTAAGTGAACATGTGAGTTTAGCCATGTTCCCTATTTTGTTATCTTGTATAGATGTTTCATTCTTGCAATTGGTTACTTTATGTTGTTGTTAGTAACTTATCTTAAGAATTTTTTTTATTTAATGAATGTCTTATCCTTGTGTTCCAAGGATCTCTAGGTGGGGCATTACAATATTTCTTTTGAGTTTCTTTAGTAATGATCTATATTTGTTGAAAAAAGGAGTTATTTAAGTTCATTTTTTAAAGTTTTGTATACTTTGTATCTTTTAGTGAAAATATTTATTATGATTATTGAAATCTAAATTGAAGATTCTCAAAATATATTTTTTTCTTAACAAATATGCACTAACGCTTCACTCCAAAGTAAGGTGAAACTACACAACCATTCCCCTCTAAAAATTTAAAATGAAGCTTTTGGAGGGTAATTAGTCAGCTTGGAAACTAGAGTGTTCTACTCATGACTTACAAATTTGACATCCTAAAGGAACAACCAAATGACTTATTAGGCTCATTTACAATATCAACTAGGGATGTTAACTTGAAATTGTGCCTGCAAAATATATTCTCTAAACCAATTTAATTGTCATTATTAAGGTATGTAAATGAAATTCTTTGTAACTTGGAAAGAAAACAAGTTACTCTACCAAAAGAAATTCAATTACAGACAAGAGACTACTTTGTCTATCTATGTTGCAGAAACAACCACCAATTTTGCTACTATGTGGCTGAAGGAACAACAAAGTCCTAAGTTACTTATAGGAAAGCAAGAAACTAATTCTAACTACTAATAGGATTCACTCATCGAGTGGGCCCCCTTGAATGAACGAATAAAACAAATGCTCAAGATAAAAGAGTGAAAATCAACACTTTCATTTTATTCATTCTTGAAACATAAAGAGTACAAAGTGAAATGTAAATTGCTATATTACTATTGATGTTCAAGTTACAAAAAAATTCTTGACTAACTAAAAGAAGTGCAAATGACCACATATTTATAGCAAACTAAACAAAAAAACTTCTTATATCTACAATCCCTTTAGATTTAGCCAAAAGACTTGAACAAGTTATAACAACATGAGATATTTCCTCATCAATCAAACAAGTATTCTAGAAATATAGCACATTGTGATACTAGATTCATGTACATGTAGTTAGTTACTATTTTGACTAGACCACAAGATAGCATGTGTTAGTTAATCACCTTCCTTTATGCAATCTTTTTTGAATCTATCAACTCCATGCTTGGTGCTTCATAACTCCACTTGATCTTGCAAAAGGTTAGTAGCACACACCAAATGTTGAAACATATATCCATACAATTAATCCATAGAAAACATTTATCATACTAACTAACTCTTGTATATGTAGGACGGTTGTAGGAAATCTACCCAATGAAACTTAGGAATAAAGTTAGAAAATTCATTTACACATATATCAATGATTTATATTCCATTGTAACCATAAGTGCTATCCACAACATTATAGTTCCATAGTCTCAAAGCATCAAACCAAAATTACTACAGGCATATGACAATTTACACAGGAGATTGTTCACAAAGTCTTTAGGAAATAAACATGAAAAGCTTTCAACTATCATAAAACTAACTATATAGGCCTTTAATGAGCCTCATCATTCCCTGCATATTCACGTCTTGCTGGTCCTCCAACAAGTATAAAGTTCTTGACCCTAGCCTTTTTCTTAAAACCAACTACAATACTTTATCCTACACCATCTACTCAACTCCAATAGTAACCTTTGGTTTTCTTCAGTTGTTCCCATCTTTCCACTTTTGTTTCCATATCCTATTCTTTAGCTTCTTCATTTTTCCCAAGAATTAGTGACATAAGAAAAGGAGGTTGGAACCTCAAAAGAATCTAGAAGCTTCTTCTAGTTCTACCAAGCATAATGTACCATGGTACTCTCCTACTAGCCATACTAAAATTTCGAGGATAATATGGTTTCTTAACTTAAAAATCTACTGGTAATCTGACCCATCTTTGGGTGATTGAACCCAAAGTTACTTGTACTTCCTATCTAACCATGTTTTCATAATCTACATAGGTATCCTCCCTAAGAGGATATATTTTTACACTTCCTGCATCAGTCTTAGTTATATTCAACTAATCATTATAATAAGTTTTAGCATCTCAACACTCAAGCCCAAGGAACAAAGCAATATCCATTTCTTCCTCCCTATATGACCTTGCTTGATGTTCCCTACTCAATTTATTTTGTATCCAAGACATAAATGTATGCAACTAGATATCACCTACATACATGAGTAGGTTCCATTCTCTATCATTGAGAAGTGCATGATTGTGTAGATATGATTCATGTAGAAGATTTTTAATTGTTGTAGGAGAGGAATTGAAGACATCATATAATTCATATTGGGTATCTAAGGATGGATTGAGTCCTTGAACTACAAGTGTCATCTTGAAATTTAAAAGTTTCTCTTTAAGATACAAGTGTATACCTTAGCAGGTAGTCTGCATTGCATCAATTTAGGTATCACGGTGGTAATTTTAGTGACCTTTTCCTTTAGCATAGAAATCTCATCCTTATTTTCAGTTATCTCTTGGAACTGGTCATTAATCATTCTCACACACTTCTTTTTCTCCTCTCTCCACATTGCTTTCTCTATTAATATCGGCTAGTATAAACCAAGTCTAACTTTTAATGGCATAGATAGGTCTAGTGGTGGCAATGGACCTTGCTTCTCAAGATCAATCCACTTAGGTCCTAGAGAGGCAATTTGCTTAGCATTTCCTATTTTTTGAGGTTTCTTTTCAGTCCACAACATAATTACCCTTTCTAGATTATCTACCTCACATTGTTGTGCTTCCTTGCTTCTTAAGATCAATTCACTCATGTCCTGAAGTGTCAATTTTATTAGCATTTCCTATTTTCTCAGGTTGCTTTTTAGTTCACAACACAATTACTCTTTTTGGATTCTCTACCTCACATTGATGTCTTGTTGGACTTTCTAACTCATTATGTCGTGTTGTTTGAGCCAAAGTGTGTAAAATCTCATTTAATATTTGTTCCAGGACCTACCTCAAAACATCTAAATCAACTCTAGGTTTTTCATCAAAAAAAACCCCTTCCCAAGGTTGAAGGAATATCTCCCTGATCATTTGTGTCTAAGGGCATAGTATCTTCATATGCTTGTTCATTTTCATGACTAAAATTTTCTTCAATTTCCATGCGTTTAGGAGCTATACCTCTTCATTTAAACACAAAACCTTATTTTTTTTGAATTAAAACTATCTTGATCATCTTCAATTATAAATATTTTAGGCTTCTTATGTCCATGTCCTAATTCTTTAGGAATTTCTTCCTCTTGTTGGACTTCTGAATTATCTCGCAATTCAGTATCATTTTGTTGACTACTATTATCATGTACAACAATGTCCTCATTATCCATGTACACATCTGACTCAACCATCTTTTGTTCTTAAGATTTAGAGGACTCAATATTAACGATTGAGACAGCTGGATAATTTGTCCAACTAGGGTAGGAGTCTCTTGCTAAAGGATTTTTTTCTATCTCTAGAAGATGCTCTTACAATAGTTGGTGTAGGAGTCTCATCTATGATTTCTTTTTCCTAAGAGGAGGTGGGGATTCAATAGTATGACTAGTTTCTTCCTTATCCTGAGGTTTTTCTAATGGTGACTTCCCTTTCTTAACTTATTTTAATTTCTCTTTAGTAGATGAGGCCCTAGTTCTTATACCAGACTGAGGGGTTTACAATTTATTAAGAGAGGCTACTTTATCTTTCCCTTGACCAATATTAGAAGTATGAGGAGACTTTTAAAATGACTTGCCCTTGGTGGACCTAGGGTTTCTAGAGGAAGTAGAGGGAGAACGCTCAAACCTTTCCACTATCTTTGTAGTTCCATGATTTGCACATATTATCCTACCTACCCCTTGTCCTCTTGGACCTAATTTTTACACTAGAATTGTGCACTTCTCTAAACCATTCTATCGAAGGTGTTCCATAGATTGGAAGACTTGAATTGTGGCTTAGAGCTCCCTAATTATGGAGTGAAAGGGCATATGAACAAGCATGAAAATAGCTCTCAACTGAGCTTTATAAATGTATCCCTTGCTAGTAAACCATAAAATGGGAGGTTCTTAGACAAGATAAAGAGTGCTAGTGTCAAAGATCTTCTAGAAAATGCAATGCAAGATGAGACTATGCTAGAAAGAAATGCAAAGATGCAACTATATTAACAACATGAGAACATTACAAGAACCATTCTAATTAATCTAGGTGAGCTATGCTATTGCAAAGAAAAATAAGCTAATGTATGTATATGAAGTTAAACTAGCATAATCATGAAAAAATGAGATGCAAGAATAGAAGTTCTCCACAAAAAACTCCAAGAAAACCTATAAGTAAATCTCCAGCATAACAATAGCTCAAAATTGGGATCCTTAGGGAAGGAGAAAACTCTCTCTTTGAAAGATGTACATACAATTGTTATCAAGATCAAGATATGAATGATTAAGGGTGGGGATTGAATTTTGACATGATCCATGTGCATATTCATGTCCTCTAATAAAAATGAGTTGAATTTTCATATGAGACAAAGTCTTTTTCTTTTAATTCTAAAATAGGAGAAATGACTTATGTGTGCAACTTAGGAATATGTGGGAACGAGGTCTTTTATTTAATTAAAAGGGGACACGTTCTTTTAACTAAATATGTACTTAGAATATTATAGTCAAACCATAGGCTATTTTTGAATAAATTATTTTTTGATGATTTGATCTAAGTAGATAATTAAATAATATAGCCAAAATGCTGAGAAGGGGGCTAGTAGTCAGAGTGACCATTTTTAGGTGATTACATTTTCCCCTATTTGACTAATGTGTGATTGATCTGGGAACACATTATGTCAAAGAATGAAGAAGCCAAGTAGGTAATAGTAGATAGAGAGATATGATTTTGAAGATAAAAAATGTAGAATGAGATAGCCAATCCTAAATGCACAGTCTGGTAGAAAAAATACTAAATAGTAGGAGAAAGAGACGCTATCAAAAGTCAAGAAGAGTGCTAACATCAAGCACAATAGATAGATCAGGAACAAATGGAAAGGTCAAGCATATGCTCCTCCGAAATAGATAGCCATAGCAAGCAAGCAATGATAAAATTCCTGCTCCCTCGGGACCAAAATTGAAATGAGTTATAAGGGATGCAAAAATGAGAAAGAATTGATCAAATTGAAATAAAGAAAGGTCAAAAATGATAGATAAGAGATTAAAACCAAAGAGTGACCACTAAGGAGTGATAGAATTCCCTAGTTTGACTAGTTTTGACCAAGAAGGATAAATCATGAAAACTAAGTCAAATAATGTAGAAGGATGATATAGAAGTGAAATGGAATGAATTGAATGCGGGAATGATGAAGACATGATGATTTCCTTCTAAAGATTCAGAGATTAGACCTCAAAAGGTCAAATAACTACATAGAAGAAGGAATAATTTTAGAATGTGATCTTGACCATCAAGTGAACTCAAATTTTGATTTTGATCCTGAAAATGGATCCACGATGTCAAAATTAGCTAGGGGTGAAATTTTTGTAAAATCTCGAGGAGTTTGAAAAATGGGTCAAAGGACTATAAAATGGGTCCAAGGGTCATTTTCAACTCATTGTCTTTTGTGAATTCGAGAGCTTTGAGTGATTCTAGAGAGATAACGATGGTTCAGGTAGGGATTTTGATTGACTAACATCGATTCGAGCTTAGTCAGTTGCACAACCGAGCTCCATAGTATAGTGCCTTGGTAGCTCACCACAAATTTTGAGCTTTTTGGCCTTTTAAAGAATTTTTAGCATGTTTTATGCATTTTTAATTAGTTTTGTGTGAAATATCATGCGATACTTTAAAAGTATTGCACACTAGTTATGAAAATATTGCATGATACTTCTAAAAAAGATACAGTATTGCGTGACTACATGAGAATGTATTGCATGGGGGGCACCGATAAGTTGCATGACATTGTGTGAAGTATCACACAACAACAAAGTATCTCACAACTACTATAGGATATATCACATGATACATTATCAACTAGAAGTATCACGTGACTATTGTAGAAAGTATCACACAATTAGTTGTTGAGTAAATTCACATTTTTTAAGGCATATTTTAATCATGTTGTGTTAGATTTATCACTTGCTTAGATGATTATAGCTTTATTTGATCCATCATGATTGGTATTGATGGTCTTTTGCTTCTTGATTTGATTATGCAGTTGGTTTTTTTGATATTGCTCATTAATGCCCCAAGGTGGTGGGGTGGCGAGTTGTGTGACATTTAGACATTATTGACATAGCAGCACTAGAGACCATGGGATTTGGTTGGCTATTGCATATGCCCCATATCTAGGTGAACCACAACCTATGGAAAACTTTGGTAGAGAGGTGGCACTATGAGCATAACACTTTTCATTTGTCCACTAGTGAGGTCACAATCATGCTTAAGGATGTATATCGCATCCTTCGAGTACCATGCCACAGAGGTCTAGTGAGTATGATAGATATGTATTGAGGTTTTTTCTTTTGGTTTATGGTTTCCATATTATGAGTACTAACATGAGAATTTGCATGTCACAGGTATAATATGATCAACCCTCAACAGAGGGGAGGATAGAAGTGTAGGAGCCATTTGAGGATGTCATCATCTTGGATTGACGTCTTAGTTGGGAGAAATTGGTAGATGAGTATGGGGATTAGTATCCCATAGCTTTCCTTGTATGTTCTTTGGTAGCCCAGGGCTTGGTCATAGACATGAGCCAGAAGGGATCCCCTTTGGGCTAGGGTCGATTGGTATTAGATCTAGTCAACCAACCTTGGAGGATGGTGTGGGGACCTGTGATCCTTTCAAATATGTATCATGAGCTCCACATGGTTGTGCATTGGGATGGAATGAACTGGGCCTATGACATAGTTTTGGCCCAAATTTCGGCATGAGAGCATATTGTAGTAGTGCGACTACAGGTACAACCTCGAGAGCGGAGACATACTTCCATTTACAGATACATTGGCTTTATCCCACAATCTTACAATGAAGACTTGACATATTACAAGAGACTTTTCGATGAGCTATTGTCATTTGAGTAGATTCCCTATCGACAATGTGCAAGATGGTGTGATACTTGGGAGCTAGAGTACATGTTCTATAGAAGACCACTCATGGGCAAGTACTTAGAGATTGGTGACCAATTTATTATCAGTTAGGTATGGAGATAGTTTGGGATCTAGGAGGGCATTTCTACTGAGACCACAATATATACCTAATTCAAGGGTGAGCAAAGCTAGGGGTGGCTACACATGTTAGATTATTATGCAATCTTGAGGGATACTATGCCATTACATTGGGAAGTATGAGACTATCTTCCTGATGTCGCAGCTATAGGGGTAGGGCCGACATACCTTTGTGAGATGTAGAGACACCCGTTTCTCCAATTTACAATACCAGATGCTTCACCTTAGGTAGGAGGATGAGGAGGGGATGGTGGAGGTGACAGAGGTAGAGGAATTAGGCAGATGGAGGTTGGGACCATCTCCCATGGAGCTTTAGGTAGGTAGACACGGTCATAGAGCAGGGCCACAAGGGAGGAGGTTAAGGAGGAGGAGGGGGATGAGGAGGAGGAGGAAGATCTTGATGAGAATGAGAGGCTAGTTAGGCATAGGAGGGTGGAGAGGGAAGATCCTAGGTGGGAGAAGCTTGCAAGGGGAGATGGGGAGGATCTGAGGGATGCTCAAATTCAGGCACTAGAGGTGAAGGTTTTGTAGGCACAAATTACAATTATTGTGTGGGACCAAAAACTCATTGATCAGTGTGTGTGTAGTGAGGAGTTCTAGAGGGAGAGGGATATAGTGAGGTAGGAGGCCGAGCATCATGGTGTGAGAGAAACCTACTATTATACTACATATAGAGTCATGGTACCTCTAGGATAAGGACTACTAGACTACTTTGAGTGAGTGGGGAGATTAGAGGGTGCTATACAACTACCAGATAGTAGAAAAAACTACAATATTTAGGGTCAAATTGAGATGGAAATTTGTGATGATAGTGTAATTTGTGGTGATTTTCATATTTTTTGCAATTGTCCCTAATGCTGTCCAAAACTAATGTTGGTTTCGTAATTGCAAGACTTGTGTGAGTGTGTGTGTGTGTATAAGTAAACAAGACATAAATCATTCCCCATTTGTTTTGATTATGGAGAGCTACGTGCAAAAGAGGCAAAGAGCTCCGAATGAGAGTATAAAGCTCTGAACATTGCCATGCCCTTATGATCGATGCATTTCGTTGGTATGCCCTTGTGATCTCTCTATTTTGTTGTTGTGTCCTTGTGCAATTTTGTTATTGTGTTGGGCCCTTGTGATCTTTGTTCTGTTGCTTTGTGATTTTTTTGTTCTGTCGTGCCCTTGCTCTGCGATTTTCTTCAAGAGGAGAAGATGTACATATGTAAATATTCTTTTCTTTTCCTTCTAAACACGTATGTCTTTATACTTTCTTCTAAACATGTATCTCTTTATATATACAAAGAGATCTTTTTAAGATGCTTATCACATATTAGCTCATAATAGAAAAATTGATCCAGATGGATATATATTCTAGAATCAAAATAATAAAACAATAAAACTCACTCAACCCATGCTAAGTGACTTACCTCAAGATCCTACACAAAAATAATGCAGACTACAAAAAATGGGTAGAGTTCACAAGAAATTTTATAAAAGCATATTATAGAAAATATTTTTAGAAAGAAACAATCCATAACCTAGTTAAATTGGTCTAGTTGCTGATTAGCTAGGTTGATTACAAATTCTTGTAGAACTATCATCAGATTAGGTACAATAAAATGAACAATCAGTTATTCCCAGATAGCAGGATCAAATACAATTTTCAAGGTGATAAAATTGCACATGTAGATGCACAACTTGCATGCCACAAATGATGTACATTCCCCAACTTATAATGAATGGTTGAATAGAAAGGCTCTATATGCTGGCCCAACAATGGAAGCCACAAATGTAACCATGCATGTATTGGCACAATCTCCCTACAAGGATCCCAAGTATCTATTTGTGCTATTAATTTGGGCATCACTATATGATCTAGAATGTTATGAAGTACTAAAGCCTGTGGTAACTTCTCCCATGTCTCCATAAAATGTAGCATAGGTTTAGGGTCCCTTGGCTCCCATGAATTTGTAGCAACTATTGTCACTACTGGAAGAATAACTTTAGTGAAGAGTTGAGTGTAATGAGTTGAAGAAGAAAGTTCTTCTGTGTAAATGCCATAATCAATAGGCTCATTCCCTTGTAGAAGCCTTTTCCACAATGAAATTACCTCTAAACCATGCAAAGGATGTTGAAGTGGTTCCCAACCTTGAAACACTCTTATATGCAGTGACAAAGCAAATACATATGCAATACATGAAAAATTGCACAACTTGTAGTCTTTATATATACAAAAAGATATTTTTAAAGGTGCTTATTACTTATTAGAACAATAGAAAAATTGATCCATCTACATACATATTCCAAAATCCAAATAATAAAATAATAAAACTCACTCAACCCATGGTAAGTGACTTAGCTCAAGATCCTACACAGAAACAATGTAGACTAGGAAAAATGGGTAGAGTTTGCAATAAATTTTACAAAAACATATCATAGAAGATATTTTTGTAAAGAAACAAGCCATAACCTAGTTAAATTAGTCTAGTTTCTCATTAGATGGGTTGATTACAAATTCCTATAGAATTGTCATATGATTAGGTACAATAATGTGAACAATCAATTGTTCCCTGCTAGCAAGATCAAATGCATTTTTTTAAGGTGATAAAATTGCATATGTAGATGTATCACTTGCATGCCAGGTATGAAGTGCATTCCCCAACTTATAGTGAATGGTTGGATATAAAGGATCCATACACTAGCCCAAGAATGGAAGCCAAAGATGTAAGCATGCATGTATTGGCATAGTCTCCGTACAAGAATCCCAAGTATCTATTCTTGTTGTTAATTTGGGCATCATTATATGATCTAGAATGTTACATGAAGTACTGAATCTGGTAGTAACTTCTACCATGTCTCCAAAAATGTAGCATAGGTTTAGGGTCCCTTGGCTCCTATTGTCCCTTGGCTCCCAAGAATTTGTACCAGCTATTCTCACTGTTGGAAGAATAACTTTAGTGAAGAGTTGAGTGTAAGGAGTTGAAGAAGCAAGTTCTTCTTCTGTGTAAATGCCATAATCACGAGGCTCATTCCCTTGTAGAAGCCTCTGCCACAATGACCTCTAAACCATGCAAAATATGTTGAAGTGGTTCCCAATCTTGAAACACTCTTATAAGCAATGGCAAAGAAAATGCAAATGCAATACATGAAAAATTGAACAACTTGATAGGCTAGTCATAATGGAAGTAGCAAGATAGTTATTGGCATATGAAAAGGTCCAATAAAGGACAAGCACACGTTTAAGGTTTCTTTCCCTTCTCATATTGGAAATTCAAGTGAGATCTACCCATTAGTCCTAGTGTAGGGGAAAATGAGAAATAATTTTACACTAGGCCTTTACAACACTCGGCTCAACTTCTCTCCACATCATCAAATTTAGAGGGCATATGAAGTCAAGTATAAAAATATATAGCTCACATTGAAGATCATTTGATTAACACAATTTTTTACTATAAGGTAAAGACCTATAAAGGTTAGCTGATTTGATAGTAAATAGGTTATAACTTATTCTAGAGCTATTTGAGGAGGATGGAAGCTATTTCCAAGGTGATCACGACACAATAAGAAAGATTTTAATTCTTGCTATATATTGGTCGAATAAAGATGAAGTTTTGACACAATAATGATTCATGTTTAACACCACTCACTCGCACATGGACAAACCAATAGATGGCTAAGTTGAAGAAAAAAATAATTCCATTGAAATATGAACTAATTAAAGATGTTGAAGAACCAAAATCATGTGAACAACTCCTTGAATGTTCAAGAAAAAAAGAAGCCCACAACAAGAAAAAGAATTGAGGGAGTGCCAAGGAGTTATAAACAAGAGGAATGAAGAGGAAGGGGATATAGGACAAGGGGCCATCTCAAAAGAAGAAAAGGTCAAAAGGAAGGATGGCTTCACAAGTTGTGACAAAATAAGAGACAACAAAAAGTTCAAGTTCAAGGTACTCACCCTTATGTCCAAGTAAGCAAGAGACAGATTCCCCCTCTAATGAAAGTAAATAAAAACATATTGAGAGACATTTTTTGTTTGAAATTGAGGCCCTTTCAAATGATGATCAAATAGGTCCCTAAGGTGCGAATGTCTTGGACATTAATTTGAGCACCCAAGATCATGATTAAGGAATTCAATGTCATGAGGATGAACTAGGTGCCATCACCTCCCTAACATGGAAAATTGCACAACTTGTAGTGCTCCTAATATTTGGACTGTAAATTCTCAAAGACACTTGCAAGTGATTCCAAAGTCATAGTGCCTACCACAACACTTTCCTAGATTCTATCTAGTGCTCCCATAATATCCTCTATGTTGTCTAGTTGTTTTTTCTGCCATGCACTCTCTTTCTGAAGCTGCTCCTTTTACTTTTGGTATAGTGCTACAGACTCTCTCTTGTGCCTTAAATTTTGATCAAACTTTTGAATATCTACCTCTACCATATCTAAAATCAACTTCACATTGTGTTGTAACTCTGACATAGGTGTTTGATCCTTGATAGGTTTCATTTCAGCATTCAAGTTTTCAAGATTGATCAACACCCTCATTTGCAGACCTCTCATGTCAAGCACTTTCTGTACTATTTGAACACCATGCTCTTGCTTCTGAGCTTACAATTCTTCAAGTGTATTTTCTTGTAAAACTTAAAATTTTTAACAATTATAAATTATTAGAAAATGCATTCTTGTTTTTTATTACTATTGACAGGCTTCCCTTGAACAAAATCAAAATGAAGAGGCATGAATACACAATTTTTTTCTTTCAAAACCATATGTGCAGATATAAACATTAAGTACAACATGTCCAATATTTTTGTAGATATACATATTAATTACACCAAATTTTTCTTTCAAAACCATATGTGCAAATATAAACATTAAGTACAACATGTCTAATGTTTTTGTAGGTATACATATTAATTACACCAAATTTTTCTTTCAAAACCATATGTGCAAATATAAACATTAAGTACAACCAACTCAATAAGGGTACAAGAATAAGTTATTCCCATGAAGAAGGATCATGTCAGATAATACACGAGAATTTGATCAAAATAGGGAGACAATTACTAGATTTTTATCTAACTTTCAAAGAGAAGGCAATGACAAATGTTATTGTCCTTTCAAGAGTTGTAATGGCTTAAAGATAAGAAGAATCAAAATCAAAACAACTAAGAGACATTACAGGGAGAAAGGTCACACTGAAGGGGGGTTTGATTATCATCCATTGGTAAGTTATTTTTTATATTTTTTTCACAATTAATATACATATAAACTACGGAATGGGGGTTTGATTATCATTATTTTTATATAGGTTGATCTCCCCAAGGTAGTACATGATATGGATCAACACATATCGGAGGAACATAGAGGTGTGAATATGGAGGAACATTGAGGTGTGAGTATTGAAGGAGAAGATCATGATCCCATTGAAGATGATGATCATGTGTCAAAAAACACATTTGAAGATGATGGTATGAATGCATTAATCCATGACACATTTGGTACTAGTGCTGCTTCTGATGATGATGATGATGATGATTATGATGAGGATGATATTGAGGCCATCCATGATATACCTCTACTTGAGAAGGAAAACATGACCCTTTATGAAGGATCACAATCAACTCTTCTCTTTGTTGTATTGTTGTTGGTGAATTTGAGGGTTATGAATGGTTTATCCAACATAACAATGTCATGTATGTTAAAGTTTTTGATATACCCCATTATAGTCTATAAAAGGTGAAATATGTACCATTAAGATTGTTTATATTAATGACTTATATTTTTTTTTGTAGATTGATACGTGACTATTTGTTACCACCATCAAATGTTCTCCCTCACTCGTACTGAGAATTATGTGCCATTATGAAACATATTGGAATGTAGTATCAACAAATAGATGCTTGTATTGAAGATCATTTAATTTATCTTCTAGAACATGAAAATACAATAGAATGCCCCGAACGCTATATGAGAAGATATCAAGATGATCAAGTGACAAAAAAGGTGCCTTACAAGGTTCTTCATTACATCCCCATTATTCCATGTCTTAAATGATTATTTAGGTGTAGTAGCTTGATATAATTTATAGATTACCATGTACAAAATAGAAGTCAAGATGACATTATTCAAATGCCTGTAGATGGTTCAACATTTATGGACATAGAAGAAAAGTGGCCACACTTTATAGAAGAACCTCGAAATCTTAGGCTTTCTCTAGCAACTGATGGTGTCAATCCATTTAGAGAGATGAGATCTATTTATTTATTGTGGCTTATTCTTGTTATCAATAATAACCTTCCTCCATTGATGTCAATATAGAGGGAGCACATTATGTTGACAATGATTGTTTCAAGTATTTTATTGTTTTACTATTAGCTACATGTAATTAGAAGTCTTGGAGTGAAATGAACACAATAATTATCTAATGTTGTTCATTAAACTAGGTAAGTACCAAGTGAACAATATGAATGAATATATTGTGCCTCTTATTGACGAGTTTATGGTGTTATGGAATAGTTTCACTATGTATGATATCGTAAATATCAAAGTGCCAACATAAATCATAAGTATCAAAGTGCCAAAAAAAATCTTTTCAATGGGAAAGAAGAGACAACATCAAAGCCACGAAAAATGAAACCTCACCTATGGAAGTTGGAATATAACAGAACTCAAGGTAGCATTGCTCCACCTAATGGTTTATGTTTGAAAATTATATATTTTGATTATGTTTTGTTGGATAATCATGTAATTTGATGATCATGAAGGTCGTCAAGGTATCACTGACCACCTTCCAAAGGAATTAAAATGTTATCCCAGAGAATTTAGTAGGTTACCCTACTACGAAAAACTACAAATTGTGCATTTGTTTGATACTATGCATATTGGAAAGAATGCAATAGAGACACTATGGAAAACATTGTATGGAAGGTGTGACAAAGAAAAACTTGTAAAAATTTGTATCGAAATTCATGATGTCAATTATGCAATGAAAAATATCATTGAATCAAATAGCAACAAAGACTAGATTAATGCAAGTGTCCTTCCTTGGTTATTAACAGAGCAACAAAGTAATGCCATAAAATAAGTCATACAAAAAATTTGATTTCCTATAGGATTTGTACGAATATAAGAAATCTAATATCAAAGAAAAGTGAATTTGGGCTTGGGCTAAAAATGCATGATTGACATACCTTCATCAAGCTAAGTCATGTTCTTTTGTATTTATAATATATTTGTGAAATTGCATTTAATTTTCATTGTATTACATTAGAAAAGAATGAAATGATTAGTTGACAACTATTGTAGTATGTGCTACCACTATAAATCCCAAACAACTTTGACAATAATATCAAACAAGTGATATGATCTTGGAAAATACATGAGGTAAGTAATGATATTTGTTTAATATACCAAACAAGTAATAAATTGTAAAGTCTTGTATTTATATGTTTTTGTGTCTTAAATCCCTTGTAGTGGTTTTCATCTAAAGAAATCTATAAAGAAGATATAAAATATTGAAAGAAAAAAATTCATCTATTAATGTGTGAAATGAAAAAGTGTTTACCTTCAATTTTTTTCAATGCACAAGAACACTACCTCATACATCAAGTTGAGGAGATTGAATTGTGTGAACCTATACAACCTAGGTCAATGTGGATGGTTGAGAGACACTTAAAATTTTTGAAGGGTTTAGTTCGAAAAAGAGCATGTCCCGAGGGTTCTATGATTGAGGGATATATGGTATACCAATTGATGGTGCACATTACTCAATACCTTCCTAATCTTGCAACAAAGACCCATATAGATTGCATATGGGATTTCAACTCCATTAAAAATTTGAAGGAGAGTACTTGGTGGGGAACGATAGATTTAGGAAAGTGTAAGGTAATAAATTATGAGATGTTATTGTAGTTAATTAATTCTTAATCTTGAAAATAAATTTTTTGTAAGTCATCTATTTACTTTTATAAAACTGCTAAAGAGTGGGATGTAATACATATGTTTATTGCAAACAATCAAGGTTGGATGATGGTATGGATTGGACAATGTCAACATTCTGGTCATAGATTAAAATGGGAATATGTGTCTTCATTAGTTAAACAAGCTCATTTTAACAAAGATCTCAATGTTGCACAAAAGGGAATAGATTTAGCATATGGTTTAAGAGATCTCCAGGTACTTATAAGTTTGCTAATCAATTGCATGTTTTTGAAATCATGATGCAATAATTTATACAATTTTGAAATTATCGTAGGTGAAACATCACAAGGATATGTTATGGGATAGTTATAAATTTTGCATCAAAGATTTTGATGAAATGGAGAGAACTTATGATTCTAGGATAAGTGCAATCTTCCAAGTGGTCAATATTTCATCTAGAAATGACTTACATCCTCAAGAATCTCAAAATTGATACTATGGCATTTTGGTTGATATACTTGACTGTGACCAATTTTATGACATTTTGGTTGATATACTTGATTGTGACTTTAATTGCTTCAAATTAGTTCTCTTTGTTGTCAAATGGTATAGACTATGACTTAATCAAAATGATCTTTGATAGAACTGTTATTGAGCATGAGAATGGATTTACAATGATTAATACAAGGTTGTTTGAGCCAATTGGGGATGAGGCCTATGTTCTTCGAAGCCAATGTGAGAAAGTATTTTACTCAGAGGTTTCACACAAATCAAGTTGGTCATTTGTTGTTAGACATGATCCAAGAGAAAGGCCAATAAAGTATAATGTGATGGAAGAAAAAGATACTAAGGAAGAGAAAGAAGTGGATCACGATTGAGAGTTAGTCAATAATGCTTCTGATGCAAATGATGTTGCTACTGATCGCAATGATGATGATTCTTCTATTGATCATGGTTATGATGGTGACGATGTTGTTGATGATGATGATACCAATGATGAGATGGATGAAGAATAATATCAAGGATGGGGGGGTTTGATTAGCTAACATTGGAGGAGATTTTGATTATTAATGAGAAGAATGAAATGTATAGTTATGTGATCAATGTCTATGCTATTCAATATTTAGTTCTTGATAGATCAATGATTAATTTGATTAACTTGTCATGTACATTTTACTGTTTAGAATTCATATGTGATGCTAATATTCGATGTAATTTTGAGTATATGTATCATGAGTTTTTTAGCTAACATAAGACAATTGATTTACTATTGTAGAAATCTAAAGCCCTTTCATGAGCATCCCACGCAATGTCATGGATTATTAGGTATAAGTTAGTACACCCCATACAGATTAATGTCTTTTACCATTTGTAAATTATCTCTCTCATTGCCACCTATCTCTCTTATTTCATAAAGTGTAAGTACCAATGAATAGGTATTTTCTAGATTTGTCTTCCTCAAGCAAGGAAAATGTATGAATGGAAGAACAAAGTGAGACATTTAGTATGTCTAAATCAAAGAGATTGACTCAAGGTCAAAATTTTAGAAAGAAATTCAATATGCGCATGAGATTTTTCCTTGCTTAAGGGAGGTCATATTCTTATGATGACGATGAGAGTGAAGGTGACTCAGATGTGCCCTTTAAGTAGAAGAATTTATAGAAACAATGTGTCCTCGATGAACTTCCTCCAATAAACACTAATTCTTGTGTTGGAGAAAGGATATATGGCATAACACCATCCTCATTACATGGTTTGGGCCTATTTTCCATGGATGGCATAAAGGTCTTTGACAACAAGGTTGTTGAGTTGATGGAGTATGTTGGACCTTGCTATGATTACATTTTTTGGGTGCAAATTCTTAGATAAAAAAAGTATGTGTAGGTATGCACTTGAAAAAAATTATAGACAACAAACAGTTAGTGAACAAAGTAAAATAGTAGCTATATACATTAATGAAAGGCTAAAAACATCAAGGAATATTGCAAGTTTTATAAATAGTACACAACCTGTGTCAACTAATAAGCAACCTAATTGCATATTTGAGATACGTGAGGGAAATCACGTATTTGTATGTGTGATAAAATAAATACATGGAGGTGAAGAGCTTCTTATTGATTATAATTTGAATCACATAGATACACACAAGGCTGCTATCATGGGCCAGGTGGTATTTACTATGCACATTTAAAATCAACTTGAGTCAATGGATTCAATACACCATTAAATTTTTATAATTATTTTTCCAACTTAGAATAATAACACATATGTATTCACATGTCAATGATTTTTTTGAAATATAGGGGCAAATTATGGATCAACAACCACAGGATATGCACGCCGGTGATGGTTCTCACAGGACTTCTTCATCCTGATAGGTAAAACTCCTTATTGTTGTACAAATTGGATACAAGAAATATGTTAATGCCTATTTTTTATTATGTTTTACTCTTCCATACTATTTTGGGTTGATTTTAAATGTAGCGCTAATAATATTGCTTTCACAAATGAGTGTTGATTAGAAAAAGGGAAAGGAAAAAGTAGTCCACGAGGAGCTACACGATGAGCATGATGAATTCATTATTGATTTTGCATCAACCACTAATTTAATGGCTGCATTGCAAAAGGTGCTTCATGATTTTGCAATAAAGTTAAAGCAATTGGCATCAAATTGACCTTAGACTCCTAAAATACAACAAACAGATGATGAGTTGATGCACCTAGTTTGTACATACATAGTAAGCATTAATGTAGTTTTTAATTATACCAAAAGTTCAATAACAATTTTTATAGTATACTCTTTTATTTATGTCATTAAATAAAATACATATATTTTATTTTTATAGAGGATGTTGAGGACGTACAAAGACGATGTACTTCAAGTGGTTCAAGTACATCAAAAGTCCTATACTACACTTGTGTTTTGCTCAAAAAATATTTTTTAAATAGCTCTAACAATATTATTTTATTGCTCTCTAACAATTTAATTTTTCAGCTCTGACCATTGATCCTATGTTCAGTACCCCACTTGCTACAAGGAACAAAACCAAAGAGGCAATGTGTAGTGCCTGCCCCTAGTTTACATTTTGCTATCATTGCCAAACTCTTTTAGGCTAGTTTTATGTTTGATTATTAGTAGTCTTGTTTTGAGATTATCAGATATTGTTTCACATTTAGTTGATTATATGATGAGATTACTTGGTACTCTATACTTCATGTATGCATGATGATTATTTAGTGATTTCAATTATCGTTGATGATTAGTTAGATGGATTATTATGTGTCTTCTTATGGATACTTACCCCATACTGCATGTGTATGGTGTGCGTGTATGTTTTTTTTATGTATGACGTTTCTGATGTGATTAAGGAAGGGAGTCATAGTTGCTAGTCAGGATCTACATGATGTACCACTTCCTGCCATTGCCTGTTTAGCTTAGTATATTTGTGTTTGTACATGCATTTATTTTATGCAGATTGCAAGTACTAGGTATCAAATTCCCTGAATTTTCAGGATGAGCATACCCTATCGCATTATCTTGATGGTAAGAGAGAGGAGATAAATTCTTAAGTCTGAATCCTAAACCTTTAACCCATTTGTCCTAGAAAATTAGGACAAGTATTTGAGTTCATTACCTTCCAAATTCATGATTATAACCCTTTAGTTTGATCTTGTATGTGTTTTTCTATGATGGGTTTTCATATTTTGTTTTATAAGTCTTTGGTGATTTTTCTATTAATTAGGTCAAATTAAATTATTAAATTAATGAATTAATTTAATGAAAATTTATTATAGTATTTTTAATATTTATTTATATTTAATTAATTAGGAATTAATTAAAGAAAAAGAATTAAACTTAAAGATAAAAGTTATAAGTATAATTTTTGAACGTGATAATATTTATTTAATTTAATAATAATATATTTAGAGCTCATTTTTAAATAAATGCTAAATAATAATATTATTTAAGTCAGTAAATATTTTATCAATTAAACATTCAAAAATAATTTAAGAAGTGGAAAACGATATTAATTTATTAGAAGTTTTAAGATCATGATGTATGCATGAGATTAAAATTTAATAATTTAATTGAAAAGAGAAGTCAAGTAAAAATTAAATAAAATTATTTTATAATTCAATAAACATGTATGGAAAAGATAAATAAGGATAAAGAAAAGATAAAGAAAGTGAATAGGGGTTAAAGTCTGGTGAGAAAAGAGTCCTCTCGGGTGAATGCACAATTAGTGCCCTAATTTTTAGGAGAGAATTCCTTATCACCAATTGAGGGTTCATTTTCGAAAAAACCACGAATTTTGGAAGAGAAAAGATTTTTGGAAGAGAGAAGGCTTGAGAGGAGAAATTTCTCTCACAATCTTCTTGGGCATAGTGATTAGCATCAGAGTCTAGGTAGATGCTTGTGATTATTCGCATAGTTTATTACGCTTCTTCCTTTTCTGTCTTCATCATGTTTGTTGAATGGTTGTCTAAATAACTCTTGTGACAAATGTTTTATTTTGTGAATTTCTAGTATGTTTGTTGAATCTTCTATACATAGAAAGGTTTAAAATGATCAATATTATCCTTCTTTCAATAGATTTTTAAAAAAAATTGAAAATTGAATGGGGAAGGGTTTTGTATTAAATTCAAAAATTTTGTTTGGGAATTTGATCGATTGGTTGTGTTATCCTTATCAGATTAAAGCTAGAATTTTGTATAAAATTAATTATTAAAGAAAATATTTTTAAACAAAAATGTTATATAAAAAAATAAATTATTATTTGAAAAAAATTATATATATATATGTATATATATATGTATGTATGTATGTATGTATGTATATATATATGTATGTATTAAAATGGAGGATGGGGTTTTACCCCCACCTCCCCTTACCTTTATGGTATGTGGCCACTGCCGTTGTCGTAGGTACTGCGGTAGTGACAATACTACATACTATCGCAGCCGCAGGCCCTACGAAAAATGTAGTGGGGTTACGACCTACCTTAAAAGCTGGCAGGCTTAAAACACATAATATGTTTTTTATTTTTTTTTATTTTAATAAAATCAAATTTATTTAAAGTTTTAAATATGATCTATTATTAATTTTTATTAATAAAAATTTATTAACAGTTTTAATAATTAATTAAATGTTATTTATAAAGTTATTAGTGTAACTAAATTAAATTAAATTTATTTAATAATAAGGATTGGTTAATAAGGTTGGAGATTTATTTAAATTTTGACTTTAGTAAAATTGCAATTATCTTATCGAAAATCAATGAGAACTATTTTAGCAAATTTAAACAAATATATAATTTACCCTTAGAGTATTTTAGAAAATTGATTTAAAACATTATGGGGGTAATTCTTTATTTAAACAAATGCATGGGTTAACCTATAGGGTAAACGAAGAATCTTTTTACTTGAAACATACACTGAAATAAAAACTGAAACCTTACTATTAACTCAACAATGTTTTTTCAAATCAAACCAAATTATGAAACCTACACTTTGTTATTTGTATGTTGTCTATGTTTTGGGTTTGGGTTGACTAGAGTGTTGACTAGTCTTAGGATGTTACCAGAGGCTTGGGAGTTTTGCATTTGTGATATTATGATGTTTGATCTTGATCTTTTAAACTCAACCATGGTAATGTGTCTGGTATGGTCTATAATGTGTGTTGATCTATTGATTGTTATTGCTTTCCAGTCACTTTTATAGGACTGAGGTGTTTGTATGCTTTGTTATTGGTGATGTCATGTTATGACATGTTTGACTTAACCATTTTGAGTTTTTGATCAGTTATTTTTGGGATGCTTTCTACTTGCTCGTAGAGAACTGATGTGTTATTGTGAATTATCTTTTGATGCTTTTTAGTCACTTGTATAAGACTGAGGTGATTTTATATGAATCTTTGATTTGTGATTTCATGAGCCTAGGGTAAGTTATCTATATGCAATGTCGGGAAGTAGCTTGCAATGGAGGTTGGGGCCCTAAGTGGTTGCTAGGGTAACCCATTTTAAGTTGTTTAATAAGTAAAAACACTACACTAAATGAGAGTAAAATGAACCTAATAAGAGTCTTTGCATGTTCTCACCCATGCCTTGAGTGTTAGTACAAACTAGGATGGTAGTAGAGAGAATGCTTGGTTGCAACCATGCATCGTTAGTATGCCTTGTTAGTATGAGAGGATACTAGTACCACATATGGACCACTAGGGGGCTGGGGTCCTGAGATACTACCAGGGTAACTCTAGCATTGATTCGTGTGATGACACTTGCCCACTTACATAGTAGATTTCTTACGTGTCTTTGTGTGCCTATGGGTATAGATGTTGATTTATCTTAGAATCTTTGAGTTAGATTACTTTTACGATCTCTTGGACTTAGAGAGTACTTTTGATATTTGGATTGATATCATGTTTGAGACTTGAGATTATCTCCTCAGCATGGATGGAGTGGGCCATTTAGGTTCCACACAGTTGGGTGGTAGTGCTTTTTACTCTTACCATTGAGATTCGTCCATTGATACCGTGGCTGGAGTTTCGTTATCTGCATTTCCTTTCATTCTATCTCTGTATATTATGATGGATGGTTGTACCTTTATGATGGATAGTTTTACTTATTATATTGTACTTGTATCATGGATCCGAAATGGATGATGTAATCTAGTTTTATAAATGTATATTTTTTTAGCCTTTCATACCTTGTGACATGTACAATGGATGATTGAACATTCCAATTTTTTATTGCCATGTGGCATTCAGAACAAATATATATTATTTAAATGGACATTGGACTTTCAATTACTCTTTCATATGGAGGTGGCATTTATTAGACTAGTATTAATTACATTTAAATGTGTTTCAACGTCTTGGGATCCTTAAGGAATGTAACCTGTTATGTATGCTTATAGATGTTTTTATGTTATTGCTTCTGATACTTTATGTTTGATGTGTATGTTATTCTTCTTGTTAAAAAAAAAAGGTTTGACAAACTTAGTAAAAACTTTAGGTTAATTCTTTTGGATCCCTTGGCTGGGCGTTACACAATGTTGGCTGCAAATTTCACAACATGTAGCATGACAACAGATGTAGTGGTAGTGCCTATTGGTAAGTAGATTCCTCTTTCTCTCTCTCATTTTCCATGTGTTTATTTCACTTAATCTATTATTTCTTAAAGGGTATTTTTTAATATTGGATTCATTTTATGCAGGAGGCAATGAGGACATTCCTGGGTATACTCGTGTTAGATGTATGAGAACAATAAAGAATTGTGATCAATTTCTCGTTAGCAATGAAGATGGTCTTCTCCTAAGAGTAGCCCAACTTCTAGGTACTTTAAAGATTGAATCTTTCTTTTACTATATAATCATAAACTCATAATCAAATGCACTAACCTCCTGTGTAGTCCCTTGCAATAACTACTAATCCCAATATTATTTTGTAGGGAATAATCTTTTTTATGAAAAACTTTATTCCCTACAAACTTTATCAAACACAACCATAGAAAGAGAAGAGAAGCATGATCAACACAAGCTTAGCTTGGGTGGATATTCAAAACATTTATGATACCAAGAAAAAATCTAGGCCATGGAGTTAGAAAAAAAAACTTTTGAAGAGGACAAGAAATTAGCCTTCAGACAAGGCTATACAACCATGGCTGTATGACTCCATGCACAATGAATATGCGAGGTTCTTCTGCTGGATCTGTCAATGAAGTAAATAAGTCAATTAATTTTTATTTCAAATTGAATACTTTAACAATTACTGGATTTGATATTAAGTTTCAAAAATATAAGTCATTATATTTGTTTTAAGTAAGGAAACAATGATTATATATTTGTTTAAAACTTTAAAGTGAATATATTTATATGTATTAAAATGAATGATTAACATTTATCAATATTTGTCTTGTATTTATATGTATATAATGTTGATAAATACACTGATTATTTACATTGGATTGTAGACTGCCAAACCTAATACATTAGCCGAGCATCATGGAGGCATCAGTTCGAATGTGGATCATAGTACTCAAGGTATATATTTTTTATTCAATTTTTCATTTCTAAATTTTAAATACAAGTAAACATTTTAAATTGAATTTGGTGTAGTAATACAAGTTTAACTATAATATGTGTTTGGATTAAGAAAACATATTGTATTGCAGTTGTAGGGGATACAAAGCTTGTTCTCGATGAACATGTTGAGGTACAAACCAATAGGCAAGATGATGTCATTGGAAAAGGTAAAGAGTACTACAATGTTCTTTAAAATCTTTAAAGTCTCAATTTTTTAAAATTTAACCCTTTTATTTGTTATTGCAGAGGACACACCTTTGCAAAGGACAATGAGTGCATATCGATGACGACATGGATATGCCTCTTCAACAATATAGGGAAGGATAAGAAAACCAAAAAGAAAAAAGAAAAATGGTTCATGTGAACTTATGTAACTTATTTGATAATGATTGATGTTTATGTCTAGATGTTTTTATTTATGTTTTATTGAATGGTCATATGAATGTTCTAATGAATCTTATGTTTTAATGTTAATGTGAATGTTGTAATGAAACTTATGTGTTAATGGATGTTGTTATGTGATAATTCACAAATGTTACATTTTATTAGTAGAATGAATAAATTTTAGATGTTGCAGGGGGTGGGGTGGGGCCAAATGAGCTTTCATCTTCACATGGTTGGCCTTGATTAGTAGATATTATTAAACTATTCTTGAAACCAAGTGAAGCTCAACATTAACCTATGATTGTATGACAACTAACTGTGTGAATCTCTTGGTTTTAGGCAATGCAAAAGGCCACCATATTTCAATATGTAATCTCAATTCATATATGTACAACATTAGGTGGAGCTGAAAAAACCCAATAGGTTTACATTTTTGTTAGAGGTCTTTAATTAGGTATTTTAAGTAAAAATGATTCATGAGAATATAAAAATATAAAAAATTCTAATTCAACTATTTTGAAATACATGTACATGTTACTAATGAATGGCTCTATTGAAAATATGTCATTTTCTACGACATTCAATGACCACAATCTCTGAGTTTTCTCTAAGATGACTATACATCAAACTACACTATTAGTCCCTAGTCATTCATGATTGTTTATATTTTGACCCACCTTGGAAAAATACCAGGTATTTCTTATCAAATACCAACTCCTTTTGTAAATCAAATGTGAATTTAAACTAATCTATCTCTCTGCCTTATAATAATCTTGTGTGAATGGAGTTTCCATCACACTGTTACATTGCATGTTGGTATGTGCATTTCTTCTTTTAAGCCTGCAAAAGTTTAATAGCCCAAATGGTAATATGTTTTTTAGACTGCACAATTAGATAGTCCACATACCATACATAATATTAGATATGGACATTTCTCTAATATCTAGTGATACACTAAAAGCACCACTAAAAACACTCCAAAATTTCTTCTTCCAAGTGAAGGGCATGTGAGTTAAACTAAATAATAATGAATGTGTTACTAAAGTCCATGAAATATGCAACGACAAGCTCCACATACTACTAAACACATTAGTGGCTAAGATGCTTATATGAAGTCTTCCTTGTCTTGTTTGGTCCAATGCTTGTTAGATGATGAGCTCAAGCTTAGGTTGATAAATCAGCTCTAGATGCATGGTATGGTTGTGAAGTAGCTAATTGAACCATATATTGTTGAATAAGATTGGGTGGCAATGAAAGGGTCACTCCTATTTTATTGCCACACTCATTGTCACACACTCGATTTAGTCCTTTTATTCTTTTCATCTATGAAAAATTATAGTAAAAATGATGGTTAATTACTATTTCCCACTCTTAAATATCTTACACTTACTATTAGTTTATCAACTTTGACTATTTAACACTTTTAGCTTAAAGAGTGATATTTAAGCCATTGGATCACTATTTGAAACTAATGGGAAATCAAAATGAATCTATATAAATGGGTATAGATTGGATGAATTCATTCACCTGTGGCTACAGGAGGAGTGGAAATAATCCTACCATATTGTTGTGGCAAACTTGAAATTTCTTTGCCTGCTATTGGATAATGTAGAATTGGTTATGCATTTGGGCATCCTCCTGCATTGGCTTGATTGTATGTATAAAATGGATAGACAACATGGGTGGATATCATTCCTTTCCCTAGATACACTTGTGGATATAGAGTTGCTCCTTATGTATTTAATAGCTCTACATGTACATAGATCATGTGTTGTAAGCCAAAAATAATAAATAAATTGTTCTTAGTTTATCATAATTGTTGTTTGAGTTTATTTTGATGATATTTTGAACAAAAACTTCATGATAAATCATGTGGTTTTGTAGAAGAATATAAAATTGTACAACTATTATCAGAAGTCGAACATAATAATATTATGAAATGTAGAAATCATGTCTACATGAATAAATATATAACCACCATCAAAGTAGTAGGAATGAACCACTGTATTAAAATATTTTTAATTTGACAAACCTGTGGGTAACTATAATCTACAAGATATGGAAAACTTGGTTAGGGACATAATATGATGAGCAAAGCGTGTAGGCTACAAAGTGGTTGTTTTAATAGTTGACATCCCAAAGCTTAGACGTAGGGAGGCTGACATAAGGAACAAGTAAGGATGCAATGATGACTTTCTTCTCATAAGCACATAATGATAACATGATTTTTGAGGCTTGTACAGGGAGGTTCCAGTAGATTTATATATTAGCATGTCATATGATGGTCATACTTTCTTTGTGAGACAAGCATAAGGTTTTTCATTTACCATATCTTAGTTTCAAGGTTAAAATGAAGGTGCCACATATCATGCATCTCTATTTAATTTCCAAGCTAACCTTATGAACTAATATCAATTGAATTCCCTTGAGAATTGATTCATTATAATAGATGATTAATACCACGTTAACTATTCTTATAGTTCTTTTCCGTTGTGTGGCCTAGTCATTCTTGTTGGCTACAATAATATCTAACATTTGTTACTAATACTAGAGAGAAGAATTACACCCAAGGTAGCTAAAAATGTGTATTTAAGATATCATGATGGAAGGATGGAATTCCTTCAAATCCACCTGCTAATGCTTTTAGTTTCAGTCTTTTAGATGCAATTGATCCATCTTCCAGTAGCATGAAAACTTTATTTTTATAGGATCAAATAATTAATGCCAGGCATAGCCCATCTAAGTGCATGTGTAGAGTTTGGATTTTAGTGTAATGGAGAGCCTCAGGGCATGAAATTTTTTGGCATCATAAACATAAAAAATGACTTCATTTATTTTCTTTTTCTAATTTCCAATGTGAAAAAGTTGTTTTATGCTGCAGTGGTTTGTTGAAAATTGAGAATATGCCCTTTGAACTTTTGACCTTTCATGTTGGACTTTAGTTATTTTAGCTTGTGATTGTACATATTTGTTTAAATGTCTAAGTATGGATGAAGTTTCCATATATTCATATCCTTTGTTAGGCTATCATAGGCTAGTTAGTTAAATTCCTTGCTTGTATGATTTACTAAAGCAAGACAAATTTTACTTTTCTTGAACTCAGAAGGGTTTATATTAAGGTTGATTTAACAATGGTTTTTAAACAAACCATTAGCATTAAAGAGGGTAGTTGTTATTTTGCTAGATGTGTTCTTTTACATCAATGTGTCAAACACTTTCTTTAGATGTTAACCTCCAATCTGCATGATGAAGGGATGATCATCATGGGTTGTCTAACATCTATTCTCTCTCCAAATTCTTCCTCATAGTTATTGGGAAAGGAGGAATAATGGGACATCATCGATTGAAAAATAATAGCACAAGTTTTTTCTAAGAACCCTATATCTTATTTAGTTACCTTCTCAACTAGACCAAGCTCTTAATTAACTAGTTAAATGACACAAAGATCTCATCTATCTTAGCTAAGCATGTGGATGAGCCCAACTCACTATCCAATATAACTTTTTTCTCATTTTATACATTGGAGAATCAAAGTATTGACTAGTAGAAAGTCTCCATGCAATCTCACGACAAGGAACACTTGCAACCTAACATTCCTAAGGTTACAGGTGAAGGATGCTATGAGGGTTGAAGACATATGGCTTAATTGGTTATTTTTGGATCAATTTTTTTTTGAATAATTAAATTGCAGTGCTAGAGATTGAAGACGAGGATACAGGATTGTATTGATATATTACTATGAAAGAGCATATGGCCTCCAAATTTGTGAGAAATTTCTTACTCAAAGACTCATGTATCTCAACTTTCCCAATATGTGCTATAAGTGTCAATCCTTTGCGCACAAAATTAGGAACTTTCCCTAGTTCTCTTGTCATGTCTCCTTTTTCCATAGTCTATGCTATCATAAGTTGGGTTCACCAAAATGTCATGTATGAAATGGAAAGCAATATAAAATCTTGCCCAATTAATGACACACCTTGGAATGTGAAACCACCACAAAGTGAATGTGATTAGCACAACCATAGGAGTAAGTAGTAAGGGTGCCAATACAATATCTATGCTTCTAGGGTTTATATTCTTTGTCATTATAATTTGGAAATGAAATGCTAATGATAGATCTGATCAAATAAAGCAAGTACAAGGGAGAAGACATAAGAACAAGTGCGCTTGGAACTAAGATGGAGTTAATTGTACTTCAAATTTGAGTTTTTCAACTCTTAGAGTGTAATAACTAGTTGTAATTGATGGTTTGGAAACTAGGGACCTTACAAATTTATGCTCCTAAAAATTTGTTGAAATTTTGGATGGACAAGTTCATAATGACAACTTGTACCTAGGGACATTTTGAGTATCGACTTGTCCCATGCTATAGTGATTGCCAAATTTCTAGTTGATATTTCCCTTCCTCGATAATCAAAATCATACCTAGCTTTGAACATCTTCAATGTGATAAGATAAAGTTCTACCTCCATATTTTTTTTTTCTTATAGACTAAATTGATCATATACTGACAGATTACCAAGGGCTTTGTTGTAGTGATACTAAATCCTAGCCTATGTTAAGTATTATGATATGACTGCACTTCCATGAGCTTCTTGGCTTCTTTTAATAGTAAAATTTTATCAGTTGTATATTTTGATAGAGTATATGGTTTTCCTTTGAAATAGCCAACTCTTAAATATGTGAAAGTTGGAAACTAGAAAAAGATAGCACCAAATTGATTTACCCTATTCGAAGCTTCATTTGATTCTATCTTGATTACCAGTTTTTAATTATATTGACACCTAACTCTCCTATAATGGTATTTTCTATGCGCCAAGGTGATTTGATCATATTATTGTTAAATAGGAACTTGAAACCAATTTCCTTTGGTCAAATTGTTTGAGAAAGATCCCATGGATATGATAATGTAGATCATGTAGGAGTTCACATAAACGGTGCCAAGGTTCCCACATTGAGAACTATTCACAAAGTGTGGTACTGATAAGCCTTGCCCAAAAGATACATTCTTCATTATCAAAGATATAGAAAATGAATTTCTACATCCATGGCCTGAAGTCATTGGAATCTATGAGACCACATACCCTACTAAGGAGAGTAATCAAGTCCTACATTCTAGATTGAAGTTATTTCTGTGAATGGTCTTGGGCCATCTGCAAAAAACTATTTCTTCTCACCTTCAACCAATCTAGATTTATAGACTTCTAATAATTTTCCTTCTTCTCATTCCATAAGTTCAAAGATTTCTCCTATGATATTTCCACACACTCTTCTTTTTGTGGAACATTAAAGATTTTTTCAATAACCTTTAGGACAAGGCTAATGATGACCTTTCCATTTTCATCTTTAATTGTCTTTGTCTTTGGACTGAAATGTTGTGCACATCCTAAGAAAATTTTTGGTTCCAAGGCAGGCATAGGGAAAGTAAAAATGAAATGTATATAACTTTTCTTGATGCATCTCATTTCATGATTTGAAGTATCTTTGACCATTTGTATGAAACCATCCATATCAACGTGCCCATTCTCTCTATCAAAAACATTATCTAGAGGTGATGAAACCTGAGATATAGTCGCATGAGCTAACTCTTTGTCAAATTGGTATTACATCTTTCATTTGGATTTTATGGATGAGGGCATTTCTTGTTCTACAACATGAAAAATAAAAAATGTGAACACATCATCAGAGGATATTGATTCCATAAAGATGTTGATTCTTGATTGGCAACAATGGATCTACAAGGGACAATATGCTTAGAGTATGGATTTAAATTTTTTTATGCAATGGCTTTAATGGAAATGGTAAGCATATGCAAAGGATTGGAATGAGATACAAAGAGATGGAATATATGTGAGCAAAGGATGAGTTCTTATATACATGCTTTGAGGAATAAAGGCTAGGCACATGGGAATGTGTGCAAATCAAAATTTTGGATTTTAAAGAGTGACCTTTAGCCAAGATTAGAATATTAGGATGTAATTACATGTAAAGTGATTTACATGTAATAGTTGTTTTTATGTGAACATAAAATCATGTTCAGAGGATGGAAATGCATGTAAATGAGAATGAAGAATGAGATTACGTGTAAGTTGAAATGATGGATGATGTTACATGTAGACACATATGGTGAATGAGATTCAATGTGCTATGGCATGTAATGGTGGATGTGGAATGAAATGATGCACTTGCATGAAAAGGTAAAATGTGGAATGAAGTGAAATGATATTGCATTCTTGGGAAATAACTTGAAACTACATCTTTGAAAACAAAATAACAAGAAAACAACCAATGAAACTAAACAAAAAGAAAAAATATATATATTTGGTCTTTGACTCAAACATGATAAGAAAAAAATTTCTTTCTTATGCAAATTAAAATTTATAATTTGGTGAAATTTTGAACACTCAAAAATGGAAGTTCTCATCTTATTTAAAGAAAAAATGCACTTTTTGTGGGTTATCTTCTAACAAATGTGCAAGGATGAATGAACAGATGCAATGAAATAGTAAGGAATTAAAAACTTCAACTTACTTGGTGATCAAAGAGACAAATGTGGAGGAATGATAGTATTGAAGAACATTTCTCCTCCAAATTCAAATCCGAAAACAACTATATTGACTCCTTTGACTTTGCAAGTGATGGATATTAATGAGCAATGAATGGACATTTTTTGCATGGATATGCCAAAAATGTACTCCAAAACCCCCAATACACAGGTCATTTTTGTTAGAAATGTAAGAGGAGTAAGTGGGGGGAGGGGGGAGAGGGTGAGTTAGTTACCAAAAAAAATCCAAGGTCCCTTAAGATGTCAGTACAAAACAAAACCAAACTCTGCTAAAACTAAAATACTGCTATAACTCAGTTAACATAGGAACACTTGACAAACACTAAAATAATCTCTTCTTAAGATTTTTAATGTGATTAAACTTAATTAACTTAGTTACTAAATCATAAAGAAAATAATATGAACAAAAGAGACACCAAAATTTAATGTGGAAATCCAATTTGGGAAAACCACCAATTACAACTAGTTACTATTTTTCACTCTTTTGAAGTGAGCTTCGTTAGGAGCCAACCCTATTAAAGGTTACAAAACACATTGTTAGGTGTGACCTGTTTAAAGGATTTAGTTCACCCTATTAGGAGTGACCTTATTAGAGGTCTTTAGAAACTTCAATTTAGAAATTCCACCTTGTTAGAGGATTTGGAAAATAGCTATTAAGCTAACTCTGTTAGGAGATTTGATTCACTGCTACAATTATTAGATAATAAAAATGATATGAATTGATTGTTGATGCAAATTTATTTTCTAATTTCAAATATCTGTTCTAGCTTGAATACTTGATCCTTCTTGATCATAATGCTCTTTGCAACTTGGGTAACTCCTAATTTGCTTCCTTGATTTAGCTTTTCAATCCCATGCTTCTTCTTCTCTTCCATAATTCAATCCTCAACTTGACCTTATATGTTTTATCTTGTCAAGTCGGCTTGAATACAATTTCAAACAAATGAAATTCATCCCATGAGTCAATTAGAACTAACCAACAAAATTGATATAGGAAAATTCTTTGTTAGCTGACCCAACTTGGTCAACACTAACTCATAAATAATTTTCCTCCAAACTTCCTTTGGTAACCAAGTGAGATCGATTAACACTTATTCCATGCTAGCTTTTCTTTATCCACCAAGTGAGCTCGGTGGACACTATCTTTCTAAAAACTCCCTTTGGTAACTAAGTGAGCTTGGTTAACACTTGATCTGAACTTGGTTAACATTGAGACACTCATCATACACTTCAACTTCATTTGATTCTTGAGTGATATTGACATACACTGATTTCTCAATATATACTTGACATTTGTGTAACACTAAAAAAAACATACAATTGAATGATTTTATCCAACAATCTCCCTCTTTGGCATTGATGGAAACACAACATGTCATGATACATATAAATTTCAAAGAAAAAATAGAAGTAAGGATAATATCCTAAGTTTTATTCTAATTATGATCCATGAAAACTCCCTCTATTAGTGTGAACTCCCTCTATCATCAATCTCTGGTTGTAATGACTGCAATATCAAATTCTCCCTCTTTGATATCAACTCAAGTTCATTCTCCCTCTTTGAATCTATGATATTCACAAAAAATGATCTAATATATGGCAAAAAACTCTCCCTCTTTGACATATTATACCAAAGACAATAATCAATGTAGTTTCCATGTATCTTGATGTACATATTCATATGCAATTTACTCTAACAATACTACATCAACTTTTTTTATCTTCAGCATGGTTGGTTGATGCATCACTAAAATTTTATTAATGAGCTTCAGACAAGGGAATGACCCCTAGTTTATCTCTTAGATCGACAAATGAATCCTTAGGCAATGACTTGGTGAATATGTCTAGAATTTGTTCTTTTGTATTCACATATTCCAATCTCACTTCTTTGTCTTGCACCAATTCTCTCAAGAAATGATATTTTATTTGTAATGTGCTTGGGTTTGGTACATATCATTGGATTCTTGGATATGTTGATTCCACTGGTGTTATCATAGAAGATAACAACTAGGTCATTAATCTCCTCCTTCATACCTGACAACAATTACTTGAACCACACAATGTTGGAATAATTGACTACTATAGCAACATA
Source organism: Cupressus sempervirens (assembly GCA_028749045.1). Taxonomy (NCBI): domain Eukaryota; kingdom Viridiplantae; phylum Streptophyta; class Pinopsida; order Cupressales; family Cupressaceae; genus Cupressus; species Cupressus sempervirens. The sequence goes on from CM053790.1 coordinate 463,714,724, forward strand.
TTGTTCTTCTGCTGTAGACTAAGAGATATAGTTTAGATTCTTTCTTGTCCAAGATACTAGCCTTTTTCCAAGAAAAAGTGCTCCACCACTAGTTCCCTTTCTATTATCATCACTTCCTACCCAATCTACATTAGCGAATGCCTTCAATTCAAAGTTTCCTCTTTTCTTATACCACAAACCATATTCTTCAGTACCTTTCAGATACCTCATGATTCTTTCGACTGCCATCATATGATTTTCTTTAGGATTAGTAGAGAATCTAGCCACCATACCAATTGCTAATGCTATATTAGGTCTTGTGTGCACTACATATTGAAGTTTTCTAATCATCAATCTATATGTAGTTTGATCTACCTATATTGAATCATCATCTTTGGAAAGCTTATGTCCAGTAGATTTAGGTGTTCCAACTGGTCTATAATCGTCCATTCCAAATTTCTATAGTATCTCCTTGATGTATTTTGATTGAGTAATATAGAGACCACCCTTCATTTGTTGAATTTGTTAGAAAACACAGAATTTGATCTCTCCAAACATTGACATTTCAAATTCCTTACTCATTTCCACAGAAAAAGTTTTGCACAAATCATCATTTCCACTAAATAATTTATCATCAACAAAAATTTTTGCCAACACAATCTTCTTATTTGGTCCTTCTTTGATGTATAGGCTGGTGTTATCATTAGCTCTTTGAAAACTAATCTTTATGAGATAATTATGTAACCTTTCATACTAGGCTTTAGGGGCTTGTTTGAGACTATACAAAGCTTTGTGTAGTTTGCAAACCATGTCCCTTTTTATAGGTTCAATGAAACCTTCTAGTTGCTCAATGCAGACCTCCTCTTCTAAGATTTCATTTAGGAATGTTGATTTCACATCCATCAGATATACTTTAAATCCTTTGTGTGCTACATATGAAAGGATTGTTATAACACCTTCTAGTCTAGCATGAAGAGAGAAAATTGATCCATAATCAATACTTTCCTCTTGATCATAACCCTTGCAAACTAATCTTGCCTTATTTCTTGAAACTTCTCCATTCTCATTCAACTTATTTCTAAATACCCATTTTGTGCCAAATACATTCTTATCCTTGGGTCTAGGAACAAGAGTCCAAGTTTTATTCCTCTCTATTTGATCAATTTCTTCATTCATTACCTCTATCCAACTTTCATTCTCTAATGCATCTTTGTTAGTTCTAGGTTTAAATTTTGTAAGAAAACATGTACCTTTTAATTTTTTCCTTTTCATTGTACCATCTAAATGATCTCCAATGATTTTCTTGGGTGCATGATGTCTTCTAACATATCCAACAAGTCTAGGCTACTTGAGTCCCATTGTTTGTGACTTGGGTCCTTCAAATGACTTAGTTTGCACTAGTTGAAACTTGGGTCCTTTTGACTATGACTCAGGTCCTTCAAACTGTGACTCTCCAAGGGTCACTTCATGTAATGCATTCTCATGTCTTTGGTAAGAAATGTAAATAGGTTGAAAAACATGTATATGCACAAATTAAATGATTAATTAAGTATGTGTCTAATTGATTTTTGAGGAAACTATTGAAAATAATCAAGACTAGCTAGCTTACTGAGAGGGGAGGGGTGAATTAGTAACCTCAAAACTTTTAAAAAATTCAGCACTTAACAAAAAAAATCCATTCACCATTAATTGATCTAATCTATTGCATGCATGAGAAACTAAAAAATACAAAACACTTTAAACACAATATTTGGTGACCCAAAAACCTTCCAATAAGAAAGTAAAACTAGGATGGGGATGATACCCACAAAACTTCAATGTTGTAGTATAAAGTTGGTCTGTTAAGGCTTACAATGATCATTTATGATGATCTACCTTGTTAGGATCAATTAGGATTGCTAGGTCCACCTTGTTAGAGGTTTTATAAACATACAATGAGGTATGCACTCGATAAAGAGGTTTGAAGAAAATATTGTTAAGTCTACCCTGTTAAAAGATTTGAATCTAATTCACCTGTTAGGATGAAACCATAGATTTGACTTGCAACTAAATTGTTGACATATATCTTTGAAATGTTTATCACCTCTTTGTGATAGATGTAACTTGACTGCTCCTAATTTGACCTTGCTGAATACTTTGCTTTGCTGCTAATTCACATTCGCATGCTAATAATCACATTTGATTTCACTCTTCTCCAAAAAAAATCATGCTTGGGTATGATACACTATATTACATATATACTATCCCAATTCTCATATTTACAAGGTTGGCCAAAACACAAGTTAACACCAATATTACTAAGTCAGCCCAAATGTAGAAACTCGGGTTCTGAAAGCTGACTTGGTGACCTTCTGATACTCAACATCCACTACATTACTTAGCATCATCATGCATTTGATAGAAGTAGAGGCTCAGTCCATACTAATCACTTAATGTAGCTTCAAATTCGGTGAACATTAGAGACTTGGTAGATATAGTGTAACTTGGTAGAAATTGAATACCAAGTTTACCTTGCTTGCACTCAGTAAAATCTACTCATCCCATCACTTAGTTAACATTGGTTTCACATCACAAGAACTGATGACTCGATAGACATTGTGAATCTCGGTAACACTGAACTATTTGGTGATAACTATTGGACTTCAGACTGCCTATTTTCACTCAGTAACCTCTAGAATGCTTGGTGTGAACTGTGAAACCTAGTAACCAATGAATTGTTCGGAAAACACTGGAGACTGAATGATGAACTCGGTAACCATACAAAATTATGAATAAGTGTTGTCACTAATGACAAACATAATTTAATGCCAACAATCTCCCCCTTTGGCATTAGTGAAAAAAACACCTATTAGCCAAAATTTGTGTACAGTGTCATGCAAATTTTTTGATTTTTCAAAAATTGTCTTTGTAATTCTGTTGTATACACATTTACACATATCTTCCCCATACAATGTACATATCATATCATAATATCATGTAGAGTGTATATGCAAATATTTCTTCTTCTTAATTCCTCCCTCTTTATTATTATGTACAAGTCTCCCCGCTTTTTATTCTGTACATATGACTCTCCCCCTTTTTGATAGTAATGCCAAACATTTATACACAATATACTTATATAGAGACACTAAAATGTGAGAGAAACTCAGAGTGTACCTTAAGAATAAGAGCTAATGTCTTATCCCATTTTTCTTGCAAAATTTTGCAGGTTTGAAGTGCCACTTGGACTTCTATTGAGAGTTCAATCATATGATCTGCAATTGAAAAATTGTTATCATGGATTAATGATTTTGAATAAGCAATGTGCTTTTGCATTGTGTCCATGATTGGAAGGATTATGTTTTGGATGTCTTTAAGTGTAGACCTAATCCTTGCTTCCTCCCTCAACAATTCTACCTACATATCATATAGGGATCTGACCTTCATGTGATGAGTAGAGCTTGAGCTAGGGTCAGCCTGCAACTTTTGAGCGCTGGCCATCAAATCCTCATCAATTTTATTCAGTTTTCTCTTTATTTACTTTGTGTACTCGGTAACATCACATAGGTTAGCAAAAAGAGATGTTACATTTGTAAATAAATTTTCAAGATTAGCCAAAATTGAGGAAAGCTCTACTTGACGAATAGGAAAATGGTGAGCAATGTGCTCAAGCACTTTATTGTCAAACTTTTTCTCTACTTTTTCTATCAACTTTTCTTGGCCAATAGAATCCTCATTGAATTTATTTACTGCTTCTTCTAACTATAACAAAATATGTTGAGATGAATCAACATCCATGCCTATAGCCTTTGTCAAGATATTCTTTGCACTCTCTATGATTAAGAATTCTCTATCCCTTTCTTCTCTTAACTACTTTTGTCTGGCCTTCTGTTTAAGAAGTTGGCTGACCAATCTCATTTGTTCCACAGTAGAATTATCAAAATCCAACTTGGGAATTTTGATTTCCTTGTCCAAGTCTATATCTTCATCAATTTCTTTTCCAATAATCAAAAGTTTAAGTGGTGTCTTTGGTTAACTTCTAACATTATTGCTTTGGACTTTGAGACAGAAACAATGGTACAAATAGTAGGGCTTGCAGTGAAAACTTGTATGGGGCCTATTGATGGAATACTTACTAGAGTGCTAAAAGAATCTAAAATTGATGTACTACACAAAATTGATGTAATTAAAAGAGTACAAACAATAGGAACAGTTATTGGAATATGCAGAACTAAAGTAGACAAAATTGTAGAACTAGATGTTGCACTTACTAGTGATGTCCTTGACTCAGGAGCTGAAGAACAGGAGGGCTGCAATTCGGTGGATGAAGTGGTAGAAACTTCCATTAGTGATACCTATAGATGAGAGGGAGCAAAGAGTGATTGAGAAAATGATGTATTTGTTGTGGTTACAATCACACTTGCTGAAGTTGTCTCCATGCTAGATGATGTAGCAGTTTTTATTGGAGAGTGAGGAAGGGAGGCTATAACTTCTACAACTATCCTAATTGGATCATTTTCTTCTTCTTCTTCTTCCCTATCTTTCTCTTTAGCTTCTTCCTCTTTTTCTTCTTCACCATCCTTCATTAATGCCTGATAATCCTCAACATTAATAGTGAAACAAGGTGTATTATCTTCTTCATTATCTTCATCCTTGTCACTATCATCATCATTGATTTCCACTAAATTTTCACTAGGTTTGTGCACATGATAAACATTTTTCCACATGGATGTAGCATCCTTAACTACATGCTCAATATCTTTCACCAGAATTAAACAAATATGAGATCTAATCATCATCTTATCTTCATTTTTCTTCATTACTTCATTAACCTTAGCATTGGTAAGACTTGGTAGCAACTATCTCAAAGATTGCTCATACATATCCTTTATTGTCTGCATAGCTGATTCCCATCTAGGTTTTAACCTTGCTAATAACTCATTGGAAATTTAAGGGGCAATTTGATTAGCGAAATATTTCCATTTCCCATCTTTATCAGTACTAGCTCCTCAATTTTCATGTTCTCTACATTAGTTTTGGTTTCATACTTCAATGCCTTAAAATTTGTAATACTTGCACCTTCTTCTAATTGCTTCAATCTTTCTTGAAGGTGAGAGGGGGCTTACTAAACACAATTGCACTGCCTCCCTTCTTCTTGGATCTTCTTATAAATACAATTGTAGAGGCCTTGGGTGGGTTGGTGATAATCACCTTGCCTTTCTTTCTCACAAGCTCTTCCTCCTTTTCTAATTCCTATTCTTCATGCTCAGATTCTTCTTCATCTTTACCTTTGCCCTCGGTAAGCGTAAGAGGGGCATTTACTTTTTTCAGTTTGGATATCCTCCTCTTACATTTATTTACCACCAGTGGGAGCTTGATCCCAAGCTCTATTCTGGCTTTTTCTTCCTCATATGTTCCAAAGATAGGTACCTTTGGATCTACAGGCTCATTCACTAGGGCTTCAATTATCTCCTTTGTTTCATCAATATTAACCTCAAAGGGAAGAGGTTTCTCCCATACTATTCTAGGCCTTACTGCCTGAATGTATACTCTATCACAATCAACCATGAAAAGAACACCATCCTTGTAGTCTTCAACTAATTTTGGTGGAATCTAGAACTTGTTATTCATCTTTTCCTTAAAGGATACAAAATAGTTGCCCATTATACTATCAAAATTCTCACCCATTTTTGCAATAAACTCATTAATTTGGTACAAAATAGGAGTGTCCTTTCTCCATACCACTATTTCTTTGGAGGGGAAAAAATTTTGAACATAAAAGAATAAACAAGTTAACAAAGAACCAAATTTACATGGGTTATTCTTTGAGGTTCTGATGCTTTCCATGTTCTTGTTCAACTGTTTCAACATTAAATTTGCTAAATCATATTCCAAATTTTTCTTAACAACTTTGTAAGATAGGTCCACAGCCTCACACGACACACTATTTAGTCAACTAAAGCTGTATACCTTATGTGAAATGATATGAATACAAAACCTAAGTTCCACATCAGATACATTGCTGATTTTTAGACCTTTATCATCCCACTCGGTTAGGGTTTTCTTTTGAAGCTCATCTTGACCTAGGGTTTTGGTAACTTTAACATTGTTAAGCATAGGGAGACCCATGATTCTGTGAATCATTTTCTTCATTATCAAGACTAGCTTCTTTAACCACAATTGACCATTATGCACTCAACTCAAAATATACCTAATCCATTTTATCTAAAAGTTTCTTGGTAGGTGCGGATTGTGGGTCAAGCCTTTCTCCTCTAGATGTTTATGCTTGGGCTTGAGGGTTCCATCCACACATAGTTCTCCTCGAGCACTATCCATTTCTAGGGTTCTAATTTCTTGTAGAATACATTTGAATTGAGTTTAGATATCATTTATGAGGAGTACCTTTGGTTAAATTTGTGACTGAGCTCCATTAGGGTCGAGTGATTCTGCAATTGTTGCACCAATTTGAAGTTTAAAGATTTCCACTCAACACCTCGTACCAACATCTCTAATCCTTTCTTTGCCTTACTGCTACTACTAGTGGATGCCATGATCACTCGGTAAGATGAGAAAAATTTCTTCAAAAACTTTGTTACAAACTCTGCTCAAGATCGCTTGAATGCTCTACAAATCACTCTACTCTAGATATACTGAATTTGCAGTAAAAATGAAATCAAAATTTTTCCTTTTTGATGAAAATTTCTCATTAATTCTTGGTATGATGAGAGCCATAATGACATAGTGCTTGATAGGCTGTCATCCACTACCTGTGTAGATTGCTCGATAGAACCTTGTAACTTAGCAATCAAACAAAACTTTGTTACTCTTGACCTCACTCGGTATGATCTAGCCTTGCTCAGTGATTACCAATGGTAACCTTTTGTGATCCCTCTATATCTAAAATACTGATTTGGATCTTTTGCTTCCTTCCATTGGAACTATTTGAGATGTGACCCTGAGAATACAGTTCTAGTTCTTCCTTAAGAACTTAATTGGAAATGGTGGAGTCACCCACTTCTTGAGTGACATGACCATCATTTGAACTGGCTTGATTAGTAGATTTGGGAATCCACTGCTATCTCATCTGCTTCCTAATATTATTAGGTTTAGCTTTCTTTTTATCTTCAACTCTACCTATATTCATGCAATTCTTAGCTATATGACCAAGTTCAGTGCATGTGTAAAATCTTATTGTAGTATCTTTTCTTCTCAAGTGATGCCTTGCACATTTTATGCCAATGTGTCCATATTCTCCATAGTAATGACATCTACACCAAGTATTATAGTCCCAACCAAAGATTGCCTTTACAAATTGCTCAGCTGGATTGAATGGTTTAGATATGCATTCAAATGCCTTGTGACCTTGTTTCTTGCATTTGTGACATTTACCTTCAAACTTTGATTTCTCCTTGCATTCATTAGCTTTATGACCATGTTGACTGCAATTGTAGCATTTTCCATTGAATTTTTCCTTTCCATTACTCCAAAATTTGTTTGATGTATGACCTATATTACCAGAGTGATTGCAAGTAGGTTTTTGATTCCTTTATGTACCTTGTTTGGAGGATTCACCTTCTTCTTTATATCCAATTCCTGCTTTACCCTTTTTCCTATAAAGATTCTGCTCACTTTACTGATTGAATTGATCCATGTCTACTTGGGATTTCATTATTCTTTCATTGAGTTGCTTCTTAGAATTTAGATCAACTTTCAATCCTTCATTGATTTGTCTTTTAGTGCTTAAATCATTCTTTAACCTTTCATTTTTAGATCTCAGACTCATGATTTCCTCATTTGCATTGGAGAGTTGATTGATAAGACTTTCTTTCTGAAAGGATTGATTTTGAGTTTCATTGTTCTTTACTCCAAGTCTTCATTTGCCTTATTTCTTTGTTCCAAAATTTCACACAATCTTATTGACTGAATTTCTTGTTCTCTTTTCAATTTTCTTACCTCTTCTTGCAAGGAGCCATTCTTTTCTAGGAGTTCTTTGATTGCTTCATTTGCTTTATCTGAACTACTTGAAGGGAAAAGGTCTTCAATCTTCTCTTCAACATATTGGTGATCATTCATGTATTTTACAAGTTCCTTCCTTCTTTTTAGGGATTGGAAAAGATGCTCTTTTGCTTCCTTGAGTTGAGCTATGGCCATCTCCAGATCTAGCTTCTCATTGTCAATAGCTTTTTTAAGTTTGAATATCTCCATTTTCCTTGATCTTTGCTCAAGCTGTCAAACTTTATCTTGAGAACCACAAAGCTCTTATAGCAATTTTTGGAAATAATCAAGACTAGCTAAGTTATTGACCTCACTGGTCTTGATTATTTCCAACAAAAACATCACTTAGTTCGGTCATAAATAACATTTACACTATATATTGTAATTACTATGAGAAGTTATTATTTAGAAATGTAATATTTAACTTAGATGTTTTAAATAAAGTATAAAGTATCTCAAAAGTAAATAAATCTATATAGCTAATAAAGTCACTTAAGTAATAAAGTAACTTAAAAACATAGCATAAAATGAATTTATATTATATTTTTCAAAAAGTGAATGTCAACATAGAAATATAACATGATTTTTTAAATCATGCAATTCCATATGGAGAGTCCACTATTTTGGCACTTATTTGATCATGTCTTTTCACTACCAAGTTTGATTAAGCCCTAAGATAGAATGAATCAAAGGGAAAACTGAAAGAAATGATTTGAGAAAAACTAAAAGATTAAAAGAAAACAAATACACACTTAAAAATAAGAAAAAGAACATTGAAGGCTTCAAAAATTAAGCATAGGCTCAACAATAAAAAAACTAAAAGGACCTAACAAATGCCTTCAATAAAAGGAAAAAATGTATCAATTGGGGCCAACTGGTTGATTAATTTCAACCAATTAAATAATGAATCAACTCAGTGAAAAATGAAACTAAGTTGAAAAAGCTCTGTATTGTTACCTACATTTTGTGGTGACAAATTGTAGGACAACAATTGGCTCTATTCAAGGAATGTTACTTGTTTTTTATTAGAAACAAAGAGGGACAAATAATCTAGTTCTCTAAGTTCCTTCATCCACTCCATTGGGAAATAGAGCTATGCAACTAAAAAATAATCCTAAAAACAAAAACCCTACAAATCAGAAAGAGGAAACTAGGTACAAGGTTTCTTGTAAGATAATCACTAAAACTAATGTTTTAGATGTTGTCCATTATGAGGAAGTGGCATTGGCGTTCCATCATGATATGCAAGCTAGCAAATATTTTTGCTTGCAATTTGATGAATTGTGAAAGGTCCTCACCAAAGAGAATTGAACTTGCCATGAATTCCTTTTGGTTCTTGCCTCTTTTCCAAGAGTAGAAAAAGATCTACAATTTCGAATTCTCTATACTTGGCCTTCTCTTTTATCAAAAATAACTTTGTCTTATTTATAGTAATGAAAAAGTGGATCAACCACCTCTTTTTTTCATTCCTCTAATTGATGAAGGAACACAATTCTCTTATTCAAAGAATCTAAATAAGTCTCATCTTTGATGAATTGTTTAAACTTAAGAGTAGGAAGCTCTAAAGTTATTGGAATCTCAACATTGATCCTATATAGAAACTAAAAAGGGGACATTCCAACTACCCTCTTTGGAGTAACTATATCATCCAAAAAAGCATCAAACATTGCCTTGTGCCAAGTTCTTTGACTTGATTTAATTAAATTCCTCATTATAGTCACCATATTCTTGTTTCTTGGTTCTACTTGAGCATTACCTTATGGTTAATAATTAGATGCATGTACTAAATTTATCTCATGATTGAAACAAAACTCAGTCACTTCCTTGGAAGAGAAAGCAACTATATTATTTGCAACAATTTTGTTTGGAATACCAAACCATGAAATGGTTTTCTTTTCAAGAAGTCACAAATTATTTTGGACGTAGAGCCTTTCATAGGAGTGGCTTCTACCAACTTGGTAAAGTAGTTAATCATTGCTAGGATATGAGTGTGACCATTTCTTGATGGTAAATTAAGAGTACCAATGAAATCAATTCTCCACTACTAAAAAGGTTCTTCAATCACTACCGGCTTTAATGGAAAAAAAAAAGATTTTGTTTACCTACAAATTGTTGACATAATTCCCATTTTATCTTTTGACTAATATAAATCTTGAAAAAGTGTGGGCCAATAGTATTATGCTCTCATAACTTTATATGTAGTGATAGGGGTTGAGAAATGTCTACCACAGGCTTGATTATGAAAAAAATCTATAATCCATACTTGGATTTTGTCCACACATTGAAGAAAAGTTCCATCCATTGCATGCTCATAAAGACCATTCTTCCTTAGGATGAAGCTAGAAGATTTCAACTTGAGGGTTTTCCATTCTTTGTAAAAGAGAGAGGCATTCCCCATTACTAAGATAATATTCCATATCAAAATACCAATCATATGTAGTACATACAAATAGAATGATAGGAAGAGAAGAAGAATTCTCATCTTCCACTTGCAAAAGTTCATTTTCAGCCATAAGTTGATAGATTCCTTTTCTATGACCTAGCTTAACTGGTCATATCTCCATATCATATTCTTGAATCTTGGAAATCCACTTTTCTCTTTTTTTGGCAAACTCTTGTTGGATTAAGATGGTCTTGATAGTAGTATCTAGAACTAGACAACTGATATGAGAGCTCAATATGTAGAACCCAAAATGCTTCACTTATTTGACAATGACATAAGAATGTTTTTCCATTTGGCTATATCTTAACTCATGAGCCTTCAGAGGAAAAATTATGAATGAAATAGGTGATTAAATACCTTCCTTATTTTTATGCATCATGATAGAAGACAAGGTATGCTCAGAAGCATAACTATACATGAAAAATCTTTTTGTGTAATCAGGAAACACTAGCACAGGTGCATGTGCTATTGCATCTTGTTAGCATGAATGCTGATGGTACTATATTGGAGGATTATTCTAAGCATTGGAGAGTATTGAAATGTTGCATTCATTACTATGTTTATCATTGATGTAAATATAGCATGGCCTCTATAAAGACAAGCTAAGTAGCAGACATAGATCTTGATGGTAGGGACTAATTTGATTGTCTAGTGATGCACATTTATGGACATGTTCAACATAGTGTCCTGATGACATATTTGAGTGTGCAAAGTTTGATTTGAAAATTTATGGAAGTAGTACCTAATTTATAGAGAGCAATTAAGAGACATAGCATTGGGAAAATAGTTCTTGATGTTTGTTGGCTATATTACATTTGAGATGTAATGAAGAGATGCATAGTTAGGAAGTGATAGAGGATAGTCAGTTGATGATGTCAATGAGTGCACAAGCCCTAGTATCACATGTGTGAAGTTTTGTATAGACTATGAGCCGATAGTGCTATTGTAATTGTAATTAATTAATTATCTTATTATAATTAATTGGGGAAGCCTTAAGGATGACTCAAGGAATTATTATGAAGGTATGGTATAAAGGAAAGATATTTTCCTTGTTTTTAATGTGATGATATGTGTTATGATCATTGTATGAAATGAAAAGTGTGAAAAGAATCAAAGTGCTTGATAAATGCATGTAAGTGATCCAAGGGATCATTGGATGTGAGATTTATGATCTCGTTACAAGATCAGAAGGAGAAGAGGTTTGGTTGAGAGGATAGAGAAATAGGAAGGAACAATACAATACAATTCTATTATTTTTCAAGGAATAATATGAAGATCATTTGGATAGTGGGTTCATTAGTCTTTCCCTTGAAGCTAATTGGGCAATGGGTCTAGCTATCTTCCACAATTCCTAATAGGGTTGGAATCTCCTAATAGGGATTCAAAGTCTCATAATAGGGACTTATGTGTATTCAATGTATTCATAGACTCCTAATAGGGTCCACCATCTAACAAGGAATATTTATATTAGTATATCATCTTGTAGGTACCATTCCCACTAGGGTTTTCCCTTTGATTAAGGGTTTCCCTAGTTAAGATATCTAGTGTTATTGTGTATGAGTATCTTGTTGTGGTTAAAGTTTATATTGCTCATATGGTCAGGTTTTTTTTAAGGTTGATGATTGTGATAATAGTTGGATAAGTGATTCAACCTCCCTCCTTCTCATTTATATCAATGGACTATATATTCTAATAGCTAGTATCAGAGCATTAGGTCCTTGAAGGATAAGCTTAACAACTTTGGGAGATCGATGGAAAATATTTTTAGAAAGGATAGTCCTAGATTTGATGCAACCAACTATGATAGTTGGAAGGAGAAGATGAAGAATCATATATTGTGCATGGGGTCAAAAATATTGGATCTTGACAAAGGGTAAGAAGAAAATTGTTGAAGAAGAAAGCTTGAAGGATACAGTGAAGAAGAAAGATACCTATTCATGTGTAACATGAGAACAAGAGAAGATTTACTAACAACTCTTCTAGAGAATAAATACAGTTAGGTAAAGTCACTTGAAACATCTTATGAAATTTGGAAAGCATTAGAATCTACTTTTGAAGGTGATGATCATGAAAAAAAAATGAGATTACAAAATTGGATATGTACATTTCAAGATGCTAAAATAATGGAAGATGAATCTTTAAGAAGTTATGTTGGTAGAATATCAAAAATTGTTGCAAGGAATTTGGTCTCATGGTGGAACCAAGGAAGATTATGAAGTTATATGGAAGATCTTGAAAAGTTTGACACCACCATTCAAGCCAGTAGCTTAGATGATTCAGCTAGCAATGACCTACACTAAGGATTGCACAAAGGAAATGTTGCTTGGAAGGTTAGAATCAACATAAGTGGAATTGAGATAGTCTAGAGATATAGAAAGAGTCAAAATAGCTTTTAGTGCCCTAAACATTTGACCTAATCTAACAAGGAGTACACATATAAATGAAAATTATTTTGGTAGCATCAGATGTAATGAAGACAAGAATATTGAGGAAGGAACAACCATTCCTGTGAGAAGAGAAAAATATGGTAAGAAAATCTTTAAATGTTGGACTTGTAATGAGTTTGGTCATTATGCATCTAAATGTCCTAAAAGAGAGAAAAAGTATAAGGGAAAGTTCAAGCCTAGAAGAGTTAGAGATAGAAATTATTTGTATGCAAATGAAGATGAAGATTCTAATGAAAATGGTCAAAGTGAAAGTGATGATGAATTAGGATTTGTGGCTAGATCAAGGAAGATGATATTGATAGAGAAATTAGAGAAGAAAGAGCTCTAATTTTCCAAGTGGAAAATAAATCTGATTGGATAATTGATAGTGGTTTTTCACATGACATGATTGGTGATATGAATAAGTTTGTTAAGTTCAAGAATCATGATGGAGGTATTGTTAGAGTTGGTAACAATGTAGCCTTCCATATAATAGGAATTGAATCCATTAGTCTTGATGCTAAAACTAACACTAATGATGTTTATTTTGTTGATGGATTGAAGCATAACTTGTTGAGTGTTGGATAGTTGGTAGACAAGGGTTATCTATTGTAGTTCACTGAGAAGACCTACATTATCAAAGAAAAAGATGGTAAGATGTTTGGAATTGACACTAGATCTAGAGGTAATATATTTTAGTTGAACCCTACTGAAATAACATGTTTGGTAGCTAAAGTAGATAACAATTGGTTGTGGCATAGAAGATTCTGTCACATAAACTTTGATAATATTGTGAAGGATAGTAGCACTTTTACAGTCAAAGACTTGCTTAATATTACTAAGCCTATTAATGATGTGCGTAAAGAATTTATTTTCGCTAAAAAGAAGAAAGTATCATTTCCTAGCAAGAAGTTCACTACCACAAAGAAGCTAGAGATCATTCACATAGATCTGAGTGGTCCTTTTGGAACAAAATGATTTTATGATGAAAGGTATTTTATGATTTTTGTTGATGATTTCACTAGAATGATTTGGGTAGCATTTCTTAAAGAGAAATCTAAAGCTTTTGAGAAGTTTAAGATATTTAAGAATAGATTTGAGAATGGATTTGGTGTTAATATAAAATGTTTGAGATCTAATAAAGCATGAGAGTTCACCTCTAGAGAGTTTAACATATTTTGTGAAGAGAATGGAATCAAAAGGAAGCTATTTGCACCTAGAACAACTGAGAAAATGGGATAATTAAAAGAAGGAATAAGTTAGTAGCAAAAGCAACAATAGTGATGTCGTTTGAGAATGATAATTCTAAGACACTTTGGAGAGAAGTAGTCAATACTGCATTATATACTCTAAACAACGTACTGATCATAAAAAGTATGGACAAGGTACCTTATGAACTATGGTTTGGTCATTCACTATCACTTAAGTATTTCATAATATTTGGGAGAAAATGCTACATTAAGAGAGATGATGACATCAGTAAGTTTGATCCAAGAAGTGAAGGTATCTTTCTTTGTTATTCATTGAAAACAACAGTTTACAAATGTTTCAACTATGGAACTAAGACAATATTTGAATGCAAAAATGTAAGGATAGATAAAAATTTTGGAACTAAAGAAAAGATGATTATAATTCAGATGAAGAAGAAGATAATTCTAGAATTGTTAGATTGAATGTTGAAGTTTTCTTTGAGACTAACAATGATTTGAAGAATGATGTGCTAATTGTTGAGAAAAGAGTAGAGTAGAGATATAAACTAAGAGAAGAGATAAGAGTTGATATGTCAACTCTTACCCCTAACAAGAATTTGACAAAGAATCACCCTCTTGAGAAAATAATTAGAAACAAAGAAAAAGTTATGATGATAAGAAACATAGTAAATGAGGAGATATGTCTGATATCTCAAGTTGAACCTAAGAGCATAGATGAAGCATGTAAAGATGATCATTGGATTCAAGAAATGAAGGAAGAATTACACCACATTGTGAAGAATGATACATGGGAGTTAGTTCCTAGACCTAAAGACCAAATGGGTAGTCAGAAACAAGATGAATGAGTAAGGCAAAGTTGTGAGGAAAAAGGCTAGAATTGTATGAAAGAGATATTGATAGAAAGAAAGCATAGAATATGAGGAAACATATGCACCTATAGCTAGAATGGAAGTAATAAGGATGTTCCTAGTTTATTGATACATGAGCATCTAGTGGTGTAAGGGCAATCCTATATCACCCAAAAAATATGCTTAGTGTTAGTTTCTATTTAAAATATTTTCATTTCTAGATACCCATTTGGGTCAAATAAAGATTCCAACTCTCATAGCTCCACTATTGGTTTTTTGGGTTAGAGTTTTTTAGCACCCTGGGATATGTGCCAATGTAAAAAATAGAATATTTTGTAATTGAGCTATAATTATTATAAGTTAGAGGGTTTAAGTTGGAGGGATTATTATTCTTGTAATATAAAGCACTCCAAAAAAAAGAATAAGGTCAAAAGGCTTTACGGTTTCAAAGTTATTGTAGCTTTAAGTTGCTTGGAGACCTCCTAAGAGTAGTTCAAAGTCAGATTTGAGACACTAAATGGCCTTGAATAGGCCTTAAAAATGGGAGACAAGAAAATTTGGTCCATAAGGCTATAGAGAACTTGGAGAGGTGTCCAAAAATGTAAACAGTTTGTCAATCAGAGTCCCAGATCAAAAGTTATGCCTCCCAAAAGTTGAACTACCATTTCTATATTCTTCTAATTTTACATCAACTTTTTACATTTTTTATAGAACCTTTTGTTTTGGTGTTGGATGCAAAATGGAATATTTTGAAATGTATTTCTAACCCTAAACCTAATTTGGTTTACTTAAGAAAATTTCTAGCATTATAAAGACAGTTTTTGGTGGAGTTCAGGACAAGGTATTGGAGGAGAGTTTTTCTCCAGGATCATAGAACATTATAAGCCATAGGGCACGTCTTTGGGAAAATTTTCATTATAGTGAATGTAATAGAAAATTACTTTCAATAATAATATTTATCTTTTCTTTTTTCATTCATTTTTTTCTTGGGTTGTGTCTTCATCAGTGTTATCAAAACATACCTTCATCAAGTGGTATCAGAGTAGGTTTTCTTGAGTGTGTAGACAGAGCACCGACTATGAGGTAGTTTGCACTAGGATTGTGTGGTTGTGGGTTTTGATACAAGAATACACCTCCATGAAGGGAGCATGGTAGAAGGGTTAGATTTTTTACTCCTGAGGTTAGAGCCCTCCAAAGACAAGTCCAGGCATTGTAAGAGGAGATCCATAGAGGGATGCATGTTGCTGTAAGTGACGAAAGTAAAGAAGAAAATGAAGAAGAAGGAAATATTGGGTTGGAAGAGGAAGGAGATGGAGAGTCCTAAAATAGTTAGAGGAGAAGTTTTTAGGGCCATTGCCAAGCTTGGAAAAAGACCTAAAATTGATGTCGGCATGTTTTTCAAAAATCTAAACCTAGATGAGTTGATCGATTAGATCAATGAGCTCGAGGAATATTTTGAGTATGAGGATATTAGGGACCCTAATAGGGTTAGTTTTGCGAAGGAAAAAATGAAAGGCCTTGCCAAAATCTAGTGACAAGAGATTCAGTTAGAAAGAAATAGAAGAGGAAAAGAGAAAATGACAAGATAGGATCGTATGGTGGATAAACTAAAGAAGTAGTTCATTCCTATCATGCCCATAATTCAACAAGGCAGAAACAAAACTCAATTTTTTTTTTGAAAGATATGTTAATGTTTATAATTTAGTCAAATGACTTGATTTTTCATATGGAAGGCTTTACACTCATATCAAGTTTTGCTTATTGTTGAATGGTACACTATTATAACTGAATGTGTATAAGTTGCATTCTAAGGTTATGGATTACAATGAAGATTAAGAAAATATTCGAGTGTTCTAAATTTTTGATTAGATAAGTAGGATACATATGCTTAACTTTGTTAGCCAATTTAAGTCCTTTGAATGTTAATCCAAATTAAGATGATATAGCTATGTTGTTCTTAATCTAGTGTATTTTGTGTTTCAATTAATTCCAAACTTGCATTCGTGATTAATGTTATATATATATTAGCTAGCAATAATCCTTCGCATGAAGATGATGATTCGTTATTTCAATATCGAGGTTGATTCCTTAAGATACTCAGGAATGGGGTCCATTAAACCATCGACTAATACCATCATCCATTTGTCCTTATTCACTGATTTGTTCCAAACTTCAAATTGTTGAAATGTATTCCTATATTCCCTTTTCATAAATACTAAATTTATGTTATCCTCACAACATACTTTATTAACTAAACTAACCCTTAATTATACTTCCATTTCTTAATATCAACATTCCTAAATCCTAGCTTAATCTCCATCTAACCATAACAAAAGTATAACAAGCAAAAATAATTAACTAATATAAACATGTTTAAAATTAAATTACCTATAAACATCTTAAATCTGCATTTTACTTATTCCTAGAATTTACCTATGTATAACTTAACACCTTATCAAATTATCCATAAATACATTAACAATATATATTAGGAACTACATTTAAAAAAAAAAAACTTACTAATTCATTATTCATTACTTTTCTACTCACCTAACCATCTCATCCAATAGATAATTTTATCAGGTCCAAGACAATCATTATTATAAGGAAAATAATGAAGCACATTTTTTTTTGTTACTTTATCTAATCAAATACTAAAAATCTAGCCCAACAAATCTTAATCTAAAGCAATATAATTTACATTCCCAAGAAAAATCTCCTAAAGTTAATTTTAACATCTTTTAATTTATGAAATTTAAAGCTTATAATATATATTTAATTGATTTTAGCACCCCCTCTTCATAAATTTCCTAAGCTACCCCACTTTATTTTTTCCTAACTCCCATCCTATCCTACTCCTTCTTAGCTGACCTAACCTCCCTCTTGTCCCTTCCTCAGGTGGGAGAAGACTTGGGGGATGGTGTGTAAGGGTGAGGGGAGGGCTAACCTTGTCTTTTCACCCCTTTATGCAAAATGGGAAGTGGGATATGCATGGCTGGTTAGGTGGGATTTATCCCAAGTTTTTAATGATTTTTTTTTGAAACTTCCTAACTCCTCCCTAAATGCATGGTCACCCATTTTGGGCTTTTTTTTATTAAAAAAATGTCGTTGCATTTGAGGTGTTGTCACCTTCTACCAAGGGCTATATATATATATATATATATATATATATATGACAATGTACTTGGACCTTTTTTTTTCTGACTCCTTGTAAAGGAAATAATATTATGATGGTGACTTTTATTTTTTTTAAATATTAGTTTTAATAGGAAATGTTTATTTTATTTTGGTTATATTATTTTATTGACTATGTTTTGAAGAGAGGATTTTTCTGGAATTGCCATACATTTTTCAGCAAGTTGTTGGAAATGATTGAAATGATCATAAGAAATTTTTTTGGGATAATATATGGAACTGGTAAAGAATGTCCTCAATCATTGTTTTGTCATTGATGTCAAACTTGCTACTTGCAGGAATGACAATTTCTTTAGTGATCCAAATACTATCAATTAGTTGATTGTCAAGGAGGAGGCAATCAATAAGATGTAACTAGAACACCTAGAGAAAGGTTGAAGTTATGATGTTGTAATGAAGTACAAGGATTAGCTAAGCCATTGATGAAAAAGTGTATTTGATGACATAGTATAAGATACAAAAAATGGGCACACTGAAACATATCAAAGATTTAAGGTTTTAGCTAAGTCTTTTGTAAAGCTCAACTAAGTTCATTAGAGAGAAAGAGCCGAGCAAGCTAGTAAGAGACGAGCAAATTCCTAGTTAATACCGAGTAAACTTTAGATGCTGAGTAAATTTTAGATGTTGAGCAAGTTCAGATGGCGAGTAAACTTTCAGATGCCGAGCAAGTTCAGATGCTGAGTAAACTTTCAGATGCCGAGCAAGTTTAGATGCCGAGTAACCTTCAGATGCCGAGCAAGTTTAGATGCCGAGTAAACTTTAGATGCCAAGCAAGTTCAAATTCTAAGTGACACAGAGTTCATCAAGTGCTGAGAAAAACCAAGTGCCGAGCAGGTATAGGTGCCGAGTAACATAGAGGTGCCGAGCACCAGTAACTCAATAATACTGAGTTGCTGCATTATTTTAGAAATCGAAGATTTGCCAGATCTAAGCCGACAAGGTTGTTATCTAGAAATTTTTAAATTAAAAAGAAGATAAGAATGATGAGCTGGTGGCATAGAACACCATGTAGAACATTTTTAAGGATACAACTGGAAAAGTTTCTAGAAGAGAACAATATATGGGGTAGATACATTATATCCTACCTAATCCATTTTGAAACCCTAAAATTGGAGAGGGAGAATTGAGCGGCAAAGGAAAATCAGATTTCTATTTAAGAAGACACAAGTTAATGAAAAAAAATAGAGGAGAGAGAGAGGTGGTCAAGAATAAAAGCATGAAGTACTGAAGAAGGTGTCAAGGAGAAGAAAGCACAAGAATTCTATTTGGATAGATGACCACAAGGATGATTGCATTGGCAGAATGAGTAAGAAGACTCAAGGAAACAAAGCTTGAGAGGAATACAAGCAATCAAAGCTGGAGTGACTGAAGCCAAGCATAAGGATTGAATTGAAAGTGTGATATGAAATCTGCAAAATATGTTGTAAGTTATATCAGATCAAAAGACCATTATCATTACTTTCTAGCAATTGTAACAGTAAGTTTAAATCCTATGGACTTAGGTTGGTTTAATAGCCATAAGATAAATCCTTTAACAGGGTGACATTCCAAGTGAATGTTCTAAAGACCTTTAACCAAGCCCATTCCTAATAGTTTGGTGAAATCCTCTAACAAGGTCACATTTAACAGTGTGTTGTAAGCCTTTAATAGGGCAGGCTCTTAATAGGGCATCACTTCAGAAGAGTGAGAATCAAGTAGCATGTTACTGGTGGTTTTTCCCAAATTGGGTTTCCACGAAAATCATTATGTCATGTGTTGATCATGGATGTTTTATCTTTGCATGTTGATTTATTGTAACTTGCTAATATGGTTGAATTTAAAGTTTGGATGGATGAAAAGTGTATGGATTCATTAAAAATAGTAAAAAGGTATTAATAGGGAATTTGGACCTTGAATAACTTATTCAACCCCCCCTCTCAGTTATTCTAAAGAATTCTAACAATTGGTATCAGAGCCTGACTGCTGATTCAATTTAAAGGGACTACAAGTAGAAAAGATCAAAATGCCAAAGAGAGAAGTTCCCAAGCTCAACAAAGACAACTTTGTTGCATGGAAAAGTTTGATGAAGCTACATCTTGGATCCATAGGAGATTATGCCCAAAATTCAATTGTCACTAAACATGTAGATCCAACAGGTGCTCCTACTATAGAAGACATGAAAAAAAAGCAAGAACACAATCAGACAATGCTGAAAATTGCCTCTGCACTCAGCTATGCTAAATTTGATGATATCAAAGGATGTGACACTGCATTCAAAATGTGGAAAGCCCTATCAGACATCTATGGAAGAGATCAAAATGTACAAAGAGCAAAAAGAGAAAGTCTTAGAGGAAGGTTTGATGACATGAAAATGGAAGGAAATGAGAATGCTGCTCAGTATGGTGCAAGAATAAAGGAAGTGGTAAGTGCAATAAGATGCTTGAGTGGTCAACTGGATGAAGATACTATTAATAGTAAGTTCTTAAGAACCTTGCTCCCTATCTATGCTATTAGAGTATCAGCAATACAAGAGCTAAGATGTATACCAGGAAATAATCTAAGTTTTGAAGGTATAATAGGTAGACTCACTGCATTTGAGTTATCTAACTTTGACAACTACATACCTGAAAATGTTGAATCTACTTTTAAGGCCAAGTTATCACTGAAAGATGCTGAACAGGTGAAATCAAAGAAAGGAAGAAAAATGAAGTATGTATCCAGTGATAGTAGCACTGATGAGGAAGTTGTGAAATAATTGGAAGCATTGCTTGCTAGAAGATTTCACAGGAGCAAAGGAAAATTCAAAGGTAAGATGCCTATCATTTGTTTCAATTGCAATGAAGTAGGTCATATTGCTGCAAGGTGTCCACAGAAAAAGGATTCCAAGGAAGGCAACAAATACAAGAACATAAGAGATGATGACAAGAGAGATTACAAAGAAAAAGGTAAGAAGTGTTATATTGTTGAAGAAAATTTTGATAACAATGATGATGAAGTTGTTTATGTAGCCATGAAGGACCAATCTAATGAAGAAGAAACCACAACACTGGTAACATGTATAAACAAGAATGACAGATGGATCATAGATAGTGGATGCTCACATGACATGACAGGAGACAAAAGTAAGTTTGTTAACTTTACTCAGTATGATGGAAATAGTGTTAGATTTGGTAATGATGCTCCATGTCAAATCAAAGGAAAAGGTTCCATTAAGCTCACAGAACAAATTTTATGTGACAATGCATACTATGTTGAAGGATTAAACTACAATTTACTGAGTGTCTCATAGTTAGGCAATATAGGTTGCAAAGTGGAATTTGGAAACAAAATTGCAAAAATCTATGATACTAATGGTAAACTGATAGGAAAAGGAGATCAAACAAAGAGTAATTTGTTTTACCTTGATATGGATGATGTTTCTTGTTTATTTGCAAAATTTGATGATGAATGGTTATGGCATAGAAGATTATGTCATGTCAACTTTGACAATCTAGTCAACATCAGTAAAATGAAGAAAGTTAGAGGTTTACCAAAATTGAAGAAACTTGATAATAACATGTGCAAAAAATGTTAGCTAGAAAGGATGACAAAGCCAAGTTTCAAAAGCAAAAACTATACATCTAAAGAGATACTTGAGTTAGTTCACATTGACTTATGTGGTCCAATGGAAATACAAAGCTATAAAGGAGATAAATACATAATGCTATTTGTTGATGACTATTCTAGGATGATGATTGTTATGTTCTTAAAATAAAAATATGAAGCTTTTCAAATGTTTAAGTGATATGTGGCTAGAGTTGAAAAAAAATTGGAAAAAGCTTGAAATGCCTAAGATCAGATAGAGGTGGTGAATTTACATCAAATGAATTTGAGATATTTTGTAATGATAAAGGAATCAAAAGACAAACGTCAGCTCCTAGAACTCCTCCACAGAATGGAATTGCTGAGAGAAGAAATAGATCTGTGATTGACTATGCCAGAACATTAATGATGGAAAAGACTGTTGCTCTAAAATACTAGAGAGAAGCGGTAAGTGTAGCTGTTCATATACTGAACCGAGTACAAGTCAAGAAAGGTACAAATACAACACCTTTTGAATTATGGTATGGTTACTCACCCAATGTAAAACATTTCAAAGTGTTTGGTTGTAAATGCTTTATCCTTAAAGATTCTAGAAATGGAAAATTTGATGCAAAAAGTGATGAAGGTATATTTCTTGGTTACTCCACTAGAAGTAAGGCATATAAGTGTTTGAATATTAACACTAACAAAATTGTGGAAAGTGCAAATATAAATTTTGATGAGCACACAAAAGTCCAAGCTGAAGTACCAAAGAAAATGAAAGAGTACAGAACCTTTGTGTATTCTTATGAAGGAATGACTGTTGATGAGGATGATGTCAATCAAATTGAAAATCAACAAGTATCAGTTTTAGCCAAGTCTCAACCAGTGAATACCGAGTTGCATTCAGAAGTCGAGTTGCAGAATGGAGAAAATGCACAATCTGATTCTAAAGACAGTACACATGATGAAGAACAACCTGACAACGAAGTGCATAGTGATCTTGAATCTAGAAGATCAAACATGGAAACAAGGACAAAGCCAAGATTATCCAAATATGTAAAAAGACATCGCCCTGCTGAACAGATAATTGGTGACAAAGATGCAAGACCAATGACAAGGAACAGACTAAGACAAGAATCATGTCTGATCATAAAATTTGAACCCAAGACAGTATATAGTGCATTACAAGATGATGACTGGTATAAAGCTATGGAAGAAGAAATTGATCAAATAAGAAAAAACAAAACCTGGAGTTTAGTTCCCAGACCAACTAACAAGAATGTGATTGGCGCCAAATGGGTATTTAGAAAAAAACTAGATGAGAATGGTGAAATTACTAGAAACAAAGCTAGACTAGTATGCAAGGGTTATGCTCAAGAAGAAGGAATAGACTATGGGGAAACATTTGGTCCTGTTGCTAGAATGGAAGGAGTAAGAACTTTACTTGCATATGTTGCCTACAAAGATTTTAAAGTCTATCAGATGGATGTAAAATATGCCTTCTTAAATGGTATACTAGAAGAAGAAGTCTACATTGAACAACCAGAAAGATTTGTTGATGAAAACAACAAAGATATGGTGTATAAGCTACATAAAGCACTCTATGGGTTGAAACAAGCACGTAGAGCATGGTATGAGAGACTTCACAAGTATCTAGTGCAAATTGGATTTGAAAGAACTGATGATAACAGTAACATGTACATCAAAGTAGAAGAAGGTAAAGACATTATTGTATCTAAAATCTTTGTGGATGACATAGTGTTTGGTGGTAAGGAAGTACTTTGCAAAGGTTTTGCTAACAAAATGAAACATGAATTTGAGATGTCTATGTTTAGAGAAATCAAATTTTTTGTTGGGTTGCAAGTACATCAACTCAAACATGGAATATTTGTTACACAATCAAAATACATCAAAGAAATTCTTAAAATGTTTGGATTGGAGGAATCCAAACTAGTCAGCATACCAATGGCAACAGGAAATAAGCTATCCAAAAATAATGAGTCAGCTGAAGTCAATCAAACAATGTACAGATCCATGATTGGAAAACTGTTGGAAATAGAGATGGAGTAACTAAGAGGGGAGGGGTGAAATAGTTACCACAAAAATTATTTCTACAGATCCTTAGATGTCTTAAAATACAGCTGCTGCTGACACTTGGTAACCACACAAATAAATGCTGAAACTTGATAGATGTTCTGTTAATTTTATTAAGCATTTAAAGTGATTAACATGCATACATAAAGAAATAACATGAACACAAGAGACACCAGATTTAACGTGGAAACTCAATTTGGGAAAAACTACCAAGTAACTAGTTACCAATTTTCACTCTTCTGAAGTGAGCCCTGCTAGGAGCCAACCCTGTTAAAAGTTACAAAACACACTGTTAGGTTTGAACCTGTTAGAGGATTTGATCACCTTGTTAGAAGTAGCCTTGTGAGAGGTCTTTAAAACAATTCAACTGAATTGTCACCTTGTTAGAGGATTTACAAAATGGCTGTCAAAACAACTCTGTTAAGAGATTTTGAATCACTGTTACAATGATTAAAAAGAAACAATGAAGTGATTTGAGATATATGCAACTTATCTTTATTGAATACAGATCTCTGTTTTGCTTCATTAAATCCTCACTGATTGAATGCAACTTTGCAGCTTCATATGGATGACAAATTCTTCCTCAACATTCACTCATGTAATTGCTTATACATTTGCACTTTTATGCATCCACACAATTCTACATCCCTTGAATTCACAACTTGACCTTTCATATATACCTTACAGATTGTCAAGTCAGCTCAATTACAAGTTTACAATAACTAAATAAATAAATAAATCAGTCGGCTGGATAGAACAATTAAACTTAATTCTTTAGAATCATAAATTTCTTTGCTGCCCGACCCAGCTTGGTGACCACTGCTTTAAAATGGTTTCTCCGTGTTAACTAAGTGAAGCTCGATAAACACTGCAAACCTTGCAAATTCCTTTAGAGACCAAGTTAACTCGATAAATACTAACCTTCCTTTGTTTACCGAGTGAGCTCGGTAAAAGATAACTTCTTTTCGCTTACCGAGTGAGCTCGGTAAAAGATAACTTTTTTTGCTTACCGAGTGAGTTCGGTAAAAGATAACTTTTCTTTGCTTACCGAGTGAGTTCGGTAAAAGCTAATTTTTCTTTGCTTACAGAGTGAGCTTGGTAAAAGATAACTTATTGAGTAATGTTCAAGAATGCTCGGTAGTCACTATAAGTTGCTTTGCTAACTATCTAAGCTCGGTAGACTCTATTTGAAGGCTGATATGACATTTGTGTAACATCAAAGACAATTCACAATTAACAATTGTATCCAACAATCTCTCTCTTTAGCATTGATGGCAACAAAACATGTCATAGCAGAAATGAAATTTGTAAACAAGTCTTTTACTTATATGGCAATCACAACATGTCAATATAACAATTCTCCCTCTAAGATAAAAAAACTCTCCCTCTTTAACAACACATGCCAAAGACAATTCAAACTCAAATGAATTTTAGTGTACCTTTAGTACTGATTCATATGCAATGTTTCCTGGTTATGTTGCATCAACTGATAGATCCTCAATCTAGTATGAGTTGATGCATCACTAGAACTTTATTTTAGTGAACTTTGGATAGGGGAGTGACCCCTAACTTACCTCTTAGATACAAGAATGCATCCTTAGGTAATGATTTTGTGAATATGTCAACAATTTGGTCCTTTGTATGAACATATTCCAATCTGATCTCCTTATCTTGCACCAATTCTCTGACAAAATGATATTTTATTGCAATGTGCTTGGTTTTGGAATGCATCACTAGATTCTTAGATTTGTTGATTGCAATTGTATTATCACAGAACATAACAAATGGTTCTTTGATTTCCATCTTCATTCCTTCCAACAATTGTTTAAACCAAACAATGTTAGAGCAGTTTACTGCTATAACAACATACTCTGCCTCTGCTGTTGATTGAGATGTACAATTCTGCTTTTTGCTTGTCCAAGAAACCAATTTTTTTCCAAGAAAGAATGCACCTCCACTTGTACTTTTTTTGTCATCAAGGTTTCCTGCCCAATCAGCATCAGTAAACACTTTCAAATCCAAATTTCCTCCAGACTTATACCATAAACTATACTCTTCAGTTCCTTTCAAATATCTCATTATTCTTTTGATTGCCATCAAGTGGTTTTCTCTTGGTTTTGCTGAAAATCTTGCTACAATACCAACTGCAAGAGCAATATTTGGCCTTGTATGAACTACATACTGCAATTTTCCAATCATAGATCTATACAATGTTTGATCTACTTCCTTTAATTCATCTTCCTTGGTAAGTTTTAATCTGGTACACATAGGAGTCCCAACTGGTTTACAATCTTCCATTCCAAACTTTTTCAATATCTCTTTGATGTACTTTGATTGAGTAATGTAGATACCATTTTTATTCTGTTGAATTTGAAGACCAAAAAAGAATTTGATCTCACAAAACATAGACATTTCAAATTCCTTGTTCATTTGTTCTGAGAATTCTTTGCACAGATCATCATTTCTTGTGAAAACAGTATCATCTACAAATATTTCTGCCAAGACAATCTTATTATCTGGTCCTTCCTTAATATACAAGCTACTGTTATCATTAGCTCTTTGAAAACCAATCTAAATAAGATAGTTATGCAATATTTCATACCATGCTCTAGGGGCTTGTTTCTGACCATACAATGCCTTGTGTAATTTGCAGACCATGTTCTTCTTATCTGGATTAACAAAACCTTCAGGTTGTTCAATGTAAACCTCTTCATCCAGTATACCATTGAGGAATGCTGATTTGTCATCCATCTGATAAACTTTGAAACCCTTGTGAGAAGCATATGCTAGTAAGGTTCTGACTTCTTCCAATCTTGCAATAGGAGCAAAAGTTTCTTCATAGTCTATTCCTTCTTCTTGAGCATATCCTTTGCATACTAGTCTAGCTTTGTTTCTTGATACCTTACCATCTTCATCCAACTTGTTTCTAAATACCCACTTAGTTCCAATCACATTTTTGTCTTTAGGTCTGGGTACAAGAGTCCATGTCTTATTTTTTTCTATTTTCTCTATCTCTTCATTCATAGCCACAATCCAACTATCATTTTCCAATGCATCTTTGATATTCCTAGGTTCAAAATCAGCAAGTAAACAAGTACCTTTCAGCTTATTTCTTGTCATGGTTCCTTCAGATTTATCTCCAATGATATGATCTACTAAATGATGTCTCCTGACATACTTAGCTAATACAGGTTCCTTGCCTTTTGAATAGATTTCATTATCATCTTTTTGCATTTTAACTTCAGGCTCTTTCTGTTCTAGCTTAGTAGATATTTGCTCGGTAGATGTTTGCTCGATAAATACTTTCTCAGTAGATACTGAATTTAACTCAATTTGCTGTGGCTCAGTTTGAACTTCCTGTAACTCGATTAGAGTTGACTCAAGAGTAGAAGTTTCCTGATTCTCTGATGTAACTGGTACTATATCAGGTTCACTGAAGACAAACCTTTTATAATCTTCTAGTTCCCTTTTGCTTTCTTCTTCAGTCCTTTCTGCAAACTCATCAACTTTCACATGTGCACTTTCATAACTCATAGGGGGTTTTGAATGAGTCTTTCTTCAGCTATACTCGATTCAAGGTATAGACTGTAGTGTTGATTGCTTCCTTCCAGTATTTGATAGCAATGCTCTTTTCAATCATTAATGTTCTTGCACAATCCATGATGGATCTATTTTTTCTTTCAGCCATTCCATTCTGTTGGGGTGTTCCAGGGGCTGATACCTATCTTTTGATTCCTCTTTCAATGCAAAAGTTATTGAAATCATGTGAAATGAATTCTCCACCTCTGTTTGATCTCAAGCATTTTAATCTTTTCCCTGTTTACTTTTCTACTCTGGCCAAATACCATTTGAACTTTTCAAATGCTTCTGATTTGTTTCTTAAATACATGACTGCCATCATTCTTGAGTAATCATCAACAAAAAGAATGAAGAACTTTTCTCTAGTATAGCTTTCAATTCCAATGGGTCCACATAAATCAGTATGTACAATTTCTAATATATCTTTAGACTGATAGTTTTTACTTTTAAAACTAGTCTTTCTCATCTTTCCAATTTGACAATTTTTGCATAGACCGACCTCAGGTTTCTTTATGTTGGGAATGCCTTTTACTTTTCTAAATTTTCTTATCTTTACCAGATTATCAAAGTTTATATGACACAACCTTTTATGCCATAACCAACTTTCTTCAACTTGAGCAATGAAACATGAACATTCACCTAGTTCAAGATAGAACAAGTTACCTTTAGTTTGAGTGCCTGATCCAATCAACTTTTCTTTCCCATCTAGCAGTCTTGTTTTACCATGCATGAATTCTACTTTGATTCCATTATTGAGTAGCTATTCCACACTTAACAGATTATGCTTTAGTCCTTCTACCCAATAGGCATTATCACATATAAGTTCTTTGGTTAGAGGGATTCTTCCTCTTCCTTTTATACCACAAGGTTCATTGTTACCAAATCTTACACTACCACCATCATAGTCTTCAAAGTATTCAAAATTAGTTTTGTCGCTAGTAATGTGATGAGAGAAACCACTATCTATGATCCATGTATCATTTTTGCTCATATGAGAAATGAGTGCCATTTATTCATCACTATCAGATTCATCTTTCACAGCAATATAGACAATCTCATCTTCTTCTTCATCATTAGAGTCATTAGAATCTTTAGCCATAAAACATGTTTTCTTTCCTTTGTCCTTGAATGATTTGAAATCTTTCTTTCCATTCCATTTCTTTTCATCTTTATTCTGCTTGTTTGGACATCTAGTAGCAATATGACCAACTTCTTCACATGAAAAATAGATTAGGGGTACTTTACCTTTGTATTTTCCTCTGCCTCTAGAATATTTCCTTGCTAGAAGGGCTTCAATTACTTCAAGATCACTATCTGAACTTTGGTTTGATTCATCTTCACTTTTTGACTGAGATTTCTTTTTGCCTTTCTCCTTGAGTGAAAGTTTGGCTTCAAATGCTGATTCAATGTTTTTGGAAGCTGAAACATAGTTATCAAAGTTGTCCAGTTCAAATGCAGTCAATCTTCCAACTATAGCCTCTAGATTTATCTTATGATTTGCTTCACATCTTCTTTCCTAAATTGCAGACTCTGATTGCATAAATGGGAAGTAGAGTTCTGAGAACTTTGCTTATAACTATCTCTTCACTGATATCTCCTCCAGAAGCTTTGATTACGCTGACACATGCTTTAACTCTTTCAACATATTTTGCAATGTTTTCATCCTCTCTCATCCTCATTTGATCAAATTGTCCTCTCAAACTTTTTTCTTTGGCTCTTTTGACATTATCATCTCCTCCATAGATCTCTTTCAGCTTTTCTCACATTTCAAAGGAAGATTTGCAGTCCTTGATATCATCAAATTCTTCATAACTTAGAGCAGATGCTATATCTATCATCATAATGTTGTGAGTCTTATTTTCAGCAATATCATTGATAGATAGTCTACCAGCTAGTTCTGCATATTTTTCATCAAGGTACTTTAGTCCTATATCACCAATGGATGCTAGGTGAAGTCTCATCAGTCCTTGCCATGCTGAGAAGTTATTTCTATTAAGTCTTGGGATTTCCCTTTTGTAAGACATCCTGATCTTTGGCTTAGATCCTTGAAATCTTATCCATAAGCACCAAAAGCTCTGATACCAATTGTTGGAAATAGAGATGGAGTAACTTAGAGGGGAGGGGTGAATCAATTACCACAAAAATTATTTCTACAGATCCTTAGATGTCTTAAAATACAACTGCTGCTTACATTTGGTAACCACACAAATAAATGCTGAAACTTGATAGATGTTCTATTAATTTTATTAAGCATTTAAATTGATTAACATGCATACATAAAGAAATAAAATGAACACAAGAGACACCAGATTTAACGTGGAAACCCAATTTGAGAAAAACCACCAAGTAACTAGTTACCAATTTTCACTCTTCTGAAGTGAGCCCTATTAGGAGGCAACACTGTTAAAGGTTACAAAACACACTGTTAGGTGTGACCCTGTTAGAGGATTTGATCACCTTGTTAGAAGTGGCCTTGTAAGAGGTCTTTAAAACAATTCAACTGAATTGTCACCTTGTTAGAGGATTTACAAAATGGCTGTCAAACCAACTCTGTTAAGAGATTTTGAATCACTGTTACAATGATTAAAAAGCAACAATGAAGTGATCTGAGATATATGCAACTTATCTTTGCTAAATATAGATCTCTGTTCTACTTCATTAAATCCTCACTGATCGAATGCAACTTTGTAGCTTCATAGGGATGACGAATTCTTCCTCAACATTCACTCATGTAATTTCTTATACATTCACACGTTTATGCATCCACACAATTCTACATACCTTGAATTCACAACTTGACCTTTCATATATACCTTACAGATTGTCAAGTCGGCTCAATTACAAGTTTACAACAACTAAAAAAAAAACATAAATCAGTCGGCTGGACAGAAAAATTAAACTTAATTTTTTAGAATCATAAATTTCTTTGCGGCCCGAACCAACTCGGTGACCACTGCTTTAAAATGGTTTCCCCGTGTTAACCAAGTGAAGCTCGATAAACACTGCAAACCTTGCAACTTCCTTTGGAGATTGAGTTAACTCGGTAAATACTAACCTTCCTTTGTTCACCGAGTGAGCTTGGTAAAAGATAACTTTTCTTTGCTTACCAAGTGAGCTCGGTAAAAGATAACTTTTCTTTGCTTACCAAGTGAATTTGGTAAAAGATAACTTTTCTTTGCTTACTGAGTGAGTTTGGTAAAAGATAACTTTTCTTTGCTTACCAAGTGAGTTTGGTAAAAGCTAATTTTCTTTTGCTTACCAAGTGAGCTCGGTAAAAGCTAACTTGTTGAGTAATGTTCAAGAATGCTTGGTAGTCACTATAAGTTGCTTTGCTAACCATCTGAGCTTGGTAGACTCTATCTAATGGCTGATATGAAATTTGTGTAACATCAAAGAAAATTCACAATTAACAATTATATCCAACAAAAACTACAATATTTTGTACATAGTAGACCAGACATAGCATTAGCAGTTGGAATAGTGGCTAGGTTCTTTGCTAATCCTAAGAAAATCATCTCGTAGCAGTAAAAAGAATAATGAGATATCTTAAAGAAACTGATAACTTTGGACTATACTAAAAAAAGAATGGAAAATTTGAGCTCAATGCATAAACAGATGCAGACTGGGGAGGAAACATTGATGATAGAAAAAGCACAAGTGGAGGTACATTATTTCTAGGCAAAAGGTTGGTCACCTAGACTAGCAGGAAACAAACATGTACATCTCAGTCCACTGCAGAGTCGAAATATGTGGCAACTGTAGTCAATTGCAAAAATATTGTGTGGCTCACACATCTATTAGAAGGAATGAAAGATGAGGTAACAAAACATGTGATATTGTATTATGATAATACAAGTGCTATAAACATATCCAAAAATTCAGTAATGCATGCAAAAACCAAGCATATTGCAATCAAGTATCATTATGTCAGAGAATTGGTAGAAGAGAAACAAGTAAAGTTGGAATACATTCACACAAAGGAACAAACTGCAAATATCTTCACCAAACCATTTCCCAAGGATGCCTATGAATATCTTAGAGGCAAGTTGGGGGTAATACCCCTAACTCAAGCAGTTTAAGGCAACAAGGAAGCTGTCTTGCATCAACAGGAATAAATCATTAAAATATTAATAGGTTGATGCAAAGGATGACAGCAGGAGCAGAAACTCCAAATCAGTCACAAGCATGGTGATAGAGGGAGAAAATCAACAAGAAGCCAAAGCTTATATTGTGCATGATGAAGATGCTACATCTTTAGCATTTATGTCAGAGAGAGAGAAATATGTAGAAATCTGATCAATACAAAGAAAGAGGGAGATATATATGAAAGAGGGAGATATATGAGATCAGTACAGCAAGACAACATATACAATCTTGGTGGTAACTAAGTAACAACCATTATATTAGATCAAAAGACCATTATCGTTACTTTCTAGAAATTCTAACAGTAAGTTTAAATCCTATGGACTTAGGTTGGCTTAATAGCCATAAGATAAATCTTTTAACAGGGTGACATTCCAAGTGAATGTTCTAAAGACCTTTAACTAGGCCCATTCCTAACAATTTGTTGAAATCCTCTAACAAGGTCACATTTAACAATGTGTTGTAAGTCTTTAACAGGGCAGGCTCTTACTAGGGCATCACTTTAGAAGAGTGAGAATCAAGTAGCATGTTACTGGTGGTTTTTTCCAAATTGGGTTTCCACGTAAATCATTGTGTCATGTGTTGATCATGGATGTTTTATCTTTGCATGTTGATTTATTGTAACTTGCTAATATGGTTGAATTTAAAGTTTGGATGGATGAAAAGTGTATGGATTCATTAAAAGTAGTAAAAAGGTATTAATAGGGCATTTG
The DNA here is from genome assembly GCA_028749045.1 of Cupressus sempervirens. Taxonomy (NCBI): domain Eukaryota; kingdom Viridiplantae; phylum Streptophyta; class Pinopsida; order Cupressales; family Cupressaceae; genus Cupressus; species Cupressus sempervirens. The sequence continues at coordinate 463,746,872 of CM053790.1, forward strand.
GACCTTGAATAATTGATTCATCCACCCCCCCCCCTCTCAGTTATTCTAAAGAATTCTAACAAGTGAATATGCATCTATAGGTCTCATTTTTAGAGTTAAACTTATATGTATAGTTTTCTTCCTATATTCTCTATGGTTGCTTATAATTGAGTTGACAATAATCTAACATTATATATTGCAATCCAGTACATATTCTACTTAACCATTCTAATGTATTACACATAACAACTATCATATTACTATCAAAGTCTAATTGCAAGATACTCTAATATGAACATCAATGAAATATTCTTGCTTGTGATTCCAAGAACATCAAGTATTTAACTTACATTATTGACATCCAATTCTTGACTATAACTAAATATGAATACATTAACTATTGCATACATATTCTACAATTATGTATGAATCTAGTTTGATCACATAATACATCTAGTTATTTCTATGAGAATGTAGTACAATAGAATAGCAAGAGATAGTTTTAGTTTTATCTTACTATTTCCTACAATGATACTTAACTCTTCTCTTTAATACATTCATATCGAAGTTTATGAACAAAAAAATCGATGCAATAAAATTTCTCCTTCATTATTCTCTCAAATCTTCCTTCTAACACACTTATCAAGCATGAACAAAGGGTGGTGAAATGACCATATCAAGTTATACACAATGAAAGGACCCTTTTAAATACATAGATTATTCAAGACTCTCTCTATGGATAATGAATAAGAACAATAACAACACTCTTACAAGAACAAATAGAATCACATATCAAGATGAAGTTTGGTTCACCATTTCCTTCACAAATACAATAGTGTCATCTTCTCCTATGCAATAGAAGGACTATATGAACCCCAAGTTTCCAAGAATCATCAAGTAAAACCTACAAAATAGAGATGAAAATGGAGAATCATGAAAGCTCACCTTCCATCCTAAGGCTCAAGGAGGCCACCCATCGAGCTTGGGGAAATAAGGCACAAATAGTTGTACACCTTCACATTCACATATCATGCAAACTATAACAACACAATTCAACACAACACAATACAACCCATCCCAAGGCTTGCACATAGATTCTTCCATAGAATCAAGATATAGGGTGAAGATGGGCTCTCTCCATGAGAAAAATTTCACATCCACAAATCTCTCACATATTCCCATAAATAACATGCCCTTTCAAGTCTTATCATTATCTTCCCCCTTCATAGTCCTCCTTATACCTCTAAAGAATGCAAGAAATCATAAGTCCATACTCCATTGAAACACATCAAAATCATCTCCACACATGGGAGATTTTCTTAACTACATGGGTGAACTCGACTAACCCCTTCACCCAAGCATATCTTCTTTCCCAAGGGTAAGTGATGCTTCACACCCAATTTACACAAAAAACAACATGAAAAAACAAGATTCAAGAAAGAATCACATAAAAATTTACACATTCAACATACATACAACAAGATTTTTCACCAAACTACATCTATACCATATCAAGTATACAATGCAAGGAAGAAACACCATATCAAATCTGCAATGCAATGAAAAAGCACCATGGATCATAGATACCAACCTCACTCCAAGAAATGGAAAATAGAAGTTGTTGTAGAGCTCCTTATCCTCTTTCTCCAAACCCTAAATGTCTCTAAAGTTAGAGAGTGGGAAAGTGGGTTTCTAGTTTGTCCATGCCTCTACATGTGACTCCCATTTTCGAATTCAATATAAAATGCATTCTTTTTGGGGTCTCTTAGGTCTTTTAGGCACCCTACTGGTCACTATTAGCCCCCAAACTTAAAGTATTATCATGGGGAGGGTTTATTTTCATCAAAAATTCACCTTAGAGCTACTTTTTGGCCCTCACAATGCTAGGTAAAGTCTAATTTCAAGCTCCTATAATGGTAACCTTTTTTCCCCTTACTTAATAAAGGTAATTAAGTCTCATTCTTAATTAAAGAATTTAACTTCAGATAAGGTGACTACATGATCCATCTTTCGACAACATGTCATTTTCACACAATGAGTATAAGTGTCAAGTGACACACACAAAATTCACTATACATCACACATGACATGTTCTGAATCTACTCATGAAATACATACTACACACATACATCTCATGTTTACAAAATAAACACATCACAATGAGGTTTATGAATCTTCTAAAGATTCACCTTGGTAGTGTCATATTAACATGTGTTTACACCTTGTTTTTTTGTTATGTTTCCATGGTTCCTTTTCTACACACTAAACTCAAGCATTAGTAATCCAATGAAAATTCACATATAAAATACATATCAAAGTAAAGATACATAATAATTTCATTATTCTACAATTCACATATAACACATTTCATAATTAACTTTTTATTCTCCATCATTTGCTTACATACATTTAATCACAAACCTCAAAAATCTAAATATTAGTGACTTTCCTAACAATATCAATTTAAGAATTTTGAATCACAACATAATTCCATTTTCTATCATAATAATGAAGTACTGATTAAACATCCATTAATTCATCGACTATGCTAATTAAGTCCTAATACAGAGCATAATAGAAAATCACAAGGTAAATATCATCATATAAGTAGAAAAATTTACTATCCATCAAGTATCAAAATATATGTCGAGATATCTAGTCCTAAATAAAAAAATGGAAATATAGTATCTATGCTATGATGGGTCAAGGTGAGGCCTCACAATTCCCATTGATTACAAGCTTGATTTGTTCAAAAACATTTAAGGGTTAAAGCAAGCAGGAAAATACATCTAGGAATACATAGAGGAATTTTACCGAGTCGTTATTAGGATAGGGCATGCAGAAGCAAAAAAGAAGAAGGTTTCTTGTTACCTTAGTGGGTTAAGACCTAGCATTCAAGAGGAGCTAAGTCTAGTTAGAATGACTAGCATTGAAGAGACATAAAAAATTGCCTTACAAGTTGAGGAGAAGCTAAACACAAAAGTTTGATGGAGGGAAAAGATGGCACAGTCAAGGAGGAAGGGGCAATGGTAGGCCTCTGAGAAATGTTTGGTAAAATTCAAGATTAGGAGTTATCATGATGAGGTTCTCTATGACATAATTCCAATAGATGTCTACTATTTATTGTTGGGAAGGCTGTGGTAGTTTGATGGGCATGCTACACATGATGGTCATGCAAATACATACTCTCTAGCAAGGGACAAAGTTTTCCACAAATTGAAGCCCTTGATAAAGGAGGGTAAAAAGGTATGCAATAGTGCTAAAGTATGTCTTATTGATGGAAGAAATTTTTTGGATGGCATGAAACATTATCATATGTGTTATACTTTAATTCCTAGAAAAGATAAGGAAGGTAGTAGTGAAATTCCACTTGAAGTTTTAGGTCTATTAAGTGAATATGGAGATGTCATCTTTGAAAATTTTCTACAAGGGTTGCCACCAATAAGAAAAATTAGTCATCAAATACATTTAGTCCTAGAGCTAGTTTGCCTAACAAGGTTGCTCATAGGATGACTCCTAGTGAGACTGAGAAACTAAATAGACAAGTTCAGGAGCTATTGAGGAAATGTTTGATTTGATAGAGCCTGAGTCCATGTGCAATACTTGTAGTACTAACACCAAAGAAGGATGGAGAGTGGAAAATGTGTATAGACTCTTAGGCCATAAATAGAATAACCATCAAGTATTGGTTTACTTTGCCAAGAATGGATGATCTTATGGACTATTTGAGTGGACCTAAGTACTTCAAAAAGATAGATCTAAAGAGTGGTTATTACTAGATATCTATACGAGAGGGAGATGAGTGGAAGATTGCAGTCAAAACCAAGGAGGGTCTATGTGAGTGGTTAGTCATGCCCTTTGTCATTGACCAATGTGCCAAGCACATTCATGCAGCTTATGAATGAGGTACTAAAGAAATTTTTGGAATTTTTTTATATTGTCTATCTGGATGATATTTTGATTTTTAGTAAGTCTTTGGATGCATTTATTGTACATTTGTAGTATCCTTGAAAGGTTGAGGGAAGATAATTGTTTATTAATTTGAAGAAGTGTAGCTTTTTCAAAAGGGAGTTAGTCTATTTGGGGCTTGTTGTCTTAGCTAAGGGTGTCAAAATGGATCTAGAGAAGGTGAAGGTCATCTTGGAATGGCTTACTCCAAGGTTTGCCACTAGGGTGAGGTCATTCCATGGTCTAGCTAGTTTTTACAGGAAGTTCATTAGAAATTTTAGTAGTATATGTGTACCCCTAATCAAAACAATGAGGGGGGATAGAAAAGAGTTCAAGTGGACTACAAGAGTTGCAAGGAGTTTTGAATTGCTGAAGAAGAAGGTGACAGAGCAACCTGTGTTGGCACTTCCTGATTTCAACAAAGTATTCTAGGTGTATTGTGATGCTAGTGGTGGTGCTATTAGGGTTGTGCTAAGCCAAGAAGGTAAACCTATTGCCTATTTTAGTGAAAATTAAATGATGAAAAGAAGAAGTATTTTGTTTATGATAAGGAGTTCTATGCAATAGTTCACACCTTAAAGAAATGGAGGTATTATTTTTTTCCAAAAGAATTTGTCTTGTATATAGATCTCTAGGCATTGAAATACCTAAATAGCCAAGGTAAATTGAATCAGAGACATTTGAAGTGGGTAGAGTTCATGCAAAGCTATACATTTGTATTGAAACATAGAAGCAAAAAGTCTAATAGGGTTGCAAATGCATTAAGTGGGAGAAAGTCATTACTAGCAACAATGCACATTGAAGTGGTTAGGTTTGATGAACTCAAGAATTTATACCCCAAGGATCTTGACTTTATAGAGCCTTGGAAGGCTTGTAAAGAGCCTATTAATTTAGATAGGACTAGGTGTCTAGATTACATGATTTAGGATGACATATTGTTTAAGGGAAGTCAATTGTGTATCCCAAGAAGTTCCATGAGGGAAAAATTGATCAAGGAGAATAAAAAAGGAGGGATGTTAGGACACTTTGGTCAAGATAAGACCATTTCCATTATTAGATAACATTACTTTTGGCCTCACATGTCACATGATGTGAAGAAGTTTGTGTAGAGTTGTCAAATATGTCAAACAACCAAAGGATTTAGTCACAATACTAGACTCTACGAACCATTACCTATTCCAATGAAGCCTTGGGAGGACAAAGGTATGGATTTTTTTTCTTAGATTTCCAAGGACACAAAGGGGTAATGACTCAATATTTGTGGTGGTTGATAGGTTCTCCAAGATGGTATATTTCATTCCATGTCACAAGACTCATGACACAATACATATTGCAAATTTGTTTTTCAGAGAGGTGTTGAGGCTACATGGTCTCCCAAAAAGTATTGTTTCTAACTAAGATACTAAATTTGTGGGGTATCTCTGGAGGGCTTTTTGGAAGAAGTTGAAGAAAATAATGGACAAATATAAGTAGTGAATAGGAGTATGGGAAATTCATTGAGGTGTTTACTAGGAGATAAACCAAAGGGATGGGATTTGATTCTAACACAAGAAAATTTTTCTTACAATAATTCTATAAATAGGAGTACTGGTTGATCACCATTCTAAATTGTTTATGGAAGTAGTCCAAGGACTACACTAGAACTGAGGAAGATGGGGCAAGGGGAAAGGACAAGTGTTGAGGTAGAAGACTTTGCTAAACATGTCAAGAACACACATGAAGAGATGCAAGCACATATTACCAAAATGAACATATAGTATAATGCTAGGGAAGATCAAAAGAGTAGACATATGGAGTTCTAAGTTGGAGATCAAGTTATGGTATATTTGAGGAAGGAATGATTTCTAGTGGGTACCTACAACAAGCTAAAGATGAATAAATTTAGCCCTTGTAAAATTTTGAAAAAACATGATTCAGGGAATGCATGTGAGGAGTTTCCAGATGGGATTCACATTACTCCTATTTTTAATATTATAGAGTTAACAAAATATCATGATGATGGTGTAGATGAGAAATTAATGCTAGAGCCATGTCCATTTCTTACTTCTACGAAGGAAGAGATTGAAGGAATTTTGGATAGTTGTGTGGGCTAGAGTACCAAAAATAGGTAGTATGAAGAATACCCGACGAAGTGGAAAGGATGACCAATAGAAGACTCAACTTAGATATCCACAATGGAGGTTGCCCATTTGAGTTTTCCTCTACCAGTTATAAAGTGTCAGGGTTACTTTTCAATCTATCTTGGGTGTCTAATGCAGGAGCATCTAGTGGTGTAAGGGCAATCCTATATCATCCTGAAACATGTTTAGTGTTAGTTTATATTTAAAGTGTTTTAATTTTAGGATACCCATTTGGGTCAAATAAAGATTCCAACTCTCATAGCTCCACTATTAGTTTTCTAGGTTAGAGTTTTTGAGTACCTTGGGATATGTGCCAATTCAAAAAAAAGATATTTTGTAATTGAGCCATAATTATAATGAGTTAGAGGGTGTAAGTTAGAGGGATGATTATAATTTTAATTTAAAGCACTCCAGAAAAAGAATCAAGTCAAAACACTTTACAGTTTGAAAGTTATTGCAGCTTTAAGTTTTTTGGAGACCTCCTAAGAGTACTTCAAAGTCAGATTTGAGGAACTAAACGGCCTCATATAGGCCAAAAATTTGAGGGATAAGAAAATGTAGTCCATAGGGATATAAAGAACTTGGAGAGATTTCTAAAAATGTAAACAGTTCATCAATCAGAGTCCCAAATCAAAAGTTATGCCTCTTGAAAGTTGGACTACCATTTCTAGATTCTTCTAATTTTACTCTGACTTCTTAGGTGTTTTCTAGAACTTTCTATTTTGGTAGTGGATGACCAATGAAATATTCTAAAATATACCTAACATTAAACCTAATTTGGTTTACTTAAGGATATTTCTAGTATTATAAAGGGAGTTTTTGGTGGAGTTCGAGAGAAGTTACTAGAGGAGGATTTTTCTCTAGGACCATACAACATTGTAAGCCATAGAGCACATATTTGGGTCAATTTTTATTGTACTAAATGTAATAGTAGATAAATTATAATAATAATATTCCCCTTTTCCTATTGCGTTCATTTTTGTCTTGGGTTGTGTCTTCATCAGTTATATCATAGTGTACCTTCATCATTTATGCAGTGAATAACAAGTTCAAGGTTTATCAAATGGATGTTAAATCAGCCTTCTGAATGGAGAACTTGAAGAAGAGGTATACATTGAGCAGCCTCAAGTTTTCCTTTATCAAAAGATAAAGAAATGGTATGCAGATTAAAGAAATCTTTATATTTGAAGCAATCACATAGAACCTAGTATGCAAAGTTGGATAGTTATTTGAAAAAGCTTGGATTTGCAAAAGGTACGACATGCAATAACTTGTATTTGAAAGAAGTTGAAATGGTTTTCTAATTATTATAATATTTTTTGATGACATAATTTTTTTAGGTAATGATGAAGCAAGTGATAAATTTTCTAAAGAGATGAATAATGAGTTTGAAATGAGCATGATAGAAGAAATAAAGTTTTTCCTAGGATTACAAATTGTATAGAACAGTGATGGTATTTTCTTTTCACAAGATAAGTACTTGAAAGATTTTTTGAAAAGTTTTGGTTTGAAAAGTTGTAAAACTATTGGTACACCTATGATAATTGGTCACAATTTATCCAACAAAGATGAGACACTTGTAGTAGAGAAAAATAAGTATATATCCATGATTGGAGGTTTGTAGTATTTGACTTATGCAAGACTAGATATAATAAATGAAGTTGGGATTGTAGCTATATTTCAAGCTGATCCTAAGGAGTATCATTTTGTAGTACTGAAGAGAATATTTAGGTATTTGAAAGGGACATCTAAATATGGAATTTTGTATGAAAGATCAAGTGATTTCACTCTATGTGCACATACTAATGTGGATTGGGCAGGCAGTATGGATGATAGAAAGAGCACCAGTGGTGGAGCATTCTTCCTTGGAGGAAGATTGGTTTCTTGGTTAAGAAAGAAGCAATATTGTATTTCGCTGCCAAGGTAGACTATGTTGCAACAAAAAATAATTGTAATCAAGTCATGTGGATGAAGAAGATGCATAAGAATATTAGAATTGAGTTTGAATAACTTGTTATTATTTATTGTGATAACACAAGTACATCGAGTATGTCTAAGAACCTTGTATTGCATTCTAAGACTAAGCATATATCTATTAACTATCATGTGTTGAGAGAGAAAGAAGTATAAAAGGAGATTAGATTGGAGTAAGTGAGTACTAAAGATCAAATTGTAGATATCTTTATGAAGTCTTTGCCTAAAGATACTTTTGAGTACTTGAGAGGTATGCATGGGGTTATACCCCTACCTGCTTTTGAGTAGATGATGTAAAGAGTGCATTAGTCTAGTGGTACATAGTACTATTGTTAGCCTAGGCTAAATGCTGATGCATCCCATATGGGGGGTATCTATAACAATTTGAGTCACTAAGGACTCTTGGTATTTGGTATCAAATAGTTTCTTTGGACACTCAAGTTGGTTGATGACTTGGTGCAACATATTGGTAATTGGTATTTAACTATTGGTATGTTGTAACATTGAGATTGAGATCTTTGACATTGATGTAAATGGGGGATAAATTGCTTAAATAACACATCTCCTAAGGTATGGGACAGAGTATCTCCTAAGGCATGGATGAGAGATTTCTCTTTAAAGAGATTTAGAAAGATTCATGAAAGAAAGCATGAATATGCTCTTGATGTATTGTAAATTGTTTAGTGTGAAGTAAACAATAGATGTCTAAGAAGAAGTATGCACCTATGTACATATATTGTGTTTGAGATTATTTTTAGCATATGGACAACTAATATTGTTTAGCAACAACAACATAATACTGTTAGGTATTCTTAGAACTTAATTTTTTTCATCTATGTTTCCATCAATGCCAAAGGGGGAGATTGTTAGCATGAATGATGATGATACTACTCTGGGGGAGTATTCTAAGTATTGGCAAGTATTGACATGTTGCATTCATGAATATGTTTATCATTGATGTCAACATAGCATGGTTTCTATAAAGACTAACTAAGTAGAAGAAAAAGATCTTGATGGTATGGATAAAGGTTTTATTTTTTGGTGATGCTTCATTATGGATATGTTCAAAATAGTGTCCTAATGATGTGTTTAAGTGGGAAGAGTCTGAATTGAAGACATACAAAAGTTGTACTTGATTTACAAAGAGCGGTTTAGAGAAAGATTATTAGAAAAGTAGTTCCTGATATTTGTTGGCTATTTTACATTTGAGATGTAATGAAGAGATGTGTAGTTAAGAAGTGATAGAGAATAGTTAGTTGATGATGTCAATGAGTGTGCAAGCCCTAGTATCAAACATGTGAAGTTTTGTATAGACTACGAGATAATAGTGCTATTGTTATTGTAATTAATTAATTATCTTATTATAATTAATTGGAAAGCCTCAAGGCTAACTCAAGGAATTATTATGAAGATATGGTATAAAGGAAATATATTTTCCTTGTTTGTAATGTGATGATATGTGTTGTGATCATTGCATGAAGTGTGAAGTGTGAAAAGAAGTCAAGTGCTCATTGAATGTGTATAAGTGATCCAAGGGATCATTGGATTTGAGATTTGTGATCTAGTTACAAGATTCGAAGGAGCAAAGGTCCTATTTATAGGATAGAGAAAGAGGAAGGAAAAATATAGTAAAATTTTATTATTCTTTAAGGAATAATACAAAGATCATTTGGGCAGTTGGTTCATTGGTCTTTCCCTTGAAGTTGTTTGGGTAGTGGGTCTAGCAGTCTTCCACAACTCCTAACAAGATTATCACAAGTCCTAATAGGGTTGGAATCTCCTAACATGGATTCAAAGTCTCCTAACATTGACTCATATGCATTGAATGTATTCATAGACTCCTAACAGGGTCCATCATCTAACAAAGGAATATTTATATTAGTACATCATCTTGTGGGTACCATTCCCATCGAGGTTTTCAATCTGATCAAGGGGTTCCCTAGTTAACATATCTGGTGTTATTGCATATGAGTATATTTTTGTGGTTTTAGTTTATATTACTCATATGGTTAAGTTGTTTTAAGGTTGATGCTTGTGATAATAGTTGGATAACTGATTCGCCCCCCCTCTTAGTTATATCAGTGGACAATATATTCTAACACATATTTTATTTCCATGAATTTTGTCCTTCCTTTGTGATTCCAATGGCAAGCCTCTTTTCATTTCATCATATCAACAATATGATGAGTCTTTTCAATGAAGTATGGTACAAATCTCCTTGAGAAATTCACCTTTTTGAAGAAAGAATGAACCACTATATTTTTTTATTGTAATGATAAAATTTTTATTTCCTATACTCTCTCTAGATCAATCTTAATACCTTCTTTGGACACAATTTTTCCCAATAGGTCATCTTCTATTAGACCATAAACTAATTTTTTGGTATTTAGTGATACACTATGCTCTTTGCATCTCTCCAAGACTTGTCGTAGATCAAGGAAATGATGTTGGTATGCTTTGAATAAAATAATCAAATCATCCACATATACAATGATGCTTTAATTGATGATACCATCAAAGGCAAAATCCATTGCTTGTTGAAATGTTGCTCTAGTGTTGATAAGGTCAAAAAGAATATGCTGATATGAAAATGTACCCATGGGGTGGTAAATGTCATATTATATTGATCATCATCAAAAAATTCAATTTGATTGTAGCCTGAGAAACCATCTAACATAGATAACATTTCTGAACTAGTTATAACTTGTAACACTTGATTCATGATTGACAGTGGATAATTATCCATGAGAAATGCCTAATTAAGATTAAGAAAATCTACATATTAAAAAATTTATCCATTCTTCTTTCTAATAGGAACTATATTAGCTACCCATGATAAATGGTGAATAGGAAAGATAATACTTTCTTCCAACATTTTTTGAGTTTTAGCTAGAATAATACTTGAAATATTTGGATTATACTGCCTCTGCTTTTGGTAGAAAGGGGTTGTGCCAAATTTATGAGGAATATCGTGCTAGAATTCCTTAAGATGAAAATATTTTAGATCCTCATAAGAATAAGCTAGAAAATCCTTTTATTCATGAAGTAAAGTGACGAACTTCTCCTTTTCTTCATTAGTACACTAGCTTCCAATGTTAACCAACTTTGGATCATCTTCAATCCCAATGTTGTATTTCTCATGTTATCCTGAGGAGCTAGTTCTCTTCTTTTGTTTCTCTTTGATAGACCTATCATGCTTGTCAAATATATTTTCCGAAGAAATGAGGCCTTTGGGGATCTTATTTCCTTTTAATTGAATTACTTCTTGACCAATATCAAAATTTTCATCATTTGGTGCATTTTTTCCTCCATAGTACATATCATCCAATCTTTCCTTCATTTCAAGAAAATTGATGATCTTAGTATCATCATTGAATACTTGCCAGTGTTCACAATTATTTGAGATACTTGGATAGTAAACCAGTTGTATTTCATACATGTCATCTTCAAAGTCTTGATGGTAAAGCAACATAGTAGCCAAAACAACAAGTAAATCAACTCTATCATTCAGATCTATATGGATCATTGAGATATTGACAACATTAAATAAATTGATGAAATCTCAAGCTAGATCATGATAATGTTTAAATGAGTCATTTTTGGCTTGATATTGAATTTTTACTTGACATATAACCAAATCAACATCTCCTTTAACATGTAAGTTCCTAATTCCTTTGGCCCATGCAATGTTCAATCCTAATATCAAGTTATCATATTCAACTGCATTATTAGTATTAGGAAATTGCAAATTGTAGGACAAAAGGGAAAAATTCTTATATAGGTGAAATCATCACAATTTTTACTCTAGATCCTCTAGAAGCACAACCTTCATCAAATTCCATGATCCAAACATCATTAAATCTTCTCAAGCTTACTTAAAATTCCATGAGAATAATCTTTCCTTTAAGAGAATCAATAGAATCTATAATTGAAACATTCTCCACTTTGTTAAGATAATCCATAGGATAATCTTCATGAATTTTTTTTCCTTTGATCATAATTGGTGATTGATTTGGAATGGAAACCTCTTGTAAATTTTTAGTAGCATCAACAAATCTTTTAGTGTTTGAAAGAAAGGAGGAACTCTCAGAGCATGTCCAATCCTTTGCTAATTTTGATATTTCATCCACATGTAGGTACTAATTACCCATTCCAACTAGTTCAAAAATAATTTGAGTGTGTGGATCATTAGATTTGACTACCACATATTGTTTTCCCTCTTAGGATGCAACTTTTACATGACAACTTTAACATGTATTCTAGCTTCAATCATATCCATATTATATCCTTTCAAAAACTTTGGCCAAGTAACATATCATAAGAAGAAGGTATATTTGGAACCAAAATGGTCATCTTTATCTTCTTTTTTTTTGACCTTATGGTCAAATCATTCATCTATTAGTGAATCAATAGTTAGTTAGTTGTTTACATTGCTATCGATCTTATCATAATGCTACTAGTGTAAGCCAAGTATTTTAGTTACAATCAAGCCAATTAGTTAAATTTTAGTTCATGTCAAGCTTCACAATATCTACTAAGCATCTGAGACAAAATATAATGTTAACCAAGCTCTATAGTGTAAACCAAGCTTACAATGTTAACGAAGTAAATAAAGATAGTGTTGACTGAGCCATGCAATGTCAACTGAGTAATTCAGTATCTATCAAGTTCTTTAATATTCTTTGAGTCATCTAGTGTTAAACAAGTTCCTATTACCCAAAGTGATTAGTATGGACTAAGAATTTACATCAACCAAGTGCTAGAGTTTTCTAAGTGTTGACAAATGTTGTCAAGTGTTAGAACATCGCCCAAGTGGTCTTGAGAACCTAAGTTACAATAAGTGAGCCAACTTTGTGAAGATTGTTAGAGTTTGATATTGTAGCCAGCTCCATAAGGAAATTAAGTGGATTGGTATATATGTAATGAATTGCATCATATCCAAATATCAATTTGAAGAAGTAGAAAAAGCATGAGTGCGAATTAAAGAAGGCTACAAGTAGTATAAAGAAAATTAGAGACTTATCTATCATAGAAAGGTGATCATTGTTATTCAAAGGAATCTCATTTAGCAAATCATGTTGTAGACTAGAGATCAACCACTAATTCATCCTAATAGGTGCATTAGTCAAATCCTTTAACAAGGTTGACTTAATAGTCTAATTCCAAATCTCCTAATAGAGTGCATACTTCATTGTATGTTGTAAATCCTTTCACAAGGTGGACCTAACAATCCTTATTGCTCCTAAAAGGGTAGATCATCAAAAGTGATCAATTGTAAGATTTAATAGAGTAACTTTATACTATAGTAATAAAGCTTTTGGGTATCATTCCCACCCTAATTTTACTTTCTATTGGGAAGGTTTCTAGGTTACCAAATATTGTGTCAAGTGTTTTAAATGTTTTATTGTTTTTAGTCTTTCATGCATACAATTAGATCAATGAATGTTTAATTGGTGAATTAAAATATAAGCTTTATTTATTCCTGATTCATCCCCCTCTTAGTCACCTAATCTATATTACATTTCCAACAATTGGCATTAGAGCATTAGTTCTCACATTAGAAGTTTAACATCTTGAGAAAAGATCAAAGGCAATGCAAGTATATAGACTAGAGAAAGCTTTTTAAAATGAGAAGTTGGATCTACAATTTTCCATGAATAAATTCAAGAAAATGAAGGAGAAACTATCTCAATCCCTAAAAATAAGAAAAGATCTTGCAACACGAACGAATGATAATATCTGCATTAAAGAAAGAATTGAAGACATTTTCCAAGATAGAAGTTTAGATGAAGTTGATGCATCAATCAAAGATCTACTTATCAACTTAAGGAAAGAGAATGAAAGATCATAATGATCTTAGGATAGAAAAGAAGACCAATGAGAGGATAATCAAATATCAAGAAAGTGTAAATCAAATGAATGAGAAAAATCAATTTAGACACAAAGGTAAAGATGGATTAGGATACATAGAAGAAGGTGAATCATTCTAGCAAGGATCTCAAAAGAACAAAAGACCTACATGTAGTCATTGTGGAAAAATATGACATACATCAAACAAATGTTGGAGAAATGGTAAATCAAAGTTCAATTGGAAGTGTTACAATTACAAAAAACCAAGACATAGAGCAAGTGATTGCATAAAGAAATCTAAGTTTGGAGGAAAGTGTTTTAACTACAATAAACAAGGGCACAAATATTCATAGTACAAGACCAAGAAATGGAACCCAACAAAATGAATTGTCAAAATAATATTTGGATGGGATTACAAACAATGGTGTAGATGTAAATACTATGGTGAGTTTGGTTACATTGGAGAAAATTGCATAAAACATCACACAAGGAAGATAGACAATAGAAAGAGATGTTTTGTATGTACAGAACTTGGACATCTTGCCAAGAATTGCATGAATTGAGGAAGAGTTGAAGATGAAAAGAAGGTAGAGGTTGAAAATATTAGAAGTTGTATGAGCTAGTAATGGGTAAATAAATCTCCTAAAAATGCACGTTAGAGTAATACAAGTGTTAACACTCAAGTTAGTGAGTTGGATAACTCAAACAGTTCAAACTAGTTACCTATGGAGATTACTGGAACTATGATTTTAAGAAGACATCTCACATCAGTTCTAGTCAATAAGAAAAATATCTATTTTAGTATTCTAGATGCATAAGGATCACCAAGTTAAGATGACAACTAAAGACCTTACCAAGCAAGGTTAGGTAATAAGACCTTACTGAGAAAGGTCGGATTGCATAACATTACCTAGTTTTGAATACATATGTCATGTTGGTGACTCTATTGAGTATCAAGTTCATACCAAGTGATGATAGTTCCTATTGAGTTCAATGTTTTTGTCATGTTGAAGATCAAAGTAAGTGAAGAGTTCTTATTGAGTTGAAGGTATCTCCTAAGTAATCTAGACTTGGCCAAGTGGAGGACAACCTATAACAAAGAAAACATTGGTAAGCCACACTAATGATGAATTGAAGACTAAATTTGGTTAAAAGAAAAAAATCTAAGGTTATTTGTCACCACAAATTTTCTAGAGTTAAGATCTAAGAGAATTCAGTCACATAGTCTATATTACATTTCCAACAATTGGCATCAAAGCATTGGTTGTCGCATAAGAAGTTTACCAACTTGAGAAAAGATGAGAGGCAATGGAAGTATATAGACTAGATAAAGCTATTGAAAATGAGAAGGTGGATATGCAATTATCCGTGCATCAATTGAAGAAGATGAAGGAACAACTCTCTCAATCCTTAAAAAGAAGAAAAGATCTTGCAAAACAAATGAATGATAATCTCTACACTGAAGAAAAAATTGAAGATATTTTCCAAGATATAAGTTTAGAAAATACTGAGAAGAGAATAAGAAATTCAACTTGTTAGAATGTTTGAAGACATGGAACAAAGGACAAAGCCAAAAAAGAGAAAAGATTGTTAACCAAAAAGATAGAAGAAAAGGACAATTAAATTCATTAACTATCTCTTTAGTAAGTTTATGATAATCTCTACACTGGAGTTAATGCATTTGTCAAAGATCTACTTGAGAAGAATTTTACTTTGCATAAAGAAGTCAAAATTTTGAGAAGAGAATAAGAAATTCAACTTGTTAACATGTGTGAAGATATGGAACAAAAGGACAAAGCCAAAAAAGAGAAAAGATTTTTAACCAAAAAGATAGAAGAAAAGGACAATTAAATTAATTAACTATCTCTTTAGCAAGTAGATTTGATTGATCAAATCAATGATGAAAATCAAGAACTTATCAACTTAAGGAAAAAGAATGAAATATTACAAAATGATCTTAGCATAGAAAAGAAGACCAATGAGAGGATAATAAAATCTCAAGAATACATAAATCAACTAGATGAGAAAAATCAATTTAGACACAAAGGAAAAGATGGATTAGCATACACAGAAGGAGGTGAATCATCACAGCAAGGAGCTCAAAAGAAAAAAAGATGTACCTATAGTAATTATGGAAAAATATGACATACATCAAACAAGTGTTGGAACAATGGTAAATAAAAGTTCAATTGAAAGTGTTACAGTTGCAACAAACTAGGACATAGGCCAAGTGAATGCATGAAAAAACCTAAGTTTGAAGGAAAGTGTTTTAATTGTAATAAACAAAGGCACAAATATTCACAGTGTAAGACTAAGAAGTGGAACCCAACAGAACAAATTGTCAAAGTTGTATTTGGTTGGGATTACAACACATGGTGTAGATGTCACTACTATTGTGAGTTTGGGCACATTGGAAAAACTACATAAAACATCACACAAGGAAGAGAGACACTACAAAGAGATGTTTTGTATGTACAAAACTTGGACATCTTGCCAAGAATTGTATGAACCAAGGAAGAGTTGAAGATGAAAAGAAGGAAATGAATGATATAATTAGAAGTTAAAGGAGATAGTAATGGATAAAGAAATCTCCTAATAATGCAAGTTAGAGTAAAAAAAGTGTTGACACCGAAGTCAATGAGTTGAGTAACTCAAACATTTAAAACTAGTTACCTATGGAGATTACTAGAACTGTGATTCTAAGAAGACATATCACATCAGCTCTAGTCAACAAGTAGAAGATCCACTTCAACATTCCAGATGCACAAGGATCACTGAGTTAAGATGATAGCTGAAGACCTTACTAAGCAAGGTTGGGTTGCAAGACCTTATTGGGAAAGGTCAAGTTGCATAACATTACCTAGTTTCAAATGGAGATGCTATGTTGGTGACTTTATTGAGTATTGTTTTCATACCAAGTGATGATAGTTCCTATCGAGCTCAAGGTTTTTGTTGTATTGAAGATTAAACCAAGTTAATAGTTCTTACCAAGTCAAAGGTATCTCCCAAGTGATCTAGACTTAGCCAAGTGGAGGGCAACCTATCACCAAGTGAACATTGGTATGACACATTAATGGTGACTTGAAGACTAAATTTGGTTAAAAGAGGGAAATCAAAGGTTTTTTCTCACCATAAAATTTTTTAGAGTTAAGATCTAAGAGAATTTAGTGACCTAGTCTTTATTACATTTCCAACAATTTTTATCAGAGCATTGGTTCTCACATAAGAAGTTTACCAGCTTGAGAAAAGATTAGAGGAAATGGAAGTATATAGACTAGATAAATCTATTGAAAATGAGAAGTTGGATCTACAATTATCCACGAATCAATTCAAGAAGATGAAGGAGAAACTCTCTTAATTCCTAAAAAGAAGAAAAGATCTTGCAACACAAATGAATGATAATCTCTACATTGAAGAAAGAATTGAAGACATTTTCCAAGATAGAAGTTTAGATGAAGCTGATGCATCAATAAAAAATCTACTTGAGAAGAATTTTACTCTTCATGAAGAAGTTAGAAAACTAAGAAGAGAATAAGAAATTCAATCAATCAGACTATATGAAGACATGGAACAAAAGGACAAAGCCAAAGAAGAGAAAAGATTATTAACTGAAAAGATAGAAGAAAAGGACAATTAAATTCATTAACTATCTCCACAACAAGTATATTTGATTGATCAAATCAATGATGAAAATCAAGAACTTATCAACTTAAGGACAAAGAATGAAAGATTAAAAAATGATCTTAGCATAGAAAAGTAGACCAATAAGAGGATAATGAAATCTCAAGAATGCATAAATCAACTGGATGAGAAAAAGAAATTTAGACACAAAGGTAAAGATGGATTAGGATACACAAAAGAAGGTGAATTGTCCTAGCAAGGAGCTCAAAAGAACAAAAGACCTACATGTAGTAATTGTAGAAAAACATGACATACAACAAGCAAGTGCTGGAGCAATGGTAAATCAAAGTTTAGTTGAAAGTGTTACAATTGCAACAAACCATGACATAAAGAAAGTAATGCACAAAGAAACCTAAGTTTGAAGGAAAGTGTTTTAACTACAATAGACAAGGGCACAAATATTCATAGTGCAAGACCAAGAAATGGAAACCAGAAAAAATAATTATCAAAGCTCTATTTGGTTGGGATTACAACACATGGTGTAGATGTCACTACCTGATGCAGGAGCATCCAGAGGTATAAGGGCAATCCTGTGTCACCCAAAAAAAATAATACTTAGACTTAGTTTCTGTTTCATGTGTTTTCATTTTTGGATACCCATTTGGGTCAAATAAAGGTTCCAACTCTCACAGTTCTACTATCAGTGTTCGTGTAAATCTTGAAAAAATAGGAGTATGTAATTGAGCCATCATTTTGGTGAACTAGGAGGTGTAAATTGGCTAGATGAATGTAATTGTAATTTAGAGCATTTCAAAAAAAGAATCAGGTCAAAGGCCCCACGGTTTGAAAGTTATTGCAATTTTTTGAGTTGTGGAGACCTCCTAAGAATGCTTCAAAGTCAAGTTAGGGGCATTAAATGACCTCAAAAAGGGCCAAAAAATGGGGGACAAGAAGAGCTTGTCCATAGGGCTATAGAGCACTTTGAGAGCTTTCCAAAAATGTAAACGGTTCGTCAATCGAAGCTACGGTTCAAAAGTTATGCCTCCCAAAAGTTCAGTTACTATTTTTGGATTCTTCTAGATTTGCGCCAACTTCTAATGTAGCTTCTGGAGCCTTCTATTTGGTTGGTGGATGCCTACTAGCACCTTCTAGAATGTATTCCTAGTCCTTAACCCTCTGGGGTCTATGTAAGGAGATTTTTGGCATTGTAAAAGGAAGTTCGGAGTGGAGTTTGAGAGGAGGTACTGAAAAGAGAAATTATCTCCACATTTATGCTATTGTAAGCCCTTAGGGCATGTTTTGAAGTTTATTTACTCTGTACTGAATGTACTAGCTTATTTTTTTTAGTTAATACAATTTTCCTTTTCTGTTGTGTCCATTCTGTTCTTGGGTCATGTTCCCATCAAGTGGTATTAGAGCTGGTTTTCCTGAGTGTGTAGACAGAGTGCTGATTGTGAGGTAGGTTCCACCAGTACTGTGTGGTTGTTGGTTCAAGTTTGAAGATGCCTCCACAAAGAGAGCATGGCAGAAGGGCTAGAGCTATTAATCCTAAGGAGGATAGAGCCCTCCAAAGGTAGGTACAGGCATTGCAAGAGGAGCTCCGTAGAGGAGAAAATGTTGCCGCAGGTGACGACAGTGAGGATGATAATGAAGAAGAAGAAATGGGACCAGAAGGGGAATTTGATAGGGAAGTTATGAATCATGTAGAGGAAAGGCTTTTTAGGGCCATTACTAAGTTTGGGAAAAGACCTACAATTGAAGTGGGTGTATTTTCAGGAAATCTGAAATCGGATGAGTTGATCGATTAGATCAATGAACTGGAAGAATACTTTGAGTATGAGGATATCAGGGACCCAAATAGGGTTAAGTCTGCAAAGGCCAAACTGAAAGGCCATGCCAAAATCTGGTGGCAAGAGGTTCAATTGGAAAGAAATAGAAGAGGAAAGGAGAAGATCACAAGATGGGATCGCATGGTGGACAAATTGAAGAAGCAGTTCATTCCTATGGACTATGAGCTTGATTTGTTTAAGAAGATGCATGGGTTAAAGCAAGCAGGAAGATCAGTCCAAGAATATACAGAGGAATTTTATCGACTCTTGATTAGAGCGAGGCATGCAAAAGAAAATAAGGAGAAGGTTGCTCGTTATATCAGTGGAATGTGACCTAGCATCCAGGAGGAATTAAGTCTGGTAAGAATGACTAGCATTGAAGAGGCATACTAGTTTGCCCTACGAGTTGAAGAGAAGTTGAATAAAAGGTTTGAAGGAAGACAAAGAGGGTGTGGTCAAGGAGGAAGGGAAAGTGGTAGATCATCTAGAGGCCGCAATGAAAACCAAAAGAAAAATGAAGATGTGGGTACTAGCAGGAACTAGAGGAATGAGGGTTTCAATCGCTCCCATGATAAAGACTTTGGAAATCAGAGAGGAAGAGGTAGAGGATGTGGAAAAGGAAGAGGAGGCTTCTGTGGTACCTATTTCCATTGCAATGAAGAAGGTCATCGTGCCTTTGAATGCCCTCAATGACAAGGAAGGACAGAGAGGAGAGCTGAGGGCCAAGCTAGGGTTGCTCATGTGGATGAGGATGCACAATCATCACATTAAGAGGATGTAGAAAGAGGAGAGACCTTGGTAAATGAAAGAGTCCTACTATGTGGTGAGATTGAACCAGGACAATGGAGGAGTTTGTTCCATATCAGATGCAAGTGTGAGAATAAATGTTGTGACATGATCATTGATGGTGGTAGCACTGATAACTTGGTATCAAAAGAGATGGTCTCTAAGCTGAAGCTTAAGAGGGAGAAACATCCCTAGCCCTATCAGATTGCTTGAGTAAAAGATGATCGTAAGGTCCTGGTAAGTGAACAATGTTTAGTGAAATTCAAAATTGGGAGTTACCATGATGAAGTTCTCTCTGATGTTATTCTGATGGATGTTTTCCATCTATTGTTGGGTAGGCCATGGTAGTTTGATAGACATGCAGTGCATGATGGGCATGCAAACACATACTCTCTAACAAAGGGTAGAGTTCACCACAAATTGAAGCCCATGAAAAAGGAAGGTGAAAAGGTATGTAGCAATGCTAGGATTTGTCTTGTTGATAGAAGGATGTTTTTAGATGGCATGAAACATCAGTATATGTGCTATGCTTTGATTCCTAGGAGAGATAAAGAATGTAGTAGTGAAATACCACTTGAAGTTTCAAATTTATTATGGAAATTTGGAGATATTATCTCTAATAATGTTCCAGATGGATTGCCACCAATAAGGCAAATCAGTCATCCGATAGATCTGATTCTAGGAGCTAGTTTTCCTAACAAGGCTGCTCACAAGTATGACTCCTACTGAAACAGAGGAGCTAAATAGATAGGTTCAAGAGCTATTTAGGAAGGGCTTGATTCAAGAGAGCTTGAGTCCATGTGTAGTACCTGCAGTACTCGCACCAAAGAAGGATGGAGAGAGGAGGATGTGTATAGATTCTCGAGCTATAAATAGGATAACCATCAAGTACCGGTTTCCTTTGCCAACGATGGATGATCTTATGGACTACTTGAGTGGAGCTCTGTACTTCACAAAGATAGATCTCAAGAGTGGCTATCATCAGATATGGATTTGAGAAGGAGATGAGTGGAAAACAACCTTCAAGACCAAGGAGGGTCTTTACGAGTGGTTATTCATGCCCTTTGGATTGTCGAACGCTCCAAGCACCTTCATGCGGCTCATGAATGAGGTACTTAAGAAGTTCTTGGGAAAATTTGTTATTGTTTATTTGGATGATATTTTAATTTTCAGCAAGACTTTGGAAGAACATTTATTGCATATTCGTAGTGTCCTTGAAAGGCTAAGGGAAGAGAAACTGTTAATTAATCTGAAGAAGTGTATCTTTGCAAAAAGGGAGTTAGTCTATTTGGGGTTTGTTATATCACCCGAAGGTCTCAAAATGGATCTGAAGAAGGTAAAAGCCATCTTGGAATGGCCTACTCCAAGGTCTGCTATTGAGGTAAGATCATTTCATGGTTTGGTTAGTTTTTACAGGAAGTTTATTAAGAATTTTAGTGGCATATGTGCACCCCTAACTGATACAATAAGAGGGGATAAAAAATAGTTCAAATGGACTGCAACAGCTAGGAGGAGTTTTGAATTGCTGAAGAAGAAGGTAACAGAACAACCTGTGTTGGCACTTCCAGATTTTAGAAAGGTTTTCTAGGTGGATTGTGATGCTAGTGGCAACGCTATTGGGGTTGTATTAAGCCAATAAGTAATGCAGGTTGAAGTAGTTGGGTTTGATGAACTCAAGAAATTGTACCCCGAGGATCTTGATTTTGCTGAAGCAAGGAAAGCTTGTAAAGAACCTATTGCTGTAGATAGAACCAAGTGGTTAGACTATTTGATTCAGGATGGCATGTTGTTCAAGGGTAGTCAATTATGCATTGCAAGGAGTTTCATGAGGGAAAATCTAATTAAGGAGAAACACAGTGGAGGGATGGCAGGACATTTTGGTCGAGATAAGACCATTGCCATTCTTAGAGAACATTATTTTTGGCCTCAAATTTCACAGGATGTGAAGAAGTTTGTATAGAGTTGCCAGGTTTGTCAAGTTGCCAAGGGGTTTAGTCATAAATACTGGCCTATATCAGCCATTGCCTATTCCATCAAGGCCATGGAAGGACATAAGTATGGATTTTGTTCTTGGAATTCCAAGGACACAAAGGGGTAATGACTCACTATTCATGGTGGTTGATAGATTCTCCAAAATGGCACATTTCATTCCATGCCACAGAACTCATGATGCTGTCCATATTGAAGACTTGTTTTTCAAAGAGGTGGTAAGACTACATGGTCTTCCAAGGAGTATAGTTTATGAAAAAGATGCTAAATTTGTGGGGTATTTTTGGAGGACATTGTGGAATAATTTGAGAACAAACATAGAATTCAGTTCCATGCATCACTCGCAGACTGACGGCCAAACAGAAGTGGTAAATAGAAGTCTAGGCAATTTGCTAAGATGTTTAGTTGGGGATAAGCCCAAGGGATGGGATTTGATTCTACCACAAGCAGAGTTTTCTTACAATAACTCTATAAATAGGAGTACTGGAAAATCACCATTCCAAATTGTATATGGGAATAGCCCAAGGACTGCACCAGAATTAAGGAATATAGAGCAAGGGGAGAGGACAAGTGCTGAAGTGGAAGAATTTGTTGAACATATCAAGCATCTACACGAGGAGGTTCAGGCACACATTACCAAGATGAATCAAGAGTATAAAGCTAGGGCTGATCAAAGGAGAAGACATAAGGAATTCCAAATAGGGGATCTAGTCATGGTGCACTTACGAAAAGAAAGATTTCCAGCCGATACTTACAACAAGCTGAAAATGAAGAAATTTGACCCTTGCAAAATTTTGAAGAAACATGACTCAGGAAATGCATATGAGGTGGAGCTGCCAGATGGTATTCACATTTCTCCCATTTTCAACATTGTAGATTTAACAGAGTATCATGATGATGGTGCAGATGAGGAGCTGGTGTTAGAGCCATGTCCAATTCTTGCTTCTAAGAAGGAGGAGATAGAAGACATTCTAGATCATCGTGTGGGTAGGAGTACCAAAAATAGGCAGTATGAAGAGTATTTGGTCAAATGGAAAGGATGACCAATCGAGGACTCAACTGGATTTCAGCAGCTGAGGTTTTCTATTTGGGATTTCCTCTACCATTCATAAAGTGACAGGGTCACTTTTCAATGTACCCTGGGTGTCTGATGCAGGAGCATCCAAAGGTATAAGGGCAATCCTGTGTCACCCAAAAAAAAAAATACTTAGACTTAGTTTCTGTTTCATGTGTTTTCATTTTTGGATACCCATTTGGGTCAAATAAAGGTTCCAACTCTCACAGTTCCACTATCAGTGTTCGTGTAAATCTTGAAAAAATAGGAGTATGTAATTGAGCCATCATTTTGGTGAACTAGGAGGTGTAAATTGGCTAGATGAATGCAATTGTAATTTAGAGCATTCCAAAAAAAGAATCAGGTCAAAAGGCCCCACGGTTTGAAAGTTATTGCAATTTTTTGGGTTGTGGAGACCTCCTAAGAATGCTTCAAAGTCAGGTTAGGGGCATTAAATGACCTCAAAAAGGGCCAAAAAATGGGGGATGAGAAAAGCTTGTCCATAGGGCTATGGAGCACTTTGAGAGCTTTCCGAAAATGTAAACGGTTCATCAATCGGAGCTATGGTTCAAAAGTTATGCCTCTCGAAAGTTCGGTTACCATTTTTGGATTCTTCTAGATTTGTGTCGAATTCTAACGCAGCTTCTGGAGCCTTCTATTTGGTCAGTGGATGCCTACTAGCACCTTCTAGAATGTATTCCTAGTTCTTAACCCTCCGGGGTCTATTTAAGGAGATTCCTGGCATTGTAAAAGGAAGTTCGGAGTGGAGTTTGAGAGGAGGTACTGAAAAGAGAAATTATCTCCACATTTATGCTATTGTAAGCCCTTAGGGCATGTTTTGAAGTTTATTTACTCTATACTGAATGTACTAGCTTATTTTTTTCAATTAATACAATTTCCCTTTTCTGTTGTGTCCATTCTGTTCTTGGGTCGTGTTCCCATCACTACCATGCTGAGTTTGGGCACATTGGAGAAAAATGTATAATTTACATCACACAAGGAAGAGAAAAACTACAAAGAGATGTTTTGTATGTAAAAAACTTGGACATCTTGCCAAAAACTGTATGAATCAAGGAAGAGTTGAAGATGAAAAGAAGGAAAAGGATAACAATGTCAGAAGTTAGATGAGACAATAATGGGTAAAGAAATCTCCTAAGAATGCAAGTCAAAGTAATATAAGTATTGACACCCAAGTCAATGAGTTGGGTAACTCAAACATTTCAAACTAGTTACCAATGTAGATTATTAGAACTTTGATTCTAAGAAGACATTTCACATCAGTTCTATTTAGCAAGCAAAAGATCCATTTTAGCATTCCAGATGCATAAGGATCATCAAGTTAAGATGATAGCTAAAGACCTTACCAAGCAAGGTTGGGTCACAAGATCTTACTGAGAAAGGTTAGGTTCCATAACATTACCTAGTTTTCAATACAAATTCTGAGTTGGTGACTCTATCGAGTTCATACAAAGTGATGATAGTTCCTATCAAGTTCAAGGTTTTTGTCATGTTGAAGATCAAACCAAGTGAATAGTTCTTACTAAGTCAAAGGTATCTCCTAAGTGATCTAGACTTAGCCAAGTGGAGGACAACCTATCACCAAGAGAACATTGGTATGAAACATTAATGGTGACTTGAAGACTGAATTTAGTTAAAAGAAGTAAATCAAAGGTTATTTCTCACCACAAATTTTCTAGAGTTAAGATTTAAGAGCATTCCAGAGCCTCGAGAAATTCAAAACTATTATTGTTGAAGTTTTCTTTCATGTTTGAAGTATTACTAAGCAAGAATGGCATCTTCTAGTAGTAAAACAAGAAAGGTTTGGAGATGTTAGTTTGAGGAGTCGATTGCAAAGCCCTAGGATTCACATTAAGTCTAGTAGTTGCAGAAGTACTTGACCTAGCTAGAGAAAAATCACAAATTCCTTCAAAGGTACTTTTAATCCACAAAATTTGATCCTTTTACCACTATTTCATTCAAGAGCTAGGAACCTTAGGGATGAACCAAGCATTCAATGAATTTTGTGTAGATGGGAGCTTGAAACTTAAGCAGAAGAATTCGAAAACCAAAGGGTTAACACATATCTTGCATATGTCAAGGGATTTCCAAGGGAAATGGATTAGACTCATCCTGAGTTGAGTCCATGATATGTATTTATGATCAGACAATTGTATTCAAATTACAAAGAGGATGATACATAAGATAACAGGGTTGCCAATGTTGAATAAGGAAAAGACTACAAAAAACCCTAGGTTAGGTTGAACTAACTAAGAGAACTCTTGTTGAATGGGATTGTAGAGGCATGAAACTAAATGGGGTTATAAAGATGGAGATAAAGTTTAGAATCCATGTGATTATATACAAAATCTATAGCTTGAGTAGATTGAACATTGTTCCTTGTGAACCTGTTGACCTAGCATTTAAGATGGTAAAGAATAACCCATCCTCTGACCTTGCTGAGCTATTGTTGAACCAATTCAGTGAGAACATGGAGAGAATCTGAGTCTTGAAGAGCAATCCATGTAAGTTTAGTTCCTTTTTGACTTGTCTATTCTTTTATATGCCAAAGTTATTTCCTTCCAAGGAAACTATGATGTGGAAGAAGGATACACCAATGCTATATCAAATTAATGAATTTATAGTAGAATTGGGTGATAAATTTGAAAGTATAATGGATTCTTATTTTGAAACTTTCAAAGAGAAAATGCAAGCAGATTTAGAATTCCTAAGAAATTAGTGGAAGACTATAAACAAGATTTTTTTTTTCTGGTTGACTGTGATAAAGTCCATATCCAAGTAGTCAGGCCAAGAGTTGCATGGGTTAAGCCCCTGGAATATGAATTAAACATAGATGATACAAGGGACATCATTGAAGATCTCTTGAATGAGTTTGTTGACCCCAAAGAACCTTATTTTGGCACCTATGAGGAAGCCAAGGCCAAAATTACTCTTCAAATTAAGCTTCCCCAAGCAGTGAAAAGAGGAACAAAGAATGTGGAAAAAATACTTAAGACCACAAAATCCTCTAGTTCCTCTCTCTTGTTAACTGAAGGAAAAGGATATGACCTTGATGAATAAGGAGAGGAAGACCATGTAGAGGAAGAAGAACCTAAAGAAGAGGAACCTCCCAAGAAGAAAGGGAAGGTTATAATCACTAAACCTACAAAGTCCTTTCCTATGAAGTAGATGAAGCAGAGAAAATAATGTTTCAGAAGACTACCCCTACCTTTGCATAAATATTGGAAATAATAGAAGAAGGATGAGGTATAGAATCTTTCAAAAATCTTAAGTATGACACTAGGAATGCAAAGGAGAAGAAACAGATAGAATATACCCTAGTGGAAAGAATGGAAAAATGGAAATACTCTCCTAATGAACTGGTCAAGCAAGTTCATCACAATATTTTGAAGGTAGTTACACCTATATGGGATAATGCACTTAATTTTGGAAAGGACACCAGAGGATAGACTTTGAGGCAACTTATGTCTAATCTATCATGCAAGAAGGTAAAGGAATCATTGAAGAAAAATGAGCATAAGCTTACACCAGAATTTAATACATTACTGATCCTATCAAATGACACAAAAAGTGTTGTGAAATCCAACACTATATCATGGAATAATATCTATGGGATACATGAGCCTAGTGATTATGTTGTGCAAATTGATGAAAAGGATGATGAAGTACAAAATGTAGAAAAAGATAATGAAGATATAGATGATGAGGAAGTATAAAATATCAAAGATGATGTTGAAGGTGAAGAGAATCAAGAAGCAGTAGGAGGTGATCTTCCTAAAATCTAGACTATTGAAGACTTAGATCCTAAAAGATAGCAACTTAGGTAATGGCCTCTCTTCCCAACTCTTTGAGAAAAGCCTTAGTGTCATCTAGCTCAGAGATAGCTGCTACCAAGCTAGTTGAGGTAAACACTGCTTCACCAAGCACTCAACTATTACTGAGTACATTGATGAGTGAATTTTCTATCACTTCATCTAGCGAATAGTAGACTCAAATCACCCCAACATCAAGCCTAACTAAGTCACAACAAGGTATTGCAAACATTCCTACTATTAGTGTTATTTCTTCCACTTTTTTACTATTCCTACCATTTCTACTATTGTTACTACCATGGAAAGTACAATGCAAGTTGAGGTTAAGCCTCTACCAAGCATTGATGTATTGAGTAAAGGAAAGGAAATTGTCCTTCCATTTAGAAAGAAAAGGGTAAAGAGGTAAAGCCTCTAAGGAAGAGATTGATCTAGAGGAAGATATTGTCATACCAAATTGGGATCTATATAATCTAACTCTGGATCAAATATATACCCTTGGTGAGCTTTGGAAAAAGAGGGAAAAATAATAGAAGCTCAGAGAAGAAGAAGAAGACGAAGAAGAAGTAGTAGAAGAAGAAAAACCAGGTACTTGAAGACATCAAAAGCATATTTGTGGATGTTCTAAATATTGAGGTTGATGAGAAAAAACTAACTTTGGATCAATTGATTGAAATTTTTCACAAGTAAAGTGAGGACATCAATGGGCAAAATAAACTTCTTCTTAGGGTAGAAAGAAAATTTGATAACAAAATTTTGGAAAAGGTAGGACAAAAGATAGCCATTGACCAAGTAGAATTGTCTACTTTTTTTGCTATATTTAAAGTATCTGTAAATAATGTTGTTTCTTTGTTTGTAAATTAAAGTGATATATCTATCTTCACAAAGGAAATAGAAGTTAAGCTAGCCAAGGTAGATTCTGATTTGAAGGAAAGTGCACATCAATTGTCACTCGACCCTAGCTGTAGTTCTGCACTCCTTGTAAAGATCAATTATTTGATAGATCTTTAGGTTGAATTGTTAAGGGAAGAAGCCAGGATAAGGGTCACGCTTTTAGAAATTCAAGGCATGATCCTTCCCAACATGAATGCAATGTAAAAAAATATTACATGTACAAAGACGTTGATCCATGATAACAATTTCTCCATAGCTGATCATATGATGGAACTTTTAGCAGAAGTATAGATAGCCTTATATGCATAAAAAGTTTTGCAAGAGAACTAGATAAGGCAATGAATATGATTTTGAAGGTACACAATGATTTCTTGTCACATTTTGGTGTTACCTTGTAAACTTTGCATTTTTTTGGCATTTGTGTCAAAAAGGGGGAAATGTAAATACATATCCTATGTAAGGGATAAATTTATATACAAAGGGGGAATACATGTACAAATATGAAAGATGTATATGCAAAGAAGAAAAGGTGTTTACACAATCATTTTGAAAAATAAAAAAAAGTTAAGAAGTTACCAAGCTACAACAATTGACATAGTCAAAACCAAGTTGAAGACCTAGGTTGTTGATAGAGGAGTTTTGACTTGTATTCTAAATATTTAGATTTTTAGTATGTTAAGTGTTTTTTCCACTAATACCAAAGGGGGTGATTGTTTACCTAATGGTCAAATTATTTTTCTGTTAGTGACTCAACACTTAGTCAGTTGTTTACATTTCTATCGAGCTATACAATTGCTACTGAGCTTATCATATTGCTAGTAGTGTAAGCCAAGTGTTTTAGTTGATATCAAGCCAATTAGTCAGATTATAGTTCATGGCAAGCTTCATAGTATCTATTGAGAATCTAAGATAGAATATGGCATTGACCAAGCTCTATAGTCTAAGCCAAGCTTGTATTGTTAATGGAGTGAATGAAGACAGTGTTGATTGAGCCATACAGTGTCAACCAAGTAATTCAATATCTATCAAGTTCTTCAATATTCACTAAGTCATCCAGTGCTAACCAAGTTCCTGTTACCCCAAGTGATCAATATGAACCAAGTGTCTACATCAACCAAGTTCTAGAGTTTTTAGAGTGTTGTCAAGTGTCAGAACATCAAACAAGTGGTCTTGAGAACTAAAGTTATAGAAAGTAAGCCGACTTTGTGAAAATCTTTAGAGTTTGGTATTGTAGCTAGATCCAGAAGGAAATTAAGAAGATTGGTATCTATGTAATGCATTCTATCATATCCAAATATCTGTGTGAACGAGAAGAAGAAACATGAGTGTGAATTAAAGAAGGCTACAAGCAATATAAGGAAAAGCAAAGACTTATTTATCACAACAAGATGATCATTGTTATTCAAAGGAATATCATTTAGAAAATTGAGTTGTAGATTAAAGACCAACCACTAATTCATCCTAATAGGTGCATCAATCAAATTCTTTAACAAGGTGGACTTAACAATCTCATTCCAAATCTCCTAATAGAGTGCATACTTCATTGTATATTTTAAATCCTTTCACAAGGTGGACTTAACATTCCTTATTGCTCCTAATAGGGTAGACCATTAGATTTGATCAATTGTAAGATTTAACATGATAAATTTATACTATAGTAATAAAGCTTATGGGTATCATCCTCGCCCCAATTTTAGTTTCTATTTGGAAGGTATTTAGGTTACCAAATATTGTGTCAAGTGTTATGAATATTTTTTTCCTTTTAGTCTTTCATGCATGCAATTAGATTAGTTAATTTTTAATTGGTGAATTAAAATATAAGTTTTATTGGTTCCTGCTCACCTGCTTTTCAATCACCTAGTCTATATTATATTTCCAACACTTGTTTGGGAAGGATGCAAAGGAATAATGAGTGAATATGATTTTCACTTTCAATGGTACTTGCTTATTTTGCATAGAGTAGCAATTACCAAAGGATTTTGTTAAAGTTAATGCCAAATCATCAACAACCTTAGTTGGCATGACATTGTTGGAGGCACTAGAATCTATGACATAATTTCTTAGCTTGAAACTATTGATTAATATAGATAAACAGAAAGGTTCAATCTTCCATAGATTTGAGGATGGATTAGCAACTAGATTATTGGGCATTTTTTTCAATTTAGGGCTAGTCAAATGAGGTTGAGTTGGTTGTGATTTTTTGACAAATTTAGTAAGCTTATCGAGCTGATCTCAATATGCTTATAGGTATTCTACCTCAGACATTTGGTTTTTTGTATTCTTATCATGATGTATAATATCAAAAAACTTAGAAAGAACTAGTTAAGGAAGCATTTAAAATTTTTGCCTAGTGTTTAATATTAGCATTAGATACACTCTTTAAAATACTAGATGAAGGAGTAGGAAAATCAACACTTAGTTTTTAGTTGGGTCAATATGTAGGCTAGGTAGAGTTGTTCCCTTCTTTGCAATGGTACCATGCATTTGAGGAGAACCCATTTTATTTGCAACCTCATCTTTTTGTTGAGACATCTTTGTTTGTGAGTGCATCATGAATGCATGGTCTTGTGAAAAATCAATTTCATGATCTTCATCATCATATTTGATGTATCTAATAGTAAAGTTTCTATCTTCTTAATTATCTCCATAATAGGAGGGAATATTATCCTTGAGAGGATAATATTCTTGATTGCCATTAGTAATATCAGCTTCATAGTAACCAGTGGCTGAGTTACTTGGTGGTGTTTCAAGTACAATCCTCTCTGGAGGAGGAGGAAGCTTGTTCTAGCTCTTAGCTATGTAGTTATTTATGGCATTGAGATATGGTCATCTTAGAATATCCTTGTGTGGAGTAGAAAATGACCCTTGAGATATTGCTTCGTAAGAGAAAGGAATTCATTTTCTAATTTTTGAACTAATGGATTAGTTGAGTCCAATAAAGAAGATTATGTATAGGAATTATTTTTGGATTGGTTAGAGTCCTTATGAATCTTTCTTGCAAGTATCAAGTCATCTTCGATCTCTATTGCCAAAGTTTGTGTGAGAGTCAAATTAATAGGAGAAATTCTTCTCAACAAGAAACTAACTTATGGAAGTAGAGGGATAATGAAGAAAAAATTCAAATTTGTAGTAGCAGGTTGAGACGTAGTGGGAACCAGTTGGCTAGTTTATTGAACTCACATCCCATCATGTACTTCCTTCTTCATCTGTGTGAGTTGTGCTAGGAGAACATGCTCATGTTTTTCAAGATTGAATCTATCAAAAAAATTGGTTTGCAAAGAGGCCCAATCAGTGATGGAATTGGGTTCCAAGGCATAGAATTAATCAACTTCTATACCTTGCGAGGTCTCTATAAAAATCCTTACCAAAACATCTTCATATTCCACAGCTAAAACTCCTAAAGTGATGTAGAAATCCTTAATGTGTTCATCAAACTATTTTTTTTCATCCTTATAGAAATTGGGAAAATTCTTATGGGAACCTTGGGGTAGTGCATGTAATGGTGCTGCAAGATTTAGTGGACAAAAAATTGCTCCCCATGGGTTGGAAACCATATTGGTATTAGAAATATGTGCATGAGAAGTATGAGTAGCAGGAATTAGGTGTGTAACAAAAATAAGGGTTTTGAGGAAAAACTGAGAATCTTCATTGGGTATAATGTAATCTTCTTTTTGAAAGATGGGTAGCTTGTAGTTCTAGAAAGAGAAGGAATTTTAGTAGGTAAATCAAAAAAATCTTATTGAGTCCAAAATGATCCAACATAACTTGAGGAACTATCAACCTTATTTCTCCTTAAATACACATGCTCAAAGCTTGCCAATGTGATAGCCTATAATGAAAATTAGCACAAGGATCTAAAACTTCAAATGAAAGTAAGAGGCCTCTAAATGCATTGGTATCCCCAAAAGAGTCACCAAAAAACTATCAGGGAGATATTTTGCAACTGACATTTTGGGTAAAATTTAGTCACAAAATAGGTAGATTAGCCACAACATGTGAGATAGAGTCTCTCCTACCTCAAAGGGAAGGCTCCCCCTTCTTACCATTCCTTGGATCAACTCAAGGTAAGAAAGAAGTTGAGAGAGTTTAAAAGGGTATTACCAATATTCCTTCCTCTTAACTATTAGAAAAGAATCCACTTGCTTGCAAAGAAAGTAATGGGCAAGATGAATCCTCTATTGGAAACTATAATTGGAAACCTACTAGAGAGATATTACTAATAGTGTAGTGTGCTATATCTTTTGATTGATGAAGAGTATTTGAAAACAAAGGTGACTAGATGAACTAATGATGTTGTTGAGTGATGAAAAGCAAGTATGATGGAATTACAATGGAAACTTAATTAGTTAGTCTTTAACAAGTCAATGTATTGTTCAATCATCTTATGAAGTGTAGAAGTGTTGAGTTAAACACAAGAAAAGCCTAGCAAAATGTGGTCAGTCAATGAAGGAGCTGAAATATAGGATTAAGGAACTTAAGAGTTAGATGAGAAAACAATATTAGCTGAGTGATAGTAATGGCAAAGAAAGTTGAAGAAGAAAAATATAGTAGTGATCGAGCATAGTGATGACTAAGCAAGCTAGTGGAAGACAAGCGAGACAAAATAGTACTAACCAAGATACATAGTGTTGGTCAAGTGTCAACAAAAGTTACAGTTGGTGAAAGAATCAAGTTTGAGGGTGACATAATTGAATTTTTGTATTAGTGAAAATGTGTGGATAATAAGGATTGATGAGCTAGAGTATTTAATACATGAATTGAGTTTGTTAACCAATTCATGGCAAGAATTTAAAGAGAAGTTTCTAGAAGTATCAAGAAAGGAGTAGAAGGACAAAATGATGGATACATTCAATGGATTACCTAACCCTAAGATCTATAGTGATATTTAAGTGAAAAAAGATCAAAATTACCTATTTAAGGAGGCATAAGAGATGTTTTCTAAGGTTGGTTTGTTGTTGATTGGCAATCTTAAGGAGAACCTATGAAGAACAGAGTAGCAGAGGTGAAGTGAAGAGATTGGTGAATTATGATTTCTTGAAGGGATCCAATGAAGATCAGTGATGGAGATGTTAATGAAGTTCAATAATTGAACCAACAAATGAACCAAATGGAGATTTGAATTTGCAAGGTGAGTTGTTTTTTGCAGATCAAACTTGCTATTATTTTCTAATCATTGTGGTGGTCAAAATTCTTTAATCAAGGTTGACATAATAGTCACTTTGTAAATTCCTTAATCAAGGTGTCATTCTAATGGAGAATGATCCAAAGTTCTCTAACTAGGCTACTCCTAAGAGAGTGATTAAATCCTTTAACATGGTTACATTTACCAATATTTTTTATAACCTTTAATTTGATTGTCTCTTAACCAAGCTCACTTTAGAATAGTAAAATTTGGTAGCATGTTACTTGGTGGTTTTTCCCAAATTGAGTTTCCACATTAGATATTGGTGTCATATATGTGTGAATGTTTTATGTGATGCATGTTATTCACTAGTTTATGTTATTGTCACGTGACATATATTGAACAAAGAGGTAAGTAATGAACCAAATATTTATTTTTTGATGATGTGATATATAGACTGAGTGATTTAATGAGATTGTTTAAGTTGTTTTAAGTTAGTAAAAGATGAATTGGTACATCTAGAAATAAGAATAACTGATTTGACCCCCTCTCAAGTATTCTAAATATTCCAACAATTACTATCAGAGATCTTGGTTCTTGTGAGGAAAGTTTGAATGACTTAGGCTAAAGATAAAGATGTAAAAGAGAGAGGTACCTAAGTTGAACAAGGATAATTTCCTTGCATGGAAATGGTTGATGAAATTGCATCTATCTAAAGTTGGAGATTCTACATGGTACTACTTAAAGAATGAATACATCAAGGTTGTCAAACCCATGAATATTGAACAAATGAAAGAGAAGTAACATCATTGTTAAATAATAATAGATCAAACATCTTCTTTTATTTATGATGAATTTGATAATGTGAAGGAAGGTACTACTACAAAGAAAATGTGAGACAAGTTATCAAAAATTGATGGTGGAGACAAAAATGTGTTGATAGTTAAAGCTAAAAGATTGAGAGGAAAATTTGATGACATGAGAATAAAAGAAGGTGAAATTGTTGGTTAGTATTGTAGCTAAATCAAGAAGGTTGTGAATGCTATTAAAGGAGTTGGAAGCATTATATCTGATCAGACTACGATAAGTAATACATTGAGGAATTTACTTGCTATCTATACAATTAGAGTGTCTCCAATTCAAACGCTAAGATGTACACCTAGTATTGATCTAACCTTGGATAGCCTAATTGGTGGGCTAACTACATTTGAGTTGTCAAATTTTGATAATTATTCCCTTGCAAGTATTGAATGTTCTTTCAAGTATTGAAAACGTGTGGAAAATGATAATGAATCAGATGATGATCTTGAAGCATTATTAGAAAGAAGGCTACCAAGAGGCAAATGAAAATACAAAGGTAAGCTCCCTATTATCTATTTTACATGTAGAAAAGTTGGTCATATTTTTGAAAGGTTCCCTAATAGAGATGAAAAGGAAGAAAGGAAGGATGGAAAATTCAAGGGAAGAAGATAAAGAGAAGACAACCAAGGTAACAATTAAGACTACAAATGCAAAGGTTAGAAATCTAGTTATATTACTAAAAAATATGGTTATGATAGTGATTTTGATGAAAATGATGAAGAAGTTGTTTATGTTACAATGAAAGATGAATATGATGAAGATGTGAAAATTACATTGATTTCACATGTGAACAAGGATGAAAGATGGATAATTGATAGTAGTTGTTCACATCATATGACTATTGATAAAAGCAATTTTAAAGTTAGAACATTATAATGGAAGTAGTGTTAAGTTCTGAAATGATGCACCATATTATGTGAAAGGCAAAGAGTTAGTTATACTAAATGATAAGATCAAATATGACAATACATATTGGGTTGATGGTTTAAAATATAACTTGTTGAGTGTGGCACAATTGATTAGTTTAGGCCACCAAGCTGAATTCTAAAATAAAAAGACAAAGATCTATGATGCTATTGGTGAACTAATTGGAAGTGGTGATTAAGCAGGAGGTAACTTGTTCTATCTAGACCTATTTGAAGATACTTGTCTATGTGCACAATTTGAATACATTTGGTAATGACATAAGAGGATATGTCATGTAAACTTTGAATACTTGGTAAGAATTAGTAAGATGAAAATAGTAATAGTGTTACCAAGATTGAGAAAACCTAACAAAGTGATGTACAAACAATTTCTAATGGGAAAAATGAAAAGGTCTAGTTTCAAGAAAAAGAGTTATTGTTCTAATGATATTTTTGGGATTTGTTCATGCTAATTTATGTGCTCCTATCATAGTGCAAAGCTATTATGGTGAAAAATAATTCATTCTATTTGTTGATGAATTTTCTAGAATGATATCTATGATATTTCTTAAAGAAAAATATGACGCATTTTGAATGTTTAAGTGGTATTTTTCTAGAGTTCACAAGGAAACATGAAATTTTTTGAAGTGCTTGATACTAGATAGAGGAGGTAAATTCATATAAGATGAGTTCAACATATTCTACAATGACAAGGGAATCCAAAGACATATGAGTGCACCTAGGACACCACCACAAAATGGTATAGCTCAAAGAAGGAATAGATTAATCATGGACCATGCAGGGAAACTAATGATAGAGAAGAACGTTCCACAAATGCATTGTATAGAAACTATAAGTACTAAAGTCTACACTCTAAACTGAGTTCAAGTGAAGAAAAGAACTAGAAAAACACCTTTTGAACTATGGTATGGTTATGCATCTAATGATAACTATTTTAATTTTTTTGGAAGATCACTATAAGTGATCAATTGTAAGCCCTAACAAACAAACTTTATTACTATAGTAGTGAAGCTTGTGGGTGTCATCACCACCCTAGTTTTACCTTATACTTGGAGGGTTTATAGGTTACCATATCTTTTGTCAAAGTGTTATGGTGTTGATTCCTTTATTACTTTATGTTCATGCATGATAGTAGATTAGCTAATCTAAAGGAGTAATATAAGTGAGAAAAGATTTTATTGGATCCTGATTCCCCCCCCAGGTCACTTGCTTCTCATTGAATTTCCAAAAATTGGTAGCAGAGAAATTTTATCCTATCATAGACTTAACAAATATTGATAAAGACCTAAGGAAATGGAAGTCTGCAAGTTAGTAAAGAATGTGGCTTGCGAGGCACCAAATTTAAAACTACATCCAACAATTATTGAGCAAAAGGATCTAATGGGAGCACATTTGGCTATACAAGATTAGGCACTACTAATCAATGACATTGGATTATTCTACCATTTCACTATTAAATAATTAGGCACATTTGAGATGAAGCATACAATGCCCTATGTGACAATGAAGTACTCAAAGCTAAACATAGAAACTTGGAGATCAAGGGTTTGACACATGCCCTATACATGCTAAGGGATTTCAAGATCAAATGACTCAAGTTTATTTTTATAAGAGTGAAAAAAATGTCCTTTTGGATCAAGAAACCTACGAAGATTATGAAGAAGATGGTTCAATGAGTAACGAGTTACCCTATGTTGGATAGACCCAAAATAACAAAGACACTAGCTTGATGTCAATTAACAAAGAAGTGTTGAGAATTGGATAATAGTGATATATAATTGTTGTCATTTATAGCAATACATGATGTACATGATCATAGGAAACCTTGGAAATACACATACCTAGTGTTTGGTAATAAAAAAATTGTCTAAGTATAGAATTTGGTTTAGAATATTGTATTGTTTTGTTTATAACTTATTTCTGATGTCATATTATGACTAGAAAAGTTAGATGGAGATATTATACATGTTAGTGATGACATGTATAACCTCAAACATTAGTATAGAATATATAGAACAAATATAATCATGTTTGAAGTGAAACAAGACAACAAAATTGAAGAAAGGATTATTTTGTTTACAAGATAATTACTTGTCCAATTAGGGCCGACATCCTAGATTTTTACTTTAAGTTGGAAAAGTGGATTGTGATCTTAGCTGACCAAAAAGTAATTTGTGTAAAGGCCATGTACTTATGCAAAGGACATCTTGTCATGAGAAAGGGAGAGATTTTGATTGCAAGTGCTATCTTATAATTGCGATTATATGTGAACTTTTGTGAAAGTGATATATGTGAAGTTTTATATGAACTATTTTGTGTTCTAAGATTTAGTTGAAGATTAGAGATCAATAGAGGAAGAAGATACAATACTTATATTCTAGAAGTTTGATTACTTTTTTGGGCAATGAGCTCTTCTTGTAATTGGAAGTACATGTTTGGGCAATGGGCTCATCTTGCATTTACTAAACTACAACTCGTAATAGGGTTGGAATCTCCTAACAAGGATTTAAACTCTCCTAATAGGGACTCCTTATACTAAATTTTCTCATAACTCCTAATAGGGTCCATCCTCTAACAAGGAACTTATATATCAGTATATTATCTAGTGGATATCATCCCCACTAGGGTTTCCCTGGTTAACAAAATATGATGTTATGAGTTATCTTTGTGCATTGTTACTATTACTTTTCAGCATTACTTTATTGCTTTGTTATCCATGATTTAAAGTAAGGAATAATATCTAGTTGATGATTAAAGTTTTTAGATGATTGATTCACCCCTCCCCCCCTAGTAATCCCCATTTCTAACAATTGGTATTAGAGTATAGTTACTTTGACAAGGCTTAACAACTTGAGTAAGATCCCTATGGATGTGGAATAGTTGATGAAGACTCTTGAAGAAGCTCTTGAACAAATTGATCTCTTTAGTAAAGAAAGAGATAAGCTCAAGGATAGATATGAAGACTTTGAAGTATACATTGGTCAATTGAAGGAAAAGATTGAACATCTCAAATCTAATCTGAGTCTACTGAATCTGGAACTAATGATGATGATTATTCAAAGTTGAAGAGAGAGTATAAAATCTTGAAGCATGAATTGAAGATTAAAAATCTGAAATTGGCTTTGAGAAATGATCCTAGTAAAGTTGAATCAGATTTGAAGACTAAAATGTAGATCTGAGAGCAAGTTTGGCAAAGAAAACATCTGAGTTTGAAACATTAAAAGAAGATCATGAAGTACTTCATAATTACAATACTATTGTGAAAGGTGAATTAAATTAGTGCAAAAAGAAGCTTGAGAAGCTTTATTTTGGTAGATAAAAGCTTGATGATTCAATGTTAATACAGAGACCTACTTATGATAAGATTGGTCTTGGTTATCTAATTAACATGTCTGTGAAGAAACTTGAGATTAGATCATATCCAAAAAAAAATGATAAATCTAATGATAAGATTGAATCTAGTCAATCTTATAATAAATTCAAAGAAGTTAGACAAGATAAGGAAGTTGAAGTTTTGGATGAACCAAAGCAAGTGGAATCTCCTAAGGAAACTAGGTATGAATTTAGAGGTAAGTACTTCTTATGTATTGAAATAGGTCATACGAAAAGAGATTGTACCAATAAATTATTTAATCATGTTAAGGAATTTTATTGTTATAATTTTCATGGTATGGGTTCGAATGCAATTGATTTTAGGAAGCATAAGTATGATAATGATAGAAGGAATAGTAGAATGTCTAGAAATACTAACCCTATAGATATAAGAAGATCTAATGAAAGGACATCAAGAGAAGGGAGATCTTATGAAGATAGAAGAAAGATCATGTGTTATAAGTGTAACAACTTAGGACACATTGCTTAGAATTTTCATGCATCCAATTATCAGTAGAATCTTAGACATACAACACCTATATTTTAGTTATGCAACAAATTTAGACACACAATAAACTACTGCAAAATAAATATAAACTTCATGGATAGAAGGAAAAATGGAAGAAACTTTAGGAATAATAGGAATGATGGAAAGAACATTGGAAATGAAAGAATGAACCATGAAAGGAACTCTAAAACCAATATAGACAATGAGAAACACACAAAAATTATTAGTGAACTTTGAGAAGAACTTAATGAGGAATTTTTAAAAGGAGTAGATATCTCAAAGGAAAAGTTAGATGATGATGAGACAAGAAGATTGAAATCAATTGTTGAGTTTGATTCAAATAAGTTGAATTAAGCTTGTTCACAACATTAGAATTTGAGAACTTCATCCAGAGATTGAATTAAAGGTATTAAGTTAGGAAAAGGTGTATCTACTCAAGTTTAGATGGTACATAAGTTCAATTGTAATTTGGAGCTCATCTAAGTATTTCATAAAGGAATTCAAAGTTATTGGTATTACAAAAATAGGCTAATTCTATAACAGTAGATGAAAAGTATGTTTTTGTAAAGAATTTCATGATGCAAAGTCTTGTAGATTATTTTCATGATGGAAACTAGCTATAGAAAACCTTGAGTGACATTTGAAAATTGGATAGATGATCTTGAGTAGTTATTTGATTATAGAACATAATTGACAACTTTTTCATGTTTGCAAAGTACACAATTAATGCAAGTTCAAGTTGATGGAATAAATGGAGTATAGAATTGATTTTCACTTCATTACAAATTCATCCAAAGTGAAGAGCACTCAAAAGTGACTTGTCAGATAAATTTTGAAGCAAACCCTATTTTTGGAAAGAGGTTATTTATCATTTTTCAACAAATTTGTTTGGTAAAAGATTATAATTGATATGATCATGGATATATCAGTGGTACACAATGTTGAGAACAATGATAGACCTATGTTGAAGGTTATTTCTATAAAACCTACTAAAGGAAACCCTAATTTAGCATTGTCTATCACTCTAAACAACATAATATATCTCAAAGTTATAGGAATTTATCTGAATAGTAAGTTTGAGTTGATTAGTAGTGAATATATGAATAAAGATATGGAATTAGTTTTCAATCATGATATGATTATGAAGCCCAGATTTGAACATTTAAGGGAACTAGAATAGTTCAAATATCACTTCTACCATGAATTGGACATAGATGAGTGGACATAGATCATATTGAGTAGGATACATGATGGAAAACTATTGATTCAAGATAATGTAATTGACATTTTTACCAACCTTATTCATGAGGTAACTCATCTTAGTAAGCAAGGTAGTGTACTATAGGTGAGAAATTGGTCAAGAAGAAATTTGAGAGCTATACTAAAGAAGTGTATAATGGAAAGGCTATGGTGATCAGCACCATCAAGCAAGATGATGTAATATTTTTGAGTAGGATTATTTCCTATTCTATTTTTCCAAGTTCAAAGATTGATGAATTTTAGAAGGATTCATATATACAACTTATAAGATATGCGTAGAGAAGGAACATGCAAATCTTAGTGAAATTCTAAGAATGAAACTCTTAGAAAACCTAGAAAAGATCAAAAGGATGAAGAATAGTGTGTTTTGATTCTAGTCATTAATCAATCACATATTCTTTCATGTACTTAAAAGAATTCCTTACTTATTAGTCATAGATATAATGAGCAGTGATAGATGTACAATGGACAAGATTATAGAAGTATGCAGAAGGCATCCTGTAGATAAGATGTTGGACAACGACAACCTAACAATGAGAACATTTTAGAATGAAATAAAACATAGATTCAAAATTGTACCTACAATTGTCGATGAATTTAAGGAAGACATTTGTATTTTGGTTGATATAGATTATACCTATATTCAGGTAGTGGGACCTCAGGAGACATTTTTTGATCCCTTGGGTTATGAATTTAATGTTGATATAGTAGTTGATTATATTGATTTATTGTTAAATTCAAATAAAGACAAAGTAGAATACAAATTTGGTACATATTATGAGATCACATAGTTAGCTCATCAAGAAACCTTGGAGAAGGCATCACACAAGAAAATATAATCTATAATGAAGAAAGCACTATCAGAATCCAAAATGACAAATAGCAAGTCTGACACTGTAAGACAAACAATGAAGCAAGGAATACTAAATATTCAACCTTTTTCAGTATCTATTGCAGAGACATCTTAAGAATAGAGCATTTTGTATGCATTAGTGTTAGATGTTCATCCTAATGAACTTAAAAGAAAATTTGAAAGATTGGTGGAAGTAGTAACTACTAAAATAAAGAGGGTCAAACAACAAGCCACTAGACTAGGCAAAATATAGAAAACATTATCGACAATTGTTAAGTCTAGTGATGAAGAAGAAGAAGAAAAAGAGATCAAGTAAGCAGAGAAAGTGACTCCATCAAAGAATCAACAAGAAAATATTAGCAACCATGGAAGCCAAAAATAGAGAAGATCAACACAGTTATTGCTAATGAAGGTAACTTTGTTTAGATGGACAACTTTTATGATTTGTACAATAGTTTTGAGAAGGATCAGATTAATATATCTACTATGAGATATATCATAGAAAACACTATGAAATTGAAGGATCTTGAGAGCATAATTAACCTAAAAGTCTATGAAATACTCATTCGGAAGAAGGCTCTTGCAAGGGAAGATGATCTAGAACTTTGGAAGTCTACACTTAGAACTATTTGCAAGACTAATGACAAAGAAGAGATTAAAATATTGTTGAATAACCTCACACCATATTTAAGAATAAAGTGAGACCATTTCTATTTATGGTTGGTGAGAAAGATAAACTAAGGACTGAGACTACAACAAAAATAAGTCAAATATTGGTAGAGTCAAAGGCAACATCTCCTTTAGAACCTAAAACATTGGAAGTGTTAGTGAGTGGTGAAACTATGCATATTAATTAGACCAATGTTACCATTAACATTGATGATACCAATCCATTTGGTGGTTTTGAACCTAATAAACTAGACACTGAGGATACTGAGGACAAGTTGAGGTAGATTGAAGAAGAGAAGAGGTTACTTGGCAAAGAGAAGTGGAAAATAGAGGAGGCCAAGAAGAAATTTCTTAAGGAAGAAAAGAAACAGAAGGAAGAAGAGGAAAAGAGGAGAATTGTAGAAGAAGAAATGAGGAAGAAAATAGTGGAAGATGAGAAGAAGAGATTAGAAGAGAAAAGGAAAAAGAGGAAAAAGAAAAGAAAGAGGAAGAAGAGAGAATAATGAAAGAGGCAACTAAGAAATAAAGGGAGAATGATACTAAACCATCTAGCTCATCTATTCTACTCTCTCTTACTAGTTTGGCAACTGATGATGATGATCAAATAGATTTGATCTCATATCTATCCAAGCTTATAAAAAAGAATAGAATAGTAAAAAGTTTATGTAAAACTTTAATGGAAGTTATTGACAGACTGCACAATATTTTGGTAGTACAACCCACTAAATCAGATCTTGAACAAAGGGCATAAATAGTGTTGAAATAATTTGATGAAGAGTTTACCAATTTGTTAAATGTTGCAGAAGCTAAGACATAGATTTCCCACGATGCTAAATTGTTTAGCACCATTTGTCAAAACATTAAGAATGATTTGGTTAATCTTGATACTTGTATCAAGGAACTTTGAAAATGCCAGAAGGATGGGAAAACTTTGTATGTCAAGTGTACCTTGTCACACAAGTTGACTAAGGACATCAACCATCAAATAGAAGGAAAGATGAGTGAGCTAGAGGCTTTATCTAGCTAGATCCAGCATCCATCTTGAAAAGTAGATGATTTTGAAGGACATGTGGCCATTATCCACAATGATATTAGGAAACTAGAACTTCAAAGAGAACAAATTTTTAAGAGGATATCAGATTTCAGAGAATCT
Organism: Cupressus sempervirens; assembly: GCA_028749045.1. Taxonomy (NCBI): domain Eukaryota; kingdom Viridiplantae; phylum Streptophyta; class Pinopsida; order Cupressales; family Cupressaceae; genus Cupressus; species Cupressus sempervirens. Next base: position 463,789,467 of record CM053790.1, read on the forward strand.
ATTTCTCTAAAATTATCTTTTGTTGAGAAATATTTGGAGGAATTTGTTAAGGCAAAGGACACATATTCTAAATTTTTGTGTTTAGATCTTAATGTAATTGAGATTGCATCATATGCTTTATGTACAATTCTCACCTTAGCTGAATCCACCAAGGAAACATGGACTAAGGGTAAGAATAATCTAAAGGAAAACTTTGATGATTGCATGAAGATCATATCGACATAACGAAGGGCAATATTTTTGGATAGATTTTTGACATTCTTGACCTTTTTCATTGATGTCAAAGCGGGAGTATTTGTAGAAAATTGTGAAGTATATTGTAAGGGGGAGCTTATGTAAAGTCAAACAAATTGTAACAGATGTAATGTAAGGTGTTATTTTTTTTTTTTGTGTTAAGTTTTTCACTTAGCCATTTTTTCCTATTTTGTTGCCATTAATGCCAAAGGGGGAGATTGTTGACAATTGGCTAATAGTGATATGTAATTATTTTCATTTATGGCAACACATGATGTACATGTTCATAGGAAACTTTAGAAATAAAGATACTTAGTGTTTGGTAATCTCAAAATTGTCTAAGTATAGAATTTGGTTTACAATAATGTATTGTTTTATTGATAACTTATTGCTAATGTCATATTATGACTAGCGAAGTTAGATGGAGATAGTATACATGTTGATGATGACATGTATAACTTCAAAAGTTAGTATAGATTGTATGAAATAGAGATAATCATGTTTGAAGCAAAACAAGACAACAAAATTGAAGGAAAGGATTATTTTATTTACAAGATAATTACTTGTCCAATTAGGGCTAACCTCTTAGATGTTTACTCTAACTTGGAAAAGTGGATTGTGTTCTTAGCTAGCCCAATAGAAATTTGTGTAAAGGCATGCTATTTGTGCAAAGGAAATCTTGCGATAAGAAAGGGAGAGATTGTAATTGTGATTATATGTGAACTTTTGTGTAAGTGATATATGCAAAATTTGTATGAGCTATTTTGTGTTCTAAGATCAAGCTAAAGATCAGAGATCAGTAGAGGAAGAAGATAGAGTACTTATATTCTAGAATTTTTGATTACTTGTTTGGGTAATGAGCTCTTATTGTAATTAGAAGTGCATGTTTGGGCAGTGAGCTCATCTTGCATTTACTGCACTACAACTCCTAGTAGGGTTGGAATATTATAAAAAGAATTCAAAGTCTCCTAATAGGGACTTGTTATACTAAATTTTCTCATTGAATCCTAACAAGGTCCATCCTCTAACAAGGAACTTATATATCAATCTATTATCTAGTGGGTATCATCTCCACTAGGGTTTTCGTTTGGCTAGGGTTTCCCTAGTTAAAAAAAATGGTGTTATGATTTATCTTTGTACATTGTCATTGTTACTATTCAACATTACTTTATTACTTTGTTATGCATGGTTTAAAGTAAGAAATAATATCTAGTTTTCAACTAAAGTTTGTAGGTTACTGATTCACCCTCCCCCCTAGTAATCCCTATTTCTAACAAGAAGAGCCTAGAAAAATTGGATGGTAGGGGAATGAAGCTTAATAATGTTAGTGACATGGAGATCAAATTTAGGATCCATGTCATTACACATAAGATCTATAGATTTTGTAGATTAAATAGTGTCCCATGTGAAGTTGTTGACTTGGCTTACAAGGTGGTGAAGAATAACTTATCATTTGACCTTTCCGAGTTGCAACTTAGCCAGCTTAGCAAGAAAATGGAAAGCATCCAAGCTTCAAGAGAACCATGTGTACTTTTGGATTCCTACTCAAATGTTCATTGTTTTATGTTCAAAAGTTCTTTCCATTCAAAGGTAGTGTAGTTTGGAGTAAGGATAGACCTATTATTTATCAAATCAATGAATTCATCCAAGAATTGGGAGAAAATTTTGATAGAATAATGGAAGCATATTTTCAAATTTTCAAGGAGAAAATGTAGAGTAGGTATAGGATACCTTTGCACTTCATTGAGAAATATGCTCAAGATATTTTTTTCTTGGTTTATTATGATAACACTCACAATCAAACAATCATTCCTAGGACTGCATGTGTGAAACCCTTGGGACATGAGGTCAACATTGATGATACAAGGGAGACCATAGAGGTTTTTATTAATGAGCCTTCCAACCCCAAGGAACCATACTTTGGCACCTATGATGAATAAAAGACCATGATATTTCTAGAGATAGAGATTCCCCAATTCTTGAAAAGAGGAAAGAAGAGGATGGAGACCTTGAAGAAGAAATTGAAAGATGACCTTATTATGCTAACTGAGGGAAAAGGTGAAGATGAAGAGAAATAAAATCAAGAGGAAGAAGTGGAGATAGGACTTCCCAAGAAAAAGGGAAAAGGGTTTACAAGGGTACTAAAGAAGTCTACAACTAAGAAGGCTACACCCAAGAAGGAAGCTACCCCTATATTCACTACTACCAGGAAATCCAATAGGAAGATGAAGCTTCATGATGAAGATAATGAAGACGAGAACAGTCCTATTATTCAATTGAAGAAGCCTCCACTATCCTTTGAGAAAAAAGTTAAAAGATTAAGAGAAGGAAATGGAATGATAGGTTTCAAATACATGAAGTATGAAACCAGAGGTAGAGAAGAGAAACCTTATATTGAAAATGCTCTAGTAGAGATGATGGCTAAATAGAAATATGTCCCTAATCAGTTGAAATAAAATCCCCTAATGTCCTACTAAAGGAAGTCACATACATGTGGACTAATGTTGTCAAAATAGAAAGGGATATTAGAGAGAAGACTTTGAAATGTGTCATGCCCAAGGTCTCCAATGTAGAAATCAAGGAAGCCATGAAAAAACATGAGAATAGGTAGATTCTCAACTTCAAGGCTTTCCAATTTTTTATAAACAATATTGAGGATGTTGTGTAGTCCACAAAAAGTTGTGGAAGACAATTTTTGAGGAAGAGGTATAGATTGTAGAAGAATCTAATATAGAGGTGATGACAACAACAATGATTACATCTCTACCCTCTACTCTAAGCCAAGCATTGCTACACCAAGTATAGATCAATCAAAGAAGAAGGACTAGAGTCTTCCATCCACCCAAGTAGGAACTGAATTGTAGACTTTATGTTCACTTTTGAGGGGCTTGGGGCCACTCAATCTCACCTTGTATCATGTTAAGCATGGATGCTTAGTCTACTCCTCTAAGATGACTAAGATCTCACTATGCTCACAAGGAGCATACATCCCCAAAGAGAAGCACTGATGGAACCCTATTTTTTTGGCAAAAATTAGGGACTCCATTTATGATGTTGGAGATTTAAATTTGTTTTTTCAATTGATGTCAATAACACTGAATATCATTTCCATTGGTAATAGTTGATGATGAACTCACAACTTTATAGAGACTCTAAAGAAGAGTTGTATATCTACAAGGTGAAAATTATGAAGCTATTATTAGTAGCATGGCTTGAGCATTCCTGATGAATAAAAGCAATGACTAATGTGACCAATGCATCAATTAATGAAAATGAATAATAGATAGAAAAATATTATTGCATAGCAATGCTTTCTCAAGGAAGTATATTATCTTCAATATGTTATCAAAGGATGAACTAGATGTAATCTATCTGTGCTCTAGGCAGATAAACATTACTTCTTGAAGATCGATTAAATAGGGGCATCATATTTTCATGAATTTATTGAGAAGTTTGTACAATTTGAGATTGGTGTGAAGAGACAGACATTGTTGTTGTTGAAGATTATTGTCCTAAGGACTAAAGTTAGACATTTCATTGTCTATGACTTAACCAATATTGAGAGAACACAGTCACAATAACTAGTAGTAGAAAGAGATGTTTAATTAGAAAATTGGTGCTTGAGATGGTTGAAAACAAAGTAGAAGTTGGGTCCATACAAACAAGTATGGAAAAGCATGAATTCTTGAGTCTTATGCCAAATTGAAGGAGTTATTCTGTGTGCATGTAGTAACAAGAGATACAAACCTATTTTATTCACTATGTGACTTCCATAGGGATGATAGATATGAGGCAGTGTCTCCTCTAGGCATTACATCTTTATCAAGAAGTACATATATCTTTTGTGTGATTTTAGAAACTATTCTTTTCAATATTCAAATCATTTCAAGGACTTTGTCTTGGGTTTGAAAGCATAATAGGAAGCCATTTTATAATTGTAACAACAACATGAGTAAATAATTACACAACGATGGGCATCCTGATGACACATTGGAGACAACCTTATTGAAACCAATAATGAAGAAAACTATTGAAAACTTTCTTGTGCCCTTGGTTCAAAGACGAAGTCTAGAATGAAGCATATACTTTAGAAAGACAAATACTTGAGTAAAATTAAACAAGACATAGAGCCCTATAAAGTTAATGAGAAGATTAATATTATAAGCCAGAAATCTCAAAAACAAATTATGACATGCCAATAATTAAAATTATTAAAGGTTCTAGTTTTAAGAAAAGGTGTGATTAGAAAGTTGAATAATATTTTAAGAAGTGTTACTTTACATTTGAAGTCACACTCTCTAAAGTAAAAGCTTATATATATGAGATTTATTTGGAGAAGAAGCACAACAAGGACATTTACATCCATATTCTTAGGAGAAATTATTTTATATTTATCATTTTATGGAGGGATAAGGAGCAACATTATGACTTTGTAATATAGATTCTATTATTTTATTTTTATAATAAAATAATATATCTTATGCTTATTACTAAATGGTATGGAGATTTAAACTGTAGATGAATCATCCTTTGTAATTATTTTTTGGAATTCTGTATACAATTTAAATGTCAGATAAGTGGACACATTCATTTAGCATCTTAAATGTGATGATCATAGGTATTGTGAAATATTAAATTGTTTCTATATTTGTGTCCAGTTTGTCTCCCTACCAGAGGAATTAAGTTTCAATCTACACTAATTTAAGATTGCATAAATATTTGATTTGTTGCATATTGATTATTTAATTGGTAGTAGTATAAGTGCATAAGAACTTTATAAAGTTGTATGTAAACATTCAATGAAGTTAACTCTATTGTCTGGATGAGCAGAGGCACTGGTCTTTTTATTATTGAAGTTAGATTATCTATATCTTCCTTCCTACAAGCATCAAATTTATTATTATTCAATTATAAAAAACATCCAACCATTTTCCAACATCCAATTTTCATTTTAATTGAATTTGAGGACCTTGCCAGCTAGAACTCTTAAGTGTAATTTTTCTTTAGAAAACCTCTAAACTAGGTGATAAAGTTTGAGGAGAAGGTCTACCCACCTAGGTGTAGCAAAGCCTAAAGTGTAGGGAAATCAAGAAGTAGTCCCATTTTTTGGCCATAACTAATTGAGAAGTCCAACTGGAGAAGTGGTAGGCTCTTGGATTTCCAATCTACAGTTTTGGAAGCCAACAGACCTAACATTACATTAGTAGTTGGTATTGTTGAAAATTTCTTACTAATCCTAGATAAAGTCATATGATGGCTATGAAAAGGATATTAGGATGTCTGCAAGGAACATAAGACTATGGTTTATGGTACAATAAGCATGACAAGTTTGAACTAAAAGTTTATTAAAATGTTGGTTGGACTAGAACCATTGATGACATAAAGAGTACAAGTGGTTGAACTTTCTTTATAAGAAGAAGATTGATTTATGGAATAGCAAGAAGCAAAATTATATTTTTAAATCTATAATAGAGGCTAAGTATTTTGCTGCAATAATCAATTGTTCAAATACTATATGGATCAAGCAATCATTGAAAGGTATGAAGGAAGAAATTACTAAACCTATTGTGATATATTGTGGTAACAAAAGTTCTATAACTATATCAAAGAATCCTGTGATGCACACAAAGACCAAACACATTTTTATAAAGTACCATTACTTAAGAGAGTTGGTACAAGATAAAGAAGTGAGGCTGGAGTATGTGTACACAAAGGAGAAAATAGCTCATATATTCATTAAGGCATTACTTAAGGATGCTTATGAGTACTTAAGAGGCAAGTTAGAGGTGATTCCCCTATCTAAAGAAAGCTAAGAAGTTAGAGGTGATTCCTTTATGATATCAATTGTAAATTCTTCAATGTTAACATCAATTGTATTGGCAATACATCTATCAATGATGAGAATAAGAATGAAACTAAGGATATTAGTAATACAATTGATGTTAACATTGAAGAATTTACAATTGATATCATAGAGGGAGAATTGTAAATGAGTGCAAGATGAGAGTCAAAATTAAACTAAGGATATTAATGAAGATCTATATCAAATCAAAAAGGGAGATTTTGAGGAACTATCACTAGAAAATCATGGGAATGTCTTTTGCATTAGCATGGTAAATAGAGGTGTTTCCATTAATGCCAAAGAGGCAGATTATTGGAAACTAAAATTGGAACAATATTTATATTGTAATTGATGTCAAATGTACTAGATAGACATTTACTAATAGTATAGAGTACCATATCATTTGATAAATAAAGATGATTTGAAAAGAGAGGTAATTAGATGAACTAGTGAAGTTGTTGAGTGTTGAGGAGAAAGTATGATGGAATTACAATGGGCACTTGATTTTAGTCTTTGACAAGATGATGTACTATTCAATCCTGCTATGAAGTGTAGAAGTGTTGACTTAAATACAAGTAAAGCCTAAAAAAATGTGGTTGGTCAATGAAGGAGCTCAAATAAAGATTAAGGAACTTAAGAGTTAGTTGAGGAAACAGTATTAGCTAAGTGATAGTTATGGCTAACAAAGTTGAAGAAGAAAAGTATAGTAGTGACTGAGCATAGTAATAATTGAGTGATTCATAGGAAGTTGAACAAGATGGAATAGTAGTGACCCAGCTACATAGTGTTGGCCAAGTGTTAGAAAAAGTCATAGTTTGTGAGATAATCAATTTTGAGGCTAACATAGTTAAATTTTTGGATTAGTCAAAATGTGTTGATGATAAGGACTGATGAGCTAGAGTATTTAATGCATGAATTGACTTTGTTAACTAATAGATCAAAATAATTTAAAGACAAGTATGTAGAAATATCAAGGAGTAGAAGGAAAAAATGATGGATAAATTCAATGAATCCAAGCTAACCCTAAGATCTACAGTGATGTTTAAGAGGAAAAAGATGAAAATTAATTATTTAAGGAGGCATAGGAGATTTTTTATAAAATTGGTTTGTTGTTGGTTGGTGATCTGGAGGAGAACCTATGAAGAATAGAGTAACAGAGGTGAAGTGAAGAGACTGGTGAATTATGATTTCTTGAAGGGATCCCAAGAAGATTAGTGATGGAGATTCATTTTAACCATTTATTGGTATTTTCCAAGATAGATTTAAATCCATCAAAGATAGATATGCCTTGTTTTTTTAGTGAATGTATGGGAAAATGCCACTACTTGTCAAAACTAACAAAATGGTATTTTGGATCAAGAATATTTCCATCATCTTCAATCTGTAGAAGATCTACTATAATGTGAGCCTGCAATAGTCTTCTATGCAAAGAACTATTAGAATTTGAAAAGATTAATAATCTAGAAAGCTAGTGCAAATAATAGATATCTAAACTATGAATGCAAATGATACAAAATCAAAATAGCAACATAGAGTTAGTCTCCAAGAGAGCAACACAAATGCTAGAAGAAAAATAACATTAAGAGAATGCAAAAGAAAGAGATTACAAATACAAGCTAGGTAACATGCTTATATAGACTAGGAAGAGGGAGAAGGTGGCAACACTGACCAATGAGGGTCAACCATCTATCGGACTAAAGATAGCAAAGTATCTTCCCAAGATAGAAAATGGATGCTCACATGTAGGAAGGTGACACCTCACAACTAATCACATGATAAGACATGTTTTATTAACCTAAGTGAGATTATTAAAAGTATGGGAAAAATCTAGCAATATAGGAAAAAATAATAATCCACTATGAAATTAAAAAAACTAAACTAATACCCCCCATAAGCGAAGCTTAGATGGATGTAGAAATGGGTCCTGACAAGTTAGGCCATAAAATTCCCCCAAAAGAGAGAAAATAGACCCCAAAAAAAAATTAGGACTCTGAGTGAGAGGAAGAGGCCCCAAAAGATGAAGCATCCTGCACCCCTATAAAGCTCGCAAATGAAGAACTTGCTCTTAGTGAAGGGTTTGGTAAAGATATCAGCGACCTGCTCAAAAGTCAAACAATAGAAAAGGTCAATGATGTGACCATGAATGAGCTCCTAGATGTAGTGCATGTGGATCTCTATGTGTTTGGTCCATTGATGATGGACCAAATTCTGTGAGATTTGAATGACACTTTGGTTGTCACAAAACAAGACTGATGGTTGTCTAATCTAGATGCCAAAATCCATCAGAATATATTGAAGCCAAATGGCCTTAGTGGCAGCATTCACAACCCCCTATACTCAACCTCGGTAGAAGATAGAGCAATAGAAAACTACTTTTTGCTGGACCATCAAATAGGACCTGAACCAAGTGAGAAGTTTTTAGCTGAAGTAGACTTGCAATCTTGAGAATCACCCACCCAATTTGATGAGTCTATGTAGCCCACCAAATCAAGCTCAATACCTACTACATAGTGAATCCCATAATTGTGAGAACCTTGAATGTAGTGAAGGATCCACTTGGTTGTTTTCTAGTGTAGCTTATGAGGCTCTTGCATGAATTAAGAGACCATGGCTATAGCATATGAGATGCCAAGTCTCATATGAGTCAAATAAATGAGACTCCCAATAAGTTGGTGGTACAAAGTGCCATAAACAAGTGGAGAAGTACATTGAGCCTCATGTTTGACTCTAGAAAGGAAGGGAGTTAGAGTAGGCTTACAGTTAGCCATATGAAACCTTGAGAGTAAATCTAAAGCATACTTGGAATATGTGAAGGTGATCCCGAAAGGAGACTGAAAGATCCCAATCCTAAGAAAGTAATACAACAAGCCCAAGTTAGTCATCAAAAAATTGTCTTGAAGGGCAATGTTGACAACCTTAATGGTGGTTGAAGAACTTCCTGTGATCAACAAGTCATCAACATACAAAACCAAAATAGAAGTGAATCATCCTATTGTAGAATGTAGAAATTAGGATCAAAATGGCATCGAGTGAACCCAACTGATAGAATGAATGAGTCCTTGTTGGACTCAAAATCGAAGTCCCAATTTTGAGTGCCATTTAGAAACCAAGCCCTATAAGTGCTTTTAATACATATGTACCCAGCTATCCATTTGAGGCCTAAGATGTGTTCAATGTTTATAACACATTTAATTCAGTATATCCACTCATCCCATGATGATAAATTTCCTCTCTGAGCCATTCTGTGAAGTCCCATTTTGAACAATTTCTAAATCTGCATTTTTGCCTATGTCAAACAGTGATAGGAGGTTGTGTTTGCAACCAAATATCTCTCACCCAGTAATGTTTCATGGCTTGCTACTTTTGGAGTGTTTAGTGTCCATACTTGAGAACCTATGTTTCAGATTTTGAGTCATTTTGAATTTGTTTGACTAGGTTTTGAATCCCTCAAAGTTGGTCATTTATTGATGTCATGCTGATATTAATTGTTCAAAATTCTGGGAAGCTGTATTTGACTTGTTATAACTTTGATCCAATTGACCAAAATGCTAAAATTCCTGTTGTATTACATTTTAGAGGTTAGAGAATTTTTATTTTTCAAGTTTGAAATTATGACGAATTCATTTGATTAGTTTTCAAACAAGATTTCAAATGAAATATCTAGCTTTTTACTGGTGTCAAAAAGTGCAGATTAGTTGGTACCCCTATTCATGATGTCATAACTCAAAATCTGTGATAAGTGAGATTGAATAGGTTATACCACTATGTTTCCCTTTGAAAATACTTTAAGTGTGCCAATTTTCAAGTTTTGATGAATCCATTTGCACAATTTCCCAGGTCAATTCCATTTGCAAAAAATGTTTTTCTACCATTGTTTCAACTTGCAAAATTTGAGCAGCTCACTTTGACCTCTCACCATTTGCACCTAGTTATTTGTCATGAGCCCTAATCATAGATTCATATTGTCCTTATGACAGAGAACCAACACCCTAGTTTTCATGCCCCAATTTGTCAATTTGCCTAGTTTTAAAAGCCAATTCCCTACACAATTTTTTGTTTTCTGACATGTTTTCTTGCAGGCAATTCTGAGAAGGTAACTTTGACAGTGAATATATTTTGACTGAGAATTTTTCATGAGATGAAATTTGATAGGGTAAGAGTATGTAGAATAGAGAATCAATATTATTGATCTTAGAGCCTGGTCAAGTGTTTTTGTTAGTTTTTAAGGCCAGTCAAAGGACCTCCTGATGCAAAAATTACAGTTGCAGAAAGAGGTGAAATAAGTTTTAAAAAGTTAAAAAAGTGATGCAAACTAATTGATTCTTCATAAAATTGGTATCAAGTGTTCTATAGATCAATTTGAGGATTCAGTTGTTCAGAAACAATTTTTTTTTACCTAGACCCACTTTGGAGCCCAGCTAAATTCATTAGACAAACAAGACATCAAAGATTAAAAATGATCAGTAAAGGTGATTAGGATAATTATAAAAATGGAATATTTTTTAATGGATATCTCATCATTGGAGATCAAAATGTGTGAAATGAATAAGGAAATCACATCTAGTTCTCAAGAGAGTTCTGACTTGCATTTTGAGATATTATGAAAATGAGGCATATGCTTAAGATGGAACAAGGGAAGTCTTGAGTTAGAAGAAATCTAAATATCCATGATGCAAAATAATTAGTACCTTAAAAAGCTACATCCTTTTGTGCAAGTAAGAACAATAGATATTGATAGAACAATTGGCTCCTCTAAACATCTGCCTTAATTTTAAAATCTAGTGACATCACTAAAGGATGGAATTTGTTCCCGTTTTGATCTCTATGTTTGTTTTGCAAAGAAAATATGACAAATTTGGTATATGTCTTTTGAATTCATTTTCTCCATCCTTAAATTCATATTTTCTAAACTTACTACCCCTCGATGAGTTAATGATTTCCCTAATAAAGGCATTCCAAGGTACAAGTGTAGCATTTCAAACATAGATGAAATTGATATTTTCATATCCATTGTGGTACCTGCCTAATTCTTTTTGCATCCATATAGGATAAGGCTGCATCAAATTGTTAAATATTGGAATGAAAAAAATACTGCCATATCACAAAGTACATACAGCTTCATAGCAATGGCAGAGAAAGCACACGTTAAGGAAAGAAGACATGAGGTAGGGGAGTCACCTTGAAGCTACATTCACACCAACATGGAAAAGGTTTGGAATCACCATTTGCATTGATTGAAAGAGGAGTTTCTAGCATTGAAGGGGAGCTATCCAAAATGTTTATAGCATCCACATCAAGGGAGCCCCACCAAAAGACTGAAAACATATACAATGGCATAGGCACATGATCATGAAGGGACACAGTCAACCCATGAAAAATTAGAGGATTATAGTCCATGTGAAAGAAGAGGGAGAAAGAGCACGATCACAATAAAGATCTAGAAAAGTGTAGTTGGTCACGTTGTAAGAAAAAAATTAAATGAGAACTGGCCACAACCACCTATGCAACTTTACTCATCAATCTTTACTGGCCTTATTGTGGATGATTTCTCCTTGCTCAATTTCAAACTTGGGATCAATGTATTCTCCACTAGACTCTAATAGTTTTGGTGAGTGATCCACACTATTCTCAGGATGCAATTATAACCATTGGTTTGTTACAATGGAGTGGCCTAATCACTAACCTACCCTAGAGAAGAAGATTAATTATTTTGTTAAAACTCTTGCGAATGTTGTTGGAAGTTAAGAAGAGGCAAAAAAAAGAACATATGCATTATCCACAACCATTTACCAAGGATTCATGTGTGAGATTTCAGAGGAGTTTGATGTTAAAAATAATTTTTGTTGAACCAAAGGATCCACATGAGCAGTAGGACATTGGCATGGGGAATGAAGGCACAAAAATATGTTGGAAATATAGATGGAGTAACTGAGAGGGGAGGGGTGAATCAATTACCACAAAAACAATTCCAAAATCCCTTAGATGTCTATAATGCTTACTTACTGCTGATACTTGGTAAATAGTGTAGGAATACTATAACTCAGTAGATTAACTAGTTACTAATCATCTAGCATTCATAGTTATTAAAATGCTTGCAAAGATTAAAATAAATGAACACAAGAGACACCAAATTTAACGTGGAAACCAAATATGGGAAAAAACACCAAGTAACTAGTCACCAATTTTCACTCTTCTGAAGTGAGCCCTGTTAGGAGCTAGCCCTATTAAAGATTACAAAACACACTGTTAGGTGTGACCCTGTTAGAGGATTTAATCACCCTATAAGGAGTGGCCTGGTTGGAGGTCTTAAGAAAAATTCAACTAAATTTTCACCTTGTTGGAGGATTTACAAAATTTTTGTTAAACCAACTCTGTTAAGAGATTTGAAGTCACTGCTACAATGGTTAGAAAGCAATAATGAGTTGACCTGAACAAGATGCAACTAAATTTGCTAGCTATAGACTTTTGTTCAATAGTATTAGATCCTTCTTGATCGAATATGGCTCTGCTGCTCCTCAATGATCTCTAATCATTTGCTTCCACAATAATCAACCTTCATATCACAATTATTTCATTCACTTGCACACTTAGAATTCACAACTTGACCTCTTACTTATATCATTTAGATTGTCAAGTTGGTTCAAATATAAGTTACAACAACTAAAAAAAAAATCATTACATCAGTCGGCTATTTGAAACAATTGATCCTAATATCAAAATAGTAAAATCCTTTGCTGGCCAACCCAGCTCGATAACCATTACTCCAGAATGGTTTTCTAGTGTTAACCAAATGAAGCTCAATAAACACTACAAACCCTGCAAAAATCCTTTGGAGACCGAGCGAACTCGGTTAGTATTGATCTTCCTTTGCTGACCTTTTGGAGCTCGGTAAAAGCTAACTTTCTATTACTTTTCCTTTGATAATTGAGTGAGCTCGATAGACACTAGTTTTTCTTTGTTAACCATGGGATCTCGGTAGAAGCTAAATTTCTCTTAATTTTCCTTTGATAACTGAGTGAGCTTGGTAGACACAGGTTTTTCTTTGTTAACTGTGGGAACTTAGTAGAAGCTAACTTTATATTACTTTTCCTTTGATAACTGAGTGAGCTCGATAGACACTGTCTGATGGCTGATATGACATTTGTGTAACATCAAAGACAATACACAATTAAAAATTATATCCAACAATATCCCTCTTTGGCATTGATGGCAACACAACATGTCATGTCAAAAATGAAATTTGAAAACAAGTCTAACAACTTTCTTTATTAGATAGGAAACTCTCCCTCTTTCAGTAATCTCCCTTTGTGAAGGAATTACATAGCAACCTTCTTTCTCTCAAACAAATTTCAGAAAGATATGACAGTAAAACTCTCCCTCTTTGACAACACATGCCAAAGACAACACAACTCAAATAAATTTGAATGCACCTATAGTACTAATTCATATGCAATATTTCTTGATTATGCTGCATCAACTGATAGATCTTCAACTTGGTAGGCATTGATGCATCACTAAAAACTTATTTTAGTGCACTTTAGATAGGGGAGTGACTCCTAACTTACCTCTTAGATACAAGAATGCATCCTTAGGTAATCATTTTGTGAATATGTCAGCAATTTGTTCCTTTGTATAAACATATTCCAATATGATCTCCTTATCTTGAACCAATTCTTTGACAAAATGATATTTTATTGCAATGTGCTTGGTTTTGGAATGCATCACTGGATTCTTAGATATGTTGATTGCACTTGTATTATCATAGAACATAACAACTGATTCTTTGATTTCTACCTTCATGCCTTCCAACAATTGTTTAAACCAAACAATATTATAATAGTTTACTATTGCAGCAACATACTCTGCCTCTGCTGTAGATTGGGATGTACAATTGTACTTTTTGCTTGTCCAAGAAACCAATCTTTTTCCAAGAAATAATGCTCCTCCACTTGTACTTTTTCTGTCATCAAGGTTTCCTTCCCAATCAGCATCAGTAAACACATTCAAATCTAGATTACCTCCAAATTTGTACCATAAACCATAATCCTCAGTTTCTTTCAAATATCTCATTATTCTTTTGATTGCCATTATGTGATTTTCTCTTGGTTTTGCTGAAAATCTTGCTACAATACCGACTACAAGGGCAATATCTAGCCTAGTATGAACTACATATTGCAACTTTCCAATCATAGATCTATACAATGTTTGATCTACTTCTTTTGATTCATCTTCCTTGGTAAGTTTTAATCCAATACACATAGGAGTCCCAACTGATTTACAATCTTTCATTCCAAATTTTTTCAATATCTCCTTGATGTATTTTGATTGAGTGATGTAGATACCATTTTTATTTTGTTGAATTTGAAGACCAACAAAGAATTTGATTCCTTCAAACATAAAAATTTCAAATTCCTTGTTCATTTGTTCTGAGAATTCTTCGCAAAGATCATCATTCCCTATGAAAACAGTATCATCTACAAATATTTGTACCAAGACAATCTTATTATCTGGTCCTTCCTTTATATACAAGCTACTATTATCATTAGTTCTTTGAAAACCAATTTGAATAAGATAGTTATGCAATCTTTCATACCATGCTCTAGGGGCTTGTTTTAGACCGTACAATGCCTTATGTAATTTGTAGACCATGTTCATCTTACCTGGATCAACAAAGCCTTTAGGTTGTTCAATGTAAACTTCTTCATCTAGTATACCATTGAGGAATGCTAACTTGACATCCATATGATAAACTTTGAATTCTTTGTGAGCAGCATATGCTAGTAAGGTTCTGACTCCTTCCAATCTTGTGACAAGAGAAAAAGTTTCTCCATAGTCTATTCCTTCTTCTTGAGCATATCCTTTGCATACTAGTCTAGCTTTGTTTCTTGATACCTTGCCATCTTCATCCAACTTGTTTCTGACTACCCACTTAGTTCCAATCACATTTTTATTTTTAGGCCTCAGGACAAGAGTCCATGTCTTGTTTTTCTCTATCCGTTCTATCTCTTCATTCATAGCCTCAATCCAACTATCATTTTCCAATGCATCTTTGATATTTCTAGGTTCAAAATCAGCAAGTAAACAAGTACCTTTCAATTCATTTCTTGCCATGGTTCCTTCAGATTTGTCTCCAATGATCTGATTTGCTAAATGATGTCTCCTGACATATTTAGCTAATACAAGTTCCTTTCTTTTTGAAAGAATTTCATTGTTATCCTCTTGTATTTCAGGTTCTGGCTGTTTGGACACATGTCATCTTCAAATCAGATATGAGAATTAACTCCTTGTCTATATATTTCTTTCTTTCATCCATTTTAGAGGGGGATTTCAATTTTTGAAGAAAAAAGGACTCACTACTATGATACCATAGGGGTTCCAATCTTGAGTTTTCTTAGATCTGTGAGACCAATGGTTCTAATTTTGATGTGTTTTCATTACCGTGACACTCTATTTTCTTTAGCAATTTCTCTTGTATGAATAGTAATAGTGAAGATAATACAACTAGTTTAGATCTATTAGGTGTTTTTATATTTTATTTCATGCATATGAATGTATAATTTCAAGGAAATGAATACAGTTGAGCAGAAATCCTCTTTAGTTTCATTTTGATTTTTGTCTCCTTCCTCTATAATCTACAATGTTTTGTGTTTAAGAACAAAGAGCTTAAACTCATTTGCAATCCCTTAAGGTTTTATGTATAGATAAGTTTGCTATTGGAAAAAAGAGCCAAGTAAATGCTTATTTACCCTGATAGGCTATAGGTTTCATCACGAGGATATTCAGTAAGTAGTGAGAATCCTTATGAAAATAGATGTCTATTTACAAGGTGAATGGATAGATCGGATATCAAAATATATCAATATGTCTCAGGCATCCATATGTATGTGTTTTATTTATGGAATTTCCCAATAGACAAGGCACATATCAGCTATAAGATCATTTGTTCTTATTGCTGCATATTTGGGATTTTGTTGAATTCAACATTATTAATCAATTGTATTTCCCTTTCATGTTGAAGAGCTAGAAAGTGTTACCCTCACTCAGCTTGTGAATTTCATAGAAAAGTAATTTTCTACTATAGATCTATGTCATTACATGAGTCATTAGGAGAAATAAGGGTTAAATGTGCTTAATAGATTCAAGAATATATTTTTGCATTGCTACCATATTAATTGAATTTGAGGTCCTCCCACCTAGGTTTTGCAGAGCTTGAAGTAGAAGAAGGGTCTGGCCTTATAGTTGGCCCAATGTATGAAATAGCATGTTGAAGATGGGAGTTAGTTCCCCCTAGATGTGTCTTGTTCTCATCAGGGTAATTTGAAACCCGTAGCATTTCAAAACACCAACAAGTCCATCTTGGCATACCTAGCTTGAAGAGTCTATTTGAGGCCACAAATAGTCTTCCAAAGATGGCACACAAGTGAAAAATCCTAAAGGAAGCCCTATGGCTGCTCCATATAGATCTCCTCATAAAGGTCACTATGAAGAAAAACACTCTTCACATCCATCTGATGTACTTCCTAATGATTAGTTGCAGTAATGGCAAGAACAAGTCAAATAGAATTCATTTGGGAAACTGGTGTAAAAGTCTCAGAGTAGTCAATCCTAAGAACTTGGGAGAATCCTTTAGCAACCAAGTGAGCCTTATGCTTTTCAACTAACCCATCTACTACAAATTTTTTCTAATAGATCCACTTACATCAAACAAGTTTTCTTCCCTTAGGAAGAGGGATAAGATCCCAAGTATGGTTTGTCATAAATGAACTATACTCTTCCTGCATATCTGTATCCCACTTAGGAATACTAGAAGCCTCATGAAAGGACTTTGGATTTAAGGTAGTAGAAATAAGGACATATGGAGCACCCTAAAATTATGAATGAGTCTTCTTTCTATCTGATGAATCCCCGACCCAATCACCTACAGACTATAAGGTTTGTCTAGCCCAAAGTGGACTAGAAGATGGAGAATCTGGAGAGGAATCATTGACCTTTGAATGATGACTAGGAGAGGAAGGAGGTGAGTCCTCTAAATCACTCTCTACATCAAAAGTGGAGGTAGAAGACTGCTTAGATCTTTCATGTATTCCAAGTGACTCCAATGTCAAAGTAGAAGAAGTTGGAGAAGTGATAGAAAGTGAGCCTAAAGATCCCTCCTCAAATTGAATAGTCCTCTCAATTGAAAACTCATGTGTAGTAGGTTGGAGCAACTGATAACCCTTCACACCATTAGGATAACCTACAAATATGCAAGGTCTACTCTATGGACACAAGGCTTTGCATTTCTCTCCAGGAATGTGGGCCCATGGAGGAGAGTTAAAAACTCAAAAGTGCTTAATTGATGGTTTCAATCGCTCCAAGATTCAAAAGGAGTAAGTCCCTTCAAGGCTTCATGAGGAACATGATTTTATATATAACAAGAATAGTTAATGGCCTCTGCCCAATACTACGGTGCAAGAGATCTAGAGTGAATCATACACTTTTCCATTTCCTTCAAGAATCTATTCTTCTATTTTGCAACACCATTCTGCTCAGGATTGTATGGAACTAAATGTTGCAAATCAATCCCCTGTGAAATGCAAAATATTTCAAACCAATAGTTGACATACTCACCACCATTGTCTATGCACAAAAATTTGATGGCTTTCCCAGATTGCTTCTCTAGAAAAATTTTGAAGTCCTAAAAATGATTAAATATCTCTAACTTCTATTTGAGAAAGTACACCCAAGTATATTAAGAAAAGTCATTAATGAATGTGAGGATATATTGGGCCTTGCTGAAAGAAGGATGCTTAAATGGACCAGTCAAATCACTATGAACTAACTCTAGTATATGTGAAGCTCTCCATGCCTTACTTTTGTCAAATTTTTCCTTAGGATACTTACCAAGAATGCAACCTCGACAAATACTACTTGAGAATTGAGCTAAAGGAAACCTTGTGACCATGTTCTATTGGTTGAGCCGATGCAAGTAGTGAAAGTTAAGATGGCCAAATGACTCATGCCATAATTTACTTAAATCATTAGAGTGAGTGAGAAAAACAATCAAAGGAGGATCTAGAACAAAGTGAGAAAACAAATAGAGTCATGATTGATGATCTACTCTTCTAGAATCACTATGCAACTAATGTATCTTCACTAAATCAGGAGTGAACTCAACCCACTTGAACCTATGTGAGTGATCTAGTATACTGATAGGAGATTAGTTGATAATGAGGGTACACAAAGAACACCATGGAATATACCATCCCCCAAATCAAAAAACCCTCTCCCACACACATCAACATGAGTTTCAGCACTCATCAAAATAGAAGGCATATTATATGGCTCAAAGGATGCAATTTCTTCCTTAGATGAAGCCATGTGGTCTGAAGCACTTGAATCAAGAACCCAAGTGGATGGTGAAGAAGCAACTGTAACAAGGGCCTTGCCCTTTCCTTTCCCCTTGTTTTCTTTTTCCTTGTTAGACCCTTCATTCAAAATTTGTTTGATATACTCAAGAACATTGATATCATTCTTCTCAAGAATGTGTGTCAAGTGATCAATTTGTTTCTTCAAACATTTATGTTCATCATGAACAAGTCTTTTACAATAGACACATTGGACCCTTTTTTCTTAGGCTTATTGCCCTTGGCAGATGGGGTATTAATAGTTTCTTTTGAAGCAACCAATATTTGATCCTTTTTCTCCGTGCTATTCTTTTGTTTCTTCTCCTTACTATTGTTGTTATTACTTTGTCATTTTTTTTCTTTTGGGCCTTGGTTGGTAGCCAAGGCATGTGACTTAGAGGACTTAAAACTGCCCATCTAGATTAGCTTGTCCTATTCTTGAGTGAGATTGATAGAAAATCATCTAAAGATGGCATGGTAAATTGAATATTCTAAACTTAGCTTAGAAAGAATACTAAGAATCAATTGTTCATATTTATTTCCAATTCCACATTGTTTTAACTGCAGCCTTAGTGATTTCAATTTAGTGAAGAAATCTTGGATTGTGTTGAAATTGCTTAGACTTAAACTAATTAATTCATTTTCCAACGTATGACCCCTCATTGAATCTTGTGTGCAGAATAGTGTTTCTGGCTCTATCCATATTTTACTTGGTGTATCCAAAGACCCAATTTGAAATAGAAAATCAAGAGAAATAGACAAACACAATGTTTCATATGCCTTATCACATTTGTTAAACCACTGAGGCTTATCTTCATGTTTATTAGGTTTAGTTTCAAGTCCCATAGTTATCCTATTTAATGCAACTTTCTTTTAGTGAATTTTCATGTGTGATTTTCACTTGAAGTAACTGTATGGAGTTAGGATGGGCATATTTGTTTGATCTATGATGAAGAAATGTAGAAAAGAAATGCTAAAAAGAAGAGAATGTAGCCAAGACAATGCCCCCCATTTTTACTCAATCAAAAAACCCTCCAAGAAATATGATTTGGCACTTTATATTAGTGTGTTTACAACTACCACTAGTAAAAAATGCCAAGTGGTCTTGATTTCAATGCATTACAAAACCCTCATGAAGAGCATATGCTAAAAATGCAACTTTGGCATAATACTCAGAGAATAGTGCCACTGCGATCTACTCAAAAAATCATGCACTTTCAAGAAAAGAATCGCCTTGATACAAGGCCATATGAGAAAGTTACGATTCTCCAAAGTTCCCAAAATGAGAACTGTGCAAAGTCATGATTAAGAATCTGCAATTTTTAAAAAAATTTATGCATGAAAATCAAAAAATGACTGTACTAATGGATAAAGCACAAAAAAATAGCCAAGATCATAACAAGAATCATCAGAAGCAAAGTTCATATGAGCAAGAACATTTGAAATCTACATTCAAATCTATGAATGCCAATGGAGAGGGGTATGACTATAGCTTTTTGTGCTTAATTCTGTAAAATATACAAATTACATTAAAAAACTAAAAGATACCTAGATGGTTTTTTAGTGCTGTGAACAAAACTCAAAAAGAGTTTTTCTTGTTGATGTACAGAGGATGTAGCTCTAGTGTAAATTAGATGCCTTGAGCAACAAAAAATGACCCCAGCAACCAAAAAATGACATAAAAAGGTTGAAATAGCTACCTAAGTCAATCAATGGCATGTTGGAACCTGGAATACTAATTAAAAACACCAAATATGCAAGATGGTTGTCAAATTTGAGATTTAAACCCCAATTTTGCAACTTGTAGGATGATCTCCAATTTTAGTAAAATGAAAGCCAAATCTGACTTTCTCAAGGCTCTTGGACATGTTGGAACAACCAAAAATGTTGCCACTATAACCAAAAATACTGCAATTACCCAGAATCCATAAAACACATGTGTAAACCCCAAAGATTAAAAATATTTTTGTCAAACATTTTTTATTCTCAAGATCATTTGAAGATGCAAGAGAAGAGCATACTGAGTTTTTCAAAAACCTACAATAAGATTATTAGCTGCACCCCCCGGCGAATTTTTCAAATAAGGAAACTAAAATATACTCTTTCACATAGAATAGCTTTGATACCATGTTAGAATCTAAAAAAATTAATAACCTAGAAAACTAGTGCAAATAATAGATATCTAAACTATGAATGCAAATGATGCAAAATCAAAATAGCAACATAGAGTTAGTCTCCTAGATAGTAATGCAAATGCTAGAAGCAAAATAGCATTAAGAGTATGCAAAAGAAAGAAATTACAAATACAAGCTAGGTAGCATGCTTATATAGACTAGGAAGAGGGAGGAGGTGGCAACACTAACAAATGAGGGGCAACCATCTATCCGACTAAAGATAGGAAAGTATCTTCCCAAGATAGAAAATGGATGCTCACATGTAGGAAGGTGACACCTCACAACCACTCACCTAATAAGAAATGCTTTATTAACCTAACTGAGATTATTAAAAGTGTGGGAAAAACCTAACAATATAGGAAGAAATAAATAACCCACTAGGAAATTAAAAATACTACACTAACATGAACATGGGTAAATGCTCTTTTGATCATTGAGTGCATTCCTTGATAATGAAAATCATACCTAGCTTTGAACTTCTTCAATGTGATAAGCTAAATTTTTGCATCCATATTTTTTTTCCTTGTAGATTGAATTGATCATATATTGACCAATTTCCAAGGGCTTGGCTGTAGTAGTACTAAATCTTTTCCTATGTTGAGTATTCCTAGTATGAATGCACTTCCATGTGATATTTGGCTAATTCCATTTTTTTTTTTTTATCAGTAGCATATCTCGGCATAGTATATGGTTCTACTTTGAAATAACCAACTCTATAATAAGTGAAACTTGGAAACTACAAAAAGATAGCACCAAATTGATTTACCCTATTCCAAGCTTCATATGATATTCTCTTGATTACCAATTATTTATTAAACTGACAACTAAAATATCCAAAAAATTCATCTTACACTCTCTTGTAATGGTACTTTTAATGCACAAGGTGATTTATTCATAATATTCCCAAATAGGAACTTGAAGCCAATTTCCTTTGATAGAAGGTGTGAGAAAGATCCCATGGATGCAATAATTTAGACCAAGTAGGAGTTCATGTAAAATGATGTTGAGGTTCCCACATTGAGAAATTGTTCACAAAGTATGGTATAGATAAACTCTCCCTAGAAGATATATTCTTTATTATCTAAGATCTAGAAAATGAATTTGTACATCCATCGATCAAAGTTAACGGAATCTTTGAGACCGTATACCCTACTACAAAGAGTAGTCAAGTCCTTACATTCTGGATTGAAGTTAGATCTATGAATGGTTTTGGGCCATCTTGAAAAAAACTTCTTCTGACCTTCCACCTATATGCAGTTATATACTTCTGATAATCTTCCTTCTTCTTATTCCATAACTCCAAAGACATCTTCTTTGACAAATCCACACACTCTACCTTTTGAGGAAATTTAAAGACCTATTCAATAACGTCTAGGTCAAAGCTAATGATGACATTTCCATTTGTATCTTTAATTGTCTTGGTCTTTAGACTAAAATGTTGTGCACATCCTAAGAAATATTATGGTTCTAAGGAATCCATAGGAAAGTAGACACTAAATAAATATTATTTTTCTTGATGTGTCTCATTTTTTGATTTGAAAGAGCTTTGGCCCTTTGTATGAAGTAATAAACATTATATAGAGGTAATAAAACCTAAGATGCAGTCACATGAGATAAATCTTTGTTGAATTGGTACTTCATCTTTCATTTGGATCTTGTGGATGAGGGCATTTCTTATGCTACAAAATGAAAATTCCAAAATGTGAACACATCATTAGAGGATATTGACTCAATAAAGATGTTGATTTTCTATTGGTAATAATGGATCTATGAGGGACAATATGCTCAAAGTATGGATTCAAAGGTATTATGAAATAGCTTTGAAAGGAAATTGTAAGCATATGCAAATGAAAAAAATGAGATACAAAGAGATGGAACACATGTGAGCAAAGGATGAGTTCTTATGTAAATGTTTTGAGGGATGAAGGCTAAGCACATGGGAATGCATGTAAATGATAATTTTGGCATTTAAATAGTGACCTTTAGCCAAAATCAGGATCTCTAAGTATAATTACATGTAAAGTGATATACATGTATTTATTTTTTTATGCAAAAATACAATTAGCTTCAGAGGATAGAAATTCATGTAAATGAGAATGAAGAATGAGATTACATGTAAGTGCAAATGAGGGATGATATTACATGTAAACACATATGGAGAATGACATGCAATGTGTTGTAGCATGTAATGATGGATGTGGAATGAAATGATGCACTTGCATGAAAAGTTGAAAAGTGGAATGAAGTGAAATGATCTTGTGTTCTTGGGAAAGAACTTGAAATTTCTTCAAAAAAAGAAAAAAAGGAAAAAAATAACCAATGAAACTAGACACAAAGCAAAAACATACCTTTGGTCTTTTACTCAAACGTGACAAGAACAAAATTGTTCTCTTATGCAAATTTGAATTTAGAATTTGGGGAAATTCTAAACATTTAAAAATGGAAGTTCTCATTTTACTTAAAGGAAAAATGAACTTTTCATGGCACATCATGGGATGAATATACAAGGATGAATGGGAAGATGCAATGAAATAACAAGGAAATAAAAACTTCAACTTACTTGGTTGTCAAAGAGCCAAATGTGGAGGATCGATAAGTTTGAAGAAAAGTTCTTCTCCAAATTTGAATCTATAAACAACTATATTGACTCCTTCAACTTTGCAAGTTAAGGATATAAATGAGCAATTAATGGATATGCCAAAAATATGCTCCAAAACTCCCAATACATAGGCCATTTTTGCTAAATATCAAATAGAGGGACATTTTTTGCAAAAAATGTGTTCTCAATATGCCTTGACATGAAAATGTTTGGCCATGAATGGTAAATATGTGATTCCCAAAGGCAACAATATGCATCTAAACTCAAAAGTGACCCTCCATTGATGGAAAATGTGAGCTTAAAAAGGAAAAATATAGGCATTTTTGGATCAAAACATGACCTTTCAAGATAATAAATTGTGAAGTATTTGCAAGGAATAACAATGCCCTAAGAATGAAAAGGAATGGAAATGCCAAAGTGCCCCTTTTTGGATAGATTTCATGCCATGGAATGGGAAAATCTAGAGTTTCTTAGCAAATGTGTTCTTTGACAACAATAACATGAATATTTTCCCCATCTTTGCAAATAGTGGTCTCAAAATACATTTTCATATATTTCAAAGAAAAATTGCACTCTATAAGGAAGTTTTCATGTTTTAAATGACATGAAACTTAGTCTCTTATGTAAATCACACTCTTGGAGTGCATTTGCATATTTTAAAAAGCATATATTTGGATTCTAGATGTGAATCACATTTTAGGAGGGGCATTACATGTTTTAAAATTCTTCAAAAACAAGAATATAGTGCAAAATTGCACTCTCCAAGGGTCACTACGTGTAATTCATTTTCATGTCTTTGAGCCTTTAGATGCAAATCACACTCTTGTAGACCCATTGCATGTTTTAAAATACATGTATTTTCATGTTTGGAACATTTCAAAATACCACTTTAGTGCAAAAACATATTCTCTAGAGGCATTTATATGTAAACATGTAAATAGGCTAAAAAAATGTATATGCACAACTTAAATGATTAATTAAGCACATGTATAATTTATTTTTGAATAAATATCACTAAATTGAGTTAAAAATATTGTTCCAAATATCATTTCAAAAAGTAATATTTAACTTTGATGTTTTAAATAAAACATAGAGTATCTCAAAAATAAATCAAACTATAGAGTTAATAAAGTCACTTAAGTGAAAAATTTAAAAAGAAACTAAACATGAAAATATAACATAAAGTTCTCTATAGTCACTATAGTGTTAAGATTAAGTGATAAAGTAACATAAAAATATAACATAAAGTGAATTTATGTTCTATGTTTAAAAAAGTGAACGTAAACATGAAAATATAACATGATTTTTTAAATTATGGAATTGCATCCGAGGAGTCCACTTTTTGGGCACTATCTTGGTCCCATCTTTTGATTACCAAGTTTCGTTAATCCCTAAGATAGATTGAATAAAAGGGAAAACCAAAAGAAATGATTTGAGAAAAACCAAAAGACCAAAAGCAAACAAACACACTTAGAAAAAAAGAAAAAGGACTTTCAAGGCTTAAAAAATCAAGAATATACTCAACAAACAAAAAACCTAAAAGGACCTGACAAAAGCCTTCACTTAAAGGAGTCATTATATCGATTGGGGTCAATTGGTTGATCAATGTCAGCCAATTAAACAATGAATTTACTAAGAGAAAAATGAAACTAAGTTGAAAAAGTTTTGTACTGTGACCTACATTTTGTGGTGACAAAATGCAAGAAAAAATTCTCTATGCCTCTTAAGGACCTTCTCTAAATTATCTTGAGATTCTTCAAAAGTGGATCTATTAGCTATGAAGTCATCCATATATATCTCTATACAATCAAAATAAATATTAGAGAATATATTGTCTACAAATCTTTGTAAAGTAGTAGGAGCATTAAACAAGTCAAATGGAAAAACTACATATGCAAACATACCCCAAGGACACTTAAAAGTGGTTTTATCTTGGTCTTTGAGTGGTATCATAATCTAATTGTACTCACTGAATCCATCCATAAAGGAGAAATACTTCTTGCTAGTTAGATTATCAAGCACATGATCTATGAAAGGTAGTGTAAAGTGATCCTTCTTAGTGACTATATTGAGTTTTTTATAATCCACACACAAATGCCATTTCCCCCCCTTCTTGTGTGATATTACTAAAGGTGAGACCGATTGGCTATTGGCGATAAGATAGAAAATCCAACATTAAGTAACTTTTGCAACTTAGATTTTACTATGTCCCTTAGAACTAGATTAATCCTTCTTTGTGGCTACCTAATAGGTTTACATTATAGGATTATGTAGATTCAATGGGTGAAGAGTTTAGGATCCAATTCTTTCATTTCTATTTTATCCCATGAAAAAGCTTGTGAATTTTCCTGTAATAACTTGAGAAGGTTGTCTAGGTGGCTTGGAAAAATATTTTTTATCAACATTCAATTCCTTTCCTAGACTAACTTCTACCTTGGTCACCTTATCTAACATTACCACATGAAAAAAATTAGATAATTATAATTCATGAGGTAGAAATGTGCGAAGGTATTCAAATGCTACAAGAAAGTTAGGTGTAATGTTAAGAGGAAGAATTACTTTTAGAGAATAATTATTGTCATCACATAGTGGAGGATCAACAACATATTCATGGGAAAGGATAACTGTGAGAATATTATCACATTTATAAGAAACCATAAATGGATTATGGTCAATCACCATGAGTGGCTTACTAAGTTGGCTTCTATTCCATTATCACCTAGATCTGGCCACAAGGTTGATTAACATCCAATTGAGGTTTAGTAGGATAATATAGTGCTATATTTTTAGTATGGAAACCATCTAATATTGTCATCCTTCAAGAATTATAAGATATGAAAGAATCTATTATGGTTAACCATGTTCTACTTAGGATGATAAGATACCCTTCCAAGGTAGAATTTAGGGACAATAATAATATCTATTGGATATTCACATGAATCCAATGCTATAATCACATTCTTGACCATGCCATCAAGTTTAATAATGGAGCTATCAACAAGTTGAAGGGTAGTAGGGGTTTCTCTTAGAGAAATACTATTTAGTTGAAGTGAAAATTCTCTTTTCATGGTATTTATAGATGCTCCTAAATCAACCAAGGAATTTTGGACCTAAATTCTATTGATGTAAATTGTAAAAACAAGAATTCTAGGATCAGAGTACTTAGGTATTGCTAACTTATCTAACATCAAATCATATAGCTAGCCAAGAACATGCATAGTCAGTGGGTCTTTTCTTTTCCTACCAGGGTTTTTGATATATGATTCCTTAATACCTTTGGTATAAACTAATGCTTCTTTGATAATATCTAGAAATGGTAATTTGATAATCATTTTGTTCAACTGGTTCATTAATTTGGTGATTGTTGTATTCTCAATTGGGACAACAGGATGAGAAAGCCTATGAGGAAATGGTAGAGTCTTAGTTACAGGAGTAGATCTAGTTATATGTCCAACTTATTCCTCAACATGGGCATCTTCAATAGTTAATGTAGTTATGAAATGTTCTTTAGGTGTAGGAAGAGTAGTTCCTAATCTTAAGTACATGTCATTGACATTGATAGATTAGGTTTGTTGCTGATTGGAATGCTTATTGTTAGGATTAGGTGTAGGTTGTGTAGACAATTTAGTTTTCTTAGGAAAGTTTATATTGGATACATGAGGAGGAGGCATTATAGATTTCTATTGTGGTGGCAATATTATACTTTGTTGATTGGGTTGGTTAGACTCCCATTGAGGTGACTATTTCTAGTTGTCTTGACGAGGTTTCCACTAATTATATTTTTATCAACTTTATTGAAGCTCTTGCCATTGGTTAGCTTGTCATTTTTGTTGTAATTGCTATTAATTTTGGTTAGGTTTCCATTCATTAGAATGGGGTTTCTTCTAATTTTGGTTGTTCCATGGAGGCTAAGGTTAATTAGACCAATTATTATTCCAATTAGAACCTTGGGTAGCAAAATTTTGGGAGTATTGATTTTTCCATTGATTACTATTATTATGGACACAATTTTGCAAGGGATCTTGAGGCATATGCTGTCTTTGGGCCCATGGATTGTGTTTATAAATAGAGATTATTTACCCATTCTCATCAATAACTTTGAATTTAGTAGGCATTGGTTGAGTCTCTCTAAATTAGCAATTATTTTGAATTCACAATTTCTTTTCTTCTCCCTGCAATGCGAGTAGAATTTATCCTACATAGATTCAAGTTCCTCATGCTTCCTTTTAACTTGCATGGTATCCTATTGTGTAGAAATATTTTTGATGATGTTCTACTTGAGGTTAGATAAGAGCTTAGAAATCTCTACTTTGGATACTCCAACACCATTGGATTTACTAGGTGTGGATCAAATCCCGCTTCCTTTCTTCATAGTTGCCCTTGAATAATTGAGGAAAATATTTTAAATATTATTGTAGCTACTTTAGGCAATATCATATCCCTCCATAAGGTCTAAAACTTCAATACATACACCATTGACACCTTTTAATAAAATAAGTTTATGAGATTGTTCATTCAACTAATGTAGAAATTTTTTTGCGGATTAAATATGGACCTTGAGACATAATATTGCAATTTTTCATCCTCCTTTTGTGATATTTTAAAGATATCACCTCATTTTATATTAGGTCCCCTATAATATTCTTTATACTTTATCAAGAAAAAATTCTTCATTGCATTCCAATTGGCTATGATATTAGCACCCATTTACAAAAATCGTCTTAAGGTTGTCTCCTTTAGACTAGATGGAAACAACTTTAACTTGTGAGAATAAATTGTATATTATAACTGCTATAGATGATATCAAACTCAAAAATAAATGTTTTAAGATATTCAATGATCTAACCATAAAATTGTGGAAGTGTAGAGGTTGGAATATTGTTATTGTCATTTAGGTCGAGAATAGGAAAGGGAAAAGTGGGTTGTGCCATCCTTGGTGGTGGTGGTAGTACTCCTTGATTTCTTGGCTAATAGATGATAAAGGATATATGACTATCCTGATATTATAGTTTAGAAAAGAGATCATCCAAGTAAAATGATCATTTTAAAGATGGGGGTGAAGGCAATTCTTGTTGGGTGTCAGCAAATGGATTTTCAAATTGTTGGTCCTCTTCTTGGTCTCTCTCTTGGTCTTCTTCCTTGGGAATTCCTAGGTCAAGGTATATAGTTTCTTCTATTTAAAAGGGGTCATTCTAAAGAAGGAATCTCCCAAGGTGGTCTTTTATTCTATGCATGTAAAGTGGAACTTTCTATTCTATGAAAACTAGGAAAATGACCCTCATGAATAGTTTAGATTGAGAGAATCCCTAGAAATGGCACAAAAAATGCTTGGCTAATTAGTTAGCTTGGAAACTATAGTGTTCTACAGATGAATTACAAATGAGACATCCTAATGTAGAAACCAAGTGACTTATTAGATTCATTTACAATATCAACCAGGGAAAATAACTTGAAATAGTGCCTGCAAAGTATATGCTCTAAACCAAATTAATTTCCATTACCAAGCTATGGAAATGGAATGCTTTGTAACTTAAATGTTGAAATTGGAAAGAAAACAACCTACTATACTAAAAGTGATTCAATTACAAATATGATTCAACTCTGTCTCACTATATTGTAGGAACAACCACTAGTTCTACTACAACACGGTTGTAGAAACAAAAAAGTAATATGTTACTTATAGGAAAGCAAGAAACTAATTCTAACTACTAAAAAGATTCAATCATAAAGTAGCCCCCCTTGAATAAGTGAATAAATAAAGTACTCAAGTTAAAAGAGTGAACATAAACACTTTTAGTTTATTCAATCTTGAATAATCATGAGTACAAACTGAAATGTAAATTGTTGTATTACTATTGTTGTTCAAGTTACAATCAACTTCTTGACTTAATAAAATAAGTGAAAATGAAATCTTATTTATAGAAAACTAAGAAAAACAACTTCATATTTCTACAATCCCTTCAACAAAAGGGATTTAGAAAAAAAACTTTAATTAGTCATAACATGATGCGATATTTCATCATCCATCAAACAAGTCTTCCATAAATATAGCACATTTGACACTAGATTCATGTACAAATAGTTGGTTACTATTTTTTAGAATATTTAGAATAATTGAGAGGTTGGGGGTGGAGGGGGGTGAATGAGTTATCTTAGGTCAAGAAGTACCAATTGAACAAACAAACACTTAAGCAACTTCAAGTTTTAACATTCAATAGCTCGGTCTCTATAGTCAACTTTCAATAAAACCAACTAGTTGTTCACTCTCCTAAATAAAATACACTTGTAGAGTGCAAAAATTAATAGTAAAACATCACATATAACATCCACACAAGTTTGACACTAGGATTTGACGTGCAAACCCAATTTGAGAAAACCACCAATAACATGCCACCAATATTTTTACTCTTCTAAAGTGAGCTCTATTAGGAGCCAACCTTGTTAAAGGTTACAAAAAACACTGTCAAACATGACCTTGTTAAAGGTTTAATCACCCTATTAGGAGTGGTCTTGTTAAAGGACTTTAGAATATTCCATTAGAATGCCACCTTGATTAAAGGATTTACATATGGATGTTAGGTCAACCTTGATTAAAGGATTTCAATACTGAGACAATGGTTAGAAATTAACAACAAGTTTTAATCTGATAGACACAACTCAGTTTGCAAATACAAATCTTAGTTTAGCTCACAAGTTGATCCATTGACATACCTTCATTGTCACCCCTGTCTCTAATTTCCTTGGAACCCTTCAAGAAATCACACTTCTCTTTATCTCAACTCTTTTTAACATCCTTCTTAAGTTCAATTGTCATAGAATCAACAACTACTCTAACCTTTAGAAATCTTTAAGGTTAGCCCTTTTACCTCCTTGAATAGATATTTCTAATGTTTTTGTTGGAATTAACAAGTGGGAAGATTTACTTCTAAGATGGGGTGGGGGTGGTGGTGGTCAACCTTTTCAAATCCTTTTAACTGAAACCATTCACATGCATCTAATTCATCTAATAAAAATGAAAGTAAAAACATGCATGAAAATAGATAACACACAAATTTGGTAACCCATAAACCCTCCAAAATGTGAAAGTAAAACTGGGGTAGGGATGACGCCCACAAAATATCACTACAGCAATGTGTAACTGTTCAAAATTGTAATGTTTGACCACTTCCAATGGTCTGCTCTGTGAAAGGCTTGTCCTATTAAAGACTTTACACTTTGTTAGAAGTGACCTAGTTAAAGGATTTCACTACCCTGCTAAAAGTAGTCTTGGTTAGAGGAATTTTGTACATTCACTTAGAATGCCACCCTGTTAGAGGATTTAAAAATAGTTGCTTGGCTAACCTAAGTCCATAGGATTTCCATATCTAATTCAATTGCTAGAGTATTAGAAAGCTTTTGACCTAATAGCTTTGCAATCTTCAATTGTTGATTCTAGATCCTTGTTCTGCTCTTGCTGATTTGATCCTTGCTTCATCTAATATGTCACTCTACTAGGTTCTAATACTCTATTCTTCAAAAATTGGATTATGCTATTCTACTATGTTCTTCACTAAGTCCTTTTCCCTTTTGCACTTCGCTATATTTCACCTTTACATATCCTCTCCTACACACACATAATGGGGTTTCATCCTCCTTTTAAATATTTTTAAGACTTAAGATTAGGTATGAATCTATGATTAATATTAAATCTTCATTTCTCACTCATTCCTTACACTTTTCCTATTGGTTGCATGCCTTCTACATTTTTCTTATTGGCTGCATGTTTATTACATAGGTAATGTAAGAGATTCAATCTATCTTCAAAATCCTTCGAGATTCATCCCATGTCAACTCCAAAAATCATTTACATCTAAGTTTTTGAAGGCACAAACTCATATGTTGATTCTGTGTTACTCGACACATACTAGTTGTTGATGCTCGGCACATATAGGAAAATTGGCTCACTCAGCTCCTATAGTAATTCTGCTTCACTCGGCATCTATAGTGACTCGGCATCTAAAGTTCACTTGTCATCTATTGAATTTTTTGGCTTGGCATACATTGTAGCTCAACTTTTGTATTATACTCATCATTATCTTGAGAATTGGTTAAGTGTGTTGACACTCAAATGTCAAAACCAATATGAGACTAACAATCTCCCCCTTTGACATGAGTGGAAAAAACACTTAACTAATCATTATAAATCTAATCTCTATGATTATACTACATATTCTATTTACAATATGTAAAAGACTTCAAAAAACTTATTCAAAATTTTTTATACCTCAAAATCTTGTAGCTCCCCGTGAGCTGATATGCCATTTCCATTCCTGTAACCAAAAATTCTTGTGCTAAATGTGTCTCATGTTGATATATCTGATACTCTTTACTTTATCTACCTTTATCTATATTTGTGTACCCTATTTCTATTTCCATTCTTATAACCAAAAATTCTTGTGCCGAATGTGTCTCATGTTGATATATCTGATACTCTTTGCCTTATCTTCCTTTATCTATATATGTGTACCCTATTTCTGCTTTTTGTACTCTGACCAATCTGAGACCAACAATCTCCCCCTTTTTGACACTTATTTCAAAGGGTCCTAAGGATAAATAGAAAATTTTGCCGAATTTTTTTTATTTTCCTCCATAATCATCTTGAGAGAAGCATCCTAATTATCTAAAGCTATCTCCAATGACTTGTGTTGGGTGGTTGTCTCTGTTGCAAGATGAACAAGTCCTTCCAAAGTAGAAAGATTAGGATCTTTCTTTAGAACATTTTTTTCATAGTCTTGTTCCTTATGGAGTAATTTTAGATGTGGGGTAATGGAAGATTGAATCTGCATCAATTTGGCTTTAATATTGGCCTCTTCTACTGTTAACACAGCTAACTCTTTTTGTGTGTGAATCGTAGCTACAAAATGCTTCTCACTCTGAGTTGAATCTTTTGGTAACTGTGTGCTAGAAATCTTTAGATTTCATTCCAAGATTAGTATCATTTGGCTAGTTTCCTATGTGAAATATGAGGAATCACACAACTTTTTGTATAATGAGAATAGATTCTCAAGTACTTTCTTCACTTTTTCAATCTTCTTTACCAATTCAACTTGTGAAAGTGCTATTTCACTTGATATTTTCTCATTTACTTTCATCTAAAACTTATTTTATGACCATTCTAATAATTTAACATTAGGCTCTAGGTCCTCATTCTATACCTTGTCCACAATGTTGGATAATTTCTCGATAATGGGATGGGTTTCATCAGGTACCTGCAAACTGAATGCATCAAGACATATGTCCTTGATTTCCACTAGTGCTTGCTTTTTCTTATACTCATTTCTGAGTATCTCTTGTCTCTTCCTCCTCTCTAGTTCCTCTTGCACTTCATTTATCTATTGAAGGTTTATGGTTCTTGAGTCATAACTTAGTATGACTATTTCTTCATCAAGTGTAGGGTCTCCATAGTGAAGTACCCTTGCAACATTGGTAGAGTTGGAGCCTGGTGCTGAAATTTGCAATGGTATTGCATCAGTGCTTGACTTCTTATTAGGAGTCCCTGAGGTAGGCAAGTTCACCAATGTTTGTATTGCCTCCTGCACCTTAGGGGTTTTCTCTTCTTCTTTCTCCTCTTCTCTAATACCTTGATCAATAATGATAATTTGTGGAGGTGCACCTTGACTTTGTGTAGTAGGAACATCTTGCCCTATTTGTTCCTTTGCTTGCTCCTCAGCAGTTGTTGCCACTTTTATTGTAGAATCGGCTTTAGCAATTTTTTCATGTTCTTCTTACTCTTTGGGTTGATCTACTATAGTTGTGGGAGATTGTGAATATTTTTCTTGTGTGTTTTTTTATCCCTTGTTATTTCTACTATAGTTTTCTATAGCTCATCAACACTCACCAAAATTGGATCTGTAAAAAGTTGTGCTTGTAATTTAGATTGGTGAAGGATCTTTTGAGATCATCTATAGTTAAAGGATTGATGTTCTAACCTGAGGTGTTAGGAACATCCTTAACAATTACCTTATCTATAGGTGCTATATGTGGAGGACTTGGTGGTGGTATTTATGTGTCTTAGACACTTTATTTAGTCTACTACTCTTTATCTATTACCTCTTCACCATGTGTCTTCTCCACCATTTCTTTTTCTATCTCTTTCTCTTCTTCATTTTTTTATTTCTCTCTTTCTTCCTCTTTCTCATTCTCTTCTTTTTCATCACTTTTACCCTCAAATGCATCTTCCTACCCTTCTTTCATATTTTTCAAACCATATATATTAATTTCCACATTTGTGTGAACTTTTGGACAACATCTTCTATTTGGTTCTACAAAATTTTAAAGGCTCTATATTTGGGTGCAAATTTGCACCCATGCTTCTTACTAGCCTTTTTAATTTGACCTTTAGTAAGGTCTAGCATTACATGAGCCAATGTAGACTCCCTTATTTCTTTCTCCATTTTTAGATAGTAATGCCATTTATTCTCAACCAATGAGCTTAGCTCCTTACGTATTGAGTTATCTAGTTCAAGTGGGGTAGTCGTGAACTTAGCCATCATAGTGTAGATGGAATCTTCCACTATGTTTTGTTATTCCTTTGACAACTTATTGAAGTCTATGGTCTTTAGACTA
Organism: Cupressus sempervirens; assembly: GCA_028749045.1. Taxonomy (NCBI): domain Eukaryota; kingdom Viridiplantae; phylum Streptophyta; class Pinopsida; order Cupressales; family Cupressaceae; genus Cupressus; species Cupressus sempervirens. The sequence continues at coordinate 463,823,307 of CM053790.1, forward strand.
GATAAATCTACATTATCTCTAATATTATTACAAATTTTTTCCAATTTAGATGTGGTATAATGACTTACCAATCTAAATTGATCTTCATTAGACTCTGTTCTTTCTTTGTCTGATTCAAGGGGTGCAACATACCTTCTTCTCTTCTTCTTCTCTATAGGACCTTCATGTTCTATTGCCTTTTGTTTCACCTATTCTTTTTCCCCTTGTCTTGTAGCCTTAGTGTTATCCCTTGTAGTTGGCTTGGTTGGGTTTGGCTTTGTTGGTTTCTTCTTCTTTTCTTTGGGCAATATAGCTGATTGCTTCTGAGTTTTTCTCTTCTTTGGCTTAGCCTTTGGTGCTTCTTGCTTAGCACCTTCCTCTGCATTTGCATCCTCCCCCATACATTGGGTTAAGGCAAGTGGCCCTTGATCTTTTTCTTCTTCATCACCCTCGACATCTCCACCTTCTTTTGCAGTACCTTCCCTAAATTTTTCTTTTGGCTTCTTAACTAGCTTGTCCTTCTTTTTCAAAGTGGAGGTAGTCTTCAACTCCATATCCACTTTTGATCTAACCACGTCATAAGTCCAAAAATGTGGTACATCCTTGTCTATCTCCTTTTCAAGTAGTGTAGTTATTGTTTCTGATGCTTTGTCTATGTTTATTTCATACCGAAGAGGTCTCAACCATCTCACTCTTGGTATGGAAGCTTGTATGTATGTATAGTCTATATCTACTAGAAAACATACATTAGTTACATGTTTCTCCAGTAAGGAAACTAGAATTCTAAGCCTTTGTTTCATTGTCTTCTTAAAATCCTTAAAATAACTTGTCATCAAGGTTTCAAAATTAGCTCCCATCTGATCTATGTATTCATTGACCTAAGCTATGATTGACCTATCATTTTTCCATGCCACTTTGCCAAAATAAGGAAATTCATTCTAAACATAAAAGAAAATGCATATCAAAATGGCACCAAATTTACATTGGGCTCCCTTGGTTCTTCTGATTATTGCTAGATTTTCATTGATCTATTGCAGTTGCAGGTCTACAAGATCATAGGTATGATCTTTCTTCATCAGTTTGTATCCTACATCTACTGCAATGAAGGGCACACTATTGAGTCTACTGGATTGGTAGAATTTGTGTGTAATGACCCTAACAACAAAGTCAACTAGAGGGTCTTGGATAGTGTCAATTGTCATCCCTCTCTTATTCCATTTAGCACTTGTGTTTTTCTCAATTGCCTCCTTAGAATCACTCCTAAGGGTCTTCAACCAATCTAGGGTTGGGTACCTTTTCACTCTATGTATAATTCTCTTTTTAATTTTTGTAGGGCCATCCTCCAACCATAAGCTTCCATCATGCAATCTACTCAACACTAGTTTAATCCATTCAGTCTTGAACACTGTAGGGAATTTTAGGGCATGCGTTAAAAACCCTTCCTATCAACAATTTTGTATTCTTCTTTCAACACTCCATTTTCACACAATTTTTAATAGGCCTCCCTCATGTCCATGTCACCTATGGCTCCAACCTTATAATTATTTCATTTCCTTACACCTTGAACCATTACAACCTTAGAGGGTATGATGGATAGGGCACTAGCTAGGTTGTTCTTATATGCAACCTCTAGGATTGGACAAAAATTAGGTTGTCTAACCTCTTTGGACACTAATTGGACTTCAAATTTTTCCTTATCCTAAGTTTTTCTAGAGCTAGAAGTCATTTTACACAATCTAGGGTTTTAATATGAAGAAAAAAAAACTACGTAGCTTGGCACAGTCATAAATAAATTGAAATCGATGGAATCATACTTGGAATGTTGTTAAAATCTTCTTATACATTGGATTCTCTACTTTGGATTTACTCTATGCTCTTTCTCATCTTTATTCTTCATTCTTGATGAAGAAAAATGATTGAAAATATGATATTATACCCTATTTTCATTGCATTTAATGCTTAGTGCATTTACAGCTATCCACTCGACTTTTAAAGGATTATACATTACTTAGCTTCCATTGCCCCTCCATCACTTAGCTTCCACAAGAGTATTACGTACATGGCTTCAACTACATTTTCCTCTTCATTGAGCACCTTCTACCAACTCAACTCCTTCTAATCATTTGGCTCCTATAGTCTTGACAATCAACTCAACTTGTACTAGATCCTTACTCGACATCTAAGGGAAACCTAAAAAAACTTGCAATTTATTTTAATTTTGCATCTTTATTCATGTTGATCTTCTCTTTTCAGTTCTTGTTTATTTAGGAACTGATATATGATAGAACTTTGTAAATCAGTCCCTTGTGCCTTCTCTTGCTTAGTTTGATGAAGTCTAACCACTTGACCTGTTAGGTGAAGTGATCCCTTCATTTGATGTGCTACTCTCATCTTTCTTCTTTCATGTCTTGTTCATTTCTCCTTTAATGTGTTCAACATCTACCTTCTCTTTACCTTTGTCATTCTTTGAGTTGGGTGCCTTAGACTTTGTTGGGCAATTCCTACTGATGTGACTAGTCTTCAACCAACTAAAACATGTGGTTTGGCTCAACCATCTACTGTAGTTCCCTCTAAAATGTGTCTTTATGCAATTTTTAGGAATGTGTCCATATTCCTGATAGTAATGATAGCTATACCTAGTGTTTTAGTCCCAATTGTAGTGATGACCATGGTTACCTTCCCTTGCTGCTTGATTTGATGTCCACATAGGCTTTGTTCTACAATCAAAAGCTCTATGTCCATAATTCTTGCAATTGTAGCAGTGACCTTCAAACTTTGGTGTTCTGATAGTCCTAGTCCTATAGTAGTTGCTTGATGTCCTTAATTTTTTCACTTATGATAATAACTTGCATTCTATGCTTGTCAAGCTAATGGGCATTTTTGCTCCTGCATACATTAGAGGTATGTCTTGTTTTACCACAGAAATGACAACTAGGTTTAGTGTTCTTACCTTTGTTACTCCTTTCTTTTGTAGTCTTGGATGACTCTCCTTGTTTAGTGTTGATGTAACCTAGTCTTGAAGTGTCATTGTTTGCCCTTGGTGATTTTAGTAGCTACTCAAAATACTTGATGGCCTCATTAGGTTTGTTGAAGCTTTTTGTAATTTGCTTTTATCTTTTCAAGTTATTTTGTAGTTGTTCATTTTGCATCTTCAATGTAGAGATCTCAATGTCCTTGATATTCATTTCATGATCTGCATTCATCATCTGACTCAGGGTATCTAGCTACATGTTTGAGATTCTTGCAAGCTCAATTGACTTTTCTTCTAGTCTATTGGCAAGGTTTCTCATCTTCTTCTAGCATAGGCTTTTCTTCAATGACTCTTTTCTTCTATTCAGTCACTTCACAAAGCACCATGGCTTGTGGTTCTTGTCCAAGCTTGAGTATTTTGATTTCTTCTAGTTGAGCTCTATTTTTCTCCATCAAGTCTGCTATTGCTACATCATATTCTTTGAAATCTCCATTTGAAAATAGATTTGAGGTGTCAATCTCCTTGTACTATGTGTCATTCTTACCTATGGTAATCTCTTTTCTTCTTTTTAAGAATTTTCTCAATTCTTCTCTAGCTTCTTCCAAGGCATGTAAAGCAAGTTGTATGTCAATTGCTTGATTCTCTATGATCTTCCCAAGTTTGTTGACTTCCATTTTTAGATCTTTTCTCCAAGCTGTAAGGCTTCTCCTTGTGAGAATTGAGCTCTGATACCAATTGTTGGAATTAACAAGTGGGAGAGATTTACTTCTAAGAAGGGGGGGTGAATCAAAAGTAACTAACTTTAACCTTTTCAAATCCTTTTAACTAAAACCATTCACATGCATCTAATTCATCTAATAAACATGAAAGTAGAGGCATGCATGCAAATAGATAACACACAAATTTGGTAACCCAAAAACCCTCCAAAATGAGAAGGTAAAACTGGGGTGGGGATGACACCCACAAAATATCACTATAGCAATGTGTAACTATTCAAGGTTACAATTTTTGACCACTTCTAGTGGTCTACCTTATGAAAGGCCTATCTTGTTAAAGACTTTACACTTTGTTAGAAGTGACCTAGTTAAAGGATTTCACTACCTTGCTAAAAGTAGGCTTGGTTAAAGGACTTTTGTACATTCACTTGGAATGCCACCCTATTAGAGGCTTTACAAATGGCTACTGGGCCAACCTAAGTCCATATGATTTCCATATCTAATATATTAGAAAGCTTTTGACTTGATAGCTTTGCAATCTTCAATTGTTGATTCCAAATCCTTGTTCTTCTCTTATTGATCTGATGCTTGCTTGATCTGATATGTCACTCTGCTAGGTTCTGATACTCTATTCTTCAACAACTAGATTCTGCTATTATGGTCTATTCTTCACTAATTCATTTTCCCTTCTCCACTTTACTATATTTTGCCTATACATATTCTCTCCTACACACACACATAATGGGGTTTCATCCTCCTTTTAAAGATTTCAAAGACTTAGCATTAGGTATGAATCTATGCTCAATATTAAATCTTCATTTCCCACTCATTCCTTGCACTTTTCCTATTGGTTGCATGCCTTCTACATTTTTCTTATTGGCTGCATGTTGATTACATAGGTAATGCAAGAGATTCGATCTTATCTTCAAGATCTTTTGAGATTCATCCCATGTCAGCTCCAAAAATGCTTTACATCCGAGTTTGTAAAGGCACAAACTCATATGTTGATTCTATGTTACTCGACACATACTAGTTGTTGATGCTCAATACATATAGGAAAACTAGCTCACTCAGCACCTAGAGTAACTTTTTTTCACTTGGCATCTATAGTGACTCAACATCTATACTTTGTTTGGCACTTGAACTTTTCTTGGCACCTAAAGATTTCTTGGCACTTAAAGTTTACTTGGCACCTATTGAATTTTTTGGTTTGGCATACATTGTAGCTCAACTTCTATATTATACTCGCCATTATCTTGAGAATTGGTTAAGTGTGTTGACACTCAAATGTCAAAACCAATCTAAGACCAATAATTTTTTCCTCTTAAACACCATTGTAGACCTTAGGGTTATGATCAAATTCAACACATACAATGAATTTTTCTACCGTTTTGATCCTCCTCTTCTTTTCTAGAAACTTCTTCATGAGTCCTTGTATAGAAATGTGAAAAAATGGTTTCCCTTGATCTAAATGTTCTAGGTCATCCATCCTTATCTTCAACATGCTTTCCATATTCCAAAAAAATAACTCTATCAATTGCAAATTTTTATTTTTCATAAACTATCAAAATGTTGTTCATTAGCCAACACTATGTTTAGACACTTGGTTGCTACTAATTTCTTGTTCTACACATTTACTATCACTCAGTCAATAATGAAGCTCAATAAACACTATTTCTTCTTGTCACTTACTATGGCTCAATTAATACTAGCATCACTCAACAGATACTTCAAGTTCCTTAATCTTCTGCTCTATTGCTTAGTCAAGCCTATACATTTAATCTATCTTTGATTTCTTCTTCAAGGCTTTAGTGTAATTGTATTCCTTTGTCAAATTCCAACTAATCAAGTGTCCATTTGTAGTTTCCTCTTCATAACTCAACCTTTCTTCTAGGTTCTTTTTCAATGAACAACTTCTCAAATACTCTTCATTGATCATTTAGATATGATACTTAAATAAGATAGAAAACTATCTCGCCAATAAGGTTTGACATCAACAACAATATAAGAATTATTCTAATTGTAGTTTCCAACAATCTCCCTCTTTGGCATTGATGGAAACACCTTTACTTATCATGCAATCTAAAAAATCTAATAAATAAAGAAAAATCCCTTTTTTTACAATACTGGATCTTCATTAATATCCTTAGTTTCATTATGATTCACATCCATGTGTCCAACAATCTCTTTCTTTAGTTTCATTTAGATTCTCATCCATACAACTTTGATATGCAACACATATGCTCCCTTTATCATATTAGATCATTAAATTAGTCAGATTCTTCTGTATTGTTGACCACACCTTTCATGCTTATGCAATTTCCTTCATCTTTTCCTTCTTTATTTATCAATATCTCCCTCTTGTTAAATGGGTAGCTGACTTACTAAATGTCATATTCTCCTTCTTTCTTATGGTAAGTACTTCACAACATCTACCTCTTTGACAACAATGCCAAAGACATTTTTACTTATGCATCTTTATCATGTAGATATCTTCATGTAAATCTTGAATTCTTCATCTATCATTTTTGTATGAATGATACAACATGATTTTATCATTATTCCTCATTACTACCATAGGAAACTCCTAAAGTAGGATTTCCTACATCAACTTGTAAGATAGTTTGATCAACACATTTGATGCAAGCAACATTTTAGCTTAAGTAGCTTTTGATGTAGAGGGTTTAGGGTCCTAGGAATTAACTTATACTAGTTAGGGTTTAACCCTTTGAACCATCTAATGGTTCCTTCCTTTTATGTCCTCTCCACCAACCTTTACCCTTACTTCAAGTTGGGTTGATGCAAGAACATTACCTTCTTATTTAGGAACTACTCCTACTAGACCTTGTTTACCGTGTTACTTCCCCTTACAATTCTCAGGTGCAACCCGATGATAAATATACCTTCCATATCCTTTATATCCTTTTTAAACACTTTTGGTTATGTTAGCAAGCACTTAGCTATCACCACCCACAAGTAACACTAATTAAGCCTATTTAGATTAGGTTTTTTTACAGTATTTTCCTCAATTACTCCAAATTATTCCACACAAACCTATGGAAGACCATATTATTTTGAAGGCTATAACCTAACACTTCAAGAATCATAAATTATATATCTCCAAATCACCCACAACCCTATTTTTTTGCAGGCCCTAATTTTTAGGCTAGCTTTTAGGCCTCTAGACTAGTCTCAACAAAAATAATTCCTAGTAGTCTTAAAATCTCATATCAACTCCTATAATCACTTGTTCCTTCAAGGGGAAATTCTAGGAAATCCATCCATGAAATTAAATTGGACTTGTTAGATCATGGGTGTGCACTTCAAACATGTCTTATCACTCTCCTGGCTCACTTACTCCAAGTAGTCAGCCTAGGGAATCACTCCACAATTAGTAGATCAATTGAAAAGACAAAAAGGAAAAAAAATAAAAATTTACAAGTCCTAACCTATCATTCCAAATTTTTTCATACATTTTCAACCATGGACAATTAGGTTAAGGCCATTTTAGTTCCTACAACTCTATAAATGGGAATTGTAGTCCAGTCACCTAAAACATAGTATAACCTTTCAACCTTCCAAGTTGAAATCAAAATTTTATATGAAAAAGAAACCTAAGGGAAAAAAATACATTTATATGAAGTAATATCATGCATCCCAATCTATACACAACCATACAAGAGTGCTAAAACTTTATAACTGCAAGGAAAAGACTCAAAAATATCTACACAAGTTGTTCAAATGTGTAGTTTACAATTGAAATTCATTCTAACATCCAAAAATATTCATATAATGCTCAAATAACAAAGCATGGGTGGTTATAACCACTCATTTCTTCATTTGCAACTTTCTTGCAAAAATTGCAAAAGTTGCTTGAGCAACTTTTGAACATTTTTTCACTTTTTGACCACATTTTTTTTTTCTTTTTGAGTGTTTTGAGCAAGTGGGTTCTCCTAGACCTATCGTAGGACCTTAGTTAAGACCTATAGGAGACCACGTACCCAATTTTCTCAAACTTGGTAACTTTTGATCCATTTGACAACATTTGACAACTTTTTAACCTTATGAGCAACTTTTGTCCTTACAAACAAATTGTGAAAAGTTTGGATCCAAAGACCATTGAATTTTATTAAACTCACACAAATATGCTTAACTAGCCCTAAAAAACACCTAAATCAACTACAAAACCAAAAAGGGAGGTGCTCTACACCATAATCCCCTGGAACAAAGAACTCAAGTCCCTTGAGTTAGAAGGTCTCCAATGGTGACTCCATATTTTAGTATTTCTTCTTCAGTCATCCAAGTAGCTTCAAAATTTGGAAATCCTTTCCATTTTACCAAATTTTTTTGTAGCTACCATTCCTAGTATTCTTAATCATCTTGGAGTCCACTATATTGTCCAATTGCAGAGGTTGAGGAGTGGATACATCTCTAACCCAATCATTCTCTCCCAAGTCTGAAAGAGTGTGCTGACCAATATCAGAAGGAAGACCTTTATAAGGAAACATATCAAACACATTGAAAATGGGTGAGATATCTATATTATGAGGTAGCTCCACTTCATATGCATTATTCCAAAACTAATGCAAGATCTTTAATGGTTCTATCTTCATCAACAACTTGGTTCATTGCCCTTTTGTAAATCACCCCTTCCTAAGGTAGGAGAGTACCAAATATTCCACCTTGAATTATAAATCCCTCATTGTCTTATCTACTTAGGTTTTGTATTTATCCACTTGGTGTTGCAAAGTCTTCCTAACTTGGTCATGAAGTTTCATCTTCTTCTTTGCAAAGGATTCTCCTTGAGCACTCCTTTTATCCTCTAACCTGAGGTCTCTCAACTCCACAATCCTTCTTGGAGTAACCCCATAAACTATTTCAAATGGGCTCTTTCTAGTGCTTCTATTGATGAAGTCATTGTAGGCATATTCTACTTGTCCTATAATATGATCCCATGATTATCCATGCTTCTTAGTTAAGGACCTTAATAGGTTACCTAGGGACCTATTTACTACCTCATTTCATCCATCTAACTAAGGGTGATAGGCTAAAGAGAAATACAAGTTTGCTCCTAAAATTTTCCATAGGGTTCTCTCCAAAAGTGGCCCACAAACTTACTATCCCTATCACTCACTATGTTGAGTGATAATCTATGGATTCTTATATCTCTAAAGAAAAGTCCTACAATGTGAGAAACATCATTGGTTTTTCTACAAGGAATGAAGTGTGCCATCTTGCTAAACCTATCCACCACTAAAAATAGATTGTCATGTCCTCTTGGTGTCTTAGATAGTCCCAAAACAAAATCCATTCTTAGGCACTCCCAAGGTCTCTATGGTATGGATAAAGGGTCATAAAATCCTATCTTGCTACTAGGTCCCTTGGCTCTTTGGCATATCTAACAATGCTCCACAAATTTCCTTATATCTAACTATAATTTAGGCCAATAATAATGCCTATGCAACTACTCAAGTGTCTTGTCTACTCCAAAGTGGCCTCCCAAACTGCCTTGGTGTTTCTTCTTAATTATGTTCTCCCTCATGGAGCTTTAGGGAATTAAAAATAGGTTTCCCTTGAAAAATAGTCCTTCCTATAGCATTTAATCAATGAACTCCACTCTAAAACCCTATTTGAACTTCTCAAAAGCTTCATAGACATATTTTAAATCTTTTTCTTACTTGTAGAGGTCTTTAAGGTCACTCATCACCACACTTTGTAACTATATTTCCTAAATTTTTAATACTCTCCTACTTAGAGAATTTGTAATTTTGTTGCAACCACCTTTATTGTGTTTTATGACAAAGGTATATGCTTCCAAATATTCTACCCAATTTAGGTGTCTTTGGTTAAAATTTTCTTGTCCATTGAAGAAGCTAAGGGCATGATTACCTATGTAGACTACAAATTCCCTTGGAAAGAGATCATTTCTCCAATTTTTGAGTTCTTCAACCATTTCATACAACTCCAAATCATAGGTGGAGTACTTTTTCTTGGCTTCATTCAACTTCTCTTAGAAGAATGCCAAATGGTGTCCCTCTTGACTCAACACTACTCTAGTGACTAGCTTACTAGCATCACACACCACAACAAATAGATGATTAAACTTATGATACCTAAGAGTAGGTAGTTCTACTATCTTTTTCTTCAAAATTTCAAAGCTTTTACCTACTACCACTATCCACTTGATCTAACATTTAATTCCCCCTTTTTAATGGTGTTTAGGATTGGTGCACACACATGACTAAAATTTCTCACAAACTTCCTTTATTAAGAAGCCAATTCATGAAAACTTCTAACATCCTCTATGGATCTAAGTGGTGGTGAGTCCAACATAGTCTTGAACTTGTTAGGATCCATCTTAATGCATCCATTAGAAACAACAAATGCAAGATAGACTAGTTCAATTTTCAAAAACTCACATTTATCTTGGTTGATCAACTTTTCTTGGTGTAGCCTTCTCAAGAACATATCCAAATGATTCATGTGCTCCTCCTTAGACTTGCTAATAATAAAAATGGCATTTAGATAAACAATTAAAATTTTTCCTATGAAGTCTATTAACACTTCATTCATGAGCCTCATGAATGTGCTAGGTGCATTTGTCAAGCCAAAGGGTATTACAAGACACTCATACAAACCTTCATTTGTCTTGAAGGCTATCTTCCATTCATCACCATGCCTAACTTTGATTTGATGGTGCCCTAATTTTAAATCCACCTTGGGGAAATAACAAGAACCTCCCAAATGGTCCAAAAAATCCTTAATCTAGGGCATGAAAAATTTATCTCTAATTGTTATCATTTTGATAGCCCTAGAGTCAATACACATCCTCAAATTTCCATAATTTTTAGGTGAAAGGACAATGGGTACAACACAAGGAATTAATCTTTTCCTTATAAGCCCTTTGTCTAGAATTTTTTATATATATTTAGTAATTTCTGCATTATGACTTGGAGTCATTTTATATGCTGCCTTGAGGGATGTGAGTCATTACATAGACTCACATCCCTCATAGGTGGCAAAGAACTAGGCAATCCGTTGTCTACTATCTCATGATACTTCTCCAATAATTGTTGCACTTCTTTGGGCATATTGACCTTCTCCTTAGTCTCTTCTATTGGCTTCACTATTATTGCACAAAAAATTCCTTTTCTTATCTTCATGAATTTAAGGAACTCTTTTCCACTCAAAAGCATTACACTAGACCTCACATGTTTCTCTTCATTAGGTTTTCTCAAAGGATCCATATGAAACTTCTAACCTTTTTTAGTGATTACATAACCATTCTTTTCCCCATCATGAATGGCCTTTACATCACATTTCCATGGATGTACTAGTAGGAGGTGATAGAAATCCATAGGCATTATGTCATATAAAACCTTGTCTTTGTATTCTCCTATTTTAAACTCCACCAAAGCTTGTTCATCCACCACTATTTCCCAATCCTTACTTAACAATGACACCTTATAGGGTGTGGTGTGACGTATCCTAATTTTTGGTTTTTCTACCATCTCTATTGATACTATGTTCTCTATGGAACTAGAATCCAGTATCACACTACAAATCTTGCCATGTGACCTACAAGTAGTTTTAAACAAGATCTTCCTTTGAGGTGGCTCTACAACACTAGGAAATTTCAGTAGTATCCTCCTCAAAATAATATTTTCTCCATCCAATTTTGGCCCTTACTTGGAGATTGGTGAAGTGACACTTTGGGTGTCCTTTTCTTGTGCTAACTAAGTTATTTTTTCTCCCATGGATGAGGTAGAACCCTTTTTAGGACATTTTCCCATGGTATGGCCCACTTGGTTACAATTGTAGCATCTTCCAGTGAACACTAAATTGCCCCTACCTTGTGAATGAAACCTACCTCTGGGAGGTCACCTTCCTCTATATCACCCGCTCTGAAATGTACCTTTACTTTGATTGCCTCCATTGTTATCTATGGACTGAGTTTCTTCTAGCCTACTTGGGTTTTGTTCTCTTCCAAAGTTACCCATGCCTCTGAATCCCTTATTTCTTCTTCCCCTTTTTTGGAAATCATGTCTCCTTTTATCCCTATCCTCTACTTTCAATGCTAATTGAAAGCATTTGTGCATGCTATTAGGGGCTATTATACTAATCTCATCTTGGATTCCTTGCCTCAATCCATTGAGATACCTTGCTACCCTTTCTACTTCCTCCTCATGTCTACTTTCCCTTAGACTTAACTTTCTAAATCCCTCAATGTAGGAACTTATTGTTAGCTCCTTCCTTAGGTTCAATAACTTCTAATAAATTTGTATCTCATAATCAGTGGAAAATAATTATGCACTCAACCTAATTTTCATCCTATCTCAAGAAACTATTTTCTTCTTCCCTATTGTTACCCTATCATCTTGCATCATATTCCACCAAACTAATGTTGACCCCTTGAGCCTAGCCTTGGCATAATTGACTCTCTTCTCATCTAGCACTTCTTTATAAGAAAATTGATTATCTATGACTTCTAGCCAAACTAGTAACTCTTCTCCATTCAAATTTACACTATAGTAAGGAATGTGTTCCATACTATCTTTGTTAATGGATTTGAAGGCATCCAAGAACACTTTTTGGTGCTTTTCCAACTCCATTCCTTTATCTCTATTAGATGTCTCTCCTATATTACCTTCATCTTCTTCCTCACTCTCATGTCCTCATTTAGTGGCTTTCCTTTTAATTTTTCCTTCTATCATATTTCCCTTTTCCAATAGTTCTTGGACCAAGTCCACTATGGAACCCTTGCCCATTTCCTTGGGTGGCATAATGTCAACCTCTTGTATTTGTTCCTATTTAGATATACACCAAATTTGAATTTAGTTCAGGCTCTTATATCAATCTAATGCAAAAGGCTTAGGGTACTAGGACTTAACTTCTACTAGTTAGGGTATAACCCTTTGAACCATCCAATCATTCCTTCCTTTTATGTTCTCTCCACCAACCTTGATGCTCACTTCACATTTCCTCCTAGATATTAGTGGGTTGATGCAAGAACATTACCTTCTTATTTAGGAACTAGTCCTACTAGCCCTTGTTTACCTTGTTACTTCCCCTAAAGCTCCAAAAACATGCTTAGGATATTTCCCTTACAATTATTAGGCCCTTCCTAATGATAAATATACCTTCCATATCCTTTCTATCCCTTTCAAACACTTCTAGTTATGTTAGCAATCACTTAGCTATCACCACCCATAAGTAGAGCTAATTAGGTCTATTTGTATTAGGTCTATTGTTTTGGTCAATTACTATAAATTATTCCACATAAACCTATGGAAGATCATATTATTGTGAAGGCTATCACTAGCACTTCAAGAATCCCAAATTATAGAGCTCCAAATCACCCACAGCCCTATTTTCTCTCAGGCCCTAATTTTTAGGTTATCTTTTAGGCCTCCAGATTAGTCACAACAAAAATACTTCCTAGTAGTCTTCAAAACTCATTCAACCTCCAAAAATAATTTCTTACTTGAAGGGGACATTCTAGGGCATCCATCCATGCCATTAAATTGGACTTGTTAGATCATGGGTGTGCTCTTCAAACACATCTTCTCATTGTCTTGGCTCACCTACTCCAAGCAGTTAGCTTAGGGCATCACTCCATAATTAGGAGTTCAATTGATAAGTCAAAAAGGAAAAAAAATCACTATGTACAATTCCTAACCTATCATTTGACAAGGTTTCATGCATTTTCAATTATGGATGATTAGGTTAGGGGTATTTTAGTTACTGTAACTTTGTAAATGGGAATTACAATCTAGTCACATAAAACACAGTATAACCTTTCAACCCTACAACTTGAAATCAAAGTTGGATATAAAAAATGAAGCTAAGACAAAAATCTACATTTCCATGAAGTTAGATCATGCAACCCAATCTGTACATGATTGTACGAGAGTGCTAAAACTCTACAAATGTAAGGCAAAAACTCAAAAAAATTTGTATAGGTTGTTCACACATGTTGTTTGCAATTGAAATTCATTTTAACCTCTAAAATTATTCATCCCATGATCAAATACTTGAGCATGGTGGTTGCAACTTTCTTGTGAAAATTGCAAAAGTTGCTTGAGTAACATTTGAGCAATTTTGCAATTTTGAACAATTTTTTTCTTTTTGAGTGTTTTTGGAAAGTGGGTGCTCTTAGACCTATCCTAGGACCTTAGTTAGGACCCTTAGGACCCTATAGGCAACCAAGTACTTAGTTTCTCAATCTTAGCAATATTTGACAACATTTGATAACTTTTTAACCTTATGAAAAAATTTTGCCCTTACAAATAAATTAGGACAAGTTTGGATCCAAAGACCATTCGATCTTATTAAACTCACACAAAGAGTCATAACTAACCCTAAAAAATAGATAAACCAACCACAAAACCAAAAAGGAGGGTACTCTGCACTAGCTTTATTTAAGGGAATCACCCCTAGTTTACCTCTTAGATATTCATGAGCATCTTTAAGTAAAGCTTTAGTGAATATATCAATTAATTTCTCCTTAGTGTTCACATCATCCAATTTCACTTCTTTGTCTTGAACTAGCTCTCTCAAGTAATGATAATTGATTGTAATACACTTAGTCTTTGAGTGAAACACAAGATTCTTTGATATATTAATAATACCAGTGTTATCACAATAGATAACAACCGGATCAGTAATATCATCCTTCATACCTTTCAACAATTACTTGATCCATATGATATTTGAGAAATTTACTACTACTACTACTACGACCACATATTCAGCTTTAGCTGTTGATTGGGAAATGTAGTCCTTCTTCTTGCTTGTCCATGAAACTAGTCTCTTTCTTAGAAAGAATGCTTCTCCACTTGTTCCCTTTCTATCATCAATATTTCCTACCTAATCAAAATTAATAAACATGTTTAGCTCAAACTTATCATGCTTCTTGTAATAAAATCCACAGTCTTCTATTATTTTTAGATATCTCAATATCTTTTTGATAACCATTAATTGATTCTCTTTAGGACTTACAAAAAATCTTGCAACTATCCCAACTATCAATACAATATTAGGTTTACTACAAAACAACATATTGTAGTTTTCCAATCATTGATCTATACAATGTTTGGTTCACATTAGAAGAATCACCATTCTTAGATAACTTATGTCCAATGGACATAGGTGTACTAATTGGTCTTGATTCTTCCATTCCTAAAATTTTTAGTATCTCCTTGATATATTTGGATTGAGTAATTGTCATGCCCAAAATACAAGGGCAAAAACACACACAAATATATTTTTAAAAATATAATAATTAAGTTCACCAAGTTCAATAGGTTCATTTACACAAGTTAAAAATACATGAATAAAGTAAGATATAACATGCTCTCCTATGGATAACCTTACATTCCATTACAAGTTCAAGGTCAATGTGCAAGAGTAGACCGATAAATTTGAGCATTCATTATTAGATTGATTTCGACGTTTGCTTCGTTACTACCATATTTTGAGGCAATATTTTCTGCCCTTAAAGTAGACTAATTAAATCTAGTTTACATACTCAACATTTAAAGTTTACTCAATTAGACTACCTTGATGTTATAACCTGTACCAATCGAAAACATAATAACACTATCTTTCAATTTAAGAATAATATAACTGCTACATAAAATAACCAAATTAACTAACCTCTACAATTAACTTTAATTAATACTAAAATTCAACTTAACATCCACTAATTACTGACGCAATGATTCTAAATTAATTCTTCAAATGAATCAAATAATTCAACTAACTTAATTTAAACAAAAAAAATACTTGTAATGGAAACTAACTCTTCTAATTCCTATACAATATTAAAATTGATTCTAACACTAAATTATTCAATCATTAATCAAATTTAAGACATCGGTTGTCTTTGGACTCTTCAGTATAAATGACTTATTAATTAATACATAATCCACCTATTAACACTTATAAAGGTAGATAATCCTAAATCCAAGTCATAATCTAAATACATAATAACGAACCCTAAAATACTAAAAATGACTTTATATAGTACTAACATTTATCGATAATGATCTTAACTAAATTTTACATATCTTCTATTATTTTTAGATATCTCAATATCTTTTTCATAACCATTAATTGATTCTCTTTAGGACTTACAAAAAATCTTGCAACTATCCCAACTATCAATACAATATCAGGTTTACTACAAAACAACATATTATAGTTTTCCAATCATTGATCTATATATACAATGTTTGGTTCACATTAGAAGAATCACCATTCTTAGATAACTTATGTCCATTGGACATAGGTGTACTAACTAGTCTTGATTCTTCCATTCCTAAAAATTTTAGTATCTCCTTGATATATTTGGATTGAGCAATTGTCATGCCCAAAATACAAGGGCAAAAACACACACAATTTTTTTTTTTTTTTTAATATAATAATTAAGTTCACCAAGTTTGATAGGTTCATTTATGCAAGTTAAAAATACATGAATAAAGTAAGATATAACATGCTTTCCTATGGATAACCTTACATTCCATTACAAGTTCAAGGTCAATGTGCAAGAGTAGATTGATAAATTTGAACATTCGCTATTAGATTGGTTTCAACATTTGCTTCATTACTACCATATTTTGAGGAAAAATTTTATGCCCTTAAAGTAGACTAATTAAATCTAGTTTACATACTCAACATTTATAGTTTACTCAATTAGACTATCTCGATGTTATAACCTATACTAATTGAAAACATAATAACACTATCTTTCAATTAAGAATAATATAACTGCTACATTAAAATAACCAAATTAATTAACCTCTACAATTAACTTTAATTAATACTGAAATTCAACTTAACATCCACTAATTACTAACACAATGATTCTAAATTAATTCTTCAAATGAATCAAATAATTCAACTAACTTAATTTAAACAACATAAATACCCGTAATGGAAACTAACTCTTCTAACTCCTATCCAATATTAAAATTGATTCTAACACTAAATTATTCAATCATTAATCAAATTTAAGACATTGGTTGTCTTTGGACTCTTCAGTATAAATGACTTATCAATTAATACATAATCCACCTATTAACACTTATAAAGGTAGATAATCCTAAATCCAAGTCATAATCTAAATACAGAGTAACAAACCCTAAAATACTAAAAATGACTTTATATAGTACTAACATTTATTGATAATGATCTTAACTAAATTTTAACATCTAAACATTAGAAATTAATAACTAATTTTCACTTACTAAATGAAACCAACTATAGTGTTAACACTATTCACTAACCTCGAGTCCTAAATACATATTGTAACATTCAACAAATTAAATCCTAATTCAACATATTAATAAATTAAAACTTTTACTATGATCCTAATAGAATAAACACCAATCTCACATTTGTAACAAGTAACTTATACAAATCCTAAGCTAAACTATATTAATAATTAAAATAAAATTAACTACCTAAAATAAATATTAATTAACTAACATTACAAGAAAAACATATAAATTAAAATACAAAACATAAAACTTAACTAAACTAACCAAATCCTAAGTTAATTGCCAATACTATCTATTTTAATTTTTAAGAAAAAAAAAAGAAAAAAAACAACTCACAAACTATCCTAACCATTCCCTAAATTTAACTACACTACCTACCTCCTTATCCCACCCTCCTATCCTAATCCATGTATTAAACATGGCACCCAATTCCCTCCACTTTTCCACTTCCCAAGTGCCATACTCCACCCATGTGGGCTCTCTATCCAAGGAGGAGTCATGGCAGCTACACCAACCAAGGAGGACAAGAGCAAGTTTGATATTGTTTTAAAAGCAACCAAGGCAATTTTAAAAACCAACATTGACTTTAACTTCCCCAACAAGCATGTTGTGCCCAAGTTTGAGGTAGGGAGGGTGACATCAGCAACCTCATGATGGCACCCTTCTCTTTTTAAGTGGAAAGAAGTAGATGGGTCTCTAATGGGGATAAGTG
Organism: Cupressus sempervirens; assembly: GCA_028749045.1. Taxonomy (NCBI): domain Eukaryota; kingdom Viridiplantae; phylum Streptophyta; class Pinopsida; order Cupressales; family Cupressaceae; genus Cupressus; species Cupressus sempervirens. The sequence continues at coordinate 463,840,968 of CM053790.1, forward strand.
TTAATGTCAAGGTTTAGAAGATAGACTATTTTGATAGGATAGGATAGTAGTTACATAAAGGTTTGTAGGTAGATTAAGATATTTATATTATGCATTTTATATTCTCTCTCTTTTTTTAATACTTTTATAAGTTTAAAGGATCCTTGAGATACTCTTTTTTCAAAAGGGATGAATTATTTCTCCCATACAAACTCCAACATCCTATAGGTGGATTTTTTTTTTTGAAAGTATTATTTCTATTTTCTTTGGGATGATATGCAAAGGTGGAATTATTTCTTTAAGTTGAGTCATATTTGAAATACTAGCAAGATGATAATATTACCTAGGAATTATAGTTACTAATGCTCCATATGGCTTACAAAATGAACAATGTATCCATTAAATCCACTAATTAATTAATTGGTAAGACACTAAGAAATTTTATCATATCTAATGTAGCTTAATCTAGGACTAAATTCTTGATTTAAGTTGCACTTATTCTCATGTTGAAGATTCACACAAAAATTACCTAAGATCAATCGTTCCATTTTATTTATTTTTTATCATTTTGTCTAATCCACACTAATCAAATGAATACGATTATGAGACATACGAATGCCGTAGAAAAGTGAACATCATCACATTTTTTTAAAAAATAACATATACAAAATTGAAGAAAAAGCTATAAAACTCATTGCAAGAACATTACTCCATCTTTTTTTTTTCTATTAAACCACTTGATTCAAGGCTCTGCCAGGAAAGAACTAGTAAGAAAACCTTGCATCCTTGCCACTTCAACAATAAGTTTAACAAACATTATTACATGGGATTTCAATCCTGAGGAGAAAACTCCCAATAACTGAATTACAATAACAAATTTGAATATTCTTCTTGGCCCTTAACAAGGGCTCCATTTTAAATTTTGCAAAGCATTAGGAAGATCGTGGAGAGAATGAAAATTGACCAGGTGACAAACAAACATAACAAGGAGACAAAATCTAACATTCATTTCCATATTGAGTTTTCACAATAGGTACAAAACTAGGGAGAAGGTGGATTTTTCCAATAGGAGATGTCAGACACAACACCAAAATAGGTGCCCAATCGAGGCTATAACTCAAGAACTTCCATTCTTCCATTCTTACATTCCAAAACTCATACGTGGTTTGTGCTAACAAGTAGGGGCCCATAACATCCTACCCTCTCTCCCTCTTCTCTTCTTGAGAAGAGACTCTACACTGTTGGAGTCCAACTGAAGACCTTTCCCGAAATTGGCCACTTCTACCCTATCTGAGGGTGAGCAATGCCAAAACACCCATACAAGAAAACTTTGAAATTCAAGCAAAACATGAAGGAAAAACCATTCAAGAAAACATGATTCAAACCCTCCCAAGCATACCCAACATACATACAAGCATTCAAATGAAAAAGACAATAACATAAGCATGGACCAAGAATGAAAAAACATGAAACAACATGAACAACATGAAAAAAGGAGATGAATAACTCCTACCTCCACAACAAGGTTATGGCAACATGTACAAGTTTGAGATGAGCTTTTCCTTCCTTCAATCTTCAAAATTTCTCTCTAAAACTAGAGATTGGGTAACAACCAAAAATTCTCAAAAGTGCCTCTAAATAAGATCCAAACTTAACCACCTAAAAAGGGCAATAACTTCCCCCACTTTCTTAAAAATCTAGAGGTTTCTAACTCAACTAAACCTAAGACTAATCTCAGGGTGGGTTTAAGGTCATTCAACCCATGGTGAAATCATTCTATTTTCCCACTAAAGCAAAAATGGACTTTTTGAGTGACCTCAAAAGTCAACAAAAGGGGCTAGGGGGGTGGAAAATGCCCCCAACCCATACCCATACCCCTTGGGTATTAAGATTTCATGTTTTAAGGCCTTAGGAATTGATTCGGGACCAAACAAATTCTAGGAATATTTTAGGACTATCTAACAACTCCAAAAAGTAGATCAAGCACTAACCCAAATTAGGGCAACTAAAATAGATTAAAAATAGATTAGAAAAAAGGGCACTAACTTAGCTGACTTAGGTCCATAGGTTACACAATTAACCCTAACTAGCATGATGGAAAACCTAAACAATTCACGAGTGTCAAGTTACACTATAAAAAAAATACTATTACGAAACGTTAACATTTACTAAATTACAGAATGATACATTCATTCAAACCACAACACAAATAAAATATGAACAACAAGGTTAGCATCTTTCATCAATTTTAGCCATGGTTTCCAGAATTGATACAAAGGGTTTAGTTTCTTGTCTCCGTTAGATTCCTTGACTAATAAATATCCTGCACACATCAGTAGCTCAAGAAAATTACATACATATATATTCAAAACTTATCTGGATGGTTACATAAATCAAAAACATGAATCTTTCATATAATTTACTATTTAATTCATTTCTACTCTCATTTAATCATCAGCAACCACATAATGAATATAACATAACTTATTCCTTAATTCAAATTAAGCACAAGTATAGTCATCATTAGGCATGCATATACCTAAACATCATAACATCACCAATTGGGCATATGGTACCATTTGAATTGCATATAAATTAATCATCGGGGTATCAAAATGAACATCCTCATTATCAAGTGGAAACACTTCGTACCATCATTAGTAAAAATTAATGTTTTAACAATCGAGGTGATGTAGTAGTTCTTGAATCACTAAGTATCTAAAACATGAATGAATCAGCTAATCTTAGTTTCTTTTAGGACATTCACAACATAACACATTACTTCATTTTTGATACAATATCTTATAATAGTTTTAATAGAGGATTCATATTTGATAAGTACATATGAGGAGGGTCCTTACAGTAATGAAGATACCTTGCTTCATTTGATATACTTGTAAACCAACAAAGAATTTGACCTCACCAAACATAGACATTTCAAATTCCTTCTTCCTCTCACTAGCAAATGATTTGCATAATACTTCCTTTCCTCCAAATATGATATCATAAAAAAAAAAATTATACAACAATACCTCATTGTTCTTGCCAGTCTTAAAGTACAAATTGTTGTTATCATTAGTTCTTGTGAATCCAATCTTTACCAAATAATAATGTAGTCATTCATACCATGCTCTAGGAGCTTGTTTCAAACCATATAGATCCTTTTGTAACTTTCACACCATATTCTTGTTGTTGGGGTCAACAAATCCTTCACAATTCTCCATGTATACTTCTTCAAGTATCCCATTAAAAAATATAGATTTGACATAGATTTGATATACCTTAAATCCTCTGTAAGCATAATATGCAAGTAGTGTTTTAACTCCTTCTAGTATGTCTACATGGGCAAGTGTTTCCCCATAGTCAATACCTTCTTCTTGTGCATATCCTTTGCATACCAGTTTAGTCTTATTCATTGTAACTTCACCTTTTTCATTCAACTTGTTTTTGAATCCCCACTTTGTTCCAATAATATTTTTGTCTTTAGGTCTAGGTACTAGTGTCCATGTTTTGTTCTTTTCTATCTTCTCAATTTCTTCATACATTGCTTGTATCCGGTCCTTATATTCCAAAGCATCTTTTACTAATTTGGGCTCAAATTTACAAAGTAAACATGAATCACTTCTAGGTTTCTTTCTTGTCATAACACTAGATTCTTTATCTCCAACAATTTTCTCAGGTGCATTATGTCTTCTCACATATTTTTCTAATGTAGGTAATTTTCTTCTTTGTTCTTCAATAGGTTCATCTTAAAAATTGATCTCAAGCCCATTATCTCTCTTTGGTTTAAGTTTTGGTTCATGTTCATCTTGCTCAACAATATCATCTTGATGTTCAACTCCCTTTTCTTGTGAATTGACATCATTTTTTTGTTGCTCGACACCCTCTGTCTACTGCTCAACAAATGGCTGTTGCAATTTGACATTTCCATGCCATTGTTGATTTGTTATTTTGTTCTCTTGTTTAGGTGGGGTGTTGGGAACACCATCATTCACATATATGAAAGTATTATTGTTATCAACTTTCACATTTTCACTTTCCACAAATTTGTTAGTGTTAGAGTTCAAACACTTATAAGATTTTTTATTAGTGGAATAACTGAGGAATATGCCTTATTCACTTTTAGTATCAATTTTTCCATTTCTATTATCCTTAACTATATATAATTTTCTTTCAAATTTTTTAAAATACTTTACATTTGGTGCATATCCATACCATAATTAAAAAGGTGCAACATTTGTACCTTTCCTCACTTGCACTCTATTCAAAGTATAAACAACTATACTTATAGCTTCTCTCCAATATTTCTATAATAAATTTTTCTCCATCATTAGTGTTCTAGCACAGTCCATGATTGATCTATTTCTCCTTTCAACTATTCCATTTTGAGGAGGGCTCCTAGGTGCTAACATCTATCTTTTTATTCCTTTATCATTGCATAATATATTAAATTCATTTGAAATGAATTCACCACTCTATCAGATCTAAAGCACTTAAAACTCTTTCTTGTCTCTTTTTCAACTCTAAACCAAATACAACTTAAAAAAGTGAAAAACATCATATTTTTCTTTAAGAAACATTAAAACCATCATTCTAGAGTAGTCATCAACAATTAGAATGAAATATTTTTCTCTACAATAAATTTGGACACCAATAGGTTTATAAGTCAATATGAACAAATTCTAAAACATCATTAGATGAATATGTCTTGCTATTGAAACTAGACCTTTTCATTTTTCTCAATTGACATCATTTACACATACCATTATTAGATTTCTTTAGTTTTGGAAAACCTCTTTCTCTTTTAATCTTACTAATTCAAAACAAATCATCAAAATTTACATGACATAAGCTCTTATGCCATAACCAAATATCTTCATATTTTGCAAACAAACATGTATCACTAGATAAATCTAGGTAGAACAAGCTACCTCTCATTTGATCATCACTTTGAATTAGTTCACCATAAACATCAAATATCTTTGTCTTTCTAGTGATGGAATTCAAGTTTGTAACTTGATTTTTTGAGCCAAGAAGTACTCAACAAATTATAGTTAAAACCTTCAACCTAGTAAACATTGTCACATTTGATCTTGTCAATCAATTATATTAATCCTTTACCTTTCACAAAATATGGTACATCATTACCAAATTTATCACAACCACCCTTGTATTGTCCAATATTCTCAAATTTAATTTTATCACTAGTCATGTGGTTTGAACAACCATTATAAATTATCCACCTATCACTTTTATTCACATATGAAATTAATTTTTTTCTCTCATCTCCATTAGAATCTTCATTCATAGCAACATAAATTACTTCTTCATCATTACTTTCAGATTTATTATCAGTTTCTTCTTCAACAATGTAATGAGATTTCTTACCTTTGTCTTTGTAGTCCTTGTTTCTCTTGTTGTCCTAGTCATCTCTTCTCTCTTTGTACTTGCTTTCTCTCTTATCCTCATTGTCTTCTCTATTAGGACATCTTTCAGAAATATGACCAACTTTTCTACATAAAAACCATATCATAGGAAGTTTACCTTTTCCTCTTGGATGCCTTCTAGCCATCAGTGCTTCAAGCTCATCAAGTTCATCATCAAAAGTATCATTGTCACTTTTCACATATTTTCCTTTTCCTTTCTTACTAAGAACCAATTTTGATTTAAAAGTAGATTTTAAAAAAATAGGAGTGGAATTATCAAAATTTGGCATCTCAAAATCAATAAGCATACCAATCACACCTTCCAAAATTAGGTCATTACCTGGAGTACATCTCGATTCTTGTATTGCAAAAACTCTAATATCATAAATAGGAAGTAGAGTTCTCAAAAAATTACTTATTATAGTATCATCATCAATCTTTACATTGGCACCTCTTATAGAATTTATGACTTTTATGATTCTCACACAACATTGGACTATATTTTCACCTTTTATCATTCTCATTTCAACAAACTTAGCTCTCAAGCTCTTTGATTTCCCTCTTAGGACATGCATGTCTCTTGCATAGATAGTTTGTAGTGTATCCCACATTTCTTTTTTATTCTTGTAGGTTTTAATGTTATCAAACTTGACATAGCTTAGAGATGATGCAATCTCCAACATAGCTTGGTTGTGTTCTTGCTTTTCTTTCAGCTATTGGGCTATCAGAGGAACTATTATTATGTCCATGTATGCATTATCCATAAAATATATTGCACCCTCTCAAATTCCTACTAGATGTAACATCATAAAAAATTTCCATGTAAGGAAGTTCTCTTTGTTCAACCTTGACACATTCTTTTTGTACATCATGACCTTTATCTTTAAATATCTTCAAAATTTTCTCTACAAGAACCAAAGCTCTGATACTATTTTTTAGACTATTTAGAATAATTGATAGGGTAGGTGGGGGCAAGGGGTTGTGAATTAGTTATCCTAGGTCCAAATGTACCAATTGAACAAACACACACTTAAATATCTTCTAATCTTAAAATCCAATAGCTTAGCCTCTATAGTCAACTTTCAATAATACTAACTAGTTGTTCACTTTCCTAAGTATAATAGACTTGTAAAATGTAAACATTATTAGTAAAACACCACATATAACTTTCATACAATTCTAACACTAGGATTTAACATGAAAACCCAATTTGAGAAAAAACACCAGTAATATGTCACCGGTCTTTTCACTCTTTTTAAGTGAGCTTTGTTAAGAGCCAACTCTATTAAAGGTTATAAAACTAACTTTTAAATGTGACCTTATTAAAATATTTAATCATCCTAGTAGGAGTGGCATTGTTAGATGACTTTAGAATATTCTATTAGAATACCACATTGATTAAAGGATTTACATATGACTATTAAGTCAACCTTAATTAAAGGATTTTAATATTGATAGAATGGTTTAAAAGTAATAGTAGGTTTTGATCTTTAAAAAAAATTCACTTTTAAAATATAGATTGTATTTTAGCTCACAAGATGATCTATTGACAGGTCCTCATTGTCATCTCAGTCTCTAATTTTCTTTGAAACCCTTCAAGAAATCATAGTTCTCTTCTCAACTTGTTTCAACCTCCTCCTTAAGTTCACTAGTCAATAGCATCAACAATTGCTCCAACCTTCAATAACTCTTTAAGGTTGCATATTATACCTCCTTTAATAGGTAATCTTGATCTTTTATCTCTTAAACATCACCATCTATCTTAGGGTTATGATTTGGTTCAACACATACAATGAATTTGACCACCTTTTTGTTCATCCTCTTCTTTTCTATAAATTTCTTCACGAATCCTCCCATAGAAATGTGCAAACATAGTTTGCATTGATTTAAATATTCTATGTCATCTATCCTTATCTTCAACACACTTTCCACATTTTAAGAAATCAACTGTGTTGGCTAGAAATTATGATTTCTCATAAATTGTTAAAATGGTGTCCATTGGCCAACATTATATTTAGATAGTCAGCCATTTCTAAATTTCTTGTTTGATAGATATATTGTCACTCAGTCAATATTGATGATCGATCAACACTATTTCTTCTTTGCACTTACTGTGGCTTAGTTGACACTAGCATCACTCAGTAGATACTTCAAGTTCCTTAATCTTCTACTCTATTTCTCAATGAAGCTTGTGCATTTGATCTATCTTTGATTGCTTCTTGAGGGCTTTAGTGTAACTATCTTCCTCTCTTATAGTATGATTGGACAATCACTTTATCTTGTCAAAGTCCAAATAATCAAGTTTTTATTTGTAGTTTTATCTTCATAACTCAACCTTTCCTCTAGGTTCTCTTTCTATGACCAACTTCTCAAATCCTCTTCATCAATCATATAAATATGACACTTAGATTAGATAGAAATTTTTCTCACTAATAAGGTTTTACATCAATGACAACATAACAAGTGTTCCAATTGTATTTTCCAAAACTATTTTGAGAAGATCACATGATATATTTTTTCCAGTTAATTCTTTTATGTAGTTATTACTTGAATCTATCAACTCTATTCTCATTAGTGTTTTATTATGCCACTTGACTTGTTCCTACATAAGGTTAGTAAAAAATGCCAACTTTTGAAACATATATCCATATCATTAATCCATAGAGAATATTTATGATACAAAATCTTGCATACTTAATATGATAGTTGGGTGCAAGAAACCTACCCAATAAAACATAGGACAAAAGATAGAAAATTTATTTATACATATATCTATTGAATTTTTTTTATTCAATTGTATATTTCCATTGCTTTTATACAAATTCCAAGATTTAAACAAGCACAGTATAAGCCAAGCTTATTTGGACACTAAAAAAGATTTTAGTATCAAGCAAGCAAAAGTCAGTGTTAACCAAGCCTGGTTGGTTAATGAAGAGTAGTTAGTGTTAACTGAGTTTGGTTGGTTATCAAAGAAAGTTTTGTATTAACTGGGTAATGAGTCCAGTGTTAGCCGACTATGAGAATATTACTTTTGTTAATTAATTAGTTAATACAAGTTGACTAAGTGGATGTTGAATGTCTACAAGAAAGGATATTAAATCCAAATTGACATTAAGTTTCATTTATATGAAAGGTTAAGTTGTGGATTGAAAGTAGTAATTTTTGGAATAATGAGAAAGATGTAAATTAAGAAGTATATTTGATTAAAGACAAAATATCCGAGGAGATGCAAAGAATAATTTGATTTAAAAGGATCAAGAGGATAAACTAGAAAACCAATCTAAATCTAAAAAGTTAGTTTCTTCAATAATTAGGTCAATCATTGTTACTCTCTAACAATTGTAGCAATAAAGAAATCTCTTCATAGAGTTAGCTTAATAGACATTTTGTAAATCCTCTAACAAGGTGGTAGTTCTGATTGAAGTGTCTAAAGAAATATAACAAGGTCACTCCTAATAGGGTGATTCAAATCCTCTAACAAGGTCACACTTAACCATGTGTTTTATAACCTTTAATAGGGTTGGCTACTAACAAGGCTCAGAGTGCAAAGTTGTAACTAGTTGCATTGGTGATTTTCCCAAATTGGGTTTCCACATTAAATCTTGGTGTCTCATGTGTTCATGTTATTTTCTTAATGATTTTTGTTTCTAAAACTAAGTTACTAAAGGTTAATACACATTAGTAGCTCAATTCTTCTTTGTTAACCAAGTTAAAGTGAATATCTAGTTCTAACTAAGTAGAGCAAGGATTTGGTTTACTACGTGAGAAGTTCATATTGACATCTAAGGGACTTGGAATTTTTTTTATTGTAACTTATTCACCCTTGACCTCTTAGTTATTGATTAGATTTCCAAAAATTGGTATTAGAACCATTGGTGCTTGTAGGAAAGGTTTCAAAGACCTAAGCTAAAGATCAATATGTCTTATAGAAGAGAGATTCCAAAGCTTAACTAAGAGAACTTTTCAGCATGACAGGAACTGATGAAGCCACATATAGGAAGCATTGAAGATACATTTCTATAATTCCTATTGAAATAGTATGTGGCACCACCTAAGGTTTTGATCATGGATCAGATGGTGGATATGAAGAATTACAATACAATGATGATTAATATTGCTTCCTCTCTCAACTATTCTAAATTTGAAAAAGTCAAATATTTTCCTACTACCTATGACATGTGGAAAAACTAAAAAAGATCTATTGAGAAGATGATAATGTGAAAAGAGCCAAGGAAAAAAGTCTAAGAGGCATGCTTGATCAAATGAAGATGAAAGAAGATGAAAATATTGCAAAATATAGTGAAAGAATCAAAGATAGTGTAAGTATGATCAAAGATATAGGAGGAAAAAGAGATACAAAAATAATCAACAACATATTAAGAACTCTTCTTCCTATTTATGCAATTAGAGTTTCATCTATTCAAGTGATGAGATGTGATCTTAAAAATGATATAACTTTGGATGCACTAGTGGGAACATTGACAACTTTTGAATTGGATAACTTTGATAACTATCTTCCTAATATTAACAACATAGAATCTACATTCAAAGCCAAACTCACTCTTGGTAGAAAGGGAGGAAACTCAAAAGGAAAATAAATTGACAATGAAGAAGATGATGACTCTGAAGATTACCTTGAAGCTGTTGAAGCCTTGCTTGCAATAAGGTTACCAAAAGGAAAAGGTAAATATAAAGGTCAAATTCTATTAATTTGTTTCTCTTGTGAAGAGGTATGCCACATTACTCTAAGATTCCAAATAGAGAAAAGAAAGATGACAAAAAATTCAATAAGTTCAAAGGAAAGAAAGACGTCAAGAGCTATGAGGGCTACAAAGATAAAGGTAAGAAATATTTTTACATTTCTAAAGATTTTGAGAGTGATGATGAAGACGAAAAAGGTATATATTGCTATTTGGGATAAATCAACTAGTGAGAAAAATGAAAAAACTAGCACTTATTTCTCATGTTAGGATAAAGGACATATGGATAATAGATAGTGGTTGTTCTCATCACATGACTAGTGATAAAAATAAGTTTGAACACTTGAAACATTATGATGGTGGAAGTGTTAGATTTGGAAATAATGAACCATGTTATGTGAAAGGAAAAGGATGCATTCCATTAACTAAAGGAATCAAATGTGAAAATGCCTACTGGTTTGAAGGACTAAGGCACAATCTTCTAAGTGTGGCACAAATAGACAACATTGGATACAAGGTAGAATTCATGAATGGGAAAGCCAAGTTGCTAGATGGTAAGGAAACCTAGTTAGGACTGGAAATCATAATAAAGGTAATCTATTCTATCTAGATCTTACAAAGAGTTCATGTTTTTTGGCACAAGTAGAGGAAAGCTGGCTATGGCATAAAAGAATGTGTCATGTAAAATTTAATAACCTAGTTACAATAAGAAAGAACACAAGAGTAAGAGGTATTCCAAATCTAAAAAAACCTAATATGAACATGTACAAACAATGTCAGATTGGAAAAATAGGAAAAAGTTATTTCAAAAGTAAGAATTACTATACAAAAGAAGTCCTGGAGCTAGTTCATACAGATCTTTGTGGACCAATAGGTACAAAGACCTACATCAAAGACACATATTTCATTTTTTTAATTAATTATTACTCTAGAATGATGATAGTAATGTTCTTAAAAGAAAAATATGAATATTTTCAAAAATTTAAGTAGTATCTAGATAGAGTTAAAAAAGATACATGGAGTAATCTAAAATGCCCAAGGTTGGATAGAGGAGGTGGATTCATCTCTAATGAATATAATATTGTTTGCAATGAAAGAGGGATCAAAAGATACGTATCTACATCTGGTATACCTCAATAGAATGACATAGAAGAAAGAAGAAAAATATCCATCATGGATTGTACAAGAACACTAGTGATTGAGAAAAATATTGCAACCAAATATTGGAAAGAAGCAATCAACACAACAATTGATACCTTGAACTGAGCTCAACTAAGGAAAGGTAAAAATAAAACACCTTATGAATTATGGTATGTATATAAACCTAATGTATATTATTTCAAAGTAGTTGGAAGCAAATGTTATATCTTGAAAGAGGCAAGGAAAGGAAATTTTAATGCAAAAGGTAATGAAGGCATATTCCCAGGCTACTCCAAAAAGATCCAAGTATATATATGTTTGAATCTTTCTACTCACAAGGTTAAAGATGTAATACCCCAAAATTGGCTCATTACCATGATCACCAATTATGGTATATTTTAATCAATCCTAAGTCCTATGTCATTAGGCAATTCTTATTCTACTACTCGCTACTTGACTTAATTGTCAAATGTAGAAAACCCTAAATCTACATTCATCATACTCTTTATTTAATTCTTATAGTATTGACTCATATTAGTCACATTAAACCTATTGATTAAAATTTAATTTAATTTTAAGTATTTATACTTTAATTAAATTAAATTATCACCTAAGGCTAATGTACTAAGGGATTATATTTATTTAATTTAATAATTGTGCTTATTTTAAATTAATTGAATATGATTATTCAATTAAATAGAAAATGCATTTATGAGATCATATCTCACTTTATTAAATTAAATAATATCTTAAAAATCCTCTCTTTAGTTCTAAATGGAAATTCTAAGTGAACTACTTCTCGAAATTGGAAACAATCTAGTTAACTTACTCTCACACTTGTGACAAGTTCAGTTAACTACTCATCACACTCAGATTTGAAACAATTCACTTTACCTGCACAAGGAAGTTTCCATCTTTGACTGAATCTTTGCTTCAATCTTGATTGTTAATCTAAGTTGATCTCAACCGTTGATGGATTCTGAGAATTCTATTTAAGAGACTCATAATTCCTCATTACAGAGGTTGAATTGAATTGCTATTAAATTTTTGCTGGATTGTGTATTTGTTTACTTATTGTCATAAAACTCTCATTTTCTTAGATTAATATCATTTAGAATTAATATGCATTCATTTAGTTAATTCTATTTATATGTTCTTAGATTAATAGCATAATCATTTAGACTACCTACATATTCATATAGATTAATCATTTCAAAACCTTCGTTCTAGATGGTCTGATTACCTGTACCTCAAAATCTGAGAGCATAAGCAGGTAAAATACACCTAGATAGAAGGCAATAGGTCATCTTGCAAGGCTTCTCTTGAATGAACAATCTCATGTTCATTCCAGGATGAATCCACATACAAAGACCATGTTGAAGTGTGTGTGTTAAACAGAGGCCACATTTCATGCATACATTTTTGGCACCCACTGTGGGGCCGAGGAAATCAATTTCTCTAGCTTTATCTACATTTTTATTTTATTTTAGCATTTAGTCCATACTCTTCTGTACAAATTCTTGAATTTTTGTGGGAAGATTTGAAGAGTCTCCCACGAATCTATACACTTTCTTGCACAAAAAAGTGCCCCATTATGCAAGTCTTCATGTGACACCTCATTTTCTCATGCAGGTCAGTGAAAGATTTTGTGTGGATCTATGCATGATTTTTTGCACTACAAAACATTTCTTCACATGGGTTTGTGCATGATTTTTCACAGTATAGAGCATTTCTTTGCATGGTCTGTGCATGATTTAGTGCAAAATTTTGCAACAACAATACAAAAGACAGTTTTTCGAATAGGAATTTTGACTTTTGATGTTTTCATAGGTTTTCACATTTTCTAAGCTTTTTATAGGTATAAAAAAGAACAAAAAAAGTTAAATGTTAATTTTCCCATAGTTAAGCTTCCATTTAACTAACACATTTTCTCTAAAGCATTTTTATTTCAGTTTTTCTGATTTTTTGCAGCCTAAAAGTTGTCTGCATGATGTTTGACGAAGACTCCCTTATAAAAACTCTCCAAACATGAACTGATTGTGTGTTTTTAGGACGTTGTCAAAGATACATTTTTCAAAGATCAAATCTTAAAACCCACAAAATAATGTGTTTTCTTTCTTGCTTTCAAAACATAGTCTAATTAGGGCTTTTGAACTTCCTAGGGTGCAAGACAAAAGAGTAGGGAAGAAGCTTAGTGGTTCTCTAGTACGGGTCCTTTTCTATGAAGAGATTATGGTTTCCTTTTAGGGAATCAGAATCTCGAGAAAGGAGAAGTCTAGATTGATTAAGCTAAGTCTATAAATTAACTTTTTTTACATGTTTGGATGAGAAACTAAGGTAGAGGAGTATGCTCTTTCCCCTTGAGGGAAATTAGAAACTTTGACCCTTGCCTTTGAATCACCAGTCCGAGTCAATCCTTTAGAGGTCCTGCTAGATTGATCCAACCTCTGGGAATGACCCAAGTGAGCACACTCCTTTCACTGGAGATTCCAACTCACTATAATCAAGATGATTTGTAGAGAAAAAGACTCCAAAGCAGGATTAATTTCTTTCCCTTGGTTCTTGATATTTCTTATCAAGGGGAAGCTTTGTCCATTGCATTGGCCAGCACTGGCCCCAGTCTTTCTAAGCAAGTGTGTGCACTCTCAGATGTTAGTGTGGGCTACTGGTCTCAACTCCGATTGCAGATTCCGTATGAATTAATACGAATGGAAGCCAACTAAAAACCTCTTAGTTAGAAGCTACCTGGTTCACCTCCAAAAGGAGGCATAATCTTTGTGCAAGGAGGGGGAAGAATCTCTCCTATAGAACTCACCATATGCATGCTACTAGACATTTGAAGGTGGTATACACACTTTTCCCCTACCACAAGGGCACTAATTTAGTGTATACTATTGAGTCTTTTGAATATACCAAAAACACCAGCACCCTCTAGGGGGTGACATGGCTGTGTGAGGTACACACATGCGCATAAGTTGTGGGGCAAAGGTTTTGCCTTCTCTACCATTTTTTTTGTTTCTAGGGATAAAGCACATTCATTATCAAGTCCTAAACATATCCAAACTTGCTTAAACAAACCACTAGTCAAGACTCCCTCATCCCTCTGAGTTACTTTGTCCTTAGTTGGGTTGTATTTGACTACTGCTTGCTTCTCGTGTCTTCTTGAAAACACTTGCCTTGTTCAAAACCAAATGTTTTTTAAAACACTTGAAAATCAACCTTGCTATCTATTTGAAATCTGCCAAATGAACCAACAATCTATCCAGAACTATCTAAAATCTTCCAAGTCCCTTCAAAATGTAGTTTAGTTGTCAATTTGGTTTCTATTTTTGCACACAGTTTGCAAACTTTCGCACGAATACTTGTTGTCCAGCCATTTCTTTGTGTGACCCTGTCTAGGTTTTCATGTGAGCTTATGCAAATCTTCACATGAGATCTTGTAGTCTTGTCCTACTATCTGGATTCTATTTTTCATGCAAGTCTTAGCATGTTTTCATGTAGTTTTGTGCAACTCTTTGCGCGAGTTTAAATTGTTGTTTTGACTCTTCGCCTCTGCCTGTGTACTTTCTTGCACACCCCTCAGAGGATCTTTGCACAAGATCTTGAGTCTAAACTATCAAGTTGGTCTATTAGAGGTATCTGCACTCTATACCAAGTCTATTTCCTGCATCAGTTTACTGCTTCTCTATTTGAAAATAGTCCAAAATAGTGGCATTTTTCTTAGCTAAAGATTTGTGACCCATTCTTTGACTAGTCTCATCTTTTACCTATCTTAACTCTCATCCTTTAGTGCTTGTCATACTCCATGCTACAATAGTCATAATCTTTGGCTATTCTAGCCTTCAAATTAGACAATTTGTGCCTTAGTATACAACACTCTTATTTTTATCCTTTTGGAGACTAAGTCCTAGTGCAGTCCTTGTCCAAGATTTTTCTTTTCGTCATTGTCTATGACTTTGGCAACTTGACTTATGTTCTAAAACTTGGTTGTCACTACTTGAAACATAGTACATCAAAATGGCTAACAAAAAATGCACTAAATCCAATATTCCTACTGAGGAAGAAAAGCTACTTATTACAAACATGAAGCAAAAAATCCAATCAATGAGTACTCAACTTCAAAGACTAAAGGAGGAAGATGAAACATCATCGAACAAATTCTCCTTGAAAGAAAATTTTCCTTCCTCCTATGACAACCAAAAATCAAATTCTTGTGATCTTGAATCCAAGATATCTGAGAATACTTCACAAACACCCAAGAAATCTAGAAATATATTTGAAGAAAAACCTTGGGAACCTAAACCAAAGCATGATTTCACCCCTTTGGAAAGATCTTATGAATCAAATTTGGAAGAAATTCTTCAAAATAAACTCATTGTGTTACCTAAGGTCACTTTGGTAGGAGTTTCCTTTATGAGTAACTATTGTGCTTATCATAGACATAATTTACATAAAAATTCACATTGTAGGGAGCTAAAAAATGAGATCCAAGATCTCTTTGACAATGACATAATTCAAAAATCTAAGCTCTCATCTACTATAGATTATACTCTCATGAAGGATCAACCTCATGAAACCATCTCTAGTAATGGTTCAAACGCGACTTCTACTTCTTCCAGCATACAACCACCTTCTAAATTGTCCAATCTTTCCAACACATATTTTCCAAAAGAAGAACTCACTACTCCCCTTGTTGACTATGTTTACCCTTAGGGACTACCTTTGAAAGAAACTCAAGCCAATAGATACTAGGCTACAAGTCTTTTGACTACCTTCATAGATCATACTTCTTCATGCCTTGCTATGCCTATGAAATCCATTCCAAGTAATTTTACTTTTGAACTTCAAGAGCCTATTATATAGACTCTAGAAATAGATTCAAATATAGATTCATATACTCCCTCATCCTCAAAATTGGTTTCATGTCAAGAGGACTACTTAGATGATGAAGAAACAAGTGTTGATCAAGACCAAGATTTCTTCATCCACTTTCAAATCTTCCAAGATCTGGTGCCTCCATCTCAAGAGACACATAGTTCTCCATCTCCCATGTCATCCACCTCTACTAAGCAAGATCAAGATATTCATTCCACCACCCTTAAGGAGACTATTAAAAACCAAGAGAAGGATACTTTTCCTATACTACCTAAAATTCCTTTTGAAGATAAAAGTGTTCCCTCACCCTCTTGTTCTACCTTGCTACATTCACTTTCAAACTATGCTCAAGCTTTCAATACTCCTATCAAAGGTATTGCTCCTATAATAGTTAGTCATAAATATATTGATGGCATTGGTCATGTTGCTCACCCTAAAGATGCTGATATCCATGCTCATGGTCCATTCACATTTTCTAAATCTATCCTTGGTCTCTATCCATCTAAGCTGAAATCTTCAAACCTTCCATCCATATTGGGACCTTATTTTCCTCTATCTCCTACTTCCACTCTTAGCCCATTACATGTTCCTCCTACCCTACACCAAGATCAATAAAGATACACACACTTGAACTCTTCACATTCACCTTTCCATATAAACCAATCATATTGGCCTCATTCATCCACAAGTCTTGAGTCCTTGAAAAGCAACTTGGATGATTAACTCAAACACAAGTGCATGAATCTATTCTCAAAAGTTCACTATGTCTCCTCTAATCAATGTGTGAATGTCAAGAAGGAAAATACACAAAAGAGACCAAAAATGTCCACTATTCAAAGAGCTCAACAAAAGAAAGTATGGGTTCTTAAATCTATTATTGAAGAAATGCATTCCAAAGCATCTAATGAAAAATCAAAAGTTATATGGATTCCTAAATCTCTTTTGAAGGATATTGAAAACAAATCAAAGTTGACATTTAAGCTTCCAAAGGCTCTCACTCCATCTTCTTCCCAACATCTTCCTAAAAAGGTTTCAAAAACCTTTTACTCCACCCCCCTTCAAAATGGCTTTGCCACCTCATACATCTAAACCTCATACTATTTCATCCATATTTCCTCCATCATTCCACTACCCTTCAAGGTGTGTGTCAATGTTGATCTTGCCCACTTTTTATTCTACTCTTACACATCCCTTTCAATACCCTATCCACTCCACCTTCTATCCTCCACCTTTTATGCTTCCATCCCATTTATCTCATCCATAGCCTAAAACCTCATCCTCCATATATTGTTTTTTTACTATCTCCCTTCCATTACCTTATCAGTATCTTTGAGTGTACCTTGCTATGGCGTTGGCTTATCATAACTTATCTTTGTTATAAGCATTCTATCTAACTTGAGAAAGGCTTGGATTCTTTCCAAAAACTCTAAAAATCCAAAAAAAAGAAAAAAAGAAAAAGTGCCTTGGTGAAAACTTGGAAACAAGCACCTTGGTAGCAAAAGTAAAGATAAATAAATCCGTCCTATGGTCAAAACCACTTCTTGTGGCACCTTGGACAAGTACCATGATGAAAACTTGGTAAACAAGCATCACGTATAATTCTTCCATCCATGACATCCTATCATGATCTTGCTTATCCTTTAGATGTCCTCATTCCCAAAGTCATTCACTCATAGCCTCCATAACAAACTTTTCTATCCCATTCACTTAACCCTTTGGTCTTGATCAATGAAAGAAAGAAGAAAACTTAGTTCTTAGCAATCTCTTGACATGGTCATTTTATTTGATTACTTATGTGACACCCTTCATTACACCATGAGCTTATATTGTTATATCTTTTTCCCTAGCTTGGGTAATCTTATGAAGACTTTCCTTGAGGATAACATTCACCACTTGATACTATGTGCCTATCCATCTCCACTTATCCACCGACTTGCTACTGCATCTCATTCTGCACCTTGCTAGACATTGGAACAAAATCAATGTAATCCTTCTTGAGACCTAGTAATCTCTAAAAAAAATCATAAAATTTAGAAAAAGTCCTAAAAAAATTGTTACCCTAGTGAAAACCTAGCAATAGGTGCCTTGGTAACACCAAAAAATTTGAAAAATCCAAAAAATTGTTACCGTGGTGAAAACCTAGCAACAGGCACCTTGGTAAGACCAAAAAAAAATTTCAAAAAAGGAAAAAATAAAAATAAAAAGTGAAAAACAAAAAAAGTGCCATTGGTGAAAACATGGAAACAAGCATCATGGTAGCAAAAAAATGAAGGCTCTACCAAGAAGGTGAAAACTTGGCAAACAAGTGCCTCTTGTTCCCAATGCTCCATCTTGCAGCGCATCTTTTGGCTATCTGTATAGCTGCTTTACTACTTTTCCCTCTTTTTTCTCATGTATCCATGGATTGAGTCTTGTCACAGCTCAGGGGAATTCCCCTTTAGTGTCACTCTTTTTGAGATTCTCCTTATAAAATCTCTTTCATGATAGCCACTAGTCATTCTGGCTGTGTTTGCCTACTATTGCTAGTGTCACTCTTTTTGAGATTCTCCTTGTAGAATCTCTTTTGCAATAGTCACTAGTCATTCTGGCTGTGTCTGCCTACTTTTGCTAGTGTCACTCTTTTTGAGACTCTCCTCATAGAATCTCTTTTGCAATAGTCACCGGTTGTTCTAGCTATGTCTACCTACTATTGCTAGTGTCACTCTTTTTGAGATTCTCCTCATAGAATCTCTTTCATGACAGTCACTAGTCATTCTAGCTGTGTCTACCTACTATCGTTGGTGTCACTCTTTTCAAGATTCTCCTCATAGAATCTCTTTTGTGATAGTCACCAATCATTCTGGCTATGTTTGCCTACTATTGCCAATGTCACCCTTTGTTAAGATTCGCCTCATAAAATCTCTTTTGCAAAAATCACCAGTTGTTTCAACTATGTCTACCTAGTATTTCTTAGGTCACATTTCAAGATTCCTTTATGAAAGATCTCTTTTGTGTCAGTCACTAGTCATCCTGGCTATGTCTATCTACTGTCGCTCAGTCCTCTTAGGTTATTTACCTCAAAGATTCCTCTTTGACCTTAGTCACCAATCATTCTGATTGCATCTACCTATTTTTCTCACCCTACTAAATAGATTTATTTCAAACATGTTTTGGACACTGACACTTGATACCAATCCCAAAAACACTAAAGTCAAAATGACATACTTGTTTGGATATGCTGAGCTTTTTTTCTTTCTTTGCTTTATTTTTGCTTTATCATATCTCCTTGAGCAACTTGATGATGTAATTTATGACTAGAGAAGTAATGACTAGGGGCATGATCTTTTCTTTGCTTTCTGTTTATGGATTAGTTCCAATTAGTTGACAAATTCTTATAAGAAGAGTGTCCACTATAAGAGCCTTCATCTTGTATTGGATGGCCGAGTGTACCTCAACTCCTTTTATATGACTATGTCAATAATGTTGGTTCTTCTCCTTATTTTTTAGAGTTAACTCTTTATGCTATAGTACATACTGATACTTTTCCTACTAAGTGAACATATGGGTCACTACGAGTATATCTAGCACACTTCTGTCTTAGGTTATGAATGCAAGGGTTGTTGCGGACTTAATACTTACTAAGTACTTAGCATAAGATGGATCTCTTGTGTGCTTGGTGTGTCTACCATGCAAGAAAAATTTTGGTCATCGTAACATTTATGTTTTGATGCTTATGTTAGCTTGCTACATTAAAAGGGACAAATGTTTTGGTCATTCTGGCTTTTTGTGCCTCAAATGCTTACATTTAATCCCGACAAACTTATAACATATGTCCTATTCATATTCCTATGATTGCAATTTCTATGAGAATTGTATGACATATGGTATTTCATCCTATTCTCAGTGATCATAAATGGTTGAAGCTTGATAATTAGACCTAGGGTTGAATCTAGCATAGGATTGCATTACTTGGTTCAGCATACGATTCAATTACAAATCTACTTTCACCTTCTGTGATGAGGGATTCTTAGTCTCTTCAAAGCATCATTTTTTTCATGACTACACAAATGATTGATTAATCACCCTCTTGGCTACTTTGACCATTTTGAATCCATTTTCAGGATCAAGTTCGAAATCTGAGACACTTTAGCAACTCAAAAAAATGCATTTTAAAATTTTGGGATCGACGCAATCGAACGCTTGTGCAGTCTAGAGTTTTTTGATACTTTGTGATTTGTGGAATCTTTTCAACTCAAAATTCTTCATGTTTTCAAATTTTAGTTTGAAAAAAGTCAACTATGGTCAATTTTGGTCAACTTTTGGTCAAACTTGGTCTCCTGGACCTCCAAATCCATTCAAATCAACTCTGAATTTTCGATTGATCATTTTGATCTCTTCTAAATTTTTCTCAATCTTCAATTTATTTTGTATCTCTCAACATATTTCTTTACATCATATTTTTTGTGTGTCATCTTTCGATTTTTCTCCTAAGGGGGCAGGATGATTACATCATTGAATCCTTATTGCTAGGGGCATCTTGTTTCCCTCTTTCTGACATCTTTGTCATCTATTTCATCTTGTCATCGATTGATTATAGGTATCGGGACAATCTAAGCCTCAACTCCTAAGGATCAAGCCTTGTTTTGGGAATGATTCTATGACTCATAATTCAATCTTAATCTCTTACCAATCTTAGGTATCTAGATGTTCTATCTGGATCCTTAAAGATTAAGCTCCATTTTGGAGATAGTCTTTTAAATGCTTATCATTCTTAGGTATCTAGGTGTTCTATTTGCATCCTTAAAGATCAAGCTCTATTCTTGATATAGTCTTTTAAATTCGTATCAATCTTAGGTATCTAGGTGTTCTATCTAGATCCTTAAAGATTAAGCTCCATTCCGGAGATAATCTTTTAACTGCTATCAATCTTAGGTATCTAGGTGTTCTATCTAGATCCTTAAAGATTAATCTTCATTCTGGAGATAATCTTTTAAATGCTATCAATCTTAGGTATCTAGGTGTTCTATCTGGATCCTTAAGGATTAAGCTCCATTCTAGAGATAATATTTTAAATGCTATCAATCTCAAGTATCTAGGTGTTCTATCTGGATCCTTAAAGATCAAGCTCTATTCTAGAGATAATCTTTTAAATGCTATCAATCTCAAGTATCTAGGTGTTCTATCTAGATCCTTAAAGATTAAGCTCCATTTTGGAGATAATCTTTTAAATGCTATCAATCTTAGGTATCTAGGTGTTCTATTTGGATCCTTAAAGATTAAGCTCCATTCTAGAGATAATATTTTAAATGTTATCAATCTCAGGTATCTAGATGTTCTATCTAGATCCTTAAAGATTAAGTTTTGTTTTGGAGACAATCTTTTAAATGCTATCAATCTCAGGTATCTAGACATTCTGTCTGGAACCTTAAAGGTTAAACTTTGTACTGCTGGAAACCTTTAGAATGCTTATCATTTTGGGTATCTAGGTGTTCTTCTTGGATTCCTTGGGATTAATCTTTATTCTGGAGATAGTCCTTAAAAGCTTATCAATTGGTCTCCATATCATCAACTTCAAAACCAATCTCATCTTCACATCATGTTTCCTAATTTTCTTTGAATTGAACGTGCTGCTCACACATTCATTCAAAGAGGGGAAAAATGTAATACCCCAAAATTGGTTCATTTCCATGATCACCAATTCTAGTCTATTTTAATCAATCCTAATTCCTATGTCATTAGGAAATTCTTATTCTGCTACTCTCTACTTGACTTAACTGTCAAATGTAGAAAACCCTAAATCTACATTCATCATACTCTTTATTTAATTCCTATAGTATTGACTCATATTAGCCACATTAAACCTATTGATTAAGATTTAATTTAATTTAAAGTATTTATACTTTAATTAAATTAAATTATCACCTAAGGCTAATGTACTAAGGGATTAAATTTATTTAATTTAATAATTGGGCTTATTTTAAATTAATTGAATATGATTATTCAATTAAATAGAAAATGCATTTATGAGATCATATCTCACTTTATTAAATTAAAAAATATCTTCAAAATCCTCTCTTTAGGTCTAAATGGAAATTCTAAATGAACTACTTCTCAAAATTGGAAACAATCTAGTTAACTTACTCTCACACTTGTGACAAGATTAGTTAACTACTCGTCACACTCAAATTTGAAACAATTCACTTTACCTACACAAGGAAGTTTCCATCTTTGACTGAATCTTTGCTTCAATCTTGATCGTCAATCTAAGTTGATCTTAACCGTTGATGGATTCCAAGAATTATATTTAAGAGACTCATAATTCCTCATTATAGAGGTTGAATTGAATTGCTATTGAATCTCTGCTGGATTGTGTACTCATTTACTTATTGTCATAAAAACTCTCATTTTCTTAGATTAATATCATTTAGAATTGATATGCATTCATTTAGTTAATTCTATTTATATGTTCTTAGATTAATTGCATAATCATTTAGACTACCTGCATATTCATATAGATTAATCATTTTAAAACCTTTATTCTAGATGGTCTGATTACTTGTAACTCAAATCTTAGAGCATAAGCAGGTAAAATCCACCTAGATAGAAGGAAATAGGTCATCTTGTAGGACTCCTCTTGAATTAAAAATCACCATGTTCATTCTAGGATGAATCTGAAAACAAAGACCATGTTGAAGTGTGAGTCTTAAATAGAGGCCACATTCCACGAATAGAATAGAAAGTATAAATGTGAAAATCAACGAGTTCATAGAAAAGAGTGAATAACAAAGAAGAAAGAAACCTAAAAACTAGAAAAAATTTGTTTACTATGAGCCTAAGACTTTTCCCAAGTTATAAGAAAATGTGATAAAAAAACATTAGACTATACCACCCGAGTCTGTAGTGCAAATTGAGCTATAGTCTATGCAACCTAAGCAATAGATAGTTGAAACCAATTCATAGATAGAGGAACCCAAGTCATAGATAGAGGTAACTAAGTCTCAAATTGTAGAACTTGAGCAAAGATCAAAATATCACTGAGTCATTGAACATGGTGAATCAAGTCTAGAATCTAGAAGGAAAGTACCTATACTTGCTAAATATGTCAAAAGGCATCATGCTCCTAATCAAATAATTGGAGATCAGAAAAGAGGCATACTAATAAGGAACAAACTAAAAGGTACTTGTTTTTTTAGTGAATTTGAACCTAGAACTATAAAAGGTGCTTTGAATAATGAAATTTGGATAGAGGCAATGAATGAAGAAATTGAGAAAATTGGAAGGAACAATACCTATGCTTTTGTTCATAGACCTAAGGAAAAAAATGTAATTGGTACAAAGTGGGGTTTTAGAGAAAAATTGAATTAAAAATGAAAAGTATGAAGGAACACGACAAGGCTAGTGTGTAAGGGATATACTCAAGAAGAAGGTGAAGACTATGGAGAAACATTTTCTTCTATTGCTATACTTGAAGGATTTAGAATACTACTTGCTTATGATGCATACAAAGGATTCAAAGTGTAGCAAATGGTTGTAAAATCAGCCTTCTTTAATGGAATTCTAGAGGAATAAGTCTACATTGATCCAAATAAAAGAGACATGGTCTATAAACTACAAAAAGCTTTATATGTTTTGAAGAAGATCCTATAGCATGGTATGAAAGACTAGATTGATATATGGTAACTATTGGTTTTCAAAGAACAAATGATAATAGTAGTATGTATATTAAAGAAGGACCACAAGGCAAGATATTGCTAGCAAAAATATTGGTAGATGATAATTTTCTTACAAGTCATGATGACTTATGTAAATCATTCTATGAAGAAATGAGGATATAATATAAAATGTCAATGTTTGGAGAGATACAATTAGTTATTGGTTTACACGTTCATCAAATGAAAGATGTAATTTACATTACTTAGTCAAAGTGCATCAAGGAAATATTGAAGACCTTTGGAATGGAAGATTCTAAACTAATTGGAACACCTATGTCTATTGGACATTAACTATCCAAAAATGATGATTTAAAGGAGGTAAATCAAACTACCTATAGATCCATGATTGGAAAACTTCAATATGCAGTACACACAAGCCCTAATATTGCATTAGTAGTTGGCATAGTTGCAAGGCCTTCTACAAATCCTAGAGAAAATCATGTGATAGTAGTCAAAAGAATTTTGAGATATCTAAAAGGCACTAAAGACTATGGTTTATGGTACAAGAAAGGAGGAAAATTTGAATTGAAATCCTTTACTAATGCAGATTGGGTTGGAAGGATTGATGACAGAAAAAGCATCAGTAGAGGAATATTATTTCTTGAAAAGAGGTTAGTGTCATGGACAAGTAAGAAGCAAAATTGCAGCTCTTAGTATATAAGAGAAGCATAATATGTTGTTGCAGAAATTAATTGTTCCAACATAATTTGGATCAAGTAATTATTGTCAGGAATAAAGAAAGAAATCAAGGAACTAGTAGTTATCTACTGTAATAACAATAGTGTAATCAATATATCCAAGAATCTAGTGATGAACACTAAGACAAAAGATATTGCAATCACGTATCATTTTCTAAGGGAATTAGTTCAAGAGAAAGAGGTAAGATTGGAATATGTGAACACCAAGGAGAAGGTTGTAGACATATTAACCAAACCATTACCCTAGGATTAATTTTTTTTAATCTAAGAGGTAAGCTAGGGGTCATTCCCTTATCATATGCCCACTAGAGTACATATTAGTGATGCATCAATAGAACTTCATTCACAAACTATCAAGTTGATGCAAGAATTTCAGAGCACATTGCATATGAATCAATACATCAAGTATATTGTAAATTTATTTTATAATGTCTTTAGAATTTTATGTAAATGAGTGAGATATTGATGTCATGTCAAAGAAAAGAATCTATGGGAGAGACTTGTATAAGAGCAAGAGGGAGAGTGTGATAAAATAGAGTCTGAAGATAAGATGACAGAGGGAGAATCTTAGGAGTTCTCATGGATGAAGAATCAGAATGAAACTAAGGATATTATAAAATCTTATAAATCATTATATTTCTCTAAATTTTATTTGCATAATGACATGCTATGTTGTCATTAATGCCAAAGAGGGAGATTATTGAAATCAATTACTCAATTGTATATTGTAATTGATGTTACACAAATCCAAAGCCTTAACCAAACATATAAGCCAAGCTCATTTGGAAACCAAAGAATATTTCAGTATTAGTTGAGAAGAAGTTACTATTAATTGAGCTTGGTCAGTCAATAAAGGAAATTAGTGTCAACCAAGCTTGGTTGGTCAATGAAGAGTAGTTAGAGTTAACTAAGTTTGGTTAGTTATCAATGCAAGTTTTGTATTAATTGAGTAATTAGTCTAGTGTTAGCCAATTGTCAAAAGATTACTTTTGTTAATTAATTGGTTAATACAAGATAACTAAGTGGATGTTAAATTTCTATGAGAAAGGATATTCAGGCTAACTTGACATTGAGTTTCATATATATGAAGAGTCAAGTTGTGGATTGAAAGAAGTAATTTTCATAACAATGAGAAAACTATAAAATAAGAAGAATATTTGATTCAAAACAAAATATTTGAGGAGGTGAAAAGAATATTATAATAAGGAAGGATCAAGAGGATAACCCATAATAATGATCTAAATCTAAAAATTCAATTGCTTCAACAATTAGGTCAATCATTATTACTCTCTAACAATTATAGTTGTGAAGAAATATCTTAATAGAGCTGGCTTAATAGTCATTTTGTCAATCTTCTAACAAGGTGGCATTTCTAATCGAAGTGTCTAAAGACATATAAAAAGGCCACTCCTAATAGGGTGATTCAAATTCTCTAATAGGGTCACTCTTATCTGTGTGTTTTGTAATCTTTAAAAGGGTTGGCTCCTAACAAGGCATACTCCAGAAGATTGAAAAGTTGTAACTAGTTACATTGATGATTTTACCAAATTGGGTTTCCATGATAAATATTGGTGTCTCATGTGTTCATTTTATTTTCTTAATGCTTTATATTTATGAAACTAAGTTACTAAATTTTAATACACATTAATATCTTAATTCTTCTTTGTTAACCGAGTTATAGTGAATATCTAACTCTAACCAAGTAGAGAAAGGATTTGGTTTACTAAGTGAGAAGTTTGTATTGATATCTAAGGGACTTGAAATTATTTTTATATTAAATGATTCACCCCTCCCCTCTTAATTATTCATTTCATTTCTATCAATTGATATCAGATTCATTGGTTCTTGTAGGAAAGGTTTCAAAGACCTAAGCTAAATATCAAGATGTCTTATAGAAGAGAGATTCCTAAGCGTAACCAACAAAACTTTTCAGCATGGAAGGAACTACTGGAGAAAAATCTAGGAACCATTGGAGATACATGTCTACACTTCCTATTGAACTAGTATGTGGGACTACCTAAGCCTTTGATTATGGATTAGATGGTGGACATGGAGAAGCATAGTACAATAATGATTAATATTGCTTCCTCTCTCAAGTATTATGAATTTGATGAAGTCAAATATTTCCCTACTACCTATGATTATTGATATTGCTTCCATATCACTCAGTTTCTACCATTTCATTTCTAGTGTACTTGGTCTATGTTGCAATGCTCAATCAGCATAAACAATTTTACTGACATTTGGTATCCTTTCATAAATATGTTCTTATGGATATTTATATATGAAAATATGAAATTTGGCACATTTCATGTAAGGAACTAATTTATGATATATTAATATAATATATAGTTCCATACATACCTTTCTTTCTTAGTTTGAGATAACATGATCACCGACTCCATTGGATTGGGTGACTTCAGCTCCACTATTTCCATCTTCTATTTTCTTCTTCCATTTTTGATTCATACCCTTCTCCATTTTCTCAATGTCTATTCATCATTTACCTTTTCCTTTTTCTTGATTTGATGAATGAAATTGAGTCCTATAATTCTTTCTTATATGTCCAAACTTGTCACATTTGGAACATGCATTAGGTACATATTTTTTCCATTAATTTTTTCAATAAGGTTTTGTCTAAGATCTACATTCATATTCTCTATGCCCATACCTTTGATAGTTATAGTAGTATCCTTCAGATCTAGCATAATAGATGTATTCCTCATTCTTGGCCTACCCTAATGTCTTTGGTATCCTTGTTTCTTTTAGTAAAAACAATAACCAGTAAACTTAGGTTTAGGATTTTTCATACCATGTTTGCTTCAAAAAATGTTTGAAGTATGAACAAGTTCTCCATAGTAATAGCATGTTAGTTTGTCCTTTGATTTTGCATTCCTTAGCTCTCCATTCTTGGATGATTCTCCTTGCTCAGTGTATGAATGTCTTGATCCATCAGTGCTACTAGATGACTTCATGAGTTCTTCAAAGTATTTCATTGCTTCTTTTAGTTTGTTGAATCTCTCCATAGATTTTTTCACAATTTTTAGTTCATTCTTCAGTATTTCCTTTTGTGATTTTAGATTTTCAATTTCCACATCCTTATGATTCAATTTCTTGTTTAGAAGCATCAATTTATTCATCATGTCTAGTTAAGTGTTTGTGAGATTCTCCATATCTGATATCCTTTCTTCAAGTCTGGTAGCCATTACCCATTTTTTTTCTTTAGCCATGGTCCTATATTCTTTATCTTTCTTCCTCTTTTTATTCACTTCACTAATCTTATTGATTAGATTTCATGCTCTCTTTTCAATTGTCTTATTTCTTTATTCAGGAGTATCTACTTTTCAAGTAGATCTATAGATGCCTTGTCATTGGATTAATGGATTCAAATAGTCCTTTATCGTAACTTCTTCACAAATTTTTTTTAAAATCCTAGATAGCCAATCCATTTCTACCTTTCAAGGATTTCTTCAAACATTATCTTTGTTTCTCAAGTTTCTATAGTATAAGTTCAATGTCAATCACCTGATTATCAATAACCTTGTCTAGTTTAAAAGCTTTCATCTCCAAGATCTAACTTATAAGTGATTAATATTCTCTTAGAGAACCAATGCTATGATACCAATTCTCAATTGATGGAAGTATGAAAAGGATAACAAGATACTAAGGGGGGGATGGGGTGAATCATAATCTTAAGAAATTTTTACTTTTTACCAATTTATTAACACATTCATCAATTATCTTGTGCATGTGAAAATTATAATAATAGACTAGCTATAACATGTAAATTAGATCTATCACATGCACAAAAATAAATAAATAACACAATATCTATTAACCATAAACCCTTTAAGGTGAAGGTAAAATTGGGCCGGGGATCACACCCACAAATCTTCAGTACTATAGTAATAAAGTTAACCTATTAGGGTTAGATTGTTTGATCATAATATATGATCTAACTTGTGAGGGGTTTGTGTTGGAAGATTGGTTGGAAGCATGAATTCTAATGCTATTCCTATGGGAAAGTACTACTTTGATGATATGTTACATTCATGACTAATTTTTTCATTGATGTCAAAAATAACATTTTTGATGTCTACAGAGTAGTTTTTTGAGGTATTTGATAGAAGAACAATAGAAAGATCAAGTTGGTACATATGGCTAGTTGAGAATGATAACCATCCAAGGTTATAGGAGATACTTTTGAGTATCTCATATATGTAGTTACTGTCAATAGTAGAAAGGATAAGTCTAGAAGAAGTTTTGTAAGTTTTAGTGATGTTTGTTCTAAGATAGATTTTGTAGAGGTATGTTCTGGTAAACTTGTTATATCTCTTAGGAGAATTGTTAGCTTGAGGATCAAGGTTAAGAAAATGAAGAGAAAATATTGAGGATGATGTGGCTAAGCTTTCTCACCATAATATTGCATGTACAAAAATTTATTCAAGTTGCAAGGAAGAAGATTAAGGTTATCACTAAGTGTAACGTGTTCTTAATGAGGTCCTATATTAATTATTTGAGAAGGACTAACAATTGACTCAGGGAATTTTTTATGGACTTGGTATAAAGGAAGGACATTTTCCTTTATCATGGTGTAAATATAATATTGAATGATCAATGATAAGCAATAGAGAGAGTGGATTTCCAAGTTGAGCAGAGTAGTGCAAAAGTGAAGGGAACTTCATTGTCAAGGTTTTGCTAAGTGATCCAAGGTTTGGTATTTGGATTTGAGGTTCATGACCTAGTCCACAAGGTCTAACATTGATTGGTCTGGTTGATAGGACAAAGGAAAGAGTAGAGAAAAGAAGAAGATAATAGTAAATTACTTGTTTGAGTAGTGAGCTCTTCTTGTAGTTGAAATTGCATGTTTGGGCAGTGGGCTCTTCTTGCATACATTATACCAAAACTCCTAACAGGGACCCAAAGTCTTCTAACAAGGACTCATTGTACTAAATGTTGTAAAAAAATCCTAATGGGGTTCATCCTCTAACAAGGAATATTTATATTAGTACATCATATTTTAGGTGTCATTCCTGTACACTCGAAAGTGTCCCACTCTAAACCCTTCTATCCAAACGATTCCATGAGTTGGAATGCTTGGATGTCGGCTTAGAGCTCCCTATCCACGGAGTGCAAGAGAGTGTATTTCAAGTTCAAGGGCTCTCAGTTGAGCCTTAGGAATACTCTTCTTGCTAGTAAACCATGCAATGGGAGGTTCCAAAGACAAGATGCAAGAATGCAAATGTCTCAAGGAGTTCCTCAAGAATGCAATGCAAATGAAGATTAAGCTAGAATGAATATGAAAAATACAGCTATTCTAAGCATGGATGAGAGTGTTACAATCCAAATATTAAGCTATGTGAGATAGATTATTGCAAAATAGAAGCTAAACTAATATGCAACATGAATCTAAACTAAAATGCTATGGTATGAGAGAATGTAGACAAGAAATAGAAGTTCTCCACAAAGCTCCAAAGAAACCTGTTAGAAAACCTGCAGCATAACAATATTCAAAAGATGGATTGATTGAGGGGGAAAGCTCTCTCCCTTTTAAAGATGTATGGATGGTGGAGATCAAGATGAAGATGGTGGATGATCAACGGTGGAATTCGAAAATAGGAGTGATCCATGTGCACACACAAATCAACCAATAGAATATAAGTTGACTTGTCATATAAGACAAAAGTCACAAAGCCTTTTCTTTTAATTGCAAAATAGAAAAAGGACTTTATGTGTGCACTTTAAGTGGGTTATAAGAATGGGGTCTTTTATTTAATTAAAAGGGGACATGTTCTTTTAATCAAATAATGAACTTAGGATAGCATAGTCAAACTATAGGTTATAATCAAATAAATTGATTATTAGCAATTTGGTCTAGGTAAATGATTAAATTAATTTAGCCAAAATGCTGAAAAGGGGGCTAATAGTCTAGGGGGCTAATACGCAACCTGCAAACAAAATTTCAGAACCAAATTCTAAGCGGTTTAAAAGATATGATCAAATCTTTAAACCAACTAAGTTTTTGGCCTTCAAACCAATTTACTTATGGCTTGGCCTTAAAACCAAAGTGAAAATTCTACAAAAGCATTTGATTAGACCCAATATGCTGCTGTAAAAAACTAGAGATAAGAAATGAAAGCAAATGGAGCTGAAAATTTGATTCAAGCCCCACGGTGGGCGCCAAAAATGTACACTCGAAAGTGTCCCACTCTAAACCCTTCTATCCAAACGATTCCATGAGTTGGAATGCTTGGATGTCGGCTTAGAGCTCCCTATCCACGGAGTGCAAGAGAGTGTATTTCAAGTTCAAGGGCTCTCAGTTGAGCCTTAGGAATACTCTTCTTGCTAGTAAACCATGCAATGGGAGGTTCCAAAGACAAGATGCAAGAATGCAAATGTCTCAAGGAGTTCCTCAAGAATGCAATGCAAATGAAGATTAAGCTAGAATGAATATGAAAAATACAGCTATTCTAAGCATGGATGAGAGTGTTACAATCCAAATATTAAGCTATGTGAGATAGATTATTGCAAAATAGAAGCTAAACTAATATGCAACATGAATCTAAACTAAAATGCTATGGTATGAGAGAATGTAGACAAGAAATAGAAGTTCTCCACAAAGCTCCAAAGAAACCTGTTAGAAAACCTGCAGCATAACAATATTCAAAAGATGGATTGATTGAGGGGGAAAGCTCTCTCCCTTTTAAAGATGTATGGACGGTGGAGATCAAGATGAAGATGGTGGATGATCAACGGTGGAATTCGAAAATAGGAGTGATCCATGTGCACACACAAATCAACCAATAGAATATAAGTTGACTTGTCATATAAGACAAAAGTCACAAAGCCTTTTCTTTTAATTGC
Organism: Cupressus sempervirens; assembly: GCA_028749045.1. Lineage (NCBI taxonomy): Eukaryota > Viridiplantae > Streptophyta > Pinopsida > Cupressales > Cupressaceae > Cupressus > Cupressus sempervirens. The sequence continues at coordinate 463,872,341 of CM053790.1, forward strand.
AAAATAGAAAAAGGACTTTATGTGTGCACTTTAAGTGGGTTATAAGAATGGGGTCTTTTATTTAATTAAAAGGGGACATGTTCTTTTAATCAAATAATGAACTTAGGATAGCATAGTCAAACTATAGGTTATAATCAAATAAATTGATTATTAGCAATTTGGTCTAGGTAAATGATTAAATTAATTTAGCCAAAATGCTGAAAAGGGGGCTAATAGTCTAGATGACCATTTTTAGGTGATTACAATTCCCACCTGGGTTTTCCCTCTGATCAAGGGTTTCCCTAGTCAACATATCTGGTGTAATTGTCTATGTGCATCTTTATATGGTTGTTGTTTACTTTTTTTGAATGTTTAAGTTTCTTTAAAGATGATAAATGTTTTAATTGTTGGATAAATGATTCACCCTCCTAGTTATCTTGATGGACTTTTGTTTCTAACAATTGGTATTAGAGTAGCAGGTCCTTGAAGAAAAAGTTTAATATCTTTGGGCGATCCATGGTGAACATATTCAAGAAAGATAGTCCAAAGATTGATGAAACAAATTATGATAGCTAGAAGGAAAATATGAAGACACATTTGTTGTGTATGGGTCCAGGTTATTGCATCTTGAGAAAATTAGTGAAGATAATCATTGAAGAAAAGGATTTGGAAACTTTCTCTGAAGTAGAAAGAGATCTTTTCATATGTGACATGAGAGCTAGGGAAGCACTATTGACTGCACTTCCTAAAATTAAGTATAATCAGGGAAAATCACTTGCTACTTCACATTTGATTTGGAAAGCTTTGGAAAATAGTTTTGAAGGTGCCACACATTCTAAGAAGTTGAGGCTATAAAGTTGGATTTTTTCATTTCAAGATACTAAAATGATGGAAGATGAATCTAGAAGAACATATATAGGTAGGATATCAGAAATTACTATAGGTATTAAAGCTCAATGAGGAACAAAAGAAGATGGTGAGGTTATATGGAAGATATTAAGGACTCTAACACCACCATTTAAGTTAGTTGTTTAGATGATATAGTTTTTGATATCATGTACCAAATATTTCACAAAAAAGACATTTCTTGGAAGACTTGAAGCAGTTGAGAATGAACTTAGACAATTTGGAGAATTGATAAGAATAGAGACAATGTTCAATGCCTTGAATATTTAAACTAACTTATCAAGAAGCACAAGTGCTAGAGAAATTTTTTCTAGCAGTAGCAAATCTAAGGAAGATAGAAAGATTGAAGGAGTAGCCCTTCTAGTAAGAAGAGAGAGGAGGTAAGAAAATCTTTAAATGTTGGACTTGTGATGAATATGGTCATTATGCATCTAAGTTTCCTAAAATGGAGAAAAAGTATAAGGTAAATCATAAGCCTAGAAAAGATAGAGAATGTTTGTATGCAAATGAAGTTAATGATTTTAATGAAAAAGCATTAAGTGCTAGTGATGATGAAATTGGATTTGTGAAAATTAAAGAAGAAAGTCTAGAGAAGTTAGCTCTGGTATCATAAGTCGAAAAAAAATCTAATTAGATAATTGACAATGGTTGTTCACATCATATGACTGGTGATATAAACAAGTTTGTTGACTTCAAAAGTCAAGATGGAGGAATTGTTAGAGTTGGAAACAATGCAGCATGCCAAGTAAAAGGTATTGGATCTATAACTCTTGATAGTAAAACTAATACTAAGGATGTATACTTTGTTCATGGTTTAAAGTATAATATTTTGATTGTTGGACAATTAGTTGACAAAGCTTATCAATTATAGTTCATAAAAGAGACATGTATGATCAAATATAAAGATGGAAAGGTAATTGGAACAAGAACTGGATCTAGAGGTAATGCATTTCAGTTGAATCCTATTGAAATGACATGTTGGTTACAAAGGTAGATGATAGTTGGTTATGGCATAAGAGATTCTGTCATATAAAATTTGATTGTATTATGAAGACCAGTAGAATTCTTATAGTTAGAGATTTACCAAAGATTGTAAGGCCCACTAACACAATTTGCAAGGAGTTTGTTTCAGTAAAGCATAAAAGAACTTCTTTTCTTAGCAAGAAATTTAACACTACAATGAAGTTGGAGATTGTACACATAGATCTCAGGGGTCCTACAAAGACTAGAGGATTCTATGGTGAAATGTATTTTATGATTCTAGTGATAATTTTTCTAGAATGATGTGGGTTGAATTTCTTAAAGAGAAGTCTAAGGCATTTGACAAGTTCAAGATATTTTAGAATAGAGTTGAGAATGAATTTGGTGTGAATATTAAATGTTTGAGATTAGATAGAGGAGAATTTATTTCAAATGAGTTTGACATGTTTTTTGAAGAAAATGGAATCAAAAGACAACTATTAGCTTTGAGAACCCCTAAATAGAATGGTGTTGTAGAGTGAAGGAACAAGTCTATTATAGAAGCTGCAAGAGCTATGTTAGTAGAGAATGATGTATCCAAGACATTTTGGAGAGAAACTATAAGTACAAAATCCTACATTATGAAAAAAGTACAAGTTAGGAAGGACATAAACAAGACACCTTATGAACTATGGTTTGTTTACTCACCTATAGTTAAGTATTTAAAAATATTTGGAAGTGTTACATAAAGAGAGATGATGACATTGGTAAGTTTGATGCTAGAAGTGATGAAGGTATGTTTCTTGGTTATTCATTGAAAAGAAATGCTTATAGATGTTATAATTAGAGAACTAAGAATTTTATGGAAAGTGAAAATGTGAGAATTTATGAGAAGTTCAAAATACAAGAGAGAATAGTTTATTACAATTCAGATGATTATTTTGTTACTAAGCCAAGGAATGATGAGGTATTTCTTGAGACTAACAATGATTTGAAAAATGAAGAAGAACCAAGGTAGGAACGAAGCTCAAAACTTTATATAAAGCCAAGAGTTGATGAAAACTCCTACTTTAGGAAATAATATGATAAAGAATCACCCATCTAAATAGATCATTGGAAGCAAAGACAAAGATGTGATGACAAGAAGCAGAGTAAATGAGGAACTATGCTTAATATCTCAAGTTGAACCTAAGAATGTAGATGAAGCATGTAAAGATGACTATTAGAAGGAAGCTATGAAAGAAGAATTGGATCAAATAGAAAAGAATGAGACATGGGAATTGGTCCCTAGACTAGCAAACAAGAATGTGATAGGAACTAAATGGGTATTCAGGACCAAGATGAATAAGCAAGGAGGAGTTGTATGAAATAAAGAAAGATTCATATGTAAAGGTTACTCACAGCAAGAAGGAATAGATTATGAGGAGAATTATGCTCCAATGGCTAGAATAGAAACAATAAGATTTTTCTTAGCCTATGCAACACATAAGAAATTCAAAGTATATCAGATGGATGTCAAGTCAACATTTATGAATGAAGAACTTGTAGAAGAGGTATACATTGAGTAGCCTAAAGAATGTACTTTGATAGATGACAAGGACATAGTATGTAGACTAAGGAAAGCATTGTATGGATTAAAGCAAGCACCCAGAACCTAGTATGTGAGGTTAGACAAGCATTTGACAAAGACTAGATATAACAAAGGTATGGAAAATAGTAATATCTATTGGAAAGAAATTGATGATGGTTTGATGATTTTGGTAATATTTGTTGATGAAATTATATTTGGAGGAAATTATGAAGAAAGTAAGAATTTTGTATAAGAGATGAAGAAATAATTTTAAATGAGTATGATAAGAGAGATGAAATATTTCCTAGGATTGTAGATTGTACAAAATAAAGAAAGAATCTTTATTTCTTAGACTAAGTACTTGAAAAATTTACTGAAAAGGTTTGGTTTGGAAACATGTAAACCCACTGGAACACCTATGGTATCTAGACACAAGTTATCTATGAAGGATGAGACACCTATTGTTGAGAAAAAGAAGTATAGATCTATGATAAGAGGATTGCAATATTAGACTCACACAAGGCCGGATATAGAAAATACACTTGGATATAGCCTAAGAGCACTAGTGGAGGATCTTTCTTTCTTGGAAGAAGATTAGTTTCTTTATTAAGCAAGAAGTAGGACTATACATCTCAAATTACAACAAAGGTAGAGTATGTTGCAGCAAGAAATAATTACAATCAAGTCATTTGGATGAAGTAGTTACTGAAGACATAAGGATAGAAATCAATGAAACTACTTTTATACATTGTGACAACACAAGCATGATAAATATGTCTAAGAATTTAGTGTTTCATTCAAGGACTAAGTAAATTTCTATTAGGTATCATATGTTGAGAGAAAAAGTTGTAAAAAATGAAATTAGATTGGAGTATGTTAGTACTAAAGAGAAGATTGTAGATATATTAAATAAGTCTCTTCCTAAAGAGACTTTTGAGTATTTGCAAGGTATGCTTGGGGTTATGCCCCTTCCTACATAATGTAGAAGATACAGAGTGCATTAGTCTAGGGTAATAGAGTACTATTTTTTGTCTAGACTAGATGTTGATGCTTTGTGTATGGGGGTGTATCTAAGATGGACAAAGTCATCTAGGACTCTTATTGATATTGTCTAAACAATGTGTATTGATACTTGAGCTAATAAGTATCGGTTGTTGTAGACTTTGATGCAAAGATGTTGGTTGTAGAAAATTTTGACATTGATGTCAATGGGGGATAAGTTTTGCATGAAAAACATTATACTAAGTAGAGAAGTTTGGAAGTATGCAAAATAATAGTTTGGTATTGAGTACATTAAGGTATATCAATGGGGGAGTATGATTCATGAAGAGAATTTGAAGATCAATAGTCTTTTGTTGGTATTCTTGGAACTAGATGTTTTTCATCTATGTTGTCATCAGTGCCAAAGGGGGAGATTCTTGGAAGATTGGTTGGAAACATGAATGTCGATGATATTCCTATGGAGGAGTACTACTATGATGATATGTTACATTCATGGCTAAGCTTTTCATTTATGTCTGCTATGTCTACATAGTAGTTTTCTAAGGTATCTAATAGAAGAACAGTGGAAAGATCAAGTTGGTACAGATGACTAGTTGAGTATGATAACCACCCGAGGTTATGAGAGATGCTTCTAAGTATTTGGTAGATGCAATTAATTTCAAAAGTAGAAAAGATAATTCTAGAAGAAGTTATGTAAGTTTTGGTGATATTGTTCTGAGATAGAGTTTATAGAGGCATGTTCTAGTAAACTTGTTATATTTCATAGCAGAATTGATATCTTGAGGATCAAGGTTGAGAACATGAAGAAGAAATATTGAGGATGATGTGGCTAAGCTCACTCACCATAACATTATGTGTATGGAAGGTTTTTCAATTTGCAAGGTGGAAGATTAAGGTTATTGCTAAGTGTAACATATTCTTAGTGAGGTCCTATAATTATTATTTTAAAAGGACTAATAGCTGACTCAAGGAATTTTTTTATGGACTTGGTATAAAGGAAGGATATTTTCCTTTATCATGGTGTATGAATATATGATTGAATGATTGATAATAAGCAAAAGAGAATGTGGAATGCGAAGTTGAGAAGAGCAATGTGGAAGTGAAGGAAACTTTATTGCTAAGGTTTGGTATTTGGATCCAAGGTTCATGACCTAGTCTACAAGGTCTAACAGTGATTGGCTTGGTTGAAAAGATATATGAAAGAAGAAAATAATAGTAAATTACTTGTTTGAATAGTGAGCTCTTCTTGTAGTTGAAATTTCATGTTTGGGTAGTAGGCTCTTCTTGCATACATTATACCACAACTCCTAACAAGGTTGGAATCTCCTAAAAAGGATTCAAAGTCTCCTAACTAGAACTCATTGTACTAAATTTTGTAGCATACTCCTAATAAGGTCCATCCTCTAACAAGGAACATTTATGTTAGTACATCATCTTGTGGGCATCATTCCTACAGTCAAATTTTCTCCACTATTCTGATCATCTTTGATGGTCATAGTTTCAATTCCTTTCTTGATCTCTTCTCCCATGGTTGATAGCCCAAAAATAATTTTCCAAATAAATTCATCTTGTTATTCTATAGGTTTCATTTTATTTTGTAATATAAAAAAAATTCTATACTTAGGAACAATTTGCTATTGTACTTTGCCAAAAATGTCTCTTGTAGATCTTGGGACAAATCAGGGATAACTTTGACTAAATTTTCATTCCTTATCTTTTTATCTTCTTTCTATTCCTATTTTTATCTTATTTCTAGTCTCTCAAATAAGGCCTTGGGTATCTTTTTCTCAATTTCACTAGGAGCTGACTTATGATTTGTAATCATGTCTGCCATAGCCTCCTCAACTTTTGTTTTGTTATTATTATCTAGTGTATCATATTTTACAAATCTAAAGCTAGATAATCCTAAAGATCTACTTAGATCTAAACATATCTCATCAATAAACTTTGATTTCCCTATAGTCCTCTAACTAATCACATTTTCTTAGGTTTAGGGGAACTCGACTAGGTAGTTTCTACTACCTTCTATCTTCAATCTTCTTGGTACTACTAGTTTCCCTGGTTCTTGGCCTAGTTGGTAGTGGAGGAGAGAGGTGTCACTCATGGCTTCTTCTTAGTTCCTTGAGCCTTCTTTCTCAGTGGAGTGACAAAAAATAGGGCTTTGGCCTTGTCACCTTATTCTTCTTCCTCTTCCTCATCACCACTATCTTTTTCTTCATCCTCTCCAAGACATTGTGTTATTGTTGAGCTACCATTTTTCATGATGCTTAGTGATAGAAATCCTTTCAAAATCCTCTCTTGAAAAGATAATCTAGGATAAACTCCAAGGTTCTAGAAATCTTGCACCTATTAGAATCTATTCAGTTGAAGACAAATGTGTATGTTCACAAGGAGACCTTTACTAGTCTGACCGATTCTAGATAAGATGTTTGATCTGTTGTTTGGAAAGTAACCACAAAAGTGATATATTTTTGGTATTTTCTATTTTATGATGAATGCAATTTATTGATGCAACTATATGAATTCCTATTTTAAAAAAGTTTTAGCAAAGAAAATAAAAATATAAGGTAATGAGAGATTGAAGAATTCCTAAAAGACATAAACCACAGTAAAAAACATGTTTGTGAGTTAAATTGTGAAAACATTGGGTAGGAAACCAATGAAAATAGGAGAAATGCTTCCTCAATTCCAATGATATAGTCACTGATGGGAACTCAATAATAACTAAAATATGTTTTACTTCTCATCAATTTGCAAGGCTACAGAAAGTACTCTCACGAAAGACAAGAAGCTATGTAGGAACAATAGATGATCTTTTCTCAAACTTGATATGTCAGAAAAATTTGTTAACATGAGAAAAACACTAGAACTAAAAGGTTGCACAATCATAACAACACAATAAAACCATTGGATCCATTATTATTCATGAACATGCATTCACAAAAATAACACACTCAAAATAAGAGCACCAATAGCATATATTATTGCATCAAAAAAATGGCCTAGAGTACATATTACATTCATGTATTTATTAGAAATCATCTCATTCATTTGTGCAAGGAGAGAGAGAGTTCTTAAAATGTAAATCATGCTAAAAAAACAAAACTAATATAATTATATACAAACTAACTCTCTAAATGGTGCTATTTAGGTCTCCACCCTTGTTTAAATCAATTATTGGGTGCATGAGCCTTTACATGACTTAAAAAATTAAAAAAAGAAGGAAGTTGCAAGAGGATTTGAGAGTTATTGGAAGCTCTAAAAATGGAAGCTTTACCTTCTCTAAATATTTCCAAGAGTTGAATTGCTATCAAAATGTGTAACTAATGCATGAAATGTTGTTGAAATATAAACTGGTAGTTAACTATCGATGCACTACTACTTCTTCAAAAATTTTAGCACACCTCTGAGAATAGCACAACTACACACCTTGGTGACAGGTTCCAAAAATGAAAAATTTTCCCAAATGTTAAAATTGAATTTCCAACATTTGGTTTTCTTCCCGTTTATACCAAAATGATGTCTAGATGTTTCTCCTTGAATTTCTCAATTATCTTTGTTAGTTGGGTAGCCTCTGGTAAATCCAAATCTCCATACGTATCCCTTACTAATTACTAGTAATTGCTAACCTCTATCTAGGTTGCCACAAAATCCTCAAGTTTGGTGTCTAGCTCCTATAATACCTTTTTAGTCTTGAATGCTTACTTGATATCTTTATTTGACAAAGCATCTTCGAAGGTTTCTTAGAATTTTTGCACCACTGATTGCACCATGTTGAGCTTGGTTTTTCACTCATCTTCAAAAATCTCAAGTCAAGTATTGTTATAGTACCTTTTTTATTCCAAAATATTCTCTTGCGTTTGGTCCCTTAATCTTTGAATATCCTCATGTAGTCCTTCCATGACTTTATTACCAATAGATATCTTCTCAATCCAATCATTGAGCTTATCAAGCTCCTCAACTATATATATTTCCATGAGCATACGATACCTTTGACCTTTTATTGATGTCAAGACCTATAAGTCTTTTTTCTAGGTGTATACCTCATCCATCAATCCAAAATCCTATTTCATTATGGAAACTAGCTTATTTGTACTTGACTAAATATGGTGTAACTATACATTGACCTTCTCTTTCCTCTCTAGTGCCACAAGAAGAATGATCTATGGATTATCTAGGTCTATTGGGTCGAAAATTCCATGTAAACAACCTCTCAAAAGCTCATTTTGTTTCTATAGCATTAGCAACTTGGACTCATCTCAATCCATATGTCTAAACACCTCATTCATCATGCAGTGATCATTACTTCAGTGGTATCTACTATGGGCCTTCCTAGTATGACCTCCTTGATCTTGTGATCCTTAAGAGTCAATTCCTTAGAGTCAATGTGTAGAGGAGGAATAGCTATATGTGCAAGTAAGTCCTAATCTTGGTTATTCATTATGAAGGCCAGTGCTCATGCATTGCCCATAGGTGGCTTATGCTCCTTGATGGCTTTAATCAACTCTATCATTCCCTCATCAATAGTTAAATCCAACTAATTCTTTTTCTGAAACATAACCTCCCTCTTTAGCCATGTCAGTGTGGTGCCCATTGGAGACATATGTTTGATTGAAGAGGTGGTTTCTCCTATAGGCCCCTTCTCCTTATTAGTCCTCTCTAGATTGTTCTCCCTTTGAGAAAGATCAACAATTGAGGTCTCTGTATCTTCTTGGGCTAAGGTCCTAGCCTTTGCATCATGAGGAGTTTTTGGGGATCTTTATGTATTTTCCCTTCCTCCAATACTTCATCAACTTGCAATTTCCTATGGCTTGACTTCCTCCATTGCTTGTTCTTCTATTTTTGTAACTTGAGGAAGTGGTGTTGCTAAGCCTTTATCCAGAAATGTTAAGTCTTGAGATGGTGGTGATGATGGTATACCTTGAGGTCCTTGAGATAGAGGTGACATTTGATTCCATTCCTCTCCTAAGGATTCATTTCTAGGGTTCTCTCTTGTCTTTTCTCCTACCATCTCAGTACCTACTTACATGAAGTAAAAATTAGAGAGATTAAAGACATCCATTTCTTTCCCCTCTATATCATCTATCCATTGATTTTGTTCATCCTCTAATGTTGAAATGTGAATAGGCTCCTTTTGAGCAGATGGAGGGGTCGAGGTTGATCTTATTCTCCTTTCTTCTTTTGTTACATGTGCTAATTGAGTCCTCTAACTCAAGGGAACATATTTAATTTTCTCACCCTCTTCTTCTTTTGCTTCAACTTCTAGGATTATTTCTAGGACCTATGGGGGTGGAGTGTTCTTCTTCTTTAGTCTTCTCCTTCATTTCCACACCATAGTTGATTTAATCCTTTCTATTTTGGGAGTGATGAGGAAGGCTTCTTCCACTGATGCAGCTGATAGAGGAACCCTCTATTCTTCTAGCTTCACTTATTCTACTTGTTCATCATACACCTATTCTTCCTATAGCTTTTCTTCCTATGGGGGAACTTGTGGTTGATGGTCAGGCTATTGTTCAGGCTTTGGTTCAAGCTCTTGTTTAGGCTAAGCTTATGGCTCTTGTTCCTTGGTAGATACTCTCTTCCTTTTTCTCTTTCCCTTATCTACTCTAAAGTACTAAAACTCCCTCTCATTTTTGATGTACCATTTCCAACCACACTAGGGATTGAGAATTGAAGGTTGGTATTATAAATTTTTCACTTTTACCCTTCACTAGGTGTGCTATGGCTTGAAGGGAAATAACTTGAGGAAATGAAATCAAGTTTGAAAGTTTTTTTGATACATTCCTTCATGAATTGAATTATGTTTCTAGTTTTATGATTAATGTCTGTATTTTCATCTCTTCCTATCTCTATATTCATAATAGGCCTATCATAAATCTTGTCCCTATTATATAGAGGATTCAAGATATCTTCTGTGTCTATCTTCATCTTGAGTTCCTTCTATGCCAAATATAGAGTCATCCTACAATGATCCCCTTATGAATATCATAGTCATCTATTGTGTTCATCTAATGATCTTCTAATGCATCTTTATGTACAAAGTGCTTCCTTGCTAGATGTTGCACCATCCCTATGCTATCAAAGTAGGAGTGAGGGGAGTTGTACTCTTCTAGGGAATATTGAGCCTATTCTAAATCAGAGATCATTATATCTTTCTTTTGTTTGACCTTGAAAGGACCAATTGTCATGGGCCAAACTAATGTCTTCTTATGCCATCTTCTTACTCTATTGTATTTAGATGTAAGTTGGCATGCAATCTCTAGAAAAATGATGCTATCCAATGGATATCTCATGAGCTTCTTTAGGTTTTCCAGCATACCAACTACCCTTAGGTAAGTGAATACTTTAAACTAGATGTAGTATGTACCAACCTTTCTGATCCTAACCACTACTTATACTAACATTGTAGTGCCTCTTGTGTTTGTAGTCTATACCTTGTTATATTTTGATTTGTGAGATACTTGTACTCATGTTATTTTTACATTTGAGATGACATAAGGATTAGATGTTATACATTGATTTCTAGTATTATAGATGCTAGATTACTATGTTGTTCATTTGCTCATATTTGCATGATGATGCCATTTAAGTTGACAATACATATTATGATGATATCTAGTTATCTGATATTTGGATGTATCTCTAATTATATTTTATGTGGATTTAATGTTATGGCAATTTACTTCATTCTTGCTTTGTTATGTTTATGCAAACATGAGTGTTGTAAATGGATTAATTCAGTATATTTGAATAAATGGTTAAATTAGGTTGTTTAATGCATTTATTACTTTGGCTAATTTATTATATGCAATTGCACTTGATCATGTGTTTTAGTGTGTAGGATTTATATCCTTGATAGTGAAACATGGAGATAGTGATTTAGCTATTCATACTTTACCAATGTCATCCCTATATGGTCAACATATCTTATTTAAAGTGTTTAAATTGAACCTTCTAGTGATCTAATAAATCTGAACTCATTTTCATTATGAATAGACCTATGAACATATTTGTGCATTTAGAGGTTCACAATGTTGCAAAAGTTGTTAAGGAATTTTGTTATTTTAGTTTAAGAGCTTTTAGGCTTTATTTTATTTGATTTTAATTTTTGGTAGCATTGTCATAAATGAATTCCAATCACTTGAAATAGTTTTTTTTTTTGGGTTGATTCAAGATTTAATTAGTTTTTCTAGTTAATTACTCTAATTGATTATTCACTCAAAAAGTGAATAAGTATCCAAAGAGGAAATTAATTCCTCACCTCTCACTTTTAAAAATTATAAATTTGAGAGTTTTTCCAAAATCATCTTTTGGAGGATTGTATTTCTATTCATTGTGAGAGCTATAGGAGTGGGATCATCATAAGATTGGTCTCATTAGATCTAGCTTAGGGAGACCTTGCTTTGTCACAACTTTCGGTAGCTTTCGTAGGATATTTATTTTATCTAACTATTTTTTATTTTACCCCTTTTGGCTATCAGGTAGGGATTTCCCATTTTTGTGTTTCAGCTCCATTTCTAATTTTGTTTCTATTAGATATATGTTAAGAGGTTGAGAACTAGTGTTCCCCTCTATTTTTTATTATTAGTTCGACCTAGTTGGATGGGTATGAATACTTTCCTAATTTTTAGGATGAGAGTATAGGGTTTCAGACCAATATGATGGCCATTTTTGCATATGATGTTTGAAGCTAATTTTTATTGGATTTTAATGGCTTTTGTACCTAAATACCAATTAGGTTTTATTTTTTATGTTTTTGAGTTTTGGGGTTTTTACCTCAATTTATGTACCACCAGTTTTCTCAAGTTTTCTTGGCATGATGTTGGTCATGGACTTGGATTATCTGTAGGATGTTAGTCAGACCATTGTTGTACTTTTATGTTGCATTGGGATGCATTTCACATCTGCACTTCTGAGTTTCTTATCAATTGAGTGTAATTTTCCTTGTGTTCTCATCAAACCCTTACAGTATGATCTTCATGATGGTGGTGTTGCCACATAGGAGAATGTGTGAATGAATTTTTTGGGGGCTTACAAGACCTAACCTCTTAATTGCTATCAATTGAGATATGCTCATTTGGGGTTAGGTTGGTAATATACATTGCCTATTGGAACTCATTGTTTGATGAGCATGGGTATCTAGGGTAAGTTGGTGGAGAGGCTTCTCTCATAACCCCAGGTGGTGTTCCCAATGGTGTACATGAAGAAGTTTCTAATAAGTAAAAACCTAATAAAATTAATAAAATTAATAAGAGAATAAATACAAGGTCATCCTCCCAAGGGTGGTGCTAAGGGGAATGATCAATACTTCATCATCCTTGTGGTTTAGCTAGAAACTCAACATGTCAGCCTCCCAAAGGTGTACTGAGGGGAAAAATTTATTATCATGTTTACCAACTCTCCACTAGAGTCCCTACATAGTTGACCAATAGAGTGTTTGACTAGGACCGATTGTACTTGCATTGTCACATGATCTAGGTTGAAATCCTCTTTACTATGTGGCATGAGTGTTAGCCATCAACATTTTCTTTACATGTGTTTATGGTTGGATCATTATCTCCATAAGTATAATAGGAGCGGACCTATAGGTTTTATGTGGTTGGGAGGCATAGCTACCTATACCACTACAAGAGACCAATGTACAAAGGTTGTCTATTATTCCAATGTGACTGGTGCTTGTCATTTCACTTAGTACTTTGGATTTTGGAGTATGTTATCTTGTGATTTATGCTTTTATTAGAATTCTTTGACATCAAGTTTTGATGATGTTAGCATATGGTTAGATGACAATATTTACCTAGTTGGAATATCTAGTACTTTATATTTATGTAGCATGATTAGATGTTCTTGTTCTTATGATGTTATTACATTATAGTAGTGATTCCCTTGTAAGATAGCTCTAACTATCTAGTTAGTAGTTTTGGGATGTTATGTGCGGGGGATGGCTAGGACCTTTGAGGTTTCATGATGCTATTATGGTTGGGAGGAACAGCATAATAGTTTAGTCATTTTTGTACATTGCAACATTTCTTTGAGTACATTCCCTTTACTATTGTGGTTTTGATGGTTAGATGCAATTTTTGTCTTGCAATTATTGTGACCAAGTGTCTAAGCCTTGTTTTGTGGATCTAGTACTCCCCAATGTGGAGAAATTGTTCCTTTGGCTTGTTTTCCCTTAGTTTTCCCTATTTGTTGTCATCCTTCCTCATGTCAGAGAAGTTCTTTCCTCTCACATTGGAAGGCATTCTCTTACAAGAAGCACATAGTAGGCCCACATGAGTTTGTACTCTCTCCCACATGATTCTTTGCACTTCCTCATGTAGTAGTGGGAATTCCCTAACATAAACCTTGACATTAGAGGGGAGGGAATAAATGGCTGTTAGGGAATTGTTGGCTATCCCAAGGCATTTTCTTGTGTGAGAGGGTAGTCACTTGCATGGCTTGGTGTACTTCCTCATATGAAAGGGTACTTCCTCATGCAAGACTATGTTGCCTTTCCTTGCATGGAAAACATGAGGCATCTTGGCTATTTTTTGGGGAACACAATTTGGTTATTTGAGTACCCATTTGGGTTGCTTGTATTTCTAGACTTCAATAGATCAGATATTTTATGTTATGTTGTTGTTATTGGATTTCATCTTTTAGTTTGAGCAAGTTACTTTGGTAGTGGTGTTTGGAGATTTGTTGGATGTTGGGATTGTTGGTTAAGTCTTATGTTGCAATATTGTTGATCCTTGTATGTTAATTATTGTGTGCATCCATACTTGTCTTAAAAAAATCTTGGCTTTTATTTATCCTTGTTCCAAGGGTCTCCAAGTAGGGCATTACATTTGGTATTAGAGCCCATGTTGCAACATTGGGATCTCTTTGTTATGCTTCCACTATGTTATTTATTTCTTTGTTTATGTTGTTAGCTTATGTGCATTATTTTGATATCTTTTTGTGGCCAATGCTTGTGTCTCTTATGATTGTGATGTGTGAATTCTAACCTTATCTTGTTACTTCCATAGTGATGCCTCCTACATGTAGACTTGGTAGTCAGGGTAGTAACTGATGAATTGTTAACGAAGAGGAACACCATGAGGAAGAATGTTAGGATGGTGTGGGAGAACAAGGTAAAAATGATTAAGGTGGCATTGGGTCATTGATTTCATTGCTATAGGAGATCATAGCTTGGTTGGGAGCTTGTATAGAGGAAAATCAACATGACCATGGCCAAGAAGAGCAATCTCATCATGGAGATTCCAACATTTCTTAGGATAGAGAAGAAGAGCATAAATGTTCTCATTTACCATCGAGTGGAAGAAGGTACCATCTAGGTGGTAGGAACTATGATGATGAGGATTCCATCTATTTGGATATTATGAAATCTATCTAGTAGTCCAAATTTCCATTCTATGATGGAAAGGGAGGTGGCCTTAGGGCAGAAACTTGGTTATTGGACATGGAACATTGTTTCTCCATGTATCCATATGTAACCAATCTAAGGGCCCATTTTGCAAAAATGTAGCTAAGGGACCACACATCCATTTGGTGGAATACCAAAGGGTAGAATCTCTAGATCAACATCATTGATCTCACCTAGGAGATCTTTTAGGAGAGGTTTAAAGAGAGATTTTTATCTCCTTAGTTTAGAGAGGCTTGGGTTGATGAGTTCCATGATATTAGACAAAAGGAACATGTCAATGAACTAGTACAAGATTAGATTCTTTGAGCTTAGGTAGTAGTCATTCTATAATCATGATGAGATACTGCTTACTAAACATTTTGTCTGAGGTCTAAAGGAATCCCTTAGTGGAGCGGTTTGGATGCATCAACCTAGGAATCCTATTCTTGCTACAAAGAAGCCACAAATTATAGAGAGTAATTTGGAAAGAGGGTTTAGTGGTAAATTAGGTTCTCAAAACCATGGTCCATAGACTTCTAGACATGATTCATAGTTTACTCAGCCCTCTAAAAAGGGCCAAGCCCAATTGACAAGCTCATAAGGTGTTCAAAAATGTTAAGAGCGATGATGCCAATATTTTCCTTAAAATGGTGAACAAATTTTAGGTACCACAAGAGGGAAGGGACAAGACTAGGGTCATGACCAGAAGTCTTAATAGAATCACCCTCATTAGTGTAGTTAGTAGAATAGTAGGGGTAGTGCACCATATTCTAGTGCTACCCAAGGTGGACATGGACCTAGTTCTAGCTTTGTTGGAGAGTGTTTATCTTGTTGTGATCTTGGTTATAAAGTAGAAAATTGTCCTATTAAACCTTCTTCAGGACCTGGTAGAGGTGCAACTAGTTTGGAGCCCACTATGGGAGATATAGGTAGAAGCCATTGAGTCTTCGCAGTAGTTGATAATCATCAAGTTGAGCATCAAGGTACTATAGTCAAGGCTATGGGTACCTTACATGGTATTTCATCTTCAATATTATTTGACTCAAGTGCTTTAGATCCTTTTATTTCACCATCTCTTATACAATGATGTAGGTTAGTGGTAGCACATTAGGTTGATAGGTGGCAAGTTGAGTTAGCCACAAGATCCAAAGTGGTTGTAGACTCCTTGATCATTGGTTGTAGATTGAACTTGGGTACCTTCACCACCATAATGGACCTTCATATCCTACCTCTAGGATTGTATGACATTATTTTGGACATGCATAGGTTATCTACCCATTAGGAAAATATAGATTGCTACCATAAGTCTGTACAACATGTTGATGACATAGGTGGGTAGATGGAGCTTTTTGGCATCTAGAGACTAATCTCACTTCGTATAATCTTAGCTAATCAGCTGAAGCAAAGTGTGTGGAAGGGATGTTAGATGTTTGTAGTTTTTTTCAGTGATCTTGAGGAGGTTGCAAGCTGTATGATGACACACTATGATCACCCACCATGTCATGAGTATGAAAATGTGTTTCTTGATGAGATACCAAGTACACCACCATAACATGACATTAATTTATAGATTGATCTCATACCAAGAGTGGAGTTGATTTCACAAGCTCCTTACTACATGACTACTTAGGGGTTGAGCAATCTCAATCTATAGTTGGAGAAATTATTGGCCAAGGGCCATGTTCATAATCACCTTTGTGAAGAAGAAAGATGGATCATTACATCTATGCATATTTGATTATAGATAGTTGAATAAGGTGATGGTGAAGAACTAGTATCCTTTGCCAAGAATAGATGACTTCTTTGATCAAATGAAGGGATCATATCATCAGTGGTGATGGAATTATGGTGGATCCAAAGAAAATCCAAGTTATCATGGATTGGCTGGTACCCAGTAATGCTTCTAAGGTTCATAGTTTCATAGGTTTGGTAGGTTATTACTGTCACTTCATAAAAAAAAATTCGCGAGTAGCTCATCCCATCACTTCCTTGTAGTGGAAAGGGAAGAAGTATGTTTGGTCAGACTAGTGTGAGGCAACATTTAATGCTCTTAAGGAGTGTTTTACTAGTGCACTAATCCTTGTAGTACCTAATCTTGTAGGTTAGTTCATGGTTTTCACAGATGCTTCATTGGAAGGTGTAGGTGTGGTGTTGATGTAGGATGGTCATGTCATTGCATATAAGTCTAGAAAACTCAAGGACCATGAGCTAAATCAACCCACTCATGATTTAGAACTTGTGACCATTGTGCATGCTCTTGTACGTCAGAGACATTTTCTTTTGGGACACAAGTTTGAGTTGGGTAGCAATCATAGAAGCCTGTAGTATATCTTTACTCAACCAAACCTGAATGCATGAAAACATTGCTAGATGGAGTTCCTATATGAATATGACTTTGATGTTCACTACATTAAAGGGAAAGAAACATATCATTATGGATGCGTTGAGTAGGAGATGACATGAGGTATCAATTTTGACATTGACAGTTGATTTACGAGGTTGTGTGTTGGAGGCCTTTCCTTGTGACACATGGTATCAAGAGGTAAGGGAAAATATCAAGTCTATATGTACCCTTGAGGGGAGGTTTTTGGGTTATTTTCTTGAGTTTGATGGACTGCTATGATAGTTGAGGCATATCTTTGTACCTTGATTTTATCAGAGGAAAATCATGCGCCATATTCTACACATCTTGGCATCAAGAAGATGCATGCTGATCTTTAAAAATTGTACTTTTGGGAAGGGATGAGGCATGATGTTGGTGATTTTTTTTCTTAATGTCTTGAGTGAAAGTAGAGCATCAACATCTAGTGGGTCTTTTACAATTGTATGTTATTCCATATTAGAAATGTTATAAGATATCTATTGATTTCATCACTAGGTTGCCTATGTCATAATGATGACATGATTGCATTATGGTGATAGTGAATAAGTTGTCCAAGGTAGCACATTTTTCACCCATGAAGACATCCTATACAACTTCTTCTATAACACATATTTTCTTGGAGGATATTTTTTGATTACATGAGATACCTCATCTAATCATTTCTAATAGAGATCTAGTGTTTACTTTAGCACCGTGGACATCTCTCCAGCATGCTTTGGGTGTGTAACTCAATTTGAGTTCTTCTTATCACCCAAAAAACAATGGTCAAATAGAGAGAGTGAACTAGGTTTTGGAAGATATGCTTCACATGTATGTGATGGAAAAGTAGGTGAAGTGGGAGGATTATTTATACCTTGTTGAGTTTGCATATAACAATGGGTATCATAGTTCTCTTGGCATGTCACCTTTTTAGGGCTTGTATGGTAGACCATGTTGTACCCCTTTGAGTTGGGATCAATTAGAGGACCGAGTACTTCTAGGTCTAGAGATGCTTCAAGATATGGAGCCATAGGTTTTTTGTATTAGAGAGAATTTGGTTACTTCTTAGGACAAGCAGAAGAAGTATGCAGATGCCCATAGGTTGGATCATCACTTTTTGATTGGTGACAGGATTTTTTTGAGAGTGTGTCCGAGGAAGAGCCTTATCTATTATGGGAAAGGATCTAAGTTGTTTCCACATTTTTTTGGACCATTTGAGATCCTCAAGAGGATTGGTCCTATTTCTTATTGACTAGTGTTGCCACCTAGCCTATCGCACATCCATGATGTTTTCCATGTTTCTATTTTGAGATAGTATATTCCTAATGTGACCCATGTTCTTGATAGAGGTTCTTTTTAAGTGGAGGATGACAAGAATTCCTTGGAGACCATTCATACCTTTCAACATCAAAGACTGACTTTGAGAGGTTAGGACAAAAAGAAGGTAAGGGGCTAGTAGGACCTAAGCAATGAGACTTCTGCTACTTGGGAGGATGCTACATGATTGAGAGGATTGTACCCCTATATTTTTGTAGGCTTCCAAGAGTAAGATTATTCCTAGTGGGGGAGGATGCAATGCCTCTTGTTTTTGTAGTCTAAACCTTGTTATATTTTGATCTAAGAGATACTTGTACTCATGTTATTTTTACATTTGAGATGACCTAAGGGTCAAATGTTATACTTTGATTTCTAGTATCATAGATGCTATATTACAATGTTGTTTAGTTGATTATATTTATATAATGATTCCATTTGAGATGACAATATGTTTTATGATGGTATATGGTTATCCTGTATTTAGATGTATCTCTAATTATTTTTTATGTGGATTTAATGTTATGGAAATTTACCTCATTCTTGCTTTGTTATTTATGCAAATGTTAGTGATGTAAATGAATTAATTTATATTAATTTAATAAATTGTTAAATTAGGTTATTTAATGCATTTTATTACTTTAACTATGTTATTATATGCAAATTCACTTGATCGCGTGTTTTATTGTGCAAGATTGATAGCCCTGGCAGTGGCACATGGATATAGTGATTTAGCTATTCATACTTTACCAATGTCATCCCTGTATGGTCAACATATCTTATTTAAAGTTTTTAAATTAAACCTTTATGTTATTTAATAAATCTAGACTCATTTGCATTATGTGACTAGACTTGTGAATGTGTATGTGCATTTAGAGGTTTGCAATGTTGTGAAAGTTGTTAAGGAATTTTGTGATTTTAGTTTAAGGGTTTTTGGGCTTTATTTTATTTTATTTTAACTTTTGGAAGCTTTTCCACAAATAAATTCCAATCACTTGGAATAGCTTGTTTTCATTTGGGTTGATTCAAGATTTAACTAGGTTTTATGGTTAATTACCCTAAATGATTGTTCACTCAAAAAGTGAATAAATACCCAAAGAGAAAATTAATTCTACACTTATCACTTTTTAAAATTAGAAATTTGAGAGCTTTTCCAAAATCCTCTTCTAGAGGATTATGTTTCTATTTTTTGTAAGAGCTATAGGCATGGGATCATCGTGATATTGGTCTCATTAGATCTAGCTTGGGGAGACCTTGTTTTGCCATGACTTTTAGTAGGTTCCATAGGATATTTATTTTATTTGGTTTTTTTTCCATTTTAGACCTTTTGAATGTTAGGTAGGGCTTTCCAATTTTTGTGTTTCAGTCCTATTTCTACTTTTTTTTCTGGTAGCTATATGTTAGGAGGTTGAGAACTAGTGTTCCCCTCCAATTTTTATTGTTAGTTCTACCCAATTGGATGGGTATGAACTTTTTTTCCTTATTTTTAGGATGAGGGTTTGGGGTTTTGTACTATTATGCTAGTCATTTTTGTATATGGTGTTTGAACCTAAATTTCATTGGATTTTTGTGGCATTTGAGCCCAAAGACCAATTGGGTTTTACTTTTGAAGTTTTTGATTTTTGGGGTTTTTACCTCAATTTGCATGATGCAAAGTTTTCTCAAGTTTTCTTGGCATTATGTTGGTCATAAACTTTTATTATCCATAGGATGTTAGTTAGACCACTATTGTACATTTATTTTTTATTGGGATGCATGTTGCATCCATACTTTTGAGTTTGTTATCACTTGCATGTGAAAATCTAATAAATTTATAAGGAAATTAACAAGATAAGAAACACAAGGTCAACCTCCCAAGGGTGGTGCTGAGTGGAACAGTCAATACTTCATTGTCCCTACATGTTAATAGGGAACACAACATGTCATCCTACTGAGGGTGTATTTAGGGGAATAGTTTATTATCATGTTTACCAACTCTCCACCAGAGTCTCTACATAGTTGACCCATAAAGTGTTTGATGAGGACCTATTGTATTTGCATTTTTACATGATCTAGGTTGTAGTTCTCTTTACTACCTCATGTGAGTGTTAAGCATGGATTTTTGCATTACATGTGTTTGTGGTTGGAACATTATCTCCATTAGCATAGTAGGAGTGGAAGTATGGGTTTCTCTTGGTTGGGAGGTGTAGCTACCTATACCATTGCTAGGGACTGATGTACAGAGATGGTCTATTATTCTAGTGAAACCATTGCTTGTCATTTTACTTGGTACTTTAGGTTCTAGAGAATGTTATCTTATGATTTGTGCTTTTATTATAATGCTTTGATATCAAGTTTAGATGATGTTATTTATTTGATGCATTCCTTTATTATGATTTTAGCATATGGTTAGATGATGAGATTAACCAAGTTGGAATATCTATTGATTTATATTATTGTAGAATTATTATATGTTCTTGTTCTTATGATGTTATTAAGTTATAGTAGTGATGACCTCATAAGACAACCCTGAATATCTAGTTGATAGTTTGGGGATGTTATGTGTGAGGGATAGCTAGGACCTTTGAGGTCTAATGATGCTATTATGGTTGGGAGAAACAACACAATAATGTAGTCATTTTTGTACATTGTGTTGTTGCTTTTAGTATGTTTCATTTACTACTAGGGTTTTCATGGTGAGTTGCGATTTTCATCTTGTAGTTATTGTGTTCGAGTTTCTAATCCTTTTTTTTTGGATTTGGTACTCCTTGGTGTAGAGAAATTATTCCTTTGGCTTGTTTTCCCTTTTATTTCCCTAATTTTTATCTTCCTTCCTCACATCAAAGAAGTGTTTTCTCCCATGAGAATGTGATCTCTCACATTGGGAGGAATTCTCTCATGTGAAGTGTAGAGTAGGCCCACATGAGTTTGTACTCTATCCCACATGAGACATTTCACTTCCTTGCATAGTTATGGGCATTCTCTCACACAAACTTCAACATAAAATGGTAGGGACTTGTTGGGTGTCCCAAGGCATTTCCCCACATGAGAGGGAAATTTGGCATGTGGCTTGGTGTACTTCCTTGTGTGAAAGGGTACTTCCACATGCAAGACTGTGTTGTCTTTCCTCACATAGAAAATAGGGGGCATCTCTGTTATTTTTTGGTGAATGCAATTTGGTGATTTGAGTACCCTTTTGGGTTTCTTGTGTTTCTAGGCTTTGACATGTTAGACATTTTATGTTCTATTTTCATCTTTGGATTTCTTCTTTTAGTTTGGTAGTGGCATTTGGAGATTGATTGTATGTCAAGATTGTTGGTTAAGTCTTTCACTGCGATCTTATTGATCCTTGTATGTTGATTGTTGTGTGCATACATACTTGTCTTTTAAAAAAAATACACTGCTTCTACTAAAATCCTTTTTGCATAATCACCTTCAATAAACCTTATGATCTAAAATATGAAACTATCATTCACCACCCTATATTCCACACTCTGCTTTTAGAGTTTCTTCTTCACCAATTTTGGGTACACCACATAGGGCCAAGCATTACCATCTTGCATGCTCCCATTTTTGTAAAGTCCTAGGTAGTCCATGGTCCTTACTACCAGTAAGTACAACATGTATGATGTCATATAAAATCTTGGATCAGCTTTCATGACTATGAGTTGCTCATGCAGATTATTGTTGAGGATAGTAGCCCAGTCTATTGGCATTTTTTCCACCATAATGGTATTAATAAAATGGACCATCCATGTGTGAAGATGTCCAGCTACAAGGAGTCCCATTTCTTTGCTCAAACACACAATTGTGTAGCCAATATCATCCTTCATGTACTCTCATGTCATATCCACTTTGTCAACTCTACAACCTACTAGTATTTTGTCTATTAGGAAGGAAGATTGAATTGTTTCTTTGGCTTCCTTTTCATTCTCTCAATACCATATTTCTGCCGGACTATAGGTTATCTTCACATATTGATCAAATCTTGGGAGATGGAACACTTTCTCAATATTACAAGGTTGAAGGTCTAGGACTATCTCCCCTATGACACTCTTAATGACCTTTTCTTTAGACACATAATGTTCTACCAATGTCATAATCAACTTTGAGGACTGTACTGAAGTTGGATGTGAGGCTGTGTTGACTAAGCTTGAATGCATAAGTGTGGATGCCATGGAAAACCTTTTGTTAGGTTAATTACAAATGGTGAGGAATGAGTTCCAATCAATATGTCCTAGCTTGGTATCTCTAATCTTTGCATGCTTGTCTTGAAAGTAGGGTTTCCTTGGTGCACCTTGGTACTTGAAAACAATGGGTTTTGGAGCAATAGTTTTTGAATTAAGGAGGATGATGATATAATTTTATTTGTAGAAGAGAGGACACATTAGTCTGGAAAGCTAAAATCAAACCATAATAGATCAAAAACCTAGCACAAATCCACCCAAAAAAATCATAAATTGTCAATACCCCCAACAGCCCTATTATGCAGATTAAAGCACCTAACATACCCTTATAGGTGTGATAGGTGCACTAAATGGTACCTAATTGACCATTTTTGTGTAGTTGTACATGTGCTCACCTTATTAAGGTGCACACATGCACATGCATATGCATTAGCAAGTACATGGGGGGTTGAATACTTAGTTTCTAAATGTTTTGTGCACAAAGGGTACCTTGATGGGGTGAGCATGTGTGCACCCTATTGTGCTTCTCTCTATGAATTCACAAAAGGTATGCATGTGAGCACCTTGAGGAGGTGTGCACATCTGCACCTTTTACCTTAGATGTTTTCATTAGTTTTAAGTTAAAAAGAAGGTGTGCATGTGCACACCTTCTAATAACTTAGGCTTAGGTTTAAGTTTTTTAAGGTTTTTTTTCTTTTTTAAAGGTGAAAGAAGGTACACACATGCATACTTTGAGGAGGTGCACATGTATGCGCCTTTTGGTGTCTAACCTTAAGGATTGTTGTTACATAGGAGTACAGGGAGCACATGTTGCAAGGTGCAA
Source organism: Cupressus sempervirens (assembly GCA_028749045.1). Lineage (NCBI taxonomy): Eukaryota > Viridiplantae > Streptophyta > Pinopsida > Cupressales > Cupressaceae > Cupressus > Cupressus sempervirens. The sequence continues at coordinate 463,895,810 of CM053790.1, forward strand.
AGGTGTGGGAGCACACATTGTAAGGAGGGGAGGGTTCTAGGGTTTATATAGACCCTAGGCCCTAAGTGCACACCCTCTAGAGATTTACACATGTGAAAGTGTGCATGTGCACATCTCCATAGGGAGATGAGTGTGCACTTGCACACTGAGCACACCTACACACCTTGAGGAGGTGTGCATGTGCACTAGTGTGTACTTTTGCACCAAAAAATCCCAAAACTTAATTTTCTCTCTGGATCTGACATTCCAAACTCTGCCAATCAAAGACTAAGGCTTGACCTAGACTCCTGGGAGAGTCTAGAAATGACCTAGGCCCTAGACTAGGAGTCTAGGAGACAAACACACCTCATTTATAGGAGAAATGAGGTGTGTTATGAAACCAAAAAAATTATTTGTAATGGTTCCCTTCCCTTGCCTAGGGTGCACAAATTTTCTTCTACGTATTCAATCATTATTTTCATTTTCTTCTCCTTAGAAGCTATCTTTATATTAACATTTATTCTAGCCTTAGCTTCCTCATATCTTCCAAAACATTTATCCTCAGTGTCCATTTCTTCTTTCAATAGTTCAATAATGTTTGCACTCACCAAATCACTCTTAAATATCATAATCAAAATTTTGTAACCAAGCCTTCCTTAGCTCTACTACCTGTAGAAATGTATTTTCTATATCTACAAGAAAATATATGTTATTGTAATACCTTGTGATCAATTCTCTAGGTATCCTCATCCTCATCTTCATTCTTTTCTTGAATTCCTCAAAGTAAGCATCCAAGGCATTCTCAAAATTATCTCCTAATTGAGTAATGTATTCATTTATCTATCTAGTCACTAGTTTGTTCTATTCCTAAATAATAAAAATAACACCAAGAAAATATTTTTGCATATAAAATAAAATACAAATAGTGAGGGATTCAAACTTACACATTGAATTCTTTAATTTTGTGATAGATGATAGATTCTTTGCTAGTTACAGTCTTTTCAGCTCGAAAAGATCATATTCATGATCTTTCATCACTATCTTCTATACTTGATCCACTACCATACATGACACACCTAGTAAAATTTGTGAGCTATAATCCTCACAACTAATTAGTGGATCATATATATTTGTAATGGATAGACCTTATCCATTCCACTCGACACCTATATTTTCTTCAATTTCCTCTTGAATCAGGCATCACCTGGTTTTCTTTTTATCTTGGGCTAGATAGCCTATAACTCTATGAATTATTTAATTTATAAACTCCATAGGTCCATGTAAGAATTTTCCTTAGGGAAAAATTCATCCAAGACCAAGGAACTCAAGCACAAGCACAACAGTAGACCAAAAGAGTATGATAAAAATAACAATATGATATTCAATTCAAAGTGAAAGTACACTAGGAGTGCCTATATATAAAGGCCTCTAGAATTCCTAGGAATCAAAAACATGATAATTTATACAACTAGGCACATGTCCACCATGTGTGGGTTATCCTCCATTAAGTATAGGAGTAAGTGTGATGATGAGAGGATAAGCCTAGAAAGGTGTAGCATGTAAAATTATGTTGTAGACACAATGTGCTAAAATAGGAGTGCAAATAACTGTGTTGTCTACATGACAACTTAGTTAATTATGCAAACTCTAGTATTGTAGATACCATGTACTAAATTAGTTTTGCTTACTCTAGTGTTGTCAACATGACAACTCATAAGAGTATGCAAACTCCTAAGTGTCTCACCTAAGAAATAATAAAATAATGTGTTGACCTACGTAAACTTAAGTAAAGTGTAATAAGTAAATACTTATTTACACCAACACCCCCCCTTAAGTGAAATTTAGTGGAATGCACTTAAGCTTATGAAAGGTAGGATGAAATGCAAGATGGGTCCTAGCTACTAGGCCATGTTAGGTACCCATGTACATAATGCAATGCAATCTCTTATAAAGAGGAGAAAGATAAAAAATCTCATGGGAAAAACCCTCTCCCAAAAAGAGAGATGAAAAGACAAGATGCATGGATAGATGCAATAATCAAGACTGCCCCCCCCCCCCCCCCCCCCCCCACCCCAACAATTACAACATACATCAAGTATATACAAAAGAAAAGAAGGAAAAAACCCCATAAGAGGAAAATGTCCTCCCATAAAAGAGAAGAAGAAGGAGACAAGGTAGCATCCCCCCCCCCACAAATGTAGAGTGTCAATCACTTATAGTTGCCCCAAGGTAGAAGTTGATCCAATGTTGTTGAATAATCTTCCTCCCCTTTGGAATAAATAATGGTAGAGGTATATGTGTGATGCTTTCCCTATGTGTAGAAATAATCCCAAAGATAAATAGTGCCTCTAAAACCTGCTCAACTATCCCTGTGTCGATGCTAATAGTCACCCCTTCCAATACTACTAAAAAGAAGAAGTTAAGATCTAGCAAGAATGGATATACAACATGTACTCCCAAAGAATAAATTGTCTCCTCAAATGATAAAGAGATCTCTTGAAACTACTGTACATAAGGATCCACAATCATATCAACCTATGAAGACTGATCATGTAGAAAATAGACAAGAGGGTTAGAGTGGGCCCTCCTAACATTTGAAGAAGATTCTACTTCATCAAAGAGAAGATGTAAATCATCAAAGATGTCTCCCAAATCTACTATGTGTGACTCCACAAACAAACCTAAAATATCTGTCAAGAAGTCATCCACTGATGCTAGAGCTAGAAGACAAGGTGTACCCTATTATGTTGGATCTATCACTATGGCTATATATGCATGTGGAATGTGCTGATGTCATGAACTCTCCATGTATCTATCAATAGGATCCCACATATCTGAGTCTATTGAACCACTATCACTAGTGTCACTATTAGTTTCCACAATGTATGAAGTGTAGAGAGGATGACAGGATAAGCTCGGTGAACTTTCCTCAAAGTGAACATTCCTCTCTATGAAAATCTCATGTTTCTTAGGATTCATAAGTCTATATGATTTAACAAAATCTTCATATCTTATGAAAGTACAAGGCCTTGGTGATGGTGCCTTACATCCCTTGGAAGATATGTTTGCCCATGCTAGACAACCAAAGACACTGAAGTGTTTCACAACTAGTTTTCTTCTGCACCATGACTCAAAAGGAGTCTTTCTAGCTAAGGCATTATGAGGAGACCTATTAAGTATGTAATTGGAACTACTTATAGCTTTGACTTAAGTGATGGATATGGAGACTTGGCTTGTATCATGCAACTTTCCATTGACTTAAGAGTTTGTATCCTCAGTGTAATTTTCTTGTGCCAACTGAATGCTAGTGGATTTTGAAGATCAATACCCTCAAGTTTTCAAAATTCATTAAGTCTTGTGTTCAAATATTTTCTTTCATTTTCTTTCATTGTCCATCTAAAGAACTTTGATGGCTTTCCTTTATTTCTTTTCAACATGACTCTTGAAGGCTAGAAACTTATCAAAGACTTTGTTCTTGTGATGAAGAAAGTAGACCCATGTGTAGTGTGAAAATTCATCAATGAAAGAGAGGATATAGTGACCCTAATTGACCTATATCACTACAAAAGGACTTGCTAGTACAATGTGAGCCAACTAAAGAATAGTTGGTGTTCTTGATGACTTCCCTTTAGCAAACTTCTCCTCTAGATGCATATCTATTAAACAAGTTGAGCATTCACCCTTGGAAAAGTTGATTGTAGGTAGAAGTTTGACCATGTTTTGTGAGAAAAGTTGATGAAGATAGCAAAAGGAAAGATGACCATACCACTCATTTCATAATTTTATTTGTGGATGAGATTGAGTCAACAAGGCATGTAAAGGAGACTTAGGCACAAAGTGGGAGAAAGAATACAACCTTGTGTTATGATTAACTTTCCCCATTGCAACCACTGAATCATCTTTGAGATTATGCACCATGATTGAATCTAAAATGAACTCAAATTTATTGCCATATCCATAGTGACATATTTGGTAAGTTGAGAGGAGATTAGAGCTAGGGTTAGGAACATAGAGAATGTCTTTAAATTCCCCATTTTCTATCTCCACATGTCCTTTCCCTTCAACATCCATTTTTGTATTATCTCCTAAAAATGTGTGTGGTACCTTAGGCTACTTCAATGAAGAAAAGTCTCCTTTTGAAGAACCCATATGATATGAGGCACTTGAGTCAAGAATCCATTCTGCTGAAGAATTTGAGTTTTCCATAAGTGTTTTCCCTTTGTCCTTTGACTTTGAAGATGAAGATCCTTTATAAGCATAGGGTAGTGGAACATTGTGTTTCTTTATGATGTTCATTAACTCATCAATATTTTTATGATAACACTTATGTTCATCATGACCCAATTTCTTGCAATAATCACACTTTTTCTTCTCCTTATTAGTGTCCCCCTTCTTGGTTGAATTCGAGGAAGACTTGCCTTGTTGATTTGATGGTGGTGTTATCTTTTGTGTATCCTTTTGTGTGTTATTTTTCTACTTCTACTTCTTTTCCTTTCCTTTATTTGAAGTTTGAGTAGCTAATTTTTTAGAATGCTCATTATTGGCCACCAATGCCTTAGCTTGGTTGAATTGACAATCCCCATTGATTGCAAATTTTTTTCTTCATCATCCAATAGTTGAGCATAATGATCAAAAGTGACTTTCTGATAAGAAACCTCTAATGTAGTCTTTGTGGTGTTATAAGAAGAAAAAAATGTGGAGTACTCAGATGGAAGCTTATTATGAATGAGATAGATTAAATTATCATCTTTAATAGGACTACCACTATCATCAAGCTTCATTCTTAATTCATTCACCTTTATGATAAAATCCTTTATAGAATCAAATTTCTTAGGATTGAGGGAGATAACTCATCTTCAATTTTGTAAACATCCTCCTCAGATACTTTACCATATAGGTTTTTGAGGGCATCCCAAGCATCCTTAGATGTCTTGTACTTCTCTATTTGATAGAGGATTTTGTCTTCAACACCCAACACAATATCACCTAGGGCTTTCCTATCTATTGATTCCTAAGCATTAATGTCACTTTTAAATACTTGATCAGCTATTGGTTTAGGAAGGGTACCATCAACATATTGAGAAACATGATTATGCATCAATTGACACCACATTTTAATGGACCATGTAGCATAGTTATGTGGTTTTAATTTTGGAAACTTAAAATTTCTCATGATGTAAGAAATGAAGGAAAATAGAAAGAAAAGAGGAACACAACACCAAGAAACACCCCCCTTTTTACTCAATCAAGAAACCCCCCCAAAAAACATGCTTTTAGCACTTTATATATAGTGTGTTTACAATAGCCACTTGCCAATTTGGCCTTAGTGGAATTCTCATTTTGTTGTTTACAACCTTCTTTTGGAGTTCAAAACTAGAACATCACAATGTATCTCAGATATGTAACAATTCTGAAGTTATATCAAAGCGTTACAATGCAGAATAGGACCTAATTTTGAAAGTGATATTTTTATCCACACAACTCTATAATTTGATTGTAGATCTATAAAGTAGACAAAAAAAAACACTTTCAAAAAAATGGAACCTGATTTCAAGTCCAGATGAGCTTGTATGGAACAATTAAAGTTGTAAAATGCAGGATTAGATAGATACAATTGCCAAAAGATTCAATTTTTGATAAATCCATGCACCAAAACCAGAAAAGAACTACACCATTGAAAAGTTCAAGATTCTACCCAAAATCAACAAAATTGCACCTAACATAGAGCTTGGATGATTGAGATATGGCCTCCCAAACTTAGATTGTCAAATCAAAAATGAATTTAGAGATGGGTCTTATCAGCAAAAGATGAGGTTAAAATTGACAGTCAAATGGCCATTGCAATAGTTCTAATTTGTTTGGGAATGATGGTAAGATGACCATCAAATTTAGGCCAATAAAATGATGACATCAATGTACTCGACCCCCTAGATGACATCACAATTGACGTGTCTTGTACATATGATGATGTCAATAGTACACTACTCTACAAAAAAAGTAGATGTGTCTCTTGTGTGTACTTGCTAATGTGACAGTCAACTAATTTTTCTCTAGCTAATGTGTATCAGAGGGTTTGCTAATAGGGTGAAGTGTTCTGCATGGGCATCTATGTGATCCCACGTGACAACATCTATTGTGGACATGTCTTTCAATAACGACATTGAAATATTGAAAAATACCACCAAAGTATATTTTGTAGCTACCAGCAAGGATTTAAAGACTGGCAATGCTAAAAAATTAGCACTAGCAATGTCTCTGAATTTGACACCTAGTGCTAGAGAGTGTGGATCCATGCCTAAAAAAAGTAAAGCTAGCCAGTGGAAATGCCAAATTTTCATTTTGCCCCACCAAAGTTTGTGGGTTTAGTCCCACATCAGTGGGAAAATAAAACTTGATGTTGTTTAAAACAAATGCAACCAATGTAATAAGAAAACAAGCCCATCGAGTGGTTGAAGTGTTGTCATCATTGCCAAATTTTGCATGTCCACTAGGTATTGTTGGTGATTTGTATTGTTAGAATTTGGTCAAGCTGGCTATGGAGAATTAATGTCGTAAGTATGTGAGTCCACCAATAAATGTACTTTGATTGTTGAGTGTCGTAAAATGGATGCCACCAAAAATAAAAAGAATATTTTGTAGGGCTTGGGGTTTCACTAATTGGTTCCTACAAAAAAAATTCTCTGTAGGGCATTAGAGCTAATTTTTTTTTGAAAAATACAAAATTTCAAAAAAAATTACAAAGAAGGATAAAATTTCATATCTAAAAATAAAATTCACATATCTAATAAAAGAGCATACTATACTTGCAAATTGGGTCTTTGAGTGCCAGTTTGCAAAAAAAACTTGCTATCTACAAATTCTCTAGATCTAGGTTGAGGTGTTGAGGTAAGAATGATCTCGAATGGCTATGTGAAGAGAACTTTCCCAAGCTCTAATACCATGTAAGAGTTTTCCTTATGGAAAAATTCACCCAAGACCAAGGAACTCAAGTACAAGCACAACAACAAACCAAAAGACTATGAATAGAATAATGATATGATATGATATTCAATGTAAAAATACACTAGGAGTGCATGTATATAAAGGCCTCTAGAATGCTTCTAGAATGCGTAGAAATTAGCAACATGATAAGTCATACAACTAGGCACATGTCCACCAAGTGTGGCTTATCCTCCATTAAGCACATGAGTAAGTGTGATGATGAGAGGATAAGCCTACAAAGGTGTGGCACACAAAATTATGTTGTAGACACCATGTGTTGAATTAGAGTTGCTTGCTCTAGTGTTGTCAACATGACAACTCATAACAGTATGCAAACTCCTAAGTGTCTCACCTAAGAAATAATAAAATAATGCATAATTATAAAATAATGCATTGACCTAAGTAAACTTAAGTAAAGTGCAATAAGTGAATAATTATTTACACCAATAGTCGAAATTTAACCAATATTTCATATCATAGATTCTACTAAAAAAAAATCCATTTGATCTTTAAATTTCTTGGAAATTCTCGGGTACGAGTTAACCCTTTCCTTTCAAAAATTTTTAATTCATCCTTCAAGATTCCTTTGTTACATAACTTCTCATATGCTTATCTTGTCTCATAGTCTCCTAATCTCCAATATTACACGTGTAATAGCTCCTAACATCATGGATCATAATAACTGTGGGTGGTATTAAGGATAGCACACCCATTGAATCTCCTTTCATTGAAATTTTTTGGAATAGTATGAAACTTTTGTGGATGACAAGCATTACTCTTTACCAGTTCAATTTTACTAACCTCTTGGCTTATTCCATCAGTAGATGAAGCTACCATATATTTTATTAGGGTTCAAATTTTCTTCTTTATCTTTAGAATTACTCAACATAGTTCAAATATCCACTAGTTCAAGCTTCATGTCCAAATCACTATTGAAATCTTTTTCTAGTCACTCAAATTGTCAAATCGTCCTGTGCTCTTGAAATATGTATGCAAGGTATGAGATAATGTCTTTACAATTCTATATCTCTCTTCTTTTGATAGATTTAGGGTCTTCATTATTGTTGTGTACTCAAGTAGGTGGAAGCCAACTGTCTCAGTCAAATATGGTATTTTTGAACTAGGTCTTCACTTTACAACTTGATCTCTTCCATATCACTCGGTCTCTACCATTTAATTTTTGAAGTGCTCGATCCATGTTGCAATGCTTAGTCAACATAGACAATTTTATTTATGCTTGACCTCCTTTAATAAATCTATTCTTATGCATCTTCATATATGAAAATATGAAGGCCCATTTCATGTAAGGAACTACTGTATGATATATTAATTAAATATAAAGTTCCATACATACCTTTCTTGCTCATTTTGAGATGACATGATCACCTTCTCCATTAAATTAGGTGAGCTTAGCTCCATTTTATCCACTATTTCCATCTTCTATTTTCTTCTTCCATTTTTGATTCATCTCCTTCATTTTCTCAATGATTACTTTTCCTTTACCTTTGTTTTTTTCTTTATTTGCTAAATGCACTTGAGTCCTACAATTCTTTCTTATATGTCCAAACTTATGACATTTTGAATATGCATTGTTAGGTGCATAATTTTTCCTTTGATTTGTCCAATAAGATTTTTTTTGAGATTTTCATTAATATGCTCTATGCCCATACATTTGATAGTTATAGAAACATCCTTCAAATCTAGGTGTAGTAGATACATTCCTCATTCTTGAATTGCACTCGTGTATTTAGTATCCTTGTTTCTTGCACTAAAAATAGTAACCAGTAAACTTAGGTTTAGGATTTTTTATACCATGTTTTCTTTGACAAATGTTTGTAGTATGTCCAAGTTTTCCATAGAAATAGCATTTTGATTTTTCCTTTGACTTTGCATTCCTTAGCTCTCCATTCCTAGATGATTCTCTTTGCTTAGTGTATAAATGTCTTGATCCATTAGTGCTACTACATGACTTCATGATTTCTTCAAAGCATTTCATTTCTTTTGGTTTGTTGAATCTCTCCATAGATTCTTTCTTAGTTCTTATTTCATTCTTCAGTATGTCCTTCTATTATTTGAGATTTTCAATTTCCACATCCTTATGATTCAATTCTTGGTTTGCAAGGATCAACTAATTCATCATGTCTAGTTGAGTATTTGTGAGCTTTTGCACATCTGATTTCCTTTCTTCAAGTATCGTAGTCATTACCTTTTTGTCTTCTTCATCTTGTTGGTATAGTCTTCACTTTGGTTTTATTCTAATGCATCTCTAAGTGAATGTTCTAGTTCCCTTTGTGAAAATTGGGGTTTTGTGTTTTTTATTTGCTAAACCTAGAAGAACCCTAATTTTTGTTTCACTAAGTATTTCCCTAGAAAGCCTTTGGATTATGTTTACATAGCATGCCCTTTCAAAAAAAGGTGAAATGCATAGGAAAATATTTTAAATACCCCTTTTATTTCTTCCCAAGTACCTTTTAAAAGGTTTTTTGTGCTATCTAACATTATCATATGTCTCCAAAATAATTTTAACCCAAGCTTTCATTTTAGTATTTTGCAGGTTTATGTTTTTATTTGAAAATTTGATTAAGTAATGAAAACCCTTGATCTTCCTTAAGATCAAGGGTTTTTTCTTTGTTGCCAAAAGAAATTACAAGGTATTTACTCCTAGAAACATATAAATAAGGTAATACTTATTTGTGGGACCCAGTGAAAAGGAGCAAGATTTCAAGAATAAGGTCTACACCATCAAATCTTCTCATGATTGATGGTGGTCACTTTGTTGTCAAAGGAAGTTGCATGATCTTTATCCTTGGTGACATAGCAATAGCTCACCATGTGGATATGTGGTGAGACCAACCCTTGTGGAAAGTGCCACTAGTTTCCATGTCATCAATAGGTTGTTAGGTTTTTAGGATGTCAAAATTTTAGATGCCATGAGGGATTCACTTTGAAAGAAATGGGATGTTGGTCTGCATCATTAGACCTCTTCACAATCGATGGTGGTTTATTTTTTGCTAAAGGAAGTTGCAAGATCTTTATCCCTGGCAACATAATGACTTGAAGGAAGTGTCATAGGCCCACATTGTGTATAATAAAATTATCATGTGTTCTACCATTTGATGCAAGGTTAATCAATGGTCATCACTTTGTTGCCAATGGAAGTTTCTTGATTTTTACCCTTGGAAACATAACGAGAACATTGCACATGTCTTGAGGTATGAATGGGTCCTAGGCAAGTTGACAACAAGGAAAGAAATAGCTCACATGGAAGGATTCAATCGGTTTGACTTCCAATCAGAAAGGTTGAAGTCAAGTCATAAAATGTTTTATTCCTTAATCACCAAATTTTTTTAAAATTGACGACCTATTTTCAAATTTGAAGGAGAGTGACACTTTGTTTCTCTACGATCCATTTATGAGAATTAAAGCTCCCCTTGCAAAATAAAACAAGGAATATAGCCCATAGAGTCAAGAATTTCTTCATGCAAATGTGTTTTTGATTTATTGGAGCTAGAACCTATTGAAGAACCTATTTTCCCACTTGGTTAAATCATGAAAATTTTCTATATCAATGATCCATTGTAGCATTTAGATAATCAACAGGAAAGCCAAGTAAGTATCTTAGTCAGCACATAACTAAAAGAATTTTGATTTATCTTCATTATTGTTCCAATATGTCTCCAAAAAAGGGTTTCTTTGGGAAGGTAGAATATTCCAGTAGAAATATCCATGATGATTTTCTAGAACAATTGAGTAAATCTACAAATGAGTCAGCCTAGATAAAGATATTAATCCCTCTAAACCCTAGGCTCAAAGTTGCAAATGGTTTTTTTAACAAGGGAAATTGGACTAGGGATGCCATAACTTCTAAAAAAGGACTCCAATTGTTTAAAAAGTGGTTTTTAGAGAGGAAATTGTTTACTTCCCATGGAAATATTTGGAATTTTGACTTAGGTAAATTAGTAGTTCCTGGGGTTTTTATGGATTCAAATCCACTCTTGGCTGTAGCTTGAAACTATGATCCAACATCTAGGATGGTGAGGAAAATAGATGGGGAATGTTTAATGAAAATTATGTTAGAAAAAATTAATTTTTTTTTGGAATATACCCAACCAAAGACTATCATGAGGTCATTGATTTTTAGGGATTGGAGAAAAAATACTTGTCTTGTAAAGGTCAAGTTAGGCAAGGGGCATTAAGAGTACACTTGGCCACAATTGGTAATTTGACTTTTGTTACAACATCAACTAATGAACCTTTCAAGAAATAGTTTTTCAATTCTAGGGCCATAGATATCTACATGACTTTGTGTAGGGTCTTGGTGAAGATAAACAAGAATTTGTACCAATAAAATTCATGTACATGATGATACATATCTCTTCTTTTGGTATGGATATTATTTTTGATTTTGCATCCTATCTACCAAAAGAAATTCACATAGGTCTGATTGGAATTGTAAAGGAAAAATTTGAGAAAACCTTTCATTTCTATATTTATTGATGTATATGTTTTTGTATAAGGGAGTTACTTTCTTTGAAAAGAAAATGGTGTTGAATAGAGAATATGAGGGAGAATCTTTTCCAGTTCAATTATAGAGTGTAGAAATGACCTGAGATGTAGAGAAGGCTAGTTTTGTGAGATTTTATAGATACTTCACATCTAGGTTGAGGAGCCTACTATTAAAGGATAATCCTAGGATACCTAAGGCATTTCTAGACTTCATCAAGCCTATGGATAAACCTAATGGTCTAAAAGTTTCCCATAATTGGTAAGATACCATACCATACCCTATGTCAATAGTATCTAGAGTATATGGATTCCAACTTGGAATTCTACATGTGCTTCCCTACCAAGTACCTCTTAAGGTGGGAATAGCTAAGATGATATGGAAAATAGGTGGTTTGGAGGAAGCACAATTGACTAGTCAGTCTAGGGGCTCTATTTTCCCCATCTTGTATAGTTTCTCATCAGTTCATAATCAATAAAGGTGGTTGGTTGTTTCCATATAAATTCTTAGACCAATGCAAAATGGTTTTCTCTCATGATTGTTTCAAATGATAGCGAAGAATTTTTTGAAGGCACTAAAAAAAATTAACCCTACTTCACTAAAGATGTAATAAGAAATAAATTCTCTCTCTAGGAATAAGAGATCAAAACAGAGAAATGGGGAGTTTATTCTAGGGTCTTAGAATTTATTAATTGTTTTAACAAGATTATAAGCCTTTGAAAGATACAAAGGCTGAGGCAGATAAAATGAATATGTTAATGATCACTTTTCTAAAGATTATGGAGGCCATGAGTGAAAAGAAGACATTTTTTTATCAATTCTTATCTTGACAAGGCCTAAGAAGTAGTGAAAAGGTTATCCTTTACCCCTGTAGTAGGATCAGGGCAATTGGTTATTTAGAGGAGGCTTGGCTACAATATCATTAAAAGAAAAGAGCATGCAATTGATAAGGGTAAACAAATAATTGGATCAACTAGTACTATTTTGGAAGAGAGGCCTGAAGAGACAAAGCCCAATAGGTAAAAGATAGAAGAAAAACAAGTATCCCAAATAGAGGAATACTCATCCACTCAATCCCCATAACATATAGGAGATGAACAACTCACTAAGGAGAAAATGGAGCAATTAGGATCCCAAGGGGGGGTTTTTGTTACTATTATAGAATTAGAAGAAGGAATCCTCAAGAGCCTCCCATGTCTAGCCTTGAGCTAATTGTTGATGATTATAGAGGAAGGGAATTAGACCCTGTGGTAGAACAAACTAGTCATGAATTTCTTTCTTATGATAATTTTGTTAAATCTAGAGCTTTTTATTAGTTTGCATGGAGAAAAAATATAGAAAAATTTAAAGAAAGGTGCAATAAGAGGAAGGTAAAGCATCCTAAAATGGAAGAGGCATCCATATAAGATCAAGTAAAGGATGAGATGATACATGAGTTTGGAATTTTGACCCCTGAAGAAGGAAGAAGAATGATAAAATCATCTAGAGATTTTCTCTTAACAAATTGGTACATTGTAGATGCCATGGTTTTTAGTATTGTTTCCAAGTAGTTAAGTGTAGATGAAAAGGTAAAAAAAGAGCTAAATGGTGTGACGTTCAGTGAAGATCATTGTGCCTTAGTAATTTCATCTATGAGAAGAGGATCTAGAGTCAGTTCCTCTTAGCTTGATGATACTTACATGATAGGAAATTTTATTGTTGAAGAGGTAGAGGATACTCCAAATGAGGAGGCTATAGAATTAAGTGTTGAAACAACTAATCTCACATTATCCATAGATAGGAAGGAGAAGCAACAAAAAATAGAATTACAAGAAAAATATGAATAGGTTTTGGGGGTTTACAATAATGAAGTGCAAAAACGAGTGGAGCTTGAGAATAAGATGATAGGATGGTCTAGTAGACCTAGAATTACTTATCCTCACCCTCCAGTTAAGCCTTTTAAATCAATTCCTCATATAGAAATACCAGACACCCCATAGAGACCTCAATACTATAGAGTAAAGGATTTTGAAGAAGGAAAGAGCAAAATCTGGGCATTACATGTGGAAATAGATATCCAATATGAGGATAAGTTGTGGAAAAAAATTATATATCTGGTAGATAAGATTGGTTGGCCTACATTTTATGAACAATTGGAAAAAGTAATGAACATATGGAATGAACTGCAAGGAAATGAGGATGTCATGAAGTCAATTGTCAATAAATGGAATAATAGGGACAAGGATGTCACTCTTTTGTGTTTTTAAGTTATTAGTTTGTCTTGTGAGAAAATAGAAAAGACTTTTGACTTGACTAATGATCTCTCTGAGTTTGATACTAAAAGGATTGCATTGTAGAGGAGAATCATAAACTATTTGTCAAAATATATGAGCATAAACTTTGAACTTTTTCCCTCATGCATTGAAAAAATGGACAAATTGAAAGATAAAGAGGAATGGGCCACAAAATTAGATGATCTATTATGCCTTAGCCTAAATAAGATCATAAATGAAAATGGACATGCATGGTTGGAAAATACAATTGAAGAAGTTGTTAAAGTTCAAATATTTTATGATTTTTTAAGAGAGGAATTTATTGAAATAGATAAATTAGGAGAATATGTTTTGAAGAAACAACATGAGATTCTGAGTTTTAATTGGCTAGATGACACACTTTTTGACAAGTGGATGGCAGATTTTGTACTTTCCAAATAGTTAGTGCTTGGTGAAATTGATGAGGATAAGATGGAATAAGATGAGTTACAAACAAATGATACCTTGATCAAAGAAGAAGAAGAAAAAGATAGGCAATCAACTATAGTAACAAGCACAAAGGTCCAAATTGATGACATGGCAGTGGGAGAATCAAGTGTGACTATCAGTTTGTTAGTACAAGATGACATGGATGGAGAACCTCGGGTTCAACTTAGTTTTCAAATATAAAAATAGGGTCCATCACAAGCAAGTCCAATGGTCACATGCTCCAAGGAATGAGAATTATGAAAAAGACAATCACAAACTCCTCAACAAAGAAGTGCAATAGAAGTGGTGCCCACAAAAGAATATTCATGATACAGATCATTCTATTGCACCAATTTTTTTCTTTTATGATAGTAAATTTTGTAAATATATTTCTATCTTAAGGACATTTATTAGTACTCTCTATGCCTAAAGCTTATTGAATCTCATACTATATAAATGAGATCCCAAGGAAAGAGAAAGGGTCAAAACTATTGTGCAATTTTTAGTTTTTTGCTAGTTTTATTCAATCCAGTTTCATTGATGCAAATTTTATGATGTATTTTCTCTGTAAATCTAAAAATATACTAACATTCAAAGATTATATTGTCTTCTCTTGAGTTTTTTTGAGTATGATCCCAATGTTATATAATTTTCAAATAGAATTAATACAAAGATGAGCTATCACCATATCTATTTTCTTTGAATCGTGTCTCCATTTTTATTGACTGGTTGTCTTGAGGTTGTATGGCAAAGCTTTTTCAATTTAATGCAACTAGGATAAGTTGTAATCCAATTCACTATTTCTTTTAATTCAATGAGTTAAGTAAATACTTTAGTGATGTGATAGGATTTCTAGGTAGTAAGAAGGATATGTATAAGAATGAGTTTTAGGGAAAATTGCTAATAATATTGATTGTAATGTAATAAATTAGGTCAAGAGGTTGGGTAGACTCTGAATACCAATGGATTAGGCACTGATCAATTATTTTAGTTTTCATATGAAGCCATCAAGAAAAATCTTGAAATCAAAATTAATTTTATTTTCAATGTATGAAGAGTATTATAGCTGGTCAGTACTTGATTGTATCTAATCTTTGTGTTTTAGTTATCTATTGTTACACATAATTACATGTAAATCTGAGAAGAATTATGACCAAACATCTACCATAGGGGATGAGTATTGTGATAGAATGTCAATAGATGAATGAAGTGTGAAGATAGTATTAGGTTTTGAATCTTTTTATCCCTTAGGTGCACCTACCTTGGTTTTGCATAGCCTAAAGAGTAGAAAATCTTGGTGATTTTGTTGAAGTTGAATCCATATTTGAAATTCCCTTAGTTGAACATAGGAAATAGCTAACCCTTAGATTAGGTTTTTCTTCATCATCTTTGTATCAAGTATTTTGCTTCTTGGTAATTTAAAAATACCAACAAAGCCATGTTCCTATCTTCTTCATCTTTCTTCTTTTGTTCAGTCACTTCACATAATCTTACTAATTGGATTTCATGTTCTTTTTTTAGTCCTCTTATTTCTTCATTCAAGATTTTGTTCTTTTCAAGTAGATCTATAGATGCCTTATCATTTGGATTGATGGATTCAAATAATCCTTCAATCTCAACTTCTTCATAGGAAAATTGTTTATCTTGGATAGCCAATTCCTTTCTCCTTTTTAGGGATTTCTTCAAATCTTGTCTTTCTTTCTCAAGCTTATGCAGTATGAGTTGGATGTTAATACCTTTATTATCAATGACCTTGTCCACTTTAAAAGCATCCATCTCCAAGATCTAATGTCCAAGTGATTAGGCTTCTCTTAGAGAACCAATGCTATGATATGAATTTTTGATTGATGAAAGTATAAATAGGGTAACAATATACTGAGAGGGGGTGGAGGTGTAAATTAGAATCTTATGAACTATTCAATTTTAACCAATTCATTAACACACTCATTAGTTGTCTTGTGCATTACAAAGTTGTAATAATAAACTAGTTTTAACATGTAAATTAGACCTATCACATCCATAAAAATAAACATATAACACAATATTTGTTACATAGAAACCCTCCTAGGTGAAGGAAAAATTGGGGTAGAGATGACACCCACAAATCTTCACTACTATAGTAATAAAGTTAACCTATTAGGGTTACAATGTTTGATCATAATATATGCTACCCTATTGAAATCTATTAAGACTACTAGGTCTCACCTTGTTAGAGGATTTAACACATATAATAAAGTAAGGAATCTATTAGGAGATTTACAAAGATCTATTAAGACCATTTTGTTAACAGATTTACCCTAATTCAAGTTGGTTAAAAATGATTCAGTACCATATGCTCAATATCCTCTATAAGATGATTTTGAGTTTTCTCCTTGCTAACTAATCCTCTCCTCTAATATGATGATACTTTTCTTTCCCCTTCACTACTCTAAATAGGTCACTTTCTCTTTTAATAGATAACATAATTATTTCATTGACTTTTGATCTGATCTCAATATTTTAATCCATCAGTCACATATTTTTCCTTGTTTGCATGCACACTCTTCTCTTCTCTTCTCATCACCTTTTCACTCACATTATCTAGGTTAAAATCTTCTCTATTTAAAAAGTTTTGTAAAGAGTTTTCTAGATACGTCCATAATTTGCATCTTTATTTGAATCATTGTGTTGGAATTATCTGTAGTGCCTGCCCCTAGTCTACTTTTTTTCTCTAGTTACATTCCTGATATCATTGCCAAACTCTTTTAGGCCAAGTTTTATGTTTGATAATTAATAGCATTATCTTAAGATTATCAGATATTGTTTTACACTTAGTTTATTATATGATGAGATTACTTGGTACTCTATATTTTAGGCATGTATGATGATTATTCAATGTTTTCAGTTATTAATGATGATTAGTTAGATGGTTTATTATCACACATCTGTTCTTATGGATACTTACCCCATACTGCATGTGTATGGTGTGCATGTTTATTTTATTTATGAATGGTGTTTCTGATGTGGTTAAGGAAGGGAGTCGTAGTCACCTGCTAGTTGGGATCTACACGATGCACACTTCCTGCCATTGTCTGTTTAGCTTAGAATATTGTGTTTGTACATGCGTAGATTTTATGTAGGTTGCAGGTACTAGGTATCGACTTCCCTGAATTGCCAGGATGAGCATACCCTATCGCATTGTCTCAATGGTAAGAGAGGGGAGATAAACTCTTAAGTCCAATTCCTAAACCCTTTAGCCAATTGTCCTAATTGATAATTAGGACAATTATCTGAGTTAAGTACCCTCCAAATACATCAAATGATGTTATTTCATGATTATAACCCTTTTTGTTTGATTTAGTATGTATTTTTCTATGATGGGTTTTCATATGTTGTCATACGAGTCCTTGATGTGTTTTCTATTAATTAAGTCTAATTAAAAAAGATTAATTAATGATTTAATTAATGTAGAATTAATATGATATCTTTAATATTTAATTAATTGAGAAATTAATTAAATAAAAGAATTAAATTTGGAGATAAAAGTTCAAAGATAAATTTAGAACATGATAATATTTATTTAATTTAATAATAATATATTTAGAGTTCATTTTTAAATAAATGCTAAATATTATTGTTATTTAAATTAATTAAATATGTTATCAATTAAGTTTCTAAAATAAATTAAAAGTTGAAAGATATTAAATTATTAAGGATTCTAGATCGCATGATCTAAGCATGAGTTTAAATATGAAAAATTAATTAAAAGATAAAAATAATAGAAAATAATAATGTTATTTTAATTTCATAAAGTGCACATGAGATTAAAGTAATAAATTAATTTAAAATAGAAGTCAAGTGGAATATTAAATAAAGTTATTTAATAATTCAACTTAATGTGCATGAAAAGATGAATGCAAAATAAAAGAAAAGATAATAAAGGTTAATTTTGAGTTAACTCAGTTGTGCAAAGAGTCCTCTCGGGTGAACGCACAATTAGTGCCCCGATTTGAGGAGAAAACTTCTTATCACAACTTTGGGGGTTCATTTTTGGGGAGACACGAATTTGGACGAGAATTTTTGGGAGACAAATTTTGGAAGCAAATTTCAGAAGGCTAATACCAAGAAAGATTTTCAGAAGAAGGTTATTGAAGAGGAGTGAATTCTCTTACAATTCCTGTGGATTGCATAATAGCATCAGGATCAAGTAGGGTCTTGTGTTTTTTATCATCAATTAAATATGCAATTATCCTTTCCTATCTTCTTCGTGTCTGGGGTTTGTAAATTCGAATTCTCTGTGTTGAAATTTTTAACTTTTCAATATTGTGAATTATTAATTGCTTATCAATAATTTTTGTATCCATGGAGAATAGAAGAGTTATTAGAACCCTTGTTTTCTAGATTTAAGAAATTAATATTTAATTTGGTAAGGGTTGGAATTTAAAAAATGAAAGTTCTAGATTTTTTTTATTTTTATTTTTAAATTATATGGTTGTTATAATTTCTTTTACCAGAATATAATACTCTGGGAATCAAAATTAAAAGGAATATATATATATATTTCCTTTAGAAGAAATTGTTTTAACAAAATTAAACAAAACTAATTTAAAATAAAACATAATCTTTTTTATATTAAAAAGAAGATGAATTTTTTTTTAAAATATATATATAATAATATATATTGGAGTGGGGCGGGGCCACCACTTCCCACGCCCCACAACCACGCTACCGCGGCAGGTGGTACTGTTGTCTGCGGCAGCAGTAACACCTGCGGCCGCAGGGTAAGGTAGGTCAACGGGCCTTTAAACATGCCTTTCTTTTTTTTAAAAAAAAAATTGCGATTTACTTTATGTTATTTGATTTTTTTTAAAATGATTTAAAAATTGTTTTAATTAATATGATTATTATTTAAATTAAACTATATTAAATTTTAAATTATATTATTATTTATTAATAATTTTTATAAATAAATAAATTATTAATAAATGTAATATGGTTCTTTTCTGTACTATTAATTTATTTTATTAAAAGTTTGATTTAATTAAGATTAATTAAATCAAGAATTTGTTTAAAACAAGCTTAAAATTATAATACTGATTTTAATGAAAGCATAGATTATTATAATTAAAGAACAACAAGTATTATTAATAATTTAATTATTACCCTTAGATTGTTTTAGGACATTGACTTGAAATCAATTAGGGATAATTATGTGATTCATTTGGAGATAGGAATGGGATAATTTGTAAAGGTGAACTATAGGTTCTACCTGTTTAAAACATACATTAATCTGTAAACTGAATCCTCTACTTTTAACTCAATAATATACTTTCAAATCCAATCTATGAGACTTTGATGTTTTCTATGTGTTCTCTGTGTTTTGGGGTTGTTCTAGTATTGACCAGTTTAGGTTGTTACCAGAGGCTCGGGGTTGTGAATGTGATGCTATGGTGAGTTGTTCTCGATCTTTATACCTGACCTTGGTAATGTGATGCTATGCTCTATTATTGATGTCTTTACTAGTTTTTATTGCTTTCCAATTTCCTTGTGTGAAGCTGAGGTGTTTTAAAGTGAATTGTTCTTGGTGATGTCACGTTATGACATGTTTTGACTTGACCATTTTGGAGTCTTCAATCAGTATTGTGATTTATTATTGGGATACTTGTTGGTTGCTCATTGGAGAACCATTGGATATTGTGACTTATTATTGATGCCTTCAGTTGTTGATAGAGAACTGTTGTGATCATTATTATTATCATTTGATGTTTTCCAGTCGCTTGTATAGGGCTGAGATGATATTTGTGATTTGTGATTTCATGAGCCTAGGGTAGGTTATCTATGTGTAGTGTTGGGAAGTGGCTTGTGATGGGGGCCGGGGCCCTAAGTGGCAGCCAGGGTAACTCATTGTAAGTTGTTTTAATAAGTGGAAACATCTCATCTAAATACTGACTTAAATGAATCTAATAAGATAACTGTATGTTATCTCCCATGCCTTGAGTGCTAGTACAGACTAGGATGGGGTAGAGAGAACACTTGGTTACAACCTTGCATTTCGTAGTATGCCTCGTCAATACGAGAGGATACTAGTGGCCGCAGGATCATAGGGGACCCAGGATTCCTAAGAGATTGCTCGGGTAACTTTCGACATGACTTTTGCGATGACACTTTCTCGCTTGCATAGTAGATTTCCAACGTGTCTTTGTGGTGCCTCTGGGTTTAGATGTCGATCTTTTTAGGAACCCTTGAGTTAGCATACTTATAGGATTTCTTGGACTTAGAGAGTATTTATGATTATAGGTTTTGTTATCCTATTTGGGACTTGAGACTATCTCCTCAGCGCGGTGGGAGTGGACCATTTAGGTTCCACATGGTCGAGTGGTAGTGCTTTTTACTCTTACCATTAAGATCCGTTCTGTGGTCACCGTGACTGGAGTTTTCTTAGTTGGCATTTACCTTCATTCTGTTCATGGATGTTTTATCATTATGGATGTATTGATGTATCATGTATGGTGGATGATTTCATTTATTTTACTGTACTTTGTATCATGGATTTGAGGATGATGTATCTTTATCTTTACATATGTATATTCTTTTAAGCCTTTCATACCCTGTGACATGTATAGTGGATGATTGAGCATTCCGAATTAATTTGCCAAGAGGCATTCGGAACAAATGTATATTATGGACATTGGACTTTCTGATTATTCTTTCATATGTATGTGGTAGTTGTTAGACTTAGAATTAATTAAATTTAAATGTGACTCAACGTCTTGGGATCCTTAAGGTTTAACATGTGATGTATATTTGTTGATGATTACATGTTATTGCTTCCGCTACTATGTGTTTGATGTGTATGTTATACTTTCTTACTTTAAAATATATATATATATATATATATATATATATATATATGTTTAGTAACTTAGTGAAACTTTAGGTTAATTCTTTTGAATCCCTTGGTGAGGTGTTACATCTGGTATCAGAGCCTTGGTTTCTACATTGGGAGCTCTAGGTATATTGGAAACGCCACTAGTGTTAACTAGTTGAACAAGAACGAAAACTTTAAACTATTTTGTGAATCTCTTTCAAACTGAAACTTGAAAGTAGTTGAATTGAAACATAATTTAAACTATTAGTTGCATATTTTTCATACTTCAACATTACAACTTTAAACTGGAAATGACACTTTTACTGTTTGCAAAATGTGTGTCTTTTATATATACAATTTACAATTTTATGCATTATTGTTGTTATAGTATTCTGTATCTTGGATATTATTGTAGGATGGTATCTGGGATGAGATCTCCCGTTAGAGGCCGTGGCAGAGGCCGTGGACGAGGCAGAGATATAAGTGTTCATGAGTCTATCCATGAGAGCCCCATTTAGGAAGAGAATAGGGAAGAGCATGTCAGTGAACATCGGGAAGAGAACCACAGAGAGGGACATGCCAACTTTGAGGAGGTTGATCTGAGGCAAATGATGCGAACCATTATTGATCCCTTACCTCCTGTTCATGAGCAGGATAAAGCACACCAGGTAGGACATGAGCATAGACCTAGGTCTAGGAGCCCTCTGAGGGATCGACATAGATCCATTGTATCCTCTCAGATGAAGGACCTTCAGAGGTCCAAGGTCAAGCCCTTTAACGGGAAAGGTTCTGGATATGTAGCTGAGCAGTGGCTTATTGACCTTGATAGGATTTTTGCTATGCAAGACTTTGACAGCAATGTCAAAGCAAGGTTTGCTATCACCAACCTAGAGTTCTTCAGGGCCACTTGGTGGACAATTGAGGAAAAGAAGTTGGGCATTAACATGGGTAGTGTCACTTGGGAGATTTTCTTGGAGATCTTTCATGAGCGATTCCTACCAGAGGAATGGAAGTAGCATAGAGCAGATGAGTTCCATAACCTAAGACAGTACACTATGACCGTTGTAGAGTATGAGTGCAAGTTCTATGAGCTCATGCCCTTTTCGAGATTTAGTGACAACCTAGCACAGTTGGCACAACATTTCATTCGAGGCTTGAACAACTATTTTGTTGGGGGTGTTAAGGTATTTGAGTCTAAAACCCTCAAGGATGCGGTACATTGAGCTATCCTTGTAGAGCAGAGTGTCAACCTTGGACTGGGGGGTTTTGTGGGAGCGCCTACTACAACAGGATCTAAGGGCAACCACAACTCTAGTGGAAATAGGAAGCCTCCCTTCCCTAAGAGGAATCAGTCTCAGCAACAGCCTCAGCAGCATAAGGGATCTTACCCTTAGGCACAGAGTGGTGGCAGTGGTTCCAACTCTAGGATCAATCGCAATGCTCAACGTAATAAATGGAATCAGTAGTCTCAGCCTGCACAGAGTAGCCAGTCTTTTGCTAGCATGGATAGCCACCAGCGGTCGAATGCACCACCTATAGGGAGAGGATCTGGTAGGGGCACGGGATGTTATTCGTGTGGATAGATTGGTCACATTGCAGCATATTGTCCACAGCGAGCATCTCAGTATTCAGAACCTAGGCTAGCAGCATCTGAGCCTACAGTCGAGGATGCAGGTAGATCTCATAGAGTATTTGTAGCAACGGATCACTGTCAGGCAGACCATCAGGGGATAGTAGTTGAGACTACAGGAGCTATCCGAGGTACACCTCTCTTTGTATTGTTTGATTCAGGTGCTACAGATTCTTTTATTTCTCCATCTCTAGTTGTTAAGTGTAAGCTGGAGTCGGTTAAGCAAGATCATGGTTGGCAAGTGGAACTAGCCTCAGGTGCTAAAGTTTCCATAGTTTCTATAGTTCATAAGTGTGGACTTAGCATAGGAGGGTTTGAGACTTCAGTTGACCTCCGAGTTATAGGGTATTGGCTATGATAACATAGCAAGATGATTTTTGGATGAGGTTCTAGTGTTGGGTACGTGTGAGGTGAGGGGATATGATACCATCGTTAAGGTAAGCGTGAATTTCATGGTACCAAGGGGATTGGGGACCAACCAAGATACAAACATGGTTTGAATCCTCATTTGCATAGGGGGGTGTGAGGAGCTGCTCGACTAAAAACTCATACTGTGTAGCTTCTTGGGGAATTTCCAAGAGTGAGCCGATAGTGGCCATGGCATCTGCTGCCTTGTTCTACATTCGAGGCACTTGTGTAAACTGAAGCTTTGTAAAATGCTGGGTCAGCTGATCAACTAGCTCTTTGTAGGGTAATATCTTTTCATCTTTGGTTTGATATTCATTTAAGACTTGTTTGATGATGAGATGGGAATCGCCAAATATTTCTAACTCAGTGATATTCCATTCTGCAGCTATCTTTAATCCTACTACAAGAGCTTCATATTCTGCAATATTGTTGGTGCTAGGGAATTGTAGCTTGAAGGCTTTTGGAATATAATCTCCTTGAGGTGTAACTAATAATATTCTTGCCCCTGATCCATGAGATGTGTATGAGCCATCAAAATAAAGATTCCATGGGGGATGTTCTTCAATTAGGTAGATATGCTCATCTGGGAATTCTGTGAGCAAAGGATATGCATCTACTAGAGGTGCATCAGCTAGGTGATCTGCTATAGCTTGCCCTTTGATTGCCTTTCTATCCACATACTGGATGTCAAACTCACTTAGTAGCATAACCCACTTTGCTAGCCGACCTGTGAGTGTTGTTCTAGAGAGCATATACCTTAGAGGATCAATTTTGGAGACTAGTTGGATGGTATGACTTAGCATGTAGTGGCAAAGCTTTTGAGTTGAGAAAACAACTGGCAAACAAGCTTTTTCCATAGGAGTATAATTGAGTTCATAACTAACTAGGGTTCTACTGATATAGTAGATGGATCTTTCTCTGCTATAATCATCATGTTGTCCTAGAAGCGCCCCTAGAGTAGTAGGTGTTGCTGATATGTACAAGATCAAGGGACGACCAAGAACTGGTGGGACCAAGATAGGGGGATTGGCTAGATACTACTTGAGCTGATCAAAGCTGCGCTGACATAAAGGATCCCACTTGAAGTTCTCATCCTTCTTTAGTAAATGTGAAAATGGTGTACACTTATCTGCAAGCTGGGAGATGAAGCGTCGGACAGATTGAAGCTTTCCCTGAAGAGAGCGAAGCTGTCGTAGTGTCTGGGGAGGAGGCATGTCTAAGATAGCCTTGACCTTTTTGGGGTCAATCTCTATGCCTCGTTTAGAAACTATGAAGCCTAGAAGCTTGCCAGATGTGACCCCAAAGACACACTTCTTGGGATTTAGCATGAGATGATATTGGGCTAACCTATCAAAGACTTTCTCTAGGTCAGCAAGATGATCCATGAAGGTGTGAGATTTGACTAGGATATCGTCCACATAATCTTCCAAAATGCTATGGATAAGATCATGGAAAATGGCTGTCATAGCTCTTTGATAGGTAGCCCCAGCATTCTTTAGGCCAAAAGGCATCATGGTGTAGCAAAAGATTCCCCAAGGGGTAGTGAATGTTGTCTTATGATGATCCTCTTCTACAATCTTGATCTGATTATACCTAGAAAATCCATCCATAAGGGACAGAATCTCATGTCCAGTTGTAAGATCTACAATCATATCTATGTTGGGTAAGGGAAAATCATCTTTTGGGCAAGCTTTGTTTAGATCTCTAAAATCAGTGCAGATTCTGATGTCACCGGAAGGCTTAGTGACAGGGACCATGTTGGAGATCCACTCTGAGTAGTTGATAGGTCAGATAACCTTAGCAGCTAACATTCTTTCTAATTTAGCTTTGACCAGTAATGCCACCTTGGGGTGCATTTTTCTAAGCTTTTGTCTAACGGGCTTGATCTTTGGATCAACTGCAAGATGATGAACTACAAGCTTTGGATCAAGTCCCGACATGTCCTGATATGACCATACAAATTGGCCAATATTCTCTCTTAAGACCTCAAAGAGGAGGTCAACTTGGTCTTGTGATAGGGATGCAGCAATGTGAACAAGTCTAGGAATCTCTAAAGAACTGATGTTGACTTCTCTAGTATCCTGTATTAGAATAGAAGACACCTCTGGTCGATTATCTTGAGGCGGTAATACTAAATCCTCATGTTCTGCTTGTGGCTCTAGATTTTCTTGCTAAGGGGTTCTCTTTGCTGCCTTATCTAGTCCCAGATTTACCTTAGTTCTAGTTTTGGGTGTATCGAAACTAGGTTGGGGATTTTCTCCAAAATACCCCTTGGGATCTAGCTTGTAGATGTAGGCAGAATCTGGCTATTCTTTCTTATGAGGAGTTTTGGCTCCCATGAATCTTAGAAGTGCTTCCTCTGATGCAAACTCATCAATATGTATGACACTTGGTTGGTCCCAATCTATGAGTTGTGGATGAGCGAGTGGTAGGTCAATGAGATGGATGGATAGTTCTCGGAGAACAGAGTCTCCTAGGAAGATTTGGTCTGGGATATCGTCGTAGGCTCTCTTTTCAACTTCCTTAGGAATGTCTTTGATTTCGACAAGGTCACGGTGGATGTTCAAAAAAGCGTGACCATTCTCGTTGGTGCCCCCAGTTGTGGGTATGCCAAAGCCAAGACCTGACTTCATTTCCCACTCATGTGCTTTGATGGGACATTGCATGCCCCTTTCTTCTGGTCCTAGTCCACCTCCTTGATAGTTCCATTTTTTAGTGATGAGCTTATGTTCTTGGGGATACTTCTGGCTGAAGTGATCAAGGTGTGCTTGATTTCTTGGAGGTGCATCCTTATGTAACCAATTGTTGATATCTGGAGTGAGCTCTTCATGAAGAGGGGTTTTTGAGGACACAAAGGTGGTTGGGCCAAACTATTTGTATCAAGGAGGTGGAATCTCCTTAGCTTTGTGATATGTTGGTCATCCATGGGTATGTGGATCAAGTGGGATTGCTCTGATAGCAAATGCATCTGACAGACTATATTCTCCACAGCCTTTGTTGTTGATCTTAACAGTAGATAGGGTGGAGGCGAGGATGGTTTCTGTGTCATTACAAGTGTGGGATGAGCTGGCGATGGCCGTGCCGATGTCTATTCAAGGGCAATGATTTGTATAGGAGGCTTCAACTACATTGCAGTAAGCAAAGGGCTCTAGATTGGCATGGATGGTTACCTTAGTGCCCTGATGCAGAAATTTGATGCACTGATGGTAGGTGGATGGAACGGCCTTCATAGCATGAATCCATGGGCGACCGAGGAGGATGTTAAATGGTAGGTTTAGATCAACAACATGAAAAACTATCTCTTGGATGACCGACCCAACCTTGATTGGTAGCAAAATAGTCCCTTCTGTGGTCCTTTCCAAGTTGTCATAAGATTTGATGGTGATAACCTCACTGATCATATCTGCCTCAGTATACCCAGCTTGTTTTATGAATTTTAAGGTGCAAATGTTCAAGGCTGATCCATTATCTATCATTACTCTTTTCACAGAAAAATTGGATACCATGATGGCTATGCGAAGCGAAAGCGTATGATTTGGCTCGACCGCGGGTATGTTAGTGGATTTGAATGATAGGGCACATGAGGAGGATAGGTGTCTGATGAGATTACAAAAGTCAGTAGCGTTGATATCAGAAGGGACATGGGATTCTATGAGAGCACTGTCAAGGATGTCTTTGTACATAGGACTAGTGCGGAGAAGGTCTAAAATGGAGATTTGGGCTGGCATGTTCCCAAGGTGTTCCAAGATATTGTACCAACTTTTTGATGGAGCTGATGGTGCTGATGAAACTGGTGGGCATGCAATGTTAAATCGCGCTCTTCGAGTGGTAACTGCACACTCATTGTCTGGTCCTCAGATATTAATAACATTGATAGAAGGCTCTTTCTCAGATATACAACCTATAAGGCTACCATAGTCTATATAGGATGAAGTGTGGTCATTGTTCTTCCCATGCTGTTGGTTTGGCTGGCGGTTGTTGGTGTTGTTTTGGATAGGTGCTTTTCCAGGATTTTGGTTGTTGTGTGGAGGAAAAGCATTTTGATAAATCTGTAAGCCTGCATTGGGAGAGGTTTGGGCACCAACAATGATTTCTTTCTGATCAATGAGGTCCTGCACATAATCTTTCAGTTTCATGCATCTAAGGGTGGTGTGACCATTTACCCTATGGAACTTGCAATACTCATTGTCCTTGTCCCATGCAGCTTTGGATTGGCTTGGATCAATTTTCTGGGTAGGAGGAAATTTGATGAGTTTTTCCTAAGCCAATTTCTCAAAAATGACATCCAATGGCTCACCAAGGGGTGTATAGTTTCTAGGTGTAGGTTGGAATCTGGGTTTTTACCCTGTAGCTACATTGATGGCATTAGCTTGATTGTTAGACCATTGAAAGTTGGGTCTTGTGTTGTGATTTTGATAGCTTTGGTTATTTCGTTGTTGGTAATTGATAGCTTGTTGGTTGTTTGGTTGATATGGTGGGTTAGACTAGTTTTGAGAAGGACCAACAATATTCACATGTCTGGTGTCAGTAACCCCATCTATTGCAACATGCTTGTTTTTGTTCCAATACCTAGACTTGTCATTGGAATGTGATTGATTTTGGTTGGTCTCTTTGTAAATCTTGACCACACCATCTTTAATGAGTCCTTGTTCAAGGATCATTCCTTTCTCTTTGATATCTTTATAGGTCTACAAACAGTTCATGGTCATGTGGTGAGCCAAGCTAGGATGGGCATTATCAATAAACATTTTCACCACATGGCATTCTGGCAAGGTGTAGGATATGTGAGTGGTAAGGGTTTGCCATCTTTGTAGGTATTTAGCAAGGCTTTCTCCACCTTTTTGCTTGGTGTGGACAAGATCAACTATTGATAGCTCTGTTTCAACAAGATGGGCATATTGGGCTACGAATGCCTCAGATAATTCAGCAAAGTTTTTAATTGTGCCATAGGGGATTCTATAAAACCATTCAAGAGCTGGTCCAGCCAAGCTTTTGGGAAAAAGGCACAAGAGGAAGACATCATTGTATGCCACGTTCTGGCAGTGCATGTAAAATTCTTTGATATGTGTGACAGGGTCTCCTTTTCCTCTAAATTTGTCAAATTTGGGTACCTCAAAGTGTTCGGGAAATGGTGTCATGGTAATGGCTCTGTCAAATGGGTAAGGACACACATTCTCAAACTTGAATGTCTTCGGATCATTCCCTTCTTGGATGGCTTTCAGAGTTGTCTTCATTTGCTCCCATTCTGAATTGATAGGTGATGGCTGGGGTGCCCCCAATGTAGGAGTGTCTTGAGGTAGGTATGCACTAGATGGGGCCACTGAATATGGATGGTTGTGAGGGATTTTCTGATAGGGATTGTACATTGTTTGGGCAGCTGCATGGTGGATGACGGGTTGTTGAGGGGGAGGTGGTGCATATTGTTGCATGTGTTGTGAGGCTTGATGTTGATGTGGGATTTGAGGTTGGGATTGAGGAACATAAGCTAGCTATGGGATAAATGGATTGCTTTGTGGAGGTAAGGTATAAGATGGTTGTGAAGCTTGGGGAAAGGATCGAGGGGCTTGTAGGGTTTGACCAAGGTATGTGGGCTGTGCCCCCATTTGGGATGGTACCTGCAAATAATTGGTGGTTGGCTGGATTGGTGGATTACCTCCTAGAAGTGGCATTGAAAAGTAGTTGGTAATAGGAATTAATGGATTAGTTGGTGGTGGAGGTGGCGGGAATTGAAAGCTTGGGAATGGAATTGATGGGGTTTGATAGCTTGGTGGCTAGATTTGGAAGCTTGGTAGAGTGGTGGTAGGAGCTGGGGTCACTTGGGAGCTTGGTAGAAAATTGGTAGTAGATTGTGGGATTTGATAGCTTTTTGGAGTGAAGGTAGTAGCTTGTGGATTTGTGGCTGATGGTATTGAGCTCCCAAGACCTAATGAAAATGATGGGATTGTGCTTTGGGTTGTGGTGAACAAGCTGGGGGTAATGAAAGATTGATTACTTGGCCCCATGGGTGGCATCCCTGTTGTATATTGCTGAGGTTGGCCAAAGATGCTAGTACTGATTTGGGAGATGGGTGGATTTGGAAGGTTGGGTTGGGGAGCAGCAGCAGCAATAGTGAAGGAGGTGAACGGTGAGGTGTTTTGGGTAAAGGGGGTTGGGAGTGGAGAGGTATGAACCAAGGATGGAGTGGTGGTGGTTGGGTTGGCTTGCGGCATGAAGATTTCAACTTGGGTGGATGATGGTATGTTTGGGTCTATTGGATCATATGGATTGGCTGGAGGCTCTTCTTTTGGCATATATTGAGCATAATTTGGATCATAAGAGCCTATGGATGGGGGTAGCTGCCCAAATAATGGGTGAGATGGATCAGATAATGGAGGGGGTCTTCCAAAGTCAAAGGTTCCTACATTGTCCCTTCGAAAATTAGCCATGATTGTCTCTTTGTTCTTGTCTATAATGGCATTTACCAATACTGCATTTCTTGGTTGGTTCATGAAAGCTTCAATGTTAGTAGGTGATGGCATAGCTTTCTCTAGGCTGAAGGATGGCTGAGTGTTCAAGGGGGGTGATTTTGTTCGATCCAAATGATAGGGCTCCATTGTTTCTTTCTTCTTGGCTAAGCGAGTGATGGGTGGCATGAAAAATGCTCCTAGGGATGAGATGCAATAAATGCTGATGGATGCAAAAGGGGAGAAGGCTTTTCTATGCAAATAATTTCCTAGGTTGAGGCAAAGCTATATGACAAAACCTAAGGAGGATTGGGTTGGCGGATTCTAACTCCAAAGATATGTTTCCAAAGCACAAAAGGTTGCTTTCCTATGTGCAAGCTTGGTGGTGATTGTGTCAACTTAAGGATAGACTAATGATCCTTTAGGAAGAACACGAGATTGACCACTTGTGGATCCCAACCTTTAGCTTAAGGTGATGAGGGATAACAAGTGACAAAGCTAGATTACCCTAGACAAAGCTCTGTCAAAGGGATAACCTTGGTGAGATTGGTGGATTTGGAAAATTTTAGGAATGGCAAACTTTTGGCAAGGTGACGAAAAATTTTGAAGGCTTGGATGTGAAGACTTTGGATTGCTGGCTAGATGGTTTGATTCTAAATGAGATGGATGAGCTAATAATGTTTAAGGGGATAACCTAAGATGGCTGGCTTTTCTACAAAGATGACTCTAAAGTGAAGCTTATCCAAGAAGACGTGGAGAAACAAGGGTGTCTAATCATAGAAATCATGCCTAGTTGGTAAGGCATAAGCAGGATTAACTCCTGGATGTTGGCTAAATTTGATGGTGCGCTCTAACCAGGCCTCTTGAAGTGCTTCGTCGGTAGCTTTTTCCTCTGCTTTGTGGAGTTTGGCAACTCGCAGGCTTGGTGTTATTTCTTTTCTCTTAGCTGAAAGTTCTTGCTATGCTAGAGATGGCTTGAGTTTGACTTTGTGAAACTTCTGTTTGGGTTTGGGTTGTTCTAACATAAATTCTTGAATTTGCTTGGCTTTGAGAGATCTCAGTTGTTTTGCTTCGACTTGTTCAACTTCTAAAATAGGCATTGACTATGCTAAGTGTGCCCTAAACTAGGATTGACCAAGTTTGGCAAACATTCATTCAACAAGTAAAATAAAATCAAGTGATAGATAGGAACACCCAGATAGAAGTTTGTGATTCTTAGAATGTGATACTTGCGCCGAGGAGTGTGTATGTTCTACAAATGTTTCGATCAGTCACTTTAAACACATTAACATCCTAGATGGTTGTCTGCAAGGCTGACAGTTGGTTTAGCTAGGGAGTCCTTGATATACGCAAGGTATGTGAGGCCCAAATCCGTAGATGAGACCAAAAAGATGTCATACAGCTAAGAGGAGCGGTAACCCACTTCTCCTCTTTCACTTCTCAAAGGTATAAAGTTCCTTGAGGCTTAGCCTGAGTGATAAAATCTTGATCCCAAAAGAGGTGTTTTTCGATTCACTTCCCAATTCTTATACTCCGCTGAAATGCTGGAGTTGAGGTCATCCAAGGGGTGATGAAATCCCCAAGCAGGCCTCCTAAAAAGAAACAAGGTTTTGGATCCTAATCTTATGCACCCAAGATGGCCTCGAAAGATGACAAGGGGAGAGAAGACTTGGATGACCTTGGGCTAAAAGACACGCTTGTTCTTTTACCAACTGACTCTTATGTGTGCTAATCTAGACTTTGCAAGCACTCATGTTTAAGAGACAAAGTTCAATTCCAACTTGAAGTGCCAACAAAAGTAAATCGATCAAAGAATGCAAACAATAAGAAGAGTTAGGGTCAACAAAAGAAAACTTGTGCACCCGAAGGCCCTCCACGTCAAGTATCGATTAATTTTCTTTAAGGCATTCAAGATTGAGTGTGAGTTTGTTTTAAGCCCAAAACAAAAGTGTGTGAGATTTGATTTCAACCGCACACCCAAAGGCTCTCCATGTCAGTTGTTGTTCAATTTTAGTGCTCAAACTTGAAGTGTGATCGATTTAATCTAGAGTTTTGGTCATTTTAAATTTTTTGATAAAGTTAAAGCAAACGTTCAAAGACCAAGTGAGTGAGTTAGATTGTGAAACATTTAACACCTTTTTCAAGTAGACCCATCCCCATAAATGGCACTGAGATTGCAACCAATGGTTGAATTGATGGGTGATTAGAAAAGAGGTGAGTCCAAGGAACTACTCAAATTGATTTTTGCAAATTTGTATTTAACTTAACAAAGTTTCTTAAATGTCAAAAAATCAAACTTTACCTAAATTGCATGTGGAAAAGAGATTTGTTTTGTTCAATTTTAGAAGCTCCAAATGAAGTGTTTGATATTGCAATGGTTAATTGATCCTTGGCATTCAAGATTGGATTTTTTGTTTTAAGCATGCATTCCAAGAAAAATTGATTTTAATCCATGGCATTCAAGAGTGTGTTTTGAGCAACATTCATTCAATGGAAAATGTGTTTAACCATTCAAGTTCATTTTTTAGCAACATGCATTCAAAGACAAATGGTTAAACATTCAAGTTCATTTTTTAGCAACATGAGAACCTGCAAGAAACATGGTTAGTGGTTCCATATGTGCTCCAACCTACAATGAGACAAAAAAAAAACAATTTAGTTAGTTAGCCAAAATCTTCAAAAATGAGAGCTTAACTATGGGAAAAATTTTTTTTAACTTTTTTTGTTGTTTTTCCTATGTGTAAAAATGCTTAAAATGGTACAGTTTATACGCCGCCTTGACAGGCCAAAGCATAGAGAGTTACATCCATTCAGTGGAGAGGTACAATTGCATGCATGAAAGAAAGATCATTTGGAGGTTATTTGATCAAGTGACGCAGAAGTTAATGTGCTAAATGAGAAAACTGGACGTAGGCTGTAAGATGTTAAGTTGGTTGGTAGACTGCCTGCTGGCGTACAGTTATAAAAGCCTTGTAGAGTAATGTGAAGTTGGCATAATGCTTGAATTATGATATAGCAGTCTACCGCCTAAGCAATGGACAAAGCATCTACAGAAGCTCCTCTCTTCAATCATGAAGACAAGGAACAATGAAGAACTAAAAGCAAAGATAATGCGTTCACCTACGCACAGTGAAGACAAAAATTACTGCAGAGAGAAATCGACAACACAAAACACTCGTGCATAGTTGTTTTGTTAATTGGCAGTATCTTTCCCTGCATATAAAAACTCGATGCTTTCCTGCAAGAAAAATTGTTGAGACAAACACACAGCTGTTGGCTGAAATCTTTTAGTTGTCTCCAAAACAACAACAAGACAACAACTTGCTCTGATAACAAATGAAGTTCATATTAAAGATGCTCTTTTAAAAGCAAGAAATGAAACAAAAAGAGAATATAACAGCGACGAATAAAACCCGTGTGGAATTCATTTTTTTTTTGTTTGCAAAAAGAAATAGCTCATAGCTTAAAAATGGAACAGCGTGAAGAAAATATAGACCAACCCAGATTCTCTCCCTAAAAACATTTTCACAAATCTAAGGCGCAATCTATCTTCACTATTAATTCACCAGGCGTGCCAAAATGTTTACGTGAAAAGTTAGTGTGCTAAGAACATTAACAAACATGAAAATACTCACACACTAAATTAACAATAACATATAAAGCAAGACTAATATGAGCCTTCAAATGGGAATGTGAGCCATTAAATGGGACTCTCCCAACGAAGGACCCTCTTGTTGATTAGCTTTGTCTATTTGATTGGATTCGGTGTATGTGTGCTCAACATAGCTTCAAAATGGCTTCAATGGAGGTGGGTAATGGAAAATTGGTAGCTTTGTGAGCTCTCAATTTGGCATTATAAGGGTAAGATTGATGGCTTTGGTCCTCAAAATAGCATGGTAACTTTAGCTCAAACATTGTTGATGAAATGGCTTGGGATGGGATTCAATTTATAGGCCAAGGGGTAGAGGGATGGAGGGCTTAGATGCAAGGATGGGGAGATGGTTAAGGAGGGCTAAGATGCACTCAAAGGGGGGCACATGGATTGTGCTTGTTTAGCACCAATGGAAAGGTGACACTTGTCACAAGGAGGATGAGTGTGAGAGGGTAGGGTAAAGGGTTGGTTAAAGGCATGATGATTGGGGTTGAGTATGTAAGAGAGATGTAAGAGGAATGAGTGTGGAAGAGGGAAGAGTGTGGAAGATGGATGTAAGAGTCATGAGTGGGCTTGTAAGAGTCTTTTATGTTTTGTAAGAGCACTCATGACTTGGTGGTTGGGATTTTTGAGGGGAGACTTTGATTTGGTTTAAGAAAGTCTTAAACTTGTTTAGAAAATGTGTCAACATTAGGGGGTGGATTAGGCTTGGGTTTAGGATTAGATTAGGGATGTTAGAGATGTGCAAGTGGATGGCATTAATGAGGGTGGGTGAGTTAGTGGCTAAGCTTGGTTAGTATGGGTGGATGGGGTGGATTAGGCTAAATGGAGGATTAGGGATAGGTTAGGGGTTTTTGGATTTTAGGATTTTATTTATCAAATAGATTTATTTAATAAATGGGGATTTTTGGAATTAGATAGAAGAATAGGATTTAATTGATAAATAATAGGTTTATTTGATTTATCAATTAGGACTATAGATGATTAATTAAATTAATCAGCTAGGGATGGCAAAGGATTAATTAAATAAGAATTTAATTAATGATGCCTTTAGAGATGGCTAAATTAGATTACCAAAGCGATGTAATCAAATTTAGGTGTCTACACTCCCCACTAATTCGTGGTATCTGGAGGTGTGCAGTGAGATCGATTCAAGGAAACCTTTGGAGGGTAAGTTTTCAGGCTATGTCCTAGAGTCAGATGGCCTTTTGAGACATTTAGGAAGGATCTATGTGCCGCTATTGGATGAGCTTCGCATATTGATCCTATAAGAGGCCCATCATGCACCTTACTCGGCACATCCAGGTGTCAAGAAGATGCATGCAAATTTACAACATTTATTCTATTGGTCCGGGATGAAGCGCAAAATTTCTGATTTTGTGGCTAGATTTCTTGAGTGTCAGAGAGTCAAGGTAGAACACCAACATCCGGCAGGACTTTTGCAACCGAATCTCATTCCTTCATGGAAGTGGGACATCATCTCTATGGACTTCATAGTAGGATTACCTATGACTCCTCATCATCATGATGCTATCATGGTCACCATTGATTGGTTGACTAAGGTGGCACATTTTTCACCAATCAGGTCTTCCTACACTGCAACTTCTGTAGCTAATGTCTTCATGCGTGACATTGTGAGACTACATGGTATTCCTTGAAAGATCATTTCGGATAGGGATCATGTTTTCACTTCTGTATTTTGGACATCGCTACAGCATGATCTTGGAGTGCAGTTGAATTTCAGTTCAGCATATCACCCAGAGACAGATGGTCAGATAAAGAGAGTGAATTAGGTTGTCAAAGATATGTTGAGGATGTACGTGATGGATAGGCAGACTCATTGGGAGGACTATCTCTACCTAGTGGAGTTTTCTTACAACAATGGGTATCACAATTCTATTGGCATGGAACCTTTCCAAGCCTTATATGGATGCCCTTGCCATACACCTTTGAGTTGGGATAGTCTTGAGGATCACATCCTGTTGGGTCCGGAGATGCTTCGTGACATGGAGCAACAGGTTGTGCATATCAGAGAGCACTTGACAATAGCACAAGATAGGCAGAAAAAGTATGCTGATGCACATAGGACAGATAAGCAGTTTGTTGTTGGAGAGAAGGTTTTCTTGAGAGTACATCCGCGGAAGAGTCTGATCCGTTATGGAAAGGGCTCGAAGCTAGCACCTCACTTTGTGGGACCATTCGATATTCTTGAGAGGATTGGTCCAGTTGCCTATCGTCTTGCTTTACCACCCAGCCTTGCTCGCATTCACGATGTTTTCCATATTTTAGTACTTAGACAGTATATCCCTGATGTTGTACATATTCTTGATTGGAATGCATTGCAGGTAGAGGACGGGCAGCTGGCTTTGGAGCCAGTTCATATTCTGGAGCAGTAGGAGTTGACCCTCAGGGGTCGAACCATAGAGCAGGTAAGGGTCCAATGGGACCCTACTGATGACTCTTTAGCTACATGGGAGGATGCATCTAGATTATGAGATTTATATCCCTATTTGTTTATAGGCTTCCAGGAGTAAGCCTAAGTCTAGGGGGGGTGGATGAAGTGCCTGCCCCTAGTCTACTTTTTTTTTCTAGTTACATTCCTAATATCATTGCCAAACTCTTTTAGGCCAAGTTTTATGTTTGATAATTAGTACCATTATCTTAAGATTATCAGATATTGTTTTACACTCAGTTTATTATATGATGAGATTACTTGGTACTCTATATTTTAGGCATGTATGATGATTATTCAATGTTTTCAGTTATTAATGATGATTAGTTAGATGGTTTATTATCACACGTGTGTTCTTATGGATACTTACCCCATACTGCATGTGTATGGTGTGTGTGTTTATTTTATTTATGTATGGTGTTTCTGATGTGGTTAAGGAAGGGAGTCGTAGTCACCTGCTAGTCGGGATCTACACGATGCACCACTTCCTGCCATTGTCTGTTTAGCTTAGAATATTGTGTTTGTACATGCATGGATTTTATGCAGGTTGCAGGTACCGGGTATCGACTTTCCTGAATTGCCAGGATGAGCATACCCTATTGCATTGTCTCAATGGTAAGAGAGGGGAGATAAACTCTTAAGTCCAATTCCTAAACCCTTTAGCCAATTGTCCTAATTGATAATTAGGGCAAGTATCTAAGTTAAGTACCCTCTGAATACATCAAATGATGTTATTTCGTGATTATAACCCTTTTTGTTTGATTTAGTATGTATTTTTCTATGATGGGTTTTCGTATGTTGTTATATGAGTCCTTGATGTGTTTTCTATTAATTAAGTCTAATTTAAAAAGATTAATTAATGATTTAATTAATGTAGAATTAATATGATATCTTTAATATTTAATTAATTGAGAAATTATTTAGATAAAAGAATTAAATTTGGAGATAAAAGTTCAAAGATAAATTTAGAATTGATAATATTTATTTAATTTAATAGTAATATATTTAGAGTTCATTTTTAAATAAATGCTAAATATTATTGTTATTTAAATTAATTAAATATGTTATCAATTAAGTTTCTAAAATAAATTAAAAGTTGAAAGATATTAAATTATTAAGGATTCTAGATCGCATGATCTAAGCATGAGTTTAAATATGAGAAATTAATTAAAAGATAAAAATAATAGAAAATAATAATGATATTTTAATTTCATAAAGTGCACATGAGATTAAAGTAATAAATTAATTTAAAATAGAAGTCAAGTGGAATATTAAATAAATTTATTTAATAATTCAACTTAATGTGCATGAAAAGATGAATGCAAAATAAAATAAAAGATAATAAAGGTTAATTTTGAGTTAACTTAGTTGTGCAAAGAGTCCTCTCGGGTGAACGCACAATTAGTGCCCCGATTTGAGGAGAAAACTTCTTATCACAACTTTGGGGGTTCATTTTTGGGGAGACACGAATTTGGATGGGAATTTTTGGGAGACAAATTTTGGAAGCGAATTTCAGAAGGCTAATACCAAGAAAGATTTTCGGAAGAAGGTTATTGAAGAGGAGCGAATTCTCTTACAGTTCCTAGGGATTGCATAATAGCATCAGGATCAGGTAGGGTCTTGTGTTTTTGATCATCGATTAAATATGCAATTATCCTTTCCTGTCTTCTTCGTGTCTGGGGTTTGTAAATCCGAATTCTCTGTGTTGAAAGTTTTAACTTTTCAATATTGTGAATTATTAATTGCTTATCAATAATTTCTGTATCCATAGAGAATAGAAGAGTTATTAGAACCCTTGTTTTCTAGATTTAAGAAATTAAGATTTAATTTGGTAAGGGTTGGAATTTAAAAAATGAAAGTTCTAGATTTTTTTTTTAAAAAAAAATTATATGGTTGTTATAATTTCTTTTACCAGAATACAATACTATGGGAATCAAAATTAAAAGGAATATATATATATATATTTCCTTTAGAAGAAATTGTTTTAACAAAATTAAACAAAACTAATTTAAAATAAAACATAATCTTTTTTATATTAAAAAGAAGATGAATTTTTTTAAAAAAATATATATATAATAATATATATTGGAGTGAGGCGGGGCCACCACTTCCCACGCCCCACAACCACGCTGCAGCGGCAGGTGGTACTACTGTGCAGCAGTAACACCTGTGGCCACAGGGTAAGGTAGGCCGACGGGCCTTTAAACACGCCTTTCTTTTTAAAAAAAATAAATTGCAATTTACTTTATGTTATTTGATTTTTTTAAAAATGATTTAAAAATTATTTTAATTAATATTATTATTATTTATATTAAACTATATTAAATTATAAATTATATTACTATTTATTAATAATTTTTATAAATAAATAAATTATTAATAAATGTAATATGGTTATTTTCTGTACTATTAATTTATTTTATTAAAAGTTTGATTTAATTAAGATTAATTAAATCGAGAATTTGTTTAAAACAAGCTTAAAATTATAATATTGATTTTAATGAAAGCATAGATTATTATAATTAAAGATCAACAAGTATTATTAATAATTTAATTATTACCCTTAGATTGTTTTAGGACATTGACTTGAAATCAATTAGGGATAATTATGCGATTCATTTGGAGATAGGAACAGGATAATTTGTAAAGGTGAACTATAGGTTCTACCTGTTTAAAACATACGTTAATCTATAAACTGAATCCTCTACTTTTTCAATAATATACTTTCAAATCCAATCTGTGAGACTTTGATGTTTTCTATGTGTTCTCTGTGTTTTGGGGTTGTTCTAGTATTGACCAGTTTAGGTTGTTACCAGAGGCTCGGGGTTGTGAATGTGATGCTATGGTGAGTTGTTCTCGATCTTTATACCTGACCTTGGTAATGTGATGCTATGCTCTATTATGGATGTCTTTACTGGTTGTTATTGCTTTCCAATTTCCTTGTGTGAGGCTGAGGTGTTTTTAAGTGAATTGTTCTTGGTGATGTCATGTTGTGACATGTTTTGACTTGACCATTTTGGAGTCTTCGATCAGTATTGTGATTTATTATTGGGATACTTGTTGGTTGCTCATTGGAGAACCATTGGATATTGTGACTTATTATTGATGCCTTCAGTTGCTGATGGAGAACTGTTGTGATCATTATTATTATCATTTGATGTTTTCCAGTCACTTGTATAGGGCTGAGATGATATTTGTGATTTGTGATTTCATGAGCCTAGGGTAGGTTATCTATGTGTAGTGTTGGGAAGTGGCTTGTGATGGGGGCTGGGGCCCTAAGTGGCAGCCAGGGTAACTCATTATAAGTTGTATTTAATAAGTGGAAACATCTCATCTAAATACTGACTTAAATGAATCTAATAATATAACTGTATGTTCTCTCCCATGCATTGAGTGCTAGTACAGACTAGGATGGGGTAGAGAGAATGCTTGGTTACGACCTTGCATTTCATAGTATGCCTCGTCAGTACGAGAGGATACTAGTGGCCGCAGGATCATAGGGGACTCGGGATTCCTAAGGGATTTCTCGGGTAACTTCTGACGTGACTTTTGCGATGACACTTTCTCGCTTGCATAGTAGATTTCCTACGTGTCTTTGTGGTGCCTCTGGGTTTAGATGTCGATCTTTTTAGGAATCCTTGAGTTAGCATACTTATAGGATTTCCTGGACTTAGAGAGTATTTATGATTATAAGTTTTGTTATCCTATTTGGGACTTGAGACTATCTCCTCAGTACGGTGGGAGTGGAACATATAGGTTCCATGCGATCAGTTGGTAGTGCTTTTTGCTCTTACCATTGAGATCCGTTCCATGGTCACCGTGACTAGAGTTTTCTTAGTTGGCATTTACCTTCATTCTGTTTATGGATGTTTTATCATTATGGATGTATTGATGTATCATGTATGGTGGATGATTTCATTTATTTTACTATACTTTGTATCATGGATTTGAGGATGATGTATCTTTATCTTTACATATGTATATTCTTTTAAGCCTTTCATACCCTGTGACATGTACAGTGGATGATTGAGCATTTCGAATTAATTTACCAAGAGGCATTCGGAACAAATGTATATTATGGACATTGGACTTTCTGATTATTCTTTCATATGTATGTGGTAGTTGTTAGACTTAGAATTAATTAAATTTAAATGTGACTCAACGTCTTGGGATCCTTAAGGTGTAACTTGTGATGTATGTTTGTTGATGATTACATGTTATTGCTTCCGCTACTATGTGTTTGATGTGTATGTTATACTTTCTTACTTTTAAAAAAAAAAATGTTTAGTAACTTAGTGAAACTTTAGGTTAATTCTTTTGGATCCCTTGGCGGGGTGTTACATCATCAAAATGGGAAGATTACTTCTGAGAGGGGGGGAGGGGGGTTGAATCAGAAGTAACACATTTTTAACCTTTTCCGTAGTTAAGCGCGCTCAGGCTGGAGTAGTACTGGGATGGGTGACCTCCCGAGAAGTCCCGGTGCTTCACCCCTGTGAGCATCACCTAGATCCAATGAGTGCTAAGTGTTCCATTTATTCTCATGAGAGATGGATTCATGTTGAATCACTACTCATGAAACATGGGTCATCGAGTTTGACTCAAAAATCACACAGTTAAATCCTGATATTCACATCACAATTTTATAGTTGTTAAATCTTCTTGATATAGATAACTTAAAATTTTATACATAGAAGATTGCATTTGATATTTACATGTTATGCATTCAAATGATGAAACAAAACTTATTTTGTGTTTGAAAGTTCTCAACATATGTATGAAACATTTGTTTATTGCGGTTTCATATTTTAATAGATCATATAAGAGAATCATCAAATTTCAATTGAGGAGTTAATGGAAACAACATTAAAGGATTTATAACATCAAGTTTATTGAGGGAACATATAAAATAGGAAATTTGGCATAAAATCCACCTTAAGAACACTAATCTTAAGTGCAAAATCACTCTCTGGATTTTGTATGGCAATGAGAAAAAAACCCCACTGTCTAATACAATCTAATAAAATATTAAAATAGAATATTCTTCAGGATCTTCTAAATGAGAGAGTAGTAAAATAAGAATAATAATAAGGTGCTATAACAACAACATTATCAAGGAAGAAAAAAAAAGACTATTTCCTGAGCATCTCGCGAGTAAAACTTGTGTAAGAAGTCACACTCAAAAGAATAAAATAATAATAAAAAGATGAAGACAAAGCTAGAAAATTTGTCACCCATCTCCATAGGTACTTTATGACTTGATATACGGATGACAAAGTATGAGGGTTTGAGGTCTTAGTCTGACTTGGGTTAGAACACTCCCTCCTAGGCATCCCCATCAATGGGACAACCCAACACACTCTCCTAGGATGCTAAGCACTTGGGAAAAAAGTGCAGAGTTAGGTGGAAAAAAAAACATATATTAATTTATTGTTCTCCAAAAATTGGTTCCACCTCCTCTAGTCGTATCTTGCCTTATAACACATGATTAATGCATAGCTCTGACATATAATTTTTCTTTCCTTTCTTCATCGTGTCTATTATATGGTTGTTTGGATAATTTTGTGAAGAATATATCATATTAGGAGTTTCGGGTACTTCCATAAAATTCTTCTATACAAGGAACATTCTTAGTTAATTGATGAAACCTTCTTTCAATAGATTTGATTATGGAAAATTAAATGGAGAAATGGATTTTGAAATAATATGGAATTTTTAAATCAAAAATTTTGAATGGATATTCGTATTTAAAAAAATAGGAAACCCCAAACCCTTCCCCTCTTTTTAATTACCCTGCCACGTAGCGACCATGTTGCTGACGTAGCGTACTCTGTTGCGGCATCAGTAGAATCGCTATAGTGGCCGCCCATTAATAAGGTGCCTGTGATTTATTAACCGCATGAGGTAAGTTTGTCATTTTTTTTAAATTTGATTATTATTTAAAAATAATTGTATTAAATGTTAATCAATATTAATATGTTATTTTTAATTTATAAAATTTTAAATTAATTTAAATTTAATTTAATTTAAATTATGTTATATGTAATTTATTAAAAAAATTAAATTAGTTAAAACTTGATTTAAATATGATTTAATTAAAATTTAATTTTAATAAAAGTTTTAATTAATATAATTATTCATGAATTTATTAATTAAAAATAATTTTATTCATAATTTATTATTATTAAATCAATTAATGGTTAACAAATATTATGTAGTAAAGAAATTTGTTAATAGATATTGAATATTAATACATTATTAATTATTAAATAATTAATAATTAATAATTTAGAAAGGAAAATAGATATTGGAACAAATTGGAATTAATGATAAAATTATGAACATTATATTGATTATTTAAAAATTTGATTATTAATAAAATTGGGATTATTTTTATTTACTAATCAATTATTATTATTATTATTTAATAAATGATTATTAATACTTTTAAGTCATGATGCAATTTCTATTGTTATCAGAATGAGAAAGAGTTTAATTGAAAGGGTTAATTGAGGAACTTATAGTTAAACTAGAAACTTAAACTTTATTGTTTAACTCAACTCTGTATTTTCAAATCAAACCAATTGTGAGATTATGATGTTTTCTATGTACTCTTTATGATTTTTTTTAGGTTTTGGGGTTTGGCCTAGTGTTGACTAGTATTAGGTCGTTACCAGAGGCTCAGGGGTTATGTGATTATGACGTCATGCTGATATTGATGTTGATCTTTTTAACCCAACCATGGTAATGTGATTAGTATGCTTTATGATTGGATGTATTTACTATTTGTTATTGCTTTCTAGTCTTCTTGTGTGAAGCTGGGGTGTATGTTTATGAGATACCTAACTTAATCATTTTTGAGTCAATGATCAATTATACTTGATTTTCCTTCTAGTCACTTTGAGAGGACTAAGATGCTTTGGATGATTTGTTCTTCATGATGTCATGTTGTGACATGTTTGACTTGACCATTGTGGAGTCTTTGATCAATATTATTTTGGGATGCTTTCTAGTTGCTCGTTGAGAACCAATGGATATTGTGGGATACTTTTTGGTTGCATGTTGGAGAACCAATAGATATTGTGATTTATCATTTGGTGCGATTTAGTTTCTCGTGGAGAACTAATGTGATTAATGAGAATTATACTTATGATGCTTTCTAGTCACTTGTACAAGACTAAGGTGATATTACTATGACTCTTTGATTTTTGATTCCATGAGCTTAGGGTAGGTAATCTATATGTAGTGTCAAGAAGTGGCTTGCAATGGGGGCCAGGGCCTTAAGTGGCTACTAGGGTAACTCATTGTAAGTTTTTTTAATAAGTGATAACATTTACACTAAATGAGAGTAAAATGAACCTAACAAGATTAATTGTATGTTCTAGCCCATGCCTCAAGTGCTAGTATAGACTAGGATGGGAGTAGACTGAATGCTTGTTTATGACCTTGCATTCTTTAATATGCCTCATCAGTACAAGAGGATACTAGTGGCCATAGGGATCACTAGAGACTTGGGATTCCTAAGGGATTTCTCAGGTAACTCTAAATATGATTCGTGTAATGACACTTGCCTGCTTATATAGTAGATTTCTAGGCGTCTTGTGTGCCTCTGGGTCTAGATGTCGATCTATGTTGGAACCTTTGAGTTAGTATACTTTTAGGATTTCCTGGACTTAAAGAGTATTTTTTTTATGTGATTTGATATCTTGTTTAGGACTTGAGACTCTCTCCTTAGCGCAGTGGGAGTGGACCATTTAGGTTCCACACAGTTGGGTGGTAGTGCTTTTTCACTCTTACCATTGAGATTCGTCCATAGTCACCATGGCTAGAGCTTATTTGGATGTTATTTATCATGTTTAGGTGATGTTATTTGCTGATGCATTTCTTTATATTGATGATTAGCGTGTTATATTTCTTTATGCATATGTTGTAGCATGTTTTAGTAGTGACTTCCCTATTACGATGGTACCGATGATCTAATCGATTATTGGGGATGGCTAGGGCCAATGATGGCCTAATGATGATATTTATGGTTGGGAGGAACCCCACACTTATTTAGTTATATTTTATGATGGATAGTTGTATTTCATGTTGGATGTTTATATCTTTTATGATGGATGGATGTATCATGTATGGTA
Source organism: Cupressus sempervirens (assembly GCA_028749045.1). Taxonomy (NCBI): domain Eukaryota; kingdom Viridiplantae; phylum Streptophyta; class Pinopsida; order Cupressales; family Cupressaceae; genus Cupressus; species Cupressus sempervirens. The sequence goes on from CM053790.1 coordinate 463,939,561, forward strand.
GATGGTTTCATTTATTTTATTTTACTTGTATCATGGATCCAAAGAGGATTATGTATTTCTATTTCTACATATGTATATTATTTTATCCTTTCATACCCTATGACATGTACAATGGATGATTGAGCATTTCGAATTAATTTGCCAAGAGGCATTCAGAACAAATGTATAATATGGACATTGGACTTTCTGATTATTCTTTCATGTGGATGTGGTGGTTGTTAGAATTAGAATTAATTAAATATAAATGTGACTCAACGTCACGGGATCCTTAAGGAATGTAAAATGTTATGTATGCTTTAGTTGATTGTATGTTATTGCTTCTGCTACTAGGTGTTTGATGTGTGTGTTATTCTTTCTTACTTTAAAAAAAAAAAGTTTGGCAAACTTAGTAAAACTTTAGGTCATTTCTTTTGGATCCCTTGGTGGGGTGTTACATACCCTTGTACCTTCTACCAATAGGAGCTTACCTAAGTGGAGGAATGAGGAAAAAAGTCATGTGACACTCTAATTTTCCAATTGACTTGAAAATGACTAGTTTAGAGGGTCTCCTAAGTCCCCTAGGCCAACTTATGGTTATATTTAGACCCCCAACCTATACTACTACCATGTGGGTGACTTATTTTCACCAAAATAACACTTGGGAACCACTTTTAGGCTCTCTAAAGTTCCTATCAAATTTAATTTGATTTCCATCATGAAGGTGACTCATCCTAACACTTTCCAAGATGGGTTAACTTAATTTCATAATAGGATTAAGTTTAGGTTAAGCGACTTCATGCCCAAAATCCTACATGACATGTCATTTACACATAACCAACACAAGTGTCAAATGACACACACACATTAAATAATTTACACATCATGATGACATGTCACTAATTAATCATGATCTTTAAACTTATAACACCCATGCACAATTAGATTACACAATAAACACATTACAACATGGTTTCAAATCTTCCAATGATTCACCTTGGCTTTACTATGTTCACATAGGTTTGAACCTTGTTTCCTCGAATAATTTCCATTTTTCCACTTCCCTGCACACTCAACTTAACATCAGTAGCCCAATGAAATAATATAGAAATACATACAGATAAGTGCAAAATAATGCAATATAACTTAATCTCATTAACATATTCGGTTAACTTCCATTTAATTATTTCCATAAAATATTCAAAATATTTAAATATCAAATGTGTGTATCAAAAATAATCTTTCTTAACACAATCAATTATCATTCTAAATATTATCAGAACTCTTCCTAACATAATAATGAAATCCTAAAGTCCTCTTTACTAAATCATGAAAACATATAAAATGGATCTTAGCATATATGCCTAAGTGAAAATTACTAATTTGGGAACTTGTTATTAGTATCTTTTCAATCAAGTTAAACATAAAAACATTCCTAGCAATACCCCTTTATTACATTATGATAGTGTGTGTGTGTTCTAGGGTTAATCCTTCAAGCCATTAGAATGTTCCAAAATTATGTTGTCATGATTTAAAACAATCTATGAATGCAACCATTTATAATTTGTTGTTTTAAAAATCTACATCCATTTTTATTTCTTATGAGAGAATTGTTAATTCATTTTTCCTAATTTTACAAGTGAATCATTCTATGAATCCCTTGATCAAGTTCCATTTTCATGTGATCTTATCTATTCCACATAATGTCATTGAATGGGTATTACACTTATAATAACCAAAATCTACATTAGTCTCTAATAGGATCTCATAAATCATTATTAGTACAAAAATGTCAACCATAACCTAATTAGCTCCTAATCATGTTCATTTCATCAAGATCTATAATAGCATACTAGTGTGGGCCTTACAAAGTAAACACTAAAAAGCTGAGAAGTAATATAAAACAAGTATGGGTTAAGAAGGAAGAAAAGAAAGAAACTAATAACAAAGTGCCCAATTCAAGTCAAGAAAGTACATCATCAAATTGAGATTAAAGGAGTATTTCTTAGGGATAGATAATAACGATAAAACCCTAGTGTATCCCCAAGAAGGTAAAGGAAAGTAAAGAATAAGAAGTATAACACTATCAGTAAGAAATTGTTAAACCCTATCCAATTAAAGCTTATCGAAAAAGTTACTATTGTAAATACATTAATTTCTCAATTTACCATCTACTTATTTTTTGGGTTATAAGTACATTCAAAGGTAAATCATTTGATACCTTTCTTTCTAAGGAAATTACTAGTGTAAAAAGTGAAAATTTAAAGCAATCTACTTTGTGTATTACTAAGAAAAATTGATTTGAGTTATCTTGTGCCCTAGAATTTATAATAGATATACTTTTCTTAACCTAAACTATTTAAAGTAACAATGAGAGAATGGTAGCCATGAACATGAATCTTCTTATTATTAGCATCAATGAAATATTAGAACCTGTAGTCAAATTTTATCATATGGATTCAAACATACAAGATGAAATTGGAGCTCTCTTATTATTACTACTAAGGGTAATATTAACTAAAGATATTAGTACTTTCATTCACAATAATATTGTAGCATTAGGTAATCTGGGGATTGAAGAAATATACTTAAAGGAGATATGTGTGGATAGAGTAGTGAAAGACATATACAAGAACCTTAAAATTTAAGGCCTCACTTAGATGGTGCATATGCCTAAAGTTTTCACTGATGAATGGATTAGATTTGCATTGGGTAAAGTACATGATGGATCATTGTAGTTAGATTTGGATGGACCTATAAAAATCACAAGGGATATTATCAATAGAGTTATGAGTCTAGTGGTGCAAGGAAAGGAATGTCCATTTAGTGTTAGCAATATGAGTGAATTAAGATAGGTAACTAAGAGAACATTAGATAAGAGAGAAATGCCTGATAGGAAAAGTGAAGCATATAGAAGAAAAGACCCCTTCAATGATTATTGGATATAAATTTTATTAGTCTAGCCTCCCTAATAGTGTACCACGTACTATAATTTGGACTATACATGAAATCATGACATGAAGTAAATCACACAACCTTGTAGGTATGTACTATAGTTATAAATAAATTAAATGTAAATATGGAAAGGTTGAAAAAGGACCAAGAATAAGACACAAAATTTGGTACTTTACTTGTATGTATATTCTTCTATGTTAAGAACCTTTTCCTCGATATAGGAAATGTATAGTGGAATTAAAATAAACCTGTTATATACTAGATTAACAAATATGTTGAGTAGCTAGGTGATGAATTCAAGACAATTATGTGGGGCTACTTTAAAGTTGTTGCCAACTTTTAGTTTTTCCTTTCTGATTCTATATTCATTGGGATTCATTAAGATTTTGTTCAATATTACTTGTAAGGGTATCCTTCAGGTGACTTACTTCTTATCAAGTTCCCAAGGCTCCTACTTTGCATCATTTTTGGACCTCCCTTGCTTTACCATTCCATGTCCCTCCATGCGAGTTTTTTTCCATTTTAGTGTATTCAAGGTTTAGGAGATTTAAGCATCTTCCCATTGAGAAGTGAGTCTTCCTTGTTCCCATAACTTTTTTCTTCCTCCATCATTCTCATTTGTTTTGGATTTTGAGTAATCCAATTAGCTATCTAATTTGGCAAAGTTCATTAGGCATGTACCTGAAGAACAAAATCTTAATAGCATTAAGAGATGTATTCTTGCTTGAACTACTAGGTAAAGAGATAGAAAAGTGCAAGTTAGAGCCAAGAAGGTCTTGAGTCAAATTTTTGAGTTGAAAATCCATTTCTATGGAGAGGAATGGGTCTTCAAGTTTTTAACTACTTCTTAATGGAGGTGTAAGCATTCTAAGTTGTTTTTGAAGCCAACCTAGTTTATGCTCTATTCAAATTTTTTATGCATAAATGGAACCCAAGTGTGATACTAAAGGAATTAGTTTGAGCCCTTAGCAGTGAATCCATGTTCAAAAACTCATCTCAAGATATCTGATCACAATAAGGGAAAATGCTTTAGCATGTTTCTTCTCCCATAAAGTGTTGCTCTTAGATGAGTTTTCCATCCTAAGGATATATAAAATGCTATTTCTCTAAAGATAAAAAAAACATACAGAGTTAAGTGACTACAATATGAGAATATTCTATGTAGATGCCCAAAATACACTTCTGGTAGAGTCAACTATAGAGGTACAACCTTGACATAAATAAAATCAAGTGTTAAATGTACCATGTGAAGAAATAGGAAATGAAGTGCCTGATGTATCAAAGGATCATTCCTCTCACCAAAATCTTGAATAAAAGGACATTTAAGCTTATGGAAAATTGGATTTCCACTCTCTACTCTACACATATTGAGTTATCATGTGAATCCATATTCTAGATCCTAAAGGAAACATGACACTTTTTGGTAAACTAAAAACTCTTATTTTGTTAAATGGATTTTCATGATACAAATTCAATTTAAGTAATATGGTTTTTATATTTATGAATCTTTATGTGCATGGAAATAGAAAGTTTTAAATAGCCATTAATTATCAACTTTATTTCAAATCATACAATTATGAATGTTGGTTGTGCTTAATTTCATTCGCGTGGTGCCAATGTTTGGATTTTTGCATCTATTTCATTAGAATTGCCTCAAAATTGTTTGCTCATTATTTTAATGACTATTTATTAAGAATTTCATCCTCTATAAAGGTTATGATAAACTTATTGTCTTGGAAAGTGAATTAAAGGATCTTACTAATACTTCATTCAAGCTTTACAACTTGTTGATCTTCATAGAGGGATTGATTCTGAGCCCATTCACCCAATTACCCATAAATTAAAAGAGAGAAAATTGGTGGAAGTTTTCATATTTCCCATGGCTGTGCAATTTCTAGAATTAGTTAGAGAATGCCTCAAAAGATTGATGGAGACACAACCCATGCATAGAATGAAAACAACAGGAAAAGGGAAATTGTATTAACTATGAAAATAAACTAGTACATCCAGTACAGATAAAATAGACTTCAAAACATGCCCTAAGGGCTTACAATAACATAAATCTGGAGATAATTTCTCCTTTCAGTATGTCCTCTCAAACTCCACTCTGAATTGCCTTTTACAATGCCAGAAATGTCCTTAAATAGACCTGGGAGGGTTAAGGACTAGGAATACATTCTAGATAGTGCTAGTAGGCATCCACCGACCAAGTAGAAGGCTCTAGAAGCCACGTTAGAAGTTGGTACAAGTCTAGAAGAATCCAAAAATGGTAACCGAACTTTCAGGAGGCATAACTTTTGAATTGTAGCTCCAATTAACGAACCGTTTACATTTTTGAAAAGCTCTCGAAGTGCTCTATAGCCCTATGAACTAGCTCTACTTGTCCCCCATTTTTTGGCCCTTTTAAGGTAATTTAATGCCCCTAACCTAACTTTGAAGCATTCTTAGGAGGTCTCCAAAACCTAAAAAATTGCGATAACTTTCAAAACGTGGGGCCTTTTGACCTGATTCTTTTTCTGGAATGCTCTAAATTACAATTAAATTCATCTAGCCAATTTACACCTCTTATTTCACCAAAATGATGGCTCAATTACATAATCTTATTTTTTTGGCATTTACACATATTCCAAGGTGTTCAAATACTCTATCCTAGAACACTGATAGTGGAACTATGAGAGTTGGAACCTTTATTTGACCCAAATGGGTATCCAAAAATAAAAACACATGAAACAGAAACTAAGTCTAAGTACATTTTTTTGGGTGACACAAGATTGCTCTTATACCTTTGGATGCTCCTGCATCAGACACCCAAGGTAGATTGAAAAGTGACCCTGTCACTTTATGAATGGTACAGGATATCCTAAATGAGAAATCTCAGCTGCTGAAATCCAAGTTGAGTCCTCGATCAACCATCCTTTCCACTTGACCAAGTACTCTTCATACTACCTATTTTCGGTACTTCTACCCACACGATGATCTAGAATGTCTTCTATCTTCTCCTTCTTAGAAGCAGGAATTTGACATTGTTCTAACACCAGCTCCTCATTTGCACCATCATCATGATACTCTGTTTAGTCTGCAATGTTGAAAATAGGAGTAATATGAACACCATCTGGCAGCTCCACCTCATATGCATTTCCTGAGTCATGTTTCTTCAGAATTTTGTAGGGGCCAAATTTCTTCATTTTCAGCTTGTTCTAAGTACTGGCTGGAAATCTTTCTTTTCGTAAGTGCACCATGACTAGATCCCCTACTTGAAATTCCTTATGTCTTCTCCTTTGATCAGCCCTAGCTTTATACTCTTGATTCATCTTGGTAATGTGTGCTTGAATCTCCTCATGTAGACACTTGATATGTTCAACAAATTCTTCAGCTTCAAGACTTGTCCTTTCCCCTTGCTCTATCTTCCTCAATTCTGGTGCAGTCCTTGGGCTACTTCCATATACAATTTGGAATGGTGATTTTCCTATACTCCTATTTATAGAGTTATTGTAAGAAAACTCTACTTGTGGTAGAATCAAATCCCATCCCTTGGGCTTATCCCCAACTAAACATCTCAGCAAATTGCCCAGACTTTTGTTTACCACTTCAGTTTGGCCATTAGTCTGTGGGTGATGCGTGGAACTGAATTTCAAGTCTGTTCTCAAACTCTTCCACAATGTCCTCTAGAAATACCCCACAAATTTAGTATCTCTGTCAGAAACTATACTCCTTGGAAGACCATGTAGTCTTACCACCTCTCTGAAAAACAAGTCTGCAATATGGACAGCATCATGAGTCTTGTGGCATAAAATGAAATCTGCCACTTTCAAGAACCTCTCAACCACCACTAATATTGAGTCATTACCCCTTTTTGTCCTTGGTAATCAAAGCACAAAATCCATAGTTATGTCCTCCCATGGCCTTGATGGAATAGGCAATGGCTGATATAGTCTAGTATTGTGACTAAATCCCTTGGCAACTTGACAAACCTGGCAACTTTATACAAACTTCTTCACATCTTGTGAAATATGAGGCCAAAATAATGTTCTCTAAGAATGGCAATGGTCTTATCTCAACCAAAATTTCCTCCCATCCCTCCACTGTGTTTCTCTTTAATCAAATTTTCCCTCATGGAACTCCTTGGAATGCACAATTGGCTACCCTTGAACAACATGCCATCCTGAATCAAATAGTCTAACCACTTGGTTCTATCTACAACAACAAGCTCTTTACAAGCTTTCCATGCTTCAACAAAATCAGGATCTTCAGGGTACACATTCTTGAGTTCATCAAACCCAACTACTTCAACCTGCATTACTGTAAGCAAAAACTGTCTCCTACTTAGTGCATCTGCAACCCTATTAGATTTTCCACTTCTATGCTTCAACACAAATGTATAACTCTACAAGAATTCTACCCACTTTATATGCCTCTAATTCAATTTACCTTGGCTATTTAGGTACTCTAATGCTTGATGATCAGTATACAAAACAAATTCCTTTGGAAACAAATAATGCCTCCATTACTTTAAGGCCTGAACTATTGCATAGAACTTTTGATCATAAACAAAATACTTCTTCTTTGCATCATTCAATTTTTTACTAAAATATGCAATAGGCTTACCTTCTTGGCTTAATACAGCCTCAATAGCACTGCCACTAGCATCACAATCCACCTAGAACACCTTTCTAAAATCTAGAAGTGCCAACATAGGTTGTTCTGTTACCTTCTTTTTCAGAAATTCAAAATTTCTCGCAGCTGTTGCAGTCCATTTGAACTCTTTTCTATCCCCTCTTATTGTGTCAGTTAGGGGTGCACATATGCCACTAAAATTCTTAATAAAATTCCTATAAAAACTAACCAGACCATGAAATGATCTTACCTCAGTAGCAAACTTTGGAGTAGGCCATTCCAAGATGGCTTTTACCTTCTTTGGATCCATTTTGAGACCTTTAGGTGATATAACAAACCCCAAATAGACTAACTCCCTTTTTGCAAAGATACACTTCTTCAAATTAATTAACAATTTCTCTTCCCTTAACCTTTCAAGGACACTACGAATATGCAATAAATGTTCTTCCAAAGTCTTGCTGAATATTAAAATATCATTCAAATAGACAATAACAAATATTCCCAAGAACTTCTTAAGTACCTCATTCATAAGCCGCATGAAGGTGCTTGGGGCATTTGTCAATCCAAAGGGCATGACTAACCACTCATAAAGACCCTCCTTGGTCTTGAAGGTTGTTTTCCATTCATCTTCTTCTCGTATCTGTATCTAATGATAGCCACTTTTGAGATCTATCTTTGTGAAGTACTGAGCTCCACTCAAGCAGTCCATAAGATCATCCATCCTTGGTAAAGGAAACCGGTACTTGATGGTTATCCTATTTATAGCTCGAGAATCTGTACACATCCTCCACTCTCCATCCTTCTTTGGTGCAAGTACTGTAGGTACTACACATGGACTTAGGCTCTCCCAAATCAATCCCTTCCTCAATAGCTCTTGAACCTATCTATTTAGCTCCTTTGTTTCAGTAGGAGTCATCCTATGAGTAGCCTTGTTAGGAAAACTTGCTCTTGGAATCAGGTCTATCTGATGACTGATTTGCCTTACTGGTGGCAATCCTTCTAGAACATTATCAAATATAGTATCTCCAAATTCAACTAGTAAATCTAAAACTTCAAGTGGTATTTCACTACTACCTTCTTTATCTTTCCTAGGAATCAAAGCATAGCACATACGCTGATGTTTCATTCCATCTAAAAACTTCCTTCCATCAACAAGACAAATCCTAGCACTGCTACATACCTTTCACCTTCCTTTTTTATGGGCTTCAATTTGTGGTGAACTCCATCCTTTGTTAGAGAGTATGTGTTTGCATGACCATCATGTAGTGCATGTCTATCAAACTGCCATGGTCTACCCAACAATAGATGGAAAACATCCATCGAAATAACATCACAGAGAACTTCATCATGGTAACTCCCAATTTTGAATTTCACTAAACATTGTTCACTTACTAGGACCTTATGATCATCTTTTACCCAAGCAATCCGATAGGGCTGGGGATGTTTCTCTCTCTTGAGCTTCAGCTTAGAGACCATCTCCTTCGACACCAAGTTCTCAGTGCTACCACCATCAATGATCATTTTTCCTCACATTTGCACCTGGTATGAAACAAACTCCTCCTTTGTCCTAGTTCAATCTCATGACTTAATAGGACCATTTCATTTACCAAGGTCTCTCCTCTTTCTGCATCCTCTGAATGTGATGACTATGGATCCCCATCCACATGGGCAAGCCTAGCTTGACCCTCAGCTCTTGTATATGTCCTTCCTTGTCGTTGAGTGCATTCAAAGGCAAGATGACCTTCTTCATTGCAATGGAAATAGGTACCATGAAAGCCTCCTCTTCCTTGTCCATGTCCACTACCTCTTCCTCTCTAATTTCCAAAGTCTTGATTATGGGAGTGGTTGAAACCCTCATTCCTCTGGTTCCTACTAGTACCCACATCTTCATTTTTGTTTTGGGTTTCATTTTGACCTCCAGATGACCTACCACTTCCCCTTCCTACTTAACCACACCCTCTTTGTCTCTCTTCCAACCTCTTATTCAGCTTCTCTTCAACTTGTAGGGCAAAATGGTATGCCTCTTCAACGTTGGTCATTCTTACCAGACTTAATTCCTCCTGGATGCTAGGTTGCAACCCACTGATATAACGAGTAACCTTCTCCTTATTTGCTTATGGATGCCTTGCTCTAATCAAAAGTTGATAGAACTCCTCTGTATATTCTTGGACTAATCTTTCGGCTTGCTTTAGCCCATGCATCTTCTTAAACAAATCAAGCTCATAGTCCATAGGAATGAACTGCTTCTTCAATTTGTCCACCATGTGATCCCACCTTGTGATCTTCTCCTTTCCTCTTCTATTTCTTTCCAAGTGAACCTCTTGCCACAATATTTTGGCATGGCCTTTTAGTTTGGCCTTTGCAAACTTAACCCTATCTGGGTCCCTGATATCCTCATACTCAAAGTATTCTTCCAATTTATTGATCCAGTCGATCAACTCATCTGGTTTCAGATTTCCTAAAAATACACCCACATCAATTGTAGGTCTTTTCCCAAATTTAGTAATGGCCCTAAAAAGCCTTTCCTCTACCTAATTTAGAACTTCCCCATCAAATTCCCCTTCTGGTCCAATTTCTTCTTCTTCATTATCTTCCTCACTATCATCACCTGCGGCAACATTTGTTCCTCCATGGAGCTCCTCCTGCAATGCTTGTACCTGCCTTTGGAGGGCTCTAACCTCCTCAAGATTAATAGCTCCAGCCCTTCCACCATGCTCTCTTCATGGAGGCATCTTCTTAACTCAAAACCCACAACCACATAATCCTATTACAAACTGCCTCATAGTTGACACTCTGTCTACACACTTAGGAAAACCAGCTCTAATACCACTTGATGGAGACACAACCCATGCATAGAATGGACAAAATAGGAAAAGAGAAATTGTATTAACTATGAAAATAATCTAGTACATCTAGTACAGAGAAAATAGACTTCAAAACATATCCTAAGGGCTTACAATAACATAAATCTAGAGATAATTTCTCCTTTCAGTACCTCCTCTCAAACTCCACTCTGAACTGCCTTTTACAATACTAGAAATGTCCTTAAATAGACCCCAGAGTGTTAAGGACTAGGAATACATTCTAGAAAGTGCTAGTAGGCATCCACCAGAAAAGTAGAAGGCTCCAGAATCCACATTAGAAGTTGGTGCAAATCTAGATTAATCCAAAAATGGTAACCAAACTTTCGGGAGGCATAACTTTTAAACCGTAGCTTCGATTGATGAACCGTTTACATTTCTAAAAAGCTCTCAAAGTGCTCTTTAGCTCTATGGACCATCTCCATTCATCCCCCATTTTTTGGCCTTTTTTGATGTCATTTAATGTGCCTAACCTGACTTTGAAGCATTCTTAGGAGGTCTCCAAAACTCAAAAAACTGCAATAACTTTCAAACCGCAGGGCCTTTTGACCTAATTCTTTTTCTGGAATGCTCTAAATTACAATTAAATTCATTTGGCCAATTTACACCTCCTAGTTCACCAAAATGATGGCTCAATTACATACTCTTTTTTTTGGCATTTACACGTATCCCAAGGTGTTCAAATACTCTATCCTAGAACACTGATAGTGGAACTATGAGAGTTGGAACCTTTATTTGACCCAAATGGGTATCCAAAGATGAAAACACATGATACAAAAACTAAGTCTAAGTACATTTTTTTTTGTGACACAAGATTTCCCTTATACCTCTGGATGCTCCTACATCAGACACCTAGGGTAGATTGAAAAGTGACCCTGTCACTTTATGAATGGTACAGGATATCCCAAATGGGAAATCTCAGCTGCTGAAATCCAAGTTGAGTCCTCGATCAGCCATCCTTTCCACTTGACCAAGTACTCTTCATACTGCCTGTTTCTGGTACTTCTACCCACAGGATGATCTAGAATGTCTTTTATCTCCTCCTTCTTAGAAGTAGGAATTGGACATTGCTCTAACACCTGCTCCTCATCTGCACCATCATCATGATACTCTGTTAAGTCTGCAATGTTGAAAATAGCAAAAATGTGAACACCATCTAGTAGCTCCACCTCATATGCATTTCTTGAGTCATGTTTCTTCAAAATTTTGCAGGGACCAAATTTCTTCATTTTTAGCTTGTTGTAAGTACCGGCTGGAAATCTTTCTTTTCGTAAGTACACCATGACTAGATCCCCTACTTGAAATTCCTTATGTCTTCTCCTTTGATCAGCCCTAGTTTTATACTCTTGATTCATCTTGGTAATGTGTGCTTGAACCTCCTCATGTAGATGCTTGATATGTTCAGCAAATTCTTCAGCTTCAACACTTGTCCTTTCCCCTTACTCTATCTTCCTCAATTCTGGTGCAGTCCTTGGGCTACTTCCATATACAATTTGGAATGGTGATTTTATAGTACTCCTATTTATAGAGTTATTGTAAGCAAACTCTACTTGTGGTAGAATCAAATCCCATCCCTTGGGCTTATCCCCAACTAAACATCTCAGCAAATTGCCCAGACTTCTATTTACCACTTCTGTTTGGCCGTCAGTCTGTGGGTGATGCGTGGAACTGAATTTCAAGTCTGTTCTCAACTTCTTCCACAATGTCCTCCAGAAATACCCCACAAATTTAGTATCTCTGTTAGAAACTATACTCCTTGGAAGACTATGTAGTCTTACCACCTCTTTGAAAAACAAGTTTGCAATATGGACAGCATCATGAGTCTTGTGGCATGGAATGAAATGTGCCATTTTGGAGAACCTATCAACCACCACAAATACTGAGTCATTACCGCTTTGTGTCCTTGGTAATCCAAGAACAAAATCCGTACTTATGTCCTCCCATGGCCTTGATGGAACAAGCAATGGCTGATATAGTCCAATATTGTGACTAAATCCCTTGGCAACTTGACAAACCTGGCAACTCTGTACAAACCTCTTCACATCTTGTGAAATCTGAGGCCAAAAATAATGTTCTCTAAGAATGGTAATGGTCTTATCTCAACCAAAATGTCTTGCCATCCCTCCACTGTGTTTCTCTTTAATAAGATTTTCCCTCATGGAACTCCTTGGAATGCACAATTGGCTACCCTTGAACAATATGCCATCCTAAATCAAATAGTCTAACCACTTGGTTCTATCTACAACAACAGGCTCTTTACAAGCTTTCCATGCTTCAGTAAAATCAAGAACTTCAGGGGACAAATTCTTGAGTTCATCAAACCCAACTACTTCAACTTGCATTACTATAAGCAACAACTGTCTGCAACCCTGTTAGATTTTCCACTTCTATGCTTCAACACAAATGTATAACTCTCCAAGAACTCTACCCACTTTATATGCCTTTGATTCAATTTACCTTGGCTATTTAGGTACTCTAATGCCTGATAATCAGTATACAAAACAAATTCCTTTGGCAACAAATAATGCCTCCATTTCTTTAAGGCCTTAACTATTGCATAGAACTCTTGATCATAAATAGAATACTTCTTCTTTGCATCATTCAATTTTTCACTAAAATATGCAATAAGCTTGCCTTCTTGGCTTAATACAGCCTCAATAGCATTGCCACTAGCATCACAATCCACCTAGAACACCTTTCTAAAATCTGTAAGTTCAAACATAGCTTGTTTTGTTACCCTCTTTTTCAGCAATTCAAAACTTCTCGCAGCTATTGCAGTCCATTTGAACTCTTTTCTATCCCCTCTTATTGTGTCAGTTAGGGGTACACATATGCCACTAAAATTCTTAATAAACTTCCTGTAAAAACTAACCAGACCATGAAATGATCTTATCTCAGTAGCAGACCTTGGAGTAGGCCATTCCAAGATGGCTTTTACCTTCTCTGGATCCATTTTGAGACCTTTAGGTGATATAACAAACCCCAAATAGACTAACTCCCTTTTTGCAAAGATATACTTCTTCAAATTAATTAACAGTTTCTCTTCCTTTAACCTTTCAAGGACACTATGAATATGCAATAAATGTTCTTCCAAAGTCTTGCTGAAAATTAAAATATCATCCAAATAGACAATAAGAAATTTTCCCAAGAACTTCTTAAGTAACTCATTCATAAGCCGCATGAAGGTGCTTGGGGCGTTTGTCAATCCAAAGGGCATGACTAACCACTCATAAAGACCCTCCTTGGTCTTGAAGGCTATTTTCCACTCATCTCCTTCTTGTATCCATATCTGATGATAGCCACTCTTGAGATCTATCTTTGTGAAGTACTGAGCTCCACTCAAGTAGTCCATAAGATCATCCATCCTTGGCAATGGAAACTGGTACTTGATGGTTATCCTATTTATAGCTCGAGAATCTATACACATCCTCCACTCTCCATCCTTCTTTGGTGCAAGCATTTCAGGTACTACACATGGACTTAGGCTCTCCTGAATCAAGCCCTTCCTCAACAGCTCTTGAACCTGTCTATTTAGCTCCTCTATTTTAGTAGGAGTCATCCCATGAGCAGCCTTGTTAGGAAAACTTGCTCTTGGAATCAGATCTATCTGATGACAGATTTGCCTTACTGGTGGAAATCCTTTTGGAACATTATCAAAGATAATATCTCCAAATTCACCTAGTAAATCTGAAACTTCAAGTGGTATTTCACTACTACATTCTTTATCTTTCCTAGGAATCAAAGCATAGCACATACATTGTTGTTTCATTCCATCTAAAAACTTCCTTCCATCAACAAGACAAATCCTAGCACTGTTACATACCTTTTCACCTTCCTTTTTCATGGGCTTCAGTTTGTGGCAAACTCCATCCTTTGTTAGAGAGTATGTGTTTGCATGACCATCATGTACTACATGTCTATCAAACTGCCATGGTCTAGCCAACAATAGATGGCAAACATCCATCAGAATAACATAATAGAGAACTTCATCATGGTAACTCCCAATTTTGAATTTCACTAAACATTGTTCACTTACCAGGACCTTATGATCGTCTTTTACCCAAGCAATCTGATAGGGCTGGGGATGTTTCTCCCTCTTGAGCTTCAGCTTAGAGACCATCTCCTCCGACACCAAGTTGTCAGTGCTACCACCATCAATGATCACATCACAACATTTTCCCTCACATTTGCACCTGGTACGAAACAAACTCCTCCTTTGTCCTAGTTCAATCTCACCACTTAATAGGACCCTTTCATTTACCAAGGTCTCTCCACTTTTTGCATCCTCTGAATGTGATGACAGTGCATCCTCATCCACATGAGCAACCCTAGCTTGATCCTCAACTCTCTTATCTTTCCTTCCTTTTCATTGAGGCATTCAAAGGCACAATGACCTTTTTCATTGAAATGGAAATAGGTACCATGGAAGCCTCCTCTTCCTTGTCCATGTCCTCTACCTCTTCCTCTTTGATTTCCAAAGTCTTGATTATGGGAGTGGTTAAAACCCTCATTCCTCTGGTTCCTACTAGTACCCACATCTTCATTTTTCTTTTGGGTTTCATTTTAACCTCCAGATGACCTATCACTTCCCCTTCCTCCTTGACAACACCCTCTTTGTCTCCCTTCAAACATCTTATTCAGCTTCTCTTCAACTTGTAGGGCAAACTGGTATGCCTCTTCAACGCTGGTCATTCTTACCAGACTTAATTCCTCCTAGATGCTAGGTCGCAACCCACTAATATAATGAGCAACCTTCTCCTTATTTTCTTCTGCATGCCCTACTCTAATCAAAAGTCGATAGAACTCCTCTATATATTCTTGGACTAATCTTCCTACTTGCTTTAGCCCATGCATCTTCTTAAACAAATCAAGCTCGTAGTCCATAGGAATCAACTGCTTCTTCAATTTGTCCACCATGCGATCCCACCTTGTGATCTTCTCCTTTCCTCTTCTGTTTCTTTCCAATTGAACCTCTTGCCACCAAATTTTTGCATGGCCTTTTAGTTTGGCCTTTGCAAACTTAACCCTATCTAGGTCCCTGATATCCTTATACTCAAAGTATTCTTCCAGTTCATTGATCCAATCGATCAACTCATCTAGTTTCAGATTTCCTGAAAATACACCCACATCAATTGTAGGTCTTTTTCCAAATCTAGTAATGGCCCTAAAAAGACTTTCCTTTGCCTGATTCATAACTTCACTGACAAATTCCCCTTATGGTCCAATTTCTTCTTCTTCATTGTCTTCCTCACTGTCGTCACCTACGACAACATTTGTTCCTCTATGGAGCTCCTCCTGCAATGCTTGTACCTGCCTTTGGAGGGCTCTAACCTACTTAGGATTAACAGCTATGACCCTTCCACCATGCTCTCTTTGTGGAGGCATCTTCTTAACTCAAACTCACAACCACACAGTCTTGGTGCAAATTGCCTCATAGTCGGCGCTCTATCTACACACTTAGGAAAACCAGCTCTAGTACCACTTGATGGAGACACAACCCATACACAAAATGGACACAATAGGAAAAGGGAAATTGTATTAACTATGAAAATAAGCTAGTACATCTAGTACAAAGAAAATAGAATTAAAAACATGCCCTAAGGTCTTACAATAACATAAATTTGGAGATAATTTCTCCTTTCAGTACCTCCTCTCGAACTCCACTCCGAACTGCCGTTTACAATGCCAGAAATGTCCTTAAATAGACCCCGAAGGGTTAAGGACTAGGAATAAATTCTAGAAAGTGCTAGTAGGCATCCACTAACCAAGTAGAAGGCTCCAGAAGCCACAATAGAAGTTGGTGCAATTCTAGAAGAATCCAAAAATGGTAACCAAACTTTTGGGAGGCATAACTTTTGAACTGTAGCTCTGATTGACGAACCGTTTACATTTTTGAAAAGCTCTCGAAGTGCTCTATAGCCCTATGGACCAGCTCTGCTCATCTCCCATTTTTTCCCCTTTTTGGGGTCATTTAATGCCCCTAACCTGACTTTGAAGCATTCTTAGGAGGTCTCCAAAACTCAAATTTTTTTTATAACTTTCAAACTGTGGGGCCTTTTGACCTGATTCTTTTTCTGGAATGCTCTAAATTACAATTAAATTCATCTGGCCAATTGACACCTCCTAGTTCACCAAAATTATGGCTCAATTACATACTCCTATGTTTTTGGCATTTACACGTATCCCAAGGTGTTCAAATACTCTATCCTAGAACACTGATAGTGGAACTGTGAGAGTTGGAACCTTTATTTGACCCAAATGGGTATCCAAAAATGAAAACACATGAAACAAAAACTAAGTCTAAGTACATTTTTTTGGGTGACACAGGATTGCCCTTATACCTCTGGATGCTCCTGCATCAAAGATATAAGCCAGAGATGAAGGAAATCTTTCTTCGCAATCAATCTTTCCTTCTCTTGATAAACCAGTCCTTGATATAGTCTGAATTTAGTGTGCTAGTGAAGGAAGAATATTGTGATATTGATTTTGGGTCCTCTACATCCATGTCTAATGAGAAGAAAACCTTGAGAAGGGAAGATATGTAGAGAACTTGGTTCCAAATACCTCGTTTAAAGAAGAGGAAGATGCCAAAAAATCTATTTGGGACCAATTTGTAGAGAGAAATCATTGACATCCTAGCATTACTATTGAGATTAAAAGGAAAAGAACAAATTCTAGAATTCATTGAGCATCATTTCTTCCTACTACAAGCCATATGTGCCAAAGGACTATAGATCAAATGGGCCCAAATCATATGCAATGATTTTTCCTCATGGTTGAATTCAACTAAGGGATTTAAGAAATTTTACATGTCTTCATATTTAATCTATGCCTTGGCTATGCATCAGCTTTGGTCGAGTCTTTCTAGAATTGATATGATGAAAGTACAAGGGTGTATAAATTCCACCCACACTTTCAACTATAGAGAAGCTTAAAAGAGTATGTGAAAGTAAATGATGCCTCCACCATGAGGTTGTGCCAAGAATTTCAAGTATGCCCTGAGTAGAGATTTTCACTTGAAGCAATTTTGACTATTATCCAATTTGGATGCTCTTTCATCCAATTCCCTATTTTTTTCTACCTATGGATAATTACTTTTGATGGTTTTCCCAAAATTCTTCCTAGGTACCCTAAGGACAAGGTTGTTCTTATTGAATTGTGTCAACATATACTAGAAGTAAACACCTTGTGTTCAAATTTAAAGAAGATAGCTAGGATTTCCTTCCCAATAGTGGTTGGACCCTATTCCCGTGCCTCTAGATCTGATGCTCAAAATCTAGTCAAATGTTTTGAGAGTAAGATCAAGTTGGTTGATTATGAGGTACTTAGGCCCTAGTATGACCCTATCAACTTTATGAGAGATCAATTGAAGTTGGGATATGCCCACATACATGTTCCAAATATTGAAGATTTTTGGCCTAGATGTCTAAATGAATACCAAACCCATGAGAGCTATTGGTCCGGGGTCATAGTTGATGAAATAAAGTTGTATAATAACTCTATCAATGTTTCTAATCTTGTAGATGATGGCTCTTATATGCATCCTTTGTCTTACAAGTAGATTAAAGGAATTCATATTGTTTCTACCCCACCTATTGGTCCTGTCATCAATACAATGAAGCTCCTAATGCACAAAATGATCAAGATGATGAAGAAATGGGTGGAGTTGACCAAAGAGAGGAAGAAAAGGATGGGAATTATAGGCTCCATTGGTGGAGTGGCTTCTGGAATTTCTTAATTAGCTACAAGAACCTCCACCAGTGTTGCCTCTTTAACATCTACAGTCCTATCCCAGTCTATCCACCAAGGTAGATATCAACATATAGTGAAGAATGTTTTGATTACCCCTACTTGTGGAGGAGTATCTCTTCTAGATACAAGAAAAGTTAGGGAGAAGGAGAAGGACAAAGAGCAAGTGAAGTCAGTAGCTAAGATTGCCTCCCTTGTCCAAGTCATCAATCTTGATGGTGACACTAGTCCCATGGATAGATAAGAACAAGATACATCCCAGTAAGGGGATATGTTGGCCCTCTCAGTAAGCAAATTCATTCCTTTCCATGTTTTTTCCTCAAAGAAAGAAGACTCCCCCAATTGTAAGGAAGCTCTTCGATCCCATTGCCTTACAATCAACAATCAATATCCTCTGAATCGAGTCATGGTTGGAGGAGACCATCATTTTGAAGAAGTAGAGATATGAGGAATCCACCCCATCTAAAAACCTCATCACACAAGAAAATTCTTCTCAGCCACCATCGAAGAAGATGAAGAAGTAGAAGTTGATAGTAGTATTGCTCATGGATCCCTCTACTAGTCACTATTGATGGAAATAGAAGAGCCTTAGAAGGAGGAAAAGTTCCATGAACTCGTTATCTACAAATTTCAAATTAGAATGGTAGACATTGGTATTCCTATCCATGATTCCATTATTAATATATGAAAGTATATCAATGAAAAGATAGAAGACAAACTGGAGGAATTGAGGGTGGAGAAAGAGGTACACAAGGTCTTGAACAAATAACTAATGGACTGCATAAGAACTAGACTTGGAAGAACTTCATCCAGCACGTTTCATCCAAATGTAGAAGAGAAAAAGAAATTGATTTTAAAGCTACAATATGAAAGATAATTTGGTCAAATTGGTAGATAGTGGATTGATCAAAAGAAGGCACAAGGTTCCCCACTCATCAAGAATTTGGGAAATCTACTATTAGATGCTGACAAAGTGAGGGAGGTAGCTTCTAGTCATCATATTACCATGTACAACACAACAAAAAAATTGATAGAGTCATTGACACTATTTCAAGAGGTGATTGATATAAAGACCAACATTTCCATCTCCCACGAGATCCTCAAAACATTCTAAGAGCCATTATTTCATTGGAAATTATCTTTTGAGTTCATAGTGGAAAGCTCTATAAGATCTAGAAATGAGCTTAAAGATGTACATGGCCTAGGGGAGAAGGTCATAGAGAAATTTTTTGAATACTTAAAAGTATTGCACATGGAATCATATGTATCCAAAAATGGCTAGTTGGTAGATATTGAGTGGATGAAAGCCAAATTCTTAGTGGTTGTCAATGAGGCTTCTGATCCAGCCAACTTCCAGATGTCAATGATTCAAGATCTTTCATCAATAGATTCCATCCTAAGGAAAGTATCAAAAAATTTCCAATTAAAGGTCACCAAAATGGATGAATTGATAGAAATGTATGACTATTGGATGATTCAAACTGACAACATCATAATCCTAGGTGTTAATAAATTGGATAAAGTAATGAATGCAATGAAGGATTATAGAGCTAAGGAAATGACTCCAAAGAAAGCATGATGCTCTGATATTCTCTCAAACACCTCCCATTCTCTCTCTTCTATCTCATTTCTTTGTTGTAGCAATTTTTGGCATTTCCTCTATAGGGTAGGCTCTGTAATGGATAATGACTTAATCAAGTCCTATTTATATCTCCTTCCATTCAAAGATTCTTTGTAATGTAATTATTGAATGTAATTGGCCATTTTGAAGAGGCCTATATATGTAAATTTTTGAGAAGTTAATAAGATTGGCAAATTATTTGGTAGGTGAACCCCTATAGCTAGGACTACTGCATGTGACTATAAGTCTACATTTTAATTTGGTTGTTCAATTAGTTATTGTATGATATTTGGGATGAATGTATTGTAATTGAAAACTAAATGATTGTAAGTAATATTATTTTTATTTCTTTCATTTCAATAGATTATAAGATTTACTTTTCTTAGCATAAGTACTATTATTTTTCCTTGTATTGTGCATGTTAGTTCATGTGTGTTTGGTTGATTGTATGAGAAGTCTAGAATTTGATTAATGGAGAAGGTGAAAAGATGACAATTCAAGTATTGTCAAATCTTAGTTAACTCAACAATCCAAGATTTTTTGATTTAGTCATTCCTTCTCCTCCCATGTTGTAGCTAGTCTTGTATGATTCAATTCTTGCATTCAAGTTAGAATAGGTTGAATATTAGGTATCAGTCTCTATTTTGAAAATTTCCTAGATTTTTTGAAGTGTTAAAAAATCTAGTTGTTCACCTCTTCTACTCTTTGGTTAAGAGCATACCCCTTAAAACTTTAAAAAACCTCATTGCCAATCTTACATTTAAAAGGGAGTTGTACCTTTCAATTCAGGGGTCTTTGATAGATTACTATATTGACCCATTTTTTTGTTAATTTCTTTTTTTCCATTAGCCATTGGACACAATTAGAATCAAGGTATAAACCAAAAATTAGGGAATGCAAACTACTAACCAACAAAATTATTCCAACTAAAAATGCAAGCACATTACCATATACCAAGAGAAGTGGTCAAAAGGTATAAGGATACTCTATGCTTTATTATTGACATTGATTATTGCAAGATACAACTAGTGGTACCAATAACTTCTTTGGTTCCCTCTCTTGATTATAAAGTATTAGAAGATGAATTGGTGATTATGTTGATCATATATTGAGCCTACCAAAGAACACTTTAGTGAAGAAATTTGGGACTTCTAGAGAAGTTTTCTCAAGAAAAGATTTTGAGACCCAATTGTCAAAAATGAGATTAAGAGAAAGAGGATGTCTAGAGACACACATGACACATTAAGTATCCTATTGGTATAGGAGCTCATGTAGACTATGTCTACACTTCAGTTGGCTACACTAGAAAAGAAGTACAATCTTCAAGTGAAGTTGTTACAATTTGATCATAGGAGGAAGAAGGTAGCGAAGAAGAATTTGAGGAAAGCACTAAGAATGAAGTTACAAAAGAGAGATTCATCAAGATTGATAAGGGAAAGGTATTCAAAAGGAAGAAAACATATCACATGGCTATGAAATGGAGAATTATGACTAGGAGTCATGTTTAGACTCCACCACCTACAAAGAAATCTCAAGTTTAACTTGAAAAGGAAGTTAATTCATGGGAAAGAAAATAAGGACAAAAATTACATAAGGTTCCTACTAATCCTAAGGAACATTCTAGATTTATCATGACAATAGGATTAGTTGGTAGGATGACACCAACTCATTTAAAAATATGATAGAATAATATAAGAGGATGATTGAAAATTCAATAAAAAAAATCAAGGAAGCATGCAAATATCTTGAAGATATAAAGGACATGGTTCTACATGAGTTATATAATACTTTGTTGGCTAGATGGAATTCATATAAAAGAATTGAGAAAACAAGTATTACAAGAATTATGACCTAATTTATCAGTCAATGATATAGAATTATAGATGGACAAGTATCAAAAAGATTTCAAAAGTAAGGTATTAATAGCTATGGTATTAGTCAACAAAGAACCTATTTTATTGTAGAATATCAAGGAGATTTGGTTAGAAGAACTAAAAAGAGAGAAGAATGAAGCATGAATAAGGAGGCACTTCTAATGTTAATGATTGATTTTTTGTGATTCACTTGGAGCCACTAGCATGGGAATTGGTAAGACATCCAAGGAGGAGAAAGTCACAATTGTGGATATGATAGATATGAAAGATAAATAAGAAGAAGAAGAAAATTAAATTAAGAGAGTAAAAGCCCAAATAATGTTGACAATCATTGCCAATATTGAATATATGGGAGATGATATGTCTGACAAGGCTATAGTTAGCTAATCTACAATACAACCAATAAGTTGTGTTGATCAACTTCATCTAACTACTCAATCTTTAATATTAATAGAGGAAGTAGTAGAGGCTATGAGAAAATAGGAGGAGAAAAAATCAACACTAGAAGCATCAATAGTTACAGGAGGAACCATTAGTAAAAAAATATAGTGGAGAAACGCAGAGTCAATCTAAAGATATAGACACTCAAGAAACTCAAGAAAAGGATAAACACACTGATAAGAAAGTACCAAGTTCATCCCAGTCAACAACTATAGGATTAGAAGGAAATTTTGACAAGGAAAAAGATAAAGACAAAGACAAATATAAAGATAGAGATAAATATAGGAAGAAAGACCATGACAAGAGTGCACAACTAACAAAAGTCAAAGGCAAGTGGAAAAGAGAAAAAGAGAAAGAAGAAGATGAAGTTGATGATGATCCACCAAGTGATGGTCCCCAATGAAGTAGCCACCCTTAACACTAAATAAGAAGGACAAAGAATTGTTCAAAGAGTATTTGATTATAAGATGGAAATTGATGAGTGAATATCAAAGAGAATTAAAAGATGAGTACTAAGAAAGATACTAAGAATATTTTAGAATATCATTACATAAGTTACATTAGACAAGGATAAATAGATATATAGACAATTAAAAGTATAATTGGATAAAATGGAAGAAGTGGGAAGAAATCTAAAAGGAGAACTAGCAAAGGAAGTTACAAGAAAATTGGAAGAACAGAACAAGTAGAATTTGTTAGTCAATCTTACAACTTTGAAAGGAAAGCTACAATAGTCAATAAATGGATTACAAGAAATTGTTTACAGTACATTAAGAAAATATACTTCTTCGTGTAGTTTGACACATTTACTTTAGATATCAACAACAAGCTTATCATATTTTAGAATGAGTGACTGAGTCATATCAAGAATTTGGACTCATTGGTTAGTATAGTTCAACATAAATTGAAGTTGAAAGATCTTATTACAAGAGAATGAGAATACTATTAGAACAAGACAAACTAATTGCTAAAATTTTGGAGTTACAAGGAATGATCATTCTACATATTGATGTAATGAAGAACAACTTATCAGAAGCAAAATAAAGTATACATATGCTAGAGGAAATGACATTAAGAAGAATTGAGAACATGACAACATAATTTGAGAAGGATACTTTGACAATTCAAGCATTAAGGAGAACATGGGTACATTGTTATAACTTATCAACTCAAATTATACAACTATCATGAGTAAATGGTAAATTTTTTATTGAATTTTTTAGTGCACATTTATTATTTGGTTACATTTATTAGTATTGACTATCATAGATAAAAAGGGGAGAGATATTGATTTCAAAATTAAAAAATTTAAGGAAAAAGGAAGAGATATATAGAGGTTACAGAAGAACAAACAGACAAAAAGGATTATAAGCAAGTAGATATAGATGATATTGGAGCATATAGCATGAGGGAGTATAGGTATAGGTAAAGAAGATAGGATACAACTTTTTTGTCATCAATGCCAAAGGGGGAGATTGTTGGAGATTTGATAAACATTTTTTCATTGATGTCAAAGTTACTAAGTTATAGTTACTAATGGAGTAAAAGAGAAATCATTATCAAAATAAAGGAGAAGTCACTATCAGAGTAAAGGAAAAATCACTATAAGAAAAGGTTCATAAGGCATTATCAAAGAATGTTTATCAAAGAAGTTCAAGTGGATATTTTATTGGTACACTTATAAAGGAATTTAGAGAGTTTCTCCAAACCTAAGATCTATGGTCAAGATTAAGGTTAGGGTTATTGATCACAATGATTGAAGGAAATTAGATAGAAAGGAAAAGAGAGAGGTAGAATGAGAAGGAATGAGAGAGTGTGAAAAAGTTGAGTGAATTGATTAACCAAGAAAGAAAAGAAAAAGCTTAAGGAGAAGCACAATACCATGTCAAGTTCTCTTGTAGATTACCTAACCAATTTTTACAAGTTTTACAAAGTATCTTACATCATTGTTGAGTTTGTTTGTAAACTTGTGTTAAAGCCTCTAACTGAGTGAATGCCTAGACAAGAAGGATAAAATATCTTAATAGAGTTAATAGGTTAATGATACAATTATAAATGTATCAATCACTTTATCAGAGTTATTTTCTCAAAAGGAAACACCAATGTATGCCTTATTAACAAACCTTTTTTATTACAGTGAAAACGTTGTGGATTCCATCACTACCATAGTTTTTCCATCTAACCAAGGATTTTATCCATATCAAATTATTGTGTTATGTGTGAATTTTATTTTATGGTTTTTAATTTATTTTTGTGCATATGGATTATGATTAAATAGTTGAGCTATTAGGTAGATTTGGATTATCAAAATAAGATTGTTATAGATTATCGGTAAAAAGTAAAAATTTCTAATTGTTTTCTAAGTACTGATTCGCCCCCCCCAACCCAGTACTTAATCTTTCCTACTTATAAATAACAATTTGGTTGTGGATTTTGAGTTTGGTGTTGGGCTTTGGGCTCTATTTTAGGTGTTGTGGCTTTTACAAAGGGTTTTGTTCTTAATGCGGGCCTTATGTTTAATTTCATAGTGGTTTTTGGCTTCAAGCCATCATCATGGTCTTCTTCTAGAGTGCATGCATGACATCTTCTTTTAAAAAGGTGAATAGATGTCTTTTTTGCAACCACAATTATACACTTAGGGTATGGATTTGTCATACATGGAAAGTCATAGGTGACCTAGATATTATGCTATTCACAAAAATGTTGCCTTTAAAAACATGGTAGACAAGAATTAGGTTTTTGAAAGAGAAACATATTTTTATAACCACATGGGTTTGTTTGTCTAACCCTAGTATGCTGGGTTTAATTGAGTAAAAGAGATGCCTCCAAATGTTCTTGTGTGGGTTCATTTTCCAAGGCTCCCTCTTTAGTTATGATGATAAGATATTATGAAATAGATTGTTTCTTTTCTTAGTAAGGTTGTTGTGATTTCTCAACAAAACCAAGATTAAAAATGTCATTTCCTTTGCCCACCTTTGTGTTTAAAATAGTTTTAAATAATCCATTGTGATGATTTTTGGAATTTTTTTTGAGCTTTGGTTCAAAAACTTGATTGAATCACCCCCTTTCTATTTTTTGGTAGGTCATGGCTATAATCATATCTAATGTAAATTTCCTCAAGTTAGTAGGAATTTTAGTACTTCCATTGGTGACTCTCCTCCTACTTTAATTCCAAAGTTAGATAAAGGAGATATGGGTAAGACCCCTATGTACACACATGGCCCAGATAAGAATAGTTTATGTCTATTTAACTTTGTGCCAAGGGGAGAGGGAAAAAAATCCTATAAGGATAGACAACCTGATAAAAACTTAAATTGTTTAAATTTTTTGGAAGCTATAGACATGGAGGAAGGATTTCTAGTTTATGTTTATTCTAGGATAGCTATATTAGGTATGGATAATGTGTTGGAGAAGAAGTTCCCTATTTTGATTCAATATTGTGACAATTTTTGGAAAAAAAATTGAGCTCTAGTTCAACAACTTGATTGAATCACCCCATTTCTATTTTTTGGTATGTCATGACTATAATCATATCAAATGTAAATTTCCTCAAGTTAGTAAGAATGTTAGTACTTCCATTGGTGACTCTTCTCCTACTTTAATTCCAAAGTTAGATAAAGGAGATAAGGGTAAGACCCTTATTTAGGCACATGGCCCAGATAAAGATAAATATGTCTATTAAACTTTGTGACAAGGGGAGAGAGAAAAAATCCTATAAGGATAGACAACCTAATAAAAACTTAAATTGTTTTAATTTTTTGGATGCTATAGACTTGGAGGAAGTAATTCTAGTTTATGTTTCTTTAGCTATCCCCATATTGAGGTTCCATGTTCTCACATATACTTATAGGATGATATTTTAATAGTGGATTTTTGTAAGGATTTGTAGTTGGCTAGGAAGGGGTAAGCCCATTGTTGGGTTTGGGTTTGCACAAATTCCCTTATAATAATTTTTTTTTGGAAGTTTATTGGGAAACTAAGATATTGGGGGGGCGGGGGGGGTGGCGGCGGGGGTGGTGAATCAAGATCTATGAAACTTTTTTCCTTCAAAAAAACTTGACTATATTCACCATGTTAACCATCTCATATCTAATTCATGCATATCATAACTTGAAATATCAAATAAATCTAGCTAAGTACCACATCCATGAAATGTAAACACATAACACACATGATTTTGGTAACTGAAAAACCCTCCAAGGTGAAGGTAAAATATGGGTGGGGATGACATCAATAAATCTTCGCTACTATAGTTACAAACTTAGCCTATTAGGACTACAAATTTGATCACTTTTGATGATCTAACCTATGAGGGGTCTTCTATGTTAAAAGCTATATAAGAATGTTAGGTCTACCTTGATTACAGAATTTAATTCTTACAATGAAGTAAAGAATATGTTAAAAGGTTTGCAAAGGTTTGTTAAAACCACTTTGTTAAGAGATTTTCCCTAATTATGGATCTCCTCCTTCCAATCTTTGATCTAACCTCTAATATGATATTTATTTACTCAGTCCTTCACTTCTTTATTAGGTTTCTAACCTTTTGCTTGCATGCAAGCCAAAAAATTAACTCCTTTTCACAATACTTTTCTTCCTTCACACACTTTGCATTATCATACACTCTCATATCATATCAAAATATAGTTTGGATCTGCCTATTTAAAGACATTTGTAAAGCCTTCTAGATGCTTACCTTTTTTCCTCTTCATCTAATTGGTTGTTCATCCCTCATAGGGATCATTGATCCACACCAAAGTGCATAACAACCATTGTAACAAACTCTATGATCATGAAATGTGATTTACATGTCAACTCAAAATGTTTTACCTCAAAGTTTGTACTATTCTAGACATTTTTCTCATTTTATGTTACAAAAAACATACTATCTTTTATGCTTGGTTGTAATTGTTCTTCCTATTGTTGTTCAACCTTAATTGACACAACAATTTTTATATGACTCGACATCTATGTGCACTATCATCTTAGCATTCAATGTACTCAACTTGTCCTCAAAGTACTTGATGATCAAATACTTTTCTTCTCCTATAAAGATCAGTTTATACATGATTATTTATAGGTCTTTACATAACTTGGTCTATATAGAGTAACTTGGTCAGAGTGATGACTGACTAACTCTACCTTATATGTGACTAAGTGTTTAACACTAATAGACAAAAAAACTTCGAGAGACCAACAATCTCCCCCTTCAACATTAGTGGAAAAATATTTTTATCATGATTACATTTTTACATTACAAAATTAATAGTACTCCCCCTAAGCCTATGACTTAGTTCTTATAGAACTTCAAAATGTATTATACAATACATAGTTTACATGACTCAAAGATAGTTTGATTGTAGCTTTGTCACACCTTGTTTGCCCTCTACCATTCTAAGCTTTGTATCTTTGGGTTATCATTTGCTTCCATTCTATAATGTATCCCCCTTTATGATTTCTTGTTGATTTCTTCATATCATCTATCCATATCATCCCATATCTATATCTATCCCCTTTGTTTTTGACACTTATGTCTATTATTGGGGTTAAGTAGGTGGAATCAAATCATATTTATCAATTAATGGTTTATGCATTTGATTAATTATGGAAAAATCATGATCCCATGTAGTTCTTATTTATTCTAAAACCTAAATCTTTATCTCTAGATTTGTAGCTAAATCAATTAGGCTATCAACAATATAAAGTTTATGATCTCATTGAACTAGATCCTTTGTTGAAGCTAACTCATGTTGCATAACCTCCAAGTGAGGTATCAACATGGACTGGATAGAGATAAGTTTGGCCCTCATTCTACTATCTATTGTTTGTAGCTCAAACAACCTTTCTTATGAAAATAATAATCTATTATAATACATTGAGCTCAATTCTATTTTTTGGGAGATAGAACTTCCTGATAGCTTCATGTCAACTTGAATCTTCTAAATGTTTTCCCAAAATTCATTAGTAAATCGTGTTGCATCACAAAGAATATTGTATAGATCTTGTGCCTTCTTCACAAGTTCTTCTATATTTTGTACTAGTGCATACAACTCTAGTTTTCTTACTGCAATGACAAGAGAAAGTTTCTCTATTACTTCTTTTCAAACTTCTTCTCAAACCAAGCCATAAATTTTTCAACTATTTGCATCAATTGACAGATAATTGGGGCCTATTTTTCAATGGTTTGTATATCAAAGGCATCAAAAACTATACCTTTGATATCATGCAACACTTTTTTCTGTTATTATTCTCTACTCATCTCTTCTTGTCTTTTTTTTCTTACTAAAATATCTTGCAAGATGACAATTTGTTCAAATACGAGATTGTTTAAATCTCATTTTGGCATTTCAACAACTTCATCTAGAGTTATAGTATTACCTGAATAATTTTCCTTTTTCTTCTTTTCATTTCCTTTCTTTGGAGTAGGTGAGGGGTGTTGAAAGCAGATTGTTGAAGTGAAGAAGATTGATGAAACCTATAATGGAGCAATCATTGTTTTGTCACTAATGTCAAAACTAATACTTGTTGGTGAAACAATTGCTTACTTTGGTATGAATTCTATCATTTTCTTGATTGATGAAGAGGATTTGAAAAGAAAGGACAACAAGAGAACCTAGAGAAAATTTGAGTTATTTGGTGTATAAAAGGAGAACTAAGATTAATAAAGACATTGATGATATAGTGTATTATTTATCTACTTAAGGCTATAATGAAAGGATACTTGAGCAAAGACTAGAACAAGGCTAAGTAATGAAATGTGTCTTCCAAGCCTAACTAAGAAAATAGTGCAAGTTGTGCAAGTTAGTGCAAGCCAAGCAAAAAATAGTGGAAGTTGAGTGAAGAAAGACAGCATGAGCCAAGCAAGAGAAATATAATTTTTGTTGAGTGAAGAAAGATAGTATGTGTTAAGCACCAGTAAAGACTTAGTGGATGCCAAGTAAACCAGTGTTGGCCGAGCATTAGAACACTGTGTTTTTTGATAAAACAAAGTGTTATTGTTGTGTCCTAGTAAAATGTTTTAGAATGAAGATTTAACGAATCTGAGCTGAAAATTTTGATTTCTTGAATTATGTAAAGCATGTGGAAGATAACTATGAGCCAGTGGTGCAAAATTCAAGATAATTTATTTTGATGTGAATTCAAAGAGGATTATAGAATAAGTTTCTAGAAGGGAATAAAAAGGAAAAGTGGTTAGATTCATTGAACCTTACCTAACCCTAGAATGTATAATTATGGTTAAGTGACAAAAGATCTAAATTCTCTATTTGTAGAGATAGTAGACTAGAAGCAATAGTTTCCATATGCAAGAACCTAAGGAAGACAAGAAGTCTAGGGTGTTGCTTCATATGGTGGCCAAATAGAAGAGTCTATAGTTGGCATACAAAGCAAGAAGGTGTAAGGTGATAAAGGTTTGAAGGGTGAACAAGTTGTCAGAGACAAAGAGGATGAATACGAAGAAGAATGGAGGACTAAATGTGAGATATGTAATTTGCAAGTGAGTTGTTATTGTTATCAGATCAAGTCTTTTTGTTACTCTCTAATAATTGTATTAGTCTAGATAAATTGTTTGGATTAATGTGCACCTAATAGTCATTAGTAAATCCTTTAACATGGTGACATTATAATGGAATATTCTAAAGTCTTCTAACAAGGCTCACTCCTAATAGGGTGATTGAAATCCTTTAACCAGGTCACATTTAATAGTGTTCATTATAACCTTTAATAGGGTTGGCTCCTCACAGAACTCACTTTAGAAGGGTGAAAATTGGTAACATGTTACTAGTGGTTTTCCCCAAATTGGGTTTCCACATAAAATCCTTGTGTAAAAATGTGTAATTGATTTCATGGTATTGCAAGTTTACATTTCTACAAAGCTATTTTGACATAGGACATCAATATGCATATGTTTAAGATATTGAATGGTCAATGCATGCATATGAATAAGTTTTAGTATTGAAAAATTTTATTTTTACATTTGTACCTTGGATAATGGATTCACCCCCCAACCCGCCCTCTCAATTATTCTAAAGTATTCTAACAAGGGGAGTGTCACTATTACGTGTATTTCAGTGCTAGGAATAACAATAGTTGCACTTGGCACTACATTCTCTTTTTCTTTATGTTAAGTCTTCTTATTTACCTCCTATAGTAGATGGCTCTACATTTATTTCTTTTTCTGATCCTTTTTGTTCGTGTTCCTCCTTTACTGACTAGTCAACCTCTATTACTAGAGTTTCCATTTGTTCATGAACAACTAGGGCTTGTATTTCTCCTTCCTTGGGATAGTCCCTTATATTTTGTAATATATGAGTGTTAGGTGTGGTGGCATGAACAGGGGATATATTTCTTACAAGCTCAACATACCTGAATCTTCTTCATCAATTTGATCATCTTCAATAGTTATAGAGTCCACTTCTATCTCCTATTCAACTCCTATTATTATCCCATAAATGCTCTTCCATAAAAAACATTTTTTGTACAATAGCCTCAATTTTATCTTATAAAATCTAAATGCTATAAATTTAGAAACAAACCAATTCCTATACTTCTCCAAAAATGTTTTCTTTTTCTTATTTGTCAAATTAGGCATAATTTTTCCTAATGTTCCTTCTCTAATTTACTTCTCAATTTTAGTTGCATGTCGCCACTTTCCATCAAGTCTACTATATAATAATTTGGAACCTTGTGTTCAATTTCTATAGGTGCTAAATTATTGTTAGCCATTATTCCTATCATGGCCTCCTCTACCTTGGATTTATCAACATTACTCAATGTCTCATAATTTACATATCTAAATCTTGATAGGCTTGCAGATTTTTTGATGTTGGCACATACCTTGTCAATAGTTCTAGGTTTTGTACACACAATGACTCAGTGGTGACTAGGTTTATTAGACTCGATCCTCTCTATATCTTCCTTTTTAGTATATTTTATCTTTACTAGCCTTCTTCTCTTTAGATGACCTATAGTGGTTGGCATTTTGTTCTTTGTTGCACTTCTATGACTAGGTTTTGTGATCTTTACCACTCTTTTCTTCATTAAAGGCTCAATATTGGCTATTACTACTAAGCTGGTCCTTGACCTTTGTGGTGTAGGAGGTGAAAGGGGCTTATGTGTTACCTTCTTTGCATCCTTTATCACCTTAGGTTTAGTGACTTTAGTCTTCTTAATAGGTGGGGTTACAAGTACTAGGGCTTCACCCTATTTATTTGCACTTTCTTCTTCTCCTTATACATCACTATCATTTTCTTTATCCTCTCCAAGACCTTGTGACAAAATTAAAGGTTCTTTTCCTTTTATTTGTGTGCCTAGATTTCCTTCTAGGTCTTCAAGCATTTTCTTCCTTTTCTTATCAATAGAAGTAGTCTTGATGTCTACAATTATTCTAGTTTTTATTCTTCAAATTTTCCAAAGGGTTTGGCCTTTGCATCAATTTATTCCTTTACTAGTTTAGTAATGGCTAGATTCACATCATCAACCTAAATTTCATAGCCAAAAGGTTTAAGCTAGGCTATCCTTGGCTTAACTGCCTATACAAATGTATTATTAGTATCAACTAGAAAACATAATCATTATAATGTTTCTCAACTAAGGATGTAGGAATCCTTAATCTCTTTCTCATATTTTGTTTGAATTCTTCAAAATATCCATCTAAAACATTCTCAAAATTTTCTCCCAAATGTGTTATATACTCACTAATCT
Organism: Cupressus sempervirens; assembly: GCA_028749045.1. Classification (NCBI taxonomy): domain Eukaryota; kingdom Viridiplantae; phylum Streptophyta; class Pinopsida; order Cupressales; family Cupressaceae; genus Cupressus; species Cupressus sempervirens. The sequence goes on from CM053790.1 coordinate 463,971,351, forward strand.
GCTTCGTAGCAGGTTTGTCTTTTTCCCATACAACATTCCCAATAGTTGAACTTTTTTTTCAGAGTGTAAAGAATAATACACATAAGCAATGATCAAAACTTACACATTGAATTCTTTTCTTTCCTAATTGATATAGGGTTTTCTGCTAGTTCCAACTATTGTAACTCGACAAGATCATATTCATGTACCTTCTTCACAATCTTTAATGCCTGATCAACTGCCACACTATTTTTTCAACAGATATTACTCTCATTTCAAACTTGATAAATGGATCATTGATGGCTGAAATAAATATGCCACGTCCATTCCACTCAGCTTTGGTATTTGTCTTGACATCTTCTTTTCTTTGACAATGCATTGTCTCCCTTTTGTCAAATATTGGATAACCAATAACAACATAAATTATTTTCTTTGTGATCTTGACTAGTCTATTTTCAATCCATAATTCCATGTCATGAATTCTTCTTATCATAGTCTTAATCCATTAAATTTTTTAATTTCTTGAAAAATCTAGGGCATGAGTTAACCATTTCCTCTTAACAATTTTAAACTCATCCTTTAATATTCCTTCATCAAATAATTTTTTATATGCCACATGAATCTCATAGTCTCTAACTTCACTAGTATTGCACAAGTAACAACTCCTCACATTGTGAATTATAATGATTTTAGGTGGTATTGATGATAACACACTGATCGAATCTCTTTTCACAAAATTTTTAGGAATAACATGATACTTAGGTGGAGGAAAAGTGTCACTCTTCACCAATTGAACATTTCTTACCCCTTCTTGATTCTTCGCCACTGATGTTGATGAAGATGCCACATTCTCATGTTAGGGTTTTCAATTTTTTATTTTTGAATAACTTAACACAAATTGAGATCAATACTCAATCACTCTTCCAGTCCTAATTTGCTTCCAAATAACTTAAAATTGCTTCACTAATTACTCAAATCACTATGTGCTCTCAAAATTTGAATGCAAGGTGTGTAAAATGTCTTCAAATTTTTGATATATACCTCCATTCATTCAATTAAGGATCACTATAAATGTTGTTTCCTCTATTATGTGGATTCTAGTTGTCTCAGTTGTTACTAAACTTTTGAACTTGGTCTCCATTATACAACTTGGTTAATTCCATCTAACTCAGCCTATACATAAGTTTGGTCATTGGGGATACTTGGTCCATATTTCAATACTTGATCAATATAGATAGTTTTACTAATGCTCAACACCCAAAATGTAAATGATTCTTTTGCACTATTCTTTCCATAGATCTTTTCTAATGCATCTTATCTCATGCAGATATGAAATTTTTCACAATTTATGTTAGGAACTAATGTAAGATAAGTCATTAAATATGCAGTTCCTTAAACACCTTTCTTAATCACTTTGAGTTGGTGTGATCACCTTCTCCATTGGAGTGGGTGATTTTAACTTCATTTGTTCCACTGCTTCTAGCTTCCACCTTTTTCTTCTAGGTTTGATTCATCTCTTTCTTTATTTTTTCAACATCTACTTTTTCTTTACCCTTGATGTGTTTTTTTTTGGTATTGATGCTTAGGTCTTGCAGTTCTTATTCCCATGACATCCAACCTTGTGAAAATTAGAACAAACTTTCTTAGGTACATTTCCCTTCCTTCTAGTTGTCTAGTTAGGTTTTTCCTGTGATTTGCATTCATATGCTCTATTTTCAAACTTTTGACAATTGTAGAAATACCCCTCAAATCTAGGTGCAGTAGGTGTATTATTCATCTTTGATCTACATTTTTTTATTTTATGTCCTTTCTTTTTTCAATTAAAATAGTTACTAGTATAGCTAGGTTTAGGGTTTTTCATACCATTCTTTCCTCTACAAATGGTTGCAGTATGTCCAAGTTTACCACAATGATAACATATAGGTTTTCCTTTTGATTTTTCATTCCTTAGTTTTCCACTCATGTATTATTCTCCCTTTTTAGTATATGAATGTTTCTTTATATGTCTTATTCCAAAAGTGTTGCCAAATGATCTAGGTGATCTCATTGGTTCTTCAAAATATCTTATTTCTTCATTGGGCTTGTTCATCCTTTCCACAAGCTCTTTTTCTAATCTTAAATCATTCCTCAATAGGTAACTCTATGATCTTATATTTTCTATCTCCTTGCCTTTCCTACTCAATTATAAATTTGCAAGCATTAGTTGATTCATAATGTTTATCTAAGTGTTTGTAAGATTTTGTACATTAGATGACCTTTCTTCAAGTTTGATATCCATTTTTCTTTTTTCTTCTTTAGCCACAACTTTTTCTTCGTCAACTATTCTTTTGTTTGGTCATTTCACATAACCTTAGTGACTAAATTTCATGTTCTCTTCTCAATCCTTTGACCTTATATTTTCTATCTCCATGTCATTCCTACTCAATTATCAATTTGCAAGCATTAGTTGATTCATAATGTCTATCTGAGTGTTTGTAAGATTTTGTACATTAGATGACCTTTCTTCAAGTTTGATAGCCATTTGTCTTTTTTCTTCTTTAGCCACAACTTTTTCTTCTTCAACTATTCTTGTGTTCGATCATTTCACATAACCTTAGTGATTGAATTTCATGTTCTCTTTTCAATCCTTCAACCTCTTCATTTTGAATATGATTCTTCTCCAATAGATCTACAATGGCTACAACACTTTCATTGGAATTTCTAGTGTCAACCAATTTGTGTGTATAATTTTCTTGATAAAGTGTGTCATTCTATTAAATGGTCATATCCTTTCTCTTTCATAAGGATTTCCTTAGTTCCTCTCTTGCTTCTTCAAGTTGCTACAATATGAGCTAGATGTCAATCACTTGATTGTCAATAATCTTTCCCAATTTGTAAGCCTCCATCTCCAAGATCCGAACTCACAATATATTAGACTTCTTTAAATAGAACCAATGCTCTAATACTAATTTTTGGAATCTTATTGGGAAAGTGAGCTAGTATTGGGGGGGGGGGGGGTGTGTGAGGGTGATGAATTAGGATCTATGAAACTTTTATTTTTCAAAACAACTTGATTGTATTCACCATGTTAACCATCTTATAGCTAGTTTATGTATATCATTGTTAGAATGAATTCTAGTGGTATTCCTTTAGGGGAGAATCCTAAGTATTGGAAAGCATTGACATGTTTCATTCATGACTGTGTTTGTCATTGATGTCAACATAGTAGTAATTTTGTGAAGACTGGTAGAATAGAAGACAAAGATCATACTTGTACGGATAGTGTTTTGATGTACAAGTGAAGTGAGGTTATGGACATGTTTTACTCTATATTCTAATGACAAGGTTAAATGCATGGAGTCTAAGTTAAAGATGTACATAAAATATAAGTGATTTAGAAGGAGCATTGCAAAGATAGAGTGCATGAAAAGTAGTTTTTGATGATCCTCTTATATCATCTAATAGAGATATAATTTGGTGATGCGTAGTTAGACAATGATCAAGGATAGTATGATGGTGACATTAGTAAGTGCACAAGTCTTGAAGTTGCACATGTGAAGTTTTGTATCGACTATGAGCTAGCAGTGCTATTTTAATTGTGAATTAATTAATTATCTTATTATAAATTGTTGGAAAAGCCTCAAGGAATTATTTTGAAGATAGGGTATAAAGAAAAGATGTTTTCTTTGTTTGTAATATATATATGGAATGTAAAAGTAGTATGTGAAGTGATCAAGGAAGTGAAAATTAGATCAGGGTATTGTGGTAAATGTGAGTAAGGGATCCATGGGATTATTGGATGCAAAGTTTGTGATTTGGTATTAAGATCATAAGGATCAAAGGTCTGACTGACATGATACAAAAAGAGAAAAGAAGTACACTTAAATTATATTATTCTAATATAGAGATCATTTGGATAGTGGGCTCATTGGTTGTTCCCCTAAAGCTATTTGGATAGTGGGTCCATTTGCCTTCCACAACTCCTAACAGGGTTGGCAGAACTCCTAATTGGGTTAGAATCTCCTAATAGGGTTTTAAAGTATCTTAATATGGATTGATGTATACTGAATGTTGTTATAGACTCCTAATAGGGTTCATCCTCTAACAAGGAATATTCATATTAGTACATCATCTTGTGGGTACCATCCCCACCAGGGTTTTCCCTCTAATCAAGGGTTTCCCTAGTTAACATATCTCATGTTATTATCGATGAGTATCTTGTCATGATTTGTAATTATATTTCCATATGGTTAAGTTTTACAAATGTTGATAATTGTGATAATAGCTGGATAACTGATTTAGCCCCCACCCCTCTCTCTCATTTATATTGGTAGACTATATATTCTGACAATTTTTATCAAAGCATCAAGTCCTTGAAGAGAAATATTAACACATTTGGGAGATCAATGGAGAGTCCTTTTAGAAAGGATAATCCTAAGTCAAATAGTGGAAATTTTGACACCCAAAAGATTGAGATTCTTGGTGAGTTATAAAAAATTTGTATAGAAGATAGAATTGAGTTTCCTAATCTAGAATCCTTTTGTTGCATACAAAAGAATAAAGGACAAGAAAAGACAAGTCCATATTTAAAGAAGACATGAAGATCAAAGAAGGAATTGATCTACTTATTAAAAGAGATCCAGAAGGAGTGAAAATTTTCATTTGTTGGACATGTAAAGAGTTTGGTCATTTTTCATTTAGATGTCCTAAGAAAGAAAGAAAGTTTAGAAAGAGTTCACTTTCCAATGAAGATAATGAGCTTGAATTGGTTAAGAAAGAGGAAGTAGTAGAAGAGACAACTTTGGTAACTATTGTTGATCCAAAAGATAACCATATAGAAGTTTTATTTGAGACTAACAATGATGTGAAGAATGATGTACAAATTGTTGAGGAAAAAGGAGAAATATTTTAACCTAAGAGTGCAAATGAGGTATATTAAGATGATCATTGGATTCAAGAAATGAAGGAAGAATTAGATCAAATTGTGAAGAATGAAATATGGGAATTAATTCAAAGGCCTAAAAATAAGAATGGTATTGTAATCAAATGGGTATTTAGAAACAAGATGAATGAACAATGAGAAGTTGTAATATATAAGGCTAGACTTGTGTGCAAAGGATATTCATAGAAATAAGGAATAGACTATGAGGAGACTTATGCCCCTATAGCTAGAATGGAAGTAGTAAGAATGTTTCTGGCTTATGCAAAAAATAAGAAATTCAAAGTATATCAAATGGATGTAAAATCAGCCTTCCTAAATGGAGAACTTGAAGAAGAGGTATACATTGAGCATCCTGAAGGTTTTCCTCTAATAAAAGAAAAAGATATGGTATGTAGATTGAAGAAAGCTCCATATGGTCTGAAGTAAGCACCTAGAATCTAGTATGCAAGGTTGGATAGTTATTTGGCAAAGCTTGGATTTCCTAAAGATGTGATAGATAGTAACTTGTATTTGAAAGAAATAGAGAATGGATTGTTGATAATAGTAATATTTGTTGATGACATAATATTTGGAGGTAATGATGAAGCAAGTGATAAGTTTATAAAGAAATAAAGAATGAGTATGATAGGAGAAATGAAGTTTTTCCTAGGTTTGCAAATTGTATAGAGTAGTGATGGTATTTTAATTCACAAGCTAATTATTTGAAATACTTGTTGAAGAGATTTGGCTTGGAAAGTTGTAAGCCTATTGGTACACCAATGATTATTGGTCACAATTTACCTAGGAAAGATGAGACACCTACAATTGAGTAGAAGTAAAGATCCATGATTGGAGGTTTGCAATATCTAACTCACATTAGACTAGATATAGAAAATGTAGTTGGGATTGTAGCTAGATTTCAAGTTGATCCTAAGGAGTATCATTATGTAGTAGTAAAAAGGATATTCAAATATTTGAAGGGAACATCCAATTATGGAATATGGTATGATAGATCAAGTGATTTCACTTTATGTGCTTATACTATGTAGATTAAGCATGCAATATAGATGATAGAAAGAGCACCAGTGGTGGAACATTCTTTCTTGGAGGAAGATTGGTTTCTTGGCTGAGCAAGAAACAAGATTGTATTTCACAGAGTATAGCTAAGGCAGAGTATGTAGCAACAACAAATAATTGTAATCAAGTGATGTGGATGAAGAAGATGTTGAAAGACCTTAGAATAGAATTATCAAAACCTTTTATCATATATGGTGATAACACAAGTATAGTAATAATGTCTAAGAATCTTGTATTTCATTCTAAGACTAAGCATATATCTTTAGGTATCATGTTTTGAGAGAGAAAGCATTGGAAAAGGATATTAGATTGGACTATGTAAGTACTAGATATCATATTGTAGATATCTTTATGAATCCCTTGTTGAAAGATACATTTGAGTACTTGAGATTTATGCTTGGGGTTATGCCCCTACCTGCTTCAGAGTAGATGATGTAGAGATTGCATCAGTTTAGTGGTACAAATAACTATTATTTGATTGGGCTAAATCTTGATGCTTCTTCTATGGGGGAGTATCTATGATGATTAGAGTCATTAAGGACTCTTTCTATTTGGTATTAAAGAGTGTCTTTGGAAACTTGAGCTGGTTGCAAACTTGGAGAAGATAATTGACATAATAAGGTATGTGTCATTGATGTCAATGGGAGAGAAGGGTGCATGAAAAAAATCTTCTAGTTAAATGGGGAAGAGAAAGTTGTACATATCTCTATTACAAAGATTTAGAAAGATTCATGAATATCTCTATGGGGGAGATATGTAGTGTTAAGATACAGAATAGAGTAGTGTTCTAGAGAATTTTGTTGAAGTTAATGAAAGTTTGACCCCACAGCTCACAAGAATCACTTGCATACAAACACCTATCAAAGAAAGAAAGAAGCAAAAGCAATAGAGGTTGGAATACCCAAATCCATAGATGAGACATTCTTGATGAGTAAAAAGAGAAATTGCTATTACCAAAAGTGAATGAATTAAATTATAAAGAGATAAATCCTTATAAAAGGAGATCAAAACCCTAATGGGTAATACCTAGGTTGCATGATATTAATTAATAAAAGAATTAATTATTATATGCCTAAAGTTTAGCTTAAGTAAACTAGAGATAATAAGTGACTTATTAATTAAAGCAATATGATTTAATTAATAAGAAAATACTTTATTACTTTAACACCCCCCTTAAGATAAACTTGGGGAGTAGCAAAAAATCTATAAACTACTATTGAAAGGAAATTGGGTTCCAGCAACAAGGCCTAATGAGGTACCCAAGCACAAAAAAATCTCTAGAAAGAGAAGAAATAGAGAAAACCACATGGGAAAAAACCAGAAGATAGGAACAAAAGATGATCATGAAGAACATCATTGAAGCATGAAACTGCAAACACTGCCAAACTAATGATCTGAAGAACCTCCACTATATAGAACATGACCAAGTAGAGAAGACCAAGTCCAAAGACTGATTAATCAAAGATGGAAGGTATCTTCATGGCCTCCAAAAATAGGAACAAAAGAATTTCTATATGGTAAATGATCCATCTTACTGAAATGCATAAGTATCTAGCCACTGTAGTCGCCTAGTACATAGGATCAAATACTAAATACATAGCTCACTCCATCAAATGAAGAAAATAATAGAACGTATGCAACCCCCCCCCCCCCCCCCAATAATGTTGAGAGGTAAGACATGAACACTAAAACTAAATGCAGTATCTCCCATAGAAAGAAAAGGCCAAGAATATTGAGAGCACAAAAGAAGTACAAACACCTATACTAGCATGTTTCATCAACACGTCATGAGGCTAATGTTGTGGAAGGAACACTCACTTGACAAAGGAAGATAGAAAATATGGCTAGCATAAAATCCCCCAAGGTACTTTATAATGTAGTGTGAGTACAAAAAAACACAAAGATGTGCAAGATCCCAGAGGGGTACTTTATCTTAGTGCATTAGCAAAAATATTACAAAAGGATGACAACAAAGATCAAAAGAGACATAAGGCTTATACAATAGATAGTATAACCCATGAAAAATTATCTTTTAAAAAAATTGATCACCAAATGTGAAACAACCAAGATATCCATTAGAATGTAGAAAAATAAAAAATTAAATAGGATGTGCCTGGAGCAGAATTTGGAAAATAGAATGTCTCAAGATATGTCTCTCAGAGTGCAAAATAGAACTTCTAAATTTGACAGCCAAAATAAGCCACCAAATAGCATAAAAAATCCAAATAAACTACACCATCATGACAACCTCAGAATTAGATTTCTTGTGCTTCTTTTGAATCAAAAAATAGAGTCTAGATGAGAAAGTTGTGAACAAAAAACCACATGTAGGATAAAAAAAGTGTTGGAAAAGGAAAAAAATTACTACCTTGGGATTCATTCCAAAATGCCTTGAAAAACATGCCCAATAGTACTATAAATTTCCTCAAGAAGTGTGTCATTTTTGTACTACAACTATCTTTATTTGTGTGCCAATAAATCTTGGTTTATGTGCCCAAAAATCTTAATTTTTGTGCCCAAAACACCAAATTGATGCCTTAGGAAACATGCTAAAAATCCCATTTTTTGAAAAACCTCAATTTGTGTACCAAAATTTTGAAAATAGCTACCTCAAGAAACATCTCAAAAATCTCGATTTTGAACAAAAAAACTCAATTTGTGTATTAAAAATAAAAAATTTGTAGCCTTAGGAAACATGCACAAAAAATTAGAGAATTACCATTTCAAGAAACATGCCCAATTTGAGAGCAATATTTTTTAGCCTCAAATTCCAATTGTGTCCAAATTGAAAATTTTTATATGAAACTAGGGGTTTTGGGTACTTTGAGCTCAATGACAATGTCCATTTGGGCTCAAAGTATACCAAAAATTTGTGACCCCTAGATTCAAAAAAAAAAAAAAAACTCTAAAAAATGAAACCCTCTAAACAAATTGCATATATTTCAAAACCAAGACAAACTTCTTATAAACATAATAGGGGCATGAAGATCTAGAGCTCTGATACCATGTTGAAGTTGATGAAAGTTTAACCCCATAGCTCCCAAGAATCACCTACATGCAAACACCTGTTACAGAAAGAGAAATAAAAAGCTATGGAGGATAGAATTCCCAAATCCATAGATGAGACATTCTTGATGAGAAAAAAGATAAATTGCTATTATCAAAAGTGAATGAATAAAATTACAAAGAGATCGGTCCTTATAAAAGGAGATCAAAATGCTAAAAGGTAAGACTTAGGTTGCATTATAATAATTAAAAAAAGACTTAATTATTATATGCATAAATTTTAGCTTAAGTAAACTAGAGATAATAAGTGATTTATTAACTAAATCAATATGATTTAATTAATAAGAAAATACTTTATTACTCTAATAGATTTTAGATTTGATTGATGAAGAGGATTTGAAAAGATGAGAATAGTAGCAACAAAAACAGAGTATTGTTTGGTATTCTTTAAACTTGGATGTTTTACATTTATGTTGCCATCAATGCTAAAGTGGGATATTGTTAGCATGAATTTTGATGGTATTCCTTTGGGGGAGTATCCTAAGAATTGAAAATAATTGACATGGTGCATTCATGACTATGTTTTTCATTGATTTCAACATAGCATTAATTCTGCGAAGACTGGTAGAATAGTAGATAGAGATCATACTTATACGAACTAAGTTTTGATGCACAAGTGAAGCACAATTAAGGACATGTTTTAATTTGTATCTTGATGATGAGGTTAAATCTGTGGAGTTTAAGTCAAATATTTATTGAAGCTATAAGTGATTTACAAAGAGCAGTGCAAAGACAAAGTATATGGAAAGTAGTTTCTCATGATCCTATTATATCTTCTAGTAGAGGTATAATCTAGTGATGCATAGTTAGATAGTGATCAAGGATAGTCTGATGGTGATATCAAAGAGTCCACAACCCTTGAAGTCACACATGTGAAGTTTTGTATCAACTATGAGTCGACAGTGCTACTGTAATTATGAATTAATCAATTATCTTATTATAATTAATTGGGAAAGCCTCAAGGCTAACTCAAGGAATTATTTTGAAGATAGGGTATAAAGGAAAGGTTTTTTCTTTATTTGTAATAGGTATAGAATGTAAAAGAACTATGTGAAGTGATCAAGGACGTGCGAATTAGAGCATATTGTTGTGGTAAATGTGAGTAAGAGATTCATGGGATTATTGGATGTGAAGTTCATGATCTAGTATTAAGATTAGAAGGAGAAGAGGTCTAGTTGATAAGATAGATGAAGAGGAAGGAAGTATAATTCAATTCTATTATTCTACAAGGAATATATAGAGATCATTTGAATAGTGGGTTCATTGGCCTTGCCCCTAAAGTTGTTTGGAAAGTGGGTCCATCTGCCTTCCACAACTCCTAATAGGATTGGTACAACTCCTAAGTTATATTGGTGGACTATATATTCTAACAATCACAACTTGAAATATCAAATAAATTTGGCTAAGTATCACATCTATGAAATGTAAACACATTACACAAAAGATTTTGTTAACTTAGAAACCCTCCAATGCAAAAGTAGAACTGGGGTGGGGATGACACCCATAAATCTTCAATACTACAATAACATTAAAGTTAGCCTATTAAGACTAAAAATTTGATCACTTTTGATGATATACCCTATGATGGGGTATTCTTTGTTAAAAACTATATAAGAATGTTAGGTCTACTTTGATTAAAGTATTTAACACTTACAATGAAATAAGTACTCTATTAAGAGATTTACAAAGGTTTTTAAAACTATTTTATTAAGAGATTTTCCCTTATTCAATCTATCAAACTGATTCATTACCTAATCCTTCAATTTGTACTTGTAATTTCTAACTATGGATCTCCTCCTTCCAATCTCTAATCTAATCTCTAATATGAAATTTCTTTACTCAATCCTTCACTAATTCATTAGGTTGCTAACTCTATTCTTCACAACTTTCACATGCAACATCCAAAACTTAACTCTATCACAAAATACTCACTTCCTTCACACACTTTGTGTTATCATCCACTCTCATATCATATTGAAATAAGGTTGTGATCTACCTATTTAAAGACATTTGTAGAGTCTTCTAGATGCTTCCCTTTTTGCCTCTTCATTCGATTGGTTGTTCATCCCTCATAGGGATCGATGATCCATGTCAAAATCCATAACAACCTTTGTAACAAACTTTGTGATCATTAAATGTGATTTATATGTTGGATTGAAATGTTTACCTCAAAGTTTTTACCATTCCAAACATTTTTTTTCACTCTATGTTACTTGGCACATACTACCTCTAATGCTTGGTCATAACTATTCTTCTGGCTATTGCTCGGCCTTTACTAACTCAACTCCTTCTGTATGACTTGACATCTATGTGTATTGTCTGCTCAAAATTCACTATACTTAGATTATACTAAAATTACTCAGTAACTAAAGACTTTATCAACTCCTATATATCTTGGCTTATACATGATTATTTACAAGTCTTTACATGAATCAACCTATATAGAATAACTCGATCGCAATGGTGACTGACTAACTCTACCTTATATATGACTATATATGACTAAGTGTTTCACAGTAATAGACAACAAAACTTAGAGATACCAACAATTTTCATAAGAAAATTCTTCTAAAAGTGGTTTTTAAAAGGATGAGGAGAAGATTAAATCTGATAGAGATTTGTCAATGGAATATGTTGTTGTCAAACCCATTGATGGTCACTTCTCCCAATCTTCTAAATGATTGTTCATTCCTATAATATAGAGGATTGAATAAAATCCCTTGACAAGAGGTTATTCATGGTTTGGTTTCATTTCATTCATTTGACATCTTTTATGTATAGAAGGCTAAGAGTCCTATTGATGTCATGCTTCATATGTTTGGTCTTTGGCCAATGTTAATAAATTCTTTCTCAGGGTAATTCTAGAGGTTTGACACTTTTTTGGGGGTCCTCACAAGATTGATCTCATTTGGATTTTTTATCTCCATAGTTGAATCTTCATTTTATTTTGGTGAGACTATTCTAATTAATAATTCTTATTCTCCAATTGACATTTTTCATAAAATTCATCTTCAGGAATATACAAGTTATGTCTTGGCATGTGCTCTATATATTCCTTGGATCTTAGGTGTCAATTTTAATTATGGGATGAGTTTGGAGGATAAATTAGGGTGTTACCTAGGTTGGGTATAACTTTAGATCTGTTTAAATCTTAGGTAGATTGTCTTGATTTAGTGGATGTTAAGCCCTCAAATGGGACTTTCAATTTGAATAATAAACATAGTGGGTAAGAGATGATCTTTGAAATACTCAATAGGCTTCATGTCTCTTATTTTTTGGGTAGGTAGTAGCTTCATTACTAGTTCTAAAATTATGAACTATAAAGGTTTTGATCATTGGCTAATTAAATTATCTTCTTTTTTTGGTCCATATAATCTTCATTTTAAATTTAATCTTATGTGGCTTCAATACTCTTCATTACATGACTTAGTGGCTAAGTGGCAAAGTGAGGGTGGCTCTTCTTATGTGTCAACTATACTTTTTTATTAAAAAACTTCAATATGTCAAGTATGAACATAGGATATGGAATATGCCCTATTATGGTAACCTTCAATCTGGGATGGGGAATTATCTTGACTGTCTAGTGGTGATTACTCAATAGATTCAAGATTCTTGGATGCTCTTGGAAAAGATGAATCTTATTCCATGAAACATGTGAAAGAATGAAATCTTTGGGAGGATATTTTTTTGGAAATAGAAGGCTTGGGTTAATTAGTTGCAAGAAGAAGATAGGAATATTTTCTTCTTTCATGATTATGTTCAAGTTCATCATAATAAGGGGTGAATTTCCTCTCTTGTTACCTTTTAAGGGCTTCAAATCTCTTTTCTATTGGATATGACTCACCATACTCATCAATTTTATTCTTCTCTTTTTATGAAGATTCCTGTCTTGCTTTTTTGGAGGAGAATTTAATCCTTTCCTACATTCCCTCTCTAGTCACCAGTACAATGAATGACCCTCTCCTTCACCTGATGCTACTTCCTGAGTTGGAAAACATTGATTTTGGAATGAACAAAGGTTAAATTCTAGGCCCATATTAATTCTCGATAATAAATTTTAAGGAGTTTTGGGATATTAGTAATCTAAATTTTTTGCTGGTCATCATGGAATCTCTTCATAATAAGAAGATGCTTTGAGCCTTGAAACATACCTTATTGGTTCTCATTCCCAAAAAAGAAGGTGTTGAAAAGATTTATTTATTTATTCCTATTTCTCTTTGTAAAGTAGTGTATAAGATTATCACTAAATTGATCTCAAAGAGGCTCAAACATTGTCTTCTTATGGAGATCTTTGAGGAATGAGGGGGTTTTGTGGTTGGTAATTTTTTTGGATTTGGTGGTAGTGATTCTAAGTTTATTCACTCTATATAAATTCAAAGGAAATATCTATTCTCATTAATTTAGACATACCCATGATGTACAACAGATTCAAATGAAGTTTTATTTATAAAAAATTCTTAGCCTTTGATTTTAGTATAGATTGAATGAGTTGGACTATGATTTGTGTTACTTATTCATCTTTTATGCTTATTGTGAATGAAGATCCCTCTAATCCTTTTGGCTCTTCCAAAGGTATTCATTAAGGGGGTCATCTTTCCCTTACCTATTTATTATTATGGCTAATGGTCTTCATAATTTTATTAAGTCTTGAGATTCTTAAGGCTTAATTTATAGGTGGAAAGGAGGAAATAAATTGCCACAACTCTCACATATCCTATTTGTCGATGAAACTTCTCTTATGGGATTGAATAATCTTCAAGAAGCTAGATCTTCTAGGAAATATGTGTTATTTATCTTGTAGTTCTAGGTTAGAAAGTCTATAATGTCCCCATCTTTTTAGCCTCTCAATGGATTTCTTAGCCTTTTATTTTTTTGAAGGCTAAGTGGAGAAATAAGGCAAAATAATTAAATTAATTTCTTATAAATTCATTAAAAAATTTTAAAATTAAAAGGTGACTTTGTATTTAATTAATTTAATTAAAAAGTGACTAAAATAAATATTAAATCATAAGTCACTAAAATAATATTATATTATATGGAAAAGGGAATCTTCTAGAAGAACAACTAATAATTGTTAGAAGGAGGAAGCATCTAGAAAAGTGCAATAAAATAATATTTTATGTTCTTCTAGAAGGGACGATCATTGTTGGGCATCCAGATTTCATATTGACATTTGCTTGTGCACTTGTGGAGCCAAGGGTTTTTGTAGGAAATTTCAGTCATTTAGAATGACAACTCTCTTTGATTGGAAACTTTGAGGCTATGAAACTATTAGCTCATATTGTTGCATTTGCTAGAGGTGACATTTTAGTCACCTCATTGAAGCTTATTAAGTTTTTGTAGAAATTCATGAAGAAGATACACTTAAGATTTAAAGGTCATTTGATGCCCTCATTTTATCTGCACTTTGGAAGGAGTTAAGTAGAAAATTTTGAGGCATACTAAGAAGTTCATACCCATCTGCTACAGTGTCATTGCTATAGGAATCGTGAATAGTGTTACCGCTATAATAGTCGTGCGTAGTATTTCTATAATGCTATGAACAATACTAATACAATGCATGACTGATTATGATCAGTTTTAAAGCTATCTACCAATCTCAAGTTCCCTCATTTTATGTCTATGCATTATCTGAAAATACATCTACATCATTCTGTATGGACAGTCTAGTTAGATTATTGAAGGTATTGTAACCTGATTTTATATCAGAATTATTATATCAACAAAATGTCAATTTGAAGTTTGAAATATAATGTTAATTTGCATGCCAACTATTTGACATAATGTCACTTAGTTGTAAGTGTTAATTTACATTGAATAGATATCATATATTGCATCAAGAAAAAACAAAAAAAGAGTTGCTTTTCACGTTAGGTGTAGAGTAAGCAGAAGAGAAGTTTATTTTCAGTCATATTAGAAGTCATCTTTCTTATTCTGAAAATAAAATCAATCATATATCCCTCTTCTATACAAGTGTTTGACAAAATTTCTAAAAGAAAATATAGCAAGTTTCAATCAGATTTGGACAGGGATATTACAAAGCCAATGACCATAAATCCCCTATTTCCTTATTTAATACTCCTCAATCCATTCAAAGACATACTGCTAACATTTGGTGGTTTACAATTAGTTTTCTTCCCCTTGTTTATTTTGGAAATCCTTGTACTATTGGTAGACATCTGAGGGATTCTTAGTAGATTTTTTTTTTTTACAAGATATGTCAAAATGTTACCCATTGGAATTACCATTGGTTATCTACTATAACTCATTTAACTATTTGAAAGTCACTTATTCAAGATCTTCATTTGTGTGTGTGTGTGTGTGTGTGTGTGTGTGTGTGTGTGTGTGTGTGTGTGTGTGTGTGTGTGTGTGTGTAGGTATTTTTTCATATCAATCTCATGTATTTCTTCTAGAATTGGATGCTCTCTCTCATCAATTTATTTGGAGTGGTAATTTATTGATTTATAAATGAAGACTTGTTAAGTGATAAACTATGAGTAGACCTAAGAATGAGGGTCACCTTGGATTATGGTCTAATATTTTAAATAACCAAGTTTTTGTTGATAAGTTGTATTGGTGTAAGTGTACTAGCCAAAATTGGATATGTGGTTGTATTCTCACCCACAAATATCTTCCACATGTTAATATGTTCAATGGTCCCCACTTTTTTTTGATGGAAGAGGTTCAATGACCTAGAATACTTTAAAACTAGGGGCTCAATTAGTAAAGAATGATTTCTTTTGGATCTATCATTAGGATCTCAATCTCTTTTTTATTTGGATTATTGGGATTGCCATCCTTCTATCCTTTCTACTTATCCTCACTATTAACCCATTTGTGATTCCTTTATTTCTATTAGATGTGACATTATATACCATTATAAGTCTTCCCATAATTGTGGGTTGATTGTAATTTTTTTATAAAAACATCATTCTGAATGACCTCTAGGAGGATTTGAGGAAGATATGCAAGAGATGGTTCAGATTTTATAGTCTTGAGAGTATACTACCCTAGATGGCAATGATTTCTTAGCTTGGGGTTATAGTGATTTGTCTAAGGAATTTTATATTTTTGTAAGTAATGTTAATTTGGTACAACAAACTTTTGGAGACAGTTAGGTTCCTTGGTAGAAGCAAGTTTGGTATAATTTGTCATGGCCTAAGTGCAACTTTTTCACATGGTTGGTATTCCACAACTAGTGTCTTACTTGGGATAATTTATGTCTATGTGGTTTTTAGGTCACCTCCATATGTATTTTGTGTTGTAATAGTGAAAGTGTATCCCATATCTTTTTCCAATGCTCCTTCACTAGAGATGTTTGAAATTTTTGGTTGGATGTGTGGAATCAAACTTTTTGGCATGTCTCTTTTTTGGCTAAGTTTTTTGTTTGATGGGGTAAGACTAATGTATCAATAATTATTTTATTCAAGTTTCTTAGACTTTTCCCCCTTCTCTTACTATTTGAAATATCTAGTTAGAGAGGAATCATCAAATCTCTCAAGATGTAGTGTTGGGGGCCCATCACTTGTGGTAGAAAATTATGCATTCTTTGGGGGAAACTATTTCAAAAAAATGTGATAAATGGAGGTTATGGATCTTGTTAATGTTATTTTCTATAATTGTCTTCGTCTTCCTCCTCCTCAAGTTTATCTTATGAGAAATATATGTAGACATCCTCTTTATAAGATAAATATGGTGGGGATGTAACACCCTATTCGGGAACCCAAAAGAAATTAACCTACTATGTTACACTATTTTCCTAAATATTATTTTTAAAGTTTGCACAATATAAGATAATAATTGGGAAGCAATAAGACATAAACATCAAGTACACATAAGCAATTTCAAATACATTTTCTATTCCTCAAGGGTTCCTTTATGTTGAGTCACATTTAAGAAAGTTGCATTCATTTGTTTGTGTTATGTACAATCTCCATAATGAAAAGTGAATAATATATACATAATCTCATAAGAAAATACATAAATATAAATGATACAATGAAGAACATCCAATAAGCAACATCCACTGAACATTTCATAAAGTATGTGATTCTATTACAAGCACATCAATAAATAATACATTATTCCATAGGATCTCAAGATATAAGGTACATGATACATATATACACAAAATATATGGAAATATCCAAGGTAAGAATAAGAATGATAATAATAAAATGAGATCAATGAACATCCAACATCTATCTATTTTTAGGGGAACCCAAATGGTAAGAAGTCACTACCTCTAGATCATGTGGTAACCTAATTAGTCTCCCACTCCCACCATATAGGTAAGATAATGTATGATCCACATATGGGTAATCAAACAACAAAATAACCAAAATAAACCCTATGAAAGGAACCTGAAAGCTCTTTCCAAAAAGTGGTATTTCTCATACAAATTGACAAATATATGTATATATATATATATATATATATATATATATATATATATATATATATATATATATATATATATATATATATATATATATATATATATATATATATATATATATATATATATATATCGAAAACCTAAAATGCATATGGGGAAGTGTCATCATATGAGTCAACTCTAACTTTATCTTGGCAGTTTCTCTTGACCCCATCCCCCTAGTGACTCTGTTTGGGATTAGTAATCCTTTCGTATAGAAAAAAAACTAAATATGTGTAGTATTATCTCTTAATTAAGTTACTTACAATGAGTTACCCTTGCATCCACTTAGGACCTCATCCCCCATTGAAATCCACTTCTACCCTATACACCTAGATAACCTACCCTAATGCTTTATTTCAAATAATCCAAAAAAACAAAAAACATTATCATAAGTCATGATAATGAAAGTCACCAGAGTAAAATAATGGAGCATAGAAAATAATATCTTATCCACATAAGGATTCATTATCCATCTCAATATAACATCTTAAAAATCATCCATCCCATAATGGATATCTCATAATCATAGTAACAATCGACACAGTCTCATAATCACGAGAGTAATGGTAAACTAATATCAATAACATCCATTTGCATCATAGAATACATCACACATAAAGAAAACCATTCAATTTATATAATAATCATAAAGTAACAATATAATCCACAACACAACCATCCACAACATACATAAAAATAAATGATAACATAAGATGACTGGGTTAAAAAAAACTTAATATAATAATGGTACTCACTCCTTTTGGTTAAAATACATAATGATCAGAACAAGAAGGATTACTCATAGTCACACTCCAACCATACGTGGACTAATCAAGACATAAAAATTGTTATAACATTTCACATAGAAAATACAATCTCATAGCCTCTAGTGTAGAATACTAATTGACCAATGACATAACCTCCAAAACATCATACAAAATAAAAAAGACAAAACCAAATACAAAGAAATCATAATAATAATAGTCGTGCATCCAACAATATTCAATTATAATTCCAAGTTAATTTATAATTTAATCTCATTAAATTATAATTACTCCACTTATATAATAAAACTTACATCATTCATAATTTAACTTTATGTTGAATTAGAAATAAGTTATTATAAATTAATATAAATAATAGATATTTAAATATAAAATCATTTAAATTTAAGTTTAAGTTTAAATCGACTGAGCTGCTTTTTGGTTGGCCTATGAAAATTGTTAAGGGTGTCCAAAGTAAGCTATGGAACATCTCCCCTTCTATCATTATTTGGGAAATTTGGAAAGAAAGAAATTGACGTATATTCCAGAGCTTGGAACTCGAACCAACAGAGCTCATGATCAAAATTGAAGCTAGTATTGTAGAACTGGTCAACTCCCACTTAAGTAAATTAAGGTTAGAAGAAGGTTCTTTTTCAAATTGGGATGGCCTTATGAAGAAACTCTGGTCTAACCTGATCAACCCTCCTCTTATCTATATGAAGAAAAATATAAAGGCTAGGAAAATCTGCAAATGGGAGCCACCGCCATTTGGATGGGTCAAATTGAATTTCGACGGAGCTGCACGCGGTAACTCGGGTGTAGCTGGTATTGGCTGTATCATAAACAATGAGGCAAGATCTTGGATAGCTAAAAAACAATGTCTATCTAGAATTGGAGGCCCTTCATCAAGGGATTCAACTATGCCTTAAGCTTAATTTATCCAAAGTTATCATTGAAGGCAACTCTCAAATTATCCTAAACACTGTTAGAAAAAGATCCAGCCCCAACTAGGTCCTAAATTCACATTTAGAAGAGATTCTCTCCCTTTTGTATAAGCTAGAAGATTATAGGATCTATCACATATTCAGGGAAGGTAATACACTGGCGGATAAACTAGCAAATTTAGGAGTAGAAGGAGTCAACTCTCTCCTCGTTAATAATAATTCTCTAACTAGTTTTAATTACTGATCAATCTGAGTATATTCTTTAGTATGTTTAGTTTAATTATATCATCGAAGTAGGATATAGTTATCTTCTTATTTAGTGACTTCACTAAATAAGAAGTTTTGGCATCATCATCCTTTAATAATATTCTCTCGGTAGATTTATGAGGTTTTTCGAGTATGTGAAGTATATAGTCTGCAGGTTTTAGGTACTTCCCACATCATTATTTCGTAATCCATAGTTTGTAGTAAGATTGCAATCTTGATTAATGATTTCCCTCTTAGATGATTTTCTGTGCCTTAAGTACTTACCTTAGGCCAGCTTTGGTTATTTCATTTAGGTATCCCTCTAGTTTGTGTCTAGAAGTTTCCCTTCGATATCCATAAGAGAACTCCTCTGAGATATCCATCCCAAATTTATCGGTTTAAACATGGAATCCAACATTTATCTATTCCACACCCATGAAAGTCGAACTATGGCATTTTGTGGATCGGTGAAACCAGAAAGGTGGAACCGTATATTATATTCGAGGGATGACATGATGCATTTTTCTATCTCCAGAGCTCTAGGAGAGGAAGTGTTTGACTATCAATATACTTGGAGGACCAATAGTGACATTATCAGGTCCTTTATCAGATTCTTGGTAAGAGCTAAAGTAGAAGCAAATGAAATTGTCAAGCTCTATCGTGACCTATTTGTCCTGTCATGGAGAAAGGGTTTGGAAGAAGCCGTGTTTAGCATCGATGAAAAATGGAGGATTCCCCTCTCAAAAAGGTATATGAGTCTTCCTATAGGGCATCCGAACTTAATTATCACTCCTCGCCGTCAGTCCCTGATCATCCGAGATAACCTAGCCTTTTATAGAGAATGGCCCAAAATGGAGGCCAGTCTACATTTTCTCCTTCGTTGGCGAGGGATCATTATAGAAGAAAAAAAAGAATGGCTCCTCAACTATCTTCACCGATTCAACGCCTATATCAAGCTGGGGGTGTCTTTTGACAATCTGGATGATCTCGTATTTAGTACCCCAAATGCAAAGAAATCAAGCAGGGTGAAGCATGACTACGTTTTTCCTCCCAATTTCTAAGTGGAGCATCCAAATGACATGGCGGATGTGATCATTGTTTTTTGGAATGAAGGAAAGGGCCCGATTAGTTAGATTCAACTTTTTTTGGTTAAATTTAGTCCTATAGATATCTTTAGCGTGTAGTATGGCAGCGATTTTGTTATTATGCTTAATATAGCTAAGTTGAGTGTCCTTCAATTTTTAGCAGAAATGTTTAGTCTGTAAATTGGTATGTTACATATAAAATGTGGGTCTGTAAATTGGTGATAAGTTCTTTACTACAAATGATGTGATAATACATTATGAAAAATGATATAAGGTTAATTGGATGAAGTTTTGCATATTTATTAATCTTAAAATGCTTTTAGGATCCTATCTAAATAGAGATGGATTTAATTCCTTACTTGTGATTCAAGTTAATATAGGGTAGTGTGAGGCCCAATGTTCTCTGTTTCTATTTAGTTAATAACTTTCTCAGTTGTATATGCGATATTCTATGGTACGAATAATCCATGAAATTCCTAGAAATTATACACTCAAAGCTTTAATAAATTTTTAATATCAGCTTTAGATTTAGCTATAGTTCGTGACAATTCTTATGAGGATATCTTGAATCAAATGGTGATTTGTATTTAGAGATTACATAGATTTGGTACTTGGTAATTTTTTAGCTTTCTCGAAATTGAGTATCGATTTCCATCCTTAGGAAATTCTTTGAATTTTCATTCTGGGTGTTGTATCATTGCGTGGAATTCTATGTAATTCAGTAGTAAGTAGTAAATCTGCAATATGGGACAAACTCTGTTTCCCAATTAAGACTAATTTTAAGCCGGCTGAATTTGCTAGACTGATCTGTTTGATAAGCCTTTCTCCTCACTTTGGCCAACTGGTTCTAACTTCAGTAATGATTGGTTAGCATGTAGCCTTTTATTATAGGCCCTTTAAATTTATTAATTAATTAATCCTTTAAGAAAACCTCCTCTATAAGCTATAGCTGGATGATCTCATAGAAAAGGCTCTTCTCTGTTATAGTTGGTTAAGTCAGGATTTTTCTTATGAGTTTAGTAATGATTTTAGTAAAGCAATCATGGCTCTAGACTCCCTTCTTAAACTTTTTTATGATGTGGAATTTGGCTCATATTGTTGATGATTATGAATACTTTCAGATTATTTCATAGTGGTCATCTAGCAGAGTTAACCGCTATTCCTCTTCTTGTAGTTTAGTTTGCTGCCTTTGTTTCTCTTCTTTCCTTCACTATTTTCAGTCAGTGTTCATGATTAGCTCTTTATTTTGATAGGTATCTATGTGTTTTTCTTTTTCTCATTGACGACTAACCCTTTGTTCGAATATCTAGCATAAAAAAATGGTTGAATGCAGGAAGTAAAATGAGAGATTATAATCAATCCCTTGATCGCTATCCTAGCATCACTCAGCAAAAATTATGGATTTCTTAAGTTGTAAATTATCAGGGGTACCCCTAGATTACATGTAATTATTAGAGAAACAATTTCACTAGGGTATGCTCATTTTAAAGTTGTAATAATATAGGACATTTATCCCTGGCAAGACTGGAGGTTTTCTTCTCCGTTCTTTCCTACCAGTGCCTATTTGAACGGAGATATGAATCACAACAGTTGTGATTCATCCATATTACCACTTAAACCTTCCCTTTTCCTGATTGGATGAATGTAATACATAGGGATTCATACTTTAGATTCATCCTTATCAACAAAAGATCGTAAATCAATCCTTAAGTCAGCTTAAAAATATTCTACATAGTAGTTTGTGCCAATACAAACAACTATGTCAATATTGTGATACTTAGCATCTAAAGTCCTTGGTGCTCAGCACTAACTATGACTTCAATGTTGTCACTCGAGATATGAATGACTCATCATGTACTGCTTTCTCAACACCTAAATCAATCAACACATACTATCTACTCAGCACTTGAATGACTCAGCACATGTGTGACTCTACACGCATTGTTTACTTGACATGCTCTAACTTATATGTTGTGCTCAACATATGTTACTTGTTTGGCATGAACTAAGTAAATGACTTAAGTGTATAGACACTCATTTTTCAAAACCTATTTGAGATTAGCAATCTCCCCCTTTGACATGAGTGTCAAAAACACTTGGTCTTGCATTAATTATCTTATCCTTATGAGCATAATAGAGATGTCTATTTAGCTTCTATAAAAAAATTCAAAACATTTTTTTTTTTCAACACATGACTTATACCTCAAAATTTCATAACTCCCCCTGAGTTGATTATTCTATTCTATACTTTTTATCTGACTCAAAATTTTCTCCTGCTAAGTAGATTTACATAAACTGATACTCTTTCCCTATTCCTATCTATTCTTCTATTCTCTTACTCTCCCTTTTTTCTTTTTCACTAACTCTTTTGATTTAGATATCTCTTTTCTCTGCTTGCTTGCTCCCCCATTACTCTTACTCCCCCTTTTTGACACTTATGTTAATGGGTTATACACTAATAGTGTATTTTTCCAAAAAAGATTTATGGACCTCAAGTATAATCTTAAGAGCCACATCCCAACTATCACAAGCTACCTCCAAAGACTTGATTTGGATGGCCAGCTCAGCAACAAGGTGGACTAAGCCATCCAATATAGAAATATTAGGGTCTTTCTTCATAAGATTTTCTACATAGCCTAGTTCCTTGTGTAATATATCCATATGAGGAGTCAATGTTGATTGGATGTTGATCATTTTAGTCCTAATTTTGGCTTTATCTACTTGTAATGATGCTAACTAACTCTAGGATTGCAAGAGGTATCTAAAATGTTTCTCACTTTGAGTTGGAGACTTGGAAAAATTAATACCAAATGACTAACAAACTTGGGATGTGAAAACTTACTTCTTGTTTCAAGAGTGCAAGATTATATAGTTTGATGTACAAAGAGACAATGTTCTCTAGTACCTTCTTCACACTTTCTATCTTGGTTGCTAGCTCAACCTCTATTAGCACAATATCACTTAATATCTTCTCATTCACCTTGTTTTGAAACTTCCTTTCAAACCATTCAACTAGTTTTATATTTGTGTCCAGATTTATGTTAGTAATCCTATCCACTATATTGGTTAGTTGTTCAATGATTGGCTTGTTTTCATCTAGTGTGAGGCCTCGCCCCGACCCATCCTAGCATCGATGATACATTATTATTTTGGATACTCATGACTCAATATGTTAGGGCATTATTTGATGCACTGAACATTATTATGCTATTTATAATGTGTGATGCTTTACTTTCAGATATTTGATTTTCTCATTTAATGCTTTATGAACATGTGCGATGATGAAGTAAATGAATGCAAAACTAACATTTTGATTATGCAATTTTAACAGTAAAAAATTAGTAGAATTAGATAAATAATTGATTATTAGAAAAATGGATGTTTTAATTTATATAATTTTTCTAATACGTAAATTACATAATACATGTGATTTCTTGAACCTATTGATGTGTGCAATGAGTGTGCAAGATATGTAGCCAGGAAACCTATTGGAAAGACGGAACTAGAACCCCTTGTTAAGTTGTGCTGTCTTTGCATTGTCTTCTTTGAAGGTTGTTATTTGGTCATACTATTTTCCCTAGCTTTGGTTTGTTCTTATTAAGTCTTTAAGGCTTAAAAACATTAAATTTAAGTGCCCTAGGGGTAAGGGTATGGGTGGGGAGTACTTTCCACCCCCTTAGCCTCTTAGTTTGACTTTTAGGGTCACTCAAAAGCCCTATTTTTTATGGATTACAAAAATTGATTGTCATCTAGATGAGTTGGTGACTCAAACTCCATCTTGAGTTACTTTAAGTCTAGTTAAGTTAAGGGATGATACTTAGAGGCATTTTGGAGTAGTTTTGGGGTTGTTACCCAATCTCTAGATTTGCAGAAAGTTTGAAGATTAAGGAAGAAAAGGAAAAGCTCTTCTCAAACCACCATTTTTGCCATAACTCTTTTGGTGAAGTTTGGATTTCTTCACTCCTTTGAATTGTTTCTTCATGTTGTTCATGCTTGAATCATGTATAAGTTGTTGTGTTGTTCTTTTTTTTTGCTTGCTTGTGTGTTGGGATTGATTTGGAGGGATCTTAACTTGTTCTTGATGTTCTTCTTATGCTTTTTTTGATGTTTTGTTTTGAGGGTATTTCATGGGGATTGTTTTGGAATTACTCACCCTTGGATAGGGAAGAAGCGGCACTGTATGGTGGAAGGGCCTTAGCTGGACCTCAATGGTGTAGAGTCTCCTCTCATGGTGAGAGAAGGGAAAGAGGGTAGGGTGTATGGGCCCCTACTTGTCATCACATGCCTTGTTTGATATTGTGAATTCTTGAATATGGAAAGGAATGCAAATCCTTGTAGTATTAGCCTCAAAAGGGCCTTGTAGAAGAATGGAAGTTCTTGAAGTTTTAGCCCCAAAAGGGCTATGTTATGGCATGGTGATTGACATATCCCATTGAAAAATCTACCTCCCCCTAGTCAAGTCCTATGTTTGGATCTATTGTGTAAAACCGAGTTAGGGTGCATGCTTGAATTGTTCTTGATGTTGTGATGATTCACTTGGGTCAGCTCTTGTCTTCTCCTTATATTTCCTTGAAGTTTTGAAGGAATTGGAAGAAAGCATTTGTGAAGGATTTAAAAGAGATTTCATTTGAAATGTAATATAAAAAAATGTATTTGAATGTTGTTGTATTGGCAATGACATCGGGTTTTCTTATTGGTTCTTTCCCGATGGAGCCTTGAACCAGGATGATTAATAAAGAAAGAAAAGATTGTGGAAACCTCCTTGTATTGCTTTCATGTGATTTCAAATTTTGCATATGTTTGTGAGAGAATAGATTGATGGATAATGCCTTTGAATTAAGAATTTTCAAGTTTCAATTGTGTTAATGAAGAGAAATTTGATATGATGAAGTTTCCAATTTGATGTTTTAATTATTAAGAGGAAATGAAAATCCTACATTGTGATCACAAAGTTATCTCACTCCTTGTTAAGTTTCATAATGGACAAAATCAGTTTGATTAAGAGATTATGTATCTCCTTGAATTTTAAATAAAAATGGAACATATACCTTGCTATGTGATGATTTATAAAACATAAATAATAGGAGAGAAAGACAAAATTTAACCTTATGCACTCCCTTGTATTGGTATGTTTGTTAAAGGAATCAATGTGGTCCTTTGGTTAGAAGTTATTCTTAGTATTAAAAAAAAAAAATTATACACCTCATTGTTATAACACCTATCAAGCTAAAATATGTCTCAAAAAAAAAATCATGCAAGTTAAAAAAAAAAGAGACAAAGAATTGACACAAGAAATATAATGACTTAAAAAAAAATTATACATTCCTAGGAGAAAAGATACTCATTGGATTTTGTATGGGAGAAGAATTAAATCATCTCCCTTTTTGCAAAATAGAATCTCCAAGATTCTTCATTTATCCTTTTGTGAAATTATTAAATATTATATATATCTTTTAAATTTAAAGTAAGCAAACAAAAAAAAACCCATATATATATAATCATAAGTATTCAAATATATCTACTTAACTTTATGCCATGATTACCTCTATCCTATCTCACCTACAAAGCTCTTAAACTCAAACATTTACATTGGAAAAATGGCCCTCAAAGGCTGCCTATACAGTCTGTGTGTAGGAAAGTATTAATAGGAGGGGAGCAAATCATACTTAGTCTCATGCAAATCTGATTTAATTATTGCACACTCCATCTTGGATCACGTGGGGCACCCAAATATGATGGCAATGTCTATACAACAGAGGATTTGCACCGAATGTGACAGTTTTTCAAATTAATTAATTAATTTATAAATCACATCACAACTATTATGTGATTTATAAATTAATTAATTAATTCTAAAAATTGTCACTTTTGGTGCAAATCCTTTGTTGTTTAGCCATGGTCAGATATGATTCTATATATTTATGATAAGAACTTGAGTAGTATATAGATTTGGTTTGAAAAGGGGTTTTAATTTTTCTTTCTTTCCTTTAAAATTTTATTGGTCTTTATTGGTGGCTGCATTTTTTTCCAAGCTTTGGAAGGAGTGGACAGACCTTGGAAAATGCATCAACAACTTGGGGAAAAGGAAAGGCTAGTGGCCAAGTGGCCTAGGGTGGTAGGATGTGATGGATGAGTGAAGAAGGTTAGGCTAGTTTAGGAGGCGATTAGAAGATAGAATATTTTAGTTGTGTTAAAAGATAATGTACAGCTTTGCATGTGTTTTATGTTAGTTTTAAAATTTAGGAAGTTTAAATTTTCTTAAATTAAATAGAAGTCTCTTTAGTATTCCTTTCAAGGTTTAGATTAGTTTTTAAAATATATTAAGGATGTAGTTAGTTTTAAATAGTTCTTTTATATAATTTAATAAAGTTTAAAGTTTAATTAATATTAGTATCATTTTGATGTTAATAATTGTTGATTTTATCAAAAGTTAATTTATTTTTGGTTTAGATTAAGTGTAAGATAGCTAATTCAAATTTGATTTATCAATAATATTAGTGATCAAAATTAGATGTCAAGTTAAATTGTTAACGACTAGTATTAGAATATTATATTTTTTTTTTTTTTGGTTTGTGTTAAAGTTATTGTATTGGCTTAGGTTAGTTTATATATGATTTAAATTAAAATTTTGGTTTAATTTTAAGTTAGTTGTTTTAAGTAGTATTTAATTTATTTAAGTTTTGTTAATATTTATTGTAAGTTAGTTTGTTTTATTTTAAATTTAATGTAATTTAGTTATGGTTAGTTTTAGTTTAATTATGTTATGGTTAGTTTTATTTTTTAAGTGATTATTATGTCTTGTAGCTTAGTTATATCTTAGATATATATATTATTAAAGTTTAAAGTTTTAGACTTAATGTTAAGATTAATGAAATTAATTCATTAAAATTTATTAAAAGCTTAAGTTAGTGTTAGCGTAGGATACTAGTTAATTTTGGAATATTAATTAGTTTCAATTTGATTATGTGTAAGATTGAATTTAGTATTTAATTTAAGCAAAGTTTGGGTTTAAAATTGTATTTAATTTAGTTAATAATTATTTTAAGATAGTTTGTATTAATTCAGTTTTAAATTAAGGATTGTTGAATATTTAAATTAGCTTAAGTTTAATTATGATGAAAGTTAAATTAATGAGTAATTCACGTGTGAAGCTTATAAACCTAAGATGAAATGTAGAAAACCTTTACTTTAATTGTGAACACAAGCATATCAAACTTAGAGCATTTTAGTTATTAAAAATAAATTAAAAAATTGTGTGTGTTTTTGCTCTCTTATATTTTGGGCATGACATCTAGATTCAACAGACTGAATGCATCTAGGAAAATATCTTTGATGTCAATTAAAGCTTGCTTCTGCCTATACTCCCTTATGAGTAGTTCTTTATTTTTCTTCCTTGCTAGGGCCTCTTGTAATATACCCATCTACTCAATTGTGATTGTTGCCAAATCAAATTTAGGCAATACAATCTCTTCACCTAGGCTAACATCACCATTGGTAGTTACCTCTTCTACCTTAGATGAGCTAGGACTCAACCTTGAGAATTGAAATGGTGTAGCATTTGTGCTTGGCCTCTGAAGAGATTGACTAGAAGGAGCACCAAATTCTGGTAATGTCACCAGTGCTTGAATAGCTAGTAGCTCCTTTGGCTTGGGTGTCAAACTTGATTATTCAATCTTGTCCTTTTCTCCCTTTGTAGTTCAAGTTGCACCTTGATCTTGTGCTAGAGGTACAAGTGTATCTACTTGACCTGTTTGGCCTTGAGTGCCTTCATTCCTTGGTGTCTCTACCTTGTCTTCTCCAATCGTCTCAACCTTATCTTTTTTAATTTCTTGCACATTCACTGAGAGTGGAGTGTCTTCAATAAGTGTACTAACAATAAAACTTGTTGGCTCCTTTCTTTGATATACCACTATAGGTTGTGAAGGTTGTACACTTGTGACTTGAGGATAATTATAGATGTGTCTATTTTTTTTACTTCCTCCCCTATAGTTATTGTTTCTATCTTCTAAAATTCATCTACACTCACCAATACAGGGTTGTCACATAGTTTGGCTTGGAGAGTGGTCTTGACAAGTATCCTTTTCAAATAATCCTCTATAAGGGGATTTATGTTTTGAGAAATACTCTAAGAAATATCCTTACCTTTGAAAATTTCAATATTATCACTTGTCTCCTATAAAGAACTGACACTCAGCATGTTTTTATCTTGTACACTTTGTTATGTGTACTACTTATCCTTAGTTGGTGCCTAGGTGTCAATTTTCATATTTGTGCCTCCCTCAATTGTGCCTTGTTTAGTGTAATCTTCTTCATCCTCACCTACATCAATAGGTGTTTGCTCAGCTTCCCTAGATGTTGAGAGTCCATAAGTTATCTTCCACATTTTCTTGCACTTTTGTACACATCCTCTATGTTTTTTTCTAATATGTTGAATTTTCCCTATATTTTGGCACAAATATTATAGCATACTTCTTAATGGCTTTAGACATGTCAGCCTTTCTAAGTTCTAACACAACTTGAGAAGGGGCTATCTCCCTTTTTTTTTTAGTGTCTAAACAATAATGCCATTT
Source organism: Cupressus sempervirens (assembly GCA_028749045.1). NCBI lineage: Eukaryota > Viridiplantae > Streptophyta > Pinopsida > Cupressales > Cupressaceae > Cupressus > Cupressus sempervirens. The sequence continues at coordinate 464,000,422 of CM053790.1, forward strand.
TTGCTCAACTCTATCATATAAAATTTTAGGTATGGAGTTGGAAAGTTCTACAGGATTCTTTTCAAATATAGCCATCATGGCATATACTACCTCTTCCACTTGGTTCTTTTCAATCTTCCCAAGATTGTCGAACTCAATGTGAGAGAATCCTAATAAATCAACATTGTTCCTAATATTCTCACATAAATTGTCTAAATCTAAAGAGGGACTATGAATTGCCACTTGAAATTGGTTGTTGTCATCTGATTTAATCTTCTCTTCATCAAATTCAACTTGAGCAGCATACTTCCTCCTTGGTCTCTTCTATGTCTCAACTTTATTCTCTTTAGTCTTGGCTACTTCTTTAGCATTTTGTATAGTGACTCTTGTGCTAGCCATTGTGGTAGGTGTTTTAGGCTTGGGATGATTAGGTTTAACAACCTTCTTTGGCTTTTTCACTGCTTGTGTCTTTGTTTTTCTCTTTTTCTTCTTAGTAGTTGTAGGTGCTTCATTGGCTTCTTCCTCAACACCTTCTACAGTTTCTACTTCATCTTCTTATTGGTCTTCTTCCTAACCTTGTGTCAATGGTAATGGTGCTTGAGCTTGTGTTTCCTCTTCTTTTTCATCATCTTCCTCTTCTTCTTCCTTGGCTCCTTAACCAAATCTTTCTTTCAATTTCTTTACTAGTTTGTTCTTTTTCCTTATTACTTAAGTAGCCTTCAATTCCATTGTTATCTTTGGTTTGGCCAAGTCATAATTTTCAAATGTTGTAGCTTCTTTATCCACTTCTTCTACAAGTAATGTTGTGATTTTTTTAGAGGCCTCATCAACACTTATTTCATATCCTAATGGTCTTAGCCATCTCAACCTGGGAATTGTTGCCTATACATAGGTGAAATTAGTATCAACTCGGAAGCAAACATCATCAAAATGTTTCTCCACTAGTGAGACTAGTATCCTCATCTTTTTCTTCATAGATTGTTTGAAACCTTCAAAATAACTTGACATGATTGATTCAAATTTATCACCTAGTTTCTCAATAAGTTCACCTATTTGAACTACAATAGGTTTGTTCAACTTCCATGCAAGATGCAAGATACAATGTTAATTTTCTTATTCCATGCAACTTATGATCCTTCTTTATTATTTTATAACCCATATCAACTAAGATGCAAGATACAATGTTAATTTTCTAGATTGATAAAAATTGTGTGCTATAATCCTCACTGCAAAAGCTATCAGGGGATCTGTGATAGTATCAATTTTCATTCCTCTTTTATTCCACATAGGCCCTATGTTATTTTCAATTATTTCCTTAGCTTCACTTCTCATTGTCTTAGGAAAATCTAGGGTTGGATACCCTATCACTCTATGAAAAATCTTCTTAGTAATTTTTACTAGCCCATTTTCTAGCCATACAAAGTTGTCATGAATTTTACTCAAAACAATTTTTATCCACCCTATCTTAAACATGTTGGGGAAACTTAGGGCACAAGTTAACCCTTCCTTCTCAACAATTTTAAGCTCTTCCTTTAGCACATCTTTCTCACATAGTTTTCCATATGTTTCCCTAATTTCCATATCACCTATGCTCCCAATTTTGCATGTGTAACAATTTCTTACATCTTGAATCATCAAAACTTGTGGTGGTATCATGGATAATGCACAAGAGGGATCATGTTTGTAAGCTATATCTAGGATAGCCATAAAAGTACATTGTTTGATTTCATTACTTATAAATGTACATTTAAAACCTCTTTTCCCTCTACACCTTTGGTTGTTGAAGAAATAGATGCCATCACATGAAACTAGGGTTTGTGAAATTTAAAACTGTGTAGCTTGGCACTCAATAAATACCTTGTGAATCCTATTGGAATGGTTTAAAGCAACCTTCCAAATCTCTTACAAATGCTTAGATCAAATTCTCTAGATCACCTTTAGCTCTTTATGCTCTTCTTCAAATTCTAATGATTTTAAATGAGCAAAAATTGATCAAATAGCCCTTAAAACACTACATTTAATGCTAAGTGCTTACACAACTATAAGCTCAACTTCAATTTAATTTCTATTTCACTTAGCATCCATGTTTTTTTATATACACTTGGCAACCACTATAAGCTTGGTATTTACTAACAACATTTTCTAGCTCAACATCCACTAACATTTCACTCGACAACCATAGTAAAACTTTCCATGCTCAGCAATAACATGAAAACTGACAAAGCTTAAAGAGTTATTCTTGATTTCTAACAAAACTTTGCATCTTTATTCATTCATATGTAATCTTTTCAAAACTAAATCCTTGGAACTGATGTATAGTATTTTTTTAAAAATAACAATCCCACATACCTCTTGATTTCTTAATTTGATGAGGTGTGATCACCTAACCCATTGGGTGAAGTGATCCCATCTACATTTGATGTGCTACAATCTTCCTTTCTCCTCCATGATTTATTCATCTCATCTCTTACATTCTTAGTATTTGTCTTTCCTTTGCCTTTGTTGAACTTACAACTTGGTACCTTTGACCTTGTTGGGCAATATCTACTTATGCGACCAATCTTCAAACAACTAAAACATGCGGTTTGACTCAACAATCACTTTTGAAATGTGTTCTAATACAATTCTTAGGAATATGTCCATATTATTGACAGTGGTGATAACTATAACTTGTATTATAATCCCAATTATAAGAGTTGTCATTATTCTTTACCTTTTCCTTCTTGTATGATGACCACTTGGGCTTGGATCTGCACTCAAAATTTCTATGTCCATACTTCTGATAGTTATAGCAGTATCCTTCAAATCTTTGAGTGTGCATGGTCTCGGTTCTACATTCATATGCCTAATGACCTTGTTTGTTACACTTGTAGTAGTGACCCATGTTATTTTGCTTATCATTCAGATTTATAGTCTTGCTCCTACAAAGATTAGTAGTATGACCTATCTTACTACAATTATGACAAGTAGGTTTGGAGTTCTTACCTTTGTTACTTCTTTCTTTACCACTTTTGAATGATTCTCTTTCTTTAGTACTAGTGTATCCCAATCTAGAAGTATCATTGTTAGATCTAGGGGATCTCATCAATTGTTTAAAGTACTTGATGGCTTCACTAGGTTTATTGAAACTTCCAGCAAACTCCTTTTCCCTTTTTAGATCATTGCTCAACTATTCATTCTGCAACTTCAGTGTTGTGATCTCAATGTCTTTACTATTTATTTCATGATTAGCAATCATATCTTGATTCATTGTTTCTAGTTGCATGTGAGCAATTCTATTTATCTCTGATGATTTTTCTTATAGTCTGCTAGTCAAAACTCTTTTGTCATCGTCAATCATGACTTTGTCTTCCATAGCTTTCTTTTTCTATTCGATCACCTTACGTAGCAATATGGCTTGTGATTCTTACTCTATCTTTAGATTTCAGATCTCTTCTACTAGGGTTCTATTCTTTTTCATTAGATCTACAACTATTGCATCAAATTCATTGGAGTTTCCATTTGCAAATATTTTAGTAGTGTCCATCTCTTGGTATTGTGTGTCATTCTCCTCAATAGAAATTTTCTTCCTTCTTCTCAATGATTTCTTTAATCTTCTCTTGCTTCTTTTAACTAATGTAGAATGAGTTGTATTTCAATCTCCTACTTCTCAATAATCTTTCTCAACTTTTAGACTTTTGTTTACAAGATCTTTCCTCAAAGTTGCAAAGCTTTACTTTCAAAGGAATTTTCTTTGATACCAATTGTTGGAAATACAATATGAAAGGTAAATTCTCAGAGGGAGGGGTGAATCCATACTTCAAAATTTTACCCCATAAAAATATTCATGATACATCCATCTCACAATTTAACAAGTAAACTGAAATACCATATAAAGAATATACATCTAAAGTATGTAAATAAGTAACATTCACACATGTATGAAACAAGATATGATTACCCAAAAATGCTCCAATGAGAAGGTAAAATTGGGCTAGGGATGATACTCATAAATCTTCACTAGTGTAGTAATAAAGTGTATCCAATAAATGTTACAATGTTTGGTCATGAAACATGATCTACCCTGTGAAAGGTCTACCTTGTTAAAAGCTTACAGATACTATTAGGTCTTGCCTTGTTAAAGGATTTCAACACCCTGTTAGAAGTGTGCTTTATTAAAGGACTTTAACTCACAATTAAGTAAGCACCTTGTTAGAGGATTTCAATGCAACCTGTTAGGACTACTCTCCTAAGAGATTTAACTAATACACCTGTTAGAAGGTATCAACAATGATCCTATGATTAGCACTCTATTGCTTGATGTAAGATCACCTCTAAACTGATGTATCTTTGATCCTTTCTGATCAGGTGCCTCTCTTTTGTCCACTATTTCCTTTCCTCTATTGTCCTTTAACCAATTTTGTAATGTAACTCGAATTATAATACCTTGGTCACCATGAATGTCATGTTTGTGCATGAAAACTCTCCTTCTCTACTCTTCTCTCTCTCTATAAACATTTAGGGTTTGTCCTCCTTAAGAAGAGCTAGGTGACTTAGGATTAGGTATGAATCCACCCCTATATTAATATTGGGAACTACCCCCCAACACGATGGCTATGATTCATCCATATTGCTACTTAAACCTTCCCTTTTCCTAATTGGATACATGTAATACATAGGGATTCATACTTAAGATTCATCCTTATCAACAAAAGATCATGAACCAATCCTTAAGTTGGCTTTAAAATGGTTTACATAGTATTTTGTGCCAACACAAATAACTATGTCAAAACTATGATACTCGACATTTGAAGTCCCTGGCGCTCAGCACTAACTTTGACTTCAATGCTATCATTCATCATCTGAATTACTTAGCATGCACTACTTGCTTAACACTTGAATCACTCAGCACATACTATCTTCTTGGCACTTGAATGACTTGACACATGTGTGACTCGACACACATTGTTTACTCGACATGCTCTAACTTATATGTTGTGCTCGGCATATGTTACTTGTTTGACATGAACTAAGTAAATGACTTAAGTGTATAGACACTCACTTGTCAAAACCAATGTGAGATTAATAAAAAAATTGTCTTGCATCATGAAACTACTTTAAAAGTCACAAAACAAACTTTAGAAACTCGTAAAACCATTTTGTGATGATCGAAAAATCTATGCACATTAAGAAAATGATGTCCAACATTATATATTTTTAATTTTATTTTAAAAACTCTTCTTATTTGTTTTTTAATGAGTAAAATAATTATTACTAATTATATTTGTATTAATCAATTTTAACATTAAGACTTACATCATTCATAATTTAAATTTATATCAAATTACAAATAACTATTATAAAGTAATTTAAATAATATATATTTAAATATAAAAGAATAAAATAAAAATAATATACATGCAATGATAACATTTAAAGAAAATAAAATTTATTAATATTTTCAAAACATTGAACAATAAATTTAAGATTACGTTTTATATTAAGAATTAAATAAATACTTTCTCTAAATTTTTGATCTTATAACTACAATCTATTTAATTAATTTAAAAATATATAGTATAGTAAAGCTAAGATTTTTTTTTAAATAAAAAGTTAAATAAATTTTTTTTATAATATTTTAATAATCATAAAAAATAATTTTCATGTATGTTGTTGATTTTAGTTTTATCTTTTTTGTTTATAATTTTGAAAATAAAAATAAATAATAATATTGTATAAAATAATAGATAAAAAATAATTGTATAAAACTTAAAATTTATATTTTTTTGGGTAAAATGATATCTATTAATTAGATAAAATATTAAAATTGAAAATGATTATAATTACAAAAATAAATCTCATTCTTGTTAAAATGATATCTTTGAATGCATAAAATATAGAAAATCTAAATGCAATGATAACATCTGCATATAAAAAATAAATTATAATAATATTAAAATTAATTTATATACTGAATTTAAGATTACTTTATATATGAACAATTCAATAAATAGTTTCTCAATATTTTATTTTCATGAAAAATAACTTTCATCTATTGAACTAATTTTAAAAAAACTTAAATTTAATATTTTTATATTAAAAACTTATATTTTCTCACTATGCAATTTTTTCTATCTAATTGTTAATAAATAAGATAATCAAAATAAAGTACCTTTTTATTAAACAAAAATTACAAAATTAAAACAAACAATAATATGATATCTAAATCTCTAAAGATTGGAATCTTCTGATAGAAAGTATATTGTTAAAAGATTTTAAAGATGGGTTAAAGATGTTGATATCTTGTTAAGGCTATTGGCTTTTCATTGGAAATTGCTTTGAGATGCATTTGGAAGGATGCTTCATTTTTCTCCACTAATCACATAAAAGGTAAAGGAGGCACCTCTATTTTGGTAGGACCTATAATGAGGAAGTTTATTTGTCAATGAGGGTGTTCTCCTTTCAATCTGGTCACATAGGTTTCTTTCAAAGTTAATGACTTTGAATTTGAGGTGTGTTTTATTTATGCTCCTTATGAATCCATTGATAGCATTAACCTCTGGTAATGGTTCCCTTATCTTCCTAACCTTCCATGGATCATGGCTAGAGATTTCAATCTATTAGAATATACTCAAAACAAGAGTGGTGGACACAAGTTTGATTGGAAAGCTAATGAAGAATATATGTGGAACATAATAATTAATAAAATTAATCTGGTTGATCTCCTTGCTAGACTTAAGACTCATTCAAAAGGCATTTGGTTTACATGGTCTAATTTTCAAAAAGGAGATAAGAGAATATACTATAGACTTTATAGAGTGTATAATAAAGACTCCTTTAGTTGCTTCAAACCACAAGATGATAATCTAGTTCAAGTTTTTCCCTTTTCACTTTCTTATTATCATCCCATCTTGGTGGAAATCTTTCAAATTAGCTAACCTATTCAACACCATAAGAAGCATAAATCCTTTTCTCTGAATACTTCTCTTCCTGATGATTAGCATGTTTAGGCTATAGTCTCAATCATAATTAACTGGTACAACTCCTCTGTTTGGCATCATAAGGAACTTGCAAGTAAATGGGCCCAAAACCTAAGTTCATGGTAGAATCTAATAAAAATAGTGGGTAGGAAAAAGATAAAGATGTTAGGGCCCAAGAGTTTGATTTGGTCTCCTTCCTCCATGAGGCTAAAGTTTCTACTCAAACCTTTCCATACAATGATTCAATGGTAGAGATAGTGGCCAAAGCAAGGCATAACCTTTGGAAGCTTCAAACTAGGAAAGCTCGTGGAGCTAGAATTAGATCAAGGCTTAATGGTTAAAGTTTGGAGATAAAGGTTCTAAGTTGTTCTTTAAGATTTTAAAATATAAAGAAACAAAGTATAGAATTTATTTTTGTGTGAGGAAGGAATTACTATTAAGATTAACCTCAGGAAAAAAAAAAATTACATGCAAATATAAACAATATCAAAAAATAATAGATCACGCAGAAGAGAACACAAGACACTAAGATTTAACATGGTTCACCCAAACCTCGGGCTACATCCACCAAACAAAAAGTCCAATATTATTATGATCAAGTGACTACAATCTTATTACAATCCATAATCCCTTATAGCTCAATACCATACCACTACAAGAAGCAATTTTTGCATCACGCCTTATGGAAAAATCCCTAACCCTAAGTCCTTTTGTACAATTATTTCTTTTTCTTTAGGGTTATAGTTAATTAAAATATGTTGACCCAAAAATTACTAATAAAATATTCATAATAAAATAGGCCCAAAGAATTATGAAGTATGTACAGTACTTCTCTGATCAATCACCACAAATAACAAGTACTATTATAGATCTAGGATCTATCCTTGAAGCCTTCTCAAAATATTATAAAACTCTCTGTAGTTTGGAGGATGTCAACAATTGTATGGAAGGATCCAGGGAGAATATCGATTCTATTACTCTAAAAAAGTCTCAAAAGATGATTTAGTACCTCTAGAAGCTCCTATCAATTTAGAGGAAATCAAAGGTTTTATTCAGGGTATGACCTTAGAGAAAGCCCTCAGGCTAGATGGCTTACCAGTAGAATTCTACAAAGTTAACATGGAGTGGATCAGCTCTAAACTCAAATAGTTATATGAATTTTCACTTAAAAGAGGATCTTTAGGTCCAGAGATCAATGAGGGGCTTATTAAACTCATTCCTAAAATTGGGGATAAAAGTCTTATTAAAAATTGGAGGCCAATCACTTTACTTAATGTGTCATATTAGATCTTAGCCAAAGCTCTTGCCGAAAGGGTAAAGACTATTCTTCCTAAGATTATCAATCCTACATAGACTGGATTTGTTAAAGGGCACTATATTTTGGAAAACCTTGTTACCTATTGGGAAGCCATGGAATGGACTAAATCTTCTGGACAAAATTTTGGTATGCTCCTCATAGACTATGAAAAAGTATATGATGAAATTAAATGGGGTTTTATTTTGATGATTCTTGAGGCCCTAGGTTTCTTGCAATTATTTTGTCATATGGTCTCTACCTGATTGAAATATGCTTCAACAACTATAGAAGTTAATGAGGATAGATCTAGATCTTTCCATCTATCTAGATCAATTAGGAAAGGATGCCCATCTGTTCCTTTAGGAAAGGATGGCCATCTGTTCCTTCCTTATTTGTTATTGTTGTTGACTCCTTGCATTTTTTGTTGAGAGATCATACTCTATCCTCGAAGATCAGAGGCGTTGTTTTAACCAATAATATTCAATTTTTTGATGATACTAATATCCTTTTTATTCTTGAGGATGAAAAAATGGCTCATCTCATGAATAATTTGGATTTCTTTTGTAAAGGACCAGGCAACAAGATTTCTATCAGTCAATCTATTCTTTTAGGTTGGGATGAGACTCCTCTATTATGGTGTGTGAAATTTGACATTGGCTTGAGAGGTCCAAATCACATAGTCATGTATCTAGGTATCCCTTTTGATGTTAATCCTAATAGTAACCACATGTGCTGTTGGATTAAGGATGAGGTGACTGAGAAACTTAATAAGTCTATTTAGCCATGGAAGGATTCAAGCCTACCAAAAGATTCTATCTTCATATACTATCTATTTTTCATCTGCTTGCTTATTTAATGTGGGGAAATTTTATTATCTTCAAAGGATTATTTGGAGCTTCTTGTGGTCAGATGGGAGAGGAGGTAAATATAGGCATGTAGTTAGATGGGACTGGTATACTATGAGCAAGGATAATGGTGGATTGAGTCTTAAAGATCTTAGACTTCAGGGTATTGCCTTAGCAAAAAAATAGATTGTGAAAGCCATTGAAGGTGATGGACCATGAAAGATCCTTATCATAAATAATATATGCAATGGCTCTCCTACTTGGGCTAAATATTGGAGAGGAATGGATATATAGGATATCCTAGCTCTTGAGGTTAAATTTCTAGTCAGAGGTTCCAATATTTTTAAATCCTTATGGAAAGGGTGGAAGACTATCAAACCCATGTTGGGTCCTATTCAAAGATTGGAATTAGAAAAAAGTTGATGTGGGAGAGGCTCCTTATAGTGGAGTCTAAAGATAGATGGTAAACTTTTGGCTTTTGTGTAGGAATGTTCTACAAAAAAAAATGGGCACAAGCTAGTATTTGTAAGTTTCAGGTTATTCTTTTGGATGGAAGCTTATTCCTTACCATGATATTCAAAATAGGTTTAACCTCCCTAAGTCCCATTAGAGGACCTATTGCTCTATACAACTAGCTATTGAGAGATCTTTCACCTCCTTCTATTATTTTTCTCCTTTGTCCTATTCTTATTAGCTGAGATGGATTGATTCTATCCCTCTTCTCCTTGTTGAGTCCAAACATATGTAATCTACCCTTACTTCTAGTCATTCCATCTTTGACAATCTTAACTCGTACTAGAAGCTATCTCTTGATCCCTTCACCTAAAATCTCTTGTTTTATCTGGAAATTGTGGTTACACAAGTTGCCTTTTAAGAAACTCAGAGCATATCCTAAAGCCTTCTTTTTTTGTTAGCAGTATGAATCAATCCTTCATGTTTTTTTCTTTTTCCCTTTTGCTAATGATGTTTGGGGTCCTTTTGGCTTCTCTTGTAATGGAAAATTTGGTATTCATAATATCCTTTCTAGGAAGATTTGTAGCAATAAGTTGTTCAATTTACTTTCTTCTATTTTATCTTCTTATATTCTCTAGATGATTTAGAAACTTAGGAATAACGATGTATTTTAGGGAAAAGATAAATTTCTTACTGAGTCTCAAAAGAGACTCATAATTCTTAATGTTTTTTATAGGTAACAACAGTCTTCAAATTGAAAGAGGTTGATTTCCTGAAAATCCTATGAGAAGGTAAAGGGACTATGGAAAAAAATTGATTTGGCTCATGGTTATGCTTCATTGAAAAAGGTTGAAGAAGTAAACATCCCCCTGGTGCAATTAGTAAAGAAGTTAGAAGAAGGTAATTGGAAACCAAAGAATTTGAATTCTTCATCACTTGGCTCACCTCTCATCCCTTCATTGATCAGATATGCCACTATATATTTCAGTAGCAAGGAGGAAGACTAAACTCTTATCTACTATTGTTTTGATATATAATTATATATGTAGTAACTGAAACTCTTTGAAAGCATTGTATCTCTTGTAATTGGTTTTTTGGTTCTCTTTTTTGAGGGATAGAATTTGTATATATCATCCTAATAGCTATTGGGTGATAGAAATATGGTACTATTTTCGCTGTTCTCTTTTGTCTTTTTGATATTCAATATAAAATACTAAATAAAATAAACTTGTATGAAATAAAATAGATTTGTATTAATTGAAAATTTATACTTTTAATTATAATTTTGGCAATAAAACTAAAATAAAAATATCTTTTTTTAAATAATTTAAATAATCAATATAAATTGTCTATTTTATTACATAGAAATACAAAAATTAGAATGAATAATATAATACTTGTAAATCTCTAAAATAATAAATCAAACAAAAAATCATCAATTTTTAAAACTATTTTAAATTTTCTTAAAAACTATGCATAAATCTTGTTACATGTTAAACTTCTACCTATAAATATAGGGTCAAAGTATTTCAAATAATTACAAATTTGAGAAGACTTACATACTGAAAGGTATTTGACATATTTGTATGAATGAATTCAAATTTGATTTTTAATTGTTAGTATTTTGGTGATTGTTTATTTCATATAGTGTTAAGTATCAATTGTTCATTCAATATACTAATCACTACTAAAATAGAACAATTGTTGCAAGTACTCACATCCAAGACATGTGAGTTTATGTTTCAAGGCCCTTTGAATAGAGCCAAGATATTTTGTTAGAGACAACTCATCACCTGGTAAATCTACCTATGTTTTAGATTGTAATAATTTTTTGGTTTACTGTGTGGTATGAATTTAGGTTCAATTTAGTCATCTGAAGAATCTTACAATTATTTTGAATTCAGTTTTAGTAAGTAGATATTACATGGATGACTGGTTTTCTTAGGTGTATTATAACCTTTACTTTCTTTTCTTTTCGAACCTTTTGGTTGGGATTTAATGAATTTGTATATAGAGTGTTTCATTAGCATCTCTATGATTGATATCAAAAGTAGATTGTGATAGAAGCTTGGTTTATTTCAATAAGAATTGTTTTCCTACAAGTGAGAGCTTTTAAGTAGTGTTAGTATGATTTTCTCTTCTTATTACATATTTAGGTTTGTAATTGTGTAGAGAGATTTTGGTAGCATCAAAATGTTTTTCAAACCTCCGTTGGGATGAAGGGGAGTTTTATGTCCAAGATTGGATAGCAAAATGTGGGAAGCATTCACTCGATAGTTCTCAAACAATTAAACCATCAAGAAAGCAACTAAAAAACATGAAAGGATGTTTGGAGTTATTCTCTAAATCAATTATTTTTTCAACTTGATAGTTTGTCACTTCCAATCATTAGATTTTTTATGAACAAAGTAAAGAGTGTTGAAATTCCAAAAGGAAAATCACTCTTTCCTCAATACAACCATAACAAACAAGAAGGGTGACAAGACAAATTTGTCTTAGAGGCATTCTTCAATGTCACAATAAAGGAGAATGGACTTGATTCTCCCTATAAATTTGAGAAGCAAGATAGTGCATGGTGGCTTTTCCTAGAATTCTCAATAGGTTGAGATATCTTTCCTTTTCTTGTTTCTTAAGTTGTTGGGTCCATCTGTTGTGACAAGAATTTGTGGTAGAGTAACTTATTTATTGGGAAACTATGTATTTCATCCCATGACTATAGAAGCCAAGAAAGCTCTTTGATTGAGCCAAATGATGCAGGAATTAGGAATTACCTAGCTAATTTGTTCAATTTTACATAGTTGGGCATATAGGTAGTTAAGTTAAAAACATGTACAAAATTGACTACTGGCTATTCCCTTGCACCTCCTATGGCACAAGTACTAGTAATAATTCAATTTTTTAAATTTAACTATATACAAATTCTTTCAAAAATCAAACACTTCTACAAAAAATAAATACTAGTATAGACTTATTTTTAAAAATTTGTATAAAGAAACGATGATAAATATTATAAAATGATTAAAACTTAATTTACTACATCTAAAAATATTTATATTTATTTTTATTTCCATTGATTTATCTTTCACCTACTTAAGTTTTTTATTTTTATTTATAAAAAAAGATTATTCATATCTCCAAAGTTTATAATTTTAGCAAACAGTTTATGTAGTTTTTTATTAATTTTTTTTTAAAATATACTTTGCTTATACTACATATTATGATTTTGACATGTGAATAATTTTCAAACTTAACCTAAAAAATAATGTTAACATTGAGATACTCAAACCATCCCACTCCACTTTTTCTACCATTGTAGAATTCCTATCGACATTGATCATATGTATTTATGTAAAATAATTTTTTCATAAATAAATGATTTATTTATTTAATAAAGGTATGCAATTATTTTCTTAAAATAGGATTTTACGTGTTTCAATAAAAGAACATGCAAGATGCCAACATATATATATATATATATATAATGTATTTCTTTCAAAAATTGAATACTATTTTTAATTGCATAATAATATTCAAATTGATATGTCATCTTCAATTTGGTTTTAAATTCAAAGATTTCTATCCTAATTTTTATTCAAACCCTATTGATTAAATTTTTACAATACTTAAATGCTTGTGTGTAAATATTTCTTGAAGGGGGCCTGATAATTTAAAGACCTAAAGTTTTAATAGCTTTTATATTTAAACATAGTTATGTCTGAATAAGTTCTATGGTTTTCAAATATGGGATTACCAGAACTTTCTAAATAAGATGTCATACTCAAAAATTCAAGGAAAAAAAACACCATTAAAATTTGTTTAAAAAATAGTTAAAGCTAAATTAACTACACACTTATACTTGGTTGAGTTTGTAACTGGGTTAACAACTAATTAAATTTTCACCTAATTCAAGATTGAGCATCTTCATTAAAATGTGATTAGGTTTAGGTTTATTTAGTAATACTAACTAGATGATATGATTCTATTGCTTGCAACTATACATGGTTGAAGAGTTTCATCCTCATTTCCAAATTAGTTGTGTTAAATCATGCTTACATTATTTAATTGAAATGTAAAAATAACTCAATGAAGGGCCTATTGTTTATAAACATATCATGATGTCATTCTCTAGGCCCAAATCTCCTATGCAAATATCTTTTTATTATGACATCCCTTGACAGATTTAATAAACCTAATATAACACTCCATATGACATCATTACAAGAAACATATATTATAAGGATTTAAAAATATATATTACTAATGTTAAACACAATAAATCTTGCATATTAAAATAAAATACACATGAAATAAATTCACGTATAGTAAAATTCATTACATCTAATATTCATATAATTTAAATTTTTTGTTAATATATATTACCAATATATATAACTATATATAATTATTGTTATATAGTATTCCATAAAATATATAATAATATTCAACTTAATAATTTTAAAATAAATAAATTTGGTGAAACATTATATTTATATTAATAATAACTAGTTCAAAATAGCTCCTGGAGAAAAGAACCAAAAAAGAAAAATTTTGGCCATTGCCCGATACAAAATAGATGCAGAAGAAGAAATACTGCATCAAGAGAGAGTATCTATCGACACTAATGAATCTTGTCTTAGAGATTCCCAAATCAATAATATAGTGATTACAAAGAGTCTAAAAGTCATATGAATACAATTCATTGTTTGGTGCCAGAGATAAAACCAAAAGCACAGCCAAAAACTATCATAAAAATTATCATCACTAATTTTCATCCAAAACTCTAATTGTGCCCATGATATTAGAAAGCCATCTGATGCAAGTGTAAACCAAGACCCTGACCTGCATATAATATCTCTAAAGAACAAGTGAGATCCATAAAATAAAAAACATGCAAAATCATAGAGAAGTCATGATTTACTATCAAATAAACTATGAGAAAGACTCAACCTTATTCTAAACATATTCTTTTGTCATAATATTAACCAAGTTAGAGAGATCAAGGAGGTTAAGTGGGGAAAGTAAAGAGTTAATATAAACCCTATTAGTACCCAAATTAGCCAGACAATCAACTAAAATATTGTCTTCTCTATAAGTATGGATGATGTAACATTCAGACATTGATTTAAGAAGAGACCATACTTGATGTAATATATACTATATGGACCAATTATATACATGATGTTTAATACACACATTAATAATAATGGATGAATCCCATTCAATATGTAACTTAGATATAGAAAGTGATTTTGCAAATTCTAAACCAAAAAACAAGGCCAAGGCCTCAGCTTTGTTATTAGTTTTGCTACAATCACATGACCTTTAAAATTTCTAATGAATATGCCATAGCCAGAGTTGCCTGGATTTCCTCTAGAGGCCCCATAAAAATTAAGTTTGAAATAATCCTAACTTGGAGGAATCTACTTGGTTTGTGCTCAAATAAGAGGAATCTTTAAAATATCTAATGAATATGCCATAGCTAGAGTTGCCTAGATTTCCTCTAGAGGCCCCATCAAAATTGAGTTTGAAATAACCCTAACTTGGAGGAATCTACTTGGTTTGTGCTCAGATAAGAGGAATCTTGGATGGACACAATGGAGAAAGAAGATGAGGAAAAAGTAAACCCTTCCATTGATGAATAGCATAGCCATCCCAAGGAGAAAAAACATGTTTACCCTTATATTTACTTACTAAAGCACTAACAAGCTCAACGATTGATCTCTCTAATCCTTCCAAAAATTGAGGGATTGGAGATGACGTCTATCTAAAAATTCTCTTGTTTCTTTCACACCAAATTGCTCATACTATAGATGTAGATATTCTCTTCCAAAGACATAAAAACATTGATTCAGAGTATAAGATTTTCCATTCTTGGAATAAATCCCACAGAGAATTGGATAATGGTATATGGAAATTAAGCTTATTATGGACAAAATGCCAATAATATTGGGCAAAAGGGTAGTTTATGAGGAGGTGATCTATTATTTCTATAACTTGTAGACAGAGCACATAGTTAAAGGGATCATAAATGTTTGATCTATGAAGATGATCAGTAGTTAAAATTTTGTTCTTTAATGAGGGCCATGCAAAGAATCTTGCTTTCGGTAGAACTGAGCTATTCTAGTAGAATTCAAAAGCATGATATGTGGTCTAATTAAACTGGTTGTGTTGGAGAGCTAAGTATCCTAGTTTAATAGAGTATTTACCATCTTTAGCTAGAACCCAAAAGAGGTAATCTTGTTGATTAGACATAAAAATAGTCCTTTTAGCTAGTACTTGTTTGAAGGAAGCAGCCTAATTATGGGATATAGGAAGAATTGAAGGGTCTTGCCAAATGACTAACCCTATGAATCTATGAATAGCTAAGACATAAGTAGAAAAAGATGTCCCCCAAGCTTGAATCACTATGTCTAAGAAATCCTTTAAAGAATCGATAGTGGCAAGGGGGAACCCATTCAATGAATCAAACCAAAAATTGACGCTATCCCCATTGTTCACTTTCCATGATATGAATGAAGTAATAAATTCTAAATAAGCCATCATGAAATCCCAAATGACAGACCCCTTTGGTGGGTCTAGCATAGTAAGAACTCTGGAAGGTTAGAAATTATCTATATATTTCTCTTGTAAAAGGCGACACCATTTGGTAGAGGATTTTTCATACATTTGCTAAACAAGTTTAGCACCAAAAGCCCTATTCCTATTGATAATGCTGGGAATTTTGACACCTCTTGTTCTATAAGAGGTTAACATGGCATGAATAGAAATTAGCAATATTTTCTTCGACAAATCATATTATCTAACCAAAGAAAGGTGTGGATTAAAGTTTCAATTTCAGAGATGATACCCTTGGGGGATTGTACAATGGAGAAGTAATAATTAGGAATGGTAGAAAGAATAGTTTTGATAAGAAAAATTCTACTTGAGAGGGATAACTAGCTAACCTTTCAAGCACTAATTCTACTTTTGATATGATCAATCACAAATTTTCAATAAGAGGATTTGTTTAATCCCACAAAAAAGGGAACACCAAGATAAGCAGAAGGAAAATGATCACAGGGAAAACCAAGAAGACAAATTATTATTTGAGCAACCAATTGGGATGTATTAAAAGCATAAAATTTAGATTTAGTTGTATTGATACATTGACCTAAAACTTGTGTATATAGGTTAATGGCTTTCTTCATACTTTGTGCTTCTTGATATGTAGATGATCCAAAGAGTAAAGTATGATAAGAAAAAAGAGAATGGGTTATGGACAAAGATGTACCCACAATATTGATACCTTTCCACTATGTTTTTTGATTAAAAGATTTAATAAGTATGTTGAATCCCTCTGCTATAATGATAGATAAGAATGGAGAAAGTGGGTCACCTTGACGAACTCCTTGGGAAGAGGCAAAGAAATCTAGTGTTAGTGCACCATTAATGAGAATAGAAATATGTGCACCTAAAATAGTGCACCATTAATGAGAATAGAAATATGTTCACCTAAAATGAAAGCTTTAATCCATTTACATCACCTAGAAGAAAAACCAAACTGATGAAGGACTAGAAGAAGAAAAGACCAATTTAGTTTATTGTAAGCCTTCATCATATCTAATTTGGCAACAAAGGCTACAATATTATGCTCTTTGATGGAATGAAGGGTCTCATGGGCTATTATATCTCCCTTAGTTATTTCTCCACTAGGAATACAACCCCCTTGTTCTATTGATATAATTTTTGGAATAATGGGCTTAAGTAAAAAATAAATAGCCTTTGTGATAATCTTATAGATAGAGTTACATAAAGAAATAGGATGGAAATCAGCAAAAGAATAGGGATCATTAACCTTTGGGATGAGAGAAATATTTTTGGTATTAAAGTTCTTCAGAATGGAAACATTTTTCTTGGATTTTTCAAGAACCTCAAGCAATTCAAAAAAAATTATGACATCCCAACATTTTTGAAAAAATAATGTAGTGAATCCATTAGGGCCTAGTGCCTTATCAATAGGCATAGAAAAGACTACAACACATATCTCAAAAAGAGTAAATGGGGCCATAAGAATTGGATTATCTTGTTGTGTAATCAAAGAAGGAATGGAATTCAAGATCTCATCCACAAGGTGAGAAGAGGAAGGATCCTGTGGTGGAGGGGAAAGTAGATTAGAGAATAACCTCATACTCTTAATTTGTATGCCCTTAGCGTCAAAAATCAAATTTCTTAAACGGTCATGAATTGTAAAGATTGTGTTATTAGCCTTCTTTTGTTTGGTAGATGCATGAAAAAATTTAGTATTATGATCCCCTTATTGAAGCCACAATTCTCTAGACTTTTTTCTCCAATACTCTTCTTCTTGCTTTCATAATTCAAACCACTCCTATTGCAAATTCTTCTATCTTGAATGCATATAAACATTTAAACCATGGAGTAAAATATGTTCATTAATCTTAGCTAGTTTTTCTTCTACCACCTTTTTCTCCTCAAAAATATTTTTAAAAACATGTTTATTCTAGATGTTGATAAGCCCTTTGACATACTACATTTTCTTGTGAAATTGAAACATTTTGATTCTTGGCTCTAGTGGAGCATCCTTTTGCCATTGTTTTAAGAGGCCATCAAAGTGGGGATGATGATACCAAACACTTTCAAACTTAAAAGATGGTCTAGCAAAACTAGGAAGAGGAGAATCTGATGGAAGAATGGACAATTAAATAGGGAAATTGTTAGATTATGAATATGGTAATATATCCGATTGGATAGTATAATTCACCAATTTCCAACATTGTGAACACAAAAATCTATCCAATCTAACTACAATATGGTGGAACCCAACTCTTCTATTAGTCCAAGTGAAAGATCTAGTTTGTGGCAGAACATTAATTTTATTTTTATATATATATATATATAACATACTATAAAATACTCAATAACATATAACATATTTTATATTATTCGATACATAAATTAATTACTAAATATATATATATATATATATATAATAACATACAACTTATATATTATTTAATATATGTGATAAATTATATCATAATAAATTAAATAAAATCAAACAAAAAAAACTAACCTAAACTACCCTACGTACCTACTCACCTGCCCTCCCTTACCTACTTTCTCTCCCCCCACCCCCCTGACATGACATTCAAAGAGTTTAAGAAGAGTGTGGTTTTGAAATATGGAAGGTGATGTTAAAACAATTTGGAGGGGCATGCCCATCAAAAGGGGGAAAACCCATTTTTAAAAAAGTTTCTCCAACATAGAGACCCTACGCTACTTTGGCCCATGTGAGGATAGATGGGACAGGGAACATTGTTGGTGTGGGAAGTGTCGAAGGTGAGCTGGGGGGATGGCTCTGTGGGGCAGTGACTATCCAACCAAAAATTTCATTGTGGCTAGATGTTGCTTCATGACATGTTAAGGTATCCCATGCCATAGCTTTGTCAGGTGTCATTTTTCATATTTAATGAGCTTCATAGGTCAAATCAGATGAGCTATGAAAATATTGACACATCTTTTTATTTATATATTTTAAACTTCATTTAATTTTTTCATAACACATGTTACGTAATGGACTAAGGTTTTTAGCCAATGACAACAAAAAATCGCTTGACCTTAATTGATCATTTTCCCATTTTTAATTTTTTTTTGTGCTTCCATCAAATGCATCTCCCATAAATGGCCTTGGGTTTTTTAAAGTAATTTCATTTGAATTTTTTAGTTTATTTATAATGTGTATTATACTATTTTTCTTATTTGTTTTATTTATCAATTTTGTAATATTTTGATTATAATAGAATAATAATCAAATTTTTACATATAATATATTTTAAATCTAAGTTTAAGATCAAATCTAGAATAAAATAAAATAAGTTGAATAATTCATTAATTATATTATATACATTTACTTTTTTTTAATTCTATCTATTAATTTAATTTTTTTTACATAAGAATGCATTTAAATAACTTATTATTTTTTTATTGATATAAAAATTAAACCAAACTATATTAAATAATTACATTTTTTCTATTAGCTATAAAGAGATCAAAAATATATAAACAATCCACTGATAGTCAAGAAGGAGGCATAGCCTCACACTGACGCCAAGGAGGCAAAAATATAATAAGTAAGGATCACATACAACAAAACCCGAAAACAAGGGGGAACCACCGAACTAATGTAAAATGTCATAATAGGTATCCACCCATGGGGTCCAACCGAGTGGGCCTTCCATCCAAATGATGTTCTTTTGCTCTTGGATCTGGGATAGTATAAAGATCTGCTCTTGACTGGTCGTATGATTCTTTTTAATGGCTTGGTTCAGCTTCCGGCAAGTATGCTCGAACAAATGCAAATTATCCAATGTCCTCCTCCATTGGTATCCATACTTAAGCTCATAAGAAAAGAACATAGCTTGACCATCCTTGAGAAATCTTTGAAATTTGTCCTTTTCAGTAATCATGGTGGTTTGAACCTGCAAGAATATTTTAAAATGTGTGAGTTTATGAAAAAACTCAATAAGAACCCTTGGCTTACCTTGGTACTTTTCCTCATTCTTGCATTTCCAGATCTGCCAAAGAATGTTAGAAGACAACATATTCCAGAAAAAATTAGCATCTTTACTAAGCCCATTAATGTGACCTGTAACAATTTCAAGAATATTCACATTAATGGGATAGTAAAAATCAAAAAGATTCCATATTTCTTTAGCAAAGAGAAAAAAAAAAAAAAATGTTTACCAGTATCAGGCAGCCTGCAAATATTACATAAATTAGAATGTTGATTATCTCTATTAATAGGAAGTCTATCAATTAACATAAGCCATTTAAAACATTGAATCTTTGGTTGAACCGGACTTTTCCAAATGTAATTCAGCAATTTATTCCAATCTTTATTATCAAAAGACCAATACCAAATTTTGTTCAAATGAGAAATAATATCCTCATTATGATCAATGATCTTGTATATATTTTTTGCCTTTAGCTTATCTAAGACAGTTCCATCTAGCCACTTACATTTAAGGTGCCTATAAGAGTCCACATGACAAACAAGAGGAAGGTCATTAGAAGCTTGCATAATTAAATTATAAGTCCTCTTGTGAGATTGGGGCAAATTATATTTACTCTTAAGATCATCCCACGGTATAAGAATATCATGCTCAAAGATATCAGCAAATTAAGTAATACCAGATTTAGCCCAATATTTGGCTAAGCATCCCTGGTAGAGGGCTAAGGGTTTATTGTTAATACTCAAATTCACCAAAAGGATTGCTCACCATGAAGTTGATAATCATCATAAAACTCCTTATTGGTGATGAACCTTTGGACATGGTCCCAATCACGCCATATAGACTTAAAAACAACAGAACCTTGAACAATGACCAAAAATTTACAAACAATAAGGTCACAGAATGGGAGGTTTTTCCAAGATCTAGCTTTCTTGGGAAAGCCTCTCTCAATGTTGTGTCTAACAAGAACTTTCTAGGGGCTATCACCTTCTAATGATTGAAAGATCTACTTGGCAAAAAGAGCAATACCTTGCAGCTTGAGATCTTTTAACCCCAACCCCCCAAGGGACTTATTAGTATGGCACCAATCCCATTTAACAACATGGTGTTTTCTTTTGCCCTTGCCATCAGACCAGAGAAAATGCCTGATGGCCTTTTGAATTTCAAGAATTTGGCAGTTATTGAACATCTAGGCAGAGGAGTAATAAATACTGTAAGAGGATAAAAGCTTTTGACAAACTTGAATTCTCCCAGCTAGAGATAATGATCTGTTATATGATTTATTAAGTTTATTCTCAATCTTGGCCTTAACCCAAGCCCACATGTCCTTGAGAGAAGGATCTATAGAATAGGGAATGCCAAGATACTTGACTATATACTTGGGGCCTCCCCATTGAAACTTGTGCTGAAAGAACCAATCAGGAGGTTGCTCAGTCCAACCCAAGCAAACAGACTTAGCCTAGGAGATCCTAGCACCTGAGATGGTACAAAATAAATCCAACTTAATTTGCAAATTTTTAAGGTTGTTGTTAGTAAGTTCAAAGAAGACAGCAGTGTCATCAGCAAATTGACTATTTATAAGCTCTCCATTATTGGGCAGGTAAAGACCTCTAACTTCCGGGGACAAAGAATCATCTCTAAGGATATAGTATAAAGCTTCAGCAACAATAACAAAAAGAGCAAGAGCTAGAGGGCAGCCTTGTCTGATAGACTGACTAAGAGGGAAAGGGTCTGAAATAGAACCATTAATCTCAATTTGGGCACAAGCATTAGTGAGCAGAGTTTGAACAGCCTTACAGAAGTAAGGAGGGAAGCCAAAAGACTGCAACATCATGATAATGAACTTCCATTCAACTCTATCATAAGCTTTCTCAAAGTCAAGGAGGTGTAAAGCAGAGTTTTGATGAGAACATTTAGCCCAATCCATAGCTTCCCAAGTAGTAACAAGATTCTCTAAGATATATCTACCTTTAATGAAACCATTTTGGGAACTATTAACAAACTTAGGGAGAATGTGAGCCAATCTAAGGGCTAATATTTTAGCCAAAATTTTATAAGAAACATTAAGGAGCAAAATAGGCCTCCAATTCTTGATAAGATTTTTATCCCCTTCCTTGGGCAGGAGTTTAATAATACCTCTATTGATCTCAGGACTAAGAGAGCCCACACTAATGGCCTCATTATAAAGATCAAACAAATCCTTGCTAATCCAACTAAGGTTAGCCTTATAAAATTCAATAGAAAGCCCATCCGGCCCAGGGGCCTTGTCATCCTTGAGAGCTATAATAGCCCCCTTGATCTCTTCAATAGATATAGGAGCTGAAAGAAGCATAACATCATCAGAATCTAATTTAGTAGGAATAAGAGGTCTGTATTTGGACCTAATTTCCTCAGCCTCCGAGGAATATTCAGATGAAAAAATCTTACTACAGTAATCAGCAAAAGCCATAGAGTTACAAGCAGGATCAGAGACTTCTTGATTATTGATAACAAGCTTGTCAATAGCCTCCTTAATCTGTTTCTGCTTAAGAAAGTTAAAGAAGAATTTAGACCCTTGATCACCATGCTAGAGACAATTAATCCTAGAAAGAATTCTAGCTCCATGAAGTTTAGCCTATTGATGCTTGCTAAGGGCATCTTTAGCAGCAATAGCTTGGTTTAGAAGATCAGCATTAGAGGGATCAGCCTAAACATTAAACTCAGTAGTTTGAAGGTTAGAACAAAGCAACTTTTCAGTGAATCTATAGTCCTTGGCATTCTTTTGGCCAATGGTTTGCAGAAAAGTTTTCCAAGCCGAGAGATTAGCCTTCCATATGTCAATCATGAAAGAATTCTTCATGTTAAAGAAGTTGATGTTCCTAATAAGATGCAGGGCACATAGAACATCTTCATCATGCAAAAGCTTATTATTCAGTAAAAATTTGGAGCAGGAAGGTTTATGATGAATAGGATCAGCATTAATGCTAATATGGGTGAAGATGGGATGGTGATCAGATAGGGTGGTGGCAGAAGTCAAGACAATGTTGCCACTGCTATCAGGAAGAAAAGAAAAGAAGTCTTTATTGCCATAAAAGTGGTCTAATCTAGAATAGATCCTGGATCAACCTTGCTGGAAATTGCACCAAGTGTGTCAGATACCATGGTGAGAGTCTTTATTGTTAGCAAGAGGGTCAAACAACTTCTTTGAGTTAATAAACTTAGACTAGTGAAGATTCTCATGGTCTTTCCATCTGAACGGGTTGCCACCAGTTTTATCCTTTTGAGACTTAGCCATATTGAAGTCTCCTCCAAAAAACAAAGGAATATCAGGAAGAGTGGATAGCCAATTCCAGAGGGAGATTCTATCCTTAGTATCATTAGGAGCATAAATAGAAAAAAAACCAATTTGTTTATTATTAATATTCATAGTAAACCAGACAGCCCTTTGACATGGGGAAATACCATTGTCGGTTATGAGGTTCTCCCATTTGGGATTAACAAGAACAGCAATACCACCTTTACCTCTAATGTGGCTAGAGAAAAACTTAATAGCATCTTTCCAAATAAAATTAAGGCTGATATCGAGCATGAAACCAGTAGCTTTAACCTCTTGCATCATAAATAAATCAACAGAGTTGAAAGAATTTAAAACATGCTTAACAACAAATTTTCTATCCAGAGACTCAAGCCCCCTAACATTCCAAGATAAGAAATTCATTGAGACACAATGTAAGGGTTTAGGCATGCATCTTCAACATTCATGCTGGGAGTATTTGGAATATCTCCAACTTTTTAATTAGCAAAAAAAAATTTTGACCTTGGGGGCCTCCCACGCCTATTGGTGCAAATGGAGTCAAGTTTAGGAGTGTCATCAAGGGCGGACAACTCCATATCCATATTGAGATCAATGTGAGCTAACCCAGAAGTAGGGATGATCTCGAAAATACAATCATCCTCAATTTCTCTAAACACCTTTGGAAGAACCTTTGGCGGATTCAAGGTAGGCTTGATAGTATCAATGGGAGAGGTAGGTCACTCAATCATGTCAACGCTTAGCAAGGGATTCACAATGGGATGCGAATATGGATTAACATATTTGGAATTAGGGTTACCCAAATTAGTCCCTTTCCTCTTTTTCCTACTTCTAACTAGAGTAAAACCATCATCTAGGTTAGGGCTTGGCATAGGCTCTAGAGGGGGAGATAAATTCAAGTTGAGAGAAGAGACAGCTTGGTTAAAATCTGAAGAAATAGGAGCCTTCGTAATGGGTTGACCAACAAGTGTGGAAGCAACAGAAGGGTTAACTAGTAAAGAGGACTTGGGAAGGGGAATATTGTTATTGAAAGGTTTAGCAGCAGATTTATTAATGATGGGACAATCTTTATGCCGATGACCCTCCTTCCTACATAGAAAACAAGCATTCAAGCCCCCTAAAACTTCAATAGGGCAAAAAAAGTTATCACTAAGCACATTAATATTAATTTCAGAAGGAATTTCTTTTCCAGGGAGGAGTGATATAAGAACCCTCACATCCATATGAGGGACTAATCTAACAGTTTCATCCATCTTGATAATTTTGCCCAAATTTTCCAACAACTGTGGCAAAAAATGCCAAAGAAAGGGTGGCAGGTTTTTCACAAGAATCCATCCAGGAGCCGAGAGGGCCAAGACCTCTTCATGGACAACTTCAGGGGTCCAAGCCAATGCATGGAAGGACGTTGAACCAACCATCCAATATTGCCTTTTCAAAACCTCTTGTTGGGTATCATGGTTAGCAAAAAATATAACAAATAACCCCTTTTGAATTTGTCTGCAAAAAGTAATGTGAAACCCTAGTTTGATATTCCAAAAATTATGAAACTAATCATCCAAAAACTTGCGTGGAGGACATTTTTCATTTTCAACAGCAGCAAAAAAGATAGCAATGTTTTTGAGCCTATCTTTCTCTTTAATAATTTCGGTAACCATCTCAGAAGTAGGAATTATAGAAAAGTGAGCTAAGGGAACCAAAGGGCTCTTACCGTCCTTGGTGACCTTATTAATGTTGTCAGAACCAGCAATAACAAGCCTATCTTGTTCATGAACACTACCTTCCGAATTGGAAACCGCCTCTGAGAATGATTTAGCTTTGAATGCATTGCCATTGGACAAAAGTGAAGCCCCATTAATGCTGTTAGAAGCATTAGTGGCGGGAGGAGGTATGGGGGGCTGCTCAGAAGCGGGAGCATCTCCTATCGAATTAGAAGAAAATGGAGCGCACGGGGTACCATCTTCAGTGAGCAAACTCGCAGGGACACCCAGGTGTCCACCGCCATCGACCCTACACCAGTTGTTCGCCACCTTGCCGGCAGTGAAAAAAACCCTCCTTCCGATCATCGGGAGCAGAAAATGTGATTAGCGAAAAACAACGCAGCACAAAGCAGAGCCTATAACCGTTTCATAATTACATTTTTAATTAAATACATTATTTTAATTAATTAATTAATTTCATTATTTTTTTACTTATAATATATTAAAATTTAATTTAAAGATAATCAAATAATTGAAAAAATAACAAATTGATTTTATTACTTTCTTTTTAAATCATTTTTATGAATTGTAAAATTTGATGTTTTAGTATGAAATTTATATAATTTAAAGTTGTGATTTTTCATAACATTGTTTTTCACAAGATTTAAAATACAATATGAGACAAATTTAGTATAAAAGACTTGAAGGCTCAAACTCTTAATGTAATTACTAAGGGACATGGTCTTCCAAATGTGGTCCTATATATACCATTGGACTAGGTGGTAAATCATGTTATCAACATTTTTAAAAATATATTTTATAAAATTATTATAACTAATAAAATAACATCAATTAAAAAATATTTAAATTAAATCTAAATATTATTTAATAACTATATTTCAACTTTATATTTAGTAAATAAGAATAATTTACAAATCTCTAAGTTATATAAGTGAAAAGAATAGTGAAAACAATGATGAAGGAATCTCTTACCCTAAAGAAATTTGTGATTTTGTTTAGACAATTTGTTTTTTATTTTTAAAAAATTAATTTTTTAAAAATTATTGCATGATAAATTTTAAATTTTAAATTTATTTTTATTTTTAAATAAATTAAAATTCATAAAAGTATTGTATGATAAATTTTAAATTAATTAACAAATGCAAATTAAGGTACATTTCACCTGCTCCTTAGCCATGAATATTAAAAAGGAATATAATTATTAAAGACTAATTGGGTCTTCTAAGTGGACATATAGTTGATTTGATACTATAACACTAAAAATAGAATCAATTTCTTCTTAATTTATGTTCAATTTATTTTTGGTGTATTCAATGCACACCAAGGTCTACTCGTTTATAAAATATTTCAATGCCAACAGTTACAATAATAATTTATCTCCATGTCATTTATTTTCTAGTTGTCTATTTTTTTCTAAAAAATTAAAAATATTTTATTAAATTATAATATTTAGATAACAAGATATGATCATTTCTATTTAATATATATTTTTAAAAATATTATATATTCATTTTCAAAATTAATATTTTCCAATTTATTATCTATAAGTTATAATGATAATTATTTAATAGAGAAAAAATTATTTTAAAATTTAAATAATAAAAATAATATTATAATATTTTATATTTATGTATATAAATATTATAATTTATTTAATTTAATTTTTTTTTAAAAGTAACTGTTGGTCTTAGAATATTTTATAAATAATATTTGTTACACACGACATGGGTCATAATGTAAGGATAAATGAAGTTCAAAATGTCATAATTAATAATAATAATAATAATAATAATAATAATAATAACATTTGTCAAAGGAATTGTGCAAGTATGCTTGACAAAGTTATAGCATGGCATGAAGTGACATCCAACCATAATGAAATTCATTGTTGGATAGACGTTGTCATTCTATGGAGGGTGTGGGGCCCATGGTGGGGATTATGCCTCCCAGACAGATTTTTTAAAAAACTCTCCCATCCACAACTTGGGACCCACGTGTAAGAGGGGCATCCCCATGGGCACCGGCTACGGTGCAACTTATTTGCACCATCTGTCGTTTAACACTTTCATTCCATTTCCGTCCTTTTGTGACAGTTTATCTGACACCCACCGTGTACTGTCGGCTAGATGACATGAGTACTGTCATGTCAAAAGAAAATAGTATGTTGCAGTCCTTGTGATTCACAATTTTATAAGTATAAAAATTATTTAAAGTTTGGATTCAAATTTAATAAGTATAAAATCATTTCTTAATAAATTTATTATTTTTAATAAGTATTATATTTTAAGAGTAAATAATACAGATAATAATATTTTATTAATATTTACTAATATTTTTATTATTATTTATTGACAAATTAAATGTTAGAATATTATGATTATTTCTATTATTTTTACTTTAGTAAAATTAAACCTATAAAAATATAAAGTATATTGATTAGATGTAAATTTTAAAATTAGACCTTTCACTTAATGCAAAGTATATGCCAAAAATATATTAGTTAGTATTTCTAATTTTGTAATTATATAAATTGAATGGGAGATAAGATCACTTTTTAGATTATAGTATAAAAAAATTAAATTACTAGTATTTTGTATTATTATTATATAATTATGATTATTATTATTGGAAGGAAATTAAAAATGCTAATTATTCATCATTAATAAAAATTTAGAATTAGAGACGAATCAACCAAACTTATTTCAAGTCTTCAATACATTTTTTCTGTCTTTAATTTTTTATATATAAAAAATAGTGTATGTAATTGAAACTAAAATGCTAACTAGAAATATAAAATTTATTTAACTTAAGAAGTCATAAATAATAGGTCATTAGAAATTATTACTTGAGTCAATTGTGAAGTGATTTATTTATTTTTATTCATACATTAGGTACAGTTGACATAAAAAAACTATTATAAATAATTATAATAATCTAACATGTATAAATAATTAAAAATTTGTCTCCATTAATTTTTTAGAAACAATAAGGTCATATGATTCGACAATAATACTATGTTTATTATTTTATAAAAAACACAGTGTATAAAATTGAAATTAGATATGTTAATTAGAAAATTCATTTATAAATCACATAAAAAATTAAAAAGTTATTTAAATTAATAATATTTATTCATATACCTTATTAATAATATGTATCTACTTTAAATAACTTTTTAATTTATGATTTGATTTATAAATGAAATTTCTAATTTCAATTTTATACATTGTGTTTTTTATAATCATATGACCTTATTGTTTATTTATTTAAATTATTTATACATATTAGATTATTATAATTATTTATATTAGTTTACTATAAAATTTGATGTCAATTGTATAGTAAATATTTTCTTAATGTATGAATAGGAAAAAAAAATTCATTTTGAATTGACCTCAAGTAATAATTTCTAATGACCTATTATTTATGACTTCTTAAGTTAAATAAAATTTATATTTTTTAATTAATAATAAATGCATTGTCTAATTAACATTTTAGTTTCAATTACATACACTATTTTTATAAAAAAATAAAAGCAAAGAGAAAAATGTATTGGAGACTTCTAAGTTTGGTTAAGAAAAATTACTCTCTAATTCTAATTTGTTTATTAATTATGAATAATTAACATTTTTAATTTCCTTCCAATAATAATAATCATAATTAAAAAATAAATTACTAATAATTTTATTTTTTAACTATAATCTAAAAAGTGATTTATTCAATTTTTATCATTACAAAATGAGAAATGCTAACTAATATAGTTTTGGCATATGCTTTCCTTTAATTGAAAAATCTAAGTTTAAAATTTACTTATAATCAATATACTTTATCTTTTTATATGTTTAATTTTACTAAAAGTAAAAATAATAGAAATAATCATAATATTCTAACATTTAATTTGCCAATAAATAATAATATTATTATTAGTAAATATTAATAAAATATTATTATCTGTATTATTAACTCTTAAAATATAATATTTATTAAAAATAGCAAACTTATTAAGAAATGATTTTTATACTTAAATCTATAAATCTGAATCCAAACTTCAAAAAGTAATAGAAATAATCATAAGATTCTAACATTTAATTTGTCAATAAATAATAATAAAAATATTTTAAATATTAATAAAATATTATTATCTCTATTTATACTTATAAATTTGTGAATCACAAGGACTGCAACATATTATTTTCTTTTGACATGATAGTACTCATGTCATCTACCCGACCGTACAGGAGGGTGTCAGATAAATTGTCACAGGAGGAGGATGTAAACGGAATGAAAGTGATAACTTAAATGGCAGACGGTGCAAATAAGTTGCACCATAGCTGGTGCCATCCCCATGAATGTAAAAGAGACTTTCCTTTTACTACATTTTGAGAGCGAGGTACGGTGTGGGGGCCACCATTCAAGAGGCCCCATTTATATATTATTATTATTATTTTAACAACCCTTACTCATGTCTCTATAAATACATGTTTTGAATAACTTGAATATAGTATAAGTATAACATGTCTTTTTCAAAAATGGGTCAAGAATCTTTGTGTGTGTACAAGGATAAGATTCATATGATTTAGCACACAATTCTATTTGCTTGAGTCCCCTTTTCCTTAACTAGTCTATTTTAACTATGTATATTTTCCATTCAAGAGGGAATATTTTCTAGGATGAATCTATATTTTTCCTTGAATTTTTATTGTTTGTATGCCCATTTTTTTACAGGGGTGATTTTATTGTCTTCCCATACATTTTCCAAAGAGAAAAATGTGCTCTCCTAGAAAATGTATGGGCACTTTTGTCCAACACTATGTTTCCTTTAGCTATATTTGTTCTTCAACTTTATGGATCAAATTTAAGGTCTCATTTCCACTTTTTAAAAACTTTTATTAATGTATCATGTGATAATTATTTTAATTAATATTCTATTCAACCCATTGAAGTCCCCACACTTAAACTTAGGAATGAAATATTAAACTTATCTTACAAAGAGTATAGCTCCTACTCTACCATTGCAATGTAACAATAATACAATACAATTCACCTACTCATTTTCTTCATTTATACAAGCATATTTTGAATACATTTGCATATGATTTTCAACCCAAATATGTAATAAGCTCCATACATTTTTATTTCACAAATCAATAAATACAATGAAGGAAATATTTAAAAGGAATACTTCTTTATATTTCAAGTTTCTCAATGAAGTCATTCTTACACTCTTTTTCTATTGCATATTATTTATAGGATAACACCTTTTAATCAAATAAACACAAGAATGGGTAAGGATCTTATACAAGTTAGACTTGATAGAGTTCTTATTAGTAATGATTGGTTTCAAAGTTATAAGTGTTCCTTAACAACTCATGTTAGAGCAAGATCTGATCATTATTCCATTTTTCTCTTCCCTGACGCTATCTCCATTAAAAAGAACTTTCCTTTCTAATTTGAAAAAATGTGGATTTTACATCCTAGGCTGGAAAACCTTATAAAAGAATTTTGGAGGCTTAAATTTGAGGGAACTACTATGTTTAAAGTTTCTAAAAAGCCAAGAAATGTAAAGGATAACATTAAAAGATGGAATAGAGAAAATTGTGAGAATATTTTTGAAAGCAAAACTAAGATTCTTAAGGAACTGAAAGATATACAAGACAACATTTAGAGTGAGGATTATAAAAAAGTTACTAGAGAGGAGGAGGATTCAAAGTTGATTGAGTTATATGAAATTATAATCAAGGAGGAGATTTACTAGAGGTACTAATCTAGGAAATACTTTATCAAAGAAGGGGACATGAACACAAAATATTTTTATATGACCACTTTGAAACACAAAATGGTTAAGAAAATTTCTAGATTAAAAGTGAATGATGCTATCATTGAGGATGATGAGGCAATTAAAAGATAAGCTATGAGATTTTTCAATGGTCTTCTGGGGAGAGAACCTCATCTTGATAAGGAAAAATAGGAGTTCTTGAATTGTATTTCCAAGAGCATAGCAAAAGATCAAAACAAAGACCTCATTGCTATTCCTTCTAAAGAGGAAATAATAAAGGTTGTTTTTTCCTTTGATGGAGACAAGGCACCTAGACTAGATGGCTTCCCCTTTCTATTTTTCCAAACTTATTGGCACATCATACAAGAGGATGTTATCAAAGGGGTTAAAGAGTTTTTTGGATCTAGAAAAATTATTAAAGAAGTAAATGGTACTTTTATTTCCTTGATACCCAAAAAAATTGGGGGAAGATAGTATGGATCAATTTAGACCCATGAGTTTATGTAATTCTTTGTATAATATCATTTCCAAATTCCTCACTGTTAGAACTTTGAATTTATTACTTGCTCTAATTTCGAGACATTAGAATGGGTTCATTCTAGGAAGGAAAATTTTGGACTCTATTATCTCAGTTCATGAAAATATTTACTCTCTTACCAAATCAAACAAAGAAGGGTTCTTACTAAAACTGGATTTGTCTAAGGCTTATGATAGGGTGAAATGGGATTTTTTGAGGTGTGGATTGGAAACCTTTGGATTTAACAATAGATTCTTAGATATGGTTCATATGTTGGTCTCCTCGGCCACATTTTCTATTTTGGTCAATGGGTCTCCAACTCCTTTTTGCCATGCATCTCATAGTTTAAGACAAGGGAACCCTTTATCCCCTATCTAATTTATTTTAATGGATAAATGTTTGGGAATATTTGTGGAGAAAATGGTCAAAAGGGAGATTTTGTTGGGTTAAGACCTTCATCAAAGGAACAAATGTGTTCACACCAACAATTTGTGGATGACTAGATTGTGATGGGAGAAGCTTCAGTAAAAAATGCTAGGAATATCAAAAAGGCACTTCATGATTATTGGTAGGCCATGGGATAGATTATAAATTGGAATAAAATCTCTATTTATTTCATAAATGTTAATGTGAAAAGACTAGCTAAATCCAAAAAATTGTGGGATGTGAGGTGGGCAGCCTTCTGGGGTTGTATCTTGGTTTACCTCTCTATCTAAACCCTCCTGAGTCTTTTTGGAGATCTCTAATTGATAAGATTCATACAAAGGTAGCTAGATGGAAAGAATCCCTCCTTAGCCAGGATAGCAAGAAAATTGTGCTAAAATCTATTATTCAAAGCACCCCCTATATGCTTTAAGTGTTTTTAAGATAACCAAAAAATATGCTATGGCTATTGAAAGAATTTAGAGAAACTTATTATGGACTTGTATGAAAAAAATGAAAAAAATGACATTGATTTCTTGAGACAAGTTTTGTAAGCCCATTAAAAAAGGAGGACTAGGGTTAAGAAAGATAAGTAATATGAATGCTTTCTTACTTGCTAAGCTCATTTGGAGACTCTATAATGATGATGGAGAATGAAAAGATATATAGAATAATAAATATAATATGCAGAATAAAAACTTTAATTTTTCCTTTAGAAGTGATGATATTTAAGGGGGCTCAAAAAATAAGAAGATTATTAATCAAGGGGTGAGATGGAAGATTGGCAATGGTAGGACCATTCAATTTTGAGATGGTATATGGATTCTTGATCATGCCTTACGTTCTGATCAATAGTTGAATGGTTATATTATGTAATGGAAGACTACTTTTGGGACATCTGTTGTTGACTACTTGAAAGGAGATAAATGGGTGGATCTTACTAGAGTGGATAATTCTATAAATGACCTTAATAAAATGTTGAATTTTTTATTTTTAGTTAATAAGGAGGACTCTCTAATTTGGAAGTTTAATCCTAATGGACTTTTTTTGTCTCTCATCTCTATATGGTAATTCCTCTAAAAATTGTCATGAACCTTGCTAGGCTAAAGCTTGGTTCAAAGGCCTGATAGCTAAAGTTAACATTTTTTTTGGATCATATTGCAGGATAAAATACTCACTACTAAAAATTTAAAGAAAAAAAAAAATCTTTGTCTTGTTTGTAGATGATATCTTTGCAAGGAAGAGGAAGAGTCAATTAATCACTTGACAATTCATTGTTCCTACACTAGAATCTTATGTGAAAGGATTTTTAGACTTTTGGATATGGAGTGGATTCTCCCTTATAGTATCCAAGATTTTTTATTAGCTTAGAAGTTTCCCTCTCATAATGCCTTGATCAATAACTTATTGAATTACATTCTACCTTATTTATGCTAGGGTGTTTGGAAGGAAATAAATGATAGGATTTTTAGGAGTAAGGAGTAAAATGCTAATAAGATCTTTCATAAGATCAAGAGTATGGTGATAGAGAATGTTAGGATAAGTGGGAAAGTACAAGAGCCTCATGATGAGTGGGAAGCCAAAGTCATTAAGAATTTGAAAGTGGAAGGGACTAGTTACCCTCAAAGTGAGAGAAGTCTTAGAAGCTTGGCTAGATGGGATCACCATGTTAATTTTGATGGGGCCTCAAAAGGAAACTTAGGGATTGCAGGGTGCGGTGTTATTATCAAAAATAAAAATGAGTATAGTATTGGAGCAATGGAAGTCCCTATTTAAAACCAAACCAATCACATAGTGGAAGCTAGTGTCGCTCTTTATGGACTATTATATGCTAAGAATATGAATATGGAGAAAATTTGGCTAGAACAAGATTCCCTAAATATCATTGATTGTCTTAAAAAAGTTACTACCCCCTCATGGACTATTCATAAAATTATATGCAAAGCCATAAATTTAATTAATTCCTTTGTGGAATGTGTTGTTATTCATAATTACATAGAAAATAACAAAGTGGCTGACTAGGAAGCAAATGTGGCTTGTAAAAGTCACATGAAGATGACTTAGAATAATGGTAATGACATTCTAACTAATGGGCTGTCTATGACAGAGTACGATAGAATTGGAAGCAAACAAAAATGTCTTATAATAATGGCAATAGTAATTAGGATTAATTATAAGATGTGTTGGAGAGGGGATGTGCAGGTTATGATTGTATATGATGAAACTACCCACTTATTGCCACATGGATTGTGGGTCTTTTTGCAAAAGGGAAAAGCCCAATATGACTTCAAAGCAAAGAATTTTAACTTCCTCAAGCTCACTGGTAAGAATAAAAATTTCTCTAGAACCAATGACATGCAAGGTAGGAGAAGGATGTGTGAGCCATGAAATTACAAGGAATGGAAGAAAAAACTAGAGATATGGGACATATTGGAGCAGGGAAAGTTTACAAGATTTATGGAGAAACTAAAGGTAAGTAACACATCTATTACTAGAAAATTTATCAAAACTTGGAAGAACAACAACATTTTGGTTGGAAATCAAAGAATGAAAGTCACAGAGGATATTATTGTCAAAGCCACTGACTTGGACATGGAAGGGATTAACTTCTAAAGAGACATGAAGATGTTTGATAGAGTTTTTGATGAGTTTGTGGAGTCAACCAAGGAGAGAAATAAGTTGGTCAAAATTGGTAATTCTTGATTTAGTCCTCATTCTATTTCTAGACCTTGGAGGTTTACTATTTGTGTTGTGATTAAGTATATTACCCTAGATGGTCATTTTACTAAGATTTATGGTCACCACTTCATGCTAGCTAATCACTTCAAACATAGGGTTAGGATTAACTTCTCCTTCTACCTTTGGTAATCTTTGGATAATACCATATTAACCCTTTTGAATGACCCAAATGAGGATCATGCTTTTCATGTGGGTTTGATGGTGTGATTATGAATTTTCTTAAGTTAAAAATTCAATAGACCTCATATAACAAAATAGACTATGGAATGTGAAACTGAGGGGAGTGATTCAGATGAGACCTATGAAGAAGAAACAGGGGAGGAAGAAGCAAAGCTAGTGAAAAAAAGAGAAAGAATCCTACCCTTGGGGGCTCGTCATCTAAGAGAAGGAAAATAAATGAGGTGGATTATGAGATAAAGACTAGGACAAATGAGGAGATAGAAGAGGAAAAAGGGAAGAAGAATAAGGGTAAAATGGCAGTAGAATTAAAACTAAAAATAGTACAAAGAAAATGATAGATGCATGAACATCCCCTTGGATGATGAACCCTTGATCAATAAAAATGAGAAGAATTTGAAAGGTAAGAAAATTATGCTTCAAGAGAAGGCTAAGGATAAAGCTACTAAAGATGTCGATACAAGAAAAGATAATATAGATTTGGATGAGGGTAATCTAAAATAAAATAGTGCATAGGATGATCAAGGGTATATGAAGGGTGTCTTGGGAAACCATGATCAAATGAGAAGGGACATTAATTTTATGAAGGAGAAAATGTAGGATATAAGAAGGGAGTTTGAGCATCTTAGCAAAACAAATAGAGGTGAGATGACTTTAGGTCAGCATCTAGATAGGCTCTTGGAGGTGATTAGGAATGTTGAAGAAGTTAAGAATTTGATGAAGAGAGTCCCACCTCTTCAAGCTAAAAATAGAGCTATTGATCAAGTGGTGAAGGACATGAAGAAGAAGATGGACATTTCGAAGAACAAAGTTGAGGGTACTGAGAATTTTTTGAAAAAACTTTTTGATCAAAGTTGTTCCATATTGAAAGTTGTTGAAGAGAATATCAAGAATTTACTAGATAAGTTGGAGTAGTGGAGAAATCAGGGTACAAAGGAGATGAAGGATGATCAAGGTCCCAACAAATGCACAAGGGAAAACTCAAAGAACATAGAGGTTATTGATGATAAAGAGATCGATGAGCTAAGGGCCCTTGCTATGAACATGAATATTTTAGTTGATCAGATAGGTGACCTGCTAAAAAATTTATAATTGTCATATTGTTGTCTATTTGCTGTCTTTTTTTTGTCTTTTTATTCTACATGTGGTTTTATAGCCTTCTGTTATGGCATTTTTATTGTTTTGATGTTGATGTATAGTTTCTCCTAGTCTTTTACTACTTCTCTTCTCGGTTCTTTGTAAAAGGTTTTGGGTCCTTTGAAAACCCATTTTTACTTAATCCAAAATACCACTCAAACAATTTTTCAATAACCTCCAATATATTCCCTTTCATCTTCAATAACTAGTGAATACAATTAACTAACTCTTTTGAAGAGATCTAGTAAACTCAACTTCCATAATATAACAATGCTTTCTTCCTTTGAAATGCATATGCATTTTAGCACAACATTAATGCAATTCAATGAAACAAACATGCTTCCTTCCACCACAATTTTTGAAAAAATGCAATACAAAAAATTTGAATAAGGTGGACAGTTTTCTATTTAAAAAATGATAATGAATGAAACAATTAATTTTTCTCTTGATAAAGATGTCAACATCAAAGTCATTCCTAAATCCTTTTCCATTTGATCATTTAGAAAAAACTTGAAAATGCAATTAAACAAAACCATGGATAGCTTGTCTCCCAACCCTAGTTTCTATGAGACCACACACACCCACCCACCCACTCACCCACCCACACCCACACCCACACACACACACACACACACACACACACACACACAAAAACTCATAAATTCATAAAAATTACATTTACAACATTTAACACCCTCAACCATGAGCTTCATAATGGATAAAAAATTGACCCATGAACAAAGCATGAAGGTGGAAAAACCAATAAGGAGCTGCCAATTATATCATAATCAAAATCATTCCTTCACAAGGCTCATACTAATCACATTTTTTGCATACACATCTCTCTTCTTATCACCCCCAAAATGTCTCAAAACTAATAGCAGGCATGGGCACATTCTCCATGTTTTTTTCCCCTCTTCTCCATGAGAAGAGATTATGCACTAAAATGGAGGCACCAACTAATCCCTTCACCCAATACCACTTTTTTCCTCCCAAGATTGATTAATTTTTGTCATGCTCAAGAAAAAAACATGATCAAAATAGAAGAAAAAAATGAACCAAAAATCTCCATACCCATCCCTTCACAAGAACAACAACATATACAAGGATCCATGTATACAATACATGTTCATAATCCATTAACATACTAGTCTACAACAAAATAAAAAGAACATGCTCTTGGAAAGAGCCACCAACCTTGACACAAACTAACAGAAATAATTATTTGAGAAGAGCCCCTTTCCTTAGCTTCTAACCTTCAAAATTCTAATGTCTCTAAAACTAGAGAGTGGGTGAATACTCACTAACTCTTCCAAATTCCTTTAAAAAGGCCTCCAAACTCTCTAGCTAAAAATGGTGATCACAAAATTCCCTCTCTCTTCTACCAATGTCCCCTTACCTAAAATGCAATCTTAACAATGGGTGGCCAAGGAAAAAGGTGACCATGACTCTCCTAAAAAGTGGCTTATTTGGAGGGTCACAAAGTGTTCTAGACCTCCCAATGGGTAAAAATAAGCCACTAAATCATAGTAATATGATATGAGGTGGTTATTTTCACTAAAATGGCATCTTAGAGTCACTTTTATCCCTCAAAATTATCTATTATGTTTGAATTCAAAATTCACTTGATAGGACTCCACATGACATCTTATTAACCAAATGGGATTAACTAAATAACCATATTAGATTTAGTTTTAGGTTAAATGTCTCTTGCCAAACCCTAATTGACATGTCATTTACATAGATATGGACACCATAAAAGAAAATTACACATTACAAGTGACATATCTCTAATTTACAAAATAAATTTAATCTAATACACAAATTCAATTTATGTTTCCAAATTAAAATACATAACAAAGAGGTTTAAATATCGTTAATAGATTCAACCTTGTCTTTTACTATTTTTACATAGGTTTAGCCTCTATTCTTTGATTAATACCATGGTTACTTCTTTTCACACTAAACTTGAGCATCCATAGTGCAAGGAAAAATCACATATAAATATATAGAATAGATTAACATTACATAATTGAATTCAAAATTTGACATGCATAATTCATTTTTCAATCAACTTTTCTTTCCTAAGTAATGCCACATAAAATACTTGCAATATTAAAGCATCATGATGTACTCGTCAAAATTAATTCTTATTTTAAAACATAACTAATTTAACACTCTTAATATAGCCATGATTCTATTCCCATCATAACAATGAAAAACTAAAAATATATATTTAATCATCAAAACATATAAGATAGGTCCTATCCACAACATAAGTAAAGATCATAATAATGTAATAATCACATGTCCTCAAATAATATGAGTCATCATTTAACTAGTCAAAAGTGTATCAAAACATTGAATCATAAGGCATCAATCTATGAATATATCAACTATTCTATGATTGGTCGGGGTGAAGCCTCACATCCTCCCCCCTAGGCATGAACTTCCAACTAGAGTTCATGAAAAAGGTATGGGTACTATGATCTCATATGTGTTGCATCTTCCCATGTAGTCATGACCTCATCATAACAATCTCACAAGACCCTAACCTAGTCTAGCTCTCTTCTTTGAATTGCAAGGGTTTGTTGGGCCAAAATATGAATGGGCTACAATGCTAAGCTTGTTTCTAACTCTGCCTAAAAGGTATCCCAATCTATAATGTGAGACTCATCATAAATATAGTTTTGTAATACAAAAACATGGAATACATCTTTGATGTGTGACATGCTAGGTGGAAAGTCTAGACAATAAGAAACTAGTCCTATCATCTCCAAAATATCAAAAGATCCAACAAAATGAAGCACCAACTTGGAGCCTTTTCCATAATAGATCATACTCTTGTGTGGACATACTCTCAAGAAGACTTTTGTATCCAACTATATACTTTGTATTAACCCTCTTTGCATCTACGTATTTCTTCTATCTATTCTAAACCTCTCTAAGGTGCTACCTAATCAAGACCACATGTTGCTCCATATCCCTAACTAACCAAAGTTCAATAGATTCTCTATCATTGATCCTATCCCAACCCACTAGTGTCTTGTAAGGTCTACAATATAAGACTTGATAAGGTGGCATACCTATAGATTAATTGTGTCCATTATAATAAAACTTTACAAGATTAAAGTACTCTTCCTACTTAACATGTTGATCCATCACATAGATACACAACATATCCTCCAATACCTAGTTATCTCTCTTTGTCTATCCATCTATCTGAGGGTGATAGGTTGTACTAAAACTGAGACTAGTACCCAATGTTCTTTCCAAAAAGAAGATGTAAAAAATAATTATTTATCTAA
The DNA here is from genome assembly GCA_028749045.1 of Cupressus sempervirens. Classification (NCBI taxonomy): domain Eukaryota; kingdom Viridiplantae; phylum Streptophyta; class Pinopsida; order Cupressales; family Cupressaceae; genus Cupressus; species Cupressus sempervirens. Next base: position 464,039,550 of record CM053790.1, read on the forward strand.
GATGATATTATGATGAATTCCATGAAGTTTGACACTATGTCACAAGAAAACTTGTGCAGCTATTGGTGTTGTAAAGGTAGTACAAACGAGTGAGAAGTGGATGACTTTGGTCAATGTGTCAACTATCACCATGATGAAATCATGGTGACAAGAAGACATCATGAGACCAACAATGAAGTCCACTAAAATATTATACCACTTCCACTCAGGTATATCCATGTGGCTACAAGAGTCCATTAGGATATCCATGTTCCTTCTTCACCCTTTAGCACTCTAAGCATCTAGGAACAATACTAGCAATCTGTAATCTCATGCCTTGTCAATGATATAACTATCTCAAATTGGCATATAAATTGCTAAAGGTAGATAGATGTGTCCCTTATTACATAATAGTCCATTGAAATCTAATTAATAATCATATAATCTTCCCTGAAGGAGTCACTAAGAATGGACTAACCAAAAAATCTCTTCATAAAATCTATCCTCTAGAAAAATGGTATAAAATATGCTTGCTCAAGTCTATAGCTTTGGTTATATGAATATATACTGTAGGCTCTAATAATTAAAATGAATCTTAAAGTAGTGACCTAGAAGGAATTTTTTCCATATTAATAAGGCATGATTTACTGCTATGATCTCTGGGTAATGAATAGAGTAATTGATCTTGTGATTCTTTAGATTTCTAGACTCGTAAGTTATGATTTGACCATTCTACATGAGAACTGCTCCTATCCCATCCAATGAAACATCTACGCATACTACAAAATCTATTTAGGGATCTAACACTACTAAAATTAGTGCAATAGTGAGTCCTCTCTTGATCTCTTAGAAAAATCTCTCGCACTACTTTGTTAACTCAAAATTATTTCCCTTTATTTGGAGGGATGTGATGGGATGTGCCACTCTAGATAATCCTTCCAAAAATCACCTGTAATATCTATCTAAGCCCATACAACTACTAACCTTTGTGAAACTAGTGGGTGTTAGCAAATCCATAATGGCTCCAATAATTGATGGGTCTACTAAGATCCCATCACCTAATATCATATGAACCAAGTAATTTACCTCAAGTTTGAAGATAAAACACTTTGACAATCTACCATATTACCCATTCTCCCTATACTACTACAAAAACTATCTTAGGTGCTCCTCATGCTCCTTCTCATCACAAGAATATATCAAAATATAAACAAGGAATTCTCCATTAATGAGGCTCATACACACCACTAGAAATGGGGACCCCCTAGTTTTTTATTTTTTTGTCTCTCAGACCCCTAGTCTAGGGCCTGGCTCATTTTTAGAATCCCCCAAGAGTTTGGGTCAAGCCTTAGTCTCTAACTGGGGAAGTTCAAAGTGTTAGATCTAAAGAAAATAATAATTTTTTAAGTGTTTAAGTGATTAAACTATGCACTAGTGCACATGCACACCTTCTTAAGGTGTGTAGATGTGCTCAGTGCATGAGTGTGCACTCATCTCCTTTGACTATGAGGGTGCACACCTTTGGAACTGCATACCTAGGGCCTAAGGTGTATATAAACCCTAAACCCCTCTCCAAATCCTCATTCTTATCCTCTACTCTCCAAGATTCCACACCCTCACACCTTACAACGTGTGCTCCCTCTACTCCTACATTTAATCAATACAAAGCATAAGGTTAGAAAACACCAAGAAGGTGTACACATGCACACCTCTTCAAGGTGCACATGTGCATAACTTATTTCACCCTTAAAGCAATAAAATGCAAAACAATCCTTAAAATAATTCAACATCAATTAAAAGGTGTGCACATGTGCACCTTTTTCTTGCACAAACACTTAAGAATATATTAGGGTGTGCATATGCACACCTCATTAAGGTGCACATATGCACATGCTTATGCAAAAAAATTAATGGTAACAAAAACCTAAGTGAATACAATGGTGTGTACATGTGCACCTCCTTAAGATGCACATGTGCACACCCTTGTGTGCAAAAGGAAAAAATTAAGAGAGTCAATCTCCACGCCCTCCATTTTCAAAGAACTTGCATTGTGCATGTGCATAGTTGCATACATGCACATGTGTGCACCTCACCAAGGTGCACAGGTGCACAATTGTGCACAAATGGTCAATTAAGGACCATTCAGGGAACCCAGTGCACCTATAAGGGTGCACTAGGTGCACTAAGCTACATAAAAAGACATTTTTGGGGGAATTGACCAGTGTTTAACTAGTTTGGGTGGATTTGTTTTAGGTTTTCATCTATTGGGGTTTAATTTTAGCTTTCTAGACTAATGTTTCCTCTCTTGTGTAGATAAAATAGTGTCCTCATCCTCTTCAATGGCAAAGAAGATAAGTCCAAAACTTGTTGTTTTCAAATACCAAGGTGTACTGAGAAAAACCCATTTTCAAGATGGACATGCCAAGATTAGAGATACTAAACTTGGATATATAGACTAGAATGCATTCCCTAACATATGTAACAAGCTAAAAGAATGATCTGCAATGGTATCAACTTTGATCAAATAAGGTCTAGTCAATACAACATCACATCCTACATGTGTTCAATCTTTGAAACTCATAATGGCTCTTGTGGATAACTATGTGATTGAAGAGGAGGTCATCAAGAGTGTCACAGGGGAGATAGTCCTAGACCTGCAACCTCAGAATATTGTGAAAGTATTTCATCTTCCTAGAGTTGGTCAATATTTCCAGATTTCTTACAAAGGAGTTGAGAGATGGTACCAAGAAAATGAGAAAGAAGCTAGAGAGATCATTCAATCATCCTTCCTAATTGATAGAATTTGGGTGGACCAAAGAGTTAGAAAAGTGGACATGACTCTAGATCAAAAATATATTGAATGACTAGGCCATAATTCTAAGTAGTGAATTATAGTTTCATATTTGTGATCATCCAATTCATAGAGGGTGATTATGCTAAACGGATTTTAGTAGAAGTAGTGGCTAGGATCACATAGATCAATGTATACTACATCCAATTCAAAAAATTCACCTACCTAAGGATAGATAGTACATTGGAGAACCCAAAGAATCTCCTAAGATATCTATTAGATAGATTCATTTAGTTGGACATTACCGAAAAATTCATGTCTATAAATGAAAAATTGAGAAAACAACACAAAAAGACATGAATGTGGCCAATCACAATTAGTTCTTTTGAGGTCAAACAAAAATAGTACATCATGACCTTTGATTTAGAATGCGATCAATATCCCTTGGAAGAGTACAACTCCTGTCACCCTTTCTTTGACAACATTAGAATGGTGCAACATCTGGTAGCGAAGTAGCTTGTACATGAAGATGCATTGGAAGACCATTGGATAAATGTGTTAGATGACTATGATATTTGAATCAAGGATTATTATAGGATGACTCTATATCTGGTAGAGAAAGTTCTCAAGGTAAAGATCCAACTAAAGTCTTTCAAGAAAGATATAGAAGATATCTTAGATCCATTGTACAATAGGGACAAAATCTATGACAGGCCTATAATGAATGTGAAGATTGGAAGGGATGAGAATACAAATATCAGTCACACAACCCATCATATAGTCTAATTAATGAAGGAATGGATCAAGAAAGCTTTCAAAATTGATCTAGTTCCTCATGCTATTCCTCTTCAAGCCACATCATGACCTATTAAGGGTAAAGGTATGAAAGTTACAATACCAACCTTCCCAACTCAATCCCCAGTGAGGTCAACAATAGAGCATCAACATGAGTGGGAGGTTGAGTATTTTGAAGTTGACAAGGGAGTCAAAAGGAAGATAGATTCAACAAAGGGTAAGAAGGAAATGGTTCAAGCTTAAGAGCCTCAACCATAACATGTTAATCTTGAGCAAGCCAAGCCCTAAGCTAAGCTTATAGCTCAAGTCCATGATCAAGAGTTTGAGAAAGTGCCTCAACAATAGGAACATGTGTAGAAAAAGGAAGAAGAAGAACAAAGGGTGCCACCAAAAGCTATAAAAGAGGAATAATCCTCCCCCTTAGCTCCAAAACGGGAAAGGGTTAAATTGGATATGGTGGGAAAATGAAGGAGAAGATTAAATAAGAACTCTCCACCCCCATAGGTTCTTGAAATAATTCTAGAAGCTAAAGTAGAAGAAGAAGAGGGTGAGAAAATTGAATATGTCCCCTTGAGTCAAAGGACTCGCTTAGCATAGGAAATAGAAGAGGAGAGGAGAAGAAGCTCAACATTGACACCTCCATCTACTCCTAAAGGACCTATTCATGTTTCCACATTAGAAGATGAGAAACAACAATGGATAGATGATATGGAGGGTGAGAAATAGATGTGTTCAACATCTCCAATTTTGACTTAATGCTAGTAGGCACTGAGATGGTGGGAGAAAAGATAAGAGATACTCCCAAGAGTGAATCCTTATGAGAGGATTGGAGTCAAATGTTGCCTCTACCTTAAGGATCCTCGAGCATACCACCACCACCATCTCATCAATTAACATTCATGGAAAAAGGATCAACAACACCACTTCCTCAAGCTATAGAAATAGAAGAACAAGGTATAGAGGAAGTCAGGCCCCATCAACTATAAGTTGATGAAGTATTGGAGGTAGGGAAAGTACCTAAAGAGCCTCAATGAACTCCTTATGATATAGAGGTTGGGAACTTTTCACAAAAAACTATAGAAAACTCCAACTAGTGATCTTTCTCAATGAAAAAAGACTCTAGAGAGGATAGATAAGGGAAAAGGGCTTGCAATCAAGTACATATCTTTAATGGGCACTACACTAGCATGGCTAAAGAGGGAGGTTACATTTTGGCAAAAGAAGGAGCTAGATTTAACTACTGAGGAGGGAATGAGAGATTTGGTTAAATCCATCAAAAAGCCTAAGCCACCTATGGGTGATGCATGAGCATTGGCCTTCATAATGAACAACCAAAATCAACACTTTCTTGTGTATATAGTTATTCCTCCTTTGCATGCTAACATAGAACAATTGACTCCTATAGACTATCAAATAAAGGAGGTCATTTTGGGAAGACCCATAGTAGACACTGTTAAAGTGATGATCACTATGAGGATGAAATAAGTATTCAAAAATATAGATTGAGATGAATCTTAACTGATTGTGCTATGGAAATAAATAAAAAAATTTAAGAGGCTATTTGCATGGATTCATGGGCCTTATATACCTGGATAATCCAAAGATCACTCATGCTATGAGACTAGAGAGGAAAGTGAAGAAGAATGTATAATTATACTCATTTTTGAGGCATGTTAGCACTGGCAGGAGAATTTTAAGGAGAGAGGTCTAGAAATAATATAGGGGAACTTGAACATATTACACCATATTCAATCTAGTGCAGATAAGCTGGTATCCATAGTGAACCAAGATTTTGGATTGATGGATGAGGTACATACCTGGGCTAAAGACCTATAGACACTTCAATCAATAAAAGGTCAAAAGTATCAAACACTCATATATAACTAAGGAGTTGGATGAACTTGATAATTGGATTGAAAGGATATCTACCAAAAATAAAATCATGGAGGATCTACATGCAAATATTCAAAAATAAGAGACCAAATTCAAGAGAAAATTTTAGAAGCAGAATGGTATTGCAAATTTGCTTGCCTCGAGATTTTTGAAGATGTGTCAAAGGCTAAGCTTAATATGGTACAATTAGTAGTCCAAAAATTCTAAGGAAATTTCAAAGATGTTTCATCAGTTGAAGATATTAGGAAAGAATTCAATATTGAAGAGGTATTGTTGGAGCTAGACACTAAACTTGAGGATTTTGTGATAACCCAAATAGAAGTTAGCAATTATTGGAAATTAGTAAAGGATAAATATGGAGCTTTATATTTTCTTGAAGCCACCCAAAATTAATAGATAAATTTATAAGAAAACATCCAAACATCATTTTGTTATAGAGGGGAAGAAAACCCAAATTCTAGAAACTCATTTTTCATGCTTGGGAAAAATTTTCATTTTTGGAACCTGTCATCAAGGTGCATAGGTGCACTATTCTCAAAGGTACATTGATAAACTTGAAGAAGTAGTAGTGAACTATAGTTAACTACTAGTTCATATTTCAAGATCATTCTATGCACCCAAAACACATTTTGATGGTAGTTAAACTCTTAGAAACATTCAAAGAAGGCCAAGCTTCCATTTTTAGAGATTCTAGTGACTCTCAAATCCTCTTTCAAATTGCTTCTTTTTATCTACTTCTTCCTCCATTTTTTTAAGTCATGTAAAGGCTCATGCACCCATTAATTAGTATAAACAAGTGTGGAGACCTACTTAGCACCATTTAGAGAGTCGATTTGTATAATATTAGATTTGCTTTATTAGTTTTTAGCATGAGTTGCATTTTAAGAACTCTCTCTCCTAACACAAAGGGAGAAGATGATTTCTTATAAATACATGGATGTAATATATACTCTAGGCCATTATTTTGATGTAATAATATATGTTATTGGTGCTCTCATTCTGGGTGTAATTATTCTTGCCAGAGTGTGTTATTTTTTTGAATGCATGTTCATGAATAATAATGGAGCCAATGGTTTTATTATGTTCTTCTGATTATGTGACCTTTAAGTTTTGGTGTTCGCCTCATGTTAATGAATTTCGTTGACATACCAAGTTGGAGAGAATATCACCTATTGTTCCTACATAGCTTCTTGTCTCACATTGGCACACTTTCTGTGGCCTTAAAATTTGATGAGAAGTGAAACATCTTTCAATTATTATTGAGTTCCCATTAACTATTGCATCAATGGAATTAAGGAAGCGTTGCTCCTATTTTCATTGGTTTTGTACTTGATATTTTTATAATTTAACTTGTAGACATATTACCATGGTTTATGTCCATTAGGAATTTCCCTTTCAAGTTATTTTCTTTAATCTCTCATTACCTTATCTTTATTATTTTCTTTTCTAAAAATTTATTAAAAATAGGAATCCATATAGTTGCATCGATAAATTGCATTCATCATAAAATAGAAAACACCAAAAATATATCTCTTTTGTGGTTACTTTTCAAAGATTAAATCAAACATCTTATCTAAAATTGATCAGACCAATAAAGGCTTCCCCATGAAGATACACATTTATCTTCAATTTAGTGAATTCCAGTAGGTCACAAGATCACCCAAAACCTTGGAGTTGAACCTAGATTATCTTTTCAAGAGAGGAGTTTGAAAGGATTCATACCATAAAGAATCATGTAATTTTATAGCTCAATAGAAGTAGCACTAGAAGGAGGGCCTCAAACTATTTTGAAAAAAAAACAACTCATTATTTTCTTCAATTTTTAGAAGTTCATAATTTTTTCCATCCAAAATTGTTAGAAGGTGCATAGGTGCACTTTTTTTAGAGAGTGTGCTTCTGTAGAGGTGTTCTTTTTCTAGAATTGATGAGAACTACAAGATCCTAATCTACCATCTCCATTTTAGTGAGCTTTAAGATCTTTAGATAGTGAACCAAAGTTCTTAGAACTCAATTATTTTCATAAGACTTTCAGTGACAAAGGACTATAAAAAAATTCTACCACTTCCATTCCAAATTTCATCATCTCTAGTTCTACCTATGAACAAACCTCCACCCATCATTCCAAAATATCCTCCACTAATGGCCTTTTTTGTAATTGTAGTAGACTGACCAATTGACTTACAAGGTGCAATTAATGACCTTCCCAATAATCTTGAGAAATTTTGCCCAAGGTTCATCTACAGAGAAAAATGAATGACTAAAGACCATATCAAAGTCTTTAAAGAAATATGCAATCGAACAAAAGTTAAAAAGGAGAATGTGGTCCTCTATTTATTCCCATACTCATTGGGAGAAGTTTCCTTTAACTACTACATGAATTTCCCACCAAGATGTCTCCAGAATTGGGTTGCCTTTGAAAAGTTGTTCCTCAAGCAATTCAAAACATCGATCAACATGATTATGATACATCATCAGTTCATATCAATCAAAATGGATCTAGTGGAGACCATTTAACATTTCAATTATCTTTTTCATATGGCTTACCACAACTTGGAAACGCCCTATACTATACTAGTTGAAGATGCAATCTTGATTTATCTTAATGTTATAGACCATCTTACTATTATCTTTCTATGAAGGCTACATGTTACAAACATTGACACATTAGAAAAAGTCTTTGACAAATCAATTACCTTTACCAAGCAAGCCAATCCTACTAGAGGAGGATTGATGGTTCTAGCTCAAGCAACTACAATAATACCAACATACCCTTTTGGAACACCACTGATGCCTAGTTAATTCATCCAGTGAATCTAGTCCTGCTACAATAGGCACCAACTATACTAGTTCTAGCCATAACTTACCCAGGATATGAACCTCCAAAAGCTTCTTTCTTTGAGAAAAAGGAAGCAACGTCTGCTAAAATAGAAAATAATGTTACATTTGAGATTGGTCAATGAAGAAGACCGTGTCTTAGATTACCAACAAATTAACCTATTTGAGGTTGTCACAAGGGCAGAAAAATAACTTTCAAAGAATGAATGTAGTCCCTTAAAACAACAACTATGGTCAGAACTACAACGAGAATTTCAGAAAAAATAACAATATGGGAAATAGTAATGAAGGGAACAATTACAATCCTCTAGATTGCAACAATGTCTTCCAAAGGTAGAATCAAGAATGGAATACTCATCCAAATAATGGAAGTATCCCTAATGATAATAACAAAAATACTTAATTTGTGGACATCAACTAGTATGATAGTAATCAAAATGTACCTAATGATGGTGGCTCATATTTCAATGGAAATCAAGAAGTGAACAAGAATTCACAATGAAATAATGGTGAGTCTTCTATGCAATACAGTACTATGATGTTAGAATCATAGGATTCTCTAGAAAATCTTGAAATGGAAAACTAGCTAGTGAAGAATTCACTTTTCTATTCAGTCAAGAATTAGATCCTTAACTAGAAGAGATGCTAGTTTTTCAAAATGAAAATTGGAATACTTACAATTTATGTAATCAAAGGGATCCTATGACCAATAGAATTCTTCCTACCTTACATCCAACACTACCTAATACAAGAGCTTATAATAATCTAGTACCTACTAGAGCACCCTACATTGGGCAAAAAAATAAAAATCAAGGGAATGTGCCTACAATCTCGAAGAATCCTATATGGGCAAATGAAAAGTATAGTGTAGTGGAATATTTAAAGAGAACCAAGGCTAATATCTCCATATTTGATATGCTAAAAAAATTTCCTAATCACGGGGAAGTACTGCTAAGGACTCTTGATGATGCAAATCCAAGACCTAGTGCAAACATAATCCCTCAAAAGATAACATCACAACAAGTCAATACTTCTAAGGCAATCCCTACCATGTATAAAGACAAGGCTAAAGTGCCTCCATTTTTACTTAGTCTTAGAATTTTTTGAAATAACCTAGAAAATTTTCTTATAGATTCAGCAGCTTCTTGTAACATCATGCCACTTTTGATAGCTCAAAGGTTGGGGGTTTTCCTTACCTCTTAAATTAGATAGTGATACAACTCAACAAGATGAAAGTGAAAGTTATTGGGGTATTGAAAGATGATAGAATATATTTAACTATAGACCCTCAAATTCAAGACATTATAGACATACATGTGGTTGAAATACATAAAATATATAGATTATTCCTAAGTAGAGAATGGAAAAAGTTCTTAAGAGGATGGTTCTCAACTAATTTTACTCAATTATGGCTACCTTGGAAAGGACTAAATAATCAAATTATGATTGATGTTGAGCCAAAGTTGAAGATAATGATCACAGAATACAGTGCACCAAATAAGTTAGCATTTTTTCATGCTGAACTAGGCTCCTACAAAGTGATGTCACTTGACATAACTTCAGTTAAGAGACTTTACCATCTGAATAAATAACCTATGATCCCTATCCCAAAAGATGAACTTGTCACTCAATTTGTAGACAGTATGGTTGCAAACTTACAATGTGTAGGAAAGGAAGTAGACCCAAATATTTTGCTTCTTATAGGGTTCTATAGGTTACACAAATTTAGTAATTTAGTAATTTAGAATTTGAATGCTCACATTGTCAAGAAGTAGTTGCTAGGGTACCCACTTAGATAATGCAATCCAAAAATAGTCAAATTCCAAATGAGGTCAAAAAGAAAGTTCAAGTTCTATGCACACATCTAAATTTGTGGGGATTGATGAAGAAAAAAGAAGGAAGATTCTAATGTGTCATATAGTGACACTTCTTTAGATGGTGTGGGTAAATCTAATCATGCACCTAAGATGATCAAAGTCATAAGGAGAAGACATTTTGTCAAAGGACAAGGATGGACCTTGGTGGTTGTTCCTCCCAAACCCTAAATTGATAAGATCACCAAATTAATTGGGGATATTTAAAGTCAATAATGGAAAGAAATGGCCCCTATATCAAAGATAAATTGTGGAAACTCACCAAGTCCACCACATGAAAGATTTCAATAGATTCCAAAGAAATAATCCTTTAAAACTCAAGTAAAGGAAAAACTACGTACAAAAAAATACAATTCCAAAAAACCTAAAGAACAACAAATTTTGACACTTAGGTTTCACAACTCTAAATGAAAATTAGGAGCTGGCGTAGGTATTGAATTAATAAATTACAAAGGTAGGTATTTTTATTCAGCATATTACTTAAAATTTATAAACATACTAACAATGTTGTAGAATATGAAGCCTTGAATCACAAAATTCTCTTTGCATTAGAGAAAGATATCAAAGCTCTTGTAATTTAAGGAGACTCTTAGTTGGTTATTAAACAGGTGAAATCAATCTACTCTTGCAATGATAGGAGACTTTTTGTGTAATTGAAAAGAGTTTGGGACTTTTTGGAAGATTTTGAGGTCTTCAACATAAGGTCCATGAAGAAGAACATGGTATCAGATGCCCTTGCCATTTTAGCAAGTGTATTGCAACCCATTGAAAGAACAAAGCTAAAGAGATTTTCAGTTGAATTGGTTGTTGCCCCATCTATTCAAAACAACATTAAAAACTTCCAATTCTTCCAATATAGCTGATATATTCGTGAGTTTATTCTGTGCAATGGCCTTTTCAAAGGACAAGAGCTTAATGATATTCCTGATGACAAACACAAAGATGATGAGCTAGAGGATGAATATGGGATTGTAAATTTGAAGACCGATACTATTTCTAAGGGGATGGTAGAGTTGAAATGCATATTTGATCAAGATGAATCAACACATAGTAAAAGAAATGTTGAAGAAATGGGGATTGAAGAATGTGATTCATATAATCTAGGCATGAAAGAAGATCCCAAGATGGTGAGAATTGGAAAGACGTGTAAACTTCAATAACAAGAAAGCATACTTCAATTGCTTACATAAGACAAATATGTCATACATGGAGCTATGAATAACTCTATATTTATGATACTAAGATCATCACTTATGATATTCTATTGAATCCTGATGCCAAATCCTTTTGTTAAAGATAGAGAGAAGTGAATCCCATAATTGAACCTTTGATAATGAAAGAAGTAAAAAAGTTACTTGATGCTAAAATTATCTTCCCAATCTGACATTCTACATGGGTTGCTAACTTGGTTCCAGTAGGAAAAAGATTGCAGAAATTCACCTTTTTTTGGGTTATCACAATTTCAACTTGGCTTCCTAGAAGGATAATTACCCCTTTCCCTCACTTGATGAAGTATTACAAATTTTGAATGGTTCTAAAATGATTTCTTTCCTAGATGGATATTCTGGATACAACCAAGTATTGGTAGATGAAGAAGACAGGTTGAAGACTACATTTACAAAAAAATGGAGAACCTTTGCATACCAAAGGATGCCTTTTGGATTTATCAATGTAGGAGACACATTCCAAAGATTGATGGACAAATAATTCAAAGGGCTAATAAAAACATGCATAGTTATCTACGTGAATGACCTCATTGTCTTTTCTAAAGATAGGAGTACTCATACTGCAGACTTGAAACAAGTTTTCAACTGATGTCAAAGACATGGCATACCACTCAATCCCAAAAAATGTTCATTTAGGGTCACAAAAGGAAAGCTTCTCAGCCAAATTATTTATAAAGTTGGGACATTCATTGATCTTGAAAGGATAGAACTGATTCTTAATCTATCACCTCCTCATAATCATAAAGAACTAAAATCTTTCTTTGAAAAAATCAATTTTGTACATAAGTTCATTAGTAGATTTATTGAGATAGGACATTCTCTTAATGACCTTCTCAAGAAAGGAGCAAAGACTAAATGGGTTCTTGAAGTAAAGAAAATATTTTTAAAACATCAAAGTCAGAATCAGTACAGCCCTAGTTCTTATAAGTCTAGATTATGATTAACCATTCAAAATCTATTCATTTTCTTTAGAACATTCATGCATTGGGATTCTCACTCAAAAAAATAAAAAGAGGATGAGAGACCTATCGCATGTATGAGTTTCCTAGTAAAGAATGTTGAGTTGAAATATTCTAATCTTGACTAATAGTCTTTCTCATTAATAAAGATAGTTAAGATATTTTAGCATTATATACTTAGGAGCAAGGTATATGAAATTGTGCTTGACCTTGTAGTTAAAACATTGCTGATGCAAAATGAATTAGGAGAGAACTAAGGAAAATGGATGGCTATATTTCAAGATTTTTATTTGGAGATTCAACAATGAAGTTGGTAAGAGGACAAGGATTGACCAAGATGATAGCTGATAATGAGATTGGTAATGACAACAAAATCTGATTTGATGATGAAATCAACACTAATAATAAACAAAAGATCATAGTGTCTCAAGTGGATATTGATCAACTAATAATCACTAATATTTGGTATCAAGATATTGTTTACCATATCTTGCAAAATCAATAGCCCAGCTGGATGAATAGTTCCCAACATAGAGGACTCAAGATTAAATGTGAATACTATATGCTAGAAGATAGAAAACTTAACAAAATAAATTATGAGGGAATTTCTTTGAAGTTTTTGGGATGTAAAGAAGTAAAAGAAGTTTTGGAACAATATCATGATAGGTATGGCACAAGACATAGATAAGAAAAAGCTATAGCTCACGTGATTTTGAGATCAGGTTAATTTTGGCCTACCATCTTTAAGGATACATTTAAACATGTACATTCATGCCACATTTGTCTAACAAGTGCCAATAGAGAAAGACATTCAGCTATGTCACTACAACCAGTGTTTGAGGTATGCCCTTTTGCTAAGTGGGTGTTGGAATTTATTGGTCCAGTAAACCCACCATCATCTATAGGACATATATTCATCCTCATAGCTACAAATTATTGCATGTGCTAGAAAAAAGTTGAAACTTTCCAAAATTGCATAGTGAAAGTGGTTACAAATTTCTTGGAAGAACACATTGTTACAAGATTTGGTATGCCATTCTTCCTTGTATGCAATAATGGGGAATCATTTTTGTTAATCTTCCTTACTCAATGGATATTAGAAAATCTAGTCATAATCGAGTTCTCTTCTAATTACTATCCCCAAGGAAATGGTGTGGCTGAGTCCATCGATAAGAACTTGATTATAGTTATAAATAAATTGTTACAGGAAAACTAGAAAGATTGGCACACCCAACTAAAATATGCATTATGGATGGATAGAGTCAAGATAAAAAATGCTTTGGGGTCATCTCCCTATTTACTTGTTTACAGACAAGAACCAATATTCCCACTTAACCTCAAGATTCCAATATTGAAATTTATGAAGGGATATGTTGAGTACACTAATAAAGTTAAGATTAGATTAATGAATCTCTTGGAATTGTATGAGAAAAGAAAAACTTTGGAGCATATGGAAAAACATTAGGATGTCATCAAATGGTGGTTTGACAAGTGGGCCACAATCAAATCTTTCAGAATATCTAATTTTGTTCTCCTATGGGACAATGTGAAAGAAAATTTGCGTAGTCACACTAACTTTCAATGCTTGTGGATTGGCCCTTATCAAATTGTAGAGATTTTGGGAGAAAATAATTTTAGGCTAAGTTCCTTACAAGGGGAATTGGTCCCATTTCTAGTCAATGGCCAGTTCTTGAAACACTGCTTCAAGGCCTAAAAGTAGAAAATATTGCAAAAACTACAATAAAGTTTTTTAATTTCTACAAGTGTGTTTTCTTTTAGCTATGTGTTTACTTTTAGTTGTCTATTTTCTTTTAAAAGTCCTATTTGCCTTTTCTAGTTAGTCTAGGGGTTAGTTGAAATCAAGACTCTTTCTTCATGCACTTCATAGATCACTCCTTGTGGTTTCAACATTTGGGAAGAGATATTTCTTTGTCAAAGAATTTAGATAGCTTTATTCATTCTACCAACTAGAAAAAAATGGATGTTACTTGCAGTTGTGAAGGAATTTTAGTCTTGAAATTAGAATTGTAGATCAGTAGTTCTCAACACTTTACAAATTTAAAGTTTGACTATCTTAGTATTTTCAAATCAAGGTTGATAGTAGCAAGGGGATAGTCCAAAATTTCTAGTTTAGACTAAAGGGTCTTTTCAAAGAACTACTGAGATCATTGTTTGGTGTGAGAGTTTCCAAAAGTTCATAAAAGAGGAACACACAGATTATCAAACTAAAAATAAAGAATATAAGAATCAACACCAATGCCTTGGCCACATTGTCTAAGCATGGTTTAGGTATAGAAGAAAAAGAATAAAAAGGATGGTGTTGAGAAATAAAGATTCTAAAAGGATCCAAAAGGCTAATTAGATAATAGGTATATGCACTCCAAAATGGCTATCCATTATCTATACAAATTTCTTCATGGAAGAATAAAATTGAAACATGCGAGCTCCATGAAGAAAAACCAAAAGAAATTACCAAGGGCCTAAAGTGAAAAAAATGATAACCCATTAAGAGCCCTCAAAATAGATTCTCTCATCTGGCTAGATAGTGATTGATACATAGGTTTTACAAGGATTCCTGGTGAATGGACCAATGGAGTGAAAGATTGTCTCCAAGTTGCTAGAAGCTCATGATAGATTGTGCTTTCAAACGTCAAAGGAAATGACTACACTATGCACAAATTGAGCTTAAGGATTTGATATTCTGAAGTTTTGACTATCAAGGAACTTGAAAGCTATTTTAAGTGTTTGAGATTCAGTTGTCATTTGATATATATTAGAAGAATGCTTGTTGATGAAGAAATGCCTTTGTCATTTCTTCCTTTTTTTGGTTTCATAATGCATGCCCCATTTCTCCTAGGAATGGGGACCCCCTAGTTTTTTTTGTCTTGCAAACTCCTCGTGTGGCACTTGGGTCATTTTTAGATTCCTCCAAGAGTTTAGGTCAAGCCTCAACCTTTGACTTAGGAAGTCCAAAGTGTCAGATTTGGAGAAAAAATGGATTTTTTTAGTGTTTAAGTGCTTAAAGTACACACTAGCACACATGCACACCTTCTTAAGGTGCATAGGTGCACCCAGTGTGCAAGTGCACACTCATCTCCTTTTAGAGATATGCACATGCACACTTGTGCATGTATACACCTCTAGAAGGTGCACAAATTTGAGGGTGCGCACATGCAAAGGTATGCACCTAAGACCTAGGGTCTATATAAACCCTGAACCCCTCTCCATATCCTCATTCTTCTCCTATGCTCTCCAAGCTTCTACACCCTTGCACCTTAAAATGTGTGCTCACTCTACTCCTGCAGTCAATCAACACAAAGCATAAGGTTAGAAAGAACCAGCACCTCCTTAAGGTGCACATGTGTACACCTTCTTTCACCCTTAAAAAAAGAACACAAAAAAAAACCTTAAAATAATGCAACCTAAGTAAAAAGGTGCACACATACACACCTTTTTCTTCCACAACTTAAGAATATATTAGGGTGCACATATGTGCACCCTTATGCACAAGATTTTAATGGTAACAAAAACCTAAGTGAATACAATGGTGTGCACATGCACACCTAATTAAGGTGTGCATGTGCACATCCTTATGTGCAAAAACAAAAAATTAAGAGAGTCAATTTCTCCCCCCCTATTTTCAAAGCACTTTCATTGCACATGTGCACACGTCACCAATATATGCACATGTAGGTGTGAAATTGTGCATAAATGGTCAATTAGGGACCATTTAGTGCACCTATAAGCATGTGTTAGGTGTGCTAAACTCATAATAGGGATTTTTGGGGGGAATTGACTAGTGTCTAACTATTTTGGGTAGATTTGTGCTAGGTTTTGATCTATTAGGGTTTGATTTTAGCTTTAAGGACTAATGTTTTATCTCTTGTATAGATAAAATGGAGTCCTCATCCTCTTAAATGGTAGAGAAGATAGCTCCAAAACCTATTATTTTCAAATACCAACCTACCCCAGAAAAATTTTATTTTCAAGAAAGACATGCTAAGATTAGAGATATCGAACTCAGACATATAGATTGGAATGTATTCCTCATCATTTGCAACAAGCCAAAAGAATGATCCACAATGGTATTAGCTATAATCAGATTAGATCTAGTCAACATGACATGACATCCTATATTCATACAATCTTTGAAACTCATAATGGATCTTGTGGATAACTACATGACCGAAGAGGAGGTCTTCAAGAGTGTCACAAGGGAGATAGTCCTAGACCTCCAACCTTAGAATATCAAGAAAGTATTTCATCTTCCTAGAGCTCATCAATATTCATAGATTTCTTATGAAGGAACTAAGAAATGGTACCTAGAAATTGAGAAAGAAGCAAGAGAGATAATTAAATCACCCTTTTTGATTGATAGAACACAAGTGGGCCGCAAAGATGGAAAAGTTGACATGACTTAGGGTTGTATGGAAGATGATGTTGGATATGCCATTTTTCTTTTGAATAGGGTCATGGGACTACCAATAGTAGGATATCTTCAAACCTAGATGGTCCATTTTATAGAAACCATCAGGTTGGAAAAGATGTTGATTGAGTTGGCCATATTTCTAAGTGATAACCTAGAAGAGTAGTTGCTAGCTACAAAATTTGATCCAAAATTCTACATGACATCATATTTGGTGTACTTACTAGCAGCTAGAATGATAGAATACCCAAGACTTTATAAGAAGGGAAGCATGCAAGATGCTAATGCCTATCCCTATGTGGTGTACCCTCAACTAGTGAAGAAGAAACTCTCATAGTAGAGCATAGAGTATAGGGTAGTGAATGATAGTTTCATATTTTTGATCATCTAATTCATAGATTATGCTAAAAGGATGTTAGTAGAAGCAATAGCCAAGATCACAAAAATTGATGCATACTACATGAAATTCAAAATATTCACCTACCTAAGCATAGCTGGTACATTGGAGAACCTAAAGAATCTCTTGAGATATCCATCAGATAGGCTCATTTTGTTGGAGATTTCCTGACAACTCATGTTTGTATATGATAGAGTGAGGAAAAAACACAAAAAGACATGGCTATGGCCAATCATGATCGATGCTTTAACAAAACATGACATCATGATTTTTGATTTAGAATGCGATCAATATCCCTTAGAAGAGTATGATTCCCCTTGCTTGTATGTCAAAAACATTGGGATGGTGCAACATCTAGTGGGGAAGTAATTTGTAGATGAAGATATGCTAGAAGACCATTAGATGAATGCGATAGATGAGTATGATATTTGTTCATTAATAGTTTTTTTCTTTATCTTTTTGGTATATACCTTAATTCTTAAACAACCCGATGACTTGTGGAGAAAAAATAAATTAACAATAGGATGTATCAATCTAGTATTATACCAAGGACCCAAAAATTGAAAGGTACAACTCCCTTTTATATGCAAGATTTGCAATGAATTAAGTTTTTAGGTTTTGGGGGTATGTTGTTGACTAGAGAGAAGAAGAGGCATAGACTAGATTACTCAACACTTTGAACAACCTATGTAAGTAAAAGGGGGACTAACTCACAACATGCAATCTATTCTAAAATAAATGTAGGATATATAAACAAGCTTGACTAACTATAAAAATAAGAGAGTAGGGAAAGATAGAAAAATGGATAATCCCTAGATTACTAAGTAACTGATGTTTTGACAATAACTAGATTGGTCTATTTCTCAAATACTCTATTAACCAATCTCTAGACCTCTTATGCAACTAACTAAACTACACATAAACTATGGTGTACAACAAAGAGAAAAAAAGAGATACTTATGCTAAAGAAAGTAAGGCATACAATCTGTTGAATGAAGGAAACAAAACCATGTTCATTTACATTCATTAAATTCTCAATAATAGCACATTCATTCCATACACTAGTCAATTCATCAATTATACCAGCCCTTGACTGAAATTTATTTGATTCTCTACTTATGATTATATCTATTACTAAGAGTTCTAGGATCTTTGAAATTTGGAAATTGAGTGGATCTACCACTTTATCAACAAATGTCAAGAACTTTAACTTCATCCTCTCGATATCTACAAGCTTACCAATAGTGGACACAAAGGACTCTATGTGCAATATCTTCAAATATTGAAAATAATTTCTGAATGACCTTCTACACCAGGTCATGTACATACTTGAGCTCATTTATGGATCTCATAGAGATTTTTATAACAAACTCCAAGGATTGTTTCCAGTGAAAAAATGACTCCTTGCCTATCTTGAGGATCCCATGGGTAATGGAAACATTAGTGTTCATGTTAAAAAATTCTTGTAGAAGAGCCACTTTCTCTGTCAGCTTGTTTGCTTGCCTTTGTATGGTGGTCTAATGATTTGAAGCTATCTCCCCAAGCTTGTGAGCATCTAACACTAGACTCCCCAAGCTTTCAATTAACGGGGGACCTTGAAGTTTCATCTGGTCAACCCATGCTCAACCAACCTACTTGAACTAACTTTCTTGTTGTAGCTATAAGAGTAAATTTTTGTTCTCCTCTACATATGAGTCAAATTGACTTGATGAAGTGCTCCTAAGTGCAGACCTTATGTACTCTATCAATTCCTTATTTGAGGCCTTCAAGGTTTCCTTCTCTACTCTAAGCTCTTCCAACTTATTCCTTGCATAAGAACCTCCATAGTGTCTATGATGGGACCTATAGGTGGGGTAGATAACATTAGGGAGCCTTTCATCTTCTTGTAGGATGTGGGGTGCATGTAAGCTCCATCATCTACATGGTTAGAAATATCAACATAGTTGTTATATAACTTGATCTCATTAATTGTTAATCATGACCAAAATTTCTCTTAGATTTGGTATTCATTGAGACACTTGGACTAGATGTCTTCAATATATAGAACATGCTTGTAGGAATATCCCAACTTCAAGTGATCCCTTACAAAGTTGATTGGATCATATTGAGGTCTAAGTACCTCATCGTCTACCAATTTGATTTTGTTCTTGAATCTCTTCACTAGATTTTAAGCATCAATTATGGAAGCACATGAATATAGTCCAACCATAATAGGGAAGGGAATCCTAATTATTTTCTTTAAAATTATAACACAAGGTGTTTACTTCAAGGACCTATTCACACAATTTGACTAGAACCACCTTGTCTTCTTAATACCTTGGAAGCCTCTTAGAAAGCCATTGTAAGCTCCTATCTACAAATAAGAGAAATTAGGAAATTGGATGAATGAGCATCCAAATTGGCAAATAGCTAAGATTGCTTCTAGTGAGAACCTCCTTTCAAGGAATCCTTATAATTCCTAGCACAACCTCATTGTGAAGGCATTTTTTATAGCCACATACTCCTCTAAACTTCTATACAGCTACAGATGCAAAAAGAACTCATATACTTTAGTGTGTTTGTCATAGGTCTAGATACTAGGAAGGCTGGGCCATAAGTGGTGAGTAGGAAAAGCATAAAATAGATAAGAGGACATGTAAAATTACTTAAATCCTCTAGTGGAATCCAACCAAAAGGTGATATCATCATAGATAATCTACGCCTAGTCAATTTGTATATCCTCAGTTCATATAGCTTGCACTAGGAAGAAATGGTGCTCGATGAACTCCAAGATATCCTCTTTTCCTTTCAATCTGAGAAATAGAGAAAGGATATTTAATATTCTCTTTTCAAATTTGTACCAAACAAGGTCTTAGGCATTTTTCTCTTCTTTGAGCAAGTAGTCTAGAACCATGTCCTCTGCATGTCTTCATGTCTAAGGGTTTTCTTCTTATTGAACATAGACATGGAAGAGCCAAAATCAACATCATAATAATCCTCCTTTAGGGGAATTTCAAATACAAATTACACTAGTGCCTTTTTTATTGGTTAGAGAAGAAAATCTACTTTATTTCTAGGTCATATCTCTTAATACATTCCCCCATAAGCTCCAGTGCATGTACTACAATTGGAAAATTGGCTACCTCAACAAGTAAACTTTCTTTAAGCTTCCAAGTAATTGGGTAAATTGGATATGAATTTAGTCTCCTATGGAGATCACCAAAATTATAGAATTTAAATAATGTATCTATTAGCTCTTTCAATTCACTCTCTAGGCCTATTCATTTATCATAACCAACAGCTCTGATTGTCATTCATTATGATTGCATCGGATATAGTTTTTAATAAATAGCCATTTTAATACACTTGAGAAATAAATTGTAAGTAATTTTGATGAAATAGGTTTAGGAATTAAAACATTGATGCCACATCAATGAAATTAAGTTTGACCAAAAATTATAATAGCATGATCTACATTTAATTTGATGAAAAATGACTATTTAAAAGTTCCATTCATTTGCACATAAAAAGTTGTATTTTTGGAAGCTCTAATACTTTACTTAGAGTAAAGTACTAATACTAAAAATATCTTAAAACAAGTCTTTAAATTATATGGGGGAGAAAGAGAAACTTATTTCTTCTCCCAAAAAAATTCCTTATAGTCAAAACTGTAACATGGGGAGTGATCCTTTGTTAGCCTACACACTTCATTCTTTCACTTTTTCTATTAAACATTTAACACTACATTTCCTTTATATCGGGGTCATATTCGCACTACTAAGTTTTTTAGAAGTATCTTTCAAAAATATCCAAAGAATATTTTCATTTTAAGGTGGCTTATCTTTTTGGTTTCAAAGCTTTTAGAAAAGTAACCTTCTTTATTACTCAAGGATAGAAAACCCTTCTCTCAATAACATTTTCTAGAATGATGTAAAACTAACAACACTTTACCCTTTAACCTCAATCTGATAGTCTTAAAGCTAGATCTTGAGCATGCCTCACTAATGAAGAGATCACACTAGTTCATTCAACACCATGCCTTTACTACTTGTATGTAAAGCCTTGAATATCACACAAATCATTGTGGCCTCAGAAGTAGAAGAAAAAAACCTTCACTTTCATTAGTGCACAATTGAAAACTCATAGATCCGCTCTTTTCTTTCTAAAGGTAGAATCTACCTCTACAACATGAATGATCCTCTTCCAATAATTGGCTCATAGCCTCATGGGTCTCTCCATCATGACATAATCATATACACAAATTTTTGATCACTATCATGGCTTCATTCTTTGGATACACACTTGATTTTGTTAGCTGAAGGGAAAACTAGATTGATCACTTAGAATCTATAAGAAAAATAATGATGAGGAAAGATTATAAAATGGTAAAAAATAGATAACTTACTTCTCCTTTAGAATACTCCAAAACACATCACAACCATAACTAAATCACCTAAACCATTTGCGCACTAGAAAAATAGAAAACTTGCATAGAATGATTAGGTAAAGGTAATACACGGGAGACCTAGAAAACAAAGAAAGTAAAGCACTTAGGAAAGATGATAAGTAAGTAACCTAAATGATACTTAGAAATCACACTTCAACATAGACTCACTTTGATACCAATGATTTTAAGTTTTACAAAGGTAGGACTAAAACTTGGCAACAATATCTGAATTAGGGATTATTGTAGGATGATTCTATATCTAGTAGAGAAAGTGCTCAAGCTCAAGATCCCACTAAAGGTTGTTGAGAAAGATATAGAATATTTATTGGATCCATTTTATAATAGGGAAAAAATCTATGAAAATCCTAAAATGAACGAAGAGATTAGAAGGGACAAGAATGGAAATATCAATCATAGAGCTAATCATATAGTCCAATTAATGAAGGAATGGATCAAGAAACCTTTCAAAGTTAATATTCTACTTCCTCAAGATATTCCTCTTAAAGAAATAACATGGCCTATTAAGGGTAAAGGTGTGAAAGTTATAGTACCAATCTTCTCAACTCAATCCCTAGCGAGCTAGAAATGTTGCATTAACACGAGTGGGAGGTTGAGCATTTTGAAGATGATAGGAGAATCAAAGGAAGAGAGCTCTAGAAAAAGGTGAGAATTAAATAGCTTAGGCTCAATAGTATCAACTAGAATAGGTTAATATTAAATAAGAAGAGCCCCAAACTGAGCTAGAGGCTCAAGTCCATAATCAAGAGTTAAGAAAGTGTCTCGATAGTAGAAATAGGTGTAACAAGAGGAAGAAAAAGAATAAAGGGTGCCACCAATAGCTACACAAGAGGAAGAAGCCTCCCCCTTGGCTTCAAAAAGAGAAAGTATTCAATCAAATATGGTAGGAACATGAAGGAGAAGACTAAACAAGAAGAACACTCCAACCCCGCATTTTCCTAAAATAACTCTAGAAGATGAAGCAAAAGAAGAAGAGGGTGAGAAATATCAATGTGTCCCATTGAGTTGAAGGACTCACTCATCACAGGCAGCAAAAGAGGAGAGAAGAAGAAGGTTGACATTGACATCTCCATATACTCCTAAAGAACCTATTCATATTTCCACACTAGAAGATGAATAATAGAAATGGATAGATGATATGGAGGGGAAAGAAATAGATGTGTTCAACCTCTCCAATTTTGACTTTATGCCAGTAGGTACTAAGATGGTGGAGAAAAGATAAGACATACCCCCAGGAGTGAATCCTTAAGAGAGGATTAGAGTCAAACTTTTCCTCTACCTCAAGGACCCTTAATCATACCACCATCACCATCTTAGGACATAAAATTCTTAGACAAAGGCTCATTAAAACCACTTCCTTAGGCTATAGAAACAAAAGAACAAGAATAGAGGAAGTCGATCCCTAGAAACTTCAAGACGATAAAGTATCAAAGGAAGGGAAAATAACTAAAGAGCCTAAACACAATCCTCATGATAAAAAGGTTGGGAACTTAACCCAAAAAAATATAGATACTCCAACTAGTGAGCTTTCTCAATGGAAAAAGACTCCAAAGAGGACAGATAAGGGAAAAGGTCCTACAATGGAAATCACCTCTCTAGTCAAGTACATGTCTCCAATGGGCACTACCCTAGCATGGCTAAAGAGGGAGTTTATGTTTCAGAAAAAGAATTAGCTAGATTTAACTACTTATGAGGGAATAAGAGAGTTTCTTAAAGCCATCAAGAATCCTAATTCACCTACAAGTGATGCATGAGCACTGGCCTTCATAATGAAGAACCAAGATCAGGACTTGCTTGCACATATAGCTAGTCCTCCTCTACATAATATTGAAAGGGCCTTTCAAAAGGGAATCAAACTTGTGATACATACCTTTGGGTTCCCACCTTTGATCCCACAACATGATAAAATCACCTTCCATGAATTTTCTTGGTCTAGCCTTCATGTCAAAAAATATCTTCACACACTTCTGATGCTCCCTAATGTGATCAACCAACCTTTTGTGCTCTTCCTCTAGCTTAGTTAGGTACATGATGCTCTTCTCCAAACCATTTTGGAAAACTAGATCGTCAATAACTTTCTATAGTTTATAGATGAATAGGTCTAATGGAAGTGGAGGACTGGCTTCAACTTTGTATTCTAGCTCAAACGGGGAAATCCCAATTGCCTTCTTGGGTGTTACTCTATTTTCCTAGAACACTTCATGTAATCTTTTGTGCCAGATCTTCTAGTTCTTAGAAACCAACTTCTTCATGAGGTTGACCAAGTTCTTAGAACTTTATTATGCTTGACCATTCCCTTGAAGGAAGTAATTATTGGCCATTTTATCCCCCCATTCAACCCATCATTGATAGCTGATCTAAGAGATTGTTAACGGGAAAGATTCTTTGATGTGGGTTAACATCTCATGTTAACTTAGTCTCTTCATGAGTCAAGTTGGTTTGGCTCCTTTATGTGCCAAGCTAGTTCAGTTTGTTCATTAGGTGAGTTGGTTTATTTTCCTTCATATATTGAGTTGCAGGTTAACACACATTTTCTATTAGGGTTAACATTTTGTATTAACCAGTTTCACCATTTCAGAGAATGACTTTGTTGCTCATTCCAAAGTAGTGAAATTCACTATTTTAGAAGGCTTACCTTCTTGCTTCTATGAAATTGTAAAACCATTTCTACCTCTTCAACCAACCATTCAAGAAATATGCTAACCAATAGTTGATTTCCATGTGATGGATCCTTCTTGTGCTGGACTACTTTTAATCGGTCGATTTTCATATTTTTGCATTGCTTCCCATTCTCTTGCAAAGATATGATGGTCATTGGATCTAGAAGCATCTTGGATATTTATGAGTGCATCTCTGTCATCTGTTGGAGAATGAATAAGATATGCATCTACAAATGGGTTTTATTCACTTTTTAAGGAGATTTTTTGAAACATCTTGGCCATCATATTTAAAAGAGGATGTAAAAAATGGCTCATCTTATTGGGGAAAATCATATTTATTCCACAAAGGTCAACTCTAAAATTTTCATTGTAGGTTAACTTGTGTGTTATCCCATCCCACATTTTTTGACAGCAATGTCAATTTATTTTTTACAGCCATGACATGTCACAAGGATTTTTCTTTAATGCACCTTGTATGCATTCCATCTATACATCTCCATACCTCATTTATGATTGTAATGATCAAATCTCATGGAATTGTATTTCTTGTCACTGGGTGTATTTCTTTTGCCCTTCCTATCACTTCATTACAATAGATTATATTTCATGATCTAATTTAGTTTTGATATTCATTTATTTCTACTCTCTACAACTTGAATCCACCTTGGGTTGGGGTTTGATCTTCATAGTTTAGATTTGAGTTATGTCTGGACTCTTTAAAAGGTAGTTGTAAATAATTTTTTGGGCTCTTCTCTATTTCATTCTATTATGTTTACTTGTAGCAGTAGTGTGCTCTGCAACTATATTCCTTGCCTTCCATTAATGAAATAGTTGGTTTCTTACCTATTCTTTCCATTTGATGGTTTGTACATGTATCTTTCCTCTCCTTGATTTTTTTTTGTTCTATTTCTCCTATTTCTATATATTATGTTTAATCTATTGATAAGGATTGTATTATGAAGATTTCTTCCTTTCAATGTTTTATTAGTTTCTAACCTTCATGTGATCCTCTTGGAATAGAATAGAGTTAAGATCTATGTGTCTTTGGTTTTCATTGATGTATTATGCATATAAAAGTAGAGTTGTAACCATCATTCTATCTTGATGCATCTCCCCACTTTCCCTTTCTGCATTTTCTTTTAGTTCTCCCTTTTCCTTCCTAGTAGTAGTTTAGGTGCACCCTGATAGTAAGGAAGCCAACCATTTTGGAGATTCAACCTCAGAGCACAAGACCCACACTTGGAGGTTGTTTCCATCTTACACAAGGTCACCTGAGAAGTAGTTTCTCAGGTAATGGTGTAGACTTTTGTGACAACAATTTTTGGCACACTTGGTGGGACACAAATTTTAGTATCATAAGCCTGCTAGTTAGCAAGTTGAAATCTTATTCACTAATAATTTGGGTGTTATTCTTAGTGCCATCAGCCATTGGAGGAATTTATCTAACACCATGGTGACTCTAGTGCAAGTCTACTAGTTTCAAGTAGAAACAGTGCTGGTCTGTAAAGATTAACTCAAATCTTTTATGATTTTTTAAATTTTTCTATGAAATTAGAGTTTTTATGAAGCTCTAACCATGGACCCATTTCATAGAAATAGCTATTCCCCCCCCCCCCCCCCCCCCCCCATATCATGACAATTCTATTCATTATCCCTCATATTTCCAATTTCAACCTCACCTTGAAGTTGGTTATAGCTAGTACACTCAAAGCTCTCATGCCCCTGCTACCGCTGCTCCATGAGTCCCAACATCCCCATATAAGGAACTTGAAGATATGATGTTGGAGTTCCAAAGGAAGATGGATTGGAGGTTCCATGAACAATGTAAGCAATTTTTGGCCTAGGATAGGTAGGTTGAGGAGGTTAATAAGTATATTGAGGAGGTTGCAAGGCAACAAGAACTTGAGAGATAGTAGGAGGAGATGGCATACCAAGCCTATCTCAAACAAAAAGAAGATGAACAAAGGGAGAAAAAGAGACACATTGAGGAGAAGCTTGCTATGCAAGTTGTTGCAGCAAGAGAGGAGGAAATGAGGCTACATTTGGGTCATTTTTAGACCAAGGAAGAAAAGCCAACCCCTTCTCCAAAATATGTCATCCCAAGCTTCAAGAAGCCCCCTCCATTACAAGAGCCTACTATTGCAACTTCTCCACTCCTTGTGCAAGAAAATTGTCTTAGTCATGAGCCTCTTAGTTCTATCACCATTTCACTCTTTAAGGGTGGATTGGTTGTATGGACTCTCGATAGTCCAAATAAAGAGTTTTGGGAGAGTGAGAACAAGCCCACAAAGCTACCATGGGAGGAGTTGTAGTTTGATGAGGATAACAAGGAGGTAGTTATTGAGAAGAAGGAAGAGGATCCAATCCTCTTTAAGAGCTTCACTTTTTTTAGGAAGAAGAAGAATATGAGGTTGCTCCTTCTTTTAAGGAAGAAGTCATAGATTTTGATCCTTTAGAAGAAAATGAGGATTTGCTGCAATTTGAGCAAGAAGAAGATCATTTATTGTAGCAGATAGTCCTCCATGATGTGGAGGATGGAGAAGAGATAATGCTGATATACATGAGGTTGTCCCTTAGCCTATGCATATTACTACATTAGAGCAAGAGGATTTTGATGAGGAGACCTTTTGGGTTGAGCTGGAGATGTTTTGTTCATCCTTGAATATGAAACAATCCACTCCTTCACCAAAAGATCATGAGTTACAATAGCAACAAGTGGAGAGCCACACCATACTAGTAGCTCCCAAGGAAGTGGTTCATGAGCAACATGAACAAGAGGTGGAGATTTTTTCTTCATAAGAAGAGGAGGTGCCACTTCCAAACTAGCAGGATACCATGATTATAGAGCACAATAATGTGGTCTAGGCTGATTGCTTAGACCTAATGCCATCAAGAGGATGCCCCATCAAGCATCTAGCTCTGCAAAAAATCAAAAAGTTGCCCCTGGTCATGCATACTCTTGAGCATGAGGAAGAATTCTACAAAGAGGAGCAAGTATGTTTTTCTCAATAAGATAATGCCCCAGTGCTAGAGACCTTCATTTCTTTTAGCATTGGGAGGAAAGCATTCCATGTAGTAGCATGTTTTTCATATTTGTCGATTCATTTGACTACCCTTATGCATGGAACAAGAAATCATCTGGTGAGGAAAAGTAGCTATTTTGACAAGCTAGTCAATGATGTTGTTTGATCTTTTTATTTGTAAATACTTGTACATAGTAGAGTAGGAGTTTTTTTTCTTTCCAAAAAGTGCATGAACACATTTGCATACTTTTTTGGAGTTGTTCTCAGCTTCCCATAGCTCCTTGGAGTTTTTTTTTTTGTTGGTTATAGAATTTTGTGAAGTTGTAGGTGGGATAACATGTTATTTCTTACTGGTGACTCTATGCCTAATGGATTTCTCAAGGCCACTAGGCTATGTTTAGTAGGCAAGCATCCCCTCTAACTCATTGAGAATATTTGCCATTTTTGCCACCCATTCAACCCATCATTGATCGCTAATTTGAGAGATCTTCAATGGGATGGATTATTTGTTGTGGGTTAACATTTTTTTTGGTTTGGTTAACATATTGTGTTAAATCAATCTCTTTGTAAGCTGAGTTGGTTTGGTTCCTTCATGTGGTAAGCTAGTTTAGTTTGTTTATTGGCCAAGTTGGCTTATTTTCCTTTATATGTCAAGTTGTGGGTTAACATGCATTTTCTACTAGGGTTAACATTTTCCATTAACCATTTTTTCCATTTCAAAGAATGTCTTTGTTTCTCCTTTTGAAATAGTGAAAATTTCTATTTTAGAAGGCTTACCTTATTGCTTTTGCAAAATTGCAAAATCATTGCTACCTCTTCAATCGAACATTGAAGAAATGTGTCGAGCAATAGTTGCATGCCATGTGATAGATCCTTCTTGTGCTAGGCTACTTTTAATTAGATGGTTCTCATATTTTTTTATTGCTTCAATTTTCTCTTGCAAAGATACAATGGTCATTGGATCTAGAAGCCTCTTGGATATTTATGAGTGCATCTCAGCTGTGTGTTGGAGAATGAATAAGATATGAGTCTATGGTTGGGTTTTATTCACTTGTTGAGGAGATTTTTTGCAGCATCTTGTCCATCATATTTAAAAGAGAATGTAAAACAATGGATCATCTGATTGGGACAAATCATATTTATTCCACACAAGTCAACTCTAAATTTTTCATGGTGGGTTAACTTGCATGTTATCCCATCTGCCATGCCCCCTTTTAAAGAAGAATTCTATAATCATAATTGGAGAAAAATATAATAATAATTCATATACTATTATTGATTATTCACAAACTATATAGATAAATATTTATAATCTATTTTGCTTAATTATTTTATTATTCATAATAATATAAAAATTAATATTCATAAGAAACTTAAAATATAAGAATAAATAAATATTATAACATTATGAACCAATAAAAATGATAATATATTTAATATTATCACATTTGGATACTATTAATAACTTGATTAATAAATTAACCAACTTAATATTGACTAATGGTACAATAATTAATGATAATCCAATATGAATATAGATATTGTAATAACATATATGATATAATATATGCATATTTAACATAACTATAACAATTCAAACCAATGCAAGCAAAAGGGTCGTGTCTTATCGGGTAATGAAAAGGTTTGAATATTTCAATTACCATTTAGAGGATGGAACGAGGCATCGATTGAGAAAGAATATATGTCACCCCACAATTGGGAAGGATGGATAGTAAGAAATGTGAAGGAGATACAATATAACATCAGTCTTATTATTGGCGAACAGAATAGAATCATGAATCTGCATTAAACTCGTCGAACATTGATTAAGGACGTGGACGACAACAGATTGACAATCATTTGCCAAACCACGAGAGGGAGGCAGGATTAATGAAAGATACAATCAAACAAATGGAAGGAATATAAGGCAATATCAATTGGTAAACATCTGTGTGTTGGACCAGCTATGTCAGTATAGAGGTCATTTTGGAAACACGATGGGAAACACAATTTAAAGATAATACCAAATGAGCAAGTGTTAGGAAAGCACCAAAGGATGTGGATCATAGGACGTACATTGAATCAGGTAGAGGGGGATATGAATAAGTTCCACATCGGCTTTGATAAAAGATATCAATGCTTTTGAAGGGATAAATGAAGTATGAAGTTTAGCATAAAACATCACTTTCACAAATAAGGGGAATCTAAGATGGTATCATTAAAAGATATTAATAATAAGTGGATATTATTAATAAGGATATTAAGGATATTATTATAAGTGGATATTTTTCAGGGAGAAAGGCATAAACCCATAATAAGGAATAATACAAACTGATATGTTTCTTAATTACATGAAGCTATCTTTTCCTAGATGTGTATTTGTCATCAAAGATTTGGAAAATCTTGGGAATAAATACTAATTTGCAAGTGGAGAACACACACTTAAAGATTTATAAGATCTTAAATTAGGAAACTAAGAGCAACTTGTAAGGACAATAAAATAGGACATTACACCAGCCCACATTTTTGATAGTGGTGTGAATTTATTTGTTGCAGCCATGACACATTATAAGGATTGTTCTTTAATGTTGAACCAAATATTTTGGCCTTGTTTGCACACCATCTATGCATCTCCATGCTTCATTAATGATTGTAATGATTAAATCTTTTTCCATCTATTCATCTTTTTCCCTTCCTGTCACTTCATTACAGTAGATTGTATTTCATAATTAGATTTAGTTTTGATATTCATTTATTGCTTCTCTTTACAACTTGAATCTACCTTGGGTTGGGGTTTGAACTTCATAGTTTGGATTCAAGTGATGCCTAAAATCTTTAAAAGGTAGTTGTAAATAATTTTTCTAGGTTCTTCTTTGTTCTGTTATGTTATGTTTACTTGCAACAACTCTATGCTCTGAAACTATATTCCTTGCCTTCCATTAATGAAGTAACTATTTTCTTACCTCTTCTTACCATTCAATGGTTTGTGTACATATCTTTCCTCTCCCTAAAATTTTTTGTTATGTTTCCCCTATTTCTACATGTTGTGTTTAATCTATTGATAAGGATTGTATTATGAAGATTTCTTCCTTTCAATGCTTTTATTAGTTTCTAACCTTCATGTGATTCTTTGGAAATATAATAGAGTTAAGATTTGTGTATCTTGGGTTTCCATTGATGTATCGTGCATATAAGGGCAAAGTTGTGTTGGAAATGATTGAAATGATCATAAGAAAAGTTGTTGAAAAATTTATGGAACTGGTAAAGAATGTCCTCAATCATTGTTTTGTCATTGATGTCAAACTTGCTACTTGGAGGGATGACAATTGCTTTAGTGATCCAAATACTATCAATTATTTGATTGTCAAGGTGGAGGCAATCAATAAGATGTAACTAGAACACCTAGAGAAAGGTTGAAGTTATGATGTTGTAATGAAGTACAAGGATCAGTTAAGCCATTGATGAAACAGTGTATTGGATGACATATACAAAGAATGAGCACACTGAAACATATCAAAGGTTTTAGCTAAGTCTTTTGTAAAGCTCAAACTAAGTTCATTAGAGAGAAGGAGCCGAGCAAGCTAGTAAGAGCCGAGAAAATTCCTAGTTAAAGTGCCGAGCAAGTTCAAGTGCCAAGCAGAATTAAGTGCCGAGCAGAATCAAGTGTCGAGCAAAATCAAGTGCTGAGCAAAACCAAGTGCTGAGCAGAATCAAGTGCCAAGCAAAACCAAGTGTCAAGCAAAACTAAGTGCCGAGAAAAATCAAGTGTTGAGTAACACAGAGGTGTCGAGCACTAGTAACTCAATAATTCTAAGTAACACAGAGGTGTCGAGCACAAGCAACTCAATAATGCCGAGTTGTTGTATTATTTTGAAAATCGAAGATTCGTCAGATCTAAGCTAACAAAGTTGTTATCTAGAAATCTATGAATTAAAAGGAAGATAAAAATGATGAGTTGGTGGCATAGAACACCATGTAGAACATTTTTTTTTAAAGATACAACTGGAAAAGTTTCTAGAAGAGAACAAGATCTAGGGTAGATACATTGTATCCTACCTAATCCATTTTGAAATCCTAAAATTGGAAAGGAAAAATTGAGCGGCAAAAGGAAAATCAAACTTCTATATAAGAAGACATTAGTTAATAATTAAAGTGTGGAAAAGAGGGCGATAGTGAGAGAGAGAGCCGTGGTCAAGCACAAAAGCATGAAGTGTTGTAGAATGTGCTAAGGAGAAGGCAACACAAGAACTCTACTTAAATAGATGACCACAAGCATGATTGCATTAGTAGAATGAGTAAGAAGACTCAAGGAGACAAAGCTCGAGAGGGAAACAAGCAGTTAGAGCTGAAGTGATTGAAGCCAAGCATAAGGATTAAGCTGAAAGAGAGATCTAAAATCTGCAAAGTATGTTGTAAGTTATGTCAGATCAAAAGACCATTATCATTACTTTCTAGCAATTGTAACTGTAAGATAAATCTTATGGACTTAGGTTGGTTTAACAACCATTAGATAAATCCTTTAACAGGGTTGCATTTCTAGTGAATGTTCTAAAAGACCTTTAACCAGGCCCATTCCTAACAGTTTGGTGAAATCCTCTAACAAGGTCACATTTAACAGTGTGGTGTAAGCCTTTAACAGGGCAGGCTTTTAATAGGGCATCACTTCAGAAGAGTGAGAATCAAGTAGCATGTTACTGGTGGTTTTTCTCAAATTGGGTTTCCACGTAAATCATTGTGTCATGTGTTGATCTTGAATGTTTTATTTTTGCATGTTGATTTACAGTAATTTGCTTATATGACTGATTTAAGTTTGAACATATGAAAAAGGTATTAATAGGGTATTTGGACCTTGAATAACTGATTCACCCCCCCCCCCCCCAAGTTATTATAAAGAATTCTAACAATTGGTATCAGAGCTGACTACTGATTTAGTTTAAAGGGACTACTACCAGAAAAGATCAAAATGCCAAAGAGAGAAGTTCCCAAGCTCAACAAAGACAACTTTGTTGCATGGAAAAGTTTGATGAAGCTACATCTTGGATCCATAGGAGATTATGCTCAAAATTAAATTGTCACTAAACATGTAGATCCAACAGGTGTTCCCACTGTCGAAGACATGAAAAACAAGCAAGAACACAACCAAATAATGCCAAAAATTGCCTCTGCACTCAGCTATGCTGAATTTGATGATATCAAAGGATGTGACACTGCATTCAAAATGTGGAAAGCCCTCTTAGACATCTATGGAGGAGATTAGAATGTACAAAGAGAAAAAAGAGAAAGTCTCAGAGGAAAATTTGATGACATGAAAATGGAAGAAAATGAGAATGTTGCTCAGTATGGTGCAAGAATAAAGGAAGTGGTAATTGCAATAAGATGCTTGAATGGCCAACTGGATGAAGATACTATTAATAGTAAGTTCTTAAGAACCTTTCTTCCTATCTATGCTATTAGAGTATCAGCAATACAAGAGCTAAGATGTATACCAGGAAATAATCTAAGCTTTGAAGGTATAATAGGTAGACTCACTGCATTTGAGTTATCTAACTTTGACAACTACAAACTTGAAAATGTTGAATCTGCTTTTAAGACCAAGGTATTCGAGATATTCTGTAATGACAATGGAATCAAAAGACAAACATCAGCTCCTAGAACTCCCCCACAGAATGGAATTGTTGAGAGAAGAAACATATCTGTAATTAACTATGCTAGAACATTAATGATGGAAAAGAATGTTGCTCTAAAATACTGGAGAGAAGCTATAAGCGTAGCTATTCATACACTGAACTGAGTACAAGTCAAGAAAGGTACAAATACAACACATTTTGAATTATGGTATGGTTACTCACCAAATGTAAAACATTTCAAAGTGTTTGGTTGCAAATGTTTTATCCTTAAGGATGTTAGAAATGGAAAATTTGATGCAAAAAGTGATGAAGGTATATTTCTTGGTTACTCCACTAGAAGTAAGGCATATAAGTGTTTGAATATTAACACTAACAAAATTGTGGAAAGTGCAAATGTAAATTTTGATGAGCACACAGAAGTCCAAGCTGAAATACCAAAGAAAATGGAAGAATACAGAACCTTTGTATATTCTTATGAAGGAATGATTGCTGATGAGGATGATGTCAATCAAATTGAAAGTCAACAACAAGTGTCAGTTTTAGCTGATTCACAACCAATGAATGTCAAGTTACAGAATGAAGAAAATGCATAATCTAATTCTGAAGACAGCATACATGATGAAGAACAACTTGACAATGAAGAGCATAGTGATCCTGAATCCGAAAGATCAAACATGGAAACAAGGACAAAGCCAAGATTATCCAAATATGTGAAAATACATCACCCTACTGAAATATAATTGGTGACAAAGATGCAAGACCAATGACAAGGAACAAACTAAGACATGAATCATGTCTGATTAGCCAATCTGAACCTAAGACAATACATGGCACATTACAAGATGATGACTGGCATAAAGCTATGGAAGAAGAAATTGATCAAATAAGAAAAAATAAAACCTAGAGTTTGGTTCCCAGACCAAATGACAAAAATGTGATTGGCACCAAATGGGTATTCAGAAACAAACTAGATGAAAATGGTGAAATTACCAGAAACAAAGCTAGATTAGTGTGCAAGGGTTATGCTCAAGAAGAAGGAATAGACTATGGAGAAACATTCGCTCCTTTTGCTAGAATGGAAGGAGTAAAAACTTTACTTGCATATGCTTCCTACAAAGATTTTAAAGTCTATCAAATGGATGTAAAATCCGCTTTCTCAAATGGTATACTAGAAGAAGAAGTCTACATTGAACAACCAGAAGGATTTGCTGATGAAAACAATAGGGATATGGTGTGTAAGTTACATAAAGCACTCTATGGTTTGAAACAAGCACCTAGAGCATGGTATGAGAGACTTCACAAGTATCTAGTGCAAATTGGATTTGAAAGAACTGATGATAATAGCAACATGTACATCAAAGCTGAAGAAGGTAAAGACATTATTGTATCTGAAATTTTTGTGGATGACATAGTATTTGGTGGTAAGGAAGTACTTTGCAAAAGCTTTGCTAACAAAATGAAACATGAATTTGAGATGTCTATGTTTGGAGAAATCAAATTTTTTGTTGGATTGCAAGTACATCAACTCAAACATGAAATATTTGTTACACAATCAAAATACATCAAAGAAATTCTTAAAACATTTGGATTGGAGGAATCCAAACCAGTCAGCACACCAATGGCCATAGGAAATAAGCTATCCAAAAATGATGAGTCAGCCAAAGTCAATCAAACAATGTACAAATCCATGATTGGAAAACTACAATATGTTGTACATAGTAGACCAGACATAGCATTAGAAGTTGGAATAGTGGCTAGGTTCTCTGCTAATCCTAAAGAAAATCATCTCATAGCAGTAAAAAGAATAATGAGATATCCTAAAGGGACTGATGATTTTGGTCTATACTACAAAAAGAATGGAAAATTTGAACTTAATGCATATACAGATGCAGACTGGGGAGGAAACATTGATGACAAAAAAAGCACAAGTGCTAGTGCATTATTTCTAGGCAAAAGGTTGGTTACCTGGACTAGCAAGAAACAAACATGTATATCCTAGTCCATTGCAGAATCAAAATATGTGGTAGCTGCAGTCAATTGTATAAACATTTTATGGCTCACACAGCTATTGAATGGAATGAAAGAAGAAGTAATGAAACTGGTGATATTGTATTGTGATAATACAAGTGCTATAAATATATCCAAAAATCCAGTAATGCATGCGAAAACTAAGCATATTGCAATCAAGTATCATTATGTCAGAGAGTTGGTAGAAGACAAACAAGTGAAGTTGGAATACATTCACACAAAGGAACAAACTATAGATATCTTCACCAAACCATTGCCCAAGGATGCCTATGAATATCTTAGAGGCAAGCTGGGGGTTATACCCCTAAGTCAAGCAGTTTAAGGTGACAAGGAAGTTGCCTTGCATCAACAAGAATAAATCATTAAAATATTAACAGGTTGGTGCAAAGGATGACAGAAGGAATAGAAACTCCAAATCAGTCACAAGCATGGTGACAGAGGGAGAAAGACAAAAAGAAGCCAAAGCTTATATTTTGTATGATAAAGATGCTACATCTTTGGCATTTATGTCAAAGAGGGAGAAATATGCAGAAAATTGATCAATGCAAAGAAAGAGGGAGATATATATGAAAGAGGGAGATATATGAGATCAGTAGTGAAAATGCAGCAAGCTAACATATACAAACATGGTGGTAACTGAATTGATTACTTGATCAGTTTGGTTTACCATCAATGCCAAAGAGGGAGATTGTTGGAAATGATTGAAATGATCATAAGAAAAGTTGTTGAAAATTTTATGGAATTGGTAAAGAATGTCCTCAATCGTTCTTTTGTCATTGATGTCAAACTTGTTACTTGTAGGGATGACAATTTCTTTAGTGATCCAAATACTATCAATTAGTTGATTGTATAGGTGGAGGCAATCAATAAGATGTAACTAGAACACCTAGAGAAAGGTTAAAGTTATGATGTTGTAATGAAGTACAAGGATCAGTTAAGCCATTGATGAAACAGTGTATTGGATGACATATAAAAAGAATGAGCACACTGAAACATATCAAAGGTTTTAGCTAAGTCTTTTGTAAAGCTCAAACTAAGTTCATTAGAGAGAAGGAGCCGAGCAAGAAGGAGCCGAGCAAGCTAGTAAGAGCTGAGCAAATTCCTAGCTAAAGTGCCAAGCAAGTTCAAGTGTCGAGCAGAATTTAGTGCCAAGCAGAATCAAGTGCCGAGCAAAACCATATGCCGAGTAAAACCAAGTGCCGAGCAGAATCAAGTGCCGAGCAAAACCAAGTGTCGAGCAAAACTAAGTGCCAAGTAACACAGAGGTGTCGAGCACCAGTAACTCAATAATGTTGAGTAACACAAAGGTGCCGAGCACCAACAACTCAATAACGCTGAGTTGCTGCATTATTTTGAAAATCAAAGATTCGTCAGCTCTAAGCCAACAAAGTTGTTATCTAGAAATTTGTGAATTAAAAGGAAGATAAAAATGATGAGTTGGTGGCACAGAACACCATGTAGAATATTTTTTTTTAAAGATATAACTGGAAAAGTTTCTAGAAGAGAACAAGATATAGGGTAGATACATTGTATCCTACCTAATCCAATTTGAAATCCTAAAATTGGAAAGGAAAAATTGAGTGGCAAAAGGAAAATCAAAATTCTATATAAGAAGACATAAGTTAATAATTAAAGTGTGGAAAAGAGGGAGATAGTGAGAGAGAGAGTCGTGGTCAAGCATAAAAGCATGAAGTGCTGTAGAATGTGGTAAGGAGAAGAAAGCATAGGAAATCTACTTAAATAGACAACCGCAAGCATGATTGCATTGGCAGAATGAGTAAGAAGACTCAAGGAGACAGAACTTGAGAGGGAAACAAGCAGTTAGAGCTGAAGTGATTGAAGCCAAGCATAAGGATTGAACTGAAAGAGAGATCTGAAATCTGCAAAGTATGTTGTAAGTTATGTTAGATCAAAAGACCATTATCATTACTTTCTAGCAATTGTAATAGTAAGATAAATCCTATGGACTTAGGTTGGTTTAACAGCCATTAGATAAATCCTTTAACAAGGTGGCATTTCTAGTGAATGTTCTAAAAGACCTTAAACCAGGCCCATTCCTAACAGTTTGGTGAAATCCTCTAACAAGGTCACATTTAACAGTGTGTTGTAAGCCTTTAACAGGACAGGCTTTTAATAGGGCATCACTTCAGAAGAGTGAGAATCAAGTAGCATGTTACTGGTGGTTTTTCCCAAATTGGGTTTCCACGTAAATCATTGTGTCATGTGTTGATCTTGAATGTTTTATTTTTACATGTTGATTTATAGTAATTTGCTTATATGACTGATTTAAGTTTGAACATATGAAAAAGGTATTAATAGGGCATTTGGACCTTGAATAAGTGATTCACGCCCCCCCCCCCCCCCCCCCCCCCCCCACCCCACCCCCCTCTTAGTTTTTCTAAAGAATTCTAACAATTGGTACCCACCATTCTATCTTGGTGCATCACCCCCTTTCCCTTTCTACATTTTCTCTTAGTTCTCCTCCTTTTTCCTTCCTAGCAGTAGTTTAGGTGTACCCTGATAGTAAGGAAGCTGTCCTTCTCTAGAGATTTAGCCTCAAAGTGTAAGTCCCACACTTTGATGGTGTTTCCATGTTACACAAGGTCACTTGAGAAGTAGTTCCTTAGGCAAGGGTGTAGACTTTTGTGACAATAGTAATATGATAAATAATTGAGATGCATGTTGTTGTCATAGTAGAATTTTGTAATCTCCATAGAAGAAAAGTAAGAAGTGTTGGTCATGACAAGATTCAATGGCCCCAAAACCTTTACCAAAACGTTATCTTTGATGAACTCATAGATAAGTTTGAAACTAGGTTTCTCAACAGGCTTGGCTTCCACCCATTTGGTGAAGTTGTATGTAGTAGTGATGATATATAAATGATTAGAAGGAGGAGGATTGATTGGTCCAATGAAGTCAATTCCTTACTATTGAAAGGGGCCTTCTATTATAACTAGCTTTAGAGATAAAGTAGCCAATTGAGGCTTGCTAGAGAACATCCTACACTTGTCATATTTTGCTACCCACTTATATGCATCTTTGAACATGCTAGGCTAGTAATAGCATTGCCTCTAAATCTTGTATGTTGTAATTGTTGATGAAAAATGACCACCACAGGCTTCATTGTGGAAACTATGAAGCAACCTTTCTTGTTGGGATTTATCCATGCATCTCAAGAAGGTTTCATCTATTGCTCTCTTATGCATTTGGTCATCATATATGATATACTTTTTTGATCTATTCTTGAGGTCTCTTTTCTATTTGTATGTCAATCCATTCGAGTAATTCCTATAAGTTAGAAAATAGGGAATGTCTAAGAACTATGGGTCTTGGAGACTAACCATTAGTACCCTTAAAGATTCACCATCTAGACTTGAATCCAAATTTTCTACAATGATCTTGCACAAGCCATTCCTATGCACTAGCTTTGTTGGCTTCAACTCAATGTTCTATTCTTGCACTTTTGCTATCCAAGTGCCTCTAGTATTACAACCTATCTCTTGTTGGGTTAATATGCTCTTAATAGCTAAACCAAGTATATAAACCACAAGATGTGAGTGTAAGACATAAAATCTAAAATTCTTGAGTGCTCTTACTACTACATAAGCATACAGTTCCATTTGAGAGTATCTTAACTCATGCTCTTTAAGTGGAGTACTCATGAAAGAGATTAGTCCTTGGATTCATTCTTTATTTTCCTACATTAGTATTAAAAATAATACGTGGACCAAGGTATAACAATACAGTATGAACTCCTCAGTATAATCTAGGAGGACTTGAACAGGTGCCTTGGCTATGACATCCTTGATTTCATTGAAGGCCTTTCTTAAAGAATCATTCCATTTGAAGCTTTGACTTCCCTTCACCATATCAACTATGCAGTAGGCGATTTTGGAAAAATTAGGGATGAAACATCTTAGAAAGTTCACCTATCTAAAGAATGATTTGACTCTAGATTTTCTTCCTAGAAAATTCAACTAGGCTCTAACATGTTTTGGGTCAATCTTGATGCCTTCCTAGAAGACTATATGTCCTAAGAATTTACCTTTTGTAACATAAAAGACTAACTTCTTGGGATTGAGTGAGATCCCATGGTCCTAGTATCTTCTTAGTAAATTCTTCAAGTCCCTTAGCTGATTTTCTTTTTTCTTAGAGAAGACTATCAAAGAATCCAAGTATATAATGATGATCTTATCCTTTAGATCAGAAAAGGAGGAACTCATAGCCCTTTGAAAGGTGGTGTTACCCAAGTTTCTGTCATATCATTTTTTTTAAGGGTTTGAAGTTAAGTCACATGTCAATGTATTGAGTCTAAGTATAGATTTCCCATAGGATGGCCTTTCTTCTCATCCTCCTTTTGAGATAACTTGGTACTGGAATCATATAGCTATACATTAATTCTTGGTTAGGTGATTAGTTTTTGGAAGATTTTTTATGCATTTTCCTGGTGAGAAGGTCTGAATGTTTCTAATGATTCATAATTCATTGCTCCTAATAATGTCTAAGAAAAGATTCACGTTGAGAAGCAATTCTTTATGAAAGAATTTCCTCATCTCTAAAATTTTATTACTCCATGGTCAAAGATCTATATCAAGAGAAGGATACATTTTCACAAATATATATAGAGCAAATGTAGAAGAGATCACTGAAGACTAAAGTTGAAGATTAATATACAGATTGTGAGAATAGTTTTGAACCAAGTTTAGTTAAATTCTATATAGAATGAATACTTGAAAATGTAGAAATGGCAAAAGAAAACAATCAAAGGTGATACAAATTCTACTGGAAATAAAATCAATGTCTTAGATGCAAATCATAATAAAATATGTGATGGAGATAAGTCAAATTAATAAAATACTACATGTCATTGGGTTGTTGACAAGTCAAATAGTTTAAAGAAAGACTGTAGGTTGTGTATGTTTTTAGAGACCTGATTAAAACAAATCTATGATTCTTACTGTGTCACTATAAAAAGTTGATTGATCTTTAAGTAAAATGACATAACAAGGGACCGAAATGTGTCTCAATGGGCCCATCACATTCTATAGATTATAGATAAGCCAAAGTCAAATCCTCCATACAATGAAGTGATGCCACGTGTATGCCATGATGTACTTAGTTGGAAAGGTGGACCTAAGCTACGAAACAAGGAGGTGTAACATCATTTCATTACCACCATTAGATTGAGTTGGATACACTGTCATTGCTATCTCACTATAAAAAGTTGCTTGGCCATTATTTTATGTGACAAAGTGACATTTTGACACATGTACAAGGAGGGACACACATTGGAAACTATAAAAGAGATTCTCAACATTTAAATCACAATCATTGATTTAAAATTGATGGTCAAAATTTGAAAAGGTAATCACCATTGGAATATGAAATGCATGGGTTTGATGCAAAATGAAAAAACATAAAAGTAACAATGATTTTCCATAGAGTTTTCTAAAGATTTCAAGAAGCCGAATGGTCATTGTGTGTTCTAGAAAGACTGTGGATTTAGAATCAGCAATGGAGAAGATGCCACATGTTCGTATGACTAGACAAATCCATATTTTTTTCCTTTTTATTATGTGACTATTGCTTTGCCTAAATTTAGAGATGATGAAGAACTATAAATATAACTTCATTTGAAGTAACATGTGTCAGTAAACTTGAGAGTGAATGGTTTTGTAATTCTATTTACAATATTTCCTTTTCATGTTTTGTGGTCCATGCATTAGATAATTTTGCACTTAGATATGAAAGATAATTGTGTATGATCCTATAAATAATCAAATGGATTCCACTTTGTTTTGATATTTGCAGTTTAGTAGTTCTAGTTGTTGTTTCATATATAATTATGTTTCTTGTCTTGATAGTTTCATACATGTTAGATAATTCATTGTAATTTAAAGGATAATGTATGTGAATTTGAATTCCATTTAATTCAAGGCTAATAGATAAATAAATTTCACTTTCCTTCATATGTATAATTCTTTTCTTTCTAAATTCTGCATATAAATGGGTAATATATTTAGAATAGAATTGTAAATTAGAAAATATCAAGTTAATCTACTACAATCATTACATTGATTTTGATAGGTTATTTGTATATCTTTCCTATATTGTTTGTGCTTATAAACAATTTGGTTATCCTTTACTACTCTAAGGTTAAGAGCTTATAATGTCACAACTTTTGATCTCATAAAAAACATATTCATTACATGTCATTGCAAATAATAGGGAGTTTTAATTAATCAATTTAGAGGGTAGTAATAGAATACATACACTAACCCATTTTTTGTTAAAAATCCTTTTGTCTCTCCAAACATTGGGTATCAAAGAGTGAAGATTATAAAATCTAATAGGAGAACAAACTATTAACCAACAATTTTTGGTGACTCTACTAGTGAAATTCAGATAAAGTTGTGAAGAATTTTCCTTCATTTTTATTTGCAATATATATTTGAGTTTTAAGAAAGGACTTGTGGTATTCAAGTGTTTGCCATAATAACTTGATACCAGTTTACAACATCAACCTGCTAAAGAAAGAAGAAAATCCAACGTTGAATTGTGGTAAGATAATTTTGAAAAATATTATTTATTTGAAAATTTGATACACATTGGATTCCAAATATACCAGGAGTACCAAGGATAAAGGAAAGATTGGCCCAATATGTGAAGAGATAAAAAAGACTAACTTTCCTATCCTAGAAGACCTTTGTAGAAGAGGAATAACATGTGCAAAGAGCTACCAAATTGAGTCACACACTAATTTCTTATGAAATGAATTATAGTATCATTAAGAAACCTTTCTTGGTAGTTTTCTTTGCTTCCCAATAGTTGAGATACCAAATGCTTTCTCATACTATGTGATTGGTTGCTAAAATTGATCCACTAAAATACTTACTCAGCAAGGCAGCTCTAATAGGAAGGTTAGCTAAGTGGGTCATGATACTAAATAATTTTGACATTCAGTATGTTGAGAGAAAGGCTATTAAAGGATAGGTGATTGCTGACCAATTAGCAAAAGCACCAATGCAAAGTCTTCTTCCACTAAACATTGACTTTCATGGATCAACTCCAAGGTTCTTGGTGATCTTGTGACCTACTAGAATCTTCTTAGTTGAAGATAAATGTGAATGTTCATGAGGAGGCCTTTGCTGGTTTTGGTAACTTCTAGTAATATGTAAAATCTATTTGCTACTTCAAAAGGTAAAACACACAAAAAAAACTATGTTTTTGTATTTTCTATTTTTATGATGGATGCGATCTAGCAATGCAGCTATATGAATTCCTAGTTTAACCAAGGGGTTATTAAAGAAAATAATGAAGATAAGGTGACAATAGGTTTAAAAAAATAACATGAAAGTAAAATCCTAAAGGATATAAGCTATGGAAACAACATGTCTACGAGTTAAGCCTTCGAAGAAATCAGTGGGTAACCAATGAAAGTAGGAGAAGTGCTTCCTTAATTCCACTGATGCAATTGTCGATGGGAATTTTAGCAACTGTGAGATGTTTCACTTTCCATCAAATTGCAAGGCCATGGAAAGTGCACTCATGCGAGACAAAATGTTATGTAGGAACAAAATGGGTGATCTCTTCTTGAACTAGATATGTTAGTGCAATTTGTAGAATCATAGCAAACACCAGAATTAAAAGATCACACAACCAAAAATAATGAAATAAAATTTTGGCTTGATCACAATTCCATGAACAAACATTCACAAAAGTATGACACTTAGACAAGAATCACTACAATCCAAATGTGAGCACCAAAAGTATATATTATTGTAAAATAATGGTGGCCTTGATTGCATGTTACAATCTCATATTTATAAGAAATCATCTCCTTAATTTATGTTGAGAATGAGAGATATCTTCATGTAATCATATGTTTTTAAATTAATAAAGAAAACTAATTATGTACAAACTAATTTTCTAACTAGTGCCTAGTAGGACTCCATCCATTTTGTTATCAGTAATTGGATGCATGAGCCTTTACATGTCATAATACAAAGAAATCATGAGAGAAAAAGAATAATAGAGCCTTTAGTTAATGTAGAAGTATCTAGAAGTGCTGAAAATAGAATCTCGACCTTCACCAGGCATCTATCAGAGCTAAACTATTGTTAGAATGCATTTTCAATGCATGGAAAGCTCTAATTTTGGAACTGGTAGTTAACTATTGGCACACTTCTGGAAAAGCACACCTCATGTAGTGGAACACCTCTAAATTCTTCAAAAAAATCTTCCAAAACATTGTTGCAAAAAGTGCACTAGTGCACTAAGCATAGCAATGCACCTGGTGCAGCAATGCAATAGTGCACCTTAGAGACCAAAAAATGCAAAATTTCATCAAGTGTCAAAAATGAAATTCTGGCATCTAGGTTTTGTTCTCCTTTATACCAAAGCTATA
Source organism: Cupressus sempervirens (assembly GCA_028749045.1). Lineage (NCBI taxonomy): Eukaryota > Viridiplantae > Streptophyta > Pinopsida > Cupressales > Cupressaceae > Cupressus > Cupressus sempervirens. The sequence continues at coordinate 464,082,914 of CM053790.1, forward strand.
CATCGGTACTTGCCCTTGAATTTCTTAATTATTTTGGTGATTTTCACAACATCTAGTAAATCTAAGGCATTGTACTTATCCTTTACTTTTTTCCTATAGTTCTCCATCTCTGTATGAGTTTCTGCAAAATCCCCAAGTTTTGTGTCAAGCTCTAATAAAGCTTTCTCTATCCTAAATGCCAGTTGAATGTCATCATCATTCAAAACTTCATCAATTTTTTTCTAAAACCTCTCAACCACTACCTCTACAAGTATTAATTTCTACTGTGCATCATCCTCAAAAGTGTCTAATCACACATCACAATAGACGTGTTTCTTAGCTTCCAAAATTTTCTTTTGGGCTTTGTCTTTGAGCCTGTGGATCTCCGCATGTAACGATTCCATTACTTTATTACTATCTACTATCTTCTCAAATAAATCATCTAACTTATCCAACTCCTCAACTGTATATACATCCATTAACATTTGATATCTTTGGCCCTTGATTGCCTATAATACCTATAGATCCTTTCCCCAAGTATGCACCTCATCCATTAAGCCAAAATCTTAGTTAAAAATTGCTATCATTTTATCTACATTCTCCTACATGACATGCAGTAGCTTAAGATTCCCTTGGATGATGAGTAGACCTTTCTCCTCAAAAATTTCCTACCATTGTTGACAAGCATTAAAAAATGAGTCCATCTAAACTGCTCCCCTATCCCTTCTCAAAATTGTTGCATATAGGGTTTCCTCATGGTTAATGGGATCCAAAGGGCCAACAAATTTTCTCAAATATCATTCTAGGATTTTATTCTATCACTAAAGTTTTATTAACTCTACCCCATCCTATTCTAGGCTCCTGAAAACTTCCTTCATCCCTATAGTAACCAGTAGATTCATAGTTTCCAAGGTTGGCTCCCCAAGCAAAAAGTCCTCGATTTGATAATCCTTAGGAGTCAGTTCTTCAATATTTGATTCTAGAGGAGGGATAGCTATGTGATAAAAAAGGTCCTAATTCTAATCACTCATAATGAAGGCTAATCCTCTTGCATCCTTAGGAGATGAACTAGGCTTCCTTATTACTTCTACTAGTTTCATTCTATCCTCCTCTTCAGTAGTAAACTATTGGTTCTTGTTCCTAATCACTTCTTTTTAGAGCCACCTTGGAACATGTTGTGCTAAGGACTTCCCTTTAGAGGATAAAGGAGTTTGTTTAGCCATACCCTTTCCCTTATTTCTCCTCTCTAGTATCTTCTCCCTTTGTGATGGCTCTTCATTTGTAGTCCATGTATTTGTGGAGCCCACAATTCTCACCTCTATGTCCTAGGAAGTTTTTTGAGGTTGTTGACCTACTTGTCCCCCTTCTAATGCTTCAGTAGTGGATACTTGTTGCAACTCTTCTTTGAGTTCTACCTAGACCTATTTAATTTTTACATTAAGAGGAAGACGGGTGGCCAATCCTTTGTTAATGCACAATGTGATTTGTAGATGGGATTTTGGGACTATCTCAGGTCCTTGTGATTTTGGGGGCATTTGAATCCAATCCTTCTATTGAGGTGGATTGGTCAGCATGTCTCTGATCTTATCCCCAATGAACTCAATACCCATAGGAATAAAGTAAAAATATAACATCTTAAAGACATCAGTGCCTTCTACATACTATTCATTATCCATTGTTGTATCTCATCCTTCAATGCATTGGTTTGTAAAGGCTCATCTGGGATAGATGGTGGCACAACCATAGAGCTTCTTCTTTGTTCTTACTCTATAGCCCTAGCTAGCCAAGTCCTTTAACTCAAGGGTAAATTATCTTCTTCATCCTCATCATCTTCTTCTTGTTCCTCTTCTAGGATGGGTTTAGGGGTAGACAGAAAAGGGATCACTTCCTTGATCACCTTTTGTCTCCTTTTTGATAGAGCCTTAATCTTTCTACTCTTTGGTGCCAAAGGAGATGCCTATTTTTTTTGCCAAGGTGGAGAGACCTCTTGAATCTCAATCTCTACTTCTATTTGGCTTGGTGCAACTAGTGGCACTTGAGGATCAACCTAGGCTTGTGTAGCTTCAATATTCTCTAGCCTTTCAATGTTTTCTTCTCCTTGCTATGGAGGTGTTGGGATTTCTCCTTCTTCAGGCTTGACTATTTGAGGAGAACTCCTTTTTCTTTTGCCCTTTCCTTTTCCCTTCTAAGCCTTATAATAACCAACCAGCCTGTCAAGTTGGTGTACCATTTCCAACCTTACTGGTGATTGAGCTGAAAAGATAGGGATGGTGACCTTTCTCCCTCTACCTTTGGCTGAACAAGCTTGTGCATGAAAGATAACCATCTCAGGAATTGGATCAAACTTAAATCATTTCTTGATCCAATCCTATGTCATTTTAGCGATGTACCTTTCCTTATGGTTGATATCATAATTCGCTTCTCTGTCAACCTCAGCATTCATAATGGGCCTTTTGCTAATCTTATCCCTATTGAACAAAGGATCAAGAAAATCTATAGAGTCTTATTGTAGTATCTTCAATGGAATCTTTATTTTCAAGGCATTTTCTACCAAATACAAAGTCATCCTAAAATAATCCCTTATATAGATATGATAGTCATTTGTTGCATTCATCCAATGATCTTTAATAGCTTCTTCATGCTGAAATGTCTTACCAACAAAATATTGTACTCTCCCAATATTATCAAAACATGGTCAAGGGAAATTTTATTCTTCCAAGGGATACTAATCCCATTCACACTCAAAAGAAGAAATATCTTGCTATCTATCAACCTAGAAAGGTCCTATCATCATAGGCCACCTCCAACATGTTTTATGTTGCCTTCTAACTTTGTCATATGTAGACAAGAGTTGTCAGGAGATCTCTAGGAGAACAAGTCTATCACTAGGATGTCTCGAGAGATTCTTGGGGTTAACAATTGTACCTCCCACCCTTAAATGTGTGAATATTTAGAACTAAATATAATAAGCCCCGACCAATAAAATCTATGCCACCACATCATCTAATAGACTCTTCACATAATCTCCTTCTATGAATCAGATTATAGAAAATATGAAAACATCATTAATAATTTTGTATTCCTTGATTTTCTCTAAGAGCCTCTTCTTTACTAATTGAGGCTACATAATGTATGGCCATGCATTAGCATCTTCCATGCTACCCCTCTTGTATAGCCCTGGATAGTCTATCACTCTTGTAACCAACAGGTACACCAAATATGATGTCATGTAGAATTTCCTTTAGTTCTTCACCACCACCAACTGTTCACACAAATTTTGATTGAGAGTGGAGGTCCAATCCAGTGGCATCTCTATTTTGCTTATTATTTAAATAAAGTGCACCATGAAGATATTCAAATGTGTAACTACTGGAAAATCCATAACCCTACTCAAAAGTATAATTGAGTATCCAATGTCTTCTTTCATGTATCCTCGAGTTATATCCACTTTTCTAGTTTTTCTTCCAAAAGGATTCTTCTCAATAAGGTATGAAGATTGGATGATCTTAGAGGCTTCCTTAATATGTTCTTAGTACCACTTTTTTGCTTGTTCATAGGTAAGCCTAATATATTGATCTATTCTTCATTCAGAGATTAGGAATAATTTCCCCCATTATGCTCTTCACAACTCTCTCCTTAGGGACAAAGTGTTCCACAAGTGTCATAATCAGTTCCAAAGATTGCATCGACATCAGTGTGATGCTGTGTTAACAAGTCCTAATCTAATGAGTGTGGAGATCATTTGGGACCTTTCAATGGGTTTTTTGCAAATCTTCAAGAATTTCCCTAATTTTGTATGCCCTAAATCAGTATCTCTTATATCCAAGATGTCACCTTCAAACTTAAAGACCATAGGTTTTGGTGCCATTTTCTTGCTCAAGGAAGATGTAGAGGATGCCATTATATCTACACAAAAGGATATCCATTAGTTTGGAATTGAGAGAATAATGGATAATACAGACTCTAATAATGGTACGAATAAGATTGAAAAAACCTAATTGTCAAAAGAATATTAAAAAAACCTATTTTGAACCTAAAATACATAAGTATAATGCATGTAGTACACCTGACGAGTGCACCAGGTGTACTTTTAATGAGCAATGTTCATGCACCTAAGTTTAAGTGCATTTAGCTGAGTGTTCAATGTGTCTTGAAAGAGATTTCACGTGCACCCAAGAAGGTGCGCTAATGTGCACCCAAATTAGGTAAATTTTTCAAGTTTCTTATTATGTTTTTTGTCTTTTGGGAACAAATTGGGTGTGCATCAATGCACCCGATCAAGTGCGCTAATGTGCACGTGATTTGGGTTGATGCCTTGTTTATTATATTTTTTAAATTTTTTTGCTTTTGAAGTTGGGTGTGCATCAGTGCACCTAGTCTAGTGCATTGATGTGCACCCACTTTCATGTTTTTTACTTTCTTTTCTTCATGTTTTGTGTCTATATCTTTTGTAAGGGAAAATATTTCTCTGAGTGATGCACCTTAACTCTATGGAGCTACGGTTGGAGGTTAGTGCAGAGGGAAGGTAATGGATAGAAAATGGTACGAAGACAAGAGAAGTGAAGTGAAGAGGGAGGGGACCTATGTAGTTATGCCAAATATGCTTTCAAGGAAACCCCATTTGAATTTGGTGTAGTAGGTGCATCAAGTAGGTGTGCCCATTGCACAATTTTTATATTTTTAACTTACTCTTTATCAAAAATTTGTCTTTTGATAACTAGGCTTAGCAAACAGGACTTGGACATGAACCAGGGCTCTTGGTGAGACCTCAAAATGACCCAGACCCTAGACTAGGGTCTTGAAAAGCCAAAAAATAAAGTAGGGGGTCCCAATTTCTCATTGGAATAGGGCATACATTGTGGAACCACAACAATGCTAATGAACTAAACTTGGGTGATGTCCTTTGATGATTCTTTTACACAATAGGGATATGGTGCTAGGCTCTTATTCATAAAACCACAAAGGTATTCACCACCTAAGGTGTGCAAGATTACATTTCCTTGTACAAACAATATTGTAGAATATGAAGCCCTCATTAATGGCATGAAGATTGTAGTTGAATGAAGAGACATTGAATTGAATATCTTTGGTACATCTCATAATCAACCATATCAATGATGTGTATTAGATGAAGGATGAGAAATTAATACCTTATAAACACATGGTGGATGACCTGAAGAAATACTTTGCTCATATCACTTTTCAATAAATTCCTTGGGTAGACAACAAAGTGGCCGATGCAATGACTACTCTTGTTTCCATGTTACAGATACCGGAGAATGATCTTCAACATTAGTTTCTAATGCAGACTTTACTCTACCCTACCTATAATTCCCCTAAATACTAGATGTTTTTTTCTCTTTTAGGACATGATTCATCACACTACCATCATATATACTCTTATCTACATGACCAAACAATTCTAGATAATCTAACTGAGAATGAAAAATTTCACCTTATCCATAATACTTCATGGTATGTTATTACTACTGACAACTTGTTTAGGAGAGGTCTCAATAGAAAAATCCTTAGGTTTCTAAAATCCAATGAGTCCAAACACACATTAATCAATGTACATGAGGGCATTTGGGGATCTCACTCTAATGGCTTGACACTAGCTCGTAAACTTATTAGAGCTAGTTACTTCTCATTGAATATGGAACAAGAGGCAATCAAATATGCTAACTCTTACAAAAAATGCTAGCTCCATGGGAATCTAATTCATGCTCTAGCTAGGGAGCTAATTTCATCTATAACACTATGGCCATTCCAAAAATAAGCATTTGATCTTGTGGGTAAATTTATAGACATAAGTTTATTATTATAGCTATAGACTACTTCACTAAATGGGTAGAGGCAGTCTCTCTCTCTGTAGAAAATGGTAAAACTATATCTCTTTTCATTATAAATTACATCATATGAAGGTATGGTGTACCATCCTTCATCATTATTGACAATGGAGGATAATTTAAAAACAAGGATCTCAAAGAGTTGTGCAAAAAGTTTAGAATCATGCAATGTTGGTCTTCTATTTATTACCCCTAGGGTAATGGTAAAGTAGAGGCATCCAAGAAGGTGATCCTTAAGAACTTACATCTTACAAGTAACAAATCTAGAAGGGATTGACACCTTCAGATTAATCCAACTGTATGGGCTTGTAGAATAAGTATTAGAACTCCAACAGGTTCAATGCCCTTTGATTTGGTAAATGGAGCAATGTTGTGCTTACAATTGAAGTCAAGATTCCTACTTTGAGAATCTTGATGAAGGGCCTCGTTACTGATGATGACTATAGAATATCTCAACTTCAAGAGCTAGAAGTGTTAGATGAACATCAGCAAGTGGTTTGCAATCATCCTCAAGCTTATCAATAGCATATGCCTAGAAGCTACAACAAGAAAGTTAAGCCACGTGACTTCCAGCTAGGTGATCTGATTCTTAGAGAAAACCCTAAGAATTAGAAACAATGGGTATAGAAAGTTAATTTTGAACCTAATTGGCTTGATCCATACATAATTATAGTAGTGTTTGGATCTAGTGCTTACTAGCTTTCTACAACTGAGAGGGAGGTGCTCAAGGAGCCCATCAACACTATTCATCTAAAGTGGTCCTATAGTTGACATGATCTCAAAAGCTCTTTGTACATACTTAACAATCCTGGAAAAATCATTATCTTGGTGAAAATCTAGAATAGGCACCTTGGTAATACAAAAAAAATTCAAAAAAATAAATTTAAAAAAAAAGAGAGAAATACAAAAAGGGTTAAAAAAAATAGTTCCATCGATGAAAACCTAGAAAATAGACATCATGATAGAAAACATAAAATCTCTACAATTAAGGTGAAAACATAGTAAACAAGCACCCCTCTTCTTCTAAATGCCATATCTTGTAGTACATCTTCTGGCTTTTGTACAGATGCTTTCCTACTTTAGTTTTCTACTTTTTCTCATTTATCCATGGATTGAATCTTGTCATAGAATTAGGGGCAACACCCTATAGTTTCATAGGAATCTCTTAAGATTTAATCACCAATTGTTCTACTTGTGTCTGCATACTATCGCTTGTCTCACTATAGAGATTCCTCTCAAAGAAGATCTGTTAAGCTTTAGTCACTAGTTGTTCTAACTACATCTACCTACTATCACATGTCTCACTATAGAGATTCTTCTCGGAGAAGATCTCTTAAGCTTTAGTCACCAGTTGTTCTAAACTACATTTGTCTACTATCACTCAATTTCCTACTAAGGTTCTTCATACTGAAGATTCCTCTTTGACTTTAGTCACTAGTTGTTCTAACTATGTTTTTCTATTATCATTGTCCTACTAAAGAGATTTCTTTCATACATGTTCTAAACATCAACACTTGACATCAATCTTATAACACAAACACTGAACTAAAAAAATTGAACTTTTTTGAAATATGTTGAGATTTTCTTTGTTTGTTTTTCTTTCATTTTATCATGTTCCTTGAGCAACTCAATGATGTCTCTTTTGACTAGAGAGGCAAGGACTAGGGGCATGATCTTTTCTTTGTTTACTTCTTGATGGTTTAGTTCCAATGATTTGAAGCATCCATATAAAAGGGGTGTCCACTATAAGAGCCTCTATCTCATATTGGATGGATGGGTGTACCTTGACTCTTTTTATTTAGATAACTTAGTGAGGTTGGTTCTTCTCCTTAATTGTTTGAGTGAATTCTCTATGCTACAATAACTACTAATACTCATCCTACTAAGTGAATGTACAAGTCACTATGAGTATACTTAACACACTTTTGTCTCAGGTTACAAATGCAAGTGTCATTGTAGACATAATATTTATCAATTACTTAGCATGAGAAGGATCTCTTGTGTGCCTAGTGTATCTACATGAAAGAAAAATTCTAGTCATTCTAGAATTTATGCTTTGATGATTATGTTAGTTTGCTCCATCAAAAGGGACAAATGTTCTAGTCATTCTGGCTTATTATGCCTCAAATGCTTACATTTAATCTTGACAAAACTAGAACATGTGTCATATTCATATTCCCATGATTGCAATGTTAGTGGAAATTGTAAGACATTTGTGGATTTAGCTAAACATTTAGTGATGATAATTTTATGATCTTGGTAACTAGACTTAGGGTTACATCTAGCGTAGGGTTGCATTGCATAAGCACATGGCTTGATCATTGATTTACTTGTATCCTTCATGATAAGGGATTTTCGGTTTCTTCAAAGTATCATGTTTCTTCATGACTACATAAGCATTTAGTTCTTTGGTTCATCTTCTCAGTCTTCCTGAGATACTTGTCACTATCAACAAAATGGAACATTGAATGAGATGTTAGTTCATTCACATTTTTCACTTCACATATATACTTTCATCATTCATTTCATCTACACTACATTCAGAATCATATCATAAACATCTCATGTATGACAAACTACAAAAGGGAAAAGATGACACATACAAAGATACTCAAATAAAAAAAAATCATATGTGTGTGTGTGTGTGTGTGGATTTGAGTATGTACGTCAATGAAAAACTAAATTGTACTTGAGCATTTTTTATCTGAAAATGATATAAAATGATGTTGGCACACCATTTGATACATAGCCTGAGCAAAATTGAAACAAAATAAGCTAAATATGTCCATCTCCCTCACCCCTAGGTGGAGGAGGAGGAGGCATCTCTGGTCTAGTTAGAGGTCATGCATCTCCTAATTCTTTAGCATACTATGTGAATTGTGGCACCTACTTTGCCTCAGATGGCACTACTACAACATATGTTGCATAGTAATATGCCACTCTTGTTGATTGGAGCCAAATCTCATCCTATTGTTGCTATGACTATTCTTGTGCTACACAAGTCTCTTGCTCCAACTACTCTCATGATGTGCATGTCTCTCACTCCATGTTCTCTCCCAACTCATGGATCTCTTAATGCTACTCTGATATTTGAGTATATCTAATAGCAAGTTGTATCTATAGCTCTCCTAACTATCGTTGTGCTATCCAGACTCAATCTTTGGATCTCCTAAGGGCATCCTAGGTTTATGCCAAGATATCTCTACCCTGTGGCTCTGGAGTAGGATGATCCTACATCTCCTTATTTCCTATCCCATGCTTTGCCTATTCAACTAGTTGCTCCTATGTATGAGGCCTCTACAAATCTCCTCTGATGGCACCCAAGGTACCCATCCCACTCCACAAAAGTTTATGTCTTATACGACTACTGCCAGCATCTAGATCTAACCCCATCTAGTGAGGAAGAATAGGCATTTGTCATGTCCTCTTCCTGGGTCTCTCCTGATGTGGCTATTATGGTGGCTACTATGGTGACAGTTGTGGTGCCCATTCTAGCTATATAGGAATGGGCATCCCTACTGGTTCTATAAATTGAGGGAAAGGATGACTCACAAAATATGCCTGGTAAGCTAGAGTCATCACCCCATCTACTACTCCTACCATATAATCCCATTGTATAATAACTAAGGTACACACATCAATCATTGACCTACCTTAGTCTATGGAAAAGTGAGCATATGTACATTACTCCTATGGGATGTCCTAGGGTCAACCATACTATCACTAGACACTAGTTAGTGAGAATCTCTCGATCACCTACATGGAGTGACCAATCAAAGATTGAGAAGAAAACATATGCCTCAGCTCCATTGGTGCATCATCTCATGCCTCAATCTCTTTCCATGGTCTTCATATCACTACTACTAGGTCACCCAATTTACCTTTCCATTGCTCAGTCTTCCCTATAGTTGTCTAGGTCAACTATCCCTAATACCTACATATGTAAGGGTCAAGATCTTGTCTCTCATCATTAAAGATGGGCCTCATAATATACATGTTCTCCAATGCCCACACCTAAATAGCATTGACCCCTACGGCCATATTCTTCCTCTCATAGTAGCCAATCTCGTCAATCTCATAGAAGATGTAAGCAAGCATGCACTAACCCATCCATAACAAGCAAGCTCATCTAGCATTTATTGTAGCATCGTATCCCATCTGTACTTGAGTCTATGCTAGCCTCTATTAGGCATCTGAAAACAACTGATAAATATACCAAGTACTACTACCAACCTGTGGGTGGGACCATATGTATCCCATGTGATGGTTCTACCCATGATGAGGTCCTCCTAGAAAATGGCCCTCAGTGTTGTTGTACCTATCCATGGCACTATGTCATACACTATTCATTTCCCATGGAATAGTATGTGAAGAATCCTATAGATGTCCTCTAGTGTGATGGTCATCTCTCGTTGGGGTAGGTGGAAGGTGTTCATCTCTGAATGGAAATGCTCAACTAATGCCATCAGTAAATCATGATTCACCAATAATGCATGAATTTGGCAAAGATATGATAGGCCAAGGGTGTCGATGTGTTCCATGTCAGCATCATCCAGCTGTCGAATCAAGGTTTTGTAGGGAGGATAATGTGATCTAAACCAACATCAAGAAAGCTAAACTACAAACATGTAACCAACATACAAATCATTAGTCTTAGATGGGTGAAAATGATGAATGAAAGTGCAAAACATCAAGGCAAAATCAAATTTGAAACTAAGATTTTGCAAAAAACACCAATTTTTTGTGTGAGCATTCAAATCCTTGTGTGAGATCACACTTTTTTGTGTGAGAAGAAAACCCTTCGCGTGAGTTTGGTCATTGTATACTATGAAAGTTCAACCTAAACTAGGGCCTCTCGCATGAGAGATGGGTATCTCCCATGTGAAGAAACCCAACATGCCTGACAAAGAAGTACCAATTTGGCACTTCCTCACATGAAAAGCAATTCAAAACTGTATGAAGAAAGAAATCCTCACACGAGATCTGGTGTTGGAAAACTTTAAAAAACCATAAAAACATGCTAAAAAGACTCAAAATGCATGAAATTTGAAATGTGAGGTAGGATAATCAATGACTCATTGGAGGTTCATAGTCTATTGGCCGACTATGTCACTTGGAATGCTCAAATCAATGCATATGCATGGGGACCACCATCTTTCTCCTTAGAGCTCTCTTCTTCACAAAATACAAAAACACAAATGAATTGAAAGTGACCCTTTGGGCCATTATATAGGTTTTGACCTAATTTTTCCAAGTTCTTTGATTGGCATGAAACTACCCTTTGGCTAATTTGGCTTCTATATACCCATTTTTAATATTAAATTTGAAATTTGATACACTTAAACAACTCAAAACCGTATTTTAAAATTTTGGAACCAATGTGATTGAATGCTTGTGTAGTTCATTTTTCTAATACTTTGTGAATCTTGGAATCTTTCCAAATCACATTTTCTTCAAATTTTCCAAATTTTTTGAAAAAAGTCAACTCTAATCAAATTCAGTCAACTTTGGTCAAAAATGGTCCTTTCAACCTTGAAGTCACTTCGAATCGCCTTCAAATTCTCTTCAAATCCTTCTAATCTCTTCTACATTCTTTTGAATCTCAAATTTCTTTAGTATCTATCAATATACTACTTGGCATCACTACTCTGACATGTCATCTTTTGATTTTGCTCCCAAAAGAGGTAGGATGATTACATCATTGAATCTTCCAAAGATGACTTCAACTCAATATGAATCTAATGTCCTAATCACTAGGGGCATCTCATCATTTGGGGCATCTTATTCCCCTCTATCTAGCATCATATGTCATCTACCTTATCTTTCAATCAGTTGATCAATCTTATAATAGTCATGTCATAGTTTGATGGACAAGTATTGGGACAATCTATCCTTGACTCTTGAGGACCAAGCCTTGTTTTGGGGATGATTCTATGACTCATGATAGGTCTTGTTATCTCTTTCATAGACTACTATCTAAGTGTTCTATCTAGACTCTAGGGGATTAAGCTCCATTCTTGAGATAATTCCAAATTCTTGCTAAGGATTAAGCTTCATTCTAGAGATAATCCTAACTTTTGTTGAGAACTAAGCCTCATTCTAAGGACAATTCTAAGCTCTTGCTTTCAATCACTATATAATGGATAGGTATCAAGATAGTCTAACCCTAAATCCTAAGGATTAAGCCTCATTCTAGGGATGATTCTATGAATCATGATTAATATTGTCATCTTTTAATAGACATGTATCAGGATAGTCTAACCTTGATTCTTGAGAATTGGGTCTTGTTTTGAGAATAATTCTATGAAGTTTGTTGATCTTTTTTCTATCAATTTCAATATCTAGGTAGTCTATCTAGATTCCCTAAGGTTAAGCTTCATTCTAGAGATAACCATAAAAAGCTTATCAACTGGTCTCTGTTTCATCAACCTTGGAACCAATATCACCACATATCATTATCTAGGTGTTCTATCTGAATTCCCTAAGGCTAAGCTTTCTTCTAGAGATAACCTTAAAAATATTATAAACTGGTCTTTATGTTATCAATTTTGGAGCCAATCTCATTTCTCAATCTATGCCTCATACTTATGATTTCTTTGAATGTACATGTTGCTCACATATTTATTCAAAGAGGGGTAAATGTAATACCCCAAAATTGACACATTACTATGCTAAACTAATTATGGTCTATTTAATTAATCCCAATTCCTATTTTACTAGGCAATTATGAATTTTGATAATTGCTACTTGACCTAAGTGTTAAATGTAGAAAATCCCTAATCTACATCAATTACATACTTTGATTAATTTGTGAGTCTAACTGAATTAGCAAAGGTAAACCTATTAATTAATTTAATTTAATAATGAGTCTTAGTAGTTTTATTAAATTAAATTTCCCCCTTTGGCTAAAATACAGATTAAGAAAATAAATGTCTTAAATTTAAATAAATATATCCTTAGCTTAATGTATTGAATTTAATTATTCAATTTAGTAAGATAATGTATTTATGAGGTCATATTCTATTAAATTAAATATATTCTCCAAATCCCCTCTTTAGTTTAGAAATTGAAATTCTGAGTGGACTAAAATTAGAAAAGGAATTAAATTAGTTAACTCCTTATTCCACTCAAAAGCAATCAATTAACTTCTTTTTCATAAGGAAAATTTCTATTCTGACAAAATATTCTTTAGATCTTGACCATTCATTCAATTTGATCTCAACCATTGATCAAGTTCTTGGATTTTATTTAAGAAGCTCTCAATTCCTCATTTCAGAGGTTGGTAATTGAATAGTATTGAACTTATGCTAAATTGTTGACTCATTGTTCTTGCATTCTTAGCTTAATGCTCTCATATCATATAGATTAATCATGCATACATATAGGTTAATTTATTCTCTTTATTTCTAGATTAAATTTATACACCTAGCATAAATTATGCATATCATATAGCTTAAAATACTTCATTCTAGATTTTTGGTTGCTAGATTCTCATTCTAAAATCAATTACCAAAATCATTCTAATTAGGAGGAAATAGATCAAACTATTGGTTATTTTGGATGAACAATCCCATGTTCATCTTGGAATGATTCTTTAGATAATGATCATGTTGAAGTGTGTGTGAATACAGAGGCCCACATTTAGCACCCACACTTTGAACCCAAATAAATAAGTATTTTTGTTTTAGAAGGAAATTTTCTTGGTCATATTATATCTCAAGGAGGAGTGAAGATTGATCCAAATAGGGTTAATCTATTCAGCAATTAAGTCTACCATTGAGTAAAACTAGAGTGAAATCTTTCTTTGGCTAGGTAAATTTGAAGATTTGTACCTAATTTCTCTAATATAGTTAAATGTATAGTTGATATTATGAAAGGAAATAAAACTTTCAAATGGAGTGATGTTGGGAAAAGTTCCTTTGAAGATATCAAGGATGTCATTGCCAAAGCCCCTGTACTTGTTCATCCTGACTATACCAAAGAGTTCATCATCTATTGTTATGCTTCAGAGCATACCATGTCAGCTATATTGATGTAATAAAATAAAGAGAAAATAAAATCTCCAATAGCTTTCATAAGTATACCATTGACAAATCAAGAACTAAGATATTCTCAAATGGAAAAAAATGCATATGCAGTGGTGAGAGCCCTTAAGAATTTTAGATTCTATGTGTTGCATTCTCATTTAGTAATATATGTGTTAGACCCTGTAGTAAAAATTATTCTAACACAACAAGAAATCAGTTGTAATAATAGAGGAGTGTGGATATAAAAAGTCTAAGAATATGATATAGAAATAAAACCAACCAAACTTGTAAGAAGAAATGCACTCTAGAAAGCCTTGACAAAGGATCAAAAAACCAAAGAAGAAGGTACTCCAAAGGTTCTTATGGTAAGTCTTCAAGATACTTGGTTCTCAAAAATTGCCTATTTTTTGACATATGGTGAGTTCCTTGAAGGACTAAATACTAAGCAAAGGAGGGATCTAAAAAATAAATCCTTGAAATATGTAATTCATGATGATGTCTTGTACAAGAGAACAATTGATGGAACATTTTTAAGATGTGTGGATAAAGAGTAGGAAGTAAAATTGTTGACATCTTTTCATAATGAAGCATGTAGAGGACACTTTTCTTCTATTGTTACTACTTTCAAAATTTTGAGACAATGTTATTATTGGCCTGGTATGTTTAAAGATACATATAAGAGGTTAGCTTTGTGAGAAGTGCAACATGTTTATTGGTAAACCTCAACTTGTTGCTTTACCTTTCAGGCTAGTGGTAATTAAAGCTCCCTTCCATCAATGGGGTTTAGATTTTATAGGTCCAATTAACCCTCCCTCAAGTCAAGGACATTCATATATACTCATTGCCATAGACTATTTCAGTAAATGGGTAGAGGTAAAGCCAATGAAGAAAACTTCCTCACAAGTGGTATGTGAATTTATCAAAGAACAAATTCTAGTAAGGTTTGGGTTTCCTATGAATTAGTAATGGATAATGCATCTTACTTTTCCTCTTCAGAAATCATTAAATTTTGCTATGATCATGGTATTCAAGTTGGACATTCTTTTGATTATTTTCCTCAAGGAAATGGGTAGGTTAAATCCAATAATAAAATTCCAATTACTATTTTGAAGAAATTGGTCTTAGATAATCAGAAATGTTGGCATAAGAAAATTCATGATTCTTTATGGGCTAATAGGACCACACTTAAAAGGGCTATTGGGATCTCACCTTTTGAATTGGTATATGGAGTAGAAGCTAATTTTCCATTGCCATTAAAACTAGCTACTTGAAAATTGAAAATTGTAATTAAAGATGATGTTTTCCAAATGGATTAGAAAAGTGGATCTTATATCTCACCAGGTTACAAGAAGAAAGAGAAGAGATGGTGGATAAGATCATCAAACATCAATGAAGTATAAAGAAAACTATTTTATAGAAGAGAAAGACCAAGAAAATTATGAAAGATGATATGGTATTACTATGGGATAAGAGGCATGAGCCAAGGGGCATGCATTTGAAGTTCTAGTCTTTGTAGAAAGGAAATTTTTAGATCATACAAGAGAATCAAAATAGTTCTTTCAAATTGGAATATCTCACTAGATAAATCATGCCATGTTATTATAATGGATAGGATTTAAAGTTATATCAAATGAAAAATTGAGAAGCAGGTAACCCCTGCACAGTTTTTAGCTAGGTAGGTTTCCATTTCTTGCATTTAGTTTAGTTGTTTTTTTCCTTAGGTAGTTCCTTGTTTCTTTCTTAGTTTGGCCTATTCTTTTAGTTCTGAAGTTGTCACCCTTTGCGTGGAACTAGAGATTTCTTGGATTCTTTCAAGCATTGGCATGCTTAAATCCCCAAACAAAGCCAGTTGTTGCCCAAGTTTCAATCATATCATATTATTTTAGGGTTTGAAGTTAAGTCAAGTGTCAATGTATTGAGTCTGAGTATATATTTACCATAGGATGGTCTTTCTTCTCATTCTCTCTTTAAGATAACTTGGTACAGGAATCATATGATCTATACATTAATTCTTGGCTAGGTGATTGGGTTTTGGAAGGGTTTATTATGCATTTTCCTAGTGAGAAAAAGGTTTGAATGTTTATAATGATTCATAATACCTTGATCCTAATCATGTCTAAGACAATATTCATGTTGAGAAGCATTTCTTTATGAAATCATTTTTTTCATATCTAAAAGTTTCTAACTCCATGGTCAAATATTTATATCTAGAGAAGGATACATTTTCATAGATATATATGGGGAAAATATAGAAGAGAACACTAAAGACTAAAGTTGAAGATTGATATATAGATCATGAGAATAGTTTAGAATCAAGTTTAGTTGAATTCTATATCGAATGAATGCTTGAAAATGTAGAAATGGTGAAAGAAACCAATCAAAAGTGATACGACTTCTTTTGGAAATAAAATCAATGGCTCATATGCAAATCATAATAAACTACATAGTGGAGATAAGTCAAATTAATAAAAGACTACATGTCATTAGCCAATTAACAAGTCAAATAGTTTTAAAAAAGACTATAGGTTGTGTATGTTCTTAGCCACTTGATTTTTTTTTAAAAATGATTCTCATTGTGTTGCTATAAAAAATTTATCGATCTTTAAGTAAAATGACATGGTGAGGGAATGACATGGCTCTCAATGGGCCTGTCACATTCTATAGAGTACAGAAAAGTGAAAGTTAGATCCTCCATGCAATGAAGTGATGTCATGTGTATGCCATGATGTACCTAGTTGGAAAGGTGGACTTGAGCTACCAAAAAAAAAGACATAAGATCATTTTAGTACCACTGCCAGATTGAGATGGATCCACCATCATCGCTATCTTACTATAAAAAGTTTCTTGGCCATTATTTTATGTGACAAAGACAAAATTTGACATATGTACAAGGATGGACCCACAATGGAAGCTATAAAGGAAAATTTCAACATTTAAATCATGATCATTGATTTAACATCGATGGTCAAAATTTGAAAAGTAAATGACCATTGGAATATGAAATGCATGGGTTTGGTGCAAAACAATGAAACATTGATTTTTCGTAGATTTTTTTGAAGATTGCAAGAAGCCAAATGTGTTCTAGAAATATCATGGATTCAGAATTATAAATGGAGAAGATGCCATGTGTTCATATGACTAGACAATTCCATATTTGTTTTCCTTTTTATTATGTGATTGTTGCTCTACCTGAATTGAGAGATGATGAAGAACTCTAAATATAACTTCATTTGACATAACATAGGTTGGAAAACTTGAGATTGAATGGTTCTATAATTCCATTTATAGTATTTTATTTTCATCTTTTTTGGTCCATGTATTATATAGTTTTGCTCTTAGAGATGAAAGAAAATTGTATATGATCTTAGAAATAATCAAATGGATTCCACTTTGTTTTGATATTTGCAGTTCAGTAATTCCAATTGTTATTTCATATATTATTATTTTTCTTCTCTTGATAGTTTCATATATGTTACAAAATCCATTGGAAATTGAAGGATAATGTATGTGAGTCTATTAGATACTTGTTGAATTCCATTTCATTCAAGGCTAATAGATAAAGAAATTCCACTTACCTTCTTATGTATAATTCTTTTCTTTCCAAATTTTTCATATAGATGGGTAAATGCATTTAGAATAGAATTATAAGTTAGAAAATATCAAGATAATATTCTAAAATCATTCCATTGAGTGTGATAGGTTATTCATATATATCTTAACTGAATTGTTTGTGCCTACAAACATTTTCATTATCCTTTACTACTCTTAGATTTAGATCTTATAATGTCACAACTTCTGATCTCATAAAAACATATTCATTGCATATCATTGAAAATCATAGGGAGATGTACCTAATCAATTTAGAGTGCAATTATAGAAAACATACACTGACCCATTTTTTTGTAAACATCCTTTTGTCTCTCCAAACATTGGGTATCAAAGAGTCAAGACTATAAAATCTAATAGGAGAACAAACTATTAACCAACAAGTGGCTCTAGCATTAATAAGCCCAAAGGAAATTCTATTATATGTGAACATTCTCCAAGGGGTGGTGAACATTGTTTTGAATTGATCTTCTAGGTTACCTTAATTTTTTTGAAACCCAAAAATCCATCTAACATGGACATTATTTCGAAGCCAACCACTATTTTTTGTAAATGATCCATATTGGACAAGGCATAGTTCTCCTTTAGAGATGTTTGGTTCAAATTCCTAAAATCCACACAATTTCTAATCCCTCCATTATTTTTATGGATAGGGATAATATTAGTTATCCATGTTGAATGGTGTATGTGGTATATGATTCTTGATTCTAGCATCTTATCAACTTCTCTAAAGAAGATGTCTGAGACCATATGGTTGTAGTTACATTGCTTAAAGATTTTTCTTAAAAGGAGTGACTTTAGGATTGAGGGGAATTTTGTACCTAAACTTTTCATTTATAAAGGTCTTTAGGTCCTCATATCCCCAAGAAAATATGTCTTGGTATTCTAACAGCAATCCCTTTGCTTTTTCCCTTTCTTCCTTTTAGTAGCTACTACCAATATTAACCATCTTAGGTTTATATTTGGTACCAATGTTTATTCCTTCATATTTTATGAAATTCCCACCCTTTCTTCCCCTTTCCCTTCTAATAAATGCATCATGCCTATCAAATAGTTTTTCAAGGGAAATAAGATGTTGAGGGATCTTGTTACCTTTGAGTTTTTTAGCTTCAAGCTCCAACTCTTTCTTGCTATTGAGGGAGAAATCTTTGCAAAAACTTTCACATCCTTCAAAGTAGTGATCATTGAATATTTCAAAACCTTCTAGGAAGGATTGAATCTATTTGTCATCATTGAAAACTTGCCATGTCTCAATGTTATCAGGAATATTGGGCCTAGGTATAACTTCAACTATTTACTGATTATCTATAAAGTCCTAATGCAAAAGTAAGAGCGAGGAAGAAGAAGCTAATAGTTATTTCCTTGCATTTTGTTCCCTTGGAATAACTTACATTGAGAAGGTGTCCAGGTTCTCAATCTCATCCTAGATCCTATTTCTGTAATTCCTAAGCCTTGTATTCTTTATATGTACTGAACTTGAGCTTGTTTTACTATAATCTCTACATCTCTTTGAGCTCTTAATAGTTTCACTCCTTTCTACTTTGCACCAGTAGTACCCAACAACAAGGCTTCATACTCCATTGCATTATTGGTGTTTTTGAATCATAGCTTGTATGCAAGTTGAGTCACATCTCTATCAAGGGATACAAGCACCATGCTAACTCCAGACCCAATAGTAGCAAAACTACCATAAAAATCTAGGGTCTAAATCCCCAAGTCACTAGGAGGCTCTAGTTGTTCCTCAGAACAATTAAAGTTAGAGAACATCATATAATTTATGAACTCCATCTCTTGATATAGGATCTATGCCTTAGGATCATCAAACTTTAAGACTATGAAATTGGCCCTCTCCTTTGGTTCCAATTGGATCTTTTTATTTCCCATAGGGATTATCGAATGAGAATATTCCATCTTAATCTTCCCTCCCATGTCCCTACAAAAGCTTCTAATCAATACCATGCTATAGCTTGTCAAAATATATACTACTAGGATGGTTAACTTCATTCTCTTAGCAAGGTGCACAGCCAATGCTACTTGTCCTAATAGAAGGACCTACTTTGCATTCATGGAATAGAAATCTCCAAACATTTTGGTAAGGGTCAAGCCAAGGGCACAAGCAACATTAAAGGGCATGATGTTATCAGAAGATCTAGAATAACCATTTATGTATAAGGACATATAAAATGGATTAGGCTTCTGACTAGGGGAGGTAGCCAAGACTGATGCTTCTTTATCATTGACGATCATAGGCAAGATATGATCTTCATCAACTAGTGGGCCATTATCCAATTGAGGTTGGTCATTGCTAATGGAAGAGTTAACATAAGGTTGAGTTTTAACATTAGCATCAGCTTTACAATAATCTACTAGCCTTTTCAATTTAGCATGATGAGTTTTGAGATATTCAAGAGGAGACACCTAGATATGAGCATCCTTATAATATTGTATAATGTCAAATAAGGAGTGAGGCTTACCATTTGGATCAAACCTTGACTGCTCTTTCCTCTAGGATGAGGAAGTGGATGCTCTAGCTATAGTTGGTGAAGGGCCAGTGGTTGCATTCTAGGTAGGAATAAAACTCATTAGGTTATTCTCTCTCTAACTTCTTGTAGTGATAGTCATATAAATTCCATCCAAGGTGGAGAAGCAGTCACCTCTAACCTCTGAATCTAATTCATACTCCAAAAATAATGTTCCAAAGTTGCCATGGGGAGTAGAATCATCTTCACTTTGAGGGTACTCAATTATTATCTCAATATGAGTAGTAAGATATTTATACATGTTCATTTCCAAGCAAGAATAACCATCATGATTTTATCTTAGGTGGAACTGCACATATTTTTCTTCTTGGGAGGTGCCTCACTAGCAAGCTTTTATTGAGAAGATGATAATTGCAATGGTTTGCATTTATGTGGCCTTTGGGTAATGTCTTGATATGGTTTCTAGAGCAAAGAAATAGGCTTCCCTATTTTTCTTTTCATATAAATCATTTCATTAGATAGATTCTAAAGCACTACTTTAATATTGTTCATTATGTTAGTGGTAGAGCTTGTTGAGGCTCCACACTGAATTTCTCTTTTCCATTTCTCGTTGCTATCAGATCATCCTCTAATTTGATTTCCAAGGTTTGAGAAGGTAGAAAATTAACTACATGTGCATGCCTAATATGGAAAAAAATGCTAGGGGGAATGGAGTTGATGAAGAAGATTTTCTAGTTGTCTATAGTAGGTCTTCTTGTAATAGGGATCCTATTGACCAACTTATTAAATTTTGCAATAAAGTCTCTCATAGGAACATTGGGTTCATTTTTTATCTTGGTAGGTTGAGTCAACAAAGTGTGTTCATCTTTTCTACTCTTGTAGAGTTCTCCAAATCAATTCCATATGTCATCCTAGTTCATGATACATCCTACTAGAAGGTGTCAAAACTAGTTAGTTGTGTTCTCAACCAAGGTTTCCATAAACATCCTCATTGCTACATCTTTATGCTAAGGAGAAATAAGAATACATGTGGTAAGGAAAGCCATGATGTGGTAATCAATTGAGATCTTCCCATCGCCATTGAATTTGGAAAATTTCTTCTTGAGAAGCTCTAGGCAAGTCATTGTTAGTAGAAAGTTATAGAGGGCCAATAGGATTACCCTAGGGAATAGCCATTGAGGCAAGGAGGATTACTGGTATGGCCTAAAAAGTGATAGCAGTAGGGGTAACTACTTTGTGAAGAGTGAGGGTGTTTCACAATGATGGGATTTGGGTGCAAAAAATAGGAGGTGAAGATGATGACTAGATGTCTAGGAAATAGGGTGAGGTGGTAGAAAAAGAGTACCATAGATACCTTGATATACTGGATCCCAAGAGTGGGTTCTCCCTCTTCCTAGAGGATCTTCCAATATAGGGAACTCAACTTTCTATATTTCTTTGAACACAAGATCAACTTACCCTTTACCATGAGCACTGTGTGTATATTTAGGATCCAGGGTGAACTATCTTAGTTTACAATTGGTGGACTTCTCTTAATCTTCTTTCCCATAAAAATCCCTCCCAATATTCAACATTGGCTTCCTCTCTTTCAAGGGTGAAGCTTACTCTTCTATATTATTCAAGGGACTTTTAGCTTTTCTAGGCAAGGGCATTCAACTAATTTATTCTGTCTTCTTGTTCATCCTAGAAGCCAAGATTAGGTTGCACTATGAGCATTTGTCCTTCGTGAGGTAACACCATTTCATCTTATGAGTTGTTATGCATGACTCAACTAATTGAGTGCCACATAGATAACCTATAAGTTTTTTAGTAAAGACATAAACAAACTTACTGATAAAAATTAGGATGTATGAGTATAATCCTAGAAGAACTACCAAAATTTGTCGGTTAATAGTTTATCTCCTTATTTTTTTTGTTTATACCCTAACTCTTAAACAACCCAATGACTTGTGGAGAAAAAAGAAGTTAACAACAAAATGGGTCAATGTAGTAATCTATCAATGACCCTTGAATTGAAAGGTACAACTCCCTTTTATATGAAAGATTTTCAATGAATTATGTTTTTCAAGTTTTGGGGGTAACCAAAGAGAAGAAGAGGAAAATACCAAATTGCTCAACACTTTGAACAACCTAGGAAAGTAAAAAGGGACTAACTCACAATTTGTAATCTATTCTAAAATGAATGCAAGATATAGAAACAAGCTTGACTAACTATAATAATAAGAGAGTAGGGAAATTTGGCAAAATGGATAATCTCTAGATTATTTACTGATGTCTTGACAATACCCAAATTGTTTGTTTCTCAACTACTCCATTAACCAATCTATGTACCTCTTATGCAACTAACCACACTACACATAAACTATGGTGTCTAGTAGAGAGAAGAAAAGAGATCCTTATGCTAAATAATGTAAGACATATAATTTTCTGAACAAAGGAAACAAAACAAAGTTCATTTACATTCATTTAATTCTCAACAATAGCACATTCATTCCATATACTATACCAAAAATAAATGAGCATCAAAACTAGAAATGGAATTAGAGTCACATACAATAGTCCTAGCTATAGGGGTTTTCCCAAAAGTTATTTTTTTGATCTTATATCTTCTCAAATAGTTATATATAGGACTTCTCAAAATGGTTGATTACACTAGATTATTACTTCATAAAGCATCTTTGAGGAAAAATCTGAAAATAGGACAAGATTGAATCATTGTTTGTTATAGAGGCTGAGGAAATTCTATGAATGGATACAATAAGGAAAAGAAGAGGGAGAATGATAGATGTCTAGAAAAGCATCAAAACATCATGCCTTCTTAGGAGTGACTTCTTCTTCTCTATAAGGTTTCATGGCTTCAATTACTTTTTCAAACTCTTCAACATCTAGAATGATGACATTGGCAGCCTTAACCATCCAATAGTCATGCATCTCAGCCAATTCATCAATTCTGGTGACCCTTGACTAGAATTTCTCTAATTCCCTCCTTATGATTGTGTCCACTATTGAGAGTTCTCGGATCTTTGACATTTGGAAATTGATTGGATCTACCACTTTGTCAAAAAAATTCAATAACTTTGACTTTATCCTCTCAATATCCACAAACTTACCATTAGAGGAAACAAAAGACTTTGTGTATAATAACTTCAAATATTAAAATAATTTATCAATCACCTTCTGTTCCTTGAGCTTGTTTGTGGACCTCATAGATCTTTCTATAACAAACTCCAAGGATTGTTTCTAGTGAAACAATGACTCCTTTCCTATCTTGAGGATCCCATGGGTAATGGAAATATTAATCTTCATGTTAGTTACTTTTGGAAAAAGATCCAATTGCTCTATCATCTTGAGTTCTACCTTTTGTATGGTGGTCTGATGATTTGAAGCTTCCTCCCTAAGCTTGTGAGCATATAACACTAGACTTCCTATATTTTCAATTAATGGGGGACCTTGAACCTTCCTAAATTTCCTTTCTTGTTGTAGCTTTAGGAGTAGATTTTTTTTCTCCTCTACATTTGGTTCAAATTGACTTGATGAAGTGCTCTTGAGTGCAGACCTTATGTACTCCATCAATTATGTGCTTGAGGCCTTTAGGATTTCCTTCTTTACTCTAAGATCTTCCAACTTATCTTCAATTTTATTATTGATGGACCTCCACATGTTTACTATGGAGTCATGAACTGGGATGTCAAGATCCACCATTCTGATCTAGATATCATCTTTGGAAAGCTCATGGAACTTTCCTTCCTTTTGTGGCTTAGCCAATATAACAATTGTCTTCCTCTTCTTAGTCTTCTTGGATGGCTAAGAAGAGGTGGCTTGCAAGACCAAGTCCTTTGATGGAGTTGCATCTACATATGTCCTCATCTTCCTATCAATGGTCTCTTTATGCCATGACTCTATAGAGAGCACATTAATAGTCAGTTATAGGGTAGTAGGATCAAATAGCTTCCCCTTGTTGAGATGCATCTTTTTCTTGGCCATCCATGGGGTTGGTGTCACCATCCAAATTGATGACTTGGATAGGGGAAGATGGATTGGTCATTGATTTCTCTTGTTTTTTACCTTTGTCCTTGTTTCCCATCTTCTTCCCAAGTTTCTCGATGTCCAGAAGAGAGCCACCTCTATAAATAGGAGTGATTAGAACATTCTTCTCTAGAGGCTAGTTTCTACCCTAACTAATGCACTATAATGGGCCTACAAATGTTAAAGTAGTAGCTATGGTGGTCATTACTGTAGTGGATAGGGCAGCTCTAATAGATACTCCACCCATAGGATAATTTCTCATGGTCCTTTTCTTCCTTTCTTAGGTTCACTCCACCCACTTATCCAATCTTTTCATATTTCCCTACATAACAACCTCCATAGTGTCTATGATGGGACCTTTAGATTGGGTAGAAAAAATTAGGGTACCTTTGATCTTCTTGTAGGATGTGGGATGCATGTAAGCTTCATCATATATAAGGTTAAAAACCTCAATAGAGTCATTATGTAACTTGATCTCATTAATTTTTAGTCATGACCAAAATTTCTCCTGGCTTTGGTACACATTGAGACACCTAGACACAAAGTCTTCAATATCTAGAACATGCCTTTAGGTATATTCAAACTTCAAGTGATGCATTAAAAAGTTGACTAGATCATATTAATGCATGAGTACCTCATAGTCTAGCAATTTGATTTTGTTCTTAAAGCTCTTCAATAGATTTCAAGCATCGAATCTAGAAGCACATGAATATGGTAAAGCCATAATAGGGAAGTGAATCCTAACTATTTTATTTGTAAGAAATAGGGATTACTGAGAGGGTGGGTGAATTAGTAATATACAAACTTCAGTCACCAACTAGATATTATTACTTACATTAAACCATGCATAAGAATAAAGTGATGTTTAATAGTAATAGTAAGAATGCACAAAGATAACTCATGACACCATATTTTTTTAACTAGGGAAACCTTGGCCAAGGGAAAACCTTGATGGGGATGATACCTACTAGATAATATACTAATATATATGTTCCTTGTTAGAGGATGGACCTTATTAGGAATCAATGAGAAAATTTATTATAATAGTCCCTATTAAGAGACTTTGAATCATAGTTAGGAGATTCCAACCCTATTAGGAGTTGTGGAATAATGTATGCAAGATGAG
Organism: Cupressus sempervirens; assembly: GCA_028749045.1. Lineage (NCBI taxonomy): Eukaryota > Viridiplantae > Streptophyta > Pinopsida > Cupressales > Cupressaceae > Cupressus > Cupressus sempervirens. The sequence goes on from CM053790.1 coordinate 464,108,007, forward strand.
CCCACTACCCAAACATACAATTTCAACTACATGAAGAGCTCACTACTCAATTAAGTAATCTATTATTATTTTCCTTCCTTGATAGATCTCTGATCTTTAGCTCAATCTCAGATCACCATATAGTTCATACAAAACTTCACATATATCACTTTCACAATAGTTCGCTCACAAGTTCGCATACTTGATAGAATACACATAATAGCACACTTCTTATTGCAAGAAGTCATTTTCATAGGTACCATTCCTTTACATAAAATACTACTAGGTTGGCTAAGAACACAATTCACTTTTCCAAGATAAAGTAAACATCTAGGATGTTGGCCCTAATTGGACAAGTAATTGTTTTGTAACCAAAACAATTCTTTCCTTCAATTCTGTTGTCCTACTTCAAAACATGATCAACTCTATTTTGTATAGTCCACACAAATTTCCAATGTTATACACTTCATCACCAACATGTATACTATCTCCATGTAACTTTGGTCATAATATGACATCTGCAACATGTTATAAACAAAACAATACACTGTTGTAAACCAAATTCTATACTTAGACAATTTTCTGACAACTAAACACTAAGTATCTTTATTTCTGAGGTTTCCTATCAATATGTACATAATGTGTTTCCATTAATGACAAAAATTACATATCATATTTATCCAAGTGTCAATAATCTCCCCCTTTGGCATTGATGGCAATGAAATAGGGAAAATTGGCTAAGTGACAAAAACAATCTAAATAACACCTTACATTAATAGGCTTTCATATGCTCCCCCTTATATTATACTTCATATTACACATGTATTTCTCTAAACAATAACATATATAAAATTTTCACATGAATCTCTCCCCCTTTAACATTAAAGACAAAGGTCTCTAAATGTCAAGATTATGTCCAAAAATATCAAAACTATTGTCTGTGCATTTATGTTGAAATAATCTTCATAAAATAATCAAAAATATCTTTCAAACTATCCATGCCCTTGTTCCATGTTTCTTTGGTATTTTTTTTATCTGAGTATTGCACATAATTCATATGATGCAATCTCGACTGCATTTAAAACTGAATACAAAAATTTTGTATATGTGTCTTTGGCTTTGACACGTTCTTTTAACTGCATTCCAACAAATAATAGCTTTAGAGCAATATATTCTCTAAAATCATATGTTCTCTTCAATATCTACTCTTTCCAAAGTTCAAGTTTCCTAATCTTACTATGAACACTAGCAACTTGACTCTCAATATCATCAACTTTACTTGATGGGTGTTGGATTAGGCTATATAAAGCCTCTAACTCATTCATCTCTGTCTCTAACTAATTATCCAAATACTTAGTCAGTTTGTATGATAAGGAACACTTAACATACAAGAATTTCCCTTCCTTCTAACACTTCCAAAGTTCTTTGATACATGTATCAAGGTTGACTAAGTCATTCTTGGTATTCTAACAGGTGGTGCTAAACAAACTAGTATCATGGGAAATCTAAGCGTTTACCTCTAAAACATTCACCAAATTTGTAAGCTCTTCATCAAAATATTTTAGCATTGCTTGTGCTCTCAATTCAGGATCTGACTTAGTATGTTGTATAATTAAGGCATTGTGCAATCTGTCATTTTCTTCCATCAATGATTTCTGCAAACATTTTGCTATCTTATTTTTTTATAGGAGTTTGGATAAGGATGAAATCAAATTAATCTGATCATCATCATCAGTGACCAAACTTAGAAGAGAGAGTAGAGTAGATGAACTATATGGTTTAGTTTCATCCTCTCTCTATTTCTTTGTTGCTTCCTTAGCTTTCCTCTCTTCCTCTTCTTTCATTTCTTTGTCTTCTCTTTCCTTATTTTCCTCTAATCTATTCCATTCTTCTTCCTTTGTTTTCCTTTTTATTTCTTCTTTAACAATTCTCCTATTATCTTCATTTTCCTTTTATCCTCAAGAAATTTTTGCTTGGCTTCCTCTATCTTCTATTTTTCAATTTCTATTAGCTTCTTTTCATCCTCAATTTGTTTCAACTTCTCTTCAACATCTTCAGTATTAGGTACATTTGGTTTAGAACCACCAAATGGATTAGTATCATCAATGTTGATTGTAAAATTGGTTTGATCAATCTTCATAGTATCACCACTAACTATTACTTCCATAGTTATAGGAGCTAGAGGAGTTGTTTTCCTGGATTCTAACAACATTTGACTGATGGTTGCTGCTATTTCCTTCCTCAACTTATCCTTCTAACCAACCATAAATAAGAATGGCCTTAACTTGTATCTCAAGAATGGAGCTAGGTTATTTAGCAATCTCTTTATCTCATCTTTATCACTAGTCTTGCAGAATGTCCTTAGCATAGACTTCCAAAGTTCAAGGTCTTCTTCCCTTATTGGAGTCTTCTTCTCTATGAGTCTCTCATAGACCTTTTGGTTCATTACTCCTTTCATATCCTTCATACTTAAATCATTTTCAATGATATGTCTTATAGTAGATATATCAATCTTATCCTTCTCAAAATTATTATAAAGATCATAAAATTTGTTCATTTGGACAAAGTTTCCTTCATTAGCAATTTTTTTGTTAATCTTCTTAATCTTTGGCTTCCATGGTTGTTGATCTTTTCTTGTTGCTTGTTTAGGTGGAGTCACCTTTTCAACTTTCTTGGTTTCCTATTCCTCAACTTCTTCATCACTGCTAGATTCAATTCTCAACAATGCTTTCTACTTCTTGACAGGTCCTGAAGCCATCCATTACTCTCTTAGTCTTTGTAGGCACTACTTCAGCTAATCTTTCTAATTTTCTCTTATGTTCACTAAGTTGAACTGCAAATACTACTATGTATAGTATACTCTATCCTGAAGTTGTCTATGTAATTAAAACTAACAAGGGTTGAATATTCAATATACCTTGTTTCAATGTATATCTCATGGCTTCAGATTCACTATCTGACATTCAGGCCTCAGATAATGCTTTCTTCATTATTGACTCGACTTTCTTGTGAGATTCCTTTTCCAAGGTTTCTTGATGAGCATGTTGTGTGATCTCATCAAGTGTGCCAAATATTTATTATGCCTTACCTTTCTTAGAACTCAATAATAAATCTATGTAGCCAACTGCAATATCATCACTTATCTCATAGCTCAAAGGATCCAAAAATGTTTCCTGAGGTTCTACTGCTTGAATGTATGTATAGTCAATATAAACTAAAATACATATTTCCTCCTTGAACCTATCCACAATTGTAGGTGAGATCCTAAATCTCTGTTTCATCTCATTTTGGAATGTTCTTATAATCATATTACCATTGTCTAATACCTTGTCTGCAGGGTGTCTTCTGTATACCTCTAATATCTTCTCCATAGTGCATCTATCACTACTCATTATATATTTTACTAACAAGTAGGGTAATCTCTTTAGCACATGAAAGAATATGTGATTTATCAATGACTAGAATCTAAACACACCATTATTTGTCCTCTTAATCTTTTCAAGGTTCTCCAAGAGTTGCATTCTTAGAACTTCACTCAAATTCACTTGTTCTTTCTAAACATAAATCTTGTAAGCTACATATATAAAACCTACTAAAATTTCATCTATCTTAAAATTACACACGCTAAATAAGTTATTATTCTACTAAGAAATCTCACACCATCCTGCTTGATGGAGCTAATTACTATAGCCTTCCCAATGTAAATTGCTCTAGTGTAGTTTTCTACTTTCTTTTGAACTACTTTCTCTCCTATGGGTACACTACCTTATTTTCTAAGACCAGTTACCTCATGTATAAAGTCAGCCAAGATATCTACTACATTATCTTGCATCCATAACTTTCCATCATGTATCCAACTCAGTATAATTTGAGTCTATTTGTCTATATCTAGTTCATGGTAGAAATGATAAACAAGTCAAATTCACTTAAATGTTCAAATCTAGCCTTAACTATCATGTCATGGTTAAAGACCAATTCCATATCTATGTTCATGTATTTACTGCCAATTAACTCAAACATGCAGTACAAATAATTTTCTACATCTTCCAAATAGACTATGTTGTTTAGGGTGATAAATAACACAAAATTAGGGTTTCCATTACTAGGTTTTATGGAAACTACCTTAAACTTAGGTCTATCTTCATTTTCAACTCTATGAACAACTGACATATCCATAATTCTTATCAATAATATCTTTTACCGAACAAATTTTGCAAAAAATTATAATATACCTCTTTTTGAAAATATAGTTTTCTTTGAATTCACTCTGACAAGTAGTGTCTAAATATTCTTTGCTTTGAATTTGTTTGCAATGAAGTAAAATCAATTGTGTACTCTATTTATGTTTCAACTTGAAACTTCATTAATTTTATACTTTATAAATATGAAAAAGCTACTATTTGTGTTCTACAATTAGATAACTATCTAGAGTCATCTGTTTGATCTTTAAATGTCATCTAAGGTTTACTATAGCCACCTTTCATCGTGGAAATCATTCTCAAAACTTTGCATCCCAAATTGTTTTGCAAAAACTTATTTTCATCTTCTATTATAGAATTAACTCTTACTGTAATACCAGGTACTCTAAATTTCATCATACCTTGTTTAGATGAGCTCCAAATCACAAGCAAGCTTAGGTACCATCTAAACAAAACTAGATACACCATTTCCCAACTTTTCTACCTCTAATTCAATCTCTATTTGAAGTTCTCAAATTCTGATGTTGTGAACAAGCTTAATTCAACTTAATTGAATCAAACTCAATAGCTAACTTTGATCTTTTCGTATCATCGTCTAACTTTTCTTTTGAGACATATGTTCCTTTCACAAATGCTTCATTAAGTTCTTCGCAAAGTTCACTCACAATGTTTCTTTGTTCTTTATTGCTTCTGCTAGTTCTAGAGTTCCTTTTTTGGTTCCTTCTATCATTTTTGAAATTTCTTCCATCATTTCTTCTATTCCTAAAGTTTTTCCATTTTCCTTCTATCTCTGAAGTTTCTATCCATTTTGCAATACCTTGTTGTGTGTCTGAAGTTATTGCATAACTAACATATAGGTGCTTTGCTTCTAGGATTCTACTAACCATCAGGTGCATGACAATTTTGAGCAATGTGACCTAATTTTTTACATTTATAATGTATGATTTATCTTCTATCATCATAAGATATTCTATCTCTTGATGTCCTTTCATTAGATCTTCTTTTATTTATAGAGTTAGTATTTCTAGACATTCTACTATTTCTTCTATTATCATACTTAAGTTTCCTGCAATCAATTGCATTATGACCCATACCATGACAATTGTGACAATAAAAGTCCTTAACGTGATTAAATAACTTATTAGTACAAAAATTTTCCATATGACCTATTTCATTACATAAAAATCACTTACCTTTAAATTCATACCTACTTTCCTTTTGAGTCTCCACTTGCTTTTGTTCATCTAAGATTTCAACTTCCTTATTTTGCTCAACTTCTTTAGGTTTCTCATAAGATTGACTGGATTCAATCTTATCATTAGATTTTATTTTTCTTTTGGATCTGATCTAATCTTAGGTTTCTTCACAGACATGTTAATTAAATAACCAAGACCAATCTTGTCATAAGAAGGTCTCTGTATATACATAGAAGCATCAAGATTTTCTCTGCTAGAATAAAGTTTCTCAAGCTACTACTTGCACTATGTTAACTCACCTTTCACAATAGTATTGTACTTATCGAGTTCTTCATGGTCTTCTATCAATGTTTCAAACTCAAATATTTTTTATGCTAGACTTTCTCTTAGATCTACATTTTCTATCTTCAAATCAGATTCAATTTTGCTAGGATCATTTCTTAAAGTCAACTTCAAATTTTTAATCTTCAATTCATGCTTCGAGATTTTTTACTCTATCTTCAACTTTGAATAGTCATCATCAATAGTTCCAAATTTAGTAGATTCAAGCTTGGATTTTAGATATTGTATACTTTGGAGTCTTCATATCTATCTTTTAGCTTATCTCTTTCTTCACTAAGGAGATCAATTTGTTCAAGAGCTTCTTTGAGGTTCTTCATCAACTATTCCATATCCATAGGGATCTTATTTAAGCTATTAAGACTCTTTAAAGTACCTCCACTCTAATACCAATTGTTAGAAACAGGGATTAGTGAGAGAGGGGGGTGAATTAGTAATCTAAAAACTTTAGTCACCAAGTGGATATTATTACTTACTTTAAACCATGCATAACAAATAAATAAAGTGATGTTGAACAATAATAGTAACAATGCAAAAAGATAACTCATGACACCATATTTTGTTAACTAGGGAAACCCTGGCCAAGGGGAAACCCTAGTGGGGATGATACCCACTAGATAATTTACTAATATATATGTTCCTTGTTAGAGGATGGACCCTATTAGGAATCAATGAGAAAATTCAGTATAACAGTCCCTATTAGGAGACTTTGAATTCCTATTAGGAGATTCCAACCTTGTTAGGAGTTGTGGAATAATGTATGCAAGATGAGTGCATTTCCCAAACATGCAATTTCAACTACATGAAGAGCTCACTACTCTCTAATCTTTAACCCAATCTCAAATCACCAAATAGTTCATACAAAACTTCACATATATTGCTTTCACAAAAGTTCACTCACAAGTTCACATACTTGATACAATACACATAATAACATACTTCTTATGGCAAGAAGTCCTTTGGATAAGTACCATTCCTTTGCATAAAATATTGTTGGGTTTGCTAAGACCACAATTCACTTTTCCAAGTTAGAGTAAACATCTAGGATTTTGGCCCTAATTGGACAAGTAATTGTTTTGTAACCAAAATAATTCTTTCCTTCAATTTTGTTGTCTTGCTTCATCAAAACATGATTAATTCCATTCCATATAGTCCATACAAACTTTTGAGGTTATACACATCATCACCAACATGTCTACTATCTCCATGTAACTTCACTTGTCATAATATGACATTTGCAACATCTTATAAACAAAACAACACATTGTTGTAAACCAAATTCTATACTTAGACAATTTTTTGGCAACCAAACATTAAATATTTTTATTATCTGAGGTTTACTATCAATATGTACATCATGTGTTTCCATTAATGACAACAATTACATATCATAGTTAGCCAAATATCAATATTATTTACATTAGAACACAAGGTATCCACTTGAAGGATTTGTCAACACAATTTGACTAGAATCACCTTGTCTTCTGTATACCTTGCGAGCCTCTTAGCAAAGCCATCATAAGCTCCTATCCACAAATAATAGAAACTAGGAAATTTAATGAATGAACATTCGAATTGGCTAATAGAAGAAATTACTTCTAGTGAGAACCTCCTTTTAAGGCATACTTGCAATTCTTGGCACAACCACATTGTGAAGGCATAATTTATAGCCATATATTGCTCAAAACTTTTGTGCAACTATAGATAAGGATAGAACTCACATACTTTAGTGTGCTTTTCATATTTCTAGATCTTAGGGAGGCTTAGCCATAAGTAATGACTATCCAAAGCATAAATTAGATAAGAGGACATATAAAATTTCTTAAATCCTTTGGAAAAATTCAACCATGAGGCAAGCTCATCGCACATAATATGTGCCCAATCAATCTGCATATCCTCGGTACATATAGCTTACACTAGGAAGAAATTGTTCTTGATGAACTCCAAAATATCCTCTTTTCCTTTTAGTCTAAAGACTAGAGAAAGGATATCTACTATTTCTCTTTTCTAATTTGTGCCAAATAGACATTTTTCTCTTCATCAAGTGAGTAGTTTAGAACCATGTCCTCTACATGTCTTCCCATCTGAGGGATTTCTTCTCATTAAACATAGATGGAGAAGAGCAGAAATCAACATCACAGTACTCCTCCTTCATAGGAATGTAAAACATGGACTACATCAATGCCTTTTTTATCAAGATGAGGATTAATTAGTTAGGGAACAAAGTATTATTTGTTTCTAGGTCATATCTCTTGATTTATTCCCTCACAAGCTCTGGTGCATGTACTACCATTGGAAAACTAGCTACCTCAACTAGTCCACTTTCTTTAAGCTTTTGAGTAATTGGGTGAATTGGCTAAGAATTGAGTCTCCTATGGAGATCACCGAAATCATAGAATTTAAATGATGTATCTATTAGCTCTTTCAATTTACTCTCTAGGTCTATTAATTTATCATAACCCACAACTCTAATTTCCATTTGTTATGATTGCATAGTATATAGTTCTCGATAAATAGCCATTTTAAAATAGTTGAAGAAATCAATTATAGGTAATTCTAATGAAACAAGTTTAAAAATTAGAACGTTGACACCACATGAACAAAATTAAGTTTTACTAATGATTATAACCACAAGATTTTCATTTAATTTGATGAACAATGAGTACTCAAACTTTCCATTCATTTGCACATAAAAAAATTTATTTCTGGACGCTCTATTACTTTATTTAGACTAAAGTATTAATACTAGAAATCTATTAAAACAAGTCTGTAAGTTATCTTTTCTACAAACCAACTTTCCTTCTAGTTAGAATTGTAGCTCAGGGAGTGATCCTTTGTTAGCTTGTGCACTTCATTCTTTCACTTTCTACCTTAAGCATTTAACACTTTATTTCCTTTATATCAAGGTCATATTCTCACTACTGACTTTTCTAGAAGTATCTTTCAAGAATCTAAAAAGGACATTCACATTCTAAGGTGGCTTATCTTTTTGTTTTCAAAACTTTTAGAAAAGTATCCTTCTTCATTACCTAGAGATGGAAAACCCTTCTCTCAGCAACATTTCCTGGAATGAAGTAAAGCTAACATCACTTTACCCTTTAAACTCAATTTAATGCCCTCAAAGCTAGATCTCAATCATGCCTCACTGATGAAGAGCTCACAATATTTCATTCAATATCATGCCTTTACTACTTGCATGTAAAGCCTTAGATATCACACAAATCACTATGGCCTTGGAAGCATAAGAAAACACATTAACTTCATTTATGTACAGTAGAAAACTCATAGATACACTCTTTTATTTATAAATGTAGAATATACCTCTCCAACATGAATGAGCATCTTCTAAGAATTGGTTTGAGGCCTCATGGGTCTTTCCATCGTGACATAATCATATACGCAACTTGTTAATCACTCTCATGGCTTCATTCTTCACATATGCACTTAATTTTGTACACTGAAGGTAATACTTCCTTGATCATTTAGAATTTGTAAGAAAAAGAATGATGGGGAAAGATAGAAAATGGTAAAACACAAATAACTTACCTTTTATCAGGAATACATCAAAACACATCCCAACCATGCCTAAATCACCTAGACCCTATGTGCACTGGAAAAATAGAAAAATTGCATAGAATTATTAGGTAAAGGTAATGCATGGGAGACCCAGGAAACAAAGAAAGCAAAGAAATTAGGAAAGATGAGAAGTAAGTAACCTAAAGGATAGTTAGACATCACACTTGGATATAGACTAACTTTCACACCAATGACTTTAATTTTTACAAGGGTAGGACTAAAACTTGGCAACAATATCCAAATTAGGGATTGTTGTAGGATGACTCTATATATTTTAGGGAAAGTGCGCAAGGTCAAGATCCTACTAAAGACTGTTGAGAAAGATGCAAAACATGTCCTAGATCCATTGTAAAATAGGGACAAAATCTATGATAGGCATATAATGAATGCACAGCTTAAAAGGGATGATAATGCAGATATTAATTAGAGAACTTGTCATATAGTCCAATTAACAAACAAATCGATCAAGAAACCTTTAAAAGTTGATCTAGTTCCTCAAGATATTCCTCTTCAAGCCACAACATGGTATATTAAGGGTAAAGGTGTGAAAGTTATAGTTTTTGGTAAATAGATTGTTCTTTCAATTTAACTCTTAAACACCCAAGTTTGTAAGAAACATCTGGTTACAATAGTTGGAAAGTTGTTTTGGAAAGATTAACTTTCCTTTGAATTCTTAGGTATAGCTGCCTATTGCATAGTAATTTGCAATGAATTATGTTTGTTTATAAATATAAAATGTGGTGTGTTTTTAACTCAAGAACATAAAAGGAAAACCAAGCTAGGCCTAAACATGGACTAACTTAGGCAAGAATTGGTACTTTAAGATTAACCAAGCCTTATGAATTCAAACATCTTATGAACCCTCAAGAAATAATGATTCAATAATGCATGCTAATTAAGACTAAACTGATACTAGAAGGAAACTAACCATAGAAATGGAAAGGTTAAATTGAAAGAAAATTCAAAAGAGATTTCTCTTGAAGGTATGATAGCAATACTATCATCTTTATTTGGCTACCTCAAAATAGGGGAGTGAAACTCTGTTCATTACTTGGTTTAATTTAGATGAAAGGGAAAACATAAAATTAACACACAAAAAATGGAGTAGACAATAATTGACATAAAATACCATTCAATTGTCTCTACAACATCTAGTATTTCACAAAAAAATTAGCTAACATTTTATTAATCTTTCAATTTAATACCTATAGGATCTTGAGATGACCATTATAATGGAATTTAAATAGGTTCATCTCTTTAGAAATGAAAAATGGAAAGGAGCCAATTAGTCCATTTCAATCATTGCATCAAAATATGAAAGGGACAGAATATGAATCACTTCACCTTCTTTCCCTTCTCTAATTTTTCCCTATAAGCATTGGTAGTGACAATGATTGGAATCAATTCCTCATACCTATAAACATGTACATTAGTGTGTCTTAAGAGCCATTTAGAATGCTCTCTAGCTAAATCATTAATAGCATTTAACTGATCTTGTATTTCCTCCATGGACACATGTACACACCCACCAAGTTTTTGGAGCTTGAAAACTCTATTTTGGTGACCGAGAGATATCTTTGTCAAACTATCTATGAAGTTGGAGAAATTTGTTTGCATGATAGTTACTTCCAATGATTCTCTTCCCTTTCCCACTAGTCTGTGAGTCTATATGTAGACCTCTTAGGAGTTCATAATCTTTGTCTTTATCCTTTTTCACTTTAGTTTCTATTTTCTTAAGTTCTTCCTTTGCTTCCATGATCATCTTAGACTTGAATTGCATGCTCTGGAACCATTCGAGTAAAGGCTCATCTCATTTGGGCAAGATATTTGCTTCCATAGCCTCCTTAGCTTTCATATGGATAATCATCTTTAGTAAAGAAAGACAATCTTCACTCTTAGCTTTCTCTATGGCTAGGGTGGCTCTATTTTCTGAAATGTTATCTTTCTCTATTTTGAGCCTCAATATCACATTATCGATATACTCTATCATAGAGACCCCTTCTAACTTGAGTTTCTTGTTTCACTCTCTACCTACTTGCCTAAAGTTTTTATCTTCTCAAAGTTGAGAGATGAGTGCTTGGACATTGATAGCAATAGGGTCACTACTGACTGACATTCTAGAGATACTCACCAATGAGGTAACCAACTACTTGATGAAGTTATTGAGTTCAAGGATTTTTGCCTTCATTCTAAATTTTGATAATTTAAGGCTTTCAAGATGTCCTTCTATCACCTCATTTTCTTACTTCCATAAGCCAACCTTGGTATCATGCCTAACCTCCTTGAGATCTACAGAATGTAGGGAAAAATCATCTATAAAAAAATCTTCAATTCTTCGTTCTTTAGTGGGCTTTGCAATTTCCATTGTCGGATCTTGTTTTTTACTTTTCTCAATGTTGATCTAGAGTAGATAGCTAGAGAAAAAGTCTCTTTTTTAGGAGCTCCTTCATCTCTCCTCTTTCTTTTTCTATCTAAGGTGTCCTACATTCATGAATCTATGGCAATCACCTTGGAGGTAGTCCCAAGAATGTCTATACTAAACATATTTCTCTTAGCTAGAGTGAGTCTCTTTATGGCCAAAGGAAAAGGATTCTTTGGGGCTTGTGAAATGAGCTTTGAAGAATTCAAGCCTTTCTTTGCATCAGAAGTCTTCTTTGTTTCCTCATCAGATTTAGTTGAATCACTCTCACTGCTTCCACCATCTCACAGATCCAACTTGCACTTAGGGACTACTCAAAAGGAGAAGAGCAACACCTACAAATAGGACTGGGTTGCTATGAGGTGAGAGGGTAAGAGTAACTACACTAACTTTTGATTCATTTGCCTTCTTCTTCTCATCTTTTGATGGAGTTTTGATCACTGGAAGGGAGTCATCCTGACAAGTTTTATCTAAGGGAATACTTTTTTTGAGAGGTTAATCACCTCCATTTGATGGTTGTGCTAGCCCTTGGGTAATGGCCAAGGTTGCACTTGATGTGCCACCCTAAGAAAAGGAAGCCATTGAAACTGTTGGGGAAGCTTGAGTGGTTTTGCTTTTGCTCTGACTCCTTCTAGGTTTAGTCCATTTCACCCACTTCTTGACCCTTTTGTAGATTTGAGCCATCATTATATCTAGCTCTTCCTCAGAACCTTCATAAGGCTCTAAACATAATGGAGTGCCTCTTAGCTTAGTTAGGTAAGTATTGATATACATGTTTTGGCCATCATCTTCTACTCCTTCCACATGAATATTGACTTTGTACATTTTCACCTAATTAACTGTCAGTCTGGCAAAGGCACAATCACGGCTCTCAAACTCATTCTTGCAATTGGCCTAATAGTCTTCAATAGTAGTAATGTGCTTGATAACACTTCTAATTTTCAACACATACCTTGTGTACCTATTTGGATTGAACATGGGCCCAAGACTTCATACATCTCCAATTTATACTTCATTTCAAACACATTCAACATGTTCTTGCCATATAAATGGGTTTCATAGTTGAAAGCTCCCACCTTTATGGGGAACTCGTACACTTTATTTTTCAAACTCCCACTAAAAAAATTCACTTGAGTAGCTTACCACATGATCTTAATTAGGATGATCATATCATTGGGATATCTTAGCAGCTTCAAGGGGAATAATCAAAAGCTACGAGACACAAATAAGAACAGGATGAGAATTAAATGAAATAACTCCCAAATTTTCTAATGGTTTCCATGACTTTAGGACTAAATCTCCTTTTTGGACATCCCTATGGCTCCCTATGAATCCTCATTGTGAATGCATCATTAAATTTCACATATTCTGCATAGCTATTTTGCAACTATAAGCATGGATAATACTCATAATATTTCACATCATTAAAAAAAATTTCCACTCTTACAAGCCCTGGCCATAATTGTAATGAGGCCAACATATAGATGAGGAAAGAGGAAATATAGAATTTATTGTAAAACTTTGTGGCACAAAGAACATTGGACAGAATTCCACTTACCTCATAAGCTCATTCAATATATTGGGTGTCATACCAAATGACTTGCATTAAAATAAAATATTGCTCAATGAAATTCAAATTTTATACCTCACCTTTCAATCTATGTAGAAGGACCAAGATATCAATAATCTCTAGTTTGAGGTTGGTTCCAAACAAGGTCTTAGGAACCTTACTCTTGGCACTTCGTGGTTTTTGGAACCATGTCTGCATGATTTCTTTCCTCCATAACATCTTCTTCACAAAGAACTCTAAGATGACCCCTCTGAAGGTCAGGTCTAAGAATTCCTCTCTTTTCAAAACTCAAAGCAATTCACCACAATTTGCATATCAATTAAAATTAGCAGCATGTCATCTAGTAGCACAATTTGCCTTGTCTCTGGGTTGTAATGATTTATACACTCATACATTAACTCTGGGGCTTAGATTATAATTGAAAAAATAGTTTCCTTGACTAACCCACATCCTCAAAGCTTCTTAGAGATGGGATGAATCGTCTCATACTTTTCTCTCTTTTGAAAATCCCCCTTGTCATAAAAATAGAGAGAGGTATCTATGAAATTCTGCAATCAGGATTTGATTTTGTTCAACCCATCAAAACTCACAAATCTTGTTTCCATTGTTTTGAGAATGAGTTTTGAATTAGGAAAGTGAAAAGAATAGCTAATGCAATAGGTACTATCTTTTTGAAAAAGTTATGCTCATTAACAAAATAGTAGTTCAAAGAAAGAGCAATAATTTGTTCAACTATTCATGTTTCCATATATATATGGGAGCCTCGATTCATCCATTGATCTTGGAAATTTGCACCACATGAATGAATTGAATAAGAGATCTATTAAGATAGTAAACATAGAGTTTTAACATATATCTAGGGGTCTTTTCACTATTCTATTGGCTCAATGGTAACTTTCTATCTCTCCATAACTTACTTTCCCTTTTTCTTTTAATTTTTGGGAAGTTACCAATAGAGTACTCTATGGGAAAATATCCACTAGGTTGAATCCTACTCATTAACTCTTTCCTGTAATGGTTAGATTCTTTCTATTAACATTTTCAGACATTTTATGTACAAATTACAGGTCCAACTTGATTACTAGCTTGATTTTCTTTAAAATTTTGGAAATTATCTTCATGGGTTGAAAACTCGTCAAGGAGAAGAAAATTTGTGTCTTTCTACCAATGCTTCCTTTTTAATTGAACTTTAGACCATTGTCCTTTTTGGGTTTGAAAATGTTTGAGGTGCAAAAATTCTATAGGGGCCCAATTATCATTTCTTTTCACTCTAAATTGCCTTTTCAAAAAACAAACTAATGGGTTGGAAACCCGCCAACGAGAAGTTCATTCTAAGTTTTCCATTGGGGACAATTATGAGAGCTATGATGAATCTTAAACATTTTCTGAGGTCATAATTGCAAAGGGAACATGGATTGTCCATAGAGTACCTTATTATTTTCATATTTTTGATCCATGTGTATCATTTAATGCCTTTTGCAAGAAATCATCTTCATGGGTTAGAAACTAATCAAGGAGAAGTTAATTTTGGAATTTTCACAAACTTCTATTTTTATTGAAAAAGTGATAGGTTGAAATTGGACATAACTTGTAATTGATCATTGTATGAGTAACATGAATCTCCACCAGACTAGGCACTAACATACCCATAAGATCACTTCAACAAAAAGAAAAACCACTCAGTAATGAAATAGGGAGAAGAGAAAAGGGAGAAATTTGATGGATATTCATTCCACCTAAGAGGGATTAGACCTAGACTCAATCACAACTAAGAACTCGCTCATCTTACTGTAACATAGGCATTCACATTTGCTAATCAGTTAGAAGATGAGAAGTGAAGCAATAGCTATCTCTATTTGGGGACTTGTGTAAGCCATGCTAAAGCAAGGAATCCAAAATCTATGGTTTTTAAAAATTAAAAAAAAAAGTTAGCTACACAGCAAAAAGGAAGAAAGGGAAACAAGGGAAACCTAACTAGGAAAACAAAAAAGGGAACTAAACATAACTATAGTGCAATATAGGGATTACCTATTTTTAATTTGAAATTCGATAGAGTTTCAAATCCTAACTATTGTATGTCAGGAGTAGTACTTCTCCATCTAGATATGTCAATTTAAATGAGTTATTTTCAAAAGCATGATGAATAGTGAATGAGCCTTTCCATAGAGTATCAAATTTCTTGTGCATACCTTTTGGTGCCTTCATTTATACCACAATAGTACACTATCTCCTATCGTGAACTTTTGTGGTCTTGCCCTTCTATCAAAAAGGATTTTTACATGCATCTAATGCCATGTGATGTGATCCATGATTTCTTCTCTTTCTTCTTCAAATTTTCTTGAGTACAAGATCCTCTTCTCTAGTCCATCTTTATAGATGTCATCGTTAATTATTGTTCCTCAATTTCATCATAGCCAATTCCAGGGGTAAAGGAAGACTAGCTTCAGTCCTGTAGACCAATTCAAAAGGAGATATGCCAATTTTCCTCTTAGGGGTCACCATGTCTACCCAAAGTGCCTCATGAATCTTTTTGTGACAATTTTTTTGATTATCTGACACCAATTTCCTAACAATATTCATTAAATTCTTGTTACTAGATTCATCTTGGTCATTTCCTTGTGAAAAATAATTAGATGAGTGATTGACTATGATGCTATACCTAAAACAAAACTCAATTATTTCAACTAAAGAAAAGTATGTCACATTATCCATTGTCTATTTGATGGGTACACCAAATCTAACCAATGTGTTTTCCTTGATGAATTTGCAAACTATTTTAGAAGCAATTTTCTTGGTTGCTTTGGCCTCCACCCACTTGGTAAAGAAGTCGGTCACACTTATAACATATTGGTGACCAACACTAGATGTTGGATTGATAGGACCAATAAAATTGAGGCCCCATTGTTGGAAAGGACTTTTAATGATTATAGGTCTGAGAGGCAGAGCAGCTAATTGGGGTCTACCTATGAATATCTTACATTTTTTGCATTTTTACACTTAGTAATAGGCATCCTTGAACATTTTGGGCCAATAATAACACTATTGTAGTATCTTAAAAGCCATGACCAAGGATGATAAATCTCCACCACATGCTTGATCACAAGATGTTCTCAACAACATCTCATGTCATTTTTTATCGACACATTTGAGAAAAGTACTATCTACAACTCTCTTGAACAATTTGTCATCCAAAAATCATGTATTTGATAGCTTTCAACTTGAGATCTCTTCTTTTTTTTGTTGTCATGCCTTTAGGACATTCTCCATATGTCATTAGATAGCTAATGTTCTCAAACTAAGAGTCTTATAGGCCTACTACAAAAACTAATTGCTTTTCTCCCAACTCTTCTGATTCTTCAATGATTCCATTTTCTGCAATTGCTTTGCATAAGACATTACCCCTCACTAGCTTAGTAGGCTTGATTTTAATGTCATACTCTTTCATATTTTCTATCCACATTCTTTTGGCATTGTACCCTACATATTGTTGAGTTAACACACTTTTTACTACTACATTAGGTACATTTACCACAGAATGTAACTGCAAGTTATAGAACCTAAAATTCTTTAGTGCCTTGACCACCACAAAGTCATGTTTTTCAATTTGAGAGTATTTTAGCTCATGACTTTTTCCTTCTTTTTTATCCTGCATAAGGATAGCTTTGATAAGGTGTGTTCAGAGGCATAATAGTAGATAATGAAATTGAATTTATAGTCTAGATGACATAGTATTGGAGCATTAGCAATAGAAATCTTTATATTCTAGAAGGCTTGTTTCCTAGCTTCACTCCATTTAAACTTGAATTTCTCTTCATCATATCCGCAATACACTTAGTGGTTTCTGCAAAGTCTAGTAAAAACCTCTTGAGGAAATTCACTTGTCCAAAAAATGACTTAACCCCTATTTTGTTTACTGGTCAGCTTAACCGTTGAATGGCTTTGACTCACTCAGGTTCAATTCTGATACCTTCTTGAGAAACTATATCACCAAGTAGCTTTCCCTCTATTATGCAAAAAATAGACTTTTTAGGATTTAGTGAGATTCTATGTTTCTAGCACCTTCGCAATACCTTCCACAAATATTCTATGTGATTTTTTCTCTTCTTTGAAAACACAGTGAGATTATCCAAGTATATAACAATAATCCAGTCCTTTAGATCAGAAAAATATTTATTCATAAAAATGTGGCACTAGTATTGATGAGATTGAAGGGCATTCTATGATATGGAAATGTACACCAAGGGGTGGTGAAAGCCATTTTGCGTTGATCTTTCTCTTCCACTTCTACTTGATTATATCCCATAAACTTGTCAAGCATGGAAATCATTTCATCTCCAACTACAGTTTGTAATAGGTAGTCCATGTTAGGGAGAGAAAAATTATCTTTCAAAGATCCCTAGTTCAATTTCCTAAAATCTTCATAGATCCTTATTTCTCTATTCTTCTTCCTAACTAGTACTATATTAGCTAACCAAGTGGAGTGATGAATGGGATAAATGATTCTTACCTTCAACATCTTTTTGACTTCCCTGAATATAGTGTCTACTACTTTCGAATTATAATTCCTCTGCTTCTGTTGGAAAGGAACTACATCAAGTTTCAATGGAATCTGATGTTTTTTTTCCCACCTCTATAGCTTTTAAAATCTTCATAACACTAGGCAAAAACATCTTGATATTCTATGAAAAGCTATTTGGAAGCCTCCTTCTCTTCAGGTGAGCAACACTTTCCAATATTGATCATCTTTAATCTTTGTGTGTCCCCAATATTCATCCCTTCATATTCACCAATAGTAGGACCCTTTTCTTTCCTCTTTTTCTTTATGTAGGTACTATGACTATTAAACAATTTTTCCAATCATACAAAGTATGGGGAAATGATATTACCTCATAATTGGACTTTATCAGTTTGATCTTCTTTTTGCTTATGTTTAGGGCCTTCTTGATTTCCTTCATTGGGTTGGTCTTTGCATGTAGCTTTGTCATTTTCTAAGAATACTTGTAGACTCTTGTCATCTTTGAAAACTTGCTAGAATTATGTGTTGTTAGGAATAGAGGCTCTATACACAATTTCCACCTAATACTTCTTACCTTTGAATTTTGGGTGAGAAAGCAATAAGGTGGCAGAAATGGCTAGTGAATATACTTTAGCATTCATCTCTCTTGGCATATATTCAATAGCAAATACATTAAGCCCTTCTATTTCATCAGAGACTCTATTTCTATAATTTTTTAACTTATGGTTCTTCACAGAGTATTACCCCTTAATTTGTCTCACAATGAGCTCTACATCACCTCAAGCTCTCAGGAGCTTTATTCCCTTTTCCTTCATGGCTATTATCCCAATTAATAGACCTTCATATTCCACAGTGTTATTTGTATTCCCAAATTCTAGTTTGAAAGCCATGAGTTTAGGTTCTCCTTTAGGAGATATCAACACTATGCCTACACTAGACCCTAATGAAGATCAACTTTATTTGAACTCCAATGTCCATATAAAGCATGAATCTTCTTCTTCACTGAGGATTTTTTTCCTAGGTCTTCAATTTCTTGCTCATTTAGAGAATCTTTAGTGAATAACATCTAGTTTCTGAACTCCATTTCTTTATGGAGAATCTAGGCTTTAGGATCATCTGATTTTAAAATAGTAAATTTTGCTTTCTCTTCAGGTTCCAACTTAACCTTCTTTCTTCATATAGGTATGATTGCTTGAGACCAATCTAATTTTATTTCTCCCCCTAGATCTCCACAAAAAATTATGCTCAAGTGTAGGCCATAGCTTGCAAAAATATCTGCAACTAGGATAGTTAACAATAATTTCTTTTTTAGATGGGAACCTAGGGCTTCCTGAGCATCTTTGATTTTTCTAAGAAGTGGGACTTGTTTACCATCCACTTAATAATATCTTCCATGAACTTTAGTGAGGGTAAGGCCTAGGCCTTTAGCTATAGAATAAGGCATCACATTGTCTGATGCACCTGAATCTAGTGTGCAATTACTTAATTTACATCTATTGAGATATAGTGATATGTAGAATGGATCAAGTTTTTGCCTAGGAAAAGTTGCTAAGACAGTGGAATCTTCTTGATAAAAAAGGCTAGATCTCAAAGGTTCATCTTCTTCTTTAGTGGTAACATTGTGATTCAAATCCAAAGCACATCCTTTATAGTGATCTACTAATCTCTTTAATTGAGAGGGATGAGATTTTAGATAGTCTATGGGAGAGATTTGGATCTTTAACTCTTTACAAAATTGGATGAAATCAAAATGACTCTTGTCCTTACCTTTTTGGATATCGATGCTCCTTGATCAATGTGAATGGTATTTGATGAAGAGGTAGGATCACTTCCTAGAATATGACTGGAAGATTGATTTTTGTGCTTTTGAGTTTGGGTTAACACTATTTATGAAGTTCCATCAATAGTTTCATAGTAGTTGCCCTTCAGCTCAAAGTCTAATTCATACTCCAAAAATAAATTTCTAGAGTAACCATTTGAATATAAATCTGATTTGGAGCAAGGAGTTGCAATATTCAACTCATTAGTAGATAACAACTACAACATATGAGCCATTTTTAGATAGCTTTCACTATCATGATCTATTTTCAAATGAAACATGCACATATTCCCTTTCTTAGGTGCTGCCTCAATTGCCAATCTTGGTTGTGAACCTTTAATTTGCAAAAAGTTTCCATCATTGTTCCTCCCTAGAAAATTTTGGTAGTTCCATTGGTAAGAGTGATTAAATCTAGGTAAATGCCTCTTTATAGTCACCAACTCATTTGATAACTTTTGAATCATTTCATCAAATGAAGTAGTATTGTTGGAACTTCCCTTGGTTTGAAGTTTGTGTTTCCATTTCCCAGCGGAGATCAAGTCATCCTCAAATTCAAACACCTTGTTTTGTGCATCCACTAAATCTATGGGATGGGACTTCCTCAAATCATAATTGATATCTGGCAGCATAACAATTATCATTTTTAGATTGCTAGTAGTGGTTCTATCAGCGGTGGGGATCCTTCTAGTGATCTTATTAAAAGTTGCAAAAAAATCCCTCATACTCATGGCTGGTTGTTTTTTAATAATTGTCAATTGCTTTAATAGGACATGCTCAGCTTCCTTCATTTTGGATCTTGTTTCAAAATTCATCCTCATTGTGTCCTAGTTTGTGAATAAGCCATCATCTAAATGATAAACCAATCTGCCAGATTCTTTGTTAGAGTTTCTACAAATAGCCTTACAACTACATCTTCATGAGATACTCCTAAGATATGAGCAGCTATGAAAAAAGACTTAATATGTTCATTAGTAGTAACTTTCCCATCACCTAAAAAATTAGGGAAATTCTTACTTGAACTAAATGGGATTGGGTGATAAGTTATCAGTGCTAATGAACCTATTGTCATGGCCTAGGGAGTAGCCATGATTGTTCTAGCAAGGTATGGTAGAAAATTGACAACTGGAGGAATAGATACTCTGTGTAAGGCCAATACCTAGCAAGCAGTATGTGAATAAATTTGATTTCTAATAGGTGAGGGTGGTTTGCTCCAACTTTTTTCCAGGGTCACCTAGGATGGGGTAACCGAGTTCTATAAGCTTTTCAAAAATAGGATCTTGTCCACCTTGTTCTTTGGTACTTCTGAGGAATTTTCCTTGTTCCAAGACGTTAGATTAATTTTTCTTCTGGGCTTCATGTTCTATTTGTCCTTCTATTCTCTAGATTTCTCTCTTTGAATAGCTCTTTCTAATGCTTTAGCCCTAAATTCTTCTTCTTCCAATACTTGGCTAGCATTTATGTAGTTTTCTACTTTCCTCCAATTTCTCCAAAAAATGTGTAAAGGGATGAGAATATATCTTCCTGGTCATCTTGGAATCCAAGATCAAGTTGGAGAAATGGGACTATGTTCTCATGAGGTAGTACCATTTTCCGTCATGCTATAGGTTTATTAGTCAAGCGACTATTCATTTCCCCAGCAAAGTTGCCAAAAAATTATTGGTAAATAGATTGTTCTTTCAATTTTACTCTTAAACACCCAATTTTGTGAACAACATCTCGTTACAATAGTTGGAAAGTTGTTTGGAAAGACTAACTTTCCTCTAAATTCTTGGGTATAGCTCCCTATTGCATAGTAATTTGTAATAAATTATGTTTTTTTCTAAATCTAAAATGGGGTGTGTTCTTAACCTAAGAACAGAAAAGGAAAACCAAGCTAGGCCTAAATAGGAACTAACTTAGGCAAGAATTGGTACTTTAAGATTAATCAAGCCTTATGAATTCACACATATTATGAACCTACAAGACATAATGATTTATTATTGCATGTTGACTCAGACTAAACAAATGCCTGTAGGAAACTAATTGCAAAAATGGAGAGGCTAACTTAAAAGAAAATGTAAAAGAGATTTTTCTTGAACCTATGATAATGATACTATCATCTTTATTTTGCTATCTCAAAATAGGGGAGTGAAGCTCTATTCATTCCTTGATTTAATTTAGACAAAAGAGAAAACATAAAATTAACACAAAACAAAATGGAATAGACAATAATTGACACAAAATACCATTCAATTGTCTCTACAACATCCAGTATTTCACATCAAAAATTAGCTGACCTTTTTATTAATATTTCAATCTAATACATATACGATTCTGAGATGATCATTAAAAAGGAAGTTAAATCTATTCATCTCTTTAGAAATGACAAATGGCAAGAAGCCAATTCATCCATTACAATCATTGCATCAAAATATGAAAGGGATAGAATATGAATCACTTTACCTTCTTTCCCTTTTCTGATTTTTCCCTATAGGCCTTGGTGGTGACAATGATTGGAATAAATTCCTCATGCCTATGAACATGTACACTACTATATCTTAAGAGCCATTTAGAATGCTCTCTAGCTAAATCTTTGATAGCATTTAACTGATATTGTATTTCCTCCATGGCCACGTTTACACACACACACACCAAGTTTTTGGAGCTCAAAAACTCTACTCTAGTGACTAGAAGATATATCCATCAAACTATCTATGAAGTTGGAGAAATTCATTTTCATGATAGTTACTTCCAATGATTCCATTCCCTTGCCCACTAGTCTACGAGTCTATGTAGAACTTGTAGGATTTCATAATTTTTGTCTTGATCCATTTTCACTTTAGCTTTTGTTTTCCTTCAATCCTTCCTCTCCTACCATGATCATCTCAGGCTTGAATTACATGCTTTGGAGCCATTCAAATAAAGGCTCATCTCCTTTAGGAAAGATCTTTGCTTCCATAGCCTCCTTAGATTTCATATGGATAATCATCTTTAGCAAAGAAACACAATCTTTACTCTTAGCTTTCTCTGTGGCTAGGGTGGCTCTATTTTCCAAAATGTTATCTTTCTCTATTTTGAAACTCAATATCACATTTTTTATCTACTCTATAATGAAGAGCTCTTCTAACTTGAGTTTCCCACTCCACTCTTTGCCTATTTTCCTAAAGTGTTTATCTTCTTGGAGATGAGAGATGAGTACCTAGCCATTGGTAGTAGTAGAGTCACTAGTGACCAACATTCTAGAGATACTCACCAATGGGGTAACCAATTACCTGATGAATCTATTGAGTTCATGGATTTCCACCTTCATTCTAACTTTTGACAATTTAAGGATTTTAAGCTATCCTTCTATCACCTCATTTGTTGACTTTCATAAGGCAACCTTGGTGTCATGTTTGACCTGCCCAAAATCTACAAAATGTAGGGCAAAATCATCTATAAACATATATTTGACTCTTCCTTCTTTAGTGGGCTTTGCAATTTCCATTGTCAAATGCCCTAGTTTAGGATCTTGTCCAAGAATGGACAAGGTCTTCTACTGTTTGAATTTTATTAGTGTTGATCTAGAGTGGATGGCTAAAGATAGAGTCTTTTTTTTAGGAGCTCCTTCATCTCTCCTCTTTCTTTTTCTATCTAACATGTCCTCTAGCCATGAATCTGTGTTGATCACCTTGGAGGTAGTCCTAAGAGCTTCTATACTAAACATCTTTCTCTTGGTTAGAGTAAGTGTCTTTGTGGCCAAAGAAAAAGGACTCTTTGGGGCCTGTGAAATAAGCTTTGAATAATTTGGGCCTTTCTCTGCATTAGAAGTCTTTTTTTTTCCTCATCAGATTTAGTTAACTCACTCTCACTACTTCCACCATCTCCCAAATCCACTACTTGCACTTGGGGACTACTCGATAGAAGAAGTGTAGCACTTACAAATGGGACTAGGCTACTATGAGCCAATAGGGAAAGAGTGACTGCACCATCTTTTGATTCCTCTACCTTCTTCTTAGCTTCTGATGGAGTTTCAATCACTAGAAGGGAGTCATCCTAACAAGTGTTAGCTAAGAATATACTATTTTTGGGAGGTTGATCACCTCCATCTGATGGTTGTGTTGGCCCTTGGGTAATGGCCAAGGTTGCACTTGATGTGCCACCCTGGGAGGAGGAAGTTGTTGCAACTATTGGGGAAGCTTGAGTAGTTGTGCTTTTTTCTCTAACTTCTAGCCATGGTCCATTTGACCCAATTCCCAGTCCTTTTTTTGATTTGAACCATCATTATATCTAGCTCTTCCTTAGAATCTCCATAAGGCTCTAAACTTATTATAGTGCCTCTTAGCTTAGTCAAGTAAGTATCACTATACATGTTTTGGCCATCATCTTCTACTCCTTCCACATCAATATTGACTTTTATACATTTTCACTTGATTGACTATCAGTTTGGTGAAGGCACAATCATGGCTCTTGAACTCATTCTTGCAATCAATGTAGTAGTCTTCAATGGTAGCAATTTGCTTGATAACACATCTAATTTACAACATGTCCTTGCATACCCATTTTGATCAAACATGGGCCTTAAGACTTCGTACATCTCAAATTTATACTTCATTTCAAACACCTTCAACATGTTCTTGGCATCTGATTGTGTGTCACAACTAAAAAGGCCCATCTTCATGGAAAACTTATACCCTTTCTTTTTTAGACTCCCACGTAACATGTTCACTTGAGTAGCTTGCTATAAGATCTCGATCAACATGATTATATCACTGGGATATCTTAGCAGCTTTAAGGAGAAACCATCAAAAGTTGCAAGACACAAATAAGAAAAGGATGAGAATTAAATTAAATAACTACCCTATTAGTTGATGGCTACCATGGTTTCAAGATTGAATCTCCTTTTTGGACATCCTTATAGCTCCATGCAAATTCTCGTAGTGAATGCATCATTAACTTTCACATATTCTAAAAAGTTATTTTCTAATTGTAAGCATGGATAAAACTCATAAAATTTTACATCATCGAGAAAAAATTCCACTATTGGGAGGCCTGGCCATAGTTGTATTGAGGCCAACATATAGATGAGGAAAGAGGACATATAGAGTTTATTGTAAAACTTTGAGGCACAAAGAGCATTGGATAGAATTTTGCTTACCTCATAAGCCCAATAAATATATTGGGTGTTAGAGTGGATGACTTGCACTAAAAAGAAATATTGCTCAACAAAATTCAAAGCTTCTAACTTTTAGTCTATAAAGAAGGACCAAGATGTCAATAATCTTTGGTTTGAGGTTGGTTCCAAACAAGGTCTTAGGAACCTTACTCTTGGCACTATGTGGTTTTTGGAACCATGTCTCTATGATTTATTTCCTCCATATCATCTTCTTCAAGGAGAACTCAGAGACAACCCCTCCAAAGGTTAGGTCTAATAATTCCTCTCTTTCTAGTACTCAAAGGAAATTCACCATAGTTTTCCTATTTATTGAAATCAGCATTGTGTCATCTAGTAGTACAATCTTCCTTGTCTCTAGTTGTAATGATTTATACACTCATAGATTAAATCTAGGGCCTAGACTACAATTGGAAAACTCACTGCCTCAACAAACCCACATCCTTAGAGCTTCTTAGTGATGGGATGAATATGCTCAGACATCATTCTCTTTTAAAAATCCCCATGTCATAGAAATGGAGAGAGGTATCTGTGAAATTTTGCAATTTGGATTTGATTATGTTCAACCCATAAAAAAATGTAAATTTGGTTGCCATTATTTTGAGAATGAGTTTTGAATTAAGAAAGTGAAAAGAATAGCTAATTTAATAGATACTATATTTTTTAAAAAGTTGTGCACAGTAACAAAATAGTAGTTCAAAGAACGAGTAGTAGTTTGTTCAACTGTTCATGTTTTCATATATATGGGAACCTCAATTCATACGTTGATCTTCATAATTTGTGCCACATGAATTTATTGAAGGAGAGATCCATTGAAATAGTGAATTTGGAGGTTTGGTAGATATCTAGGGGTCTTTTCACTATTTTGTTAGCTCAACAGTAACATTCTATCTCTCCAGAACTTACTTTCCCATTTTCCTTTATGTTTCAGGAAGTTATTAATAGAGTACTCTATGGGAAAATATCCACTAGGTTGAATTCTTCTCATTAACTCTTTCTTTTAATGGTTATATTCTTTCTATTATCATTCTAAGACCTTTTATGCACAAATTTTTGGTCCAATTTGATTACTAGCTTGATTTTCCTTAAAAATTGGGAAATTGTCTTCATGGGTTGAAAACCCATTGAGGAGAAGACAATTTATGTTCTTCTACCAATGCTTCCTATTTAATTGACCTTTAGACCATTTTCCTTTTTGGGTTTGGAAATGTCTAAGTGAGATAAAAAATTTGTAGGGGCCCACTTATTATTTCTTTTCACTCTAAACTACCTTTTTGGAAAACTAACTTCGTGGGTTGGAAACCTGCCGAGGAGAAGTTCTTTCTAATTTTTCAGTCAAGGATGATTATGAGACCTGTGACAAATCTTAAATATTTTTTGAGATCACAATTGCAAAGGTAACATGGATTCTCCGTAGGGTACCTTTTTATTTTCATGTTAATTGATCCATGTGTATTATTTAACGCCTTTTGTAGGAAATCATCTTCATGGATTGGAAACCTGTCAAGGAGAAGTCAATTTCCAAATTTTTGCAAACTTCTATTTTTATTGAAAGAGTGATAGGCTAAAAGCATACATAACTCATAATTTATCATTGCATGAGTAACATGAATCTCCATAGGACCAAGCAATAACCTTCCCATAAGATCACTTCAATAGAAAGAAAAATCACCCGGCTATGAAATGTGGAGAAGGATAAAAGGAGAAATTTGATGGAGATTCATTCCACCTAAGAGGGATTAGACCTAGACTCAATCACAACTAAGAACTCACTCATCTTACCATAACATAGGCATTCACTTTTGCTAATTAGTTAGAGGATGAAAAGTGGGGCAACAATAGTACCAACCTTCTTGGCTCAATCCCTAGTGAGCAAGAAATGGTGCATCAACATTAGTGGAAGGTTGAGTATTTTGAAGCTAACAGGGGAGTCAAAAGGAAGAGAGCTATGGAAAAGGGTACGAAATAAATAGATCATGCTCAAGATCCTCAGCAAGAATAGGTTAATCCTAAACAAGAAGATATTGAAGCGAAGCTAGCAGCTCAAGTCCATAACCAAGAGTTTGAGCAAGTACCTCTGCAATAGGAACAAGTGCAACAAGAGGAAGAAAAAGGAGAAAGGGTTCCACCAATAGCTACACAAGAGGAATAAGCCTCTTGCTTAGCTCAAAAAATTTAAAGGATTGAATTGACTATGGTGGGAACATGAAGAAGAACACTTCACCCACATATGTTCTTGAAATAGAAGAGGGGAGGAGAAGAAGATCAACATTGACACCTCCATTGTTAGAATATATAGTCCATTTATATAACTAAGAGGGGGGAGGGTGAAGAATTTATACAACTAAATATCACAATTAATAAACTTTAAGCAATCTTTACCATATGAGTAATGTAAACTAAAACCACAACAAGATACTCATACATAATAATACTAGATATGTTAAGAAGGGAAACCCTTAATCAGAAGGAGAACACCAGTGGGGATGGTACCCTCAAGATGATGTACTAATATAAATAATCCTTGTTAGAGGATAGACCATGTTAGGAGACTTTGAATCCCTATTAGGAGATTCCAACCCTATTAGGAGTTATGCCAACCCTATTAGGAGTTGTGGAAGACAACTAGTCCCACTACCCAAACAACTTCAAGGGTAAGACTAATGAACCCACTGTCCAAATTATCTCTATATTATTCCTTAAAGAATTATAGAATTGAATTATACTTCCTTCCTCTATTTCTATCCTATCAATTAGACTTCTTCTCCTTTAGATCTTGTAACCAGATCATGAACTACACATCTAATAATCCCTTGGATCACTTACATGCATTCAGTAAGCACTCTACTTCTTTTAAACTTCACACTTCTTCCAACAATCATAGTACTAGAACAGACATTACAATCAAGAAAAACATCATTCCTTTATACCATATCTTCATAATAATTCCTTGAGTCAACCTTGAGGATTTGTTAATTAATTAAAATAAGATAATTAATTAATTACAATTACAACAACATAGTTGGCTCACAATCTATACAAAACTTCATATGTGCAATACTAAGGCTTGCACACTTGCTAACATCATCACCTAAGTATCCTTTGTCACTACCTGACTATGCATCTCTTTATTACATCTTAGATGAAAGATAGCCAACAAAAATTAGGAAATACTTTCTCAATAATTTTTCTCTAAACTACTATGTATAAACCAAGTACAAACTTCGTACAACTTTGACTTAGACTCTGCACACTCAACCACATCATTAGGACATTATTTTGTACATGTTTATAACTATGCATGACCAACCAAAAAAATTCATTGTCTGTACCATCAAGATCTCTATCTACTACTATGCCAATCTTTACAAAAACCATGATATGTTGACATCAATGAAAAACACAGTCATGAATGCAACATATCAATACTCTCCAATGCTCAGGATACTCCCACAATGTAGTATCATCAACATTCATGCTAAAAATCTCCCCCTTTGGCATCGATAACAACATAGATAAAAAACATCCAAGTTCCAAGAATACCAAATAGTGTTCTACTACTGACTAGCATCAATTGTCCACACGCTAAAAAGAATCTCAAAAAAATAGGTGCAAACAAGTGCATACTCCTTCTTCTTAGACATCAATTGTTTACTGCACACTAAAAAATTCACAATACATTAGATGTACATTCCTACTTCCTTACATGAATCTTTATACATCTCTGTAAAGAAATATCTCTCTCTCATTGCTAAGGAGTTCTTCCATACATATTCTCCCCCATATATTAGGAGTTTTTTTCATGCATATTCTATCCCCCATTAACATCAATTCCAAAGGTGTCAATCTCAATACTAATTGTTAACCATTTGCTCCAAGTCATCAACTAGCTTGAGTGTCCAAAGACATTGTTCAATACCAAGAGTCCTCAATGACTTAATACATACCAAATACTCCCCCATACAAGAAGCATCATCATTTAGTCTATTCAAATAATAGTGCTCTATACCACTAGACCGATGCACTCTCTACATCTCCTACTTAGAAATAGGCAGGGACATAACTCTGAGCATACCTCTCAAGTACTCAAATGTATCTTTAGGAAATGGCTTCACAAAGATGTCTACAATCTGACCCTTAGTATTTACATACTCCAATCTAATCTCAGCACATGATACTTAATAGATATATGTTTTGTCTTAGAATGCAATACATGATTCTTAGACATACTCACTATACTTTTATTATCATAGTAAATGATAATAGGTTCTTAAATCTCAGTTTTTATATCCTTCAACATTTGCTTCATCCACATAACCTAATTATAGTTGCTTACTAATGCAACATACTCTACCATAGTAGTGCTTTGTGATATACAATCTTGCTTCTTTCTTAACCAAGAACCAATCTTCCTCCATGAAAGAATTCTCCACTACTGATGCTCTTTCTATCATCCATACTACCTACCCAATCAACATCAGTATGTATACAAAGTGTGAAATCACTTGATCTATCATACCAAATTCTATAATTAAATGCCCCTTTCAAATATCTAAATATTATTTTAACTTATGCAAAATGATATTCCTTAGGATCAACTTGAAATCTAGCTAAAACCCCAACTGCATTTTCTATATCTGGTCTAATGTGAGTCATATTCTTCAAACCCCCAATCATTGATCTATACATCTTTTGCTCCACTAAAAGTGTTTCATCTTTTCTAGATAACTTGTGGCCTATTATCATAGGTATGCCAATAGGTTTAAAACTTTTCAAACCAAACCTTTTCAACAAATCTTATAGATGTTTATCTTGTGAAATGGATATACCATCATTATTTTGCACAATCTATAGTCCTAGGAAAAACTTTATTTCTCCTATCATGCTTAGTTCAAATTCATTCTCATCTTTTCAACAAATTTATCACTAGATTCATCATTGCCTCCAAAAATGATGCCATCAACAAATATTACAATGATCAATAAACCATCTTCAATTTCTTTCAAATACAAGTTAATGTTTGTCATACCTTTAGCAAATCCAAGTTTTGCCAAGTAACTGTCCAACCTTGCATACCAAGTTCTTGGAGCTTACTTTATACCATAAAGAGATTTCTTCAATCCTCATACCATGTCTTGATCTTATAATAAAGGAAATCCTTTAGGCTACTCAATATAAACCTCTTCTTCTAATTCTCCATTCAGAAAGGTTGATTTAACATCTGTCTAATAAACCTTGAATTTCTTGTTCACTACATAAGCCATAAACATCCATACTACTTCTATTATTGCTACACATGCAAATGTTTCCTCATAATTAATGCCTTCTTGTTATGAATAGCCTTTGCAAACAAGTATGGCCTTGTTTCTCACAACTTCTCCTTTCTCATTCATCTTATTCCTAAAAACCCATTTTGCTCCTATCACATTCCCATCTTTTGGTCTAGGAACTAAATCCCATGTATCATTCTTTACTCTCTAATCCAATTCTTTCTTCATTTCTTGAATCCAATAATTATCTTTGACCACTTCATCTATGCACTTGGGTTCAACTTGAGATATTAAACATATCTCCTCATTTACTCTATTCCTTATCATAACGCCTTTGTCTTTACTTCCAATTATCTACTTAGGAGGGTGATTCCTTGTCAAATTCCTATTAAGGTTTAGATTTGACATCTCAACTCTTATCTATTCTATAGGTTCAGAAATATATTCTCTTATATGCTCAAAAGTTAGCACATCATTCTACAAGTCATTGTTAGTCTTAAACAAAACTTCAACATCCTATCTAACAATTCTATAGTTATCCTCTTCTCCATATGAATTATAATCTACCATCTTTTTTTGGTTCCAAACTTCTTATCAATCCTTACATTTTCACATTCAACTATTGTCTCAATTCTATAGTTTAAACATCTATAAGCCTTACTCTTCAATGAATATCCAAGAAACATACCTTCATAACTTCTTGGATCAAACTTACCAATGTCATCATGTCTCTTAATATCATGTTTTCTCCCAAATATCCCAAAATATTTTACAGATGGTGAATGTCTAAACCATAGTTCATAAGGTGTCTTAACCATAACTTTTCTTATCTATACTCTATTCAGAGTATATATTGCAGTATTAACTACTTCTCTATAGAATTTCTTAGAAACATCATTCTCAAATAACATTGCTCTAGTTTCTTTTGCTATAGACTTATTTCTTCTCTTAAAAATCCCATTTTCTCAGGTGTTCTAGGTGCAGATAATTGTCTTTTGATTCTATTTTCTTCACAAAATATGTTAAATTCTCTATAGGTGAATTCTCCTCATCTATTAGATCTCAAACACTTAATCTTAACACTGGATTCATCCTTAACTCTATTCTTAAATATCTTAAACTTATCAAAAGCTTTCTCTTTAAGAAGTTCTACCCACATCATTCTAGTGAAATCATCAACAAAAATCATAAAATACCTTTTACCATAGAATCCTCTTATTCTAGAGGGAGCATTCAGATCTATGTGACTAATATCTAGCTTCCATGTGGTAGTGAACTTCTTGATAGGGAATGATACTTTATTCTGCTTAGCCAAAATACATTCCTTACACACAACATTAGTAGGCTGAACAATCTTAGGAAAGTATTTGACTGCAAAAGTTCTACTAACCTTCACAATGTTATTAAAGTTTATGTGACAGAATCTTCTGTGTCACAACCAATTTTTATCCACTTTAGCTACCAAACATTTCATCTTAATAGGATTCAACTAAAATGCATTACCTCTGGATCAAGTGCCAATTCCAATCATCTTCCCATCTCTGTCTTTGATAGTGTAGGTCTTCTCAGTAAACTACAACTGATAACCTTTGTCCACCAATTGTTTGACAATTAACAAGTTATGCTTCAATCCATCAACAAAATAGACATCATCAATGCTATCCTTACCATCAAGAGTAATGGATCAAATTCTTGCAATATGATAGGTTGTATTGTTACCAACTTTAACAATACCTCAATCATATTTCTTGAACTTAACAAACTTATTCATATCACTAGATATGTGGTGTGAACAACCACTATCAACTATCCAATTAGACTTCTTTTCCACTTGCATAACTAGAGCTCTTTATTCTCTAATTTCTCTATCAAGATCATCTTCCTTGATAACCACAAATCCTAATTCATCATCACTTTCACTTTGACTGTTCTCATTAGATTCTTCATCTTCACTCACATACAAACAATTTCTATCTTTGTTTTTTCTAGGGTTAAACATTCCCTTATACTTCTCTCTTTTAGGACATTTAGATTCATAATGACCAAATTCATTACAATTCCAACATTTAAAGATTTTCTTAACATAATTTTCTCTTCTCACCAGAAGGGTTATTCCTTCTTCAATCTTCTTTTCTTCATTAGTCCTGCCACTAGCAACAAAATCTCCATAGGTTCTTGCACTTCTTGTCAAATTAGGTCAAATGCTTAAAGAACTAAAAGTTGTTTCAACTCTTGCAAATTATCTAGATTTTCTCTAATCTTCTACTATTTCTAATCTACCAAGCAACATTTACTTAGTGAAATCCTTATTACAGAGCATTAATAGCTGAATCATCTAAGCTATCAACTTGATAGGAGGTGTCAAACTTTTCAAGATCTTCCATATGACTTCATCATATACTTTGGTTCCACCATGAGACCAAATTATTACAAAATTTTTTGATATTCTACCAATATAACTTCTTACAAATTCATCTTCCATCATTCTAGCATCTTGAAATGCACATATCCAATTCTATAATCTCATTCTTTTTGCATGATCATCACCTTCAAAAGTAGATTATAAGCTTTCCAAATTTCATGAGATGTTACAAGTGACTTTACCTTAGTATACTCATTCTCTGTAAGTGTTTTCAATAGGGCTTTTGTTTCTCTCATGTTACACATTAATATATCTCTTTCTTCTTTATTATAACCTTCAAGGTTTTCTTCTTTAATGATTGTCTTCATACTTTTTGTCAAAATTCAATATCCTAGACCCATGCACAATAGATGAGTCTTTAGCTTGTCCTTCCAACTATCATAGTCAGCCCCATTGAATCTAGGACTATCCTTCCTAAAAATATTTTCCATTAATCTCCCAAAGTTGTTAAGCTTTTCCTTTGAGGAGTTGAGGTTCTGATACCAATTGTTAGAATATATAGTCCACTAATATAACTGAGAGGGGGTGAGGGTGAATCAGTTATACAACTAATATCATGATTAAAAACTTTAAACTATCTTAAATATTCCACCAGTTATACACTAGATATGTTAACTAGGAAAAAAACCCTGGTTGAGATGGTAACCACAAGATGATGTACTAATATAAATATTCCTTTTTAGAGGATGGACCCTATTAGGAGTCTATTGCAACATTCAATACATATGAGTCCCTATTGGGAGACTTTGAATCCCTGTTAGAATTTGTGGAAGACAACTAGCCTCAAGGGTAAGACCAATGAACCCACTATCCAAATGATCTTTGTATTATTTCTTGTAGAATAATAGAACTAAATTATATTTCCTTCATCTATGTCTATCCTATCAACTAGACTTTTTCTCCTTCAAATCTTATAACTAGATCACAAACTATGCATCCAATAATCCCTTAGATCTCTTAAATGCATTCAATAAGCACTCTACTCCTTTTCTCACTTCTTACTTCTTGCAACAATCACAATGCTTTAACATGCACTACAATCAAGGAAAACATATTTCATTTATACCATATCTTCATAACAATTCCTTGAGTCAGCCTGGAGGCTTTCCCAATTAATTAAAATAAAATAATTAACTAATTACAATTACAATAGCAATGTTGGCTTAGAGTCTATAAAAAACTTAACAATCATAATACTAAGGATTGTGGACTCATTGACATCATCACTCAATTGTCCTCTATCACTACCTAGTTGCACATCACTTCATTACATCTCAGATGAAAGATAGCCAACAAACATCAGGAACTACCTTCCCAATACTTTGTCTCTAAGCCAATCTCTATAAATCAGGTACAACTTCCATACATCTTTGACTTAGACTGTGCACACTTAACAATTTCATGAAAACACTATGTTGTACATGTCCATAACTGTGCATGATCACAAAAAAAAACCATTGTTTGTACCATTAAGATCTTTGTCTGCTACTCTGCCAATCTTTATAGAAACCATGCTATATTGACATCAATGACAAACATAGTCATGAATGTAACATATCAATACTCTCCAATGCTTAAGATACTCCATTATGTAGTATCATCAACATTCATGCTAATATTTGTATGCTCCTAAAGAACCTATTCATGTTTCTGCATCAAATGATGAGAAACAACAATGGATAGATGATATGGAGGGGAAAGAAACATATGTGTTCAACCTCTTTAATTTTAACTTCATGCCAGTAGGTACTAAGATGGTGGGAGAAAATATAAGAGATCCCTCTAGGAGTGAATCCTTAGGAGAGGATTGGATTCAAATGTCACCTCTACCTCAGGGACCCTTAGGCATACCACCACAATCATCTCAGGAATTAACATTCTTAGATAAAGACTCAACAACACCACTTCCTTAGGCTATAGAAATAGAAGAACAAGTAATGGAGGAAGCCAAGCCCTAGCAAGTGCAAGCCAATTATGTATCAGAGAAAGGGAAAATACATGAAGAGCCTCAAAAACTCCTCATGATACAATGGCTTGGAACTTAGCACAAAAAAATATAGAGACTCCAACTGTTGGTCTTTCTCAATGGGAAAAGACTCTAGAGAGGACATATAAGCAAAAAGGGCCTACAGTGGAAATCACCTCTTTAGTCAAGTACATGTCTCCAATGGGAACTACACCAATATGACTTAAGAGGGAGGTTATGTTTTGGTAAAAGAATCAACAGGATTTAACTATTGAGGAGGAAAAAATAGAGTTGGTTAAAGCCCTAAAGAATCCTAAGCCACCTACAGGTGATGCATGAGAACTAGCCTTCATAATGAAGAACTAAGATTAGGATTTACTTGCACATATAGCTATTCCTCCTCCACATGCTAACACTAAACAACTAACTCCTAGATAATCGATAGATAACTCTTGCTATGAAAATAGAGAGGAAAGAGAAGAAGAATATACAATTAGACCAATTTTTGGAAGCATGTCAGTAATGCTGGGACAATTTCGGGGAGAGAGGTATACAAATAATACAATAGAACTTGAACACGTTACACCATGTTCAATCAAGTGCAAATAAGATGGTATTGGTATCCATAGTGAACCAAGATTTTGGATTGATGGATAAAGTACATTCCTAGGCTAAAGACCTACATGCATTTCAATCAATAAGAGGTCAAAGGTATCATATGCTCATGAAAGTATATAAAACTAAGGAGTTGGATAAACTTGATGATTATATTGAAAACATATTTTCTAGCAATAAAGTTATCGAGGATCTACATGCAAATATTTAGAAAATAAGAGACCAAACTCAAGAGAAAATTTTGGAAGCAGAAAGGTGTTACAACGCTACTTGCATTGAGATTTTTGAAGATGAGTCAAAGGCTAATCTCAATATGTTGTAATCAATAGTCCAAAAATTTGGAGGAAGCTTCAAATATTCTTTTTCAAGTGAAGATATTAGGCAAACATTCATGATTGAAGAGGTATTGTTGGAGTTGGACACTAAACTTGAGTATTTTGTGACAACCCAACTAGAAGTTAGCAACTATTGACAATTAGTAAAGGATAAATATGGAGCTTTGGACTTTCTCAAAGCCACCAAGTGTTGAAAATAATAGAAAAAATCAAAAGCAAATATCCAAACATCATTTTGGTATAAAGGGGAAGAAAACCTAGATGCTAGAAATTTAGTTTTGACACTAGGAAAAATCTGCATTTTTGGAACCTGTCATCAAGGTGTATAGGTGTGCTATTCTCAAAGGTGCACTAATAATTTTGAAGTAGTAGTGCACTAAAATTTAACTACCTATTACTATTTTAAGAGCATTCTATGCACTAGAATCACATTTTAAAGATAATCAACTCCTAAAAACATTCAGAGAAGGCCAAGCTTCCATTTTTAAAGCTTCTAGTGACTCTCAGATCCTCTTGCATCTTCCTTCTTCTTATCTACTTCTTCTTTCATTCCATTATTTCATATAAAGGCTCATGAACTAATTAATTTATATAAAGAAGGGTGGATACCTACTTAGCACCATTTAGAGAGTTAGTTTGTATATAATTAGATTTGTTTTATTAGTTTTTAGCATGATTTACATTTTAAGAACTTTCTCTCCTAGCACAAAGGGAGGAGATTATTTCTTTAAAATAGATGGATTTAGTATGTACTCTAGGCCATTATTTTGATGCAATAATATATTTTATTGGTACTCTCATTCTAAGTGTAGTTATTCTTGCTGGAGTATGCTATTTTTGTGAATGCATGTTCATGAATAATAATGGAGCCAATGGTTTTATTGTGTTCTT
Organism: Cupressus sempervirens; assembly: GCA_028749045.1. Taxonomy (NCBI): domain Eukaryota; kingdom Viridiplantae; phylum Streptophyta; class Pinopsida; order Cupressales; family Cupressaceae; genus Cupressus; species Cupressus sempervirens. Next base: position 464,144,250 of record CM053790.1, read on the forward strand.
ATGATTGTACTACCTTTTAGTTCTTGTGTTTTCTTCATGTTAATGAATTCCACTGACATACTAAGTGGGGAAAAAGATCACCTATTGTTCCTACATAGCTTTTTGTCTTGCATGAAAACACTTTTTTTAGCCTTGTGATTTGATGAGAAGTGAAACATCTTTTAGTTATTATTGATTTCTGATTGACAATTGCAATAGTGGAATTGAGGAAGCATTGCTCCTATTTTTATTGGTTTCCTATCTAATCTTTTTGAAAATTTAACTAGAAAACATGTTTTTATCATGGTTTATGTCCATTAGGAGTTTCCTTAAATCAAGTTATTTTCTTTAATCTCTCATTACCTTATCTTTTTTATTTTCTTTAATAACACTTGGTTAAAAATAGGAATTCATATAGTTTCATCAATAAATTGCATTCATCATAAAATAGAAAATATCATAAATGTATCTTTTTGTGATTACTTTTCCAATAGCAAATCAAACATCTTATCCAAAATTGGTCCAACCCAGAAAGGTCTCCTCCTCCTAAACATACACATTTATCTTCAATTAAGTGGATTCCAGTAGGTCGCAAGATTTCCCAAAACCTTAGAGTTGATCCTATATTATCTTTTCAAGAGATGAGTTCAAAAGGATTCCTGTCATTGAGCATCATGCAAAATGGAAATTTAACAGTATCATAGTGAACTTGTAGTAACCATACTTCATGCAAAATGCAATCTTCTAGATGTCACTCTCCATAATCTACAGCTAATGATATCCTAACTTCAAATCCATCTTTGAGAATACTCAGGTATCTTGTAGTCAGTCAAATAATTCATTGAGCATATGAAGTAGGTATCATTTCTTAATAGTTTTTTTATTCAGCTATCAATAATCAAAGCACAATCTAAGTGGTTCATCCTTCTTTTTCACAAAGACTACCAGTGCTCCCCATGGTGACACTCTACAATGAATGTGTCTTTTCTCCAAGAGTTCCTCTAGTTGAATCTTGAGTTCACAAAGCTCATGTCTAGTCATCTTGTAGTGAAATGTAGATATAGGCTTAGCTCCTCGCACAAAGTCTATGTAAAAATCAACTTCCCTAGGTGGAGACATACCAGGAAGCTCTGAGTGGAAAAACATCTGCAAATCCATGTAATATAGGGAAATCTTTGAGAGAAGGCTCTCTCTTTGCATTCATTTCTCTATCACTAATGGTGATAAAAAATAAATGACACCCCTTTTGTGTACACCACCTAAGCTATATGGAAAAAATTATACGAAGGGATATGGGTCTCTGCACCCCTAATATCACCATAGGAGTGTCATTCTCATCTACACACTCAATTCTCTTATATTCATCTTGGCTTTGTGGGAACATAGCTAATCCATGCCAAGAACTATATCATGATTCTAGAGGGCTAATTCAGAGATCTAGCATAGTAATCATGTCACCAATCTAAATCTAACAACCATGGACCATGGAACAAACATACACCCTAGCTCCTAAGACTAACTCAAGCTCCCAATTGGTATCCTACCTAACTACCACTAGACCACAATGCTCCACTACAAAAGCTGATATAAAATAATTTATAATTCTTGAGTCAAATAGAATAGTAATATTGCTACCTCAAATCATACATGTGATTTCAATAATTGTGGCATGATGCTCTGCCCAACAATTATCTACAACTACAAATACCCTATGGGACCTACACATATCTCCACTATGGGCTCTGATGTGGCTCCACATTGACTACTAGTTGTTTGACCCTATGGGAATACTCTTGCTATATGAACCATGCCACTACAAGTGTAACACAACCCATGATTTTCAATCTATACCCCCTGTGGTCTAGACTTCCTATTGGATCCATTGTATCTACCCCTCGAAGACAATTAAGTCCTAGTTGGTTGTGCATATAGGGTCTATGTTCTCTAATCACATGTAGGACTATGAGATTATCACTACTTGGGCTCATGATAACCTTGTGATGACATTTATCTTGAATCTTGTTGATATTGTTGTTATGTCTATGGGGCCTTAAAGGACCTTATTGAGTGACCCTAATTCCCCTTCCAAGATGGTCTCTACTACCCTGATTATTAAGTAGAGGGCTTTCAATTTTGACAAAAAACCTTAGAGTCCTATCTACTATGTGTGTGTGTGTGTGTGTGTGTGTGTGTGTGTGTGTGTGTGTGTGTGTGTGTGTGTGTGTGTGTGTGTGTATCCTTGGCAACCAGTGTCATCTCAATTGCCTCTCTAAAGGTGGTAGAGAATTCTAGATGAATTGTGCCTTGGAGGGTTATGTTAAGACCCTTAATGAAATGGTGTAACTATAGTTTCTTATCCTTCATGTAGTCAACATATGGAAGGAGTGTGAGGAACCTACTCTCATACTATGTCACTTTAAGACCTCTTAGTTGAAGATCATGGAACTCCTCTATTTGTCTTTATCTAAAATTGTCTAACAGTTACTTTTATCTAGATTTTCCCAAGAATGCCTCCCAAGTGAGTGTTTATATACTCACTCCACCTATAACCTTCTCTTTTGACCACCAGTTAGAGATGGTATCTTGTAATATGTGAATGGAAATTCATGCCTTCATATTTCTCCTTTAGAACCACAATCCAAAGCATCATTGTAAGCTCTATGACCATACCTCTTCATGTGTACCATCTATATCTTCTATGAATATGGGTTTTTGGAGTCTTAAAAACTCCTTAATCTCATCCCCTATGTCTCTAGGCTCTCTCACCACTTCTCATGGCTCTAGGTTAGGTGGTGGATCCATCTAGTTCACTGATGCTACATTATGATTGTTCTTTCCCTCTATAAGCCTAGGTGGAGGACTCCTACTAATTTCTCTAAAAATAGTCATATATCCCTCTAAAAAAAATTCCTCTAGCTATAGAAATATAGATGGTATCCTCTGCTAAACTACCTTGATGAGGTTTTGGATGGCATTAATAATATCTTGGTTGAGTTTCTGAAGCTACTCAGGTGGGGGTGCCTCAAGCTCCTATTCTACCTCAACATGTATTGCACGTGTTGCACGTAACACTCAATGGAATCTACCACATTTTCCAGCTTGTATGATGATACACATCCTACACAAAGGTTTAATTTAACATAAATTGAAATATAATGGGTTTAATTTCCTAGTGTTGAAACTATGCTCTAATACCAGAATGTCATGCCCAAAAATTTAAGGCAAAAATACTCCAACAAATTATTTTTTTAAATATTAAAACTTAATTAACTACACACTTATACTTGATTGAGTTTGCAACTAGGTTAACAACTAATTGAATGTTTACATTCTTCAAGATTGAGTGTATCCATTAAAATGTGATTAGGTTCAAGTTTAGTTAGCATTACTAAATAGATGTTATGATTCTACTGCTCACACCAATACATGGTTTGAAGAGTTTTTTTCTCATTTCCAAATTAGTTGTGCAAAATAATGCTTAAGATTTTTAACTTGTTATAAGGTCAATCAATAAAATTCAGCTATATGATTTTGAATAACCAATTCAAAAGAGTAAAAAATATAAGCATCAAGGTCAAACAATAATACCCTTATCAAATCTTAATTGAAATGTGCAAACAACTCAACAAAGGACCTAGTATTTAAAAACATGTCATGATGCCATTTTGTACACCCAAATCTCCTAGGAAAATATCATTCATTAACACATCCCTTAATAGATTTAATAAACTCAAGATGACACCCCATATGTCATTGTTACAAGAAACATATATTATAATTATTTAAAAATATATATTATCAATGTTAAAACAATACAAATTGCATATTAAATTATAATACTCATAATTTATATTCACATATATTAAACTTCACCACTTCTAATATTCATATAATTTCATATATATATATATATATATATATATATATATATATATAAATATATATATATATATATATATATATTATATATATATATATATATATATATATATAATAAAATAAATGATAGGTAATTGGCGAAGCCTAGATTATTTATTATTCATTTATTATTATTGTTAAGATTAATTATTATTATGTGTAAATCTAGAGTAGATTTGAACCCAAGACCTCCTTGATGAGAGGCATACAATTTACCATTGTGTTATAGACTCTTTCCTATAATCGTCTATAACAATTACTATATAATATATTATTAAATATATAATAATATTTAGCTTAATAATAAATAAACATATATAATAAATCTATATATATTGAATAATATAAAATATATTTTAAAAATATAATATATTTTATATTATTTAATACACACATTAATTATTATTTTTTTGATGAAACATTATATCTACATTAATAATAATTGGTTCAAAATAGCTCCCGAAGGAAAGAACTAGAAAAGAAAAACTTTGATCATTGCCTAATAGAAAAAGGATGCAGAAGAAGAAGTTGTTGGAGTTGAGGAAAGCCAACTCTGAAGACGCCAAGATCACCTGCATGCGAACCTGTCAAAGAGAAGCCAAAGAAGGGAAGAGCATGGAGCACGGGCAAAAACCCTAAACGGACATGAGAGCCAAAAATGCAAACACAATAAGAAATGTATTTACAATAAGAAAATGGCTTAATATTCGATGTTACAATGAGAGAGAGCCCGAATATAAAGAGCTCATGGAAGCTTGTAGAACAAGCTGGAAGGAGGTAGAGGACAAAAATGACAACTCAGCACATATCCACAAAAAATGGAATATGCTAAAAAAGGAGAAAACTCCCGAGTTGTCAACAACTAACCACTACATGCATTAAATATGAAATATTAAATAAATGCATGACCTAAGTAAACTTAAGCAATAGAATAAATAATTAAATATTAATTATTTACTCTAACAGAAGTATTGTATCAAGAGAGAGTATCTATTAACACTAACGAATCTTGTCCCTATGATTACAAAAAGGCCAAATCTCATATGAATACAATTCATTGTTTCGTGTAGGAGACAAAACCAAGAAGCAAGCCAAAAAAATTCATAAAAGTTTCCATCATTGATCTTCATCCAAAACTCCAATTGAGACCATGATATTAAAAAGCCATCTAATGTAAGTGTAATCCAAGGCCCTAAACTATATACTATATCTAAAAAAAGCTAGAGAGATCCATAAAAGTAAAAACATGTGAAATCACAGAGGTTGAGAGGGGAAAGTAAAGAGTTAATATAAACCCCATTAGTACCCAAATTAGCTAGTCAATTAGCTAAAAGATTTCCTTCTCTACAAGTATTCATGATGTAACATTTAGAGATTGAATTAAGAAGAGACCATACTTAATGCAATATATATTGTATGGACCAATTATATACTTGACATTTAATACACACATTAGTAATAATGGATGAATCCCCTTCAACATGTAATATAGATATAGATAGTGATTTTGCAAGTTCCAACCCAAAAAGCAAGGTCAAGGCCTTAGCTTTGTTATTAGTACATGAAGGGAGAGGAGATGAATTTTTTGCAATCACATGACCTTTAAAATATCTAATGACTATGCCATAGCTAGATTTTCTTGGATTTCCTCTAGAGGCCCCATCAAAATTGAGTTTGAAACAACCCTCACTTGGAGGAATCCACTTGGTTTATGCATGGATAAGAGTAATCTTGGAAGGACATAATGGAGTAGGAAGAAAAGGAAAAAGTAAACTCTTCCACTAATGAATAATGTAGCCATCCCAAGGAGAAAAAACATGTGTGCCCTTATATTTACTTACTAAAGCATTAACAAGCTCAACAATTGATCTCTCTAATCTTTCTAGAAATTGACGGACTAGAGATGATGTTTGTCTAAAAAGTTTCTTATTTCTTTCCCACCAAATTGCACATACTACATATGCACGGATGTACTTCCAAAGATATGAAAATATTGATTCATAATATAAGATTGGCCATGCCTAGAATAAATCCCACAGAGAGTTAGGTAATGTCATATAGAAATTAAGCTTATTTAGAACAAAATGCCAACAATCTTGGGCAAAAGGGAAGTTTAGGATGAGGTGATATAATGTTTTTATAACTTGTAGATAGAGAACATAGTTAAAGGTATTAGAAATGTTCAATCCATGAAGTTGATCACTATTTAAAATTTGGTTCTTTACTACAAGCCATGCAAATCATCCCACTTTTGGCATAACTGAGCTATTCTAGTAGAATTTAAAAGCACGATATGTGGTATGATTAAATTGGTTGTGTTGGAGAGATAAGTATCCTTGTTTAATAGAGTATTTACCATCTTTAGTTGGAATCTAGAAGAGGCAATCTAGTTGATTAGACATAAAAATATTCCTTTTAAATAATACTTGTTTGATAAAAGTAGCCTGATTGTGGGATATAGGAAGAATTGAGAGGTCTTGCCAAATGACTAGCCCTATGAATCCATGTATAGTTTAGACATAATTAGAAAAATATGTCCCCTAAGCTTGAATCAATATGTTTGAGTAAACTTTAAAGAATCAACAATGGCAAGGGGGGGGACCCATTCCATGAATCAAACCAAAAATTGACACTATCTTATTCACTTGCCATGATATGACTTAAGTAATAACTTCTTGAGAAGCCATCATGAAATCCCAAATGATGGATCCCTTTGGCCAGTCCAGGACAGTAAGAACTCTGGAATGTTCCAAGTTATCTAAATATTTCTCTTGTAAAAAGAAACACTAGTTAGCAAGGGATTTTTCATACATTTTCCAAACAAGTTTAGCACCAAAATCACTATTCCTATTAGCAATGTTGGGAAGTCTAACACCTCCTATTCTAAAACAAGTTGACATGTCCTAAATAGAAATTAGAAATATTTTCTTCTGTCCATTCATATTTTTGGACCAAAGAAAGGTGCAAATTAAAGTTTCAATTTGAGAGACGATACCTTTAAGGGCTTGTAGAATGGAGAAGTAATAATTAGGAATGGAAAAGAGAAAAATTTTGATAAGAAAAATTCTACCTAATAGGGATAACTAGTGAACCTTCCACCGAATAATCATACTTTTGATTTGATCAATCACATATTTTCAATAAGATGGTTTGTTTAATCCCATAAAAAAGGGAACACCAAGATAAGTAGAAAGAAAATGATCAAGAGGAAAACCAAGAAGGATTATTCTTTGAGTAACCAATTGGGATGTATTAAAAACCTAAATTTTAGATTTAGTTGCATTGATACATTGTCTCAAAACTTGTGTATATAGACCAATGTCTTTCTTCATACTTTGTGCTTCTTGATATGCAGATGATCCAAAGAGTATAGTATCATTAGTAAAAATAGACTAGTTTATGAACAAAGATATACCTCCAATATTAATACCTTTCCATAACCCTTTTTTATCAAAAGATTTAATAAGTCTACTAAAGGCCTCCACCATAATGATAAACAAGAATGGAGGAAGAAGTCACCTTGACAAACTCCTTGGGAAGAGACAAAGAAACCTATTGGTGCACCATTAATTAGAATAGAAAAATGTGCACATGAAATGCAAGCTTTAATCTATTTATACCACCTAGAAGCAAAACAAAATTGATGAAGGACTAGAAGAACAAAATACCAATTCAATTTATCGTATGCCTTCATCATATCTAATTTGGCAACAAAGGCCACAATATTATGTTCTTTGATTTAATGAAAGGTCTCATGGACTATTATTGCTCCCTTAGTTATTTCTTAACCAAGAACAAAACCCCCTTATTATATTGGTATAATTTTTGGAATAATGGGCAATTACTAGATATAAAATGTTATATATATTAAATAACATATAACTTATATATTATTTAATATATATAACAAATTATATCATAATAAATTAAATTAAATTAAATTAAATCAACTAACCTAAACCACCCTTCATTTCTCCTACTTACATACTCACCTATAACCATCCCTTACCTACTTTCTTACCCCCTTTCACATGTTGTGCGAAGAGTCTAAGGAGGGCAATGTTTTAAAATATGGAGGGGACCACCCATTGAAAGGGGAAAATCCCAATTTTTAAAAAGTTGCTCCAACACATGAGGAACGAGGAGCATTGTTGGCATGTTGATCATGGGTGGTTTTGTGGAGGGTTTAGGCCCTTTGATTTTCCTTTAATTTTTTAGGAGAGGGAGGTATAGTGTGGGGGTCATCATCCAAGAGACCCCACTTATACATTATTATTATTGCATTTTTTTAACAACCCTTACTCATGTCTCTATATATATATATATGTTTTGAATATTTTTAATATAGTATAAGTATTAGATAGCTTTTTTTTAAAGGGTGAACCATCATTCTTAATATATATATATATTACAAGGGCAAGATTCATATGATTTTGCTAAAGCATGCACATGATTCTATTTGTTTGAGTCCCTTTGTCCTTAACTAGTTTATTTTACCTATGTATATTTTACATTTAATAGGGAATATTCTCTAGGGAGAATCTATATTTTTCTTTGAATATTTCATCATCTATATGCTAATTTTTTATACCGATGATTTTATTGTCTTCCCATACATTTTCCAGAGACCAATTGTGCTCTCATAGAAAATGTATAGGCACTCTTTGCCAACACTGTTTTTCCTTTATCTATGTTTTTTTTAACTTCATGGATCAAATTCAAGGCCTCATTTCCACTATTGTTTATAGTTTCCACTACCATCTACTTTTATTAGCATCTAATATGGTCATTATTTTAATTAATAGTCCATTAACCCCATTGAATTCCTTGCACTTAAACTTAGAAATAAAATATACAACTTAGCTTACAAAGAGTATAGCTCCTCCTCTACCATTACAATGTAATGAATACAACAAAATTCACCTACTCCTTTTCTTCATTAATACAAGTAGATTTTGAATACATTTGCACATTATTTTCAACCCAAATATGTAATAAGCTGCATATGTTTTTATTTCAAAAATCAATAAATACAAGGCAATTGGATCAAGTTCCATCTACTCGAGACGGGAAGCACCCTAGCCCGCGGGTATTAATCATTCATTAAATAAATATTCTGCGAAACACTGCATGCAGCCTCTTTTGAAGGAATACTTCATTATATTTCAACTTTCCCAATGAAATCATTATTACACTCTTTCTGTTGCATATGTATTTATACGTCAACACTTTTCAACCAATTTTGTTATAACCTCAAATACATTCCCATTCATCTTCAAAAACTATTGAATACAATGAACTAACTCTTTTGAAGAGATCTTAAACTTCACTAAAACTCAACTTCCATAATACAACAATGCTTCCTCCCTTTGAAATAAAAATGCATTTTAGAAAAACATTGATACATTTAAATAAAACTAACATGCTTTCTTCCACTATAAGTTGTGTAACAATGCAATACAACTAAGTTGAATAGGGTGGATAATTATCCATTTCAAAAATGAGAATGAATGCAAAAATTCATTTTCCTCTTTACAAAAATTCCAACATGGGAAAACTTGGTTGGTTGAATGTGTGGGAGTGATAAGGAATCATTATAGTCATTTTTGGTAGTAATAGAACTCTCCTTGGAAATCCTGACTAACCACTTCATTGAGGAAATGGCCTCCCTCTAGATAACTAAATTGGCTAAGGATCAAAGGGGTCTCAAACCTATGACTAGAGGGAGACTCAATGAACATTATCAATTTCCTAAATGGTGTTTTAATCCTTCTTGGAATATTGAAAATATAATTAAGGAAGCAATTGATATTCTTAACTCCTTGAAGAATTATCACATATCTTATGTCTATCAAGAATCAAACATAATGGTAGATGCCATATATAATGTGGTAGTCAAGTGGTGATGAATGGATGACATAACAGGGTCACGATGGCTTACCAAAGGTTGTCATATCAAGAATTGATTATAATATCATTAATGGGAAAGAAGGAGTAATTATTAATAAGAATGGACACATTTAGAAGTGATGGTTTTCTAATTTCAAGATAGTAGAAAGAGAGAATGTAGAACATTTTTATTTATGAATCGAATCTATTGCATACTTTCTAGGTCATTTTGAGTGGTATTGTTACTCATTTTTCTCTACAAATCATTCTAAAGATTTTTTGCAATAACTATTTCTTCTTCAAAAGCTATAACATGGCCATGATGGATCATTGTAGGCATTGTAAACCTTCAAACTATGAAAAATGGAAATAGTGCATGAAGGTTTTGGAAATTATGGAGAGAGGTGGACTTACCATATTAATGGAGAGACTACATAGAGGCAATCCAAATTTTAGTTAGTTTTTCTTAAGGAAGTGGAATGAGGATACTTTGAGCATTGGTGGCAACAGTTTTACCATCATTCAGGATCTCATCTCTAGGGTGATAGACATTTCAATTTTTGGTAGGAAATTCTACAAAGACTATAAATTCTTAGATGCATCCATTGAGGAGTTTCCTAAGGAACCTACTAAGAGTGAGGCTCTTATTAAGAAAGAAGGTAAGACCTACTTTCATCCTAATTGTATTAAAAATATTTGGCACTTTTTCCTACATACAATTATTTACTATATTACCTTGGATGGAATATTTTCAAGGGTTTATTCAGACTATTTTGTTTTAAATTGAATCATTTTAGGCTTGGAATCAAGATCTCCATTATGTTTTACCTTTACTCTTTCATGAATTATAGTATCAATGGTTGAGAGAGAAAATTATTTCTAACCCTTCATCCCATGATGGTTTAATGCTTCTCATTTATGAGAATATCAAAGTCCATTCTATGGGTAAATTACCTAACATAAAAGGTATGGATGTATATTTTAGAGGAGTCTCAGGGTCTCTTTTATATTGAGGATACTGAAGGTCTGCACTTGAAGGATGAGGAGGTAATGCCTAGGATAAATGGAAAGGATAAGGATTCTACCCTAAAGATCCCTATAAATGATTCTCTAGAAACCCCAAAGAAAAATTTGATTCCTAGCATGAAGTAGAAAAAGAAAATTGTGGAGACAGAAGAGGGATTTTTTTAGGAGGAAACTTTGGACATGGGTATTGAGGATGTTGGCTACAATAATAAAAATCAAGGGAAGGGAATGGATAAGAGGAAGAGAATAATTTCATGATCTTTGAAACATGGTAGGACCTCACCACCCAAAAAATAGGCCAAAGTTATTATCTCATTTAATGAGTATGAGGATAATGGAGATGAAATGGATACTAATAATGATATAGAGGGTACCAGAAAGAAAACTAACCCTTACTATAAGAAAAAAAAAGTGGAGAAAGGGGATATTAAAGGAGGCAGGAGCTTGGTTTCCCCTCTAAATCTCATCAAGCACCAATATGGAGATGACTCCCCTCTTGAGGATCCATACTTGGAAGTTTCTCCCAAGTAGGATGCCTAGACAAAGGTTTTTATTGAAGTCCATGTCCCTTCTAAAGGAAAGAAATTATCATGGAAAAATATGAGCATGAATATGATGAGGTTGGAGATTACTAGGGAGGAAATTGATATGGGTTGGCAAGGTAGAGCTAGGAAAAGTAGAGCTCTAGGAGCTCATAAATCCCTCTGTGATCATTCTTAGTGAGTATAGTGAGGGGGAGAAAATTGACCTACTTAAAAAATGCCAAGAATAGTCTACTAGATAATTTTAGATCCACCAAGTGGCTATTTCACCAAGTCATGGATTTAAAGGACCAAATGAGATCTCTAGAAGGGAAGATTGATGGAAATAACTCCCATGATATTGCTAAGAGGGAGTACCCTTAGTTGACATGGAAGCATTCTACAAGTTGAAGGCCAAGGTGCTAGAGTTGTATAATAAATTCAATAGCTTTGAGAGCACCCTCAAAACTATAGCTGATCAAAGCTATAAAATCCTTAAATCCTCCAATAAGCGTGTTGAAATCCTAAACAAGAATTTGGAAGGTAGACTTGGGGAGAAATCCATTATCACTATCATAGAGGATCAAGGTGCTACAACAGAAAGCAAGGAGGGGACTAGAAGGAGAATCGAAGCTAGCATAAGGAAAATAGTAGTAGGGGCCCCTTCAAATATCACTCAAATCAAGGAATTTTTTGAGAAGGAAGACCAGGTGGACAAGAAGGTTGTGGAACTAATAAAAAAAAAATTTAAGTCCCATATAATGTCATTCTTCTTGGGTTTTTTTTGTTTTCTTTTTAGTTTGTGGTCTATACATTGTCCTTTTTTAGCTAACCTTGTTCATTTTCTAGTGCTATCTTTCCTGCTATAGTTTTTCTTTATTAATGCCATATCTTTGAGTCTATATGTATAGGGTTTTAGGTACCCTTCAAAACCCATTTTCCTAATAAAAAATAATTCCAACACGGAAGTCAATCCTAAAGAATATTCTACTTGATCCTTTAGGCACGAACCTACAAATACAATTGAATAAAACCATGGAGAGATTACCTCCCAACCTAGGTCTCTATGAGACCATCCTTGAGCTTGGAGAACCATGGCTAAATGGGACATACATAGAAAAATACTCGCAAATGCATAAATATCACATTTACAATATTTAACACCCTTAACTATGAGCTTCAAAATGGATCACAAATGGACCCGTGAACAAAGGGTGAAGGTGGGCCAACCAAGCAGGATATTCCAATGATAACATAATTGAATTTATTCCTTCACAAAGCTCATACTAATTACAATTTTTCCATACACATCTCTCTTCTTATCACCCCCAAAATGTCTCAAAACATCAATGACATGCATAGGTCCATACTCCATATTTTTTTTCCTCTTCTCCATGAGAAGAGACTTTTCACTAAAATGGAGGTACCAACTATCCCCTTCACCCGAGTCCACTTCTTCCCTCCCAAGGGTGAGTAATTCCTTTCACACCCAAGAACAAAACACCATTGAAATACAAGAAAAGAAATGAACCAAACATCTCCATACCCATCCCTTAACAAGAACACCAAAAATATACAAGGATAAATGAATATAATACATGACCATAATTCATTAACATATTAGTCTACACAAAAATTAAAAGAGCATTCTCTTGGGAAGAATGACCAAAATTTGACCCAAAGTAATGTAAATGAATATTTGGGAAGAGCCCCTTTCCTTAGCTTCTAGTTCAAAAACCCTAATTTTTCTAAAGTTAGAATGGATAAGCACTCATTAACTTTTCCAAATTTCTCAAAAAAGCCCTCCAAATTCCCTAGCTAAAAATGGTGATGAAAAAAATCCCTCTCACTTCCACTAATTCCCCCTTACCAAAAATGTAATCCCAACTATGAGTGGCCAAGGAAAAAGGAAACTGTGACTCCTCCTTTTTTGCTACTCTTGAAAATTGGCTTATTGAGAGGGTCACAAAAGTGTTCTAGACCTCCCAATGGATAAAAATAAGCCCCTAATTCATAGTACTACCCTATAGGCTTGTAATTTTTACTAAAATGACATCCCAGAGTCACATTTTATCCCTCTAAAGTCTCTATAAAGTTTAAATTCAAAATTCACTTGATGGGACTCCATGTAACATCTCATTAACCAAATGGGATTAAGTTAAGCACTCTATTAGGTTTAGTTTTAGGTTAAGTGTATCAAGCCAAACCCTAATTGACATGTCATTTACATATAGACATTACAAGTATCAAGAGAAAACATAAGAGAACATTACACATTGCAAGTGACATATCTCTAATTTTTAAAAAGGAAAGTTTAATCTAATACACACATTCAATTTATGTTTACAAATTAAAATACATAATAATGATGTTTGAATATCTTCAATAGATTCAACCTTTGCTTTCACTATGCTCAAATAGGTTTAACCATGATTCTCTGAATAATACCATGGTTACTTCTCTGCACACTAAACTTTAGCATCAGTAGTCCAAGGAAAAATCACATATAAATATATATACAATAGATCAATATTACATAATTGAATTTTGTTATACATAATTAATTTTTAATTAACTTTTGTTTCCTAAGTAATGCTATATAACATACTCGACATATTAAAACATTATGATCTACTCATCAACCTCAATTCTTACTTTCAAACGTAGCTAGTTTAACATTATTTATATAGTCACGACTCAATCTTCATTATAGCAATGAACAATTGAAAGCATATATATTTAATCATCGGAACATATAAGATAGGTCCCAATCCACAACATAAGTGAAGATTGTCATAATGTAATCATCGCATATCATCAAATAATATGAGTCATTGTCCAACCAATCAGAAGTGTATAAAAATATTGAATCATAAGATATCAAAATGTGAGTATATCAACTATGTTATGATGGTTTGAAGTGAGGCCTCATACAAGAACACAATAAATCTCCTTCTAATTTCTCAAAAATATCATAACCTAGAAGTAAATTTATCTTTTAAATTTCACAAACAAAACCATTCATAAATTTTACCAATCACTACAAAGCAATATGACAAACACAAAGAAGACAATCTTTTTTTAAAGGAAATATTTGTAAATTTTTCAAACTAGGGTAAACTTTAAGAAAGCTGCCTCCAAGAAAAGATATAAATTATTAGCAAATCTTCTAATATTTCTATTTTCGAATCTCTCAATTTTTTATTCTAAATATGATTAATATTGGCGATTATTTTTGAATCATAAATTTTTTGTTTAAAATATTGACGAATCTCAATAATAATAGGAATTTCATTAATCAGCATGGAATATTACAAATCAAATATGAACATTTTTTTACCTTGTGGAATATTATGAGGATCGTTACATATACTTTAAATCAGTAATGAAAACTAAATATTGGTGATATATCCCTAAAGTAACTAATAATTATGATAATTATTGGTCAATTAAAAATAATTTCAACAATAATATATTATATTTAGGTGACTCAAATCTAATCATGTAATGAATATTGTGATGAATATTTGAGTTTAATTTTTTTAATAAAATAAATTATTGACCGATTTTGAATATTCTAAAACTAAATTTTATAAAAGTGTGATGATTTAGGTTGTATCAAATCTTAAATTATTAGCCAAATTACTAGCCAAAAAATTCTAAATTAGCCAATTTGTGAATATTAGCCACTAAAAAATACCTTGTTTCAAACTCTACCTCAAATTTGCTAGCAGAATTTCCAAGACAACACAAGCCCAAAACACGTGATCCAAAATACTCCTAGATTTTAATAAATTCTTTAGCTTTGCTTCCCCAATTGCTCTCTGAAAACCTGCCTCCCTCTAAAAAGACCAAAAATCCTCTAATAAGAGCCCTAACCCTAACTAGAGTTTCTTGATTTTTAATTTAATAAAAAGTAACTTACTTTTAATTAAATTTTAAACATCTTAATTTATTAAATCTTTTCATACACACTTAAAGGACTTCTAATTTAAAATTTTATTTTCTTCCTTCTCTCCACTTTATCTATTTTGCATGACACTTTTATAATTATTATTTATTATTTTAATTAATAATAATAATCAAAGTCCACTATTTAAGTGCAACTCTAATTTTATAATTATTTGTTAAAAAATTATAATATATCAATATTTATTCATTAATATTTTCTTTTCTTTTCTTTTCTTTTTTTTTAAATTAAGTCTTTCAATTAAACTAAAGCATATTTTTTAATTAATTTTTTAATTAATTAAATATCATCATATTTTATTATTTGTTTTTAACCAAATAATATTTAATAAGTCTAATATCATATGATTAATCCAAGCACCTTAATCAAATCATTTACAAAGTGAACCACATAATGAAACCCACATAAAAGTAACGTATCAAACTCACCAAAACTAGAATCAAGCAACACACACAAAGATAAAATCACAGGTTTAAAAAGGGTAGGCAATTAGATACCTATCATCCTTCTCATGAAAAGTAATTAGGCTTTGGTTGGGATTAGATTTGAACATTATCTCCCTATTCTTAGGTTGGGATCAATTAGATCTGAACATGCCTCAAGTGCTAGTATAGGCTAGGATGGGAGTAGAGAGGATTCTTGGTTGTGAGCTTACTCTGTTAGTATGCCTTGTCTGTACAAAAGGATACTGGTGCCGCATAGATACACTAGGGGGCTAGAGTCCATAGAGGCTTCTAGGATAACCTTAGAGTTGTCTCATGCAATGACACTTGCCCACTTGCAAATTAGATTTCCTGCACGTATTTGTTGCCTCTAGGATTAGATGATACTTGTCTCTTTGTACCCTTTGAGATAGTTTTCTATCAGGATTTTCTTGACCTAGATGTTAGTTATGACTTGTGAATTGATATCCATTTGGGACTTGAGACTATCTCCTTAGTACAATGGGAGTGGTCCATTTAGGTTCCACGAGGTTGGATGGTAGTGAATTTTACTTATACAATTGAGATTTGATAGTTGGATCTTGTTGTTGGATGTTCCTATGTAGTTGTTCCTTTCTTTCTAATATTGTAATTCTATTGGATGATTATATTCTATTGTAATATATTTAATTATTAGATATCTTATGAGATGATTTATTTTATTTATGATTTATATTCTTTGATCTTTTCATACCCTGTGACATGTATAGCGCATGATTATGCATTTTGGTTATGCCAAGTGGCATCCTATGTAATTGTAATATATTCTTTAAATGTATTCATACTTGTGGTTATTCCATGATGTGGATTTTTAGTTGTGTGTTAGATTTAATATTAATAAACTTATACATGTGATTCAACATCATGGGACCCTTAAGAGATGTAATTTTTTTATGATGGTTATATGTATGCAAGTTATTGCTTCCTTTATTTTATCTCTTGTTGTTTATTATCTTTCAAAAAAAAAAAAAATTGGCAAACTTAATGAAACTTTAGGTTAACTTTTTTTGGGGTTCTCTAGTGGGCCGTTACAAACCACTCCTTGCTTGTGTATATGTCTTATGTTTGTGGTCTAGCTATTATCTCCATGAACATGGAGGGTTAGGCTTATGGGTTCCATATGGTTGGGAAGTATTTCTAACTATACCATTGTTAGGGACTAGTGAACAGGGATGGATTTCCTCTGGTTACAAGATATAGAGCTTGTATGCTCACTCTTTTCATTGCAAATATGTTTGATATTTTAGGTATTGATGTTGATCCAACCTTATATATTTATGTGTTATATTATATATTGGTGCAATCAAGTGGTTATCACATTAATATGCATGTATTTGGTACACCTTAGTGGGGAGGTAGTTATAGTTTAGTTGTGCATTGGTTCAATCTTATATTTGGCCTTTTCCTTATGTATTTTCATTGAATATTGACAAAAGATTATCTTCACCTATGGTTTTTCCTTTGCGACCTCTCTAGTTTTAGACTTTAGACATTGTTCAGTGAATTGTCATCTATATTTTTTCTTCTAAGAAGTTTGGCATCTACATTTTGGTGTCTAAGAAGTTTTACATCTATGCTTGAGATTTGGCATCTATGACCTCACTTGACTATGTCATTTTTAGTATTTACCAATTTCTATTTTTTCATATGTACACATAAATTTTTATCTGTCTTTCTTTTGTCATCTTTGTTGATCTTAGATTGGTTTTGACAATTGAGTGTCAACACACTTAAGAAATTTTCTAAGTTCATGCTGAGTATAATATGTATAGATTCCAAGTTGCAATGAGTGTCGAGTCACTCATGTGCCGAGAAAATAGATAGAGCCATGCAAGTTTCAATTGCTAAGTGAACAATAGATTTTGAGCAAGTTCAAGTGCCAAGCCAAATAGAATTATAGTATGTGTCGAGCATTAGTATTAAACAAGTGTCGAGTAACATAGAAATGACCTAGTTGTTTGTGATGGCACAAACAACTATGGAAATCATTTTTGAGCCAAGATGTGGATAGATCTCAAAGCTTCAAAGATAAGATCAAATCTATTTGGATTCCCTATGCTATCAACATGGAACCAATCAAAAAAATGGAGGCAATTGAGTGGGAAAGATGAATGAATCTCAATCGTAGATTCATACCTAACCCTAAGTCACCGAAGACTTTTTAAAGGGAGACGAAGCCCCATAATTCAGTATGAATGAGGGAAAGCATTAGAGAATGCATGTGAGAAGGTGATGATAGAAATGAAAGGGGTGAATTGATAAGCATACATTCAAGGTGACTTAGAAGAAGGAAAAAAATACAGAATCAATTATTAGAACAAACGATCAAGGTTATAGTAATTTCATATCAGATCATAGAGGATCAAGATGAATTGTATTAGAATCTAAAATCAGCAATATCAAATTGTAAGTGTATCATATCAAACATTCTACTGTACTTTATAACAACTATATCAGTAGGATGAAATCCTTGTATCAAGGTTAATTTAACAATCATAGAGAAATCCTTTAACAGGGTGACATTCCAAGTGAGTGTTCTAAAGTCATTTAGCTAGACACACCTATAACAAGGTGTTAAAATCCTTTAATAGGGTAGGATTTAACAATCCTTTGTAAGCCTTTAATAGGGTAGTACTTTTACAAGGAAAATCATGAGAAGGGTAAAAATATGTAACCTTAACAAGTGAACTTTATTGTTGTAGTAGTGAAGAATTGTGAGTGTCATCCCCACCCCAGTTGGGAAAGACCATTGAAGATCAAGAGATTGAGATACATCTCTTACTACAACAACTAGATGAAGCCATAGATTCCTTGAGAAGTTTGCTAAAGAGAAGGAAAGAGATTGCTATAGCTGAAAATAACACTCAATACAAGGAGATTGACACCACAAAGTTATTTATAGATGGTAACTCTTGTAAATTTGATGTAGTAATTGTAGATCTCATGGACAAGAATAGAGCACAAGCTAAGGAGATCAGAAATCTCAAGTTGGAGCAAGAATCACAAGCAATACTACTATGTGAGGTGATTGAACAAAACAAGAAAGCTATAGAGGACAAGGCCATGATTTAAGAGGACAAAAGAACCTTGGCAAATAGATTGGAAGAAAAATTAGTAGAGTTTCCTAGGATCTCAAACATGTAGTTGGACACTCTAAGCCAAATGATGAATTCCCATCATGAGTTGAATGTCAAGGACATTGAGATAACTACATTGAAGTTACAAAATGAGCAACTGCAGAATGACCTAAAAAGAGAGAAGGAGTTTGCAAAAAAATTTAACAAGCCAAATGAAGCTATCAAGTACTTTGAGAAACTACTAAAATCCCCTAGATCCAACAAAGAAACATCAAGATTGGGCTACAGAAGCACTAAAGAAGGAGAATCATCCAAAGCTACTAAAGAAAGAAACAATAAAGGTAAGAACTCTAAACCCAGTTGTCATCATTGTGGAAAGAAAGGACATACAACTAATGTTTGCAAGAAAAAAAATGGTAGCTAGAGTGCCAAGCCAAAGAACATGATTCATTATCACAAGTGTAACAAACAAGGTCATCAGGCACATGAATGTAGAACAAGGACCATGCATGCACCAAAATTTGTTGCTACAATTGTCAAAAAATTCGACACAAAGCCTTTGAATGCAGATCCAAGCCCACATGGTCATCAAATAAGGGAAGAAGCCATGAAAATTCCTATAATTGGAATTACAATACAAGACATAGCTGTCATTATTGTCAAGAGTATGGACACATCCCTGAGAATTGCATAAGAACACACTTTAGAGGTAGCTACAATAGATGGTTGAGTCAAACCACATGCTTTAGTTGTTTGAAGACTAGTCATATCAGCAAGCATTGCCCAACAAGGACAAAGGAACCTAACTCAGAGTTCAACAAAGGAAAAGGCAAGGTAGATGTTGAGCACATTAGAGGAGAGATGAACAAGAAATGGAAGAAGAAAGATAGATGCGGGACATCAAATTAATGGGTCACTTCACCTAAAAGGTCAAGTGATCACATTTCATCAAACTAAACAAAAGGAGGTATGTGGGACTAAAAGGACAAATTAGCATGAATAAAGATGCAAGTCAACAAAGAAAATGAAGGTAAAATCTTTAAGTTTTCATCTTAGTGCCAAGTGTGAGAAGTTCACTTCAACTACCGAGTTATTAGCCAAAGTTAGTTGAAGACAAGTCAGTAGTAGTTGCCAAGTAAAAGGAAATTCCTATTGAATCTGAGTAAGGGTAATTCTAATGGAAGTCGAGTGAAGCATAAATTGCATAGAAGCAGAGTTTACAACTGTACATGCACCATGCATTAAATGCAATATTTTGAAAGGGTATAAGGCAAATTTTTCTCATTATTTTTCATTACAAACATAGAGCAAGAGCTAGCAAAGCACAGGAGTGATGGGTGACTAGAGATTGAATCTTTTACACAAATACAACAGAGTTCAAGCATCATTTCATCAATTTAAAAGGTATTCCTCATGTGTCAAGCTACACAGTAATGTAGTTTTATATTTTGAAACCCTAATTTTTGCAAAATGGCATTTAGTTCTAGAAATCCCAAGGATAAGGAACCTTTTGAAGTTTAGTTGGTTAGCAATGAGGTTAAGCAACCAGATTTTAGGCCTATTCTTGAAGTTGCATATAAGAATGACCTAGCAAGAGCACTATCAATCATTCTACCCAAGGTTGTAATGGTTCAAGATGTAAGAAAATGTTATAACTACAAGGTTCAAGGGATAAGAGACATGGAGATTCACCAGGCATACGACAAATTGTGTGAGAATGGAGTGTTGAAGAAAGAATTTCAAAACATTGAGAGAAATAGCTTAACTCGTGCCCTAGATTTTCCCACTGTCATTAAGACTGAATGGATAAGAATCATTTTGAATAGAATCCATTATGGATGGCTATGGTTAGAAGGAGGACCCATCAAGTTGTCAAAAAGGATTGTGCATAGGGTTATAGGATTTTCAACCCTAGAAAGGCCCAAAACCCTAAGAAGCAATAGAGAAGAATACAAGGGCAAAGTGGAATAAGAGGGGAATGACTACTGACACCATCAAGGATCCACTTCTAAAATTTGCAGTGAGGTCATATCTTACAAATTTTATCATCCAAGCCAACTAAATAGTGTGTTATGACTTGCAATTGATGTAGGGTACAAAATTGTAAAGAAAGATCACACTTATGATCTGGCTGAGCTACAGCTACAACAAATCATGGAAAACCTAGGAGCAATAAGGAGGTCAAAAGGTGCTCAATGTAAATTTGGTTCAATTTTGATATGTATATTCTTTTATGTATAGAATGAGTTTCCTTCTTTTGCTAAGGTAGGTTGTAAGACCAATAGGTCTATGGCAATACAAATTAATAAGTACATAGAGAAAATGGGAGACAATTTTGAGTCTGTAATGACTAGTTATTTTGAGGATTTCAAGAAAACCATGAAACAAAGATTGAGAATCCCAGTTTCCCTGGTGGAAAAGTATTACAATGACATATGTTTCTTATTAGACATTGATTATACATTTATCTAGGCTCCAATACCTAGAGTAAGATGGCTAAGGCCATTGGGGTATGAAATTAATATAGATAAAGCATCAGTAGCCATCACTGTATTGCTTCCAAAGGACATTGATAAATTAGAAAAGATTTTTGGCAACTATGATGTTGTGAAATCCAAGGTAGAAATGGAGTTGAAAACTACCTCAACTCTAAAGAAGAAGATTAAATTGGTTAAGAAGCTAAAAGAAAAATTTGGTGAAGGAGCAAAAGGTGATAATGAAGATGATGATGAAGAAGAAGAAGAAGACCAAGAACAAGGACAAAAACCTCTTGCCCTAACACAAGGTATGGGAGAAGATGAAGAAGAAGGTGTTGAGGAGGAACAAGTTGAGGAAGCACGAGTAGTACAAGATCTAAAGAAGAGAAAAGCTCAAAAACAACCTGCAGCTCAGCCCAAGGGTAAAAAGATAGCAAAACCAAGCCCTACTAAGCCTACTACTCCAGCTACAAGAGCAACTACAAGGGCCAAAACTTAGAAGGCAAAGGAGAAAACAAAAGAGAAGAAGAAGGCTACTAAGAAACCAGGTCCAATGTAGAAGAAGATAAGGAGGAAATATATTGCACAACCTAAATCTGATGAAGAACGGACCAAGTTAGATTACAACAACCAGTTCAAAGTAGTGAGTCATGCACCCAAGTCCAATATTCATAACATTTGTGAAAATATTAGGGATAATGCAAAGTTGACTGGTTTGAAAAATTTTGAAATCAATAAATTAAATAGAGAAGATCAAAATAAGATTGACAAGTTAGTGTATGCCATGATGGAAAAATTCAAGAATACTCCACTTGAATTTGACACTATTATGCCTAAGGATTTATATTCAATTGTTGAGAACAAATGGTATTATTTCCTAAACATGGAGAAGGAAATAAGGGAGCCTACATTGGCACAAGTGATGCCAGACTTGTCACAAGAACAAATAACAAAGGCAAATAAAAAGCATGGTAGCAAATTTGCACCTAAATACAGAACCTTCAACATTCTTCAAAATAAGATTGAATATGTTGTAAAGAAGTCCACACAAATGTGGAAATTGATATATGGGCTAACTACTATCAAGGAAGGAGAGGAGGATCCCTTTGATGGAAGAAATAATGAAGAAGAGGAAGAGAATGAGAAAGAAGGAGAAGTTGAAAAAGAAAAGGAAGGCAACACAGTGGAGGAGTGAACACAAAAAGAAAATGAAATGGCAACTACTAAAGAGAAACATATAGATCAAAGTGTTCTAGACACACAATTTCCACCACCAAGCCCTCCTCATGACACCAACACACCTACAGAAACAATCAAAGTGAAGGATGTTCCTAATAGCACAGTTCAGAACATCAACCCACTCACTATAGAGGATCTAAAGAAGATCCTTGACCAATCAACTTTATAGGGAAGTTGTGTGACAATCTAGTATTGATCAGTGTAGATAAGTTGTAGAAAGTAGTAGGTGACCTAACTAGGGATAAGGTGCCTACACAAGAAACATCCTCTACCATCCCTACAACTACTAGTGGACAACCTCAAAAGAAAGCATTAGCAGATACATTAGCTACGGTTGATACCACAATTAAAGTTGTTATAATTGTTGAGGAGCCAACAAAGGAACAATAAGGATAGGCACAAGTATTTGTTCCTGCTACATAGACACAAGGTGAACCATAGATAATAGTGATTGATCAAGGAGGATCACAAGAGGAGAAGGACATTACAAAGGAAAAGGAGTAAGAAGTAATTCAAACATTGGTTAATCTACCAACTACTAGAACTCCTACAAAAGTACTTTAGAAGTCAATAATTGAAGCAATGTCACTTCAAATTTCAGCACCAGGCTCGAGCTCCACAAAGGTTGCAAGGGTACTTCACTATGGAGACCCTACATTAGATGAATAAATTGTCATACCAAAGTATGATTATGCGACCATGAACATTAAATAGATAAATGAAATGTAGGAGGCATTAGAAATGAAAAAGAACCAAGAGATACTCAGAAAAGAATATAAACAAAGGCAAGCACAGCATGAAATAAAAGACATCTTTCTAGATGCATTTTTCTTGCAAACACCTGATGCAACCAAACCAATATTGGAACAATTTTCAGAAATTGTTGAACAAGTGACCAATGAAGACCAAGAGACTTATGTAAAACTCATGGAACGGTCTAAGAAGAAATTTCAAGGAAAGGTAAATGGGAAAATATCAAGTGGAATAGCACTATCACAGGTGGAATTGGCTACAAAGATAGAAAAGGTGAAGAAGGTACTTAAGAATATATTCTCACTATTCACTAAATTGTGTGACCCCACACTCTTCACACAAGAAACAAGCCAAAGGATTTTGAGTTTGGAGAGAAACTTGAATGTATCTGGTATGCAGTTACCATAGAATCCAACTCAAAATGAGAATCACTTTCATTCCATGCTTCACTCACAAAATGAACTAGTTGTATTGATAGTAGAAAAGGTTAACACTAGAGCCAAGTTAGTTCAGATTCAAGCCTGCCTTACCCCACACATGGAAATCCTACAAAAAGAACTAGCCTATGCTGAGATAGTACTCAAGAAAGATCCTAATATTTCAACACTTGACATCTTAGTTCACCTTGCAATTGAGATAGCCATCCAAATCAAGTCCCTAGATATTCCAATAGATAACTAGAATGTTGCTCTCAAGATTGTAATAAAAGTTAACAAGAACTTCTTGGATAAATACACACTTAGTGTATAAACCCTTTGAAATGAATGTCAAAAACGGGGAGAAATATCTTAAGGAGGAGATATATGCAAGGGGGAGACATGTGAAAGGGGGAGTTACAAAATAAATAGAGAGAAGAAAAGGGAGGGAGCAAACAGCAGGAAACAGGGCATATCAGAACACATTATATAAAGAGTATTAGATGAAAGACAAAGAGTTATAGTAGAGGCAAATCTAACTAAGACATTTTGGATATAGAAAAGACACATTAACTTAGGGGGAGTTATAAGTTTTTTAACTCAGGGGGAGTTATAAATTTTTGAGATATATAGTCCTATACAAAAAATTTGAACAAATTTTGAAGTTTTGTATATATGTTGAATAGGATGTACGTTATACTCGAGGAAATTAGATTCATTATGTGTAGTTAAGTGTTTTTTCCACTCATGTCAAGGGGGAGTTACATGCAAGGGGGAGACATCTTAAAGAGGAGATATATGCAAGGGGAAGACATGTGAAAGGGGGAGTTACAAAATAAATAGAGAGAAGAAAAGGGGGGAGCAAACAGCAAGAAATAGGGCATATCAGAATACATTAGCTAAAGAGTATTAGATGAAAGACAAAGAGTTATAGTAGAGGCAAATCTAACTAAGAGATTTTGGATATAGAAAAGACACATTAACTTACGGGGAGTTATAAGTTTTTTAACTCAAGGGGAGTTATAAACTTTTGAGGTATATAGTCCTTTACAACAAAATTGAAAAAAATTTTGAAGTTTTGTAGATATGCCAAATAGGATGTACATTATACTCAAGGAAATTAGATTCATCATGTGTAGTTAAGTATTTTTTCCACTCATGTCAAAGGGGGAGATTGTTGATCTCATATTGGTTTTGACAATTGAGTGTAAACACACTTGAGAAATTTTCTAAGTTCATGCTAAGTATAATATGTATCGATGTTGAGTTGCAATGAGCATTGAGTCACTCATGTGCCGAGTAAATCAAGTGCTGAGAAAATAGATAGAGCCAAGCAAGTTTCAAGTGATGAGTGAACAATAGATACCAAGCAAGTTCAAGTGTCAAGCTAGATAGATTTATAATATGTGTCAAGCATCAATATTAAACAAGTGTCGAGTAACACAGAAATGACCTAGTTGTTTGTGATGGCACAAACAACTATGTAAACCCTTTTTGAGTTGACATATGGATATATCTCAAAGCTTTGAAGATAAGATCAAATTTATTTGGATTCCCTATGTGATCAACATGCAACCAATCAGAAAAATGGAGGGAATTGAGTGGGAAAGATGGATGAATCTCAATTGTAGATTCACACCTAACCCTAAGCCACCAAAGACTTTTTAAAGGGAGACAAAGCCCCGTAATTCAGTATGAATGAGAGAAAGCATTAGAGAATGCATGCGAGAAGGTGATGATAGTAGTGAAAGGGTGAATTGATTAGCATACATTCAAGGTGACTTAGAAGAAGGACAGCATTGCAGAATCAGTTATCAAAATAGAGGATGAAGGTTACAACAATTTCATATCAGATCAGAGAGGATCAAGATGAACTATATTGGAATCTAAAATCAACAATATCAGATTGTAAGTTTATTAGATCAAACATTCTACTATACTTTCTAATAACTATATCAGTAGGATGAAATCCTTGTATCAAAGTTGACTTAACAGTCATGGAGAAATCCTTTAATAGGCTAACATTCCAAGTGAGTGTTCTAAAGTCCTTTAGCCAGGCACACCTTTAATAGGGTGTTAAAATCCTTTAAGAGGGTAGGATCTAACAATCCTTTCTAAGCCTTTAATAGGGCATGCCATTCACAGGGTAGATCATGAGAATGGTCAAAATATGTAACCTTAACAGGTGAACTTTATTGTTGCAGTAGTGAAGAATTATGGGTGTCATCCTCACCCCAGTTTTACCTTTCCATTGGAGGGTTTCTAGGTAATCATATTTGGGTGAAGTGTTTATGTGGATGAATTTACTTTACATGTTATTTCAATATCTTTATGCATGCAATGTTTAAAAGTTAAAAGTTTTATTGGTTAGAGTTTAGTACTTCTGATTCACCACCCCCCACCCCACACCTTCATAAGTATACATTTCCCATTTGTATTTCTAACAATCTTCACCCTATCTAGGTTTAATATATGTTTATGTGGTGGGAGATGTTCTAGACTTTTTGGGTTGGTTCCTAGGGTGCTCCTAGATGCCTTTAAGGCCTTGACAAACATAATTTAGCACTGGGACTATTTATCATTCAAGTATAATTAAGATATATATACACACACATACTTTTAGGATGTTTGAGAGTGGTTTCAACTTTCTAGGAGTTAAGATAAAGATTCTATATTTTGGAGGTTTTTAGGAAATATCGGACTTTGTCAAATTTTAGGATTCAACATGTTTCCTTCAGCATGGTATCTAGTGGATGAATTATTTTAACCTTGATCTCGTGTCTTCTTCAAGACCATTTGAGGATTTCTACTTATGATTTTGATTATGTTGTGTTTAGTTGGAAATGGACATGTGTGCTTAACCATGCTAGGAACATTTATTTTGGGCTTAAAAAGAACATCTTTCTTGGGATAGATAGATTATAAGTATCTCTCTCTTGGGGTTATATTCTTTGAGTATTCTTGCAAATATGTGTTGTCTATTTTGAGGGTATGGTTTAGTTCTTGGGAATATTCAAAAGTTTCAGAAAGACTTCTACTTGTGTAGGATAACATGTGAGTTATTCCATGTTCCCTATTTTCTTATCTTGTTTAGATGTTAATTAATGCACTTGGTTACTCCATCTTGTAGTGAGATAACTTATGATTAAGTAGAAATTTATTCAATGCTTGTTTTATCCTTATGTTCCAAGGACTCCCAGGTGGGGAATTACAAGGTCTTATAGACAAATATAATTTTTTTCTAGATTGTAAAATCCAAAATATTTGATTGATTGATTCACTGACATGGACAACTATTTTTAGTTTAAGGAAACTTTGAACCTATGAAGAGAGAATATTTCCCAATTTAAGATGAAAGGAAATTACACATGTTAAAAGAAAGAGAATATTTCTTGTTGAAATTAAAATATCAATCAATTGAGTGAGAAACCAAATTCTTCTTAGAAGACTGTCAATGGGATATTCAAAAGAAGCTCCAAAATTTATGATTGGCATGTGAAGGCTATTACCAAATAATTATGTAATCTCAAAACCCTTCTTCAACATCATGACCACTATATTATCATGTTTACCATTCTTGAGATGGGATGTGCATGATAAGGTTTTGAATCATTAGGTAAGGTTGCTAGTACACCTTATCTAAAAAATTTATTATAGTTATTGATTATTAATCTCCTAGCTTATATAGATTATTTGACTGTCAAAAATTAAATATTGAATAATAATACAACTGTGACTTCAAAAATAAAATCAATAAAATATTATGTAACAAAAGGAATATATTTTTTTTTGGATAAATTATCCCTAAAAAAACTTTGAAGGGGACATTAGTACTATAGATGAGGAGTTATATTAAACTTCCTAAAATTAAAAGATACATAAAATTCCTTGCCTTGACTTACTAGAAAAGCTCGAACAATCTCCCAATTTCTCTTGTTGATATTTCACTATTATTATCCCCAATGTTCTTCATGTGCCCTTGCTAATTGTGAGACTATTTGCTAAAAACTACAAATTCACTTGCTAACACTACAAATTCATCTCAAACTTATTTTCTCCAAATTCCTACTAACCCATTTTATACTACTCTCATTGGAAAACCAATGGTCAATATTTAATCTCAATCAATGAATGAGATTAATAACATCCTAACAAACCCTAACCAATTATAGGTATTTCTAAAAGTGACCTTTAATTAATAAATAATTTTTTGCATTCTTAACAAAAAACAATGTTTACTAATTATTTGCAAATGGATGAACAAATTTTTAGCTACCAAAACTAACAGTCCCTCTTACTTAAGAAGTTATTATGCATGACACCCAACTTATCTTTGAAGAAGATAATTTTTTCCTTCCCTAGTGTCTTAGTCAAAATATCTTCTACCTACTTCTCTATAGGTGTATATTATACTTGAATAATCCCTCATTGTATACAATCCTTGATAAAGTGATACCTCATGTCTCTATGCTTAGACCTATCATGAAACATGAGAATCTCATATAATTCAATAGAACTCTAATTATGGCATTGTATCCCAATAATCTCAGCTCTCTAACTAAACAAGGCTACCAAAAAAAATTGAATCCATGTAACTGCACGTGCCACCATGCTTACTACTATGTATTATGACTCTATAGAGCTCAAAGCCACTAACTTCTACTTCATTTTGAACTAAGAGATAACTCTTGACACCTTGTAGATAACACCAGATATGCTTTGTTATTGTCCAATGCACTTTCTTTAGCTCAACCATGAGCTGACTAAGAGAGTTTATTTCAATATCTATATCTATCCCAATGTTGACCAAATACATGAGAGAAAAAATTAGTTGTATGTATAAGGTGGGATCTACATCCTTCTCCTTTGATGTGTCTACTTTCTTCCAATTTGCGATCATGGGTTTAGACATGGCTTTTCTGCCCTCCATCCCAAACCTCTCCAAGATTCTAATGTAAAATTTCCCTTTTCCAAGGAAAATATCTCCATCTATCTACCACACCTTCATGTCTAGAAAGTAATGTGTAATTCCAAATCCTTCATCTCAAAATCTAAGGCAACATCCATCTTTCACTATTATACGATCCCTAGTGAACCTGTTAGAAAAAATTTATTCATATTTAGAAGAAGATTGGGAATATCACCCCAACCACTAAGTTATAGAAGTTAGGATCTACCCCACTCTTCACAAATATCATTCCCTTCAAGTATGTATAATTGTGATCATACCATGCTCTGCAAGCCTTCTTGAGTCCACACAAGGATCTCTTAAATCTACATATGCAGGTCTCCTTATTGTGTGCTACAAAGCCTTTTGGTTGTTCTATGTATATCTTCTCTTTAAACCCACCATTAAGGAATTGTTCCTTGGCATCCCTTTAATGGATTTTTCATCTCATTTGTGTTGCAAATGATATCACAAATTGTATAGAACTATACCTAGCCATTGGAACAAATATCTCATCATAGTCTATTCCATATTTCTAAGAGAACCACATGGTCGTAAACCTTTCCTTTTATTTCTTGATGCTACCATTTGCACCATGCTTAATCTTATAGATCCAACATGATCCAAACACTTCCCTATCTTTTGATCTGACATAGGCAAATGAATGAATATAACTAGGGCCAAAGGCTCACCCAACTATCCAAACCACCCTGTAAGAGTTAACACAATAGAAGAAAACATAAAGAATAGCCACCAAAGGAGGAAGAAGAGAGAAATATTTTTATTGATTCATCAAAACATCTGCATACATGCCCAGCTGTAAGGCCTTCTAGGTTATGGCCAGATACAAAATATAGAACTTCTAGATCCATGATCTAGCTTTAAATTTGCATTTCTAGACGCATATTCATTCCCTTTTCAATCCTCTCAGTTCTCCTCTGAAAAATGCCTAACTCTAGGCTTGAACACTCTATATATACTTGCCAAAATGGCTTACAGAAGATTCTAGAACAAGGAAAGCCACAAGTTAGCCCATAATAGATACTAACTACCTATACCAAAATTAAATGCAAGCAAAGTCAGCCCAACTAGAACCTGACAACTTGGCATCAACTACAAAACTAGCACTTGGCATCAACTGGAAACTAGTAACTTGACATCAACTAGAAACTGGCAACTCAGCATCAACTAGAAACTAGCAACTTGGCAGCAATAGGTAGAATGAACAAAAGTGTAGGATTACAAGGAAACCTAGGATGCTCCTGCATCAGACAACTAGGGTTAGAGAAAAATTATTCTCTTGAATCATGCAAGTGTCACAACCAAAGCTAAATCCAACTTAAATTAAGAAATCCATGTAGCATCTTCAATTGGCCTATTCTTCCATTTCACCAAATACCCATAGTAATCTTTCCCTCTTGTACTCTTACCAATCCACTGATCCAATATCTATTTAACTTCTTCAATCTATTTCTTAGGATAATCATTAGGTACAACAACTTCATCATCTAACTCATGATACTTATATAGATCAGCAATATTCAATATAGGAGATATATCCATGTCATTAGGTAACTCAACTTCATAAGCATTACCACTATTAAACTTCTTCAAGATCTTACAAGGTCCAAATTTCTTCATCTTCAGCTTGTTGTTTGTTCCAACTAGGAATCTTCCTTTCTTCAGATGAATCATCACCTCATCACCAACTTGAAAATCATGATGTCTTTTAGACTGATCAGCATTCTCCTTATACTTTTGATTGCTTTGTTCCAACCTCAACTTCACTTCCTTATGCAAAGACTCCATAAAACTAGCAAATTCTTCTCTGGCGGTGCTTCTCTTTTCTTCACCAGCAACATCTCTCAAATCTGATATACCTTTAGGATGCATTCCAGTAACAATCTTGAACAGTTTTTTCCTTGTACTCCTATTTACAAAATTGTTATATGCAAACTCAGCTTGTGCTAACACTACTTCCCAATTACTTGGCTTATTCCCAACTAAACATCTCAGCAAATTACCCAAGCTTTTATTCACAACCTCTATATGTCCATCTGTTTGTGGATGGAATGTAGAACTAAACTTTAGCTTAGTTCCCATCTTCTTCCACAAAATCTTCCAAAAATCACCAACAAACTTGCTATCTTTGTCAAAAATAATACTTCTTAGTAATCCATGCAATCTCACAATCTCTTTAAATAAAAGTTCAACATCATGCTCAACATCTAATGTCTTCTTATGCAATGTCCCCATTCGACACATTCCAAATTTTCCTCTTGAATTGTATATATTTTATAGTATTTCATATATCCCCTTCAATATTTGAAACTATATATATATATATATATATATATATATATATATCCAATAATCATAGGGACGTGTCTTTTTATTAATTATATTTAATTAAAAATAATAATATATAATTATATTAATTATATATTTATATTAATAAGCTTGGTTATATTAATTAATATCATATGATATATTATGTTAATAATTATTTTATAACATATATTATTTTAATAATATATCAACTATTATATTATATTATATTATAATTCTTTATTAATAAAGTATTGCTTTATAAAATATATCTTTAATCATAATATCTTTATTTATTAGATTATTATTTCATTCTAAATATTATTTTAATATAATACTTTATAATATAATATTACTTATAAATATTATTATTTAGTATTACTTTATATATAATACTTATTTAAATTATATGTCAAAAATGGGGATATCATAGTCCTCCCCTCTTGAATTTGCTTACCCTTAAGAAAAATCTTTCATACACAAGCTTTGTCATAGACACGAAACATATTTGCATTTAAAAGATCAGAGAGATTATTTGAAATATACTTGAATGAAAACACAAAGTAGACAGATGAAAACATGAAGTAGACACAATGCAGATAGATGAAGACACAAAGCAAACATGATGTAGATAGATGAAGACATGGAGCAAACACGATGCAAACACACAATACACACATTATGCATATCCTTAATTGTGAACCTGCAACCAAAAAATCATTAGTACCCATTATATATAAATCAATCTCCTAACAAGGTGTTTATAGTCTCAATTTACTGGCTTGTCAATCAAAAGTATCTATTCATTATAATATTAACTCATCGATTTCTATGTATGAGAGGAGAAACTATAATGGGGTGCCCTATTATCCAATCATGGGCCTCACCATTCTCCCTTATTATTGTTATCTCTCTCTAATCATCATTCCTAGGATGGTGCCCTTATATGATGTACCCTAGGATATTCGCTCCATCGTAGGCCTTACCCAATACCTGTAGGCTTTACCCAGTACCTCTGAGTGGTGTCACCCAACCCATTCCACCGCAGGCCTTATCTCATCTTTCTCTTTCCGATCATGATTCCCAAGATGGTGACCTTGTATGATGTACCCTAGGATATTTGCTCCATCGTAGACCTTACCCAATACCCGTAGGCTTTACCCAGTACCTTCAAGTGGTGTCACCCAGCGCATTCCACTGTAGGCCTTATCTCATCTTGGAGAGGATGGCCAACATTATAATTTATTAAACCTTTAATTCATATTCTTAAAGCAATTTCAAGTCAATCAAGATTCATACTTAATTGATTAATAATAATTTTTGTAACAATAATTTCAATTATCCAATGATATTATTATTTAGAACCATTAGTTATATACATTTATAATTTCATACGAATACATGTACATCTTATATACATTACAAACATAACATAATCCTTCATTTCAATAATAGAAATTAAATATCATAATACTTAAAATAGAAAAAATTAACCATACCTTATTTTTACTTTTCATATGCTATGGTGAACCTATTTTAAATTTACCTCATTTAAGCCTTGCTTGGTAGGTGATGGTCCCATTGTACCTACTTCAAGATCATTATATGTTGGCACAACCAAGTCGATATGGAGGCCTTAATTCACAAAAATTGCCTTCTAAGCAATATCTCCTGTAATCTTTTCCCATGCTTTCCTTGTTAGATCACATTCTTATTAATGTTTTGTAATTGCTCCAATGTTTTTGGACTGGTCAAGTCCCTTAAACTCCTTCAAGATTTTTGCTAAATCCTTTTTAGTTTTTACTCATATATCACCGATGGATTTATAGTTCTAACATGTGAGAGAATCCATAGTTGCATATTAAACTGCAATAGTATGAGGTGATCCTCAGTAGAATTATTTGCAAGTTACTAGATTCTGATATTCAACAATTGGACATTGGTATAGAAATTTATTATTTGAGATCCTCCCTATTGTACTTGTATACGAGATGGTCTCTTCCAATTGAAATCTCTCCAAAGCAATTGCATTATGGAGGTTGAAGCATGCAGCATTATATTGAGCAAAGCATCTCTACCATAAAGATTTGGAAAATCAGAAAGCAAAATTTTATGCATTGCTGTCCAAAGAGCAGAATCACGTTTTTGTGTTTTAGCCTTAGATTTGGAGCTATTTTTGAGCAGCAAATGATGTTTTCCATATCTAAATTTTCCTTCAAACCATTTCTCATAATTAGATAGCAAGTTTTCATCTTTTTAATGCATTCTTGTGAAGCCGACAGCCCAGCATCTCCAAAAACAACCCAGATTTTAATAATTGTGAATGTAGTTTCAGCATTTAAAGATGGTAACAATAGGGATTAGTCAATAATGTTACAAGAGCATTTGTAGCTAAAAGGGGACATAATTGTTTTTCTTCTTGGGGTGTTTCTTGTTTAGATGTTTTACCTCTGTTATCATTGATACCCTTCAGTTTGTCGGCTACCAGTTTATGCTTATCTCTATGTCAAGTGAGAATGCAAAGTATAACTATAGAAGGAGGATCAATGACTTCCACTTCAATGCTGTGGTGCCTTAACTGTATTTTTTTGCCAAATATAATCAAAACTACCAGTTATCTTTTAGATGATAGTTCCACTCCTTACATGTCCTTTATGATCCACTGTTAAATCTCTCTATCATTTCAAATGTATAATTAGTTTTCCCAGGATGAACCATCAACTTCTCTTCTTGCCTTAATGGATGTCAATGCCCACAAGTATCTTCTTTTTGATGCTCAGTGACTTTCTATGTTGACTAGTTCCCTCACAGTATTAATTATATGATCAGTCTTAGTAGGATTTGGATGAATCATTAATATGGCTTGATTCTGACTGTCCTTTGCAATTGTTGATCAATTGATCTACATAATTCATGATGATGTCTTGAACGTATCAATTTGGAAACTAATTTTTATTTTCTTGATGAATTCTTAACTATCAAATCATTGAGGAAAATCACGAGCTTGGTTGAAACATATTTCAATCATGTCAAACCTCTACAGAGCTTTCCTTGCTTGGAAGAGTTGTACATAGACACCACATTATCCATATTAGAAAAGATGAGTTATTAGAGCTTGTTACAAATTCTTATGTTGGAATCACCTATAAGTCAATAGACCTATTTGTTTACTGCCGGTGCCACCACTTCTGCAGTTCATCATACAAAACAAATTTGTTTTCATGAGTGGACTCAGATCCTGCAATGACCCCTAATAGGGTCTTACATAATTTTTTCTCAAAATTACCAATTAGGGTCAGGCCCAATAATAGTTGTGAGCCATTTCCTTGGGAGCGGTTTAGTAAATCATGCCATAATTATATTTGACTTTAGTATGTTGCCTTCATATTACTACTCCAAGCTTCATTTGTGCACCAAAATCTAAAATCATATAGGCCGAACAAATATACTACTACAAATTGGTTTTTGTAGTGACTTTACAACCCAGCTTGATTTTTGCACAGAAATGATAATCTTTTATGACCTAATAATATTTAACCTTTCACTTGCTCGATTATGTTATTCTGATATACCCTAGTTGCTTATAACAGATTGTCCTTAGTGCAAAATATAACCAACGTGGTTTTGGGATTGATGTTCTAATAGATCCTTTGATAAAATATTGTGTTAAAATTTGTTTCTGAATCAACTCCACACAATGATATTTGGTTTTGAATAAATGTAATATGATGGCAAGGTCAATGGGTCAATGCTTTGATAAAATTTTGTAAAAAATTATTTTTGTACAGACATTACAGGATGGCAAGATCGAGGCTCTAATACCATTTGTAATGTCCCCTTTCGACACATTCCAAATTTTCCTCTTGAATTGTATATATTTTATAGTATTTTGTATATCCCCTTCAATATTTGAAACTCTATATATATATATATATATATATATCCAATAATCATAGGGACGTATCTTTTTATTAATTATATTTTATTAAAAATAATATATAATTATATTAATTATATGTTTATATTAATAAGCTTGGTTATATTAATTAATCTCATATAATATATTATGTTAATAATTATTTTATAACATATATTATTTTAATAATATATCAACTATTATATTATATTATATTATAATTCTTTATTAATAAAGTATTGCTATATAAAATATATCTTTAATCATAATATCTTTATTTATTAGATTATTATTTCATTCTAAATATTGTTTTAATATAATACTTTATAATATAATATTACTTATAAATATTATTATTTAGTATTACTTTATATATAATACTTATTTAAATTATATGTCAAAAATGGGGATATCACATCTTACATGGTATGAAATGAATCATCTTATAAAATCTGTCCACTACAACAAATATGGAATCATACCCTTTCATTGTCTTAGGCAATCCAAGAACAAAATCTATATTGATGTTAGTCAAAGGATTCTCAGGAACAGTAATAGGTGTATACAAACCAGTATTTTGACTCACTCCTTTTGCAACTTGACAAACTCCACAACTCTTTACAAATTTCTGAACATCCTTATACAAAGGATTCTCAAGAACAGTAATAGGTGTATACAAACCAGTATTTTGACTCACTCCTTTTGCAACTTGACAAACTCCACAACTCTTTACAAATTTCTGAACATCCTTATAAATTTGTGGCCAATAATACTTCTCTTTCAACAAACTCAATGTTTTATCAATTCCAAAATGTCTAGCTAATCCACCACTATAATTTTCCTTAATCAGATTCAACCTCATAAAACTTCTAGGAATACACAACTAAATACCTTTGAACAACATACCTTCTTGAATGAAATACTCATCATACTTACTTATGTGATCTGTCAGATTTGGTGCTCTGCACTCTCTTCACAGCTCAAAAAAATTAGGATCAACATCATACAACTCTTTCATTTCATCAAGAACTTCAACCTTCATTTTAGTCAACAAAGGATGTCTACTACTCAATGCATCAACAACTCTATTAGTAACTCCACTCTTATGCTTGATCACAAATGTAAAACTCTGCAAGTACTCAACCCACTTCATATGTTTTTGATTCAATTTATGTTGACTTCTCAAGTATTGTAAAGCTTTATGATCAATATATAGTACAAACTCTTTAGGAATCAAATAATGTTTCCACTTCTTCAATGCTTTGACAATAGCATAAAATTCTTGATCATACACAGAATATTTCCTTTTAGCATCATTCAACTTTTCACTAAAGAAAGTAATAGGTTTACCTTCTTGACTTAATACAGCTCCTATTGCATTACCACTTGCATCACATTCAACTTGAAATACTTTGTTGAAATCATGTAAAGCCAATACAAGTAATTCAACAACCTTTTGTTTCAAAGTCTCAAAACTCTTATTAGCTCCATGTGTCCACTTGAACTCATTTTTATCTCCCCTCATTGTTTCAGTCATAGCATTACAAACAACACTGAAATTCCTTATAAACTTCTTGTAAAAACTAGCCAAACCATGAAATGATCTTACCTCACCCACATTCTCAGGTGTAGGCCATTCCAAAATTGTTTTAACCTTCTTAGGATCCATCTTCAATCTATTAGCTAAAATCACAAATCCCAAATACATGATCTCTTCTTGCATGAAAGAACACTTTTTTAAATTAATCAACAACTTTTCCTCTTTCAACCTTTGCAAAACTTGTCTAATATGCTCAAGATGTTCTTCCTTAGTCTTGCTGAATATCAGAATATCATCCAAATAAACAATCACAAACTTACCCAAGAATCTTTTCAGAACTTCATTCACCAACCTCATGAAAGTACTAGGTACATTAGTCAAACCAAAAGGCATAACCAACCATTCATACAAACCATCTTTTGTCTTGAAAGCAGTCTTCCATTCATCACCTTCTCTAATTCTGATTTAATGATAGCCAATATTCAAATCAATCTTGGTAAAATACTTTGCTCCACTCAAACAATCCATTATGTCATCCATCCTTGGCATAGGAAACCTATATTTCACTGTGATCTTGTTAATAGCTCTAGAATCAATACACATTTTCCATTCTCCATTCTTTTTAGGTGCTAATACAACAAGTATAGCACATGGACTCAAGCTTTCTCTAATCAAACCTTTTTGCAATAACTCATGCACTTTTCTGTTAAGTTCTTCATTCTTTGTAGGTGTCAATCTATATGGTGCTTTCTTTGGCAAACTAGCTCTAGGAATCAAATCCATACAATGACTTATACTTCTTACTGGAGGTAAACCATCAAAAATATCATCAATAATAATGTCTTTATACTCATTCAACAATTCTATACTTCCTTTTGTCACTTTGTCATTACCAACTTCTGTTACTTGGTCATTACTACCAACACTCCATCCTCTACAAACTATAGCAAAGCAAACTTGATTCTTCTTTACTTCCTTTTCAAATTGTTTCCCATTAACCATGCAAATTTTTATTGTAGTGCAACTAACCTCATCTGGACATTCAATCAAAGGAAACAATATTTTCTTCTTCCCATTCACCCAAAGAGTATATTGATTCAATCTTCTATCATGTACAACATATCTATCATATTGCCAAGGTCTACCTAACAAAATATGACAACAATCCATGGACATAATATCACACAAAACTTCATCAAAGTAATGTCCAATCTTGAACTTCACAACACATTGCTCACTTACCAATATCTTATGCTCATCTTTGATCCATGAAACATGATAAGGTTTGGGATGCTTCAGCCTCTACAACTGCAACTTGGTAACCAACTCTTTTCATGTCAGATTTGTAGAACTTCCCCTATCAATAATCACTTTGTAGCATTTTCTAGCCATCTTACATATGGTCTTGAAAAGACTTCTCCTTAAAATAGGTTCCTCATCACTTCCCTTATTACATAAGGTTCTTCTCACCATCAAATTTTCTCCAACCTCAAGTCCACTTAGTGAACCCTCATTATCTCCTTGAATCACAAAATTTTTGTTACCTTGCCCACTTTCAGAGGATCTACATTCAAAATATGTGTGTCCCTCTTTACCACATCTGAAATAATTTCCATGAAATCCACCTATATAATAAGAATCACCTCTTCCTCAGTAAGAATTAGTGCCTCCTCGGTAAGAATTACCACTTTTCCATTTGGTCTTTCCTTTTTCATCATTCTTCCATTTAGATTTGACTTTATCCTGCACAACACTTTTAGATCTGCCACCTTCACCATAAGATCTGCCTCTCCCTCTCTAGAATCTACCACCTCTACCTTTTTGTCTTTGTTCATGTTTTTTTGTCAAGATCTCCTTAGCTTTCAAGGAATATTGATATGCTTCTTCTACACTTGCCAACTTCACAAAACGTATTTCATCTTGAATTCCAAATCTCAATCCATTAATTTACCTTGTAATTTTCTCAGCATCATCATCCACATGTCCAGATCCGATGTCCAATCTATAGAATTCATTGATATATTCTTCCATAATCATGTTCTTTTGTTTCAAATTTTGCATCTTTCTCAACAAGCTAACTTGGTAATTAGTAAGAAGGACTTTGTTCTTTACCTTGTTCACCATCTTTGGCCAAGTTTTGATCATCTCCTTTCCTCTCCTTTGTCTATCAGTTTGCAAGTGCTCCCACCATAGTGATGCATGACCTTTCAACCTAGTGACTACAATCTTCACCTTTCTATTATCAGGAGTTTTTTCATACTCAAAGAACTTCTCCATATCAGAGATCCAATCCAACAAAGCATTGGTATCTAATTTTCCATCATAAGGAACAACTTCTATAGCAGGCTTTGAATTTTTCCTAGATAACACTTGCAACAATCTTTCCTCATCTTGATCTTCTTCAAGTTTTGGATTATGGTTTGGTGCTACTACTTCATCGTCACTTACATCATCAAGATGTGCTCCTCTCATCTGGGCTATCTCCACAACATCTAATCTAGCTACAATTTTTCTCAACTAATCCAATATAGCATTATTAGCATTTCTTCTACCATGAACCATCTTTACAAATCAAGTTCTCTCAAGATCGTAACCCTCTACAAGTTATAGGTCAAATTCACAAATTCACCACCCTACAACCAAATCCAAATCAGGGTTCTACATGATCCAATCTCCACAAGGATGAACCTCAAGCTCTGATACCAACTAACATAGGCAAACAAATGAATATAACTAGGGCCAAAGGCTCACCTAACTATCCAAACCACCCTGCAAGAGTTAACACAACAGAAGAAAACACAAGGAATAGAAACCAATGGAAGAAGAAGAGAGAAATACTTTTATTAATTCATCAAAACATCTTCATACATGCCCAGCTGTAAGGCCTTCTGGGTTATGGCCAGATACCAAAACACAACTTCTAGATCCACGATCCAATTTTAAATTTGCATTTCTAGACACATATGCATTCCTTTTTAAATCCTCTTAGTTCTCCTTTAAAAAATGCCTAACTCTAAGCCTAAACACTCTATATATACTTGCCAAAATGGTTTACAGAAGATTCTAGAACAAGGAAAGCCACAAGTCAACCCATAACATATAGTAACTACCTATACCAAAATTAAATGCAAGCAAAGTTGGCCCAAACTAGAACCTGGCAATTTGACATCAACTAGAAAACTAGCACTCAACATCAACTAGAAACTAGTAGCTCGACATCAACAAGAAACTAACAACTTGGTATCAACTGAAAACTGGCAACTCGGCAACAACAGGTAAAATGAACAAAAGTGTAGGATTACAAAGAAACCCAAGATGCTCCTGCATCATGATCTAGGCACAACAAATCATTCTACCTTATTAAGGTATATTCCTCAATCATCA
The DNA here is from genome assembly GCA_028749045.1 of Cupressus sempervirens. NCBI lineage: Eukaryota > Viridiplantae > Streptophyta > Pinopsida > Cupressales > Cupressaceae > Cupressus > Cupressus sempervirens. The sequence continues at coordinate 464,184,113 of CM053790.1, forward strand.
CATCTCGCCACACCTAATGTATTATGGCCCCTTGATAGATAGAAGGCTCACTATATGTAAGGCCCACCCGTAGTTTGTTTTTATGTTCTGATTGCCAAATTCTTTTAGGTTGATTTTATGCATTGATTAGTTTTAGAGATACTAGATTTATAGTATTATGATATTATTTCATGACTTGGATTAGTGATATATTAGTGATGATTACTTGGTTGACTATATTTCATGTGTTGTTTAATGACTGTGGTTACTAGTGCATTAATGATGCTTTAATGATTCGTAGTTAACAAATGAGATTTATTTCATAGTGATGAGAGATGATATTTTTTTCAATGATGACTATTTCATATTCATAATGATGCATTGTTATAATTGAACATTTTGATGTTTGACTCGTGATTTATTATGGTACTTATCCCATACTTGCATGTGTATGGTGTGCATGTCTATTTTATCTTTTGTCTGATGTGTTTGATGTGGTTAAGGGAGGGAGTCATAGTCACCTGCTAGTTAGGATCTACACGATGTCTCACTCCCTACCATTTCCTATTTAGTTTAGATATATTTATATACATGTATATGCTCGTCTTTTATGCAGAATGCAGGTACTAGGCATCGACTTCCCTAAATTGCCAAGATGAGTATGCCCAATTACAAATACTCAAATGGTGAGAATGGGAAGATAATGATTAGGTCCAATCCCAAATATAGCCTAAATAATTGTCCTACAAGGAGGACTTGTAACAGATTCTCTACCCTTTTCAAAACCCATAAGTCTTTTGTGCATATGTGGTTTGATTCTTACTTTGGTTAATTTTCCTTCTACATTTCTTAAGGTTTGACTTAGTGATTTGCCTAATAGATTAATTATTTATGATTCTTGGATCGATCATTAATATTGAATTTTTAGATGTTATTTAATTTAAAAGTGGAAAAATGTAAAAATAGGATGATCTTATGTTTTTAGAATTATCGGGACTAAATGAATTTTTAATTAAATTAAAATATTTAATTTAAAAGTCCTAATTTTAGAAAACAACATTAAAATATATATATATATATATATATATATATATATATATATATAACTTTGATTTCTGTGTAGCATTATTATTTAATTAATAAAAATTTAAAATTAGTGACATTTAAATAATGCACTTAAGTTATCTTTATTAATTAAATAATACATAAATATCATATTATGAAATTACTTTAAATAATAAAGTTGAGGAATAAATAAATTATAACAAAAGAATATTTTAATAAAAGAAAAATGATTTAAGTGTGCATGAAAGGGTTAATAAAATAATATTTTAATTTTAAAAAAGAGATTAATTGTGCATGCAAGAAATAATTAAATAAAGTAATTATAATTTTAGAGTTGTGGAGATAGAAACTCAAGGTAATTAGAGCTCTATATTAGAGGGTTTTTGGGTCATTATTGCACATAGAACTTTTGGGGAGCAAAATTCAGAATTGGATCATAAGAATTGTTGAAAGTTTCAGAGGGTTTGGATTTGCATGCGTTTACAGATTGTCTCAGATTTTAGTTGTTCTTTTGAGGTAGGATTTGTAAACCCATTGTAGAGTTTTATTGAAAGATCTGTCTACTCTGTGTCTTCTTGTGTGCTTGCAATTTGGTTGTTTGATTTATTGTATTAGTTGGATTTGAGATTTATGGGACCAGGAAACTATAGAAAGAATTAGATAGTTATCAAGATTGATTTCATTTTGAAACCCTTTTTATTAGAAAATTTTGACAGTAGCAAATTAGAGAAAGATAATTTTTAAACAAGTTAGGGTTTGAAATAAGAAAATATGGATTTTAAATTTTAAAAAACTATAAATATAGAGGTTTGATTATTTCATAACAAAATTAGTTATTTTTATTTATTTATTCATACATAAATAAATAAATCTATAAGTGAATAAATAAATTATGAAATTATTTTAAAATAAACATATTTCATTTGACAATCAATTATAGAAAAGAAATCAATATATTATTTACATGTATAAATATAAATTTATTCATGTAAATATGTGCATGTTCATTTTTAAATATCTATCAAGTATGTATATATATTTGTTACTTTTAATTAAAAGATTGTGTGTGAGAGATCTATATATATATATATATATATATATATATATATATATATATATATATATATATATATATATACACTAAATTGCCAATAGATTTAATTAAAGAAACGACCCCACCGTACTCCTTACATTTACATTGCATGTACCATGAGCAACCAGCCTTAAAATTTGGAGTTTTGCTTTTATTATTATTTAAATTAAAATTTCACCAAAAGTGCCACGTCATCTTTTATACATATAGAATAACTCAATGCAAAGGTTTGTTTATTCTAGAAATTGACCTCAGAAAATTTGACTTGCATATTATTTGGTAAAAGTAAGATGCATGTTAATAGGAATTAATTGTTTTTATTTATGAACTACTTCATTGACTATATTATAGGAGAAAAGCTAGCATTATTTTACGAGATAGGATTAGGGTTGTTTTTATGTAAAATTCTTTATTTTATTACTTGTTCTCTATCTTATTTTGTAGCCACGTATTACTGTGCATGTATTGGAATAAATTAGAATAAATATCTTATTGTTTCTAATTTTATTTATGAGATTTAATTTGTAGAAAAGTGATTGTTTCATTTATTTTATCAATAATTTGTATGTTACTTATAAATATATGTGATAAGTATTTTCTTAATTAAATTATAAAATTTATAATCAAGTTTAATGGAGATTTATACTTAAGAATATTTTCAATTATTTATTTAAAATTATTATATATTAAGGATGTCAACATTATTAGATTTAAAATAATAAATATTTACATTTTTTATTAGTAATATTTATTATTTTATATAGACATGATTTATCTTGAAATATTTACTATGGAGACAATACTTTCTTATAAAAATACGTAAAGTTTGATTATTATACATGTTCATATAGCCAAATCAAACCTTTGGAAACAAATGAATTTAACTCATATGAATGGGAATCTTCATTTTCTTGTGTGTTTTATTTTAAGTTTTGTGGTTTTTGTTTCATGATGTCTTTATGTAGAGTGTTAGTTGACCAAACTAGGATATGCACCAAAGGAGGCTTTTGATATTTCTTTCATGATGGTTATTTGACTAGAGGTCGTGATGTACTTTATGATTCAAAATTGATACTTATGTTTTATGAGTTTTATGTTTTCGAACATTTGACTTGGGTTTTGAGAACCAAATTATGGGTAAAAGCATAGATCTGTGTCACCATTTGTGATACAAAAACTTGTTTTGGTCAAATCTCATTTCTCTATCAAAACTCAATTTTTAAAAAAAACTAAAAATACCCTTTTATAGATTTCAGATTCAATATCATCATTATATAAATTTTTGAGTGTTTTGATTAGTTATAATATGCTATAATCTAAAAATATTATTTCAACATTTCAAAAGATGCTCTCTCAAAAAATGAAAAAAAATAGTAAATCATATCAAAAAAATAAAAAATAAATATTTATCACTAGAGGAGAGAATCCTCTTCATGAATATGTAATTTTTTTTCAAGAAGGTATAGATTTGATCGGGAAGTTTTCACGGGAGGAAAAAATTGTTGAATTCTGACAAGGTCGAACTTGAGTACTTATAACAAAGAAAATATACATCAAAAATAATTATTTCTTTTTTTGTGCACTAGCTATACATGTCATCTATAAAATATTTTCAAATCATAACAAAAAAAGATGATTTGCACATGCTTGTTTGACGGGAACTACATCCTATATTTTTTACAGTTAAAAAAGGGACTTCAAAATAAAATAAAATGAATAAATTCTTAGTCAAAATAATAATAAAAATTATAGGCATAAAATTCATACAATTCTACACATTTCATTAGTTTACATCATCTTCATATTTTAAACACAAATACCATTTTTTTTGTCATTAATGTTGAACTGTCACATTCTGATAGCACTTTTTTTTATAAAAGGTGACACAGGTTTGTGCTTTTACCCTTATTTTATGGTTTCCTGTTAAGAAACAGAGTTTGATCTTTATGGGTGTTGTGGTATGGGACACAACTATGTTTTATGTACTTAGGAGAGGTTGTCTAGGCACATGTCTTTGGGAGTGGCTTGCAGTAGGGGTTCAGTACTCAAAGTGGTTAGTGCCAGGGTAACCTATTGTAAGTTATGTAATAAGTGATAATCTAGTAATCAATATTTTGGGGAAGCACACTAAAAAGATAATTTAGAGATATTTACCCTACCCATGCCTTAAGTGCTTGTATAGACCAAGGATGGGAATGGGATTCAACTTTATAACTCGTTTGCCTCGTCTTATTGAAAGGGTTTTTTGGTTCCACATGTATTGCATTGAGGGTCTGGGGTTCAGAGTAACCAGTCCAGGGTAACTCAATGCTTGAGGTTCTGGGGTCTATTGAGAGATTAGTCCAAGGTAACTCAAGTAGTTTGACCATGTGATGACACTCCCTAGTATGTAGCTCGAGTCTCCTCTATAGATTTTGTTTGTACCTCTGGTGGTGTACTTATTATTGATGTATTTAATGTGGTTATTTACTTTCATTGATGGTGATTGGTGATTTATGGTTGATGTACTTTTGACATGTGGCTTTTGTCTTGAGGTGGATATCTTTCGTTGGCTTTATCTTATGATTTTTGTGATTTGATGTATTCTTGGTATGTGTATGATGTTTTGTTATGCAATGTTGGTATTGGATCGAGTGTTCTTTCTTTTGGAGTATCTTATCTTCTTGAGTAATATGTGTTACCTTTGAGGTATTTTTGGCTTTTAGGATTCCTATCTTAGGAATGCTTTATGTTTGATTAGCCATTTGTGGATCGTTCATTATCTTCCCTGCACAGTGGGAGTGGAAGCCTGATTAGGTAACCATGTGGTTGGGAGGTAGTGTCTTCTTACAATTTGGGTCTCCCTCATATTGCTAGTTGTTGGATGTTTGTTGTAGGAGATGTACCTTTATCATTCTTATTTATTATCTCAAAGACTTCTTTTCAGTTGATGTATATATGTTATCATGTATTCTGATGTGTTGTATCTATTCTCACATACCCTGTGACATGTGCAATAGATGTTATTTATTGGATGTACTTTCATTGTATTAGTTATACTTATGCATTTTCTTATGTGATTAGGTATATGTTACTTCTTTATGATCATGAGACATTGTACTTGAGCTTAAGCTAATTAATATAACTTCTTAAATGTGACTCAACACAAAGGAACCCTTGAGCAATGAAATTTGTATTGTGATTGCTTATGTGTAGTTGGTGTGAATGTGTATATTGCTTCCACATTGTTACTTTGATGTTGTTGACACTATTAAAAAAAAATAGTTCAGTAAACTTTGTTCCATGTTAGGTTTTTTGCTCTTAGGTTCTAGAGTGGAGTGTGCTGCAGTAGCAGAGCGGGAAATAAAATAAGAAATGTTTTATGTTTTCAATATTTAAATTTAATGTTTTCAATAAACATCCTACATGTGGTGGCATACCTAGAGTAGCAGTTCGATGAGCTCTCCAGATATAGCCACCTAGGACCAAGTATAGGTTTTTTAAATTAGAATAGTTTAAATTCGTAGATAATGATTTTCAGATTCCAATAATAGGTAGTAGGCAGTTTCGAATTCTTATCCTTTTCTTGGATAGAAGACAAAAAAAAATGTGGATATTTAAAATGTGGCCTACTGCATGATTGTCAGATTCCAATAATAGGTAGTAGGCAGTTTCGGATTCTTATCCTTTTCTTGGATAGAAGACAAAAAAAATGTTTCTCATCCTTTTATTAGAAAAGGAGAGTCAGTTTTAAATAAGCCGATTGGCTATGTAAGAGAGGCATTCGAATTTGGGTAATAGAGAAAGTTTCAATTTTTGCCTTAGAAAGGATATAGATAATTGACTATGGAGTTTGGCAACAATTCGATCTTGGTCTCTCTTGTCAAAGTGCAAATATATTTTCTTTGAAGACATTCCGGGTTAAAGATCTTGGTGTGCGGGTGAAGATAAACTATGGAGATTTATATATTCTGATTTAATCCAATCTTGAGTTTGGTTCGAGTTCGATCCCGGCTGATTGATGTCATGCCCCTTGAAGTAACTCAGTTGAGTGAGTATTCCTCCTGAGCTTTCCAAGGTGTGGCTCTGCATCAGAGCGTTACACTATCTACCAATTGACTAAGTAATTATACATACTATTTTACTTGGATGGTTGTCTCCTTTTTCTAGTACTCCTAGGAGCTCCCACAAACTCTTGAATATCCATGTGTGTCTCTTCAACCTCATAATTCCTACCATCAACTATAGATGATTAAATATCAACCTCCTCATCTTCGCGAGACATCTCTTGTTGCACTTGTTACTCTATATTTTGTGAACTCTCACCACTTGAGCTTGTGTTTTTACTAGTACTTTGATACCCTTGATTCAATTGAGCTATCTTTGGAGCTTTCATTGACTACTCACACTAATCATCTACTGGAAAATCTATGGACCTCCTAAATGCATTATCTTCAACAAATTTGACATCATGTTTAAATATAATTCTTATGGTCTCTAGAATAAATACTCAATATGTCATTGTTGTTTCATTGTACCCTACAAAGTACCCCCACTCTATAGTTTGATATAACTTAGTACATGTATCTTCTTGAATATAACAATATGCCAAAATTCCAAATATCCTAAAGTAACTAACATGTGGCTTCTTACTTGTGAAATCCTCTTCGAGTGTCATCTTCTCCAATACCTTATGTGGAACCCTATTTTGTATGTATACTATCATATTGCATACCTCATCCATAAGTAACATGACATGTCCTTGGCATGTAGCATAACCCTTGGTGTCTCTAATATAGAATGGTTCTTCCTCTTAGCAACCCCATTCTATTACAAATTGTAAATAATAGTCCACTCTCTCTTGATTCCTTGATCATCATTGTTCATGTTTCTATCAACCTTGATATTACCATTGTCAATCAAATCTTGAACAATATATTTTAACCTCATAAAATTGTTGGTTTATGACCCTTATTCTAATAGTAATTATAATGGTGTGAGTCATTCCACCAAGAAGTTTTTACTTAGGGTTCATACCCTCTTGATTTAGGTAATTACATGATGAATTTATTTGCTAAGACTATTTTAAAAGTAGATTCAAGCATTGGTACATTATAGGTCAAATTCTAACTTAAATTTTTTAGCAATTCAAGTAGATAGTTGTTCAATACCTTTTTTTTGTTTGTATGCCCGAATTGGCCAAAATTTTGATCAACTTAGGGTTTCCCAAGTTGGTCAAAAGTTTGACCAACTTGAGTTCAAATAACAAAATGGAAAAGTTTGTTTGTTATGTGTTTATTTCATTTTCAACTCCACACACTATTGGAGCATCTAGTGTGTGGAATTCATTGAAGGCAACCCTTTCTATCACCCAACAATTGAAGCCATTGAAATGAGAATGACAAGTTGGGCCTTCCTTCTTGTCCCACTGATCCTAGATGCTCATTAGTGGCTTATAGAGCTTCAAAGAAAATTGGACATATTGAAGAATGGTACAGGACTTTCCTTGAATAAATTCTCATGGAATAGAGGTAATGATATATTCACTACTTTCATTTCATTCTAAGATAAGTGATTTAATAATATTAGTTCTAGGCATTGCTCGCAGTGTTGGGATAACTACCAACAATCTAGCTGAGATATTGGCTCTAGAGGTAGGGTTACATTGGTGCTCTAACAATAGTATAGATAATTCAATAATAGAAGAGGATTCCCAAATCATAATAAGGAGGGTGGCTAATGCAAAATTTTGCAGTTGGAGATTAGCTAACTGGTTGTCAAGGATAGAAGAAGCATTAAAACTATTATAGGATTACTTCCTTCAACATGTATTTTGTGAAGAGAATAAAGTTTTGGACTATCTAGTAAATCTGGGGATCAATTCTAATTCAAAGAAGGTGCTTGGTCAAGATGATCTTCTCCCAATGGGTTTGCACAATGTCATTACGGTAGACATTGCAACACTCCTGAGATCTGGAATTGGCTAGTTCAATTAGTCTTAGCGAGTGCAACAAGAGGGAGGTGGCATCTGTTGTATAAGGTTTTGGCCCCCAATATCTCTTCTACTACCCTTCAAATCCACGAAGAGGATTCTAGCAGATTTGGAGTAGGTTTTAAGTTTGATATGAGGAGCAAAGCCTTCATACTTTGGATACAATTTTATAGTGGCATTATAGAAATATTCTTGGGCCTAAATTGTAGATGCGCTCAGGTGGAGTCATTGGAGGAGATAACGGAGAAGCAGATAAGTAAGATTTTCAAACTCGCCAATGATCAAGAGGAGACTATGATCACTTTATTGGGGGTTGAATACTGGGTAGGAGGACATGTTCATGATGGAAAGCTTGTATTCAATATTTTTCAACCCATCATCCAAGTTTCAAGACACCCAATGCCAGCTTATGGTATGATTTGCAAAATGGTTTTTGAGGAGTTATATTTGGAGGTGCACAATGCTATAGCTATGATAGGCATTAATATCTCTGATGGTGATTTTATGAGATTTTTTTCATTTGGAGGGTGAAGGGAAGAAGAATATTATGAAGAAGGCATGGGCATTGTTCAAGTCATACATAGTAAAGGAGAATGATACAGGTAAATTTGAGGCCTTCTATCAGGCTAATGTTAATCTCTTCATAGAAGAAGTTTTTGTTAAGTTGATATCTATCGGTAAAGGAATTGGCTATTTGTATCATTAAAGTTGGGTAGCCTAGCTTGCTTTGGACTAGTTATTTGTATCTAGAGAGATATCTCCAATATCATTTGTAAGTTCTATTTTGGTAGTAAAAAGGGTACTGTCCTCAAGGAAAAGCTTTCTTAAAGAAAAATAATAATATTGGTTCTAATAATAATTTCCCAAATTTGATTGTGTGAGATATATACATCATGCTAAACAAACCCACTTCAAAGTGGCAATAGAGCTATCTACATTTATCTTTGATCTGCACTTCCATGCACCAATAGATTCTTCAACATCCCATGAATGACTGCAACCCTCCAAACACCATCCAGCTTATACACAAGCCTTTTTCATGTTTCATGAATGTCGATACCTTTTATTCTTCATGCAGAATGTAGTGCTTGCCCCTAAGTTACATTTTTTCTATCATTGCCAAACTCTTTTAGGCCAGTTTTATGCTTGATTACTAGTAGTATTGTTTTCAAATCATCAGATATTGTTTTACATTCAGTTGATTAAATGATGAGATTATTTGGTACACTATATTTCATGTATACATGATGATTATCACAGTGTTTGTAGTTATTGATGATGATTAGCTTGATGGTTTATTATCATACGTATTTTCTTATGGATACTTACCTGATACTGCATGTGTATCGTGTGCATGTTTGTTTTCTTTATGTATGGTGTTTCTGATGTGGTTAAGGAAGGGAGTCATAACCACCTGCTAGTTGGGATCTACATGATGCACCACTTCCTACCATTGCCTATTTAGCTTAAAATATTGTGTTTGTACATGCGTAGATTTTTATGCAGGTTGTAGGTACTAGGTATTGACTTCCCTGAATTTCTAGGATGAGAGTACCCTATCACATTATCACAATGGTAAGCGAAGGGAGATAAATTCTTAAGTCCAAATCCTAAACCTTTAGGTCATTTGTCCTAATTGAAAATTAGGACAAGTATCTGAGTTGAGTACCCTCTAAATGAATCAAATGACATTAATTTGTGATTATAACCCTTTAATTTGATTTTGTATCTATTTTTCTTTGATGGGTTTTCATATGTTTTTCATTAGGTAAAACAGGTTTTACAGGGATCCTAAAACTCAAAGTTTTACAGCAAAAAGAGCGAGATGAAACAGACTAAACAAACAAAAAATTGCCACAAAAGGACGGAGACAAAAGAAGGCCTGAAGCCAAAGAACAAAGGCCAGAGACAGAAAAGAAAAGCCAGGCGAACAGGCTAGTGGCCATCTGTGTCCATGGTCTGCAGGGTTTCTGCAGCATCATTGTCCTTTTGACTAGCCACACCCTCTTGAATCCTGGTAGGAGTGTTCATCTAGTTCTCCTGAATCACCTGGTCACTGGCCTCTTTCTAAAATTCATCCCAGTTGAATCCTTGCTTTGTGTTCTGCTCTGCATCCCTTTCAAGGCCAGTTGTAGTTAGATAGTCCCCTAGATTGACAATATTCTCATTCAAGGTGTGAAGGGTGTCCACTATCTGTTTGGTGATTATCTGGTGGACAAAATCCAGCCTTTGGACCTTCTGCTCAAGCTAGGTGAGTCTACCATCCTGATGGTCTCTGGAGATCTGTCCTCTATCTTTCTCTTAGCTACCCACCTAGTGCCTGCTTCCTTTGGCTTCCTGGTCCTTGTCAATATCCTGGTTGTTGGGCTGGTTGCTCCTGTCCTTCAGAGCCTCAATTTCCTGAAAAAGCCACTTGATGGAATGAATGTTTTCAATCAGACTGTTCTTTGCATTGTTTAGGAAGTTGAAGCCAGTTTCTCGCACATTGTCAGAGATAACCAAAAGAGTCAAGTCAATGAGCTCGTCGTAGTGGGTACTTCTGTCAAGGTCCTCCAGCACTTGGATTTTGGGAGGTTCTCTAATAATACCCAAACTAACCTTGTCCCCATAAAAGTTCCTCCAGGCCCTCCTCTTGTTCTTTCTGATTATCTCCCCCCCTTTTTCAACCATGATTTCAATCATCTCCTCCGAGGGCAAAATGGGAACCTCCTGAGGTGAATTGGGCGAGGTGGGGTTGGGGCACACATCAACAGGGTCGCTGGGATGTTCCTAGGGCAGGGCCTGGTTCACTTTTCTTTTCCTGGGGTTAACCTTGGGGTCCATAGGGGTCACCACCTCCTTGTCATTTTCTCTCCCCTTATCTTCTTCCATCTCACTTTCCTTCCCCATCTCTGAGTCCTCCTCCTCAGACTCCATATCAGACTCCACATCATCATCACTGGCCTCTTTCACCTCCTTAGGATGACGAGAGGGGGGATAGGGGGAAGACATCTGGGGCTCTTCCTGCTAGGGATGCGGGGATCACGGGTAAGAGGGATAGCTTTTCTTGGGGTGTCACTTTTCTTTGATTTCACTACAAGCTCATCCCCAGAATCAGAACTGGCAGTATCTTCCAAGGCACTACCCAAATCCCTAATGGTTTTACCTCTAGTTTGGGTTTTCAAGAACTCATAAATCAGAAGCAGGAGACCCTCATGGAGGGCAGGATTTTTGACAGGGCATTTCTTGAACCCCTCTATATTCTTGGCCATGGAGGTGAAAATGTAAAAAGGAAAAGAAATTTTCACTTTGTGTCTAAAATGATTTAACAGAACAAAATGATGAGTCCTGATTCTATCAAACCTGGGGTCAAGAGTGACATATTCAATGATAATCCTGAGAACATACCTCCAGAACTTTTTGATGGAATCAATGTCGTAGTAGGTGTCAATCTTGACCAATTTGCTTTTCTCCTTATCATCCTTGACAAAGTCATTGACAGCATTGGCGGAAATCTTCTTGTCCCTGTAGAAGTTTAAGCCATCCTGAGAAAAGCCAGTCACCTCCACAATAAGACCCTCAGTGATTTGGTGGGAAACACCATCAATTTTGACTTTGCCATTTTGCCAGGAATCAACCATAGCTTTAGTAACCCCTGCATCAAATGCATGAAGCTTCTCTATGAATTTGGTTCTGCCTCCCTTCTGGAGCTTTCTCCAGACCTTCCTCTTCTCTTTCCATCTCTCCGCTTCGCCCCATGGCTCTCTTATGATCCTTTCTCCCACCATTGCAGTTTTTGGCTCAACTAACCTTAAACCACTAGTAGCATTGCTGAGTTTAGAGTAGTAAAAGGCGCTGAGAGCGAAAATAATATTGTGCGTGTTTATGGGTTTATTTCTGGCTTCCTTCAGCTCGTGTCTTTAAATGGGTTTTCATATGTTGTTTTATTAGTCTTTGGTGAATTTTCTATTAATTAAGTTTAATTAAAAGATTAAATTAATGATTTGATTAATGAAAAAATTTATGATATTTTAATATTTAATTATATTTAATTAATTGAAAAATTAATTAAATAAAAAGAATTAAATTTGAAGATAAAAGTTATAAGAATAAATTTAGAAACGTGATAATATTTATTTAATTTAATAATAATATATATAGAGTTCATTTTTAAATAAATGCTAAATATTATTATTATTTATGTTAATAAATATTTTATCAATTAAATGTTTGAAAATAAATTTAAAAAGGTGAAAAGATATTAATTTATTAAAAGTTTTAAGTTCACATGATGCATGCATGAGATTAAAATATAAGATATTAATCAAAAGATAAAACAAGTGAATTTAATAAAGATATTTTAATTGCATAAAGTGTGCATGAGTTTAAAATTTAATAATTTAATTAAAGGAGAAGTCAAGTGAAAATTAAATAAAGTAATTTAATAATTCAATTAACGTGCATGAAAAAGATAAAGGAAAGATTAATAAAAGTTAATTTAGAGTTAAAGTTTGGTGAGCAGAGAGTTCTCCCAGGTGAATGCACAACTAGTGCCCCAATTTTAGGAGAAAACTCCTTATCACCAATAGAGGGTTCATTTTTTGAGGGGATGGGAATTTGAGAGCGAATTTTGGGAAGAAGGAAGAAATTTTCGGAAAGGACAAGGTTCTAAGAGGAGGAATTTTCTCTATAGTTTTCTGGGGCATAATGATTAGCATCAGTGTCCAAGTAGATGCTTGTGATTTTTGCATATTTTAATACGCTCTTTCTCTTTCCTATCTTCATCGTTTCTGTTAATGGTTGTCTAAATAATTCTTTGTGATGAATTTATCAATCTTATAATTTGGAATTCGGGCATGTATGTTGTTTTCATCTGGTTATAGGAGATTAAAATATCATTGCAATACTTCCTCAGTAGAATCAAAAATTTGGAAATTAAATTGGGATTTGGGTTTAAATTAAAATGGAATTGAGAAATTAAATCTGGGTAGGGTTTGGAAGAGAAGAAAATTCTAAATGAGAATTTGAATGGTTGATAGTGATTCTTCTATCAAACTATATTTGCAAATGATATAATATATATATATATATAGAAAACAATTTCAGGGAGGGGTTTTAGTTTCTTTTTAAACAAAAATTTAAATAAATATTTTTCATAAAAAAAAAAATTTAAATACATATATATAAATTTAAAAAAATCGGGGGGGGGGGGGGGAGGCGGGGCCACCAACCCCCATCTCCCATGGCCAACGGACTTGCATCAGCAAGAGTTGCACAACCTTCTCGTTTTAAGCCTTCGACTACCTTTAATAAGGGTTGCATGACTTATTGAAAGGCCACCAGTTTATATTAAAGTTTGTTTTAATAAAAAAAATTAAATTAATAATTTTGTTAATAGTTTTTTATATTAATTTTTAATTATTATTTTAATTAATAATATTTATTTAAAAAGTTTTAATATTATTGCTAATTATTATTAATATTATTATTATTAAGATTTTAATAATTATTTATTATTATTTAAATAATATTTATTAATAAAGTTTTGTTATTGTTTATTAATTTAAATAATAATGCATTTAAATATAGTTATTTTTTAATTAATAAAATTATTGATAATTTTATTAATTATTAATAATTGATAATTGTCGAGATGTTAATATAAGTACTTAGTTTGATAATCATTAATTAATTTAATTTTTTAAAAATTGGTTTAATTAAATTTAATTAATGATGAATATAGTTAAATGAAAATCATATATTTATCTTTTTTAATAGTATTGTTTAGATTGGAATTACTTATTTATTTTAATAATTTAAATAAATAACTTGCTTTAGATCATTTTAGAAAATTGATTTAAATCAAGTTGGGTAATTGGACTTTCATTCAAATATGGGAAATGGGTTAAACTATATGGATTAAGATGTACCCCTTTAAATTCGAGAACTCGCGCTGAAATGAAAATTGGAACTTTACTGTGAACTAACATTATGTGTATTCAAGACTAAACCAAAATATGACCAACACAGAAGTTTATATATTGTTTGTGTTTTGGGGTTGGGTTGACTAGAGTGTTGACCAGTTTAGGATGTTTACCAAAGGCTTGGGAGTTATGTGAATGTGATGTTATGATGTTTTGATTTCAATCTTTTAAACCCAACCATGGTATGTGATGGTATGCTCTTTTTTGAGTGAGTTTATATTGTTGGTTACTATGTTTCAGTGTCTTTATGTGATAGCGAGATTTATGCTATGAGATATCTGACTTAACTATTTTTGAGTCCTCAATCAGTTATACTTGGATTGCTTTCCAATCACCTTGATGGGATTGAAGCATTTTCTTTGATCTTGGTGATGTCATGTTGTGACATGTTTGATTTGACCATTTTGAGTCATTGATCAATATTATTGGGATACTTTCTAGTTGCTTGTTGAGAACCGATGGGTATTGTGATCTATCTTTGATGCTTTCTAGTTACTCAGAGAGAACTGATGTGATTATTATGATTATCTTTTGATGCTTTCCAATCACTTGTACAAGATTGAGGTGATTTTATATGATTATTGATTTGTGCTTTTATGAGCCTAGGGTAGGTTATCTACTTGTAGTGTCGAGAAGTGGCTTGCAATGGGGGCTGGGGCCCTAAGTGGTTGCCACGGTAACTCATTGTAAGTTGTTTAATAAGTGAAAACATTACACTAAATGAGAGTAAAATGAACCTAATAAGAGTCTTGTATGTTCTCGCCCATGCCTCGAGTGCTAGTAAAAACTAGGATGGGAGTAGAGAGAACGCTTGGTTGTGACCTTGCATTCCATAGTATGCCTTGTCAATTCAAGAGGATACTAGTGGCCGCATAGGAATCACCAGGGACCCGAGGATCCTAAGAGACTGCTCGGGTAACTCCAACGTGATTCATGCAATGACACTTTCCCACTTACATACGTGTCTTATGTGCCTCTGGGAATTAGATTTCGATCTATCTTAGAACCTTTGATTTAGATTATTTTAGGATTTTATGGACTTAGAGAGTATCTTGATATTGGGTTTGATATCCTATTTGGGACTTGAGACTATCTCCTTAGCTTGGTGGGAGTGGGCCATTTAGGTTCCACGTAGTTAGGTGGTAGTGCTTTTTCACTCTTACCATTGAGATATGTTTGTAATCACCATGGCTGGAGCTTCCTTGTCTACATTTTCTTTTATTATATCTATGTATCATGTATGGTGGATGGTTTCATTTATTTTATTGTACTTTGTATCATGGATCTGAAGAGGATGATGTATTTCTATTTCTACATTTGTATATTCTTTTAGCCTTTCATACCCTTTGACATGTATAATGGATGATTGAGCATTTCAAATTTCATTTGCCAAGAGGCATTTGAAACAAATGTATATTATTTAAATGGACATTGGACTTTATAATTATTCTTTTATGTGGATGTGGTATTTGATGGACTTAGTATTAATTAAATTTAAATGTGATTCAATGTCTTGGGATCCTTAAGGAATGTAACCTGTTATGTATGCTTATGGATGATTGTATGTTATTGCTTCCACTACTATGTGTTTGATGTGAATGATTTATCTTTCTTGTTTAAAAAAAAAAGTTTGAAAAACTTAGTAAAAATTTAGGTTATTTCTTTTGGATCCCTTGGCGAAGCATTGCACAGAAGTAAGTGTCTTATAGACTCTCAGCCAAATCAATTATAAAGAGTAGGGGGTATGGTGTCAACCTAGAAGATGGCAACCTAAAACAACAAAGGAAGGTGAGTCTTGGAATGTTAATTCATTAGTCTTCTCAATAATCTTTCATTTGTAGCATTAATAGTTGATTAGTTATTGTGTTTATATAATGATTTATGATTGTTTTCAATTCAAATTATAGTTTTCATTAATATTGGTGTATCTTGCTATTGCTTTGGGGTTTGTAGTATTTCTAGTGAGTTAAGAAAACTCTTCTCACTTTTTTGAAAAAATGGTTTTGATTTTGATTTTGTTTAATATTTAGATATTTCAGATCAACTGAATTTGATTTTGATTCAAATAATTGGTTCATGTAAAGTAAATCTTACACAAAATTGTTCAATAAATGAGGTTCTATGAAAAATTTAGTGAAATTCATTCATATAAGTTAAAACATTAGTGTACTATTTAAGTTCAGCCTTAAATCTATTTATGTTTTTGTCAATATTCTAAATTTACATATTCTGATGTATCATTAGATTGGATGGTGTATGTTTTTCTAGATGTTGATTAACTTAGCTATATTTATTTTTCCAAACATTTTGATTATCAAAATAATATAGATAATAAAAATAATATTATTTGAAAGGTCTAAACATTATAGATAATCAAAATAAAAACTAATTAGTCATTTATTTATAGATGGTAGAGAACTTATTATTTTATGTAAATAGTAATAACAACTTAAATTTCAATGTTTTGAATTACATTCAGCAAGGTATCATTGAATTTAATTATGTATATTTGTTAATGTCATAATTAACTATATTTTGTATAATTTATTTTGAAACTTTGAAAAAATAGATAATCAAAATTCACTACTTTATATACCCACCATCAACATTGCTTTCTATTATTGGTTGTAAAATATTAAGAATAATTGGATTTTCAATTATTGAGGGAAGTATTTTTGTAATTTTTGTAGAGGGGTTTTTGTTGGATAAGGGTGGCAGATACATCATGAGTATTTTTTTAATTTGTCTTGGAGGCCAAACTGTGATCTTCTTTTCTTCAACGCTATCTTGGTTTATAGGAATAATTAGAATTGTGCCAATGTCTGGTGGCTCTTTTATCTAAGATACATTGGCTCCACATGACCCAATCTTTTTCATCTTTACACAAGGTTTACCTTGACTTGGTGACATAAATACCATAATTTGACTGTTCAACATACCAATTGCCAAAATTGATGGCTTCATCCAATTCAGCAAGTTTAACCTTATTGTTTTCACTTCATTTTTCTGCACTTTAGTTGTATTTATTGTCCATGGATAACTCATTGCCTCTGCATTAAGAGACTCTGATTCTATACTATCTATGGTCTTTCATTGAGCCATCATCATCTTCTTTTCACCATGAACCTCTTCTACAACTTCATTCCTCCGATTGCTTGTCAAAAAAATATTTGTTGTATGTACTTATTTTCCCACCAAAATTTTCTTTATTGATTCAAATTACGTACATCACAACACCAACAACCTTCCTAGGTTGAAGAAAATTCAATTTATAGGCCAAGCCTCTTGACATTACATTTTCACCTCTATGTGTTCGATTCGATCAAAACACAACTATGACTAATGAGCTTCCAAATTTGTAAGAAAAGTTGCATAACAACTTTTTGAAAAATTTTGCAACTTTTCAATATTCCCAAACAAATGACTTCAAATGCCTATTAAAACTTGATAAATCATGCAAGAACTCTAAAAAATATAAAATTGAAGATTTTTAGTCAACTCATAGCATTGACTAATGTTGATTGGCCTACAACTTGCCCATAGGCCTTATTACAACATGTAAGAAATTTGCCTAAAATGTATTCTATTATGCTTGAGATTGACTTATTGCCATGTGTCAACTTTGACACTTATTAATCACATAATCTATCCAAAATTTGATGTTTGAACATCTTGTTTAGGACCTTGGGCCCCTGCAGCACTACCTCACTTTGGCTTTTGTACATTGAACATATAAGAATTCTATTTTTTTGGAAGATTTAACAATTTTGAGTTTGTTTGAACCTTGTCCAACTCTTCTGCTTCTCCATCTTGCATCTCTACAAATTCTTTCTTTTTGCTTCTATGATTAGATTTTTGGAGATGATACTTGTAATGAAATCTTTGGCTTCTTCTAACTTTTGTCCTTGCTTCCTTGCCAATTTCCTTAACAATAAATCTTTAACCACAAATAATGAAATTTTATGTAAGCTAACAACTTTTCAATGATTATAATATGGGTGAATTTGAGCGAGGTGGCCAAATTTTTCTTTCAAAATCGTATATGCCGATATAAAAATTAAGCACAACATGTCCAATATTTTTGTAGACATACAAGTTAATTAGATTAAAAAATTCTTTCAAAACCATATTTGTAGATATAAACATTAAGTAAAACATGTCCAATATTTTTGCAGATATACACATTAATTTTACCAAAATTTTCTTTCAAAACCATATGTGCAGATATAAACATTAAGTACAACATGTCCAATAATTTTGCATATATTTTTTCTTGTGAAGAAAGACCATGTTTGGCGATATGAACCCAAAACAAAATAACAAGACAATTGCTATATTGTGGTCTCAGTTCAAAAGAAAAGTTGATAAATGTAATTTTCCTTGCAAAAAAATTAATGGCTTAAAGAATCAAAGAATTCTAATCACAATAGCCTAGATTCATTATAGGCAACATGGTCACATTGAAGGGGGCCACAATTTTCATCGATTGGTGAATGTGGATTTCCAACTAGAGGAACATGGAGGTGTGAATATCCAAGTTGAGGATAACACTTCCATGGAAGAAGATGATAATATGCTAGAGGACATGACTGAAGAAGATGGTATTGGTGTAGCTAATGAAGATGCTCACGATGATGGTACTAGCACATCTAACAGGTATACTTGGCTCCACATCTAACAGGTATACTTGGCTCTAGGGATATACGAATACAATACATTATTGTAAGTTATAGAATCATCTATTGGATATCAATAAAAATTTATGAATATCAATATTTCATTTTACATTCTCTATTTTACACTGATTTAATCATTCTTTAAATCACATTTGGTATTTTCCATTTATTTTAGGGGAAGTAGTAGCTAGGAATTTGAGGCTATGGATCTACAGATTATTCTAGAAGTTCAGAAGATGTTGATCTTTAATTACTAGTGAGCATATAATAAGTTTTGATATATATTTATAAATATTGAATATATGAATTAATAGTATCCATTTGAAATACACATTCACTAGGAAGGTTTTTAGAGATAGCATTGGATCTGTACATCACATGGATGGACAATAGTGGTGTAGCACAAGAAATATTATTCAAATATTTTTTGTTGCTAATAATATGTGTAGTTCTCATAGACATAATGATTGTTAAATACATATCATCTTTCTTTACCTTATAGCTTCATTTATTCCTTATTGTAGTCAGGAGAATTCAAGAAAATTATTGGTGCTATCATGCAGGATATGGCCTCCTATATTAGTCTTTCCTATACTCATTGTTATTGTCTATAATTCTTGTAGAGAGGTTATGATTATATTTTTTGCATACTTGATCTCATTTAGTATTTTATTCAACTCTGCCACCTTAGTAATAGTGATAAGAATTCTATAAAATGTGCTTTTAGCTTGCCAAACAAACAAAATTTTGTGGGTAGAGTTTGGTTTTTTCACAATTCAAATTATTGAAGGTTCAACTCATTTCTTCTAAGAAATTATTCTTAATAAGGCTCTACATTCCTCAATAGAAAAAAACACTAAAAATCCCTTAATTCTATATCAATATGATTCAGCTCTACAAGCAATGGCACAACCCATGACTATATGCAACTAGAGTCACCATCATTGTTATCTTTAGCAATAAAAGCAAAATTTGATAGATTGCTTGTGTTTTTCCTTATTGACCTTTATAATTGTAACTCAAGCATTATTTTCCCTTGCCCTCACCTCAAATAGTCCATGCATTTTTCAACAATGGAGAGTTTCGTTAGCTAATCTAGCACACAGGACTCTAAAAGCCTAAACCAGTCATTGGTTCTACACCAGCATAATCCTCTGTGTTGTCAATAATAAAAATAAAGTAATAGAAACATGAACAAGTAAAATCTTAAACTAATAAACATTTCTAAATCCACCCAAATCAAAGATCACACTCAAACTATCTATTGTTGTCTAGATTGCACCCATGGTTAGTGGCTTCCAAATTTGCAAAGAATTAAATTTTTATTGTTCAAAACTATTTCAAATTCATGCCATTACATATCAATATTGATCTCCCTTTTCCACTCACATGGATGTCTATGAAATAGACCCTAACTCTTCTAAATATTGAATAACTACTTCCTAAGTGTCTATGTACCAATCTAAACTAACTATTCCCAACTAAAACAAGTAATTTTTTGTCAAGTTGACAAAAAAATTCATCAACTTGACAAAAAACCATTCCAAGATATCTAAAAAAACTTCTAAAAGGTTTAAGGATAACCTTTAAAACCAAAATAACTCATAAACCCTTACTACTAACCCCTACTAACTCTAATTAAGCCTTTTTAGGCTCATATGGCCAATATAAGCATTTTACAACTTATTGCACTCTTGGTGCTTTTAACACCAATTAGAGGCTTTAATATCCTCATTACATCATTTAAAACCATTATTGATCATTTCCCAATCCCCTAACCTACGAGCAAACCATAATCCCTTCCTAGTGACCCCTAGGTACCTTAGCATTGCCATTAGGCTTACATTTAGGATTGTGATTACAATAAGATCAATTTAAGATCAAAACAATATTAATGACAATGAACATTATCATTACAATTTTTAATGACCTTAGAAGGCCATTTGTCTTCAATTCCACCTAAGGATCCATCGATGATCCTTGTGCTTTTCATAACTCCCACTTGTGACCTTGGTGCTCTTGCACCAATTGTGCATTTTATTGGGGTTTAATACTTTGTTACACCCTTATAAACAAACGAAACTTTCTAAGATTTCTACCAAAAAAACTTCTTACAATTCATGATGTTTCTTCTATATCTAAAACCTTAGTTGATTTAAGCATTATACACTAATGACTGACTGACTTCTAGAAAAAAGTGTTAAATGTTTATAGTCAATTCCTTTTCTTATAATATTTTAAATACTGCTAGTTATACCTATTTTAGCACTTTCTTTTTATCAACTCTTCTCTAATAAAGTATAATACTTGTGTAGTTCCCTTGTTCTACTTTTTATCTTTTGTGAATATTAATGTCATTTCTTTCATTTTAATCTGAACTAAAGAATGTAGCCTAGATTTCAATTTTATTAATGTAATCAACATTTCATAATGTTTGGAACTTTGAATAATGGGCAAGATCTTGCTCGATGTATTGCCACCTTGATGTCCATATAACTTGGGGATTGGCAATGGTTTTCTTGTAGAGAATGAGCCAAGTAAATTGACAAGCATAGAACCCCCTCCTCCAAATTTTCCCAAATGTTGATATGATTCTAAAATAATCTCCACTCTAAGTCATATATAGTCTTCTCATTTTTTTATGTTATCTAATGTGATTTACAATAAATTAGATTCTCGTAGTTGAAGCCCTGAGAAAAAAATACTATGAACAAATTGAGATCTTTTAATTTGATTTAAATAACTAGTGCAAATCTTAAATGACATTGGGATGATGAATATTGATAAAATCTTACAAATATTGTATGGTTCGTTTGACTATAGAATTTTTTGTAATCTCATTTGTAGGATGACATGAACTATGCAGAGAAATAGCTAAGTCTCTTCAAATAGCTCCAAAAAGAGTCCAAAAATTTTTGGATGCTATTAGAATTAATTTCACTATGAAATTTGGCAGAGAAACTTTCATAAGGATTTCTATGTGACTAAGAGCTTACAAAGTCCTTCACCAAAACCTAACTCATCTTTTCTTTCACACTTCTTTATTTATTTATTTAAACTTAAAGTCATTCACCAAAACATAACTCATCTTTTTTTATGCTCTTCTATTATCTACTTTTTAAGCTTCTTCCATTCAATTGTTGTTTTATCTCAGGATCTCCATTCTAAGAATGTTATATGACAACAAGTCAGGTAATACCCAAGTTCCATGATAACCCTTCTTATTCAAAATGAGTCTTTCTCATATTGTGACATTAATGTCTATAAATATTGTAGTCGATAAAAATGTAAAAGGTGAAATCCTATTTCAAGAAAGCTAGAAATGGTACCAGTTGCTTTGTCTCTTTTGCTGAAAGGATTTTGGAGGGTCAATTTTCATATTAGTCCTTTTAGTACTTCATTCAAAGTTGGGCTCTAGAAAAAATAATTTTGTCAAATTTTTTCTTTCCAAGGTTAAAGACCTGGATGGTGAGCTTGAAAATTATAGGCATAAAATCATAGAGACCCTGAACCAAGCAATCTTGCTAGAGTGGAAAAGAGTTACCCCACTACAATGGGACTTGGAGGAGCTTCATGCAAAATTCTTGGAGATAGAAGAGAAGTACAAATTGGATCAGGTATAGGACTTATTTGGAACTTTCTTTTTTCAACTTTAATTGCTAGTTTCAAGCTTAGTTGGTCCCATCAAACAACTATTATTGGTCGTATTTTTTGAGTTCCAATGACCTATTCTGTATACTAGTGGATATTGGTAATAATTGATATCTCTTTAATTAAATGATAAAAGTGAGACAAGTGTTGAAATCAAAATAATTTTTCTTGTGTTTATCATGTGCTTGAAGTTTTACCTTTCACATAGGCATTGTGTATCTTTCATGCTTATAATGTTTGATTGGAATAATTCACATTAATAACTCTAGGTTCTTATGTCATAAATGTTGATTTCCATGGCTTCTTAATCTTATTCAAAAGTTATAATATTTCAGGTTACCAGGATTCAAGCTAAGGCAAGAATGCAAGAAGCAAAGTCAGATAGAAAAAGATTACAACTTGAGGTTGGTGAAATGAGTGAAAGGTTTTAGAATCTTCAAAAAGATCATGACAACACAAAAGCCAAAAAAATAGATATTAAATTTTTCGTAAAATAATTAAAGTTGTTACGAAAGTCTTAGCTAGAACTCAAACGTGAATTACAAAATGCAATAAATGCAAAATTAGAATTAGAGGTATTTTTGAGAGCCATTTATGTTTCTTAATTCAAGTGAAATTATATGTTGTCTTTCTCACAAAGTAGTAGGGTTGTAACTTTTACCTTATGGTTTGACAAAGTACTTTGTACATATAGAGTAAGCAAAATGGGGATTGGGTGAAATGAGAAAAGAACCAAGAGTCAGGCCATGATGAATGACAAGCTAGGTGTTTGTAGAAATTATTTCTACCTATTTTTGGATTTAAATTAGGATCTATCCCTCCTAGTTAGGTGTCAAAAACATATAGGTTGTGTATCCTTAATTTAGACATCATGAACATCCAAGATGCACATTTATAATTCAAGAACTCATGAATAAGGTCATTATGTCAGCAAGCTACATGAATTTGAATGACATGAGAGAAAAAACTTATGCTTCCAGTTCTCATTAACTATTTCCATTAATTAGGAATTTTTATTTATTTTGTCTTTTAGACTACATATGTTTAATTTTATGATTGCAGTCAACATCTTTGGTCAAAAGTTAAGCTTATGTACACTACTTCATAGCTTGGGGAGATAATAGGTGGGAGCCAAAGAGAGGAGCAATTGAAAGTTATTGAGAAAAGTTATGTGGTGCAATGGGTTGTCCTTTTTTGTTCTTTGTTAAAAAATCATTTAAAAATTACTTTTTTTTGCATAACTTGTTTTTGATGTATGGTTGTAGCATTATTGAAGAGCCACCTTAATTTAGCAATCATTGACAGTATCTTAATTTGAGATAGCTACATTTACTTGGTTATTAGAAAAAAAATTCATATTCTATAAAACCAATGGAAGATGAGATTTGGACTTCTTTAACAGTCTATATGATACTTTTATAAAGATAATTACATAGACTTGATTGTAGACTAGGTCATTGCAAGAAGACATGTTTCATTATTATCTCTAACTGTGACTTGGTTTGAAATTTTTCACTTGTTATAAGCATTAATGTCATGTTAAAGAATATTGTGTAAACTAAGTTGTACAATGTGAGAATCTTGATTGTCAGAGATATAGAAGATGATAGATAAATTAAATTCAAAATAAGAAATTTTGTTCAATTATCTTCCAATACTAAAGATGCTTAGATGTCTGAAAATGCCCAAGGCACAATTTTTATTGGCCTGATTATATAACTATTGTAACCCAATGTACTTTTAATAGCATTCACAAATCAAATTATAGGTTTGAGATGGAGCTAATGATGGCATTGCCTCTTATTGTACCAGGAGTTGCTACAATTTATGTTGCTCTTTTTCTACTGAAAATCCTTGCAAGTTCTAATAACAAGAACCATCTTCCTCTAGGCCCAAGTGGTCTTCCCCTATTTGGGAACTTTCATATTCTTCTTGATAGTAAAAGGAAAATTCACCATATTTAATCTTCTCTTGCTAAAAGTTATTTGCCAATTATGCATGTCAAATTTGGAAGCTGCCCTATTTTGATAATAAGATCTATAGAGTTAGTGAGAGAGTAATTCACAATGAATGATAAGGCTTTGGGATCAAAGCCTCAGCTTTCACAAGGGAATCATTTGGGGTAAAATTATTCAATGGTTACTTGGGCTACATATGGACCCTTCTGGAGAATTTCTCGAAGGATTTGTGTTCTTGAGATTCTCTCTCCCAAGAGAATCTAGTCTTTTGCTCCCAAGAGATCCCAACAACTTCACAAAGGAGATGCTTCTCTATTAAAATAGTGTTAACATGAAGAGGTTCTTCTCTTTCTTGAACTTCAAGATGCTCATGTCTATGATGATTAATGAGAAGTATTTTGGAGAGGAGTCGGCAGTCTCGGAGGAGATTATTTCCAAGGTGATTAAGGATTCTTTTGTGTATCATGGGTGTGTTAATATTGGCGATTATATTCCCTAGTTGAAGTGGCCTGATTTGCAACGGCATGAGAGGGAAATGATCAAGGTACAATCACATTTGGACTTGTATATTCAAACAATATCAGATAACCTCATCCATCTGTAGCCATTTGTAGTGTCATCAATATAGGTTTGTGAAATCTCATCTCAAGGTGGTCATAGACCCACCAAAGACCTGAAGATAAATATTTGAACTAATCACTGACCAGGCTATCATTGGTGATTACTATAGATATTTATCTTCCACTAAATTTTTTTAAAACAAATCATCTTGGTCAAAATTTTGACCAATTCATTGGTCATGGGTTTGGTATGCTGGTTGATCAAGGGCCAGTATTGGTCAAACTTTCAACCAATGTTTGGTGGACATTTCAACCAAGATTGGTCAAAATTTCCCAATGGTCCTCACAAAAATAGAAAATTTTTTGACCAAATTCTTGGTTGAACTTCTAACACATACAAGCGTTGGCCAAAATTTTGATGACAAATATAGTGAACAGCAATTGGTTGAACATTCGAACAACATGGGTCAAAAATTTGATCAATTTTAATTGAAAAATGAGTCAAAATGTACTAGTGAGGGGTTCCCCCAAGGGTGTAAACTTTCTCTTTGGTGGACACTGAGAAATTATAGGTTAGTTGGTATGTTCATTATTGTTGGATGAGGTATTATTAGACTAGTTGACATTGATTGCTTGGTTGTTAGAAAGATAGAATAGTTTGGGTTTGAGGTTCTTGGCATCCACTACTCAATAATTTACTATGTTTTTGTTGTACTTAAACCAAAATTTTGGTTTTCCATTATTGTTATTTATTTTTATTAAAGAATTGTTGTTGTTATAATTATGGGTTTTGGAGTTTTTGTCTGAGGATCCCTTAGTGTCCTTGTATACTTTTAACTTACCTTACCTAACTAGGGAATCCTCTATTTTAACACTATTCTCTACCATCTTCTCTAATGATGGAGGACACTGTAGTTGGAGATGGAAGTTCATCTCACAAGTAAAATTATATATTGATAAAAATATCCATTTTCTCTTTCTCGTAGATGCTTCATATATTTTTTTCAAACATTCTCGTCCATCTATTTTTTTGTTTGATGTTCCAAAGGTCTAACATAGTAGCTATATGTTATATTTTATAGGAGTATTACTTAATAAACTTTTCAACTAATTCTTTGAATATTTTTATGCCAAGTGGTAATTTGGAAAGACCACTCCATGGTGTTTCCTCCTAAACTTCTTAGAAATAGCTAGCCACATGAGGTAAGTTTTCTTGTGTATACATTCCATACTTAGAGTACACATTTCTCTAATGTAGTCTTGGGAATCAGTCGTACCCATGTACTTGTCATAATAGAAAGTTATAAATTTGGTGGGAAAGGTACCATATTCAAAATCTTCTCATATAGAAATGGACAAATAACTTCTAAAGTATACTTGTTTGTAAAGTTCCTCTTTGAAGATCATTAAGTTGATGTTAAGGAGATTAGATGTATTTTTTCAAAGCACCTATAGGATTTAACTCATCTTCATCTTGTCTTAGTTTTGAAATATCATTGTCATGAGGTAACTTGACTCCTAATTGTGTTAGAGTCATAAAACACCTTTCTTTGTCAATTTCAAGGACACTTTCCCTTGATTTTTGAAACAAAAGGGTCTTGTTAAGTACCTCATGTTAGAAATAGGGAATACTAAGAGGGGGGGTGAATCAGTATTCTACAAATTTTTGTCACCAACTGGATATTATCAATTACTTTGAACCATGCATAAGAGAGTAAAAAGGTAATGCTAAACATAAATAATAACCATGCATAAAGAGAACTCATAACACCATATTTTGTTAACTAGGGAAACCGTAGCCAAGGGAAAACCCTGATCGGGATGATACCCACTAGATAATATATTGATATATATGTTCCTTGTTAGAGGATGGACCTTGTTAGGAGTCAATGAGAAAATTTGGTATAGAGAGTCCCTGTTAGGAAACTTTGAATCCCTATTAGGAGATTCCAACCCTATTAGGAGTTGTAGTATAGTAAATGCAAGAAGAGCTCATTGCCCAAATATGTACTTCCAATTACAAGAATAGCTCACTGCCCAAACAACTAATTAGTCCTCATGTACATAGGTGTTGTATCTTCTTTCTTGACTGATCTCGGATAACAAAATTGGGTTCTAAAAAACTTTGCATATATTGCTTTACAAAAAGTTTGCATATCACATATTACAATTCAATTGCACACTTCTTTTTGCAAGATGTCCTTTGCATAAATACCATGCCTTTTCACAAATTACTACTAGGTTGGTTAAGACCATAATATACATTTCCAACTTAGAGTGAACATCTAGGATGTTGGCTCTAATTGGTCAAGTAATTATTTTGTAAACAAAATAATTCCTTTCCTTTAATTCTATTGTTCTATTTCACTGGGTAAATTGTGAATGTCTCTTTTCCATACTATCTACATACTAATGTCTAAGGTTATACACATCATCATCAACATGTATATTTCCTTCATCTAACTTTGCTAGTCATAATATGACATCAGAAATATTTTACATATAAAACAATGTACTATTGTAAACCAATTTCAAACTTAGACAAATTTTCTAAGTACCAAAAGCTAAGTATCTTTATTTTTGAGGTTTACTACAAGTATGTACATCAAGTGTTTCCATTAATGACAACAATTGCATCAATACATATAGCCAATTGTCAAAAATCTCCCTCTTTGGCATTGATGATAACAAAGTAAGGAAAATAGGATAAGTGACAAAAACTTACAATACTTATCATTTATTACATTACATATACTTCATATTACAAATGCTCAATTTCTTAATTTCTCCCCCTTTGGATATGATTGCTACATACATAAATTACTATACAATTTTCTTCTTCAACTTCTCCCCCTTTGACATCAATGACAAAGGTCAAAAAATCCAAAATTTGTCAAAAAAGTTGTTTGTTTGTTGTCAAACACTATCTTGTTGCCTTAAGATATTAAAATCTTTATAAAATAATCAAAATTTTCTTTTAAACTATTCATACCTTTCTCCCATCTTTCCTTTTCTAGTTCAAAAATAGTGAGCATTGCACATAAGGCATATGATGCAATCTCAACTGCATTAAGGTTGGAGTAGGTGAAGTTTGCATAAGTGTCTTTAGCTTTGACATGCTCTTCCAATTGTCTTTCAATGGATGATATCTTTAGAGCAATAAATTCTCTAAATTCTAATAGTCTTCTCACAATTAGATATTTTTCAAATTCTAGTTTTCTGATGTCTGAGTGAACACTGGCAACTTGTCCTCCCAACTCATCAACTTTGCAAGAGGGTTGTTGTACCTAACTGGTTAGGGTTTATAGCTCACTTAGCTTCCCTTGAATATTTTTATCCACATCTTTGGTCAACATATGAGATAAAGTACATTTGATGTATAGTACCTTGCCAACTTGTTGACATCTTTGGAGTTCCGTAATACAAGTATCAAGACTTGGCAAATCATTCTGAATATTCTGACAAATGATGCTAAAAATATTAGCATCATGTGAAATTTGAGCCTTATACTTAGCAACATTCAACAAATTTGTAAATTCATCATTAAACTATTTCACAACTACTTATGCTCTCTATTTACTATCTGCTTTAGTGTGTTTGGTTATGAGGGTGTTGTGCAATCTATCAATCACATCCATTAGTGCTCTATGTAGACTTTTCACATTTTTGTTCTTCTCAAACAACTTTGTCAAGGATAAGATCAAGTTAGATTGATCGGCATCATCACCTATAATGTTAGCAAGAGATATAGGAGAGGATGAGCTAGATGCTTTCACCTCATCTACCTTTTGTTTCTTCTATGTTTCCTTCTTAGATCTTCTCTCTTCTTCTTCCTTCTCTTATCTTACTTCCTTTTCTCTTTCTTCCTTTTCTCTTTCTTTCTTTTCTTCTTCCAACTTTTTCTATTTTTCTTCTTCTCTCATCTTTTCATTTTATTTTTGCTTCTTTTCTTCTTCAAACAATTTCAGATTGGCTTCTTCAATCTTCTTCTTTTCTTCTTCTATTTGTCTTTTCTCTTCTTCAATCAGTTTCAACTAATCATGAATATCTTTGGAAAGGGACTCAGACTGATTGAACGGATCTTCATCAATGTTAACAGTAACATTTGTCTGATCAATTTACATAATATTACCACTAACTGATACTTTTGAGGTTTTCTCTATAGTAGTAGGTTTTTCCTTTAACTTACTCATCATTTGATTAATAGTTATTGCAATTTCACTTCTAATAACATTGTTTTCTCCACCCATGAATAAAAATGGCCTCATCTTAGTTTGCATGTAAGGTGCTAGTTTCTTCATCAATTTCTTGATTTCATCATCATCATCTATCTTACACATAGTTCTTAGTATTGACTTCTGAAGTTCCAT
Source organism: Cupressus sempervirens (assembly GCA_028749045.1). Classification (NCBI taxonomy): domain Eukaryota; kingdom Viridiplantae; phylum Streptophyta; class Pinopsida; order Cupressales; family Cupressaceae; genus Cupressus; species Cupressus sempervirens. Next base: position 464,213,399 of record CM053790.1, read on the forward strand.
GTCTTCTTCATGAATTGATGCCTTCTTAGCTACAAGTATGTCATAAAATTTTTGATTCATCATGCCTTTAATGCTCTCAAGTTTCAAGTTATTAAGGATCATATATCTCACATTAGAGATATCAATTTTTTCCTTCTCAATGTCATTGTATAAATCATAGAACTTATTCATCTATATAAAGTTCCCTTCATTAACAATAACTATGTTAATCTTCTCTATCTTAGGTTTCCATGGTTGTCTTGTTTTTCTCGCTAGCTACTTGGAAATAGTAACTTTCTCTGGTTGTTTCTCTTCTGGTTCCTCTTCTTCTTCTTCATCACTAGCGTCCTCAATCATCAATAATGTTTTCTTTATTTTCTCAAGTCCAATAGCTTGCTACTTAACTCTTTTATACTTGTGAGTCTCTACTAGCCTTTCACACTTCCTCTTCGATTCACTTGGCTTCTTGGCTGATAAAGAAGCATATGGAATGCTTTGTTCTGTAGGAGTTTCTACAATAGATACACCTAATGCTTGGCTAACTAAAAAAGGTGTCACTCACATTACACCTTGTTCACCAATTTGTTTCATTCTAGAGATAGTTTGTCTAACTGCTTATGATTCTTCTTCTAACATATCGTTCTCCAATAATGCTTTCTTCATTACAGATGCAATCTTCTTATGAGATGCCTTTTCTAATGATGCTTGGTAGGTTGACTGGGTTATTTCCTCATACATTCCAAATCTTTATGATGCTTGATCTATATCGTATTTTAACAATAAGTCAATATAAGTAATAGGTATATCATCACTCAATTTATAACATAGGGTCTCAAGAATGTTTCCTAAGGTTCTACTACTTTAGTATAGGTTAGGTCATTGTCCACCATAAAACATATATCATTCTTAAATCTATCAACAATTATAGGGGCAATTCTATATCTCTATTTCATCTCATTCTAAAATGTTCTCATGATCAAATTTTTGTCGTCCAATATTTTCTCTATTGGATGCCTTTTGCATACATCTGTTATCTTGTCCATAGTACATCTTTCACTTCTCATGATATCAATAATTGATAAAAATGCAAATCTCTTGAGTACATGAAAGAAAATATGATTAATCAAAGATTGGAATATGAAACCATTCTTGGTTCTCTTAATCTTCTCTAAGTTTTCAATAAGTTGTACTCTCAGAATTTCACTCAAATTCACTTGTTCTTTCTCAACACATATCTTATAAGCTACATAAATAAATCTTGTTGACAACTCATCCTCTTAGAACTTTCACATAGAGAATATGCAATGATTTTGCTCAAGAAGCTTATGTCATCTTGTCTGATGGTGTTGATCACCATTGCTTCACCATTGTAGACTACCTTAGTAGAATTTTCAACCTTCTTCTTAACTAGTTTTTCACCAATAGATACATTGCCTTGTTTGCTAAGACCAGTAAACTCATTAATAAGGTCAACAAATATATCAACCACATTTTTTCTCATCCAAATCTTTTCATTATGAATTCTACTTAGTACAATATGTGTTCATTCTTTAGTATCAAGTTCATGGTAGAAATGATATTTGACTAAGTCTAAGTCTTTCAGATGCTCATAACTGGGCTTAATAGTCATATCATGGTTGAAAACAATTTCCATATCTCTATTCATAAACTCACTTCCAATAGTTTCAAAATTACTACATAGGTAGCTTCCTACATCATCTAAGAAAACTACATTGTCTAGAGTAATTGATAAGGCTGAATTAGGGTTTTCCTCTAGGGGTTTTATAGGAACAACCTTTAATATGGGTCTCTCAATATTCTCATATTCTTGACATTCTAAAAAACTAACATATCCATGATTATATTGAAAATAAATTTATCAAAGAATTTTTGTGCAAAAAATGATAAAATACCTTTTTTTCGGAGTAGGGTTTTGCTCAAAATCAATTTTCCAAACTTCTTTTGAGTGCTCTTAGCTTTTGAGATTATCACAATGTAGAAATAATCAAGTTCATATTTTTTTTATTCATTTGGAATTTGCATTAATTGCATACTTCGCTCAATCGAAAAAGCTATTTATTTCATTCTGAAATCAAATATCTACTCAAGATCAATTGTCTGATCTTCGAACGCTATCTGAGGTTCACCATACCTTCCTTTCATCATGACAATGCTCCACAAAACTTCACTTCATGAATTTTTTTGTAAAAAAATAGATCTCATCTTATTGGAGTTGATGAAATCCAACTCTGAAGATGCCCAAGATCACCTGCATGTGAAAACCTATCAAAGAGAAGCCAAGGAGAGAAGAGCGTGGAGCAAGGGAAAAACCCTAAATGGACATGAGAGACAACAAGTATGCAAACACAAGAAAAGATGTATTTACAATAGAAGAATGTCTTGATGATGTGAAAATACAATGAGGGAGCTCGAATATAAAGAGCTCCAAGAATCTCCTAGAACAAGCTAGAAGACGCTAGGAGATAAGTGTGACAACTAAGCATACATCCACATAAGGTGGAAAGTCCTCGAACAATGTGAGAGGATAAGTATGACTTAGGAGAGAATGAACTCCCATATTGTCAACAATTTATAACAAACGCCTAGACTACAACTAATTAATAAATCGAATGCATTTACCGAAGTAAGCTTAAGTAAATAGAATAAATAATTATTAATTAATTATTTACTCTAACACCCCCCCTTAAGTGCAACTTAGGGAAATGCCTTAAACTCACAAAACTAAGAAATGGAAAAATGGAAAAATGGGTCCTGACAACGAGGCCATGTTAGGTACCCATGTACAATGCAACAAAATGCAACCTCTAAAAATGGGGAAAGAGAGAAAACCACGTGGGAAAAACCCTCCCCCAAATAGAGGTAAGAACCTAGTGAAGAACTGAAGAAGTCTCCAACTAGGGAAATGTCCCCTAAAATAGGAACAAGGAGTGATCATGAAGAGAATCACTGAAGCAAGAAGAAGTCGCAAATCTATCAAACTACAAATCTGAAGAACCTCCATGGAAGAAGAAGGCACAAACCGAGCGTGTCTATATGGTAGATGATCTGTCTCACTGAAATGCATAGGTAGCCATCCACTGCAATCGCCTTGTATATAGGATCAACCACTGAATACATAGCTCACATTGACGAACCATCGAACCATAGATGCATTACAAAAATAGCATAACCCCCCCTTAGTACAAACAGGGTGAGATGATAGGCAACTGGGAAGGTGGGCCAAAGTCTCCTGCAGACAAACCAAGAACGACGAGAGAGGGAAAGAGGTACAAACACCCATAAAGACACGGTCAAATTGACTCTGCATGGGACTAATGTCATGCAAAGGACACTCACTTGACAAAGGGAGAATGTTTAAAACAACAAACAACCATCCCTCCATGGTGCTTTATACAAATAGTGCATGTACAACTGCCTCAAAACAACGTTCATGACCCCCGAAATGCAAGAGTGGCACTTTATCTCAGTGCAATACATAAAAGTGCTTCAAAATGACAGCTACAACGATCAAAACCAAAACAAGTTGCAGCAAAACAAAGTACAACCCAAAACAAAGGAAACCATGCCAGGAAAATGATTGTCGAGCCTAAAACACTCAAGATATCCACCATATAGCAAAAATGCCAAAACAATGATAGAAAAAGCATGAGCCAAAATCTAAGAAAAAAGACCACGTTTTTTAAAAGGTGACAAAACTAGCTTTCCAAAAATATAAAGTTTTCAAAAAATTGACATGGGACGCAAAAGATATGCTTGTCGGAGTCAAAAACATAACCTCAGACTTTGACTGCAAAATTTGAAAATAAACATGCATCAAAACCTAAAAATACCTATACCAATGTCTCCGTCTTGGAACTAGCTTTCTAGTGCTTCTTTCAGATCAGAAAAATACCTCTATATGCTCAAGTTATGGCCAAAAAACTAAAAGTAGGTCAAAAAGGACCTAGGAGAGGTGCAAGAGGAAGGTTGATGCAATGCTAACGTCAGCATTTTACTAGATTAAATTTGACAGCTTGGTGGTTGTCGCCAAAAAAAAGCTACCACGTAGCAGTGCCACATGGATGCTACATGGTAGGTTGGATGATGTGGTAGGGGCCACGTGGAAAAGTACCACGTAGTAGACCTGCCATGTGTCAATCGTAGACTGGCCAAAAATTGTTGACTATACTGTTGGAAGCTAATGTGGTAGTTGGCGCAAGTGCTGACAGGGCAGAATGGCACTGGAGCAGAGATGGCCAGAGGAGGTTGCAGGCGCTAGCGGAAGCAGCGCGGAGGGTGGCACCGGGGAGGCACACTGACAGAGGTTGGGCTGCGATGCTGCTGTGGTGGCGTAGCTAGCTGTGGTCGCTACGAGAGGCTCGACGACAGCTCCGCGGTGGTGCAGCGGTGGCCGCCCGACGGCGCGCATAAAATGATTTTTTTAAAAAAAAAATCGAAACTCCTTACGGTAGCCTGTAGGGGGCCTTAAAAAATTTCTTGAATGCCCTGTAGCCAAAAATGAAAAGCTTTACATGAATCCTAACTGCAAATGACCTTCCAAATCTAATGGCAGTGTCCGTTTGGGCTGAATTTGCTCCGAAAAATTGCTATTCCCCTTATTTGAAGAAAAATGCACAAACAAACTAGGGTTTGTGACTCCAAATCACGGCTTCAAAAAAATTTCAACAAAGCAGCAATAGGAAGGCTCTGATACCATGTTGGAGTTGATGAAATCCAACTCGGAAGATACCCAAGATCACCTGCATGCGAAAACCTATCAAAGAGAAGCCAAGGAGAGAAGAGCGTGGAGCAAGGGAAAAACCCTAAACGGACACGAGAGAGAACAAGTATGCAAACACAAGAAAAGATGTATTTACAATAGAAGAATGTCTTGATGATGTGAAAATACAATGAGGGAGCCCGAATATAAAGAGCTCTAAGAATCTCCTAGAACAAGCTAGAAGACGCTAGGAGATAAGTGTGACAACTAAGCATACATCCACATAAGGTGGAAAGTCCTCGAACAATGTGAGAGGATAAGTATGACTTAGGAGAGAACAAACTCCTATATTGTCAACAACTTATAACAAACTCCTACACTACAACTAATTAATAAATGGAATGCATTTACCTAAGTAAGCTTAAGTAAATAGAATAAATAATTAATAATTAATAATTTACTCTAACACATCTTTTGTCGTAGAGTAAGCTAACTCTGTAATAATAGTAGCTCTTATTTCCTTCCTAACTTGTTCCAATAAGCTTCAAATTGTAAGTGAGCTTAACTAGAGTCCAAACATATTATAATACATGTTCTCTCAATCTTGCTATGACTAGCTCGATCTCTAAATGAAGTTTCCAATTCTAGTGCTGTGAATAAACTTAATTCAACTTGGTTGAATCAAACTCGATTGTTGACTTCAATTTTCCTGTCTCAGCATCATCTAACTTTTATTCTAAAATATCTAACCCTTTTTAAGTGCCTCATTGAGTTCTTCTCTAAGTTCACTGACTACATTTGTTTTTTCTTCATTGTCTTTATTAGTTCTAGAGTTACTCTCATGATTCCTTCTATCATTTCTGAAGTTCCTCTCATTGTTGCTTCTATTTTTGAAGTTTCTTCCATGATTCCTTCTGTCATTTTTGAAGTTTCTTCCATTGTTGCTTCTATCCATTCTACAGTATTTTGTTGTGTGTCCAAATTTGTTGCATAACTAACATATTGGGGTTCTACTTCTAGGATTCTGCTAATTAATAGGTGCTTGACAATTTTGGGTGATGTGTCCAAAGTTGTTACACTTATAAGACACAATATGCTTTCTTTCTTCATAAGGTCTACTTTCTCTTAATGTCCTTTCATTAGATCTTCTTTTATCTATAGAGTTATTGTTTCCAAACATTCTACTATTTCTTTTATCATTATCATACTTAGGTTTCCTATAATCAATTGCATTGTGACCAATACCATGACAATTATGACAGTAAAATTTCATAACATGATTAAATGATTTATTTGTACAATCTCTTTTCATATAACCTATTCCATTACATGAAAAACATTTACCTCTAAATTCATACTCGGTTTCCTTAGGAGATTCCACTTGCTTAGATTCATCCAATTTCATAGTTTCCTTCTCAACTTCTTTCCATTTATCAGAAGATTGATTGGATTCAATCTTATTATCAGACTTATCTTTCTCATTTCGATCTAATTTAATTTTAGGTTTCTTTAAAGATACGTTAAACAAAGAACCAAGACCAGTCTTATCATAGGTAGGTCTTTGTATTGACATAGATTCATCAAGCTTTCCTCTACTAGTGTAAATCTTTTCAAGTTGTTTCTTGCACTAAGTTAGTTCACCTTTCACAATAGTATTGTACTAATGAAGTTCTTCATGATCTTCTTTCAATGTTTCAAATTCAGATGTCTTCTTTGCCAGACTCACTCTAAGACCTAAATTTTTAGTCTTCAAATTAGATTCAACTTTGCTAGAATCATTCTCTAGACTCAACTTTAGATTCGTAGTATTTAATTCATGCTTCAAGATCTTTTACTCTATTTTTAGGTTTGAATAATCATCATCAGTAGTTTCAAATTCAGTAGATTTAGGCTTGGATTTGAGATGTTCAATCTTATCCTTCAATTGTCTAATGTATACTTTGGAGTCTTCGTATCTATCTTTTATCTTAACTCTTTCTTTAGTAAGGAGATCAATTTGTTCAAGTGCAAGGTTCTTTATCAGCTATTCCATATCCATAGGGATCTTACTCAAGTTGTTAAGCCTCTTTCGAGTAATTGTGCTCTGATACCAATTGTTAGAAATAGGGAATACTGAGAGAGGGGGGTGAATCAGTATTCTACAAACTTTTGTCACCGACTGGATATTATTAATTACTTTGAAACATGCATAAGAGAGTAAACAAGTAATGCTGAATAGAAATAATAACCATGCATAAAGAGAACTCATAACACCATATTTTGTTAACTAGGGAAAACTTAGCCAAAGGAAAATCCTAGTGGGGATGATACCCACTAGATAATATACTAATATATATGCTCCTTGTTAGAGGATGGACCTTATTAGGAATCAATAAGAAAATTTAGTATAGGGAGTCCCTATTAGGAGACTTTGAATCCCTATTAGGAGATTCCAACCCTATTAGGAGTTGCAGTACAGTAGATGCAAGAAGAGCTCACTACCCAAACATGCCCTTCCAATTACAAGAAGAGCTCACTGCCCAAACAATTAATTAGTCTTCAGGTACATAGGTGATGTATCTCCTTTCTTGATTGATCTCTAACCTCAACTCGATCTCATATCACAGAATTAGGTTCTCAAAAACTTCACATATATCGCTTCACAAAAAGTTTGCATATCACTTATTACAATTCAATTGCACACTTCTTTTCGCAAGATGTCCTTTGCATAAATACCATGCCTTTTCACAAATTTCTACTAGGCTAGTTAAGATCATAATATACTTTTCCAACTTAGAGTGAACATCTAGGGTGTCAACCTTAATTGGTCAAGTAAGTATTTGGTAAACAAAATAATTCCTTTCCTTTAATTCTATTGTTTTGTTTCACTAGGTAAATCATGAATATCTCTTTTCTGTACTGTTTGTACTAATGTCTAAGGTTATACACATCATCATCAACATGTATACTATCTCCATCTAACTTCACTAGTCATAATATGACATTAGAAACATTTTACATATAAAACAATGTACTATTGTAAACCAATTTCATACTTAGACAATTTTCTGAGTACCAAAAGCAAAGTATCTTTATTTCCAAGGTTTACTACAAGTATGTACATCATGTGTTTCCATTAATGACAAAAATTACATCACTGCATACAGCCAATCGTTAAAACCTCGCACTTTTTCTTATGCAATCTCTTCATCATCATTGATGTTATGGCTGGTATTTTTAGTATACTTAGACCAAGTATCTTCATTATCACCCATGGTTGGTTGTGTTTTCTCAACTTGGGGAGTTTCTTATTTTTGATAAACGAGTTATTGAGATTGTGTCTTCTTTTATAGGGGTTTTTCTTCTCATGTCACCTTACTTTTAGGATCTTGAGGTGCTTTGAAATGATAATCCCTTATCCTTATAGGCATCAAACTTGGGTTGCCTCTTGGGTCAATATCCTTTCAAAAGAATTGATTAGATCTAGAATGTTGGTTGTGGTTTGTCAAACAAATGATATGGTAAGGTTTTTTAATGTGGTTAATCAAAATGAAGTGTCTGTGAAGATGGATTCTAATAGAAAGTGATATATTTCTATGATGAATATTTGAGATTAACCTTGATTCCTTGGGTTTTGATTGAAGGAATGAAAATCCTTGATGGTAAACTTTCCAAAATCGAAGATCAATGTTGTTTGACAACACTTCAAAACTGATGTGATTTGAATGGAACAAAATAAAAGTGATTAAATTATTTGATAGGATTAAAAATGGTCAAATTTATATCTATTTTGAGTGAAAATGACCCTGCTCCGAAAAGGGTATCCCAAAAAAAAAAAATTGACTCAAACTGCCCAAAGGTTATCTTTGTTTGTATGTGACACTTCAAATGTGATGGAACAACAATGGGAAATATATTAGTAACATTTTCCAACAAGTTAAATGCAATGACGATAGATGTTATATGCAACACCTGATCTATGAAATATGGTGGAACATTGGATGAATACAATGATTCATTGATCAAAGGCGATGAAACAATATGGGTCATATGTGATGGTACTCTATTTAAAGGCAATAAAATTTTTGTTAAAAAGGATATAACTAAGGATAATAAAAAGTAAGTAGTGAAGTTTATGTTGTTTGATGTGTTCAGTTATAAACAAAGAAATTATTTTGATTTGTAGGATCATGAAAATACACCAAATACTTTTCACCACTTGTTTTTTATTCCAGACTTCTACAATTGTCATGTTGACTTCTCCAAAGGAATCTCAATTATTTTAAGCCGATGAGTAAGTGTCTCCATGTCTTTAAATTCATACTAATGACAAATCATCCCCACCCCTTCTAAAAAATACACATCATCAATACCTTCCTCTTTTATATTTAGATGTCCTCTACAAACAAACCATCCCCCCCATCTTTTGAAAATTCTTCTTTCAAACATTTATTATTACCTTCCAATCCCATCAATTTCATTTTAAGATTATAAGAGTATCTTTATCCTTGAGTTTATAATAATGACAAGCGTCATTAATACATCCTTCTTATATATATTTTTAGTATATGCAAAACTTCCAAATCCATGTTGATGACAAATCATCCTCATCTTTTACAAATCTGGCTATAAAATATTCATCAATACCTTCCAATTCCACCAATAACAAGGGGCGCAAGTGCCAAAGTTCCTACCTTTATTAGTGTGGTGGATTGTGGGGTAGGAGTTGAGTGAAGTTTGTGAAGTTATACATTTAATGGTAAAATTTATAGTTTGTAAATTTGACATTAAACTAAATAAATTAAAACTTTGATAATTTATTGTAAATGGAAAATAAAAAATTTTATGTCATTTTAAGAAATATTTAAATAATAAATATGACTTTTGACTTAAATCATATAAATCAAAGATCAACAAATCAAAGAAAAATAATAATGATCGTAATACCATAATAATAATTTTGGCTTATAAAAATAATGTAATAGTATTGGTATGATTGATTTACTCATGACTAAATTATAGATCATTATTCAATTTTGAGTTGTCTCATATGTAAAAAACTAAGTCTTGTAATTATTACTTTAATAGTGGCAAAATATTGAACATTTAATAATGACAATGCCATTTCAATAATAATTATACTCACTAAAAACTTCAAAACTTGATATATGTTTTTCAAAGTTAAATAGCAATGATATCTAAATTTTATATAATATATGTTTTAAAATTATAAAATAGTATTAAACCAAAAATTATTGTGTTATGTAAACCAAAAATTAAACCTCTATTTAAACTGTTTGGCTGAAACCTTCCCAATAATCCTATTTTTTGTGATTGGTGATTGGACGTGCACTTGTAAGTGGGGTAACATAGGCTGTGGTAGCATATTTTCCTTATGTGGGATTTTAATGTGACGTGCAATATAGAGGCCTTATCAGACATTTAATACACTCTTTTTCCTCAATGGAAACGAAAAGTCATCCCCTAATCTCACCTGCAAAACGTCATGGAACGCTTCTTTGTTCAGGATTCCGGGCGATGGAAAATCGAAGCGCAAGGGTTTCAAAATTGTTCTGATTGCTGTGATCATCACCGCCTTTGGTGTTGTCTGCGGCCTCGCTAGGGTTAGGTATTGGCGGCATGGAAGGCACAGGGGCTAGAAAAAACAGGGAGCGCGGGACGAAGAATTTTCACAGGGTCCCCGGAAGTTCACTTACGCCGAGCTGAACACCGCGATCAGACATTTCAACGAGAGCCAAAAGCTTGGCCAGGACGGATTTGGATCTGTTTACAGGAGATTTTGTTAGACACTAACGTTAAGATCGATAAATAATCGTTTTTGATTGGCCACTTTTAAAAAGTTTTAATTTTTTAATAGAAAAATAAGAAAAAACCAGGCAAAAATAGGGCTGATCAATCAGAAAAAGAAATTATTAAAAAATAAATCAAAAATAACAAGTTGAACTGTATGAACGTCACAAACATTATAGTTTTTTATTAATATTTGCAATCTCCAATGCAAATTAATTGGAAAGCGGCGCAAAAATAGAATAGTCTAATAGAATGAATTAAAAATAAGATTTATAAAATAATGAAAAATTAGAAAAAGATATAAACATTTGAAATTTCTTTTAATCTTTAAAATCTTATGAATTGATTAGTAATTAAATTGAAAATTTGAATTGAATGAAAACAATAGTATCATGTCAAAGGCAGAACTAATAATTATTATTATTTGGTTGTAAGATGAAGACATCTATCCAATATAAAAGCACACACTCATGTAGATGAAGACATCTATCCAACCATCTAAAACTTGAAATTTGACTTTTTTTTAACTCCTCTTAATAAGACAGCAAGTTTATGATGGCTAGACAGACGTTACTTGTATAGATAACTCCTTAACCAAGAACCAAAAACAAAAACATATCCGTAAAAAGGCATCATCTAAATGAAAATACAGTGATTCTTTTTCAGTGATAGTCAGTGATTCTTTTTCAGACTCATGAAAATACAATGAAATTTTATCAAAAAAAATTGTTATTTCAGATCACAAAACACACAGATCATTGATCAAATGCTGAAATTTTCAAAAAAAAATTATGTTTTCGTTCCATGGTGCAATTTGTAGAAAGCGTAGCCTGCTCCCCAAAGATTTAATATTCAGGAACTGTGTCAAGTCTAATCAATCAAATGAACCATGAATTAATTCTCCCCAAGAAGGAACAAAGAGATTTTGTACCTACTCGAGTTCCTCTAATTTAGCATCAGCGACTTCCGCCAAGGTCAGTCGTACTTCAACTATTTTGCCAGAGGGAAACTTCCTCGTTTTGTTCTTCCATGAAATAAATGAGGAAGAAGACACATCTAAACGTACAGCAGACTTCCAATGGAGTCGCACCATTTGTATGACAATTCACTCACATCAAATCACTCGATTGAAAGACATTACAGAGAACAAAAAACAGTATCAAACGCATCACATTCGAATACCCCGGACAACGCGTTATTGACTGGACTCGGATTTTTCTTCTGCGATGAAGATGACAGGCAAAATCTTATTCAACAGACCTTAAAAAACCAGAAATCAACGGAGTAAAATTCACGGTGAATGCAAGTCAAGCGACCTTCTCTGTCACGACAACTTTACCTCCTTAAATTGAAGTTTCTCATTCCAAATTAAAACCCTGAAAATGCTTCCCCTTAAATCCAAATTCTTCTTTTTGAATCCCGTCTCACGATCAAAACCCTAGTTTGAAAGTTGCAGAGCTCGATCGAACCCCTGAAAATGCATTCTCTTTAAATTTCAATTCATCATTCTGAAATCCCGTCTCACATCAAAAGCCCTAGCTTGGCTCTTGCAGGGCTCAATTGAAACCCTAAAATGGACTGTCGTGAGCGAAACGGCAAAGAAATTAAAGACAGGGAGAAGCCAAAGCGAAGAGGGATCTGGAAAGCTTTGGCCCGAGCAGGAAACATATGCTCCAAGAATTTGGTGATCGTACCAGTAAAATTGCTCTGCCGGGCTCGAAATGCGTATGTTGAAACCCTACTGAATTGCAAAAGCGGTCAGGTGAAGGCTGTGGAAGATCCCTTTTCCTTCGAGGCTCGCAGATCCGGGAGTAGACGGGAGGAAGAGAATCTGCGGCGGCTGATAAGAATGACGGACATTAAGCTGCAATTGCAGATGAAGGCTGAGGAAGGTGGATCCATGGCGACCGAAAGCGGATCGGAAAAGAGTGTGAGGCCCACGTTTTTTGGAGCTCTGAGGAGCAGTAGCGTAGGCGCCAAGCATATGACCACCGGTATAGCCCCCATTGATGAAGAAAGCCCCTGCTACTTTCCTGGTTCGTTTAAGAAGAGATGGGCAACCCCCTTACCTCGAAGCGGCAGCTGTGGAACCACCAATTCTGACTGACCTCCTCTAACTCTCGAATGCCATTTTCACCCTCTAGATTTAAGGATAAGTGGACTCTCTCCCTCTAGATTTAGGGTAAGTGGACTCACCAACATTAGGAGTCCTCAAGATTTAGGGGTAGAATTTTCTAGATTTGAGGGTCAGTGGACTCACTCATATTACGAGCCCTTAAGATTTAGGGTCAGAATTTTCTAGATTTGAGGTTCTGTATCATTCAAAGAGTATTTTAAGATTTAGGTTTAGGATCTTTTCAATTCGGGTTGTCTTATTTTTCTAGATCTAAGGTTTTATACCATCTTTTTAGATCACACCAAGAGTCTTCCAGATTTAGACGGACATTTCTCTAGATTTGGGGTGGAGAATTTTTGCATTGTGAAGAGTCATTTAGATTCAGAGCTAGTATTCTACATTTGGGGTTGTCTTAGCATCCTACATCTAGGGTTTGTGTTTTTCGAGATCTAAGGCCTTGCCACACAAACTTCTTTGCCAAGTTTTAATAGTCATCATGTTGATATTAGTTATTTGAGCTCTTGTTTTTTGTTTTTTTACTGTTAGCTAGTTTTTTGAACCCTTCATGTTAATTTTCTTCAATGTATACAAAGAAAAAAGTGTTTTATTGTTTTTTCTCTACTATTTAAATAGTCGTCATATAGAGTACACCAACTAGTTATTTGAGCCTTCCCTTTTCAAATTTAGAGTCTTCTAGTTTGGAACTCATTTCCTTCAGTTTTCTTCAATGTATAGAGAAAAAATAGTTATTTTGTATTTTTTGTTTATATACAATATTATTGGTTACACCTTTCGCTCTGGAGGATATTGTTGTAAATAGTTTTTAACATATTTTAAGTAACTTACAAAGGGTTGCCAAATGTTTTTTTCCCATATTATACTTGAGATGGAGTTACATTATTTTATTTCCTTCAATCTCTAGAGTCAAAAGTTATTATTTAAAACTTATTGTATACACTTATTCTATTTTCAATATATTACACTTTTTTTTTTTGGACAAAGTTGAATTATTAAAGAAATGAGAAATCATAAAAGCTTCCAAAGTAATATAATATAATAGTAAGAAAATAAGATGTTCAACTCATTCAAAGACCCTTGCTCTCCATTGTTATTCCTTGCTTGTATACTGTATAGAAAATGTGTTCAATCATCTTATAATTATTCCTTGTTAATCCATATTTCCAAATAAGAGAAGCAAACAATTTAAAAGTTATAATAGTGAAATTATAGTATCTAGCCATATACAAATATATGAAAGAGAATTCAATTTAATTTCTATTGATGTAACTTAACAATTAGTATTAATTTGTGAAGTGATTATGTAATTTGTTTTATGTATGTAGTGATTTATGTAATTTAAAAAGTGATAATGTATATAATTATGTGCTCTGATTATTATCATCAAGAATTTAAAGGTGGTTATGAACTATTAATTATATATGTAAATTTAAATAAATTATGCATATTTTTGTAATATTTAGGTTAGGGATAAAGAAGCAGCAAGGAGATGACGATGTTATTAGTAGCTAGTAGTGCATCAAGGATAAGAGTAATTTACTAAGTGGTGGGTGGGATAATTCTCCAAGGTAGACCACCTTGTGTTGATGATGTCTTGGTGACTTAAATATTACTCATTTAAGTGCTAAGTGTTCCATTTATTCTCATGAGAGATGGATTCATGTTGAATCACTACTCATGAAACATGGGTCATCGAGTTTGACTCAAAATCACACAGTTAAATCCTGATATTCACATCACAATTAAATATTATTGTTATGTTGAACTAGAAAGTTATTGTCTGAATCCCTAATAGGGTAGAGAGGTGCGATTGTGGGTTAATAACTAAGTATACATTTATTTATTTAAATAGGGATGGAAGAAGGTTAGTTTAACTAATTAAATGAATATGGTAACTAGAGTTAGTTTAATCAATTGAATACATATGATTTATTAAATTAAAAAGTAGATAAAGAAAAAACTATGTAATCAAAATTGAACAAAATGATGTAGGATCGAATGTGACATCAATGATGTTAGGTGAATTTTAAAAGAATATTTTGAAGTATATATTTTTCCCATCTTTGAGATGGCACCAATGGTGAGACAAAAAGTGGAATTATTCAAAAAATAATAATAGTGTGGCCTCTTGATGAAGAAGAATAGGTAGCAAGATGTTCTATTCACTCAAAGACAATAGAGCTAGAAAATGGATTAAGTACACCACTTCAATAAAGTGGGGAAGTTTACAAGAACAGATTGATCTCTTGAAAGGAGAACCAAGTCCTAAAGAGAAAGGGAATGGAAGGAACATGTAAAGAAGTGGCAAGAGTAAATAAATAATGGATGATTAGTGGGGGGTATGTTTGTTTTTTTAACTCTTGTAAATAGTGAGCTAAAAACTCTAAGTAAAGTGTACCTAATAGTAAAATAAAGAGAGTACATGTTCATAAGCACTAGAATGCATGATTTATGGAGTATCAATGATGAGATGTCGTTTAATCAAGTATAAACACAAACCTCTGTCACCTTTTATAAATAAAAAGGATCTCAGTTCCAATGTAAATTATTCAACTTTAATTACATAAAAGTGGCATTTGTATTTAGAATTTGAAGATGACGTAAACTAATGAAATGTGTAAAATTGGATAAAGTTTATGTCTATAAATTTTTATAAAAAATTGAGTAAGATTTTTTACATTATTTTAATTTTTAAAGCCCATTTTTAAATTTTTTTTAAAATGTTGAAACTATAGAGTTTTGTTCTTGCCAAACAAATATATTCAAATGATCATATTTTGCTCTGATTTTGTAATATGTTATAGTTGACATGTATAGCTAGTAGAGGGGAAAAAAAGATTTTTGATGTATATGTTTTCAGTTATACGTGTTCAAAGTCAAACTTATCAGAAATTGACAACTTTTTTTTCCCACCAAACTTTTTCTATCAAATCTATATATTTTTTAAAAAAAATTACACATTCTTGAAGAGGACTCTCCCCTCTAGAGGCACATATTAAATGTTAATTTTTTGAACATAAATTACTATTTTTTTTTCATTTTTTGAAGTGACATCTTCCTTAATCTTAAAATACCTACTTGTAATATTTTAAAATTATAACATGTTATAACTACTCAAAACACTATATAATTTATATGACCATAATCTTGACTACGAGATCTATAAAAAGGTATTTTTACGTTTTGTATAAAATTTATTTTTGATGGACAAATAAACCTTGGAAGTGAGAAGTTTTTAGAAATTGCAGTCTTTGCTTGTGTGATTGCCACATAGGATGCCACATAGACAATTAAGGCTAAAACCCTTGTGGTCGTAACCATTTCAATCATAACAGTTTTGGCCATAACCCTGACTGACTCAACACAACAACTAGCAGACACATGGCGACTTCATATTAAAAAATTTTTTTTTTTCATAATTTAAAAACCAAGTAAATACTACGAAAAATAAAGCATTTTTCTGGAAGAAAAATATTCTTTGAAGCATTTTTCATCAGTTTTTTTGTGGAGTTGAAAAGCAATTACAAAGGATCATCCTTAAGGTATGTTTTTTCCACCATAATATTTTTGTACTCTAAATTGAAGCATTTTGAATTGTATTTAGTGGAATCTAAATTAAAACATATTTTTGTAGATCAAAGCATTTATGGGGAATAAAAAGGGTATATTAAGGAAATATGATAGCATAAGAGATGACAAAATATAAGGTTATACAAAATGTAATCAAAATCAACCTATTGAAGTTCATAAGAGGATGAGGTTCATGAAGAGGATGATATTCAAGAAGATGACCAAATTGGTAGTTCTAACAATAAAAACACATTATTAGGCGTAGGAAATTTGACGGATATGGATGAGGAGCTACTTTTTAGTCAAATTTCATCTAAAGATATGGTATCTGAGAACACTATTAAAAAGCATTGCAAAACATGTGGGATGAATATTTCAAAAATAAAAGTATATTTGGAAAGACACAATTATTTGTCAAGTTATTTAGGAGAAAAGAGATGAGGCCTATTTTGGAGTTGTTAATTGCTGATAATAGGAAAAAGCATGCACATCATGTTAATAAAACAATAGTTGAAAATTTACAAACTGCATATAAAAAAATTGACAACACAACTTGAGGAGGCGATTTAAGCACTACATGTAGAGTGTTGATGACTTCAATATCTAGTGGAAAGTTGACATGTAAGAAAACAAGTACATGCAATTTCTGATTTACTACATATATCCAGAAGAATTGTTCAAAGATACATTAGGAGGAGATACATGTTAGATGAAAACATTGAGAATAATTGGGTGAATATTTGTAGAGTTCCTTGAAAAGATGGAATTTTTGAATATGTAAAAAGATGGGTTATTGAAATTTGGACCACATCCTCTCATGTTTCTTCCAACAGACATGATACTATACAAATTAAAGATCAAGAGACAAGGGAAAAAATTGAGCTTCTAAAACATTTTATACATATTTAACACAAAGTGAACTATTTCAAACATTCAAGCAAGAATTTTCAAATGTGAAAATATGTTAGAGAATTTTTGTGAGCCTGCATCATTCCTTTGTACGCATAAATAAGATAAATGAAACTTGTTTTTTTTAAATCATGTTAAATTTTCTCTAAACTTGCAATCATATAAAAAAGTTATGGTAGTACTTAATCCAAATTTGACCGTCCCTATCAGTATGGCATAGTTTGTGAAGTCTATATTATGCAATAAATTTGAAGATTCACATGAGTTCAAAGTATAATATATCTAAAATCAATGTGAAGATCATGGAGATTTATGTAAATGTCCACTGCAATTTGAGAATATTAATGCTTCAACACCAATTTCATGGATGAGATATGAATATGACACATACCAAATTAAGACAAGAGATGAATGGAAAATATATATATTGAAGGAGACTAAATTTTGGTTCGATGAGTTTATGAACAATTTTTGTCTATTGATATATCCACATATCCAACATTGTCATGGTGCACGATGGCAAGCTAAATATTTTCATGATTCAAAAAAAAAAAATCACTTGGTTGTATTCTTTTGGTTGTAGATTTTTCATAGAACTATACATTTTCACCTCAAACAAAGCTTCAAGGTCAATATTATCATTCTAAACAAGTTGTAATATTTGTGCAAGTCACCTATAAATATGCACAATTTGAGGTGGATGAGATAGAAAGTTTGGACCAAAATGAGCACATTATCATCAAGGAGGTTCATTTCTATATCAGTGATGATAGAGTTCATGATAGGTGTTATGTGTGTTGATCAAAGATTGATACAATTATGAGAATGTGTTTCAATCATTGTTTTGTCATTGATGTCAAACCTACTATTTGATAGAGAGAAAATTTCTTAGTTGATCAGAGTACTACCATTTGTTTGATTGATGAAGAGGATTTGATCAAATGAGGTAACAAGAGAACCTAGAGGAAAGGTTGAGTTATGATATGTAAAAAAGAAGTATAAAGATTAGTTGAGATAGTGATAACATAGTGGATTGATTATCTACTTAAGGTTGCAAAGGATAGATACACTGATTAAGTTTAGAAGAACAAGTAAAACGAATTGAGTCTGCTAAGCTTAACAATTTGCACAGTAGGTGTCGAGCAATGTTAGTGTAAGCCGAGCAAAAAATTAGTTGCAGCCAAGTGAAGTTGAATTTTACTGTATGCTAAGTGAAGTTTAGTTGATGTCAAGCATTAGGAAACTTTAGTTTTTGCCAAGTGATTTGATAGTGGATGTCAAGCAACACAGTATGTGTCAAGCATTAGAAGCAAGTTAATATTGAGTGACAACATTATGAGAAAGATCATGAATTCGATGAATTTGAGTTGACAAGTTTGATTTCTTGGATTATGTGACCATGTGGAATATAAGCTTGATGAGTTGATCACACAGAATTCAAGATGAACCATTTTGAGACAAATTCAAAGAGGATTCTCAAGGAATTTTCTAGAGGAAGCTAAAATAGAAAGATGGTTAGATTCAATGAATCCTACCTAACCCTGGAATGGACTATTTTGGTTGAGTGGCAAAATATCTAAAATCTCTTCATAATGGGATACAAGGCATGAAACAACTATTGGCATATGCGAGAACCCAAGAAAGACAAGGAATCTAGGGTTTTGTTTCATAAGGTGGCCAAACTATAGAGTCTACAATTGGCATGCAAAATAGAAAGACTTAAGAGGATAGATGCTTGAAGGGTGAACAAGCTATCAAAGCTGAAGTGAATGAAGCCAAGCTGAATGGAGGACTAAACAGATATTTGTAATCTACAAAGTGAGTTGTATTTTGTTATCAGATCAAATCTTATTGTTACTCTCTAATAATTGTATCATTTTAGGTAAAATCCTTTTGATTAAGGTTGACCTAATAGTCATTTGTAAATCCTTTAACTGGGTGGCATTCTAATGGAATGGCATGAGGTCCTCTAACAAGGTTCACTCCTAACCAGGTAATTGAAAACCTTTAACCAGGTCACATTTAATAGTGTGTATTGTAACCTTTAACAAGGTTGACTTTTCACATGGCATCACTTCAGAAGAGTGAGAATTAGTAGCATGTTACTAGTGGTTTTTACCAAATTGGGTTTCCACTTAAAATCCTTGTGTCATATGTGTTCAAATGATTCTATTATGTTTCATGTTTACATTTTTGCAAAGTGATTTTGACCTAGGACAGTAACCTACAAGTTTATGTTATGAATGATCTAATGGATGCATGTAAGGTTTATAAGAAGATGATATATGCATGAGTTTTTTTAAGCACTAAGAAGTTTAATTGGGAGTTTTGGACCTTGCATAATTGATTCAGCCCCCCTCTCAATTATTTTAAACTATTCCAACAATGTGGCCTATTGTTTTGCGATGTTCTCTAAAGATCTTAGAAATCATAGAATAAATGTTTCAGAGCACTGGATTTGATCTAATGGTTGTGCAGGTTAGTGCATATTCACATACGTATTTTTTTAACTTTATTTAACTTAAATATGTATGTGTACATGTATTTCAATTTTATATATAAATGTTTTTAAGCTCATTTCATGTTCACTAGACAATTTAAATCTGTAAAAGCATTTAACTGGTTAGCCATGCAACATGCTAGAAGCAATGTTAGGATTTGTGGAACTTCATTGAAAGTGGACATGGAAAAGGGGAGCATGATGGGTCAAGAGCATGTATAAAGCATGCACTTCGACAACATGAATTTGCAAGTACATATGCATTTAGTATATTCAATACTTATATATATCTTCTCTAGATCTAGACATTTTCAAGTTAAATTTAAAATTATGATCTAACTTTCATATATATACACATGTGTTACACATATAGGTAATAGGATAGAGAGTGTGAATCAAATTGTTGGAAAATGCAAAGTTCACTTCGCTAGTCGAGATATCAAATATAATAAGCGTTAATTTGTATATAGTTAATATATTCTTCAAATTCAAGTTTTTCATTATATTTATTTTTGAACGTGACAATTATTTTTCATATTTGTAACATATATATATATATATATATATATATATATATATATATATATATATATATATATATAAACAATTCTTGGTATTAGAAGTTTACGTCAAGTGATGACTATAGGACACCACAAACCTCTAGTGATTAAAGTAAGAGAGACCTCGTGTTTTTGTGATGACTGCATTAAGAACAATGCAATGAATAAATGTGAAAATATTGCAAATGGATATGTTTCACATTGGAATTCGAAGTCAATAGTTAGACAATCTCTTTTTGAAGATGCTAACATTCACATTCACATTCACGATCATGTATATTCAGCCAATTATGAGCATGTTTCTGATTTAGTTATCGCAGGTTTGTGCATATGTGTATATGTATGTTCATTAAAAGATAAATTTATATTAATTTTGAATACTTTAAAAAAATTACTTCTATTTTTATGTATGTATGTAGGAGATCTTTTTGTTGTCCAAGCCAAAGCAGATAATGTAGAAAATGTAGACTATTATCTTCTAAGATGCACAAAAGCAAAACACAAGTTGCTAGAAGGAACTATAGATGTTGATGGACAATCATATCCAATTGGTTTAGTTGTCGTTTAAGGCACATATTATCAACAAACAAGGGCAATTGAAAGTGGTATCAAATTTATTGAATACATGCAAGGAGAGAAAATTTTACATTACAATAACCATGTTATAGTGACAAAGTTGCAATTTGAGGCAATACGAAGAAGAGGACGCTAGGAAAATTAAAAGTGGAAACTGTCTATTGAAGAACATGAAAAACTTCTAGAGATAATAAAAAATAGAGAGGATGCCAATAATACAATGTTTCTGGAGCTCTAGAAGCCAAATAATGTAGCTCTCATACTTTCATATTTAATTTACATTGGTTTTTGGATATACATATTTTATAAATGTATGCATTGGATCTTGGATCTTGGATACACTAAATTATGTGTGTTGTTATTTATATTTTGATAATTCAATGGTTTGATGATAAATTTATTCTTCAAGATTTTCTTTATGCTTTGATGTATGTCTTTATGTATATTCTTATGTATCCCCTTAAGACATCCTCTTAGGACCTCCCCTTAAGACATCCCCTTAAGTCATGTACTTGGTAGATATGATTTTATGATTATATGTTCTTATGTACTTTCTTTGATGATTGAATATTTTTATTTGTTTGAAGATGTTATTTCTTCTTTATTCTACATGCTTATGTATGTTTCATGACCTCCCCTTAAGACAACCCCTTAAGACATCTTCTTAGAACCTCCCATTAAGACATCCACTTAAGTCATGTACTTGGTAGATATGATTTTATGATTATATGTTCTTATGTATTTTTTTTGTTGATTGAATGCTTTGATTTGTTTGAAGATGTCATTTTTTCTTTAATCTATGTTCTTATGTATGTTTTAGGACCTCCCCTTAAGACAACCCCTTAAGACATCCTCTTAGGATGTCCCCTTATTACATCCCCTTCATTCATGTACTTGGTAGATATGATTTTATGATTATACATTTTGTGTGTGCATAGATGGTTCAATGTATATATGTGTTTCAAGATGTTACTTATACTTTAGTTTATGTTCTTATGTACTTTATTTGATGATTGAATGCTTTGATTTGTTTGAAGATGCTACTTATGCTTTAATCTATGAACTCTTATGTATTCTTTAGTGATTAAATGATTTAATGTATTATTTAGTGTATT
The DNA here is from genome assembly GCA_028749045.1 of Cupressus sempervirens. Classification (NCBI taxonomy): domain Eukaryota; kingdom Viridiplantae; phylum Streptophyta; class Pinopsida; order Cupressales; family Cupressaceae; genus Cupressus; species Cupressus sempervirens. The sequence goes on from CM053790.1 coordinate 464,235,252, forward strand.
CTTTATGTTCTTATATGTATTAGGACCTCTCCTTAAGACATGTCATTTTTTAGTTCATTAAAGTTAGATTAAGACATGTGATATGATTTGATTATCATATGTGCTTTAATGAAAATATGAACATCAAGATCAACATGTACATTTAACATGGACATTAACATGAATATACGTACGAATATTGAAAATATACATACAATCAACGTGGACATGTAACATGTGAACATAAACATGAACATACGACATAAGACATGATTTTTTATAACATGTACATCTACAAAATAATACATCTATCAAATAACATGTATCTATATGTGTATATAATGAAATATCTCTATGTAATAATGTACTCATATAAAATGTCTCCAAAATACCATATAAAATGTCTCGAAAAAGACATATCAAATGTCCCCATATCAAATGTATTCTAATAACATATAAAACAAGGACCTCCATATCAAATGTATCCAAAATAGCATATAAAATGTCTTCATATCAAATTCTAGAATAACACAATTCTAGGCAATGAAATTCACATCTAAAACAAGACAAGCACTACATATATGTATGTCAATCAACTACATCCCCCTCATGGTCCATCTCCCCAAAAAATCTCTATAATGTGCATCTAAACTCTATGTCAATCTGTAGGTGTCTAAAGATCACCAAAATGTAACATACTATCACTAAGGCCCTATAACATATGTACATGTACACATATTTAAGTTATATTGAATCAAGAATGTGTATGTCTCTAGATATGTATTTAAACTTAAGTATGTGTAATTATAATTGTAAATTAAATAAAATAAATTTAAACATATATATATGTTTTCAATAGCATTGTGTAATGCTCTACCAATCTGACTGATATTTGGATCATGTAGTGATAAAGAAGGGTCAGTGTCTAAATTAGTCATTTCATCTATAAGCATAGTGGTAAATAGATGTTTGTGTACTATGGGGGCCTGAGTAGGATCATGTTTTGTAGGAGGTGTAGGAATATCTTCATGTTTCTATGAACCATGTGATCCTATCATGCATGAGAGAATGTGGTTGATGTGTCCACCAATATCACTAAGAGGAATGCTAGTGACGGTCAATAAGGCCTCATATGAACCAAGAAGATCACTAGCTAAATATGATTTCATGTGATGCAATGCATCCACATATGGTAAAGTAAAAACCTCTAGTGGAGAAGGTATGTCTATTATCCCATATGCATCATCAAGTCCTATGCTAGAGGGGGTGGCTATCATAATGGTACCATGAGACCACAACATATATCTCCCACATTGATTTTATATCTCTTGTAATCATGTAGGCATTGTAGGAATGCTAGAATATATCTAATGCATAGTTGTGTCATCTAGAACAATCAAACTTGTAATAGTCATCTCTGGACCTCGTGACATAACCAAAAGGTTTGGACTTACCATTGCCCAATTATTAACAGGTGCAGGGGTGCCCGTAGGTCTAAACCTCTCTGATAATCTACCTACGCCCTTCCTAGTATAACTTGGAAAATTTGTATAATCTACCTCATACTATAAATGAAATTTTGCAAACAATTATTTATAGAAATATAGGGGAACTCATCCTTGGACGTTTCCATTTGTGATGTGTGCCTATCCAACGAGGATATATAAATGGTGCAACAATATCATCTATACACTTCGTAGCCGAGTAACCTCTAACCCTATTCCTGTCTGTATAAAAGGGAAACACGGTCTTCACCATAGTAGTGGAGACATCTATATCAACCTACCTATACTTCACAGTGCTAGTAACATTGTAAGAAAGAGAAGAATAAAAAGACTCAATATCATCATATGGGTTGTATGATTCACTTGTCTAATCTTACAATACAACTCATCTCTCATAGAGGGTGGTAGAAGTTGAGAGTGTACAAGTCATTAGTGATTTAATTTTGAAGTTCAAATATTATATGTAATACACATACATATCATGGTGGAAACAATGTAAAAACACCAACACCATAAAGGAATTGAACCTAATGGTTTTTATATGGAAAGTGGAGTATGTAACATATAAAAGAATATTTTTGGCAAATTAGATAAAATATGTACAAATAAAGTTTCTTTGGGATGAAACAAAAGACTAGGCTAAAATATCTTTAGTAAACTCACAAAAAAATCCTCTCGAAAGAAACAAGAGGTGAAGGCAAAAGAAAAATCAAAATTTAAAGAAGGCCCTTATTTCAAAGATTGGTTGGCAATTCTTGTAGGGTTATAAGGATTAGGTGCACATTTTAAAGGCTAAGTATCTCAGGGGAGAAGACCCTATTTCCTTCCTTCATGGGGAAGGCCTACCATATGGATTTTTTATATGGAACAATACGCTAACATGGAGCAAGTTATTAAGGAGGGGAGTTGATAAGGTGGTAGGAAATGGTAAAGATTCCTTGTTTTGGAAAGACATTTTGAAGGGTGATTTCCCACTCCTTGGAATACATTAATGAATGTCTAAAATAAGCTAACAACTTGTTTCTCGAAAGGAAAGTTTATGATTATATTAAATGGGAGAATGGTTACCCAACTTAGGTCTTGGTATCAAGGATCTTCTTATAAGCAATAGGTTATTAAGGATAGCAATAGTTAAAATTTGATTAGGAAAGACTCAATAAGAATATTGTGGACCTTTTAAGTGATTTTTCTCTTTTTCATTTGAATAAAGAAGATGAATGGGTGTTGAGAACAAATCTCTCATGACATTTATCTATCAAAACCTACTTATTCTATATTTAAAACTCCTCCTACTAGATGAAAACATATGGATTGGAGAAAACTGTGCTTACTAAAGATGATTCCATAAGTTAGACATGCTCACAAAAAAATCCTCACTATTGACAACCTTATCAGAAAAAAAAAGGTTTTAAATTGTTAAAAAAATGTACTTTGCACATTATAATGATAGTGATAGTATGATCACCTACATTTTTCTACTACTATTTTGCAATGGTTTGGTCATTGATAATGACCCTAACCTTAGTGGATTGGGTTGCGCATGAATTCCTAATTAAATTTATTAACTACTAGAACAAGTTTATGAGACCATTTTATGGTCTACTTTGTTCCAAGTTTAACTAGTTTTCTAGTCTAGAAGTTAGGTTGTTATGTTTTCTTTAAAACTCTTTTAAGTAATATTTGTATGAGGATCTCATATATAGTCTATACAGTCATGTTTTTTATGGTTTGATGATAAGGTAGGAGACTTAATCAATAGTACATATAGGTAAATTTGTTATCTCCTATAATATATGCTTTTGTGGTTAATTAGAATGTGCAACTTATCCTTGAGCCAAATGGATCCTCAATTGCAAGATTGGATTAGTTCATGAAATATTTTTATTAAAATAGAATGATGATATAATTATATGTTGCAAATATGGCATGTGCTACTAAACACCTTTCGTATGACTAAGTCATTAAGCACTAGAAAATCGCTAGCAAAGAGGGCTCTAGACTGATTCAACAACTATTAGAAGATCGACTACCATGAATGCATTCACTTACCAATGAACAGGCATAACAACATTTTCCCTTCACTTTCAACATTCATTTTCTATGTTAGGCCATTTTGGCTTATCAAAAAAAAAATTTGTCCCAAAAAGGTCAAAATTTTGCAACCACTTAAGTTTGGCGTTCCTTAAGTTTAGTATCAAAATTTTGATGAACACAAGAGAAAAGTAAATCAGTTCATTTTGTATCTCAATTTTTGGTGGATTGTGGGTGGAAGGAAGGGTTTTAACTATGCGTAGTAGTTGAAGACACTAGTAAGTTCTTAACTTTGCTAGGATTAACTTTGTTTTGGTAGTAATGGTAGAAAGTAAGTTTTAATGATTAATGCCCTACACCTTAGGGCTCACAAAACACCTATTGCAAACCTTTTTTTTTATCGATTATGGATTATTTGGATTTCTTGTTGCATATGCTATTTCCATTTAAATTTTCTTCCATATCCACTAAAAAAGATCACTACAAAGACATATGACAAGGGAACATCAAGAGACAAAATATATATTCAGTCTTGAATGCTAAACGAATGAATGAATGGGAAAACTAGTTGCTACTATTTATGAAAATAGGAATGTCACTTATCACATCCCTTCAGCTTTATAAATCAAAACCACACACACTTGTTGCTGCTATTTATGGAAATAGGAATAGACAAGGCATGGTAACTATTTGAAAAAATGTGGTGGCATGGAAAAGGCATGGTAATTGTTTGACAAAATACCTTCAAATAATTCAGACCTATATATATAATTTGAAGCCATAAATAATGTAATTGAAGTGCACCATAGAATCTCCTCAAGCTATATCATTTAATGAATAAAATACTCACAAGAAAGTTTGAAGAATTAGTTTGTTGAAATATCTTTTAAAAAATCAAATTCAATGTGCTTGGTAGGTTTCAAATCATGTTCTATTAATGTTTCCAACTTTCATATTATGTTGCCATATTGTGAATGTCGTAAGAGTGCAAACATGTGCAAAAGTACAATAAACAGAGGAATTTTTTCAATGGGATTGCTAAAATTCATGCATCATGTGACATTGACAATGACAAGCAAATCTTGACAAAATGTTGGGTTTAATCAGTTTTAGAGTATTTCAAGCACATTTTTCTACTTGCCACCTGTTCAAATTCTTAAATGGAAATCCAAGATGATATGAGATCTTTTAGAGTGTGTTATAGATGTTGACCTCAAAGCATTTCATAATCAAAGTATGACTAAAAGTAGATGTCATTTCATAAAATAAAATGTAGTGATTGATGAATGCATGCACAATTTATTTTGCTACTAGCAAGCTCTCAAAATATTTGAATAAGTGGAGCAACTTGAAACATATCCTTTAATCAATGAAATAAAGTATCCCAATTATAGATATCATGAATGCCAATTATGCACACAAAAATAACCTTAAAATAAAAGTCCATATTAGCTTGAAATAAGATACATTTTGTAAACATATACAAATTCTAGAAAGTAAACAAAATTCTTGTACATTATTATATAGTAGATTTTAATTTTTGATATTAAGAAATATCTTACAAAGAGAAGATATTCAAGTGTAATTATCAAGTTAGAATTAGATTACTCAATGGTGTAATACCTTGAGTGTGAGCCATACAAGCCTACAAATGTTTTGAAACCTTAGTTAAGATGCCACAAATTCATTATGGGGAATCTACAATGATATTTTCCTTGCTACTAACTCAAAGTAGTCCAAAAAACTAGGTGGGAAATACTTATGGAGAAGGCTTATTATAGGTGAAAAACACTTATAAAGAAGGTTTATTATTTAAGAAAAGTAGTCCAAAATATCTTATTAATTCCATAAGGGGTGGTGGTTATCAAAGTACATCACATGAAAATAAACTTATAGATTAAAAGTGTCATTCTCACTATAACCCTTAAAGTTATTGGATGGTGACAACTTGCCCAAATATATTGTCTTAAGTATATAACTATATTGTTACTTTTGATCATGACAACTTGCCCAAATATCTATATTATAAATATATAATATTCACTAATATAGGTATAAAAATATTCATCAAGGGCCCTAGGCCAAGTGGTTTTGTATTAAAGGAAATGATAGGGATTCACTCTACTAATCTTCAAAACAAAGCTTGCTACATAAGTATGAAAGTTGGACCTCTTTTAGTTTCATTGAAATTATGGGTTTTCTAGATCATCCTTAGATACAAAAAAGAAATGTATATTATGTTTTTCTAAAAAGTTCAGTATGTAATTCTCAACATTTGAAAGTACTAAAAAAATCTTTCTTTAATACCATCTAATGTTTGTTTAAGAAGATAGCTAGTGATCTTATTTTCTGTATTGATTCATGCACCACTCCCATTCATATCTAGAGGAATTTGTATTCTTGTTTGTGATAGGATGTGATGAAGGTGTTTCAATTGAAGAATGAACTTATTAGTTTAAATCCTATTTATTCTTAGAGCAAAAAAATAACTTAACCAAATTCAAGTCTCTTATATTGTGGTTGCAGCAATGTGACATTTTGAAAGAGGAATCTTAACTAACTATCTCCATCCTTTCCAATTTTCTCTTCATCTCTCACTCAAGAGCAAACAAGGTTGGTTTAGCTAGATATTTTGTGTTAGAATTCTTTAGAATAACTGAGAGGGGGGGATGAATCAGTTATTCAAGGTCCAAATGCCCTATTAATACCCTTTTCCTATGTTCAAACTTAAATCAGTCATATAAGAAAATTACTATAAATCAACATGCAAAGATAAAACATTCAAGATCAACACATGACACAGTGATTTACGTGGAAACCCAATTTGGGAAAAACCACCAGTAACATGCTACTTGATTCTCACTCTTCTGAAGTGATGCCCTGTTAAAAGCCTGCCCTATTAAAGGCTTACAACACACTGTTAAATGTGAACTTATTAGAGGATTTCACCAAACTGTTAGGAATGGGCCTAGTTAAAGGTCTTTAGAACATCCACTTGGAATGTCACCCTGTTAAAGGATTTATCTAATGGCTGTTAAACCAACCTAAGTCCATAGGATTTATCTTGCTATTACAATTGCTAGAAAGTAATGATAATGGTCTTTTGATCTGATATAACTTACAACATACTTTGCAGATTTCAGATCACTCTTTTAGTTCAATCCTTATGCTTGGCTTCAATCTCTTCAGCTCTGACTGCTTGTCTCCCTCTCAAGCTTCGTCTCCTTGAGTTTTCCTACTCATTTTTCCAATGTAATCATTCTTGAGGTTGTCTATTAAACAGAGTTCCTTTGCTTTCTTCTCCTTAGCACATTCTTCAGCATTTCATGCTTTTATGCTTAACTACGGCTCTCTCTCACACTATCCCCTCTATTCCACACTTCTTCTCTCTCTTTTTTTATTAACTTATGTCTTCTTATATACAAGTTTGATTTGTCTTTGCCGCTCAATTCTCCCTCTCTAATTTTAGGGTTTCAAAATGGATTAGGTAGGATACAATGTATTTACCCCATATCTTGTTTTCTTCTTGAAACTTCGCCAGTTGTATCTTAAAAATGTTCTGCATGGTATTCTGTGTCAACAACTCATCATTCTTATCTTCCTTTTAATTCACAGATTTCTAGATAACAACTTTGTCTACTTAGATCTGGCGAATCTTCGATTTCCTAAATAATGCAGCAACTCGGCATTATTGAGTTACTGGTGCTCGGCACCTCTGTGTTACTCGACACCTGCTCGGCACTTAGTTCTACTCGACACTTGATTCTACTTGGCACTTGAACTTGCTCGGCACTTGAACCTGGTTTGAGCTTTGCAAAAGACTTAGCTATAACCTTAGATCTTTTGATATGTTTTAGTGTGCTTATTCTTCGTATCTTTTAGTATGTCATCCAATACACTATTTTATCAATGGCTTAACTGATCCTTGTACTTCATTAAAATATCATAACTTCAACCTTTCTCTAGGTGTTCTAGTTACATCTTATTGATTGCCTCCACCTTGACAATCAACTAATTGATAGTATTTGGATCACTAAAGCAATTTTCATCCCTGCAAGTAGCAAGTTTGACATCAATGACAAAACAATGATTGAGGACATTCTTTACTAGTTCCATATATTATTCCAATAGTTGTTCTTATGATCATTTCAATTATTTCCAACAATCTCCCTTATTTCAATCATTTCCAACATTTTTTAGCCTACAAAATCACAGGTTCTTCTTGTATTATAGGGCACTAATGATGAGAAGGTTTTATGTAGGACATCATCAGTCAATCTATTGAACTCTTGATTAAAGAGTCTCTCATCATATCACATCATCTATGGGAATATTACATCTTTTAAGAATCATACTTGTTACAAATTTTTATGGGTAATAACACTTACATGAGTGGGTCAATTTAGGTTGATAATGCCCTTTGTTCCCCCCATCTACCAATTACTCTTAGTAGGACATGCAAGATAGTCAATTTCCCTCCCAATTTAGTATTCATCAAAGATCTATGTTGTAGGGAGCTTCTAGTAGTTGGTATCATTTTATCCTACTAAGCTCACTATTCTATTGGCATGCTATCACTCTCATACATTTAGATTGAATGTTAGATATGACAAGAGAGTTTGTCATTTGAACTTGTGTATGACTTATTCATCCACCTAAGTTTCTCAATCTTGTGTCCATTATCCTCCACTATCTTCTACTTCTTTAGAGTTTGGTTTAGTGTAATCCATATTCCAAGTGCCAATAAGCATTGTAGGATTAAGTGATTGAAACTCAAACAAAAAGATGCATCATAAAATGAAACTTTTTTCTTTGAGACTCTGTTCTAATCATCAATTTATTTTTCTTTCTTTGTAATGATAAACTAACTTAATATTTCTTATTTTCTTCATACATACATCATCTAGATATGAGTGGGACAAAGAGTGATAGTATTGCTACCTGAGTTGCAGGCTTCACATCTTGGCTTGCAAGTTTTTGTTTATCATTCTATAGGTAAGGATGGTTATCATATCCAATCAGATAGACAAATATTTTGTAATGTTTGATACCATATTCAAAGTATGCTAAACTAAATTAATAGTAATATTTCATTTTTTTGTTATATACAAGATACTATTTATGCTTGTATGTTTATATTTGATATATTTATAACCTAAATATTTGCCCGTGAAGAAAGATGATACCTAACAATATAAACCCAAAACAAAATAATGAGACAATTTCTAGATTGTGGTCTCAATTCAAAAGAAAAGGTGATGGAAAATATTATTGTCCTTTCAAAAAATTATAAAGGATTAAAGACTCAAAGACTTCTAATCACAAGAACTGAGAGACATTGTAGGCAACATGGTCACAATGAAGGGGCACGATTCTTATCCATTGGTGAATGTGGATTTCCATCTAGAGGAATATGAAGGTTTGAATATGCAAGTTGAATATAAAGCTCCCATGGAAGAATATGATCTTGTAGTAGAAAACACAATTGAATATGATGGTATTAGCGTAATTGATGATGTGCCAAAGACCATAATTGAAGAAGATGGTAGTGGTTCAGCTGATCCAGATGATAAAGATGATGATATTAGCAAATCTAATCATGATGATGAAGATGGTATTGATATACCTATAGTTGAGAAGGCATGCAAGCCCCTATACAAAGGCTCCCAAACAACTCTTCTCTCTATTGTATTGTTGTTGGTGAACTTGAAGGTTATGAATGGTTTATCCAATGTAGCAATCTCACATATGCTAAGGTATGTCTTTTTTGTCATCTTCTATGTTAGCATACCATTAATATTATTTATATTATAAAAAACTATTTTTTTTCATAGGTTGATAGGTGAGTGTTTGTTACCACCATCAAACATTCTACCTTGCTTGTACTAAGAATTATCTATCATTATGAATATATTGGAATGTAGTATCAAACAATACATCCATGTCCTACTGATCATATTATATATCATAAACAACATGAATTTGCAACAGAATGTTCTAATTTTCATATTGGTAGTTATCAATCATATCAAATAAAAAAATGTTGAAGTTGATGAAAGATCAACCCCACAGCTCCCAAAGATCACCTACATGCAAATACCTGTCACAAAAAGAGAGAAGCAAAGTCTATGGATGCTGAAATTTCCAGATCCATAGATGAGACATTCTTGATGGGAAAACAAATGATTACTATTATCAAAAGAAAATTGTCAATTATTTGTTTATAATGAGTGATCATCCTTATAAAGGAGATTGAAACCCTAAAAAGGTCTAACCTATGTTGCATCAAAATAATTAATAAAAGAATTAATTATTAGATACCTAAAGTTTAGCTTAAGCAACTAGAGTTAATTAGGAAATATCTAATTACTCTAACACATCCAACCCCCCCCCCCCCCCTTTACCCCTTTTAAGATAAACATAGGGAGTAGCTAAAAACCTAAAAAATACTACTAAAGTAGAATTTGGGTCCTAAGAAACAAGGCCTGATGAGGTACCCAAGCACAACCAAATCTCTCAAAATAGGAGAAATATAGAAAACCACATGGGAAAAACCCTACTTTAAAAGAGATGGAAAACATGTTGAAAAAAGCTAGTGAAGGACTGAAGAACCCTCTAAACTAGGGAATGTCCCAAAAGATAGGAACAAAACATGATCATGAAGAACACCACTGAAGCATGTAGAAGCTACAAAGCTCTGTCAAAAGTAACTATTGATCTGAAGAACCTCCACTTAAATAGAACTTGACCAGGTAGAGAAGAATATAATATGCATCAAATTAGGAGGCACACAAAGGCAAACAACTAAACTCAAAGATACAAATGACATAAAACACCAAAGTTTGCAGAGTTGGTGTCTAAATAGACTATAAGAGATATAAGATTGATATAAAAGATAGTGCAAGTCATAATGAATCATCTAAAGCAATGAAATTGATCCACAAACCTAAACTAACCAAGTTATCCACCAGAATGCAAAAATGTAGAAGACTGAATAGAATGTTCTTGGAGAAGAATCTAGAAAAACAACTAGCATTACTGGAAAGATCTTAGAAAGACTTTCCAATAATATAAAGATTTCCCAAATTGGAGATCAGATGCTCAAGATATGTCTTCTAGAGTGCCAAAAGGAACTATAAAATTTGATAGTAGAAAAAGCCATAAAAAATGCATCAAAATTGAAAACTAACTATAGCAATATGACGATCTCAGAACTAGCTTTTCGATGATATCTTGTTTGCAAAAAATGGAGTCTGTATGCTTGAGATATGAGCAAAAATGTGAAGGTAGGTCCAGATAGATCCTGAAGAGGTGATAGGAAGTGCAGATGTAATGTTGACATGATGTTGACATCAGCAAGTAACGAGCCCAAATTTGATGATCAAATGGCCATCAAGGCAAAAAAAAGCTAGAAAATGACACCTATCAAAAAAAAATCTGATCACCAGAAATATAATGTCAGACAAAGTGTCGATGCCAGAAGAAAATTTTGGTGGCTAAAATTAAAGCATGTGGAAAAAAGGTCAAACATGTCAGAATATTGTCCTCTACTGGGAATAAATGTGTTAGTGCTAGAAACAAAGCTGGTGGCAAAAGTCAAAGCATGTGTTTAAAAAAAAAACACCAAACCTGCCAATAAGCATAGAGAAACAAAAGAACCATCAGTACATTGAGTGAGCTTTCATTAGAATTGGAGTTCATCGCACCCTCCAAGTAATCACTATCAAACACCACTAAATGGTTTCACTCCCCCAAAATGTAGCCAGATCAGCCAATAAAGTAGACATGCCTTTACCCTCACATGTAATCTCCAAAGGAAAGAGGGCCCATCAAACTCACTTGAAGTTGCACAGCCTCCTCTCCCACATTGGAATCACTCAAAAACTCTCCAAACCTTTGCATAGGTAACATATTGGAAACCATAGGTATGGTTTTAAAAAACCACACAATTTTCCATTTTAAATGGGTAAATTGATGAACTCTCTTTCGAAATCTTTGACATTGACTTCAGCTAATATATCCAAGAAAAAAACATAAAAGGTTGTTGGAGCCTAGATAACTGCCAAGGCACCTGTAGTTAGAAAGTTTGTGAATCCCAATTTGAGTGCAAAGGGCCCAAGATGGGAACGTAGACCAAAGTAAATATGCTCACATGGATTCCAAAGTGAACTTTTGTTTCAATGTTGGGAGCTTACTAACTACATGTAGCAGGGGTACCAAAAAATGGCATGCACTCCATACATTCTCAAAGCCCAAGGCTGAAGGAAGAGTCTTTAGAGACTTGGAGCCCAGAAAAAAGCTGACAAACTATTTATAATAAATGCATGTATTTGTGGGAAAACCACAATCAACACCAAAACTCATTCTCCCACCAAAAATCATGCCACCAATCACCAAAATCATGTAGCACATGGTTCAAACATGAGGCTTATACCTCATCCTTTCTGCTGCATCTAATTATGTCTCTAGCTATTATATTGAGCCTGATGCACTCATAAAAGCATGCTTCCTTTGATCCAAGACTCCCCTAAATATGGATTAGTTACATTGTGGACCAAGTATTGGGATGAGAACATCAATTATAGCTTGGAAAATAAAAAGCGCAACACTTGAGGAATTTGCGGGAGGCATAAGCATATATTGGGGTCAGAATGGCAGTGAAGAATCTCTTACAAAAACCTGCACAAGTAGACACTTTGAAATCATAATCCTCAAATTTCTAAACCAATTTGGAAGATACAAGCTTGGCAAGTGGCAGATATGAGGTCTTAAGCTAGCTGGCCACTACACTACTGAATAGGAAACAACAAAGAGTTGAACTCCCAATTTAAGTCCTCCCAAGAGGATTATGACAACCAAAGGATAGGTGTGGATCTCCAAAAAATGTTGAGACTCTCCAATCACTTCATACCCTCAAAAGAGATGTAGTATGATAGAGATTTGACGTGGGTTAGATGGGAATTTTATTTTTTATATATAATTCAAAAAAATTGTTGCCTCATTTTGCATGCCCAAGACAAAATGACCTAGGTGCAAATTTATTTTTTCCTCAGATTTCAACAACATCCAAATTGGATGTATTTTATATGGAAATGGGAGTTTTTGAGTGCTCTGAGCTCAACAATGATGTATGTTTGGGCTCACAGTGCTCCAAAAAATAGGTCCCCCAAATCCAATACAATACACTTCTGAAAATTGAAACCCTTTGAAAGAAAAAGCACATATCTAAAAGTCAAGCCAAACCTCTCATAAAAAAAGAAGAGGCATGAAGATTTGGTGCTCTACTATCATGTTGAAGTTGATGAAAGATCAACCCCACAGCTCCCAAGAATCACCTGCATACAACATCTATCATGGAAAGAGAGAAGCAAAAGTTATGGAGGTTGAAATTGCCAGATCCATAGATGAGACATTCTTGATGAGCAAAAAAATGATTTCTATTATCAAAAGTGAAATCCCAAATCTCTGTTTATAATGAGAGATCATCATTATAAAGGAGATTGAAACCTGAAAAAGGTCTAACCCAGGTTTCATCAAAGTAATTATTAAAAAAAAAATTATTAGATGCCTAAAGTTTAGCTTAAGAAACTAGAGTTAATAAGGAAATGTCTAATTACTCTAACATAAAAAAGGTGCATCACAAGGTTCTTTAGTACATTCTCATTATTCCATGTATGCAATAATTATTTAGGTGCACTAGCTTGGCATAATTTATGGATTATCATGCATGCAATAGAAGTCAAGATGACATTATGTGAATTTTTGTAGATGGTTCTATATTTAAGAAAATAGAAGAAACCTGGCCACACTTTAAGGAAGAACCTTGTAATATCTAGCTTTCATTAGCAGTGGATGGTGTCAATCCATTTAGAGAGATGAGATCTATTTACTCGGTGTGACCCATTTTTTTTATTAACAAGAACATTCCTCCTTGGATGTCCATAAAGAGGGAGCACATAATGTTGGCAATGATTGTAACAGGTATTCTTTAGTTAATTGTCATCTAAATTAATTTATAAACACTACATCAAAATGATGATGATAATTATGTGAGGTTATTGTCCATTTAACTAGGTAAGTACCAAGTTAAAGATATGAACATAAATATTAAGCCTCTTATTGATGAGTTATTGGAGTTATGGAATGGGTTCACTATGTATGGCATCTCTAGACTAGTAGGATAAAGACAACTTGAATTATGTGTAATTCTTGTATGGACAATACATGATGCCCTTAGGATAACATATTTTTGTGGTATGTTATACTATTAAAACATATTTTTGGTATGTTATAGTGCTAACACATTTTTCTTGTATGTTTAAGTTGTGTATGATAATTGTAAATATCAAAATCAACATATTTAATTTAATTATACATGATCTTGCAGGGCTTCAAACAAAGGAAAAATTTGCATATCCAGTTTGTGGTCCAAAGATGAGATCTCATCATTCAAACAGTTTAGAAAAGAAGGTCTTTGATGAGTTTAGGCACTTTCTCCACAATAATCATAAGTATTGAATTACTAAAAAAAATATTTTCAATTGGAAAGAAGAGACAACATCAAAGCTACAAAGAATGACACCTCATCGATAGAAGTTGGAATACAATAGAATAAATCATCGAGGTAATGTCCATCCATCTAATAGTTTTTGTTTGAAATTTATATTTTGATAGTGTCTTTTGTTTAGTAATGATGTAATTGATGCTCGTGAGGGTCGTCAAGGAATTAATGACCAACTTCCAAAAGAACTAAAATGTTATCCTAGACAATTTAGTAGGTTTCGTACTATGAGCACCTCCCAATCATGGATTTGTTTGATTCTATGCATATTAGAAAGAATATAACATAGACACTATGGAAAATATTGGATGGAAGGTGTGACAAAGAAAAAATTGTCAAGAATTGCAATGACATTAATGAATCCAATCATGCACTAAATTTTTTTATTGAATCAAATAGCAGTGGAGACTAGATTAATATGAGCGCCCTTCCTTGGTTATTAATGGAGCAACAAAGTGATGTCATAAAAGAAGTCATACAAGAAACAAAACTTCCCACAAGATTTTTTGCAAACATAAGTAGTCTCATATCAAAGAAATGTGATTTGAGGCTAGAGCTAAAAATGCATGATTGGCATACCTTCATCAAGGTACGTCATTTTCTTCTCTATTTATAATATATTTTTAAAACTATATGTACTTTTCATTTATTATTTTATAATATATTGAAAATATTATTTTATGATTATTGTGGTACATTCTACCTTTATCTCTCCCATACCACTTCGACAAAAATGGCAAACAAGTTATATATGATCTTGGAAAATACATGCATTTAGAAGTGTTATTCCTAAGATTTTTTGCATAGATATTATTTGTCACTTGCTTTACTTTTTATCTAATTTATTGTTATTTTTTTTTGTAAATTATGGTTTATATGTTTTTGTATGTTGAATCTCTTTTAGGTGGTTTTAGAATAAGGTAAAAATAGGTTTTGAGGGGACCCAAAACCCTTTACACCATTGAATCAAAAGAAATTGATTAAAAATATATTAAATATTGGAAGAGAAAAATTCCTCAGCTTATGTGTGAAATGCAAAAGTGTCTACCTTCAACTTTTTTCAATGCACATGAACACTACCTCATACATCAAGTTGAGGAGATTAAATCATGTGGACTTGTACAAACTAGTCCAATGTGGATGGTTGAGAGCCACTTGAAATTTTTGAAGGGATTGGTTCAATAAAGAGCACGTCTTGAGGGTTCTATGGTGGAGAGATATATGGTATACCAGACCGTGGTGTACATCAATGAATATCTTCCCAAGTTTGCAACAAATATCCATGTAGATCACATCTAAGACCTGAACTCTATTAACAAGTTCAAAGAAGAGTAACTGATGGGGAAAGGTAGATTGAGGAAAGTGAGAGGTAATTATAAAATGTTATGGTTGTTAATTAATTCTTATAAATATTCAGTATAATTTTATTCTGCGTGGTCTATTTTTTTGACAATTTCTTGTGAGTGGAATGCACCACATTTGTATATTCCAAACAATCTTGATTGGATGACGGTATGGATTGAATTGATTAAAGAAGCTCTTTGTAAAGGAGATTCTAATGTTATGCCAATGGTAATTGATCTAGCATATGGTTTAAGAGGTAGAAAGGTATGTATAAGTTTATTAATCATGAGTAGTATGTTAAATATCAACTCATGGATTGATGCAAATAATCTTGACATATTTCAAAAATTGTTGGTCAAACACCATAAAGCTATGTATAACCATGGCCATAAATTTTGCCTAAAAAATTTGGATGACATGAAGAAAAATTGTGATTCTAAGATAACTGCAGTCTTTGAGGTCACTAATAGTTCATCTAGAAATGACATAAATCCTCAACAATCTGAAAATTGATACTATGATATTTTGGATGATATACTTAAGTGCGACTTTAATTCCTTCAAATTAGTTTTATTCAATGTCAAATGGTGCAGGATACAAATGAATCAAAATGATCCTGATAGAACTATTATTGAACATGATAATGGATTTACAATGATTAGTATAAGGTCATTTGAGTCAGTTGAAGATGAGCTCTATGTTCTTCCAAGCCAATGTGAGCAAGTATTTTACTTTGGCATTCCATATAAACCTGGTTGGTCATTTTTTGTTAGACACGATCTAAGAGGAAGTTCAGTAAAGTATAATGTGATAAAAGAAGATACTAAAGAAGTAGAAGATGAAGTAGATGATGATTACAAATGACTGTTAAAAAATGATGATGAAGAAAAAGATGATGATGATGATGTTGGCAATGGCGGTGATGATCATAGTCATGATCCTGGTGATGAATAAGATGATGATCATGGTGGTGGTGGTGATGATGATGATGATGATGATCATCATCATCATCATCATTATGGTGATGATGATGATGATGGTCATGATGATGAGATGAGATGGATGAAGAAGATGATCAATGACATGATTAATGAAATGTATGAGGTATGATCAATAAAATGTAAGAGGTATTGATTTATTCATAGAAATTTGTTTTACTTACATGTTTTTGTAATTAATTAATTATGTGTTGAACTCTAATGACATGGTATATATAATTATATCATTGTGTTTAATTCTAATCATAATAACATGGGTGATTTATGATACACATGTTTAAAATATTTTTCATATATCTAATATATATATTTTGTGCATGATTGTCACCATTTGTGCATACATCCAAATGACCATAGACATCATCACCCCTTTTGTTGACGATCTTGCATAGCTAGAACACATAAAGTAGAGGTAACAAATTAAAAATTATACAATGATTATGATGAATGCATATTTTTCATGATGTCTTCTATGTATTTTGTAGCATACATATCATGCATTTTTTGGCTAACTTAAGATAAATGATTTACATACACAAGAAATTTAACTCCTTTGACAAGGATCCTGCACAGTAACATGGATCGACATGTATAAGTTAGTACACTCTATAGAAATAATTTATTATTTTCTTGTCTTCTCTTTACCATCAACATCAACTTTAGTATGACTTCATAAAAATTATCCTCATTTAGCAAAACATAGAGACCCTTACCAACTATATACTATGGAGGTAGGCAAGGAAGTCTGAAGATCATTAATGAGCTTTTGTAGGAGCTTGCCAAGGTTGCCAATGTGCTTGTTGTTGGTTTGTGTTGTTTTCTTGGTTCTATTTTTTTATTTCCATCTTTTTGTTTAAACTTTAGGTTCTAGGTCCTTGTAAAACCTAGGTTTTTTTTTGTTTGGTTTACTCTTGAGGTTTTAGGTCCTTGTAAAACTTGATCTTTTGATATTTTTTCATAAACTTTAGGTTTCAAGTCCTTGTAAAACCTTATGGTTCTTAATGTTGATCCTTTTCTTTTGTTAAAGGGTTTCGGTTCCTTTCAAAACTTGTTTGTACCTTAATCTAAAACATTACCCTCATTTAGCAAAACATAGAGATCTTTACTAACTATATCTCTCATTTTATGAACCGTAGGTACTACCAAATAGGTATTTGTTAGATCTATCTTCCTTGAGTGAGGGAAATGTGGGAATAGAAGATGAAAGTGAGACATGTAGAGTGGTTATAGTAAGGAAACTTTCAGCAAAAATATAACCATTTCCACATAACCCATAATAGATCTAAAATAAATATGCAATTACAATCCACATAATCCATAATAGATCTGAAATAAATATTCAATTACAAAAAAGGGACACAAGATATACCCTAGGAAACTGTCATTGAGTGAAAACCCCACCCTCTAAAAGCATCCATCACCATGTATTATTCAAAAAAAATACCATTGCAATACAACTATGGAATCCTTCAAAGCCATAGCCACAACCAAGCAATCCATGTTAACAAGCATGAATCCACACATTTCATGTCGTGCTTCTAACCCTCACAAATGCTCCCTTGGCCAACATGTTAAGCCTTGTCTTCCTTGAATTTCTTTTTGTCTTTTTTCCCTTTTATCTTTCTCATATCTCTACAACTTCCCTTATGGATGCTTATATAGTAGAAAGTCCCACAAAACCACCAAGTGGTATTACATAAATCATGTGCTAAAACTATGTGCCCATGTGCTACCTAACCCATTGACCCCGCATTTAATATTAGACATTTAATTATTTTTCTTCAATACTAAATAATTACATCAAGTATTATCATAATGTTACAATACAACTCATCAAGTATATGTCATGGGAATCTCTCCATGTTGCATGCCCATATAGGTGATCCTAGGTGCAACATAAAATAGAATAATACAATATAAATAATATTATGCAATGTGTGCAACACCCATTAGCTCAATAATTATGCAGAGAGAATGATTGTTGTCAAGAGGAAGACATGGGTTGCTACATATATTAGCATGAGTTGAAGTGTTTCTACAAAGGAAGAGTATGTATTGAACTGGTAGAGAGAGCATATTGAGATTGCATGGCTGAGAATCAAAATGAAACTAAGAAAGACAAAGCAAAAACATAGAGGGAGCTAATAGTATAGTACTGAATATTTTAGACTACATGGTAACTAGAGTATGTGAGGTGTTGTCATCAATGCCAAAGAGGGAGATTTTTGGAAACTACAATTGGAGCAATTTTTATGTTGTCATTGATGTCAAACCTCTTGATAAGATAGAATGTCAAACCTATTGGAGAGACATTTACTCATAGTGTAGACTACCATATCATTTGATAGATGAAGATGATTTGAAAGGAAGAGACAACAAGGTGAGCTAGTGAGTGTTGTTGAAGTGATTAGAAGTTAAGTATCATGGAAATGCAATGAGAACTTGATAAGTATGTCCTTGATAAGATAATGTGTTTTTGAATCAATACATGAGTAAGGAATATGGTTGGATGAATCTTAGAGTTGGAACAATTCAGAAGGACAATCTTGACCAAGTATTAGTATTGGACTGTCAATGAAGGAGTTGAAGTAGAAGATTAAAGAACTTAAGTAGAAGTTAATCAAAATAGTTCAATTTGAGTGTTAATTCTTGCTGAGAAAATATATGAAGAAGTGTTAATAGCGATTGAGAATAGTAATGGTTGATTGAGCCTATTGATGCCAAGTGAGACAATATAGTGTGTCTCGAGCTACACAGCGATGACTGTGTAAAAAAACATAGTGATTTTCAAGAGAACAAAAGTTACTATTTGAAAAAGATTTGATTTTGAGGTCAAAAAAGGTTGGAATTTTGAATTAATCAAAGCACATGGAAGATAAGGATTGATGAGCTGGCATATTTAATGCACAAGGAGATTTTTTTAGGTGATCAAAGGTGAGGATTTGATCATAAGTTTCTAGAAGAAGAAGGAGAACAAAAAGATGGAAGGATTCAATGAATATGACCTGACCCTATGAATCAACAATGATGTTTAAGTGGAAAGAAAATTAAAATTACCTATTTAAGGAGGCATAAGAGATTTTTTCTAAGGTTGGTTTGTTGTTGCTTGGTGATATTAAGGATAAGTTGTGAATAGAAGAATAACATAGGTGAAGTGTGAAGAGTGATTGCTTGAGGAGGTTCCAAGCAGATCAATGATGAAGATATCAATGGAGACCAGCCAATGAACCAACATATGAGCAAATGGAGATCTAAATTTGCAAAATGAGTTGTAGCTTATAGATCAAACCTACTATCACATTCTAACCATTGTATCAGTCCAAATCCTTTAATCAAAGTTGACCTAACAGTTATTTTGTAAATTCTTTAATCAAGGTGACATTCTAATGGCATGATCCAAAGTTCTCTAACAAGGCCACTTCCAATAGGGTGATTATATCCTTTAATAGAGTCACATTTAATAGTGTGTTATATAACCTCTAATAGGGTCAGATCTTAACCAAGCTCACTTAAGAAGAGTGAAAAATTGGTAGCATGTTACTTGGTGGTTTTTCCAAAATTGGGTTTTCATGTTAAATCATGGTGTCAAAGTATTATTTTTATGTGTGTATGTTATTGTTATGCATGCTATATTTTACAGTAGTTTATTTATTGGTAGTCGACACATATAGAGACAAAGAGTTAAGTATATAAAATGTTAAATTTCTAATGATATGCTATATAGATTGAGTGGATATATGAGATTGATTAAGTTGTTTAAAGTTAGTAAAAGTTGAATTGGTACATCTGTACCTAAGGATAATTAATTCACCCCCTCCCAGTTATTCTAAATCATTATTAGTTTCATTTTGGTTCTCATCCAAGAAATCTTAGTAAACTTCCTCTACCAATTTAGTACATACACTTGTTGGAATACAAACACCACTGAGTAAGGGGGGTGGGGGTGAATCAATGGTTTAAAATACTTTTTCAAAACTTGAAACAATTACAAGTTATAAAATTTAACACATGAGCAAGATAGTTAATAAATAACAAAGTGACACAATATTTTAACATGGAAAACCCCTTAGGGTAAAAAACCACTTTGAATCTAAAACTTTATTGGCCTCTTGGAAAATCTTTTAGAGATACAACTTTGGGAACACCAATTTCAAAGAACACCCATCCCTTACACCTGAAGCACCAACTTTATGAATACAAGAAGAACCAACTTCCAAAATGAAAAAATGAGATGCAAAATTAGGGGATCGCCTCTATTACAACACAAATCATGAACCACTAGTTTCAACTTCTTGTTGAAAACATAATGCAAGATATACTTCTATTATCCTCAAACATCTAGTATCCAAATATATTTTCATTTTCCATTAAAAGATCTTAACAAATATTGATATGAATGAATGAAGATGCAATATGTAACCCTTCTTCTACCTCTGATAAACTTCTGCAATGAAAGCCAAATCACAAATATGAAAATAGATACATAAAGCATTACCCTCTTCTTTGTTTTTAAAAAATTCCCTTGCAAATTGTTCGGTCTATAAGGAATTCCACACAAATCTTGAAACTTCTATCAAAACCACCTATTAGATGTTTTAGAGGAATGTATCCTATACTTATAAACCAAGAAAGTCAAAAATTTTGAGGTAGGTACATACCCAAAACTTCCATTAGACCAAAACCACTCAAAACTTCTAAAATTTTCATAATAATTTGGTAATTGATTCTGGTAAACAAACTTTGTCTCTTTCCATACATGTGTTAAGCAAAAACTAACAAAGACCCATTTTAGATAACTCAAATACCTTTCCAAAAATGTATGATTTTTTTGGACATAATAGATGAAAAAAGTCTGTTAACTTTCTAATAGACCAAAACTATTTTTTTATAACCATTTTCTTGATCAATGTGAACATTAAGTATTAATTGTATAACACTTAAGTCATTGTCTTGAATATGTTTTGAACAATATTTAAGGAAAACAAATAAGATAATTATATTATGTTAAGCATAACATATGTTCATTATAATTACAGTATTTACATCAAAGACAAGAATCAAAGACCAAATGCCAAGGGTTTAACATACTCCCCCTTTGGCATTGATGTCAATACCAACTTCCACCTATATATTCTACATTTGTACCTATATATCCATGTGTACCTATATATCCTATATATATACCTGTATATCCATGTGTGGCTATATATACATAATGTAGACATCTTCATCTTCATTTTTCTCCCCCTTTGACATCAATGACAATGGAGATATACCAAGGTTTTAATGTAACAAAAAGATAAGAAAAATATGCTCCCCCTGAAACCTATCACTCGTTTATGAACTTATGCAAGGGAAAAGAGGGATAAAACCCCTGATCTTGTTCTTAACCCTTCAAATATAGCTCTTAAGAGAGGTTTTGTAAATATGTCAGCCAACTGATCTGAGGAAGGAACAAATTCTAGTTCAACATCACCATTCAAGACATGTTCCCTTATGAAATGATAACAACATCAATGTGCTTGGTGCATGAATTCATAACTAGATTCTTAGAAATATTTATTACACTCTAATTATCACAATAGATGGGAACTAGTTTAGACACTATTACTTTCATATCTGATAAAGTTTGAACCATCGAAAGTACTTGTTGACGACAAGAACATGGGGCTATATATTCTGCCTCTATAGTATAAATTTTTATAGATTCTTGCTTCTTACTATGCCAACACACTGGCTTGTTATCCAAGAAAAATGTTGCTTCTGAAATACTTTTTTTTTCCATCTAAACAACCTACCCAATCTGAGTCAGCATAAGAAATAAATCTGAAATCATCATGTTTAGGATACCAAATCCCATAATCCAAAGTACCCTAAATATATCTGAAAATTCTTTTAACTACCATAACATGAGATTCTTTAGGTGAAGCTTGAAATTGTGCAACAAAACATATGGCATGCATGATATCAGGCCTTGAAGTTGTGAGATATAATAAACTACCAATCATGTATCTATAAGTAGTTTTATCAACATCAAGAGCATCATCATTTTTAGTAAGTTTACATCTTGTTATCATTAGTGTTCTCATAGGCTTACAATCTTCCATATGAAATTTCTTTAACATTTCTTTTGTATACTTAGTTTGGGATAAGAATATACCATTTTCCAACTGAGAAATTTGCAACCCAAGAAAATAGGATAGTTCCCCAAGCATGGACATTTCAAATTCAAATTGCATAAAGCATCATCATTGGATCCAAACACTATATCATCAACATAAACAAGAATAATGAGAACATCATCACATGTACCATATATGTACAAGTTGCTATCAACACCACCTCTTCTAAGCCATTTTTGATAAGATACTGATCCAACCTAGAATACCAAGCCCTCAGAGCTTGTTTCAAACCATAAAGAGCCTTTTTTAGCCTATAGACATGATTAGGATAGTCTTTAGTTTCAAATCCTTCAGATTGATTCATATAAACCTCTTCATCAAGATAACCATTAAGAAATGTCATTTTAACATCCATTTGGTATATTTTAAAGTCCTTGAAAGTTGAATATGCAAGAAAGATTCTGATTGCTTCAATTCTAGCCACCGGTGCAAAATTTTCATCAAAGTCCACACCTTCTATTTGTGCATAACCCTTACAAACTAATCTAGCCTTGTTCCTTGATATTTTTCCATTTTCATCAAGTTTATTTCTAAAGACCCATTTAGCATCTATTACATTTTTATCTTTATTTCTAGGCACTAATTCCTAAGTTTTATTCTTTTCCATTTGACTTAGGTCCTCTTTCATAGCATCAACCCAAAACTCATCCATACTAGCTTCTTTATATGGTTTAGGTTCAATTTGAGATCTAACAATAGAGGTTAGCACATTCAATAGATGTAGTTTTTGTTCTTGTTTGAATACCTACATGTTAATCCCCTATAATATGTTCTTGAAGATGATACTTCTTCAATCTTTTTCCTATACCCTTTGTACATGTGGGTTATGGTGTTTCTATTTGATCTTTTATCTCTTCTTCACCTTCAACAAATTTATTATCTTCTTCTTTCAAGTCTTTATCATTTTCTTGTAGGAAACTATTATCTATTCTTATTTCATTTTTATCCTGCATAACTTCATCCACTTTCACATGTACAGTTTCAAAAAAGTTTATTGAATCTTTTATTAAAACATTTGTAAGCTTTACTTTGAGAAGAATATCCTAAAATGATTCCTTCATCACATGTTGAATCAAAGCTTCCTATTTATAATCAAAATTCTTAATGAAGCATCTACTTCCAAAAATTCTAAAATTCTTAACAAATGTAGGATGTCCATACCATAACTCATAAGGAGTGTACTTAGTTTTTACCCTTAGTTGTTCCCTATTTAAAATATATATTTTTGTGTGAACTACTTCTTTCCAATATGTGTTTGGTACTTTACATTCATCTAACATAGTCCTTGCCATTTCTTTCATTGTTTGATTCTTTCTCTAAACAACTCCATTTTGTTGAGGTGTCCTAGATGTTGCATATTGTCTTTTGATGCCACATATTGTCTTTTGATGCCAAGTTTTTCACAATAATCAAAAAATTCATCTAAAGTAAACTTACCACCTTTATCTGATCATTAGCATTTAATCTTCATGTCTGACTCAAAAAATCTTAAACTTGTTAAATGCCTCAAATTTATGCTTTAAAAAGGTTACCCATGTCATTCTTGTATAATCATAAAAAGCATGAAATACTTTTCACCATTTAATGACATTGTCCATCTAGGACCACATAAATCAATATGAATTAATTGCAATGGTTTAGAAGCAAAATATTATTTTGAAGGAAAAGATGCCTTTGTTTGTTTACCATGTTGACACCCTTCACAAATAACATTCTCTGGCTTACTTATACATGACATACCTCTTACTTTCTTATGCTTACTAACTTTTACCAAGTTATCAAAATTCAAGTGCCCAAGCCTTTTGTGTCATAACCAACTTTAATTCACCTGTCCCATAAGACAAACATCTTCATGATTATTAGTATTTGTCATATCTTTTAAATTGTATAAATTCCCTTTAGATCTTTTACCTAATGCAACCAACTGTCCAGATTTTAATTTGATTTGACAACCATGGTCATCAAAAACAACTTCATATCCATGATCACAAATTTGACTAACACTTTGAACATTGTACTTTAATCCATCAACATAATACACATCATGAATGGACATTTTGTCACTAAGCATCAAAGAACCCAAACCTTTAATTTGCCTTGAAGATTCATCACCAAAATTAACATTGCCACCTTTGTAGTTAATCAATTTGTCAAACTTCATTTTATCTATAGTCATGTGTCTAGAACAACCACTATCAATTATCCACAAGTCTTTTTCTTTAGAATGTAGATCCATTTGAAAAAATATAGACTTATTAATCTTGAGCCTCCATATCTTAGTCACTTTCTTATCAAATTCTTTATCAACTTATAGACTAGCATAAGATTGATCATTTTGAATTGACTTAGTTTTACAATTACTCATAACATGACCAAAGAGATTGAATTTGTAATATCTTAGATCATTCATTTTAGGAAAGGAATAACCAACATGAAACTTTGAATACCTCCTTGATATGTATCTACAATTACTTATTCTATGTCCATATTGATGACACATGAAGCAATATCCATCAAAGAAAAAAGTGAACCTGTTTGAGTATCTTTTACCCATGAATGAAGTGCTTTATATAATCTGATTTTTATCATTGCAAATCTAATTAAAATCTGCATTTTTACCTACATTTGAAGTGGTATTATTTTGATTTATATCCTTATTATCAGATTTCAATATCTCAAATAAAGATTTATCTTTCTTGTCACTAGAACATTGTCCAAGTTCAAAACCAATTCTTGTTAGACCATCAGTTCTTCTTCTTTTTTTTAAAATATCATCCAAAGTAGTGTTCTCATAGTGTTCTCATATTTTTCTAACTTTCTTCTATATGATACTACTTCATTCATTAACCTTGTGCATTCCTGGTCTTTAGAACTTAACTCTCCCTTAGTCACCAAGACAATTCTCTTATATTCCTTAACTTGTAATTTCAATTCTATAACATGTTGATTTAATTCCTTAGTTTCTTTTTCAAAGTTTCATTTTTCCTTTAAGAATTGATTTTCTTGAACACTTAAATTAATTTTTAATTCCTTGACCTTCTTAAGTGCATAAAGAAATTCACATTCTAAATCAGCCTCAACAAGTTCAACATCATCATCACTATCAGATTCTTGACAAGTAATTTCCATAGGCATGAATGAAACTTCATTTTCATCACATTCAAAACTACTAGATTCACTATCTAATACACCAGCAATCAAACTCTTCTTATTCTTAAAGAACTTCTTTTTGTTATAGAATTTCTTTCTACTTGATTTATCTTTCTCATCATCCACTTCATCATGACTATTAAAAAGACATTTAGATGCAAAGTGTTTTATTTTACCACAATTAAAGCATTTGAAAGGAATTTTACCTTTGCATTTACCTACTCTATTTAATTTCCTTGATAAATGCACTTCAAGAACATCAAGATCTTATGATTCTCAAGAGACTTGCTTCACTTTATTTTCCACCTTGAATGTTTTTTCTTTGCTTGTGGATTCCTGCTTCCCAAACTTTCTCATTTCATAAGCTAAAAGTGCTCCATGAATATCTTCCATTATATACTTGTTAATGTCTCTAGTTTCTTCTATAGAACATATCTTAGAGTCAAATTTATTAGGAAGAGATCTCAAAACTTTCTTTACAACATCAATATCATCAATTTTTTCACCAAGTCCTCCTATGCCATTTATAGTTTCATCTATCTTAAGAAGATGATCTTCTACCTTTTCATCATTACCCATCTTAAGGTCTTCAAATCTTAATTTCAAATGTTGTATCTTGGATTCTTTAATTCTATCATTACCATGATATGTGTTTTTCAATTTGTCCCATACTTCTTTAGAAAAAGTACAATGCATTACCTTATCAAAAAAATCTTTAGATAAACTATTAAGTGTAGCAAATTTAGCTTTCATATCAATTTCATACTTCCTCTTTTCATTAGGATCTGTAGGTGAAGTATTAGGAACTTTATAACCATTAACAACTAAAGCCCAAACATCAACATTAATAGATAATAAATATGTTTTCATCATTACTTCCCAAAAAGCATAATTTGATCCATCAAAAATAGGAACCTTTGAAGAACTATCTTGAGCCATAAATGATAAGTATTCCACTCAACTAAAATCTACCCAAAGTTGTTAAACTTGATATAGGAAACTAGGCTCTGATACCACTTGTTGGAATACAAACACCACCGAAAGGGGGGGGTGAATCAGTGGTTTAAAATATTTTTTCAAAACTTGAAACAATTGCAAGTTATAAAATTTAACACATGAGCAAGATAGTTAATGAATAAAAAAGTGACATAATATTTTAATGTGGAAAACCCCTTAGGGTAAAAAAATACTTTGAATCTAAAACTTTATTTGCCTCTTGGTCAAATCTTTTAGAGCTACAACTTTGGGAAGCACCAACACCTTGTTTTAGAAACACCGATTTCAAGGAACAC
Organism: Cupressus sempervirens; assembly: GCA_028749045.1. NCBI lineage: Eukaryota > Viridiplantae > Streptophyta > Pinopsida > Cupressales > Cupressaceae > Cupressus > Cupressus sempervirens. The sequence continues at coordinate 464,262,294 of CM053790.1, forward strand.
CAATCCCTTACACCTAAAGCACCAACTTCATGAATACAAGAAGAAAAAACTTCCAAAATAAACAAATGAGATATAAAATTAGAGGATCATCTCTATTACAACACAAATCATGAATCACTAGTTTCAACTTCTTGTTGAAAACATAATGTAGGATATATTTCTATTATCCTCAAAACATCCAGTATTCAAATATATTTTCCTATTTCATTAAAAGATTTGATCAAATAATGATATGAATGAATAAAGATGAAATATATAACCCTTCTTATACCTCTGATAAACTACTACAATGAAAATCAAATCACAAATATGAAAATAGAAACATAAAACATTATCTTCTTCTTTGTTGTTAAAAAATCTACCTGCAAACTATTCGGTCTATGAGGAATTCCACACAAATCCTGAAACTTCTATCAAAACAACATATTGGATGTCTTAGAGGAATGTATCCTCTACTTATAAACCAATAATGTTAAAAATTTTGAGGCAGGCACATACCCCAAACTTCCATTAGACCAAAATCGCTCAAAACTGCTAAAACTATCATAACAATTTGGTAACTAATTCTAATAAACAAACTTTGTCTCTTTTCATACATGTGTTAAGCAAAAAATAACAAAGAATCATTTTAGATAACTCAAAGACCTTTCCAAAAAGGTATGATAGTTTTGTTCTAACTAATGAAAAATCCTATTAACTATCTAATAGACCAAAACTATTTTTTTATAATCGTTTTCTTAATCAGTGTGAACATTAAGTGTTAATTGTATAACACTTAAGTCATTGTCTTGAATATGTTTTGAAAAATATTTAAGGACATCAAATAAGATAATTATATGATGTTAAGCATAGCATATGCTAATTATAATTACATTATTGACATCAATGACAACAATCAAAGACCAAATACCAAGGGTTTAACAACTCTTCCTTTGTAGAAACAACTCAACTCATGCTAATAGATGTAGAAAAATGTCTTCCTCTTGACAATAATAATTCTCTCTTCATAACTTCTCTACCTTAGTATATGAATGGTATATGTCATATGTATCCCTCTTTATATAATAACTTGTATGGTAACTCAATGCAGTCTAATCTCCCTCTTTGATAACAATGTCAAAGACATCAACCATACTCATACATCATCATGCCACTGCTCTAACTGATATAGCAATGTAATCTCAACATTAACTCTTTGCATCTTCATCTGCTCATAGTTCAATGTCCTCCTTTTCACACCTTTAGGCTACTCCTAAAGTGTGACCTCCTGCATCAATGATTATGATATTCAGATTAAAAAATTTGATGAAATGCAACATCTCTCCTTAGTTTTCTTCAAGGAGGGGAATGGCCCCTAACTTACCTCTTATATACTCATAAGAATCCTTAGGTAGTTCCTTGAATATTTTAGCTAACTATTCTTTTGTGTTCCAATATTCCAATCTCACTTCTTTGTCTTGTATGATCTCTCTCAGGTAATGATACTTGATCTCAATATGCATCACAAGATTCTTTGATATTTTTATATAACTTATGTTATCACAATATATCACAATAGGTTCAGTGATCTCTTCCTTCATTCCTTTCAATAATTGCTTGATCTATACAATATTTGAACAATTCACTATTGCAACAACATAATCAACCTCCGTTGTAGATTGTGCTATGAAGTTTCGCTTCTTGCTTATCAAAGAAATCAATCTTCTTCCCAAAAAGAAAGCCCCTCCACTTGTGCTCTTTCTATCATCAATATTTCTTGCCCAATCAATATTTTTGTATACACTCAATTCAAATTTGTCACTTCTCTTGTACCATAAATCATAATCTTTCAAATCTTTTAGTATCTTTGTCTCCTTTTTACTACCATCATATATCTTTCTCTAGGATTAGCATATAATACAAAAAGAAGACCAACATCTAATAAAATGTTAGGTCTTCTATGTAGACCATATTGTAGTTTTGCAATCATTGACATGTATAATATTTGATTCACCTTAGTAGAATCATCATTCTTTGATAGTTGGTGTCCAATCACCATAGCTGTTCCAACTAGCCTTGAGTCTTCCATGCCAAAAGTCTTCAAAATTTCTTTGATATACTTAGATTGGGTGATGAAAATACCCTTATTTATCTAATACACTTACAATCCAACAAAGAATTTAATCTCTCCAACTATTGACATTTCAAACTCAATTTTCATTTGATCAGCAAATGAATTGCTCAATGAATTCTTTCCTCCAAATATGATGTCATCAACAAAAAATTTAGCTAGCAATATCTTTTTTTCATATTCACTTTTCAGATACAGATTACTATTGTCATTAGTTGTTGCAAAACCAATTTTCACAAAATAATTGTGTAACCTTTCATTCCATGCTCTAAGGGCTTGCTTTAAACCATATAAAATTTTGTGTAACTTACATACCGTATTCTTCTTCTTTTTATCAAAAAATCCTTCTAGCTGTTCAATGTAGACTTCTTCCTCCATAATTTTATTCATAAATGCAGTTTTGATATCCATTTGGTACACTTTGAATCCTTTGTAAGTAGGATATTAAAGAAAAGTTCTGCCTTCTTCAAACCTTGCAACTAGGGTGAAAGTTTCACCATAGTTGACCTTTTCCTCTTGTGCATATCCCATACAAAGTAGTCTTGTCTTGTTCCTTTTGACTCCATCTTTCTCATTTAGCTTATTTTGAAAACCCATTTAATTCCAATCACATTTTATCTTTTGGTTTGGGAACTAAGGTGCATGTCTTGTTCTTCTTTATTTGCTCAATTTCTTCATTCATTACCTTGATTCAATCTTCATTCTCCAAAGCATCTTTGATAGATTTAGGCTCAAACTCACATAATAAGCATGTATCATTCTTCAGTCTTCTTCTTTTTATGACTCTTGAATATTTATCTCCAATAATTTGATCTAGTGCATGATGTCTTCTTATGTACTTTTCCAATACAGGTTCAAGTATTGGTTCTTCTTGTTGTTGTTCACTAGATTTTGCATGTTCAACATCTTCAATTGTTTCTGGTTGCAACTCAACTTCTATTGTCTGATGGTCAAAAGTCACTATCTGCAACTCGACTCCTATAGCTTGATGCTTGGTAGCCTATTGATGCTTAACAGAACTCTATTCTAGAACCTCAGTAGTGCCTAGTTGTTGATGCTTGACAACCATCTTTTCTTGTTTAGGTAAGGTTTTAGGTTCACCTTCATAAATATACACAAACTTTCTATAGTCTTTAGGTTCTTTCTTACATTCTTCTTCATTTTTCTCTATAAATTCATCAACTCTAGCATTTTCACTTTTCACAATTTTTTTAGTGTTACAATTCAAACACTTACTATCTTTTCTCTTAATGAAATAACCTAGAAATATTCCTTCATTAATTTTTGCATCAAGATTACCTTTTCTTTCATGTTTCAATATCTAACACTTGCTTCCAACTAATTTAAAATAATTTAAATTTGGTGCATTATCTATACTAGAGTTCAAAAAGTATTTTGTTTGTACCTTTCTTCACTTGAACTTGACTCAGAGTATAGACTATAGTGCTCATAGCCTATCTCCAATACTTCCATGAAACATCCTTTCCTGTCATTAGTCTTCTTGCACAATCTATAATTGATCTATTTCTTCTCTTAGCTATACCATTCTCTACTGGAGTCCTCAGTGCACTCATTTGTCTCTTTATTCCTTTGTCATTGTAAAATATGTTGAGCTCATCTAAGATGAATTCTCCAACTTTGTCTAATCTGAAGCATTTTAGACTCTTTCCTATTTCTTTCTCAATAATGGCCAAATGCCACTTAAATATTTAAAATACATCTAATTGTTCTTTAAGAAACATCACAATCATCATTCTTAAAAATTTATCAACAAACAAAATGAAATATTTATTGCCATAATAGATTTGCACTCCAATAGGACCACACAAGTCAGTATGAACCAACTCTAAAATATCATCAGAAGAATAGGTTTTTCTCTTGAAACTATACTTTGTCATTTTACCCATTTGCATTGTTTGCACATCACTTTATCCAGTATTCTTAGTCTTCGTAACCCTCTAACTCTTTTTATCTTACTAATGCTTACCAAGTTATCAAAGTTCACATGGCATAGCCTCTTATGACATAACCAAATATCTTTACATTGTGCAAATAGACAAGTATCTTTAGATAAGTCTAGATAAAAAAAATACCTCTTGTTTTCTCTCCACTTCTAACTAGTTCACCAGTAGCATCATAGATTTTTTCCTTCTTATTTTGGAAATCAACTCTATACCCTAAATTAATCAACTATGCCACACTCAACAAGTTACATTTCAAACCATCAACCCAATATGTGTTATTCAATTTGATCTTATTACTTAGTTTAAATGATTATTTACCTTTCATATAACATAATGCATCATTAACAAACTTAACACTACTTCCATTATAATGATATAGCTTCTCAAGTTACTTGTATCACCAGTCATGTGATGTGAGAAACCACTATCAATTATCCATCTATCATTCTTACTCACAAGTGAGATCAATACATTTTTCTCATCTTCATCAGAATCATCTTTCATTGTAACATAAACAACATCTTCATCATGATCATTGGAATTACTATCAGGGCCATCCTCTTCAACAATATAGAAAGATTTCTTACCTTTATCCTTGTAGTATCTTCTTTCTATGTTTCCTTTTTTGTCTCTATTATATCTCCTTTCTTTGCACTTGAAGTCTTTCCTTTCCTCTTTCTCATCTCTATTGGGACATCTAGTAGTGATATGACCAACTCTATTACATGTAAAATAGAAAATAGTTAGTTTACCTTTGTATTTTTCTTTTCCTCTAGGAAGTCTTTTAGCCAACTATTCTTCAAGCTTGTCAAGGTCATCATTAGATCCACTATCACTTTCTACATACTTTATTTTCTTCATTTTCTTAAATCCATTAAGGGTTAGTTTTTCTTTTAATATAGATTCAACATTAGTAGGGCAATAATTATCAAAATTTGATAATTTAAATGTAGTAATTCTACCAATCAGACTATCCAAGTTTAGATCATTGCCAAGTTTACATCTTAGTTCTTGAATTGTAGATACTCTAATTACATTACATAGATAGGAAGTAAATTCATCAATACCTTACTTCTCATAGTCTCATCATATATGTCTCCTCTAGCTCCTTTGATAACACTCACTACTTCTTTGGTTTTACCACAAGATTGTACAACAATTTCATCTTCTTTTATCCTCATGTCATTGAATTTTCATCTCAAGCTTTCTGCCTTAGCTCTCAACACATTTTTGTCTGCTCCATGTATTTTATCCAAAATTTCCCACATTTCTTAAAATTTTCTTATCAATAGTACATTCCTTCACATCATCATTTTCTACATAACTTAGAGTTGCTGCAAATTCAATCATCATTTGATTGTGCTCTCGCTTCTCTTTGATTTATTCAACTATCATAGGCCTAGGCACCTCAATATATTCATTTTCTAGGTAGTAAGATGTGGAATCCCCAAAAACAAATAAGTGCAACCTCATCAGAATTTTCCATATTGGGAAGTTTTCTTTGTTCAGCTTAGGTATCTGTCTCTTGTGCATCTTGATCTTTGGCTTGAGTCCCTTCAAACTTTCCTTGCAAGCCCCAACCTCTGATACCTTTGTTGTTATGCTCTTCATAGCTTCTCCTTAAGATCATCAATCAACAATGAACCAACCTTAGAAAATATATTGTATGCCTTCTTAAATAGGTAATTTTAATCTTTTGACACTTAAACATCATCATTGATCTTAGGTTTAGGTTATATTCATCAAATCCTATCATTGTTGTGTTCTCCTTCTTCTTCTACAAACTTCTTATCAAATCCTTACCTTTGATCACTTAACAAAATCTCCATGTGCATTAAATATGCCAGCTCATCAATCCTTATCTTCCACATGCTTTGATTAATTCAAAATTTCAATTGTGTCAGCCTCAAAATCAAATCATTTTGAAAATATAACTTTTGTTGTCACTCGACAATCATTGTCTTATGTTTCTTGGTCATTATTGTGTAGTTCGATACACACTATATTGTCTCACTCGGCATCAACAAGCTTGCTCAGCCATTACTATGCTCGATCGCTAGTAACCCTTCTTCATACATTTTCTTGGAAATAACTAACCCTCAACTTGAACTATTTTGATCAACTTCTACTTAAGTTCCTTAATCTTCTACTTTAGCTCCTTCATTGAAGTCCAGTACTGATACTTGGTCAAGCTTATCATTTTGACTTGTTCAAATTTTGAGATTCATCCAACTATCTTCTTTACTCTATGTATTGATTAAACAACACATTATCTTGTCAAGGACTAACTTATCAAGTGCCCACTATAATTCTATTATACTTAACTTCTCATCACTTCAACAATATTCACTGGCTCACCTTGCTATCTCTTCTTTTCAAATCTTCTTCATCAATCAAATGATATGGCACTCTACATTGTTAATAAATATCTCTCTATTAGGTTTGACACTTTGTCTTACCAATACGTTTGACATCAATGACAACATAACAATTTCTCTAATTGAATTTTCCAATAGTAGTAGGTCTATGTTGGAAATATAGATGGAGTAACTGAGAGGGGGGGGGGGGGGGGAATCAGTTATCCCAAAAACATTTCATAGATCCCTTAGATGTCTGATAAAACTATTTACTGTTGATACTCAGTAAACATACTTAAAATGTTGTAACTCAGTAAATGTAGTGTATGTTATACTTTAATAGATAAGTGATTAACAACATGAGACACCAGATTTAATGTGGAAATTCAATATGGGAAAAACCACCAAGTAACTAGCTATTGATTTTCACTCTTCTGAAGTGAGCCCTGTTAGGAGCCAACCTTGTTAAAGGTTACAAAACACACTGTTAGTTGTGACTTTGTTAGAGGATTTAATCACCCTGCTAGGAGTGGCCTTGTAAGAGGTCTTAAAAAAATTCAATGGAACTGTCACCTTGTTAGAGGATTTACAACTGGCTATTAAACCAACTCTACTAAGAGATTTTGGAATCACTACTACAATGGTAAGAAAGTAACAATGAAATGACTTGAATGAGATGCAACTGAATTGCTAATTATAGATCTATGTTCTACTTCACACTAGATCCTTCCTGATCCAATATAACTTTGCTACTCCTCAAGGATATTTGACCATCCTGCAAATTTTCTCACACTTTCCTCTCCAAACAATCAATACACTTGCATACTCGCTCATACACTTTTGAATCTCAACTTGACCTTATATTTATACAATCTAGATTATCAAGTCGACTCAATTACAAATTAAAATGACCAATAAACATTACCACAATCAGCTAGAATCAATGCTTGAAATAATTGAACTTTATATCCCAAATTAACAAAATTCATCATTGGCCAACCTTGCTTGGTAAACATTGATCCTGAAATTATTTCCTATGTTAACCAATAGAAGCTTGGTTAACATTGTGAACTTGCAAAATCCTTTGGCAACCGAGTGAACTTGGTGAACACTAACTCTAACCAACTTTCCTTCGTTAACCATGAGAACTTGGTTAACATTATTTTCTACCATATTTTCTTTCAACACCCGAGTGAGATTGGTAGACACTGTCTATGTAAAGTAATCTCTAGGAATGCTCAATAGACAAAAAAAATTGCCTTGTTGAACAAGTGAGCTCGGTAAGCACTATTTGCCAACTGATATGACATTTGTGTAACATCAAAGATAACACACAATTAGACAATTATATCCAACAATCTCTCTCTTTAGCATTGATGGAAACACAACATGTCATAACACAATGAAATTTGAAAACAAGTTTTTCCCTGATAGAAAGTTTCTCCCTCTTGGATTTTATGCCACAAACTTCTCTAATATGGTAATCTCTCTTTGTGAAGGAATTACATAGCTTCTTCCTCAAAACAAATTTCAAAAGGATATGACAGTAAACTCTCCCTCAAAAAGATATAAACAAATTTCAAAAAGATATGATAGTAAACTCTCCCTCTTTGACAACACATGCCAAAGACAACAAATACCAAATGAGTATCAATGTACCTTGAGTACTGATTCATATGCAATGTCCCCTTGTCTATGCTGCATCAATTGATAGATCTTCAACTTCGTTCCTATTGATGCATCACTAAAATATTATTTTAGTGAGCTTCAGATAGGGGAATGACCCCTAACTTACCTCTTAGATACAATAATGCATCCTTAGGTAATGGCTTGGTGATTATGTCTACAATTTTTTCTTTTGTATAGACATATTCCAATCTCATTTCTTTGTCCTGCACCAATTCTGTAACAAAGTGATATATTATAGCAATGTGCTTGGTTTTGGAATGCATCACCAGATTCTTTGATATGTTAATTGCACTTGTATTATCACAAAACATAACAACTGGTTCTTTGATCTCAACCGTCATGCCTTCCAACAATTGTTTAAACCAAACAATATTAGAACAGTTCACTGTTGTTGCAACATATTCTGCTTCTATTGTAGATTGGGATGTGCAATTTTTCTTTTTACTTGTCCAAGATACCAACCTTTTTCCAAGAACACTACTTGTACTCTTTCTACCTTCAATATGTCCTGCCCAATCAGCATCTATAAACACTTTTAAGTCCATATTTTCTCCAAGTTTATACCATAAGCCATAATCTTCAGTAACTTTCAAGTATCTCAAGATTCTTTTGATTGCCATCATATGATTTTCTTTGGGTTTTGCCAAGAATCTTGCCACTATACTAAATTCAAGTGCAATATCAGGCCTTGTATGAACTACATACAAAAGTTTCCAATCATTGATCTGTATAAGGTCTAATCTACCTCTTTTGAGTCATCGTCTTTTGTAAGCTTTAGTCCAGTACAAATGGGGGTTCCAACTAGTTTTGAATCTTTCGTACCAAACTTCTTGAATATCTCCTTGATATATTTAGACTGAGTGATGTAGATATCATTCTTGCTTTGCTATATCTGAAGAACAACAAAGAACTTAATCTCACCAAACATAGACATTTCAAATTCTTTGTTCATTTTCTCTAAAAATTCTTTGCATAGATCATCATTCCCTATAAACAAAGTATCATCCACAAATATTTCTACCAAAACAATCTTGTTATCTAGTCCTTCCTTTATGTAAAAACTATTGTTATCATTAGTTCTCTGGAAACTAATCTGTATAAGGTAGTTATGTAATCTCTCATACCATGCTCTAGGAGCTTGTTTCAGACCATACAATGCTTTGTGTAATTTGTAGATCATGTCCCTTTTGTCTAGATCAACAAAACCTTTAGGTTGTTCAATGTAGACTTCTTCCTCAAGAATACCATTGAGAAATGCAGATTTAACATCCATTTGATATACATTCAATCCTTTATGTACTGCATATGCAAGTAAGGTCCTGACACCTTCTAACCTTGCAATAGGAGAAAAAGTTTCACCATAATCAATGCATTCTTCTTGATAATGTCCTTTACACACCAATCTAGCTTTGTTTCTTGATACCTTACCATCTTCATTCGACTTATTCCTGAATATCCATTTTGTTCCAATCACATTTTCATCTTTAGGCCTAGGTACAAGAGTCCAGGTTTTGTTCTTCTCTATTTTCTCTATTTCTTCATTCATAGCCTCAATCCAACTTTCATTTTCCAATGCATCTTTGACATTTCTAGGTTCAAAATCAGCAAGTAAACAAGTACCTTTTAGCTTACTTCTTGTCATAGTACCTTCTTATTTATCTCCAATAATCTGATCTGGTGCATGATGCCTCCTGACATACTTGGCTAATATAGGCTCTTTTCCTTTTGAATGAATTGCATTGTCATTCTCTTGAACTTCAACTTCAGGTTCTGGCTACTCAGACTCGGTAGGCATTTGCTTGGTAGCTTCAGAATGTGACTCAAGTCCTTGTGACTCGATTTGAACTTCTTGCAACTCGATGACTAAGGAAGACTCTAGAGTAGTAGTCTCCTGATTGATAGATGTGTCTAAAAATGTATCAGGTTCAATGTAAACAAATCTCCTGTAATACTCTAGTTCCTTTTTGCTTTCTTCTTCAGTCCTTTCTACAAACTCATCAATTCTCACATGTGCACTCTCTATGATTTTATGAGTATACAAATTCAAACATCTATATGCCTTACTCTTGCAAGAATATCCTAAAAATATACCTTCATCACCTTTCATATCAAATTTGTCTTTTCTATATTCTTTCAAGATATAGCATTTACTTCCAAAAACTTTCAAGTAACTTACATTGGGTTTATAGCCATACCATAACTCATGGGGAGTTTTATATGAGTCATTCTTCAACTGTACTGAGTTTAAGGTATGAACTATAGTGTTGATAGCTTCCTTCTAGTATTTGATAGCAATGTTCTTTTCAATCATTAGAGTCCTTACACAATCCATAATAGATTTGTTTCTCCTTTTAGCTATTTCATTCTGCTCGGGAGTTCTAGGGGTTGATACCTATCTTTTGATTCCTCTTTCAATGCAAAAGTTATTGAATTCATCAGAAATGAATTCACCACCTCTATCTAATCTTAAGAATTTCAATCTTTTCCCTATTTCCTTCTCTACTCTTGCCAAATACCATTTGAATTTCCCAAATGCTTCTAACTTCTCTCTTAGATACATAACAGTCATCATTCTAGAGTAGTCATCAACAAAAAGAATAAATAATTTTTCTCCACTATAGCTCTCAATTCCATTAGGTCTACACAAATTAGTATGCACAATTTTCAAAATATCTTCAGATTGATAGCTTTTTCTTTTAAAACTAGTCTTTCCAATTTTAACAATCTAACAATTCTTGCATAGACCAACATTAGGTTTCTTCAAACTAGGAATGCCTCTTACTTTCCTAAGTTTTCTTATCTTCACCATGTTATCAAAATTTAGAAGACATAGCCTTTTGTGCCATAACCAACTTTCTTCAACTTGAGCAATAAAACATGAGTAGTCACCAAGATCAATATAAAACAAGTTACTTTTTGTTTGTTTCCTTAATCCAATCAGTTTTCCTTTGTCATCCAACTGTCTTTCCTTGCCATGCATGAATTCCACCTTGAATCCAATGTTGATTACATGTGCCACACTCAACAATTTATGTTTTAGTCCTTCAACCCAATAGGCATTATCACATACAAGTTCTTTGGTTAATGAGATTCGCCCTCTCCCTTTTATGCAACAAGGTTCATTGTTTCCAAACCTCACACTACCACCATCATAGTCTTCAAAGTGTTCAAACTTTATTTTTTCACCAGTCATATGATGTGAACATCCATTGTCTATGATCTATGTATCATTTTTTTTCACATGAGTGATAAGTGCCATCTTATCTTCTTCATCATTATCAGATTCATCTTTCACAGCAATGTAAACTATTTCATCTTCACTATTATCAGAATCCTTAGCCATAAAACATGTTTTCTTACCTTTGTCCTTGAATGATTTGAAATCCTTCTTACCATTGCACTTGTGACCTTTCTTTTCATCCTTGCTTCCTTTTTTTGGGCACCTAGCTGCAGTATGACCAATTTTTTCACATGAAAAATAGATTAGGGGAACTTTACCTTTGTATTTTCCTCTGCCTCTAGAATATTTCCTTGCAAGTAGAGCTTCAACAACTTCAAGATCACTGTCAAAACTTTCCTCTGATTCTTCTTCACTTTTTGATTGAGTGTTCTTTATTTTCTTTCCTTTTTCCTTAAGTGAAAGCTTGGCCTCAAATGCAGATTCAATATTCTTGGAAGCTATAACATAATTGTCATAATTATCTAGCTCAAAGGCTATCAATCTTCCTCCAGGGTATCCAAAGGTATCTTATGATTTGTCTCACATCTTATTTCTTGAATTGCATAAATGGGAACCAATGTTCTAAGAACTTTACTTACAATAGTTTCTTCCTTGATCTCTCCTCTAGAAGCTTTGATTGCACTAACACTTACTTTGATCCTTTCAACATATTTGGCAATGTTTTCATCCTCTCTCATTCTCATCTGATCAAATTATCCTCTAAGGCTTTTTTCTTTGGCTCTCCTCACATTATCATCACCACCGTATATATATTTTATCTTGTTTCAAATTTCAAAGGTAGATTTGCAGTCCTTGATATCATCAAATTCCTCATACCTTAGAGCAGATGCAATGTTTATCATCATGGTGTTATGAGTCTTTTTCTCAACAATGTCACCAACAAATAATCTACTAGAAGGAGTTGTGTATTCTTCATCAAGGTATTTCAATCATCAATCACCAATGGAAGCTAGATGAAGTCTCATGAGTCCCTGGCATGCTGAAAAGTTATCTCTGTTAGGCCTTGGAATTTCTCTCTTGTAAGACATCCTAATCTTTAGCTTAGGTCCTTGAAACCTTTTCTGCAAGCACCAAACACTTTCATACCAATTTTTTTTTTTTTTTTTTTTTTTGGGGGGTGGGGGGGGGGGGGGGGGGGGTATTAGTTATCCCAAAAACATTTCATAGATCCCTTAGATGTCTAATAAAACTATTTACTACTGATACTTGATAAACATACTTAAAATGTTGTAACTCGGTAAATGCAATGTATGTTATACTCTAACAGATAAGTGATTAACATGTAAGCATAAAAGAAATAACATGAACACATGAGACACCAAATTTAATGTGGAAACCCAATATGGAAAAAACCACCAAGTAACTAGCTACTGATTTTCACTCTTCTAAAGTGAGCCCTGTTAGGAGCTAACCTAGTTAAAGGTTACAAAACACATTGTTAGGTGTGACCTTGTTAGAGGATTTAATCACCCTATTAGGAGTGGCCTTGTAAGAGGTCTTAAAACAATTGAATGGAACTATAACCTTGTTAGAGGATTTACAACTAGCTGTTAAACCAACTCTACTAAGAGATTTTGGAATCACTAATACAATGGTAAGAAAGTAACAATGAAATGACTTGAATGAGATGCAACTAAATTGCTAATTATAGATCTCTGTTCTACTTCATACTAGATCCTTCCTATCAAATATAAATTTTTTGATCCTTAAGGATATCAGACCATCGTTCAAATTCACTCACACTTTCCTCTCCAAACAATCAATACACTTGCATACTCACTCATACACTTTAGAATCTCAACTTGACCTTATATTTATACCATCTAGATTATCAAGTCAGCTCAATTACAAATTATAATGACCAATAAACATTACCATAGTCAGCTAGAATCAATACTTGAAATAATTAAACTTCATATCCCAAATTAACAAAATCTTTCATTGGCCAACATTGCTTGATAAACACTGATCCTAAAATGATTTCATGTGTTAACCAATAGAAGCTTGGTTAACACTATGAACTTGCAAAATCCTTTGGCAATTGAGTGAACTCGGTGAACACTAACTTTGACCAACTTTCCTTTATTAACCATGAGAACTCAGTTAACACTACTTTCTACCATATTTTCCTTCGATGCCCATGTGAGGTCAGTAGACACTGTCTACATAGATTAATCTCCAAGAATTCTTATTAGACAAGGAAAATCATCTTGCTAACCAAGTGAGCTCGGTAAGCACTATCTGCCAACTAATATGACATTTGTGTAACATCAAATACAACACACAATTAGACAATTTTATCCTATAGTCTAAAATAGGGAGATCAACTAGAGGTCAAAAGATTAGAAGAAAATTCAATAAACACGTGCAATTTTTCCTTGTTGAAGGGGGGTCATATTCTTAAGATGATGAGACCAAAGGTGAGATCAAGGTTCCCTTGAGGTACACACATCTTCAAAAAGAATGGGTACTAAGGAACTAAAGGTTTTGAGCAATACAAATTCACAAAGCCTGAAGAATACCTACATGTAAAAAATATCGCAAAGAAGAAAAAGACTAGAAGAAGCAACAGTTTTTCTTTGAAAATATGCAAATTGTATTCTCAGAAATGAAAAAGATAAGAGATAATTACAAAAGATCAATCCTTATAGAAGAAGATCAAAACTTGACAAAGGGTAACCTAAAAGGTAAATGCTATTTAATAATTACTAATTAATTATTAAATGTGGATGCATAAGTGCATAAAGTGAAATCTTAAGAAGGGAGTAAAGGTAATTTAATAAATTAAATTAAATTAAAACTCTACTTTAACACTCCCCTTATGATAAGTAACAATGCAGCTATAAATAATGCAAAAAAGAGAAAGGAAACTATAATGCAATTCAGAAAGCAAACTTGGGTCCCAACAACAAGGCCTAATGAGGTACCCCATCACAACCAAATCTCTATCAAAAAAAGAAATAGAGAAAACCCTCTAGGAAAATATCTACTCCAAAAAGAGATAGCAAGAAAAAAGAAAGAGGTACTCACTCATCACTGAGACCCCCCAAGGTTAGCATCCTTGAACCCAAGCATAGAATGCAACTCAAGATACCATGGGGATGCAAAATTTTTAATGAAGATGTCTACAAATTTCTAAGCAGTAGGAATATACTCCAAGCTCAAAGCACCATCTTGAATCAGATGACTAATGAAGTGCGTGTGAAGCTCGATGTGCTTGGTCTACTGATGATCAACTAGATTTTGGGAAATGTGTATAGCACTATTATTGTCACACCACAAAAAGGTTGGACTATCAAGGGAAATCCAAACTTTGTCATCAACAATCAAAGCCACAAAACCTCTTGACTAGCCAATATAACTATCGTGTACTCTGCCTCTGTAGATGATAATGCCTGAGCATGTTGCTTCTTGCAAGACCATGTGATAGGACTAGAACCAAGACATAAGATAAATCTAGAAGTAGACCCATGATCATTAGTATCACCAGCCCAATCTAAATTTGTGAAACCAACAATGTGAGGATCCCCTGATATATAGTGAATTTCATAACATGTTGTACCTTGAATGTACCTCAAGATACATTTCAAAGCTTCACAATGACTCTCATGTGGATCATGGTAGAATCAAGAGACAAGTCCAACCGCAAAGGAAATATCAGAACATGCTTGTGTCAGGTACAATAAACTACCCACAAGTATGTATAAAGTGGAATCCACTGTAGAAGTAGAGAAAGTGGTAGATAAAACAACACATGACTGAAATGGTGTAGGAGCAAGCTTGTAATCAAGCATGTTGAATCTCTCAAGTATATCAAGAGCATAATTCTATTAGAGTATGGCTATACCATCTAAAGACTGAACAACCTGTAGGCCCAAAAAATAGTGCAAAAGTCCAAGGTCTATCATCCCAAGCTGCTCTTTCAATGCTTGTTGGACCTCTATATCATGGGGATTGAGCTTCCTATAATAATGAGGTCATCTACATAAAGTACAAGTATGAATAAGTCAACTCCATGACATTGAATGTAAACTATGGGATCAAAATGACACTAAGTGATTTATGAAGCAAGTAAGAAGGAATCCATCTTCTCATACCAAGCCCAAGGGGCCTATTTAAGACCATATAAAGACCTTTGAATTGTACATACTAATGAAGAGTCCTACACAAAACCATGAGGTTGCTCCATATAGACCTCATCATGAAGATCTCCATGCAAAAATGCACTCTTCATGTCCATTTGATAAACTATCCATCCCTGTAAAGCTACAAGAGAGAATAAAAGGTGAATATAATTCATCTTGGCAACAGGGGAAAAGGTCTTAGAGTAATCAATTCCATCAACCTATGAAAAAATCTTTTCAACAAGACATGCCTTGTACCTATCAACAGAACCATCTATAACATACTTGGTATGATATACCCACCAACACTAAACTAACTTTCTTCCTTTTGGAAGAGGACAAAGATCCCATGTGTGGTTCTTCATCAAAGAAGAGTACTCCTCATCCATAGCCCTATCCCAATCTAAGTGTTATGTAACTTATGAAAATATCTATGGATCATCTAAAATGGCATGACTCAAGTGGTAAGTACCTGTAGTTTGAGCACATGTGTCATAAGCATCGATAGGATCACCTGCCAAAGGTCTAGGTGCACCAATAGTATCACAATCCCACTTGGGCACTCGCTAATCAAATGGTGGAATTGGTGAAGGGGGATCAATATCAAGATCTTCCTCAAATAATGCATCATCCTATGGAGGAGTAGAGGAAGTAGTGGGTAGTGAGGGAGAAGCTGGTGATGGTGGGTCCATCAGAGGATAATGCTCATCAAACTAAACATCTCGCTGAAACAAGAAATCTCTGGAATCAAGATCAAACAACTTGTACGCCTTCACATCCTTATAGTAGCCAACAAAGATGAGTGGTTAGATATTCTTATTGATGGATTTCTACTAACATCTAGAATAAATATTGAATCCTCACTACTAAAAATGTGGAAAGTAGAAACAGCTAGCTTGACATGAGTCCAAGACTCCTCAAGAGACAACTATCACAATGCCTTCTGAGGCATCCCACTATGAATATAGTTGACACAATTGATAGCTTAGCCCAAAATAAAGAACTCATAGCTTGAGACTGAATCATTCAATTGACCATCTCCCATAATGTCATGTTCTTTCTCTCTACAACCCCATTCTGCTAAGGGGTGTGGGGAACTATGAATTGATTCTTTAAACCATGCTCAGTCCAAAAATCTCTAAATGACTAATTCACATGTTCCCCCCATTTTGAGTGCATATACACCTGATAGAAAGACTAGTTTTCTTTTCTACAAATGTCTTAAAGATTCAAAAAGAATCAAAGACATCAGACTTGTACTTCAAAAAGTACACCCATGTGTGCCTAGAGAAGTCATCTATGAAAGTGAGCACAAATCGAGCACCTAAAAAAGATAGAATGGGAAATAACATAAGATCATTATATATCAACTCCAATGGTGGCTTAGCATGTGTGGATCTACCTGCTGGAAATAGATCTCTATGATTTTTTCCAACTACAAAAACTCGATACACACCATCGGTACAAGAGATCAGAGGTAACCCAGTCACTAGCTCTTGTGTACTTATCTATTGTAGATATCTATAGTTGACATGGTCAAAATGCTCATGCCAAATTTTGCTAAACTATGTCTACATGAGTAATGAGAGATACAAAAGTCAAATTAGAGCTCTTAAAGCCATCAAATTTATATAAGTGAGACTAAAAATCAACACTCCCTATAGTAATAACCAAGTCAGGATCATGGAGGTATCGAATAACCACATCATGTGGTGAGAACTTAACTATCTTTCCAAAGCTTGAATGAAAATTTTGAAAGATAGATAGGAGGTTCATAGAAATGGTTGGGATTAAGAGAACATCATGTAATGAACCATCTTCTAAAGAGATAGTTCATGAGCCTTTGACTAAAAGCTATGTAGAATCACCAACTGCAATCTATGTAGCAACACTCTGAGCAAGTGAGGTAACCAAATTAGGTGAGTGTGTCATATGATGTAAAGCTTTGGAATTAAGAATCCAAGTAGCTATAGAGGAAAATGCTGGTAAAGAAAGAGCATGTCCTTTCCCTGAAGGAGGAGGTGGTGGGTTTGGATAAGAAATAATGTGCTGCGACATGGTCTCCTCTAAAGCCTCAAGATGTTTCCAACACCTAGAAAATAGATGTCATTCCTTGCCACTAAAACTGCAAGGATCACTTGTGAACTTCTTAGTCTTGGAGGAAGACTCACCAGACTTAGAAGATTTACCCTTTTGAGAGTGTTTCGAAGGATTTTATTTAGAAGTAGGCTTGGAGGAACTCTTACTGCCTATTGAATCTATCTTGGGCTTCAGTTTCTACTTCTACTTCCATGTAGATGTCTAAGAAACCAATGTCTATGTCTTTGAACTAGTGATAGTATTCAACTATGTAATCTTGGACTGCTCTCTAGTCAATCAATCACAAAAGACCTCAAAAGTGGGCATGGTAAATCTAGGACCCAAGGCATCCATAGTGGAGTGGAAGGTAGAAGAGAAAATCTGAAAGTTTCCTTGAAGCTTGGAGAGAATCAAGTAGATACACTCCTTATCTGTCTTCTCTTTCCCACATCCCTATAACAAAGTCCTTTTCTATTTGAACCTCATAAGAAAGTATCAATAAAGGGAAAAGCATCAGGTACAAGAGAAGTAAGCTCTACCTTAATCTGAAGTGCTCTGAACTCATTAATGGTGTCAAACAAGTCTTTAAACTTGTCCCACATTTCTTGATGAGTGGAACACTCTTCAAGATGAAATTGTAAGTTGTCTGAAACACTCAAAGAAATTAGACTCATGGCTTCATCCATTTTATTCCTATCCTGCAAAGTCTGGTATTGACTCTGAAAAACTAGTTGCGCTATATCTAGATAGGACCACAAACCCTTTTAACAGAAAAGTCGTTGCATATGGGTTTTCCATGTATGATAGTTGTGCGGTTCAGAAGTACTAGACAAGAAGAGGTCTTGACCATTATTTTAGAAGAGGTTGCTGAAGTTTTTTTCTTGCTAATATAATAATAGAAAGTAATATAAAACACCCCCCACAATGCAAATAACTAAACCCTAGCTTATAGAAGGAAAGTGTAAATGAGAAAAGAGAAAATCTTTAGATGTAAATCAAAAATACCTAGTAAAAAATACTGGTGAAATAACAGAGAATATAGAAAGTGCTTGAGAAGATCTTTCTGACACTTGTTGTAGCTTGAAAAATAGAGCTAAGATAAAGAAATTACGCCCCTCAAAAGATAGAAGTCATCAACAGACTTCAAGGATAAAGACATGTATCAATCTAGAAACAAATACCTACTCTATCATCTTTGTCTCGAAACCAACTTTCTAGCACTTCTTTCAAATAAAAAAATACCCCTATATGCTCAAGATATCTTGAAAAAATGACAAGGCCCCCGAAAGCAATTTAAAATTATATATATATTGAATAATTAAAAAAATCATACACCATTGGTAGAGTAGTGGGCAAGCTAAGCGATGGTGACAGAGGCTGGTGGAGTGGCAGGCAGGTGATGCTTGGGAGGAGTGATGGCCTGGGAAGGAGGTCGACAGAGCAAAAGGTTTGATGGTGGCCAAAACTGCAAAGCAATGCCAGAAAAAGCAAAGCAGTGGCCAGTGAGGTGAGCATGCCAGAGTTTTTTTAAAAATTGCCAGTTTGATTAAATCGTAGTAGCTTGCTTGAAAATAACGCGTGGTTTTAGTTAAACCATAGCGGTTTTTAAACCATAGTTGTTTTTAAACCGCTTTCACCCTTTTTTCTAAAAAAATATTTTATTTTTCTTCAAAACTGTGTCTTGATATGCATGCAAAGGCTATATGGCCTTGCTATGCAATTTTTTTGCCTCCCAAATCAATGTTGTCCAAAATTAACAAACTTTATATGAAAATGGAGGTTTTGATGCCTTCTAAAATCAAATATGAGGTCTATTTGGCCTCAAAGTGCTTCAAAAATTAGAGTCCCCACTATTTTCCCAACAAATACCCAAAAAACACTAGATTTGTTCTATTAAACCCTCGTTCTTCTTTTTCTCCAAATATTGAACAAGCTACACTAGATCTAGCTCTGATACCATAAAGGACTTGAACAATACAAATCCATAAAGCTCCAAGAATACCTGCATGTAAAAACTTGTCACAGAGAAGAAAAAGACCAGAAGAGGCAAGGATTTTGCTCTAAAAATATGCAAATTGTATTCTTAGAAAAAAAAAAAGATAAGAGATAATTACAAAAGATCAATCCTTATAGAAGGAAATAGAAACCTGAAAAAGGGTAACCTAAAAGGTAAATGTTATTTAATAATTGCTAATTAATTATTAAATTTGAATGCATAAGTAAATAAAGTGAAATCTTAAGAAGGGGGTAAAAGTAATTTAATAAATTAAATTAAATTAATGCTTTACTGTAATAGGAACTACCTCTAATTAACATTGATTTTTGTGTTAACAAGAGGATATATCACAGAGCTCCATCTTCATTACATAGTTTGGGCCTAGTTTCCATGGATGGCTTAAAGGTAGATTATAATAAAGTTATTGAATTGATGGAGTATGTAGGACCTTATTACAATTATAATAATTAGATGTGGATTGTTCAATAATAAAAATGTATGCATAGTTATGTATAGTCAACAAACTAAATACAATTCAAATAAAAGGATCATGTAAAAGGCTCACTATGTACATTGACAAAAGGCCAAAAGCAATAGGGAATATTGCAAGTTTTATAAATAGTACACAACCTAGGTCAAGTAATAAGTTACCCAATTACATATTCAAGGTGCATGAGGGAAACCGTGCTTTTTTATATGTGCGATAAAATTAATAAGTGCAGGGGAAGACCTACTAGTAGATTACAATTTCAGTCACATAGATTAAAAAAAGTTTCTATCATGAGATTGGTAAGTAATATATATATATATAATTTAAACCAATTAATGATTCCAATAGACAATATACCATTTTATTAATAAGGTTTTTTTGCTAAGTCTATTACTTTAATTTTGTTGATTCTTTTATATTTAATCTTTTCCATAGGATGACATGGGTCTATCACATGACAGAGGTTGGGATGCTCCTCACCACCCTTATTCGGTGAAGGTAAACCTTGATTAGTATAATTGTATAAATTAGATAGAAACAAAATGTCATATTATTATGTTCTTTTCTTTATGGATTTGGAGTTATTTTGATAGTTTTACTAACATTGTTGTCACAAATTGATGCTTAGGGAAAGTGAAAAGCACAAATAACAAAGAGAAATTACAAGTTGATATAGAGGTGATAGTATTATGCAATGACAAAATATCATTTACTGATAACCCCATAAACATGGTCAAAAAAAGCATAAAAAAATCAATGCACAAATTCTTATCCTTCTGATCTAACCAAATCAAACTGAGGAGACACAGGAGATGAAAGAGGAATTGATGCAAAGAATGTTAGAATATATAGTCCAATAATATAACTAAGAGGAGGGGAGGGGGGGGTTGAATATTCCTTGTTAGAGGATGGACCCTATTAGGAGTCAATAATAACATTCAGTACATATTAGTCCTTATTAGGAGACTTTGAATCCATGTAGGAGACAACCCTGTTAAGAATTGTGCCAACACTGTTAAGAGTTGTGGAAGATAGTTGGACCCACTACCCAAATAGCTTCAAGGGAAAGATCAATGAACCCACTATCCAAATGATCTATGTATTATTTATTATAGAATAATATAAATGAATAGTATTGTTCCTTCCTCTTTCTGTCCTGTCAACCAGACCTCTACTCCTTTTGATCTTGTAACCAAATCACAAATCTCACATCCAATAATCCCTTGGATCATTTACTCATATTCAGTAAACACTCTACTCCTTTTCACACTTCATACTCAATACAATGATCACAACACATTACAAACAAGAAAAACATCTTTTATGTATACCATATCTTCAAAATAATTCCTTGAGTCAGCCCTGAGGCTTTCCCAATTAATTATAATAAGATAATTAATTAATTTAAAATTACAATAGCACTATAAGCTCACAATCTATAGAACTTCTCAAACATGTGACACTAGGGCTTTCACATCTACTGACATCATCATCAGACTGTCATTATTCACTAGCTAATTGAGCATCAATAGATTATATCACTGTCAAAAGATATAATGCAAATATCAGAAGCTACTTCTCTAGTACTCTACCTCTAAAATGCTCTCTATAAATTAGGTACAACTTTTGTACATCTTTGACTTACATGTTGCACATTGAACCTTCACATCAGGACACTATATTGAACATGTCTATGAATGCACATCACTAGACAATCAAAACCTTATCTATACAACTAATATCTATGTGTGCTACTCTACTAGTCTTCATAGACTTACTGCTATATTGACATTAATGAAAAACACAATCATGAATGCAACATGTGAATACTCTCCAATGCTTAGGATACTCCACCAAAGTAGTATCATCAACATTTCATACTAACAATCTCCCCCTTTTGCATTGATGGCAACATAGATGAAAAACATCTAAGTTCCAAGAATACCAAAATAGTACTCTGTTGTTGTTGTTGTTCTCATTTTTTCAAATCCTCTTTATCAATAAAATTTGAAATCTTTTGGAGCACTGCTTTATTCTTCTTCTTCTTTAGTATCAACAATAGTTGTTTACACTAAACAACTCGCAATACATCAGAATTCCTTATGTTGCATATCTCCCCCATAGAGATATTCCTCCTTCTTCTTTACATGAATCTTTCTAAATCTCCCTAATAAAGTAGAGATTTCTCATGCACTCTTCTCCCCATACATACTTAGGAGATATTTTTCATGCATATTTTCCCCCATTGACATTAATTACAAAGGCTTCATTATGTCAAATTACTACTCCAAGTCTTCAACTAGCTTAAGTGTCTAATGACACTGTTCAAAACCAAATACCAAGAGTCCTCAATGACTCAGCTCATCATAGATACTCCACCATATAGGAAGCATAAGCATTCAGTCCAGTCTAATAATAGTGCTTTTTATCACTAGACTAATGAACTTACTGCATCATCTACTGAAAAGTAGGTAGGGTCATAACTTCAAGCATACCTCTCAAGTACTCAAATGTATCTTTATGTAAGGGCTTCATAAATATATTTGCAATCTAATCTTTAGTACTCACATATTACAATCTAATCTCTTTTTCTTTGGCCTTCTCTCTCAAGACATGATACTTAATAGATATATGCTTAGTCTTAGAATGCAATATAGGATTCTTAGACATACTAACAGTACTTGTGTTATCATAGTATATGATAACAAGTTCTGTAAACTCAATCCTAATATCCATTAACATCTACTTCATCCACATAACTTGATTACAATTATCTTTTGTTGGAAAATACTCTGCCTCATCTATACTTTGTGAAATATAATCTTGTTTCTTACTCAGCCAAGGAACCAATCTTCCTCCAAGAAAAAATGCTCGACCACTCATGTTCTTTCTATCATCCATATTACCTACCCAATCGACATCAATATATGCACATAGAGTGAAATCGCTCAATCTGTCATACCATATTCCATAGTCAGATTTTCCTTTCAAATATCTAAATATCCTCTTTATTGCTACATAATGATACTCTTTAGGATCATCTTGAAATCAAGCTACAATCCCAACTACATTTGTTATATCTAGTTTGGTGTGAGTTAGATATTACAAACCTCCAATAATGGATCTACACTTCTTCTACTCAATCGTAGGTGTCTGATCTTTACTAGATAACTTGTGAGCAATTATCATAGGTGTACTCATCTTTGCTAGATAACTTGTGACCAATTATTATAGGTGTACCAATAGGTGTACAACCTTTCAATCCAAACCTCTTCAACAAGTCTTTCAAGTACTTATCGTGTGAAAGGAAAATACCATCATTATTTTGCATAATCTGCAATCCTAAGAAAAACTTCATTTTTGCTATCATTCTCATCTCAAATTCATTCTTCATCTCTTCATCAAACTTATCACTTTCTTCATCATTACCTCCAAATATGATATCATCAACAAAATTCATGAAATATCTTTCACCATAGAATCCTCTTGTTCTAGACGGACCACTCATATCTATGTGAACAATCTCCACTTTCTCTATAGTTGTGAACTTCTTGCTAGGAAATGATACCTTCTTCTTCTTAGCCAAAATACATTCTTTTCAAAAAAACATTAGTAGGCTTTATTATCTTAGGAAATTATCTGACTGTAAATGTCCTACTATCTTTTACAATGTTATCAAAGTTTATATGAAAAATCTCCTATGCCATAACCAATTGTTATCCACTTTAGCAACCATACATGTTATTTCAGTGAGATTCAACTAAAATAAATTACCTCTAGACCTAGTTATAGTTGCAATCATCTTACCATCTTTATCCTTGATAGTGCAAGTCTTTTTTATGAATTGCAATTGGCACCCTTTGTCCACCAATTGTCCAACACTCAAAAAATTATTTTTTAATCCATCAAAAAAAAAACATCACTAGTGTTAGTTCTTCCATCTAAATTAATGGATCTAATCCTCGTAATATGACAAGATGCATTGTTACCAACTCTAATAATACATCCATCATAGTTATTGAATTTAACAAACTTATTCATATCACTAGTCATGTGATTTGAACAATCACTATATATTATCCAATCAGGTTTCTTTTCAACTTGGAAACTAGAACCTTTTCTTCTCTAAATTCTCTATCAAGATCATCTTCCTTAATAGCTACAAATCCAGCCCATCATGACTTTCACTCTAAAAAATTTGATCAGATTCTTCTTTGTTCATTAGCATACAAGCAATTCCTAGGTCTCCTAGGATTGAACTTTCATTTATACCCTTTTTTCTCTTTTAGGAAATTTGGATGCATAATGACTAAAATCATTACATGTCCAACATTTAAAGATATTCTTACCATCTTTTTTTCTTCTCTCAAGAAGTGATATACCTTCTTCAATCTTCTTTTCATCATCACATTTGGTTCTGCTACTACTAGCAAAATCTCCATGTGTACTTGCATTTCTAGATAGGCTCAGTCAAATATTTAGGGCATTGAAGGTTGTCTCAACTCTAGGAAGATCTCTAGATTATCTAAGACCTAGTTCTATTTCTTCCAATATTCCAAGAAATGTCTCCCTAGAAAACTCCATAGTAGAAGGGATTAGTAGTTCAATCATCTAAGCTACTTGATTGAATGATGGTCTTAAAGTTTTCAAAATCTTTCACACCACTTCATCTTCTTCCTTGGTTCCATCATATGACTTGATTTCTACAACAATTTCTTGCTATAATTTTTTAGAATAACTAGTGGGGGGGGGGGGGGGTTTGAATCAGTTATCCAAGGTCTAGATGTACAAATAAAACTTTTCAATGCTTAGTAGACCCATATCCATAAAACCTTATTATGCATGCATCCATTAGATCATACAATTCTTAAACATTACAGGTTACTTTCCTAGGTCAAAACAACTTCACAGAAATATGAAACATTATAGATTCAATAACACATATGACACAAGAATTTTGTGTGGAAACCCAATATGGAAAAAATCACCAGAAACATGCTACTAATTCTCACTCTTCTAAAGTGATGCCCTGTGAAAAGCCAACTCTATTAAGGGTTAAAATACACACTATTAAATGTGACATGGTTAAAGGATTTCAATCACCCTATTAGGAGTGATACTTGTTAGAGGACTTTGGACCATTCCATCAGAATGTCACCTAGTTAAAGGATTTACAAATGAGTGTTAGATCAACCTTAATCCAAATGATTTACCCTAGACTGATACAATTATTAGAAAGTAACAGTAAGGCTTGATCTCATAACAAATTACAACCCACTTACATATTACAAATCTCTATTTTAGTCCTACAGTCTGCTTGGCATTCACACGCTTTAGCTCTGATAGCTTGTTCACCATTCAAGCATTCATACTCTTAAGCCTTCTTGCTTTGCATGCCAATTGCAGTCACTTCTATTCAGCCACTAAACAAAGAAATACCCTAGACTCCTTGTCTTCCTTAGGTTCTCGCACGTGACAACCTTTTCTTCTAACCAACTTGTAGGGCCCATTTGCCGTTGCACCAAAAGCCATGACTGTTAGTGAACATGGAACACCACATAATTAACCACCTGTGGGTAGGGGAGCGCATCTCATCACCCAACAATCTCCCCCTCGACGTGCATACCAGGTGGTTACGCGGGTCGGGAAGACACTAGGGAGATTTGAACCCATGACCAAGCCAAAACCAGGCTCTGATACCAATTGTAGGGCCCATTTTCCGTTGCACCAAAAGCCATGACTGTTAGTGAACATGGAACACCACATAATTAACCACCTGTGGGCAGGGGAGCGCATCGCATCACCTAACACAACTATCTCTATAAATAGCGAATTAAGATCTTTTTTCATTTAATCATAATCATCTATTTTAGGGTTAGGTAAGATTAGGTAGGATACAATGAGTCTACTCACTTTCCATTTGGTTCCTCTGGAAACTTCTTCTACAATCATCTTTGAATTCACCTCAAAATGGTCTTCTAAAATCATCCTTGAATTCACCTCAAAATGGTTTACCTTGAATTTTGTGCCACCAGCTCATCATAGTTATCTTCCACATGCTTCACTTAATTCAAAAAAATAAAATAGTTAGCTCAAATTTTTACATTTACTAGCACTCGACATCAATATGATGTCATTTGACATCTATACTATTATTTCACTCAACCAACATTAGTTTATTTTGCAAACACTAAAGTTTACTAATGCTCGACACTAGCTAAACTTTACTTGGCATATACTAACAATCACTTGGCTTGCATTTTTTTTCATCTTTGCTTGGCATCTCTTAATTTTCACTCAACTTCCATTGATTTCTTCTTGGTAAACCTTGACAAAAAAAAAATTTACTTGATCTTCTTCTAGTCTCAACTTGATTAATCTTTCATTTCAAACTTTAAGTAGATAAAACAATACACTATATTATCAATGTCCTACTTGGTCTTAGTGCTTCTTTTACATACCAAATAACTCAACCTTTCTCTAGGTGCTATTGTTATCTCTTTTATTCAAATCCTCTTCATTAATCAACAAAATGATATCTTTCAAACTAAAAAGAAATTGTCTCACTAGTAGGTAGCAAGTTTGACATCATCGATAGAATAATGATTGTTCCATTGCATGTTCTTCACTTCAAAACAATCTTATATCAACAATTTCTCACATTGGTATTGATGGAAAGCTGATACCAACCATAATACCAAAAAGAAAATAAATCTTTCAAATTTATCCCTCTATCACTATAGTATATGTCCTTCCTCTATGTAGGGTAATGTGAGCTTTGTCAAGTTCCTTTACTACTCCCTCTTTCTTATACCTCCCTCTTTAGAGTATCTCTCCCTCTTTCTGATATTCACATATCTATCTCTCTCTACTCTGGTCTTATATCTCCCTATCTATCTATCCATCTATCTCTACTCTATTCTTATATCTCCCTCAATAATTTATCCCTCTTACTAGGTAGATGTATATTTCTTTTCTCTTAGGCTTATATCTCCCTCTTTGACAAGAATGCCAAAACCTTGTCATCTCTATATGTAGATGTAATCAATTTCAAATTCTCCCTCTGTCACCTTTCATGTGACTATACATTTTCTAATTCAGCTCCTTCATTACCTTAGGCATCTCTAAAAGTAATATCCTCTACATCAAGTTGTAAGATATAATATTTAGCTAAGTTGATGCATGGCACTACTCGTGCTTCTTAAGAAACTTTGGATAGGGGTATCACCCCTAGTTTAACTCTTAGATACTCATGAACATCCTTAGTTAAATCTTTTGTGAAGATATCAGCTATCTATTCTTTTCTATTCACGTATTCCATCCTCACTCTCTCAAGTAATGATACTTGATTGCAATGAGCTTAGTCTTTGTGTGCACCACAGGGTTATTTAATATATTAATAGCACTTGTATTATCACAATAAAGTACCACAGGTTCAATGATTTCCTCCTTCATTCCTTTGAGTATTTTTTTGATCCATACAATGTTTGTACAATTTACTATAGTAGCCACATATTCAACTTTAGTAGTAGATTGAAATATGCAAAAAAAAATGCTAGTCCAGGTGACCAACCTCTTTCCTAAGTAAAATGTTCCACCATTTGTGCTCTTTATATCCTCAATGTTTCCAGCCCAATCAACATATATGTAGGCTCTCAAGTCAAATTTTTCATTTTTCTTGTAGTATAGACCATAGTCTTCTATTGCTTTCAAATATCTCATGATTCTCTTAACAACTATTGAATAATTCTCCTTAGGATTTGTAGAGAATCTTGCAACTATACCAATAGATAATGCAATGTCGAGTTTACTATATACTACATATTGCAATTTTCTAATCATAGACCTATAAAATGTTTGATTCACATCACTTGAATCATCATTCTTTGACAACTTGGGTCTTGTCACCATAGGTGTGCTAACTGGATTTGAATCTTCTAATCCAAAAGTTTTTAATATTTCTTTCACATGCATAGACTGAGTGATGTACATGTACACCAAAACAGTGCACTTCTCTAAACCCTTCTATCCAAGGCTTTCTATGAGTTGGAAAGTTTGAATACCAGCTTAGAGCTCCCTAATCATGGAGTGCAAAAGCATACAATGAACACAAAATGGCTCTCAACTGAGCCTTAGAGATGCAACCCTTGCTAGTAAACCATGAAATAGGAGATTCTTTGAGCAAGAGCAAGAATGCAAATGTCAAAGAACCTTGAATATATGAATGCAAAATTTACCTATGCTAGAAATGGAATGCACAATGTAACTAAGCTACACAAATGACAATATTACAACCATCCTAATTAAACTATGTATTCTAAGGTACTTACAAATAGAAAAGAACTACACTAAATACAATCTAAGCTAAGGTGTTATGCAAAATAAAATGCCATGGATGCAAATGATGAATGCAAGAAAATGTTCCTTTCCACAAGAAGCTCTCAAGTACTCTAATGGAAATCTTGCAGCATAACAATACTCAAGAGTGTGGATCCTTTGAGGGAAGAAGCTCTCTTGCTTTTAAAGCCGTACGGATGGTAGAGATCAAGATTGAAAGAGTGGACGATCAATGGTTGAATTCAAAAATGGGAGGGATTCGTGTACACATACAAGTCAACCAATAGAAAATGAGTTGAATTGTCATATAAGACAAAAGTCTCATAAGCTTTTCTTTTAATTTGAAAAATAGAAAAGAACTTTATGTGTGCACTCTAAGTGGGTTAGAAGAGTGGGGTCTTTTTATTTAATTCAAAGGGGACATATTCTTTTAATCAAATAATGAACTTAGGATAACATAGTCAAACTATAGGTTATAACCAAATTAATCGATTATTAGCAATTTGGTCTAGATAAATAATTAATTAAATTAGCCAAAATGCTAAGAAGGGGGCTAATAATCTAGATGACCATTTTTGGGTGATTACAGTACATACCATAATTCATCTAATATACTTGTAAACCAACAAAGAACTTGATCTCTCCAAACCTAGACATCTCAAATTATTTCTTCATTTCATTTCATTGGCAAATGCCTTACATAAAGTATCTTGACCTCCAAATATATTACATAAAAAAAAATTAGCTAGTAAAATACCTTTACCTCCTTTTGTCTTCAAGTACATATTGTTCTTATCATCAGTCCTTTCAAAACCAATCTTCACAAGATAATTGTGAAGCCTTTCATACCATTCTCTTGGGGATTGCATTAAACCATATAAAGCTTTGTATAGTCTACATACCATGTTCTTGTTGTTAGCATCAACAAATCCTTCTGGTAGTTCTATATAAACCTCTTCTTCTAATATTCCATTCAAAAATACTAACTTCACGTCCATTTGATAAACTTTGAAACGTTTATATATAGAGTAAGAAAGCAGAGTTCTTACTCCTTCCAATCTTGTAGTAGGGGCAAATGTTTCTTCATAGTCTATTCCTTCTTCTTGTGCATACCCTTTTCAAACTAATCTTTCCTTATTCCTTGTGACTTCACCATTTTCATCTAACTTGTTTTTGTATGCCCACTTGGTTCCAATCACATTCTTTTCCTCTGGTCTAGGAACTAGAGTCCATGTCATATTTTTCTCAATCTTCTCAATCTCTTCTTTCATGGCTTTACTCCAATCCTCATTTTCTAATGCCTCTTTCATTGTCTTAGGCTCATACATTCTCAGCAAACATGTATCACTTCTCATCCTATTTCTTGTCATTGGTCTACCATCTTTATCTCCAATAATTTGTTCAACAGGATGATGTTTTTTGACATACTTTGACAATATTGGCTTTGCTCTTCTTTCCTCATTAGGCTTGTCAACTTTTGAATCACTATGTACTTCTCTATCAGGTAATTCAACATCTCTTTCATGTACACTTATCTCAGAATTAGACTATGCCTCAGCTTCTATCTGCAACTCGTCTCCTAACTGTAACTTGGTTTTTGAATGCAACTCAACATTCATTGTATGTGATTCAGTAGTCACTAAAACTTGATGTTGATTTTCAACTTCGTTTACAACATCTTCATCAGTAGGCATACCTTTATAAAAGTATACAAATGATTTGTACTCCTCAAGTTCCTTCATAGGTTCAGCTTCATGTACCTATGTATATTCATCAAACTTCACATTTGCAATTTCCACAACTTTGTTAATGTTAGTATTTAAACACTTATAATCTTCACTTCTTGTGGAATAGCCAAGGAATATACCTTCTTAACTTTTAGCATCTAATTTACCATTCTTGAAGTCCTTAAGAATGTAGCTCTTTCTTCCAAATACCTTAAATTATTTTACATTGGGTAAGTACCTATACCATAATTCAAAAAGAATTGAATGAGTACCTCTCTTGACTTGCACATGGTTCAAGGTATAGATAGTTGTACTTACAACCTCTCTCTAGTATTTCAAAGAAAAATTCTTCTCCATCATAAGTATCCTAGCACACTCCATTATAGATATATTCCTCCTTTCAGTAATCCCATTTTGTGGAGGGGTCCTAGGAGCAGATGTTTGTCTTTTGATTCCTCTATCATTACAGAATATCTCAAACTCATTTGATGTAATTTCTCCACCTCTGTTAGATCTCAAACATTTCAAGCTTTTGCTTGTCTCCTGTTCAACTCTAGCTAAGTAACACTTAAACATTTGGAAAGCATCAAGTTACTATTTCAGAAACATAATTGTCATCATCCTATAATAATCATCAACATATAGTATAATGTACTTGTCACCTTTATAGCTTTGCTCATCATTTGGTCCACACAAATTAGTATGAACAATCTCTAGAATTTATTTATCGGTGTGAGTCTTACTCTTAAAACTAGATTTTGTCATCCTCCCTAATTGACTTTTTTTTCATATCATATTGTTAGGTTTCTTTAGTGTAGGAAAACCTCTGACTCTTTTCATTTACTGATACTAAGTTATCAAAGCTAACATGACATAACCTCTTGTGCCATAGCCACAAATCATCAAATTCTACAACAAGACAAGTAGAATAATTCATTTCAAGATAAAATAGATTACATCTAGTCTAATCACCTTTCCCAATTAGTTTCCCATCAGTGTCATACATTTTTGCTATCTTGTTCTTAGACTCAACTTTGGAACCTAAACTATTTAGTTGTGACACACTTAACAAATTATAGTTAAGTCCTTGAGCATAATAAGCATTGTTACACATGATTTTTTCTATGATTTTGATAGATCCTTTACCTTTTATCAAACATGGTGCATCATTACCAAACCTTGCACTATTTCTATCATAGTAGTTTAGGGTAATGAACTTACTTTTATCTCCACTCATGTGATGTAAAAACCCATTATCAATGATCCATCTATCACCCTTGTTCACATAAGGTACTAGTGCAGTTGCCTCATCCTCATCAGAATCATCCTTTTTTACAACATGCACCACTTCATCATCATGGTCATCAAATCCATCTTTGGTTTCCTCTTCTGTAATTTACCAATACTTCTTGCCTTTGTCTTTGTAATCTTTTTGTCCTCATCTCTTTTTCTTATGTATTTGTCTCCACTTCTATTGTTTTTCTTTTATGGACATCTAGCTGAAATATGACCAACCTCATTGTAATTAAAACAAATGATAGATAACTTACCTATGAATTTTCCTTTGCCTCTGTGAAATCTCCTTTCTAGTAGTGCTTCAAGTTGTTCTACATCCTCCTCATCTATATCACTATTAGTAGAAACATATTTTACCTTTTTCTTCTTCTCGTTAGGTTCCTTTAATAAAAATTTAGCTTTGAAAGCATATTCAACATTCTTAGATTTAAAGTTATTATAATTAGAGAGTTCAAAGGAAGTGAGCCTACCTACCAAACCTTCGAGAGATAGATTAGAACCTAGTATACATCTTACTTATTGTATGGTAGAAACTCCAATAGCATACACAGGTAGCAATGTTCTCAATATAGTATCATTATCAATCTTACCATTAGCTTCTCTTATAGAATTAACATCTTTTATTCTAGAGCAATATTGAGCAATGTTCTCACCTTCTTGTGTCCTCATGTCATCAAACTTACTTCTAAGAATTTTAGATTTAGCTCTCACAACATTTGTGTCTCCTTTATAAATAGTGTGAAGAGTATCCCACATCTTCTTTGAACTCTCACAACCCTTGATTTCATCAAACATAGAATAAATTAGGGTAGAGGCAATCTCCAACATTGCCTGATTATGTTCTTTCTTCTTTTTCAGATCATTAGCTGTTAGGGCTCCAGGAAAGTTAATATGGTCAGTGGTGATGGTAGATTGTGCATGGTCTCCAAGACCACCTAGGTGTAGCTTCATCAAACTTTGGCATGTAGGGAAGTTCTCCTTGTTAAGCTTTGATACATCTCTTTTCAACATCTCGATCTTTTTCTTCTAGTACCTTTAAACTAGTCCTCTTAAGCACTATCGTGCTCAGATACCAATTGTTGGAATTCTTTAGAATAATTGAGAGGGGGGGTGAATCATTTATCCAAGGTGCAGATGTATAAATAAAACTTTTCAATGCTTAGTAGACCCATAAAACCTTATCATGCATGCATCCATTAGATCATACAATACTTAAACTTTGTAGGTTACTATCCTAGGTGAAAAAAAAGTTTGCATAAATGTAAACATAACACATAACAGATTCAATAACACATTGACACAAGGATTTTATGTGAAAATCGAATTTGGGAAAAACCACTAGCAACATGCTACTAATTCTCACTCTTCTGAAGTGATGTCCTATGAAAGGCCAACCCTATTAAAGGTTACAATACACACTATTAAATGTGATCCAATTAGAGGATTTAATCACCCTATTAGGTCAACCTTAATCTAAAGGATTTACCTTAGACTAATACAATGATTAGAAAGTTTTAGTAAGGCTTGATCTGATAAGAAATTACAACTCACTTGCAGATTATAGATCTTTGTTTTAGTCCTTTATTCTACTTGGCATTCACATATTTCATCTTTGATAGCTTGTTCACCCTTCAAGCATTCATACTCTTAAGACTTCTTTCTTTGCATGCAAATTGTAGTCACTTCTATTCGACTACTAAATGGAGGAATACCCTAGACTCCTTGTCTTCCTTAGGTTCTCGCACATGACAACCTTTTCTTCTGGCCAGCTATCTCTATAGATAGAGAATAAAGATTTTTTTTGTTTAACCACAATTGTCTATTTTAGGGTTAGGTAAGATTAGGTAGGATATAATGAATCTACCCACTTTTCCATTTGGTTACTGTAGAAACTTCTTCTACAATCTTTCTTGAATTTTCCTCAAAATGATTTACCTTGAATTCTTTACCATGAATTCATCATTGTTATCTTCTACATGCTTCACATGATTTAAGAAAACAAAATAGTCAGCTCAGATTCATCAAATATTCAATTTAACACACTTACTGGCACTCGACATCAATATGTTGTCAGTTGGCATCTATATTGTTCTTTCACTTGACCAACACTAGTTTACTCAGCAAACACTAAAGTTTATTGATGGTCGTCACCAACTAAACTTTACTCAACATATACTAACAATCACTCAGCTTACACTAGTTTTTCACCTTTTCTCGACATCTTTTGTTTTTCACTCACATTCCACTAATTTTTGCTCGACAAGCCTTGGTAGACACTTTTCTTAATTGATCTTCTTCCAGTCTTAACTTGAGTAATCTTTCATTTTAGACTTTAAGTAGATAAAAAATACACTATAGTATCAATGTTTTACTTGGTCTTAGTGCTTCTTTTACATACCAAATAACTCAACCTTTCTCTAGGTGTTATTGTTATATCCTCTATTCAAATCCTCATCATCAATTAATGAAATGATAACTTTCAAAACAAAAAGAAATTCTCTCACCAGCACGTAGCAGGTTTGACATTATTGACAAAATAATGATTGTTCCATTATAGGTTCTTCACTTCAAAATAATCTTATATTAACATTTCTGATATCCTATTAATATAGCTTCTTATAGATTCATCTTCCAACATTTTAGCATCTTGAAATGTATACTATTGAAAATGACAAGGAGTGATTAAAAGGGGAGGGGTGAATCAATTAACATTGAATGTTTTTTTATAACTTAGTTAACACTGAATATTCTACTATAATTCAATTAACACTAAATATACTACTGTCACTTAGATAGCACATAGATAATTAGATCTTAAGATATTAATGTGATTATCCTTTATTAACTTAATTGCAGAAACATAAAGGAAATAACATGAACACAAGAGACACCAAGATTTAATGTGGAAATCCAATTTGGGAAAACCACCAATTGCAATTAGTTACTTTTTTCCACTCTTCTGAAGTGTGCCCTATTAGGAGACAACCATATTAAAGGTTAAAAAACACATTGTTAGGTGTGAAATTGTTAGAGGATTTAATTCACCCTATTAGGAGTGGCCTTGTTAGAGGTCTTCAAACACTTCAATCTAGAAATGCCACCTTGTTAGAGGATTTGTTGAATAGTTGTTAGGCTAACTCTGTTAGGAGATTTGATTCATAGATACAATTATTAGAGAGTAACAATGACTTGGCCTAATTTTTGATGCAACTGACTTTGTTGATTCTAATCTCAGTTCTAGCTTGATTACTTGATCAAAATGTTCTTTGCAACTTGATCAACTCAGATGTTCTGCCCTTTACAAATATCCTTCAAATTTGCTTCCTTAATTCATCTTCTTCCATTCCACATTTCAATCCTCACCTTGACCTTTCATATATATGATTCATCTTGTCAAGTTGTCTTGAATACTCTTTTGATCAAATAATTTTCATCCCTTAAGTCAGCTTGTGTTAACCAATAAATTTATCAAACTTAATATGCTAACAGTCGGTTAATACTAGCTTGAGTACTCAGTCAACATAGAGGATCCCTTTATTAACTGACCCAACTTGGTTATAAAAAGGGTTCTAATTTTAACCAACACAACTTGGTCAATACTGACTTCATGTTGACTTTCCTTTGTTAACCAATTGAACTCAGTCAATATTGTCTCTGAACTTGATTATAGCTGAAACCTTAGCATGTATAGGAAACTGCCTAAGTGAGCTCAGCTATCACTAACTTCTTAGTAAAGGCTTGAAATTTTGTTTAACATAAAAGATAACATACAATTGATTAAGTGTTTTCAACAAACATATCCAATTCTGCAATCTTTTTGTTTGTGTATCACCTTCAAAAATTGATTCTAAAGTTATTCAAATCTTATGATATGTTTGAAATGACTTTACCTAACTACATTTATTCTCTAGAAGAGCTTATAGTGAATCTTCCCTAGCTATCATGTTTCACATGAATAGATCTCTCTCTACTTCTCCACATTCTTCAATTTTTTCCTTCTTCAACAATTATCTTTTCACTTTTTGTCAAGAGCCAATAACCTAGACCCATACAAAGAAGATGAGTCTTCATCTTCTCCTTCCAACTATCATAGTTGGCCCCATTAAATCTAGGACTATCCCTTCTAAAAATATTCGCGATCAGTCTCTCAAAGTTGTTAAGCTTATCCTTGAAGGACCTGATGCTATGATACCAATCGTTACAATATATAGTCCACCAATATAACTAAGGGGGGGTGAATTAGTTATCCAATTAATATCACAATTATCAACCTTATTAAAATTTAACCATATGAGCAATATAATTGAAAACCACAACAAGATACTCATGCACAATAATGCCAGATATGTTAACTAGGAAAGCCTTTGATTAGAGGGAAAACCTTGGTGGGGATGGTACCCACAAGATGATGTATTAATATAAATATTTCTTGTTAGAGGATGGAATCTATTAGGAGTTAATAACAATATTTAGTACATGTTAGTCCCTATCAAGAGACTTTGAATCTAAGTTAGGAGATTCCATCCCTCTTAGGAGTTGTCCCAACCTTGTTAGGAGTTGTGGAAGATAGCTAGACCCACTACCCAAAAAGCTTCAAGGGCAAGATTAATGAACCTACTATCCAAATGATCTATGTATTATTCCTTGTAGAATAATAGAAATGAATAGTACTACACCTTCCTCTTTCTATCATGTCAACTAGACTTCTTCTCCTTTTGATCTTGTAACAAGATCACAAATCTCACATCCAATAATCACTTACTTGCATTTAGTAAATACTCTACTCCTTTTCATGCTTCACACTCAATACAATGATCACAAAACATTAGAAATAAGGAAAAAATCTTTCCTTTATACCATATCTTAAAAATAATTCCTTGAGTTGGCCTTGAGGCTTTTCCAATTAATTGTAATAAGATAATTAATTAATTTACAAATACAATAGCACTATTGGCTCACAGTCTATACAACTTCTCACATGTGTGACAGTAGGGCTTGTTCATTTGCTAATGTCATCAACAAACTATCATCAATCACTAGCTAACTATGCATCAACAGATTATATTACTCCCAAAAGATACAATGCAAACATCAGAAACTATTTCTCAAGTACTTTGTCTCTAAACTGTTATCTATAAATTAGGTACAAATTTTATACATCTTCGACATACATGTTGTTCATTAAACCTTCACATCAAGACACTATACTGAAGATTTCCATGAACATACATCCCTAGACAATCAAAACCTTGTCTGTACAACTAGGATCTATGTCTGTTACTCTACTAGTCTTCACAAACTTACTGCTATGTTGACATCAATGATAAACACAATCATGAATCCAACATGTCACTACTCTCCAATGCTTAGGATAGTCCCCCAAATAAGTATCATCACCATTCATACTAAAAGAGAGCACATTTTCTGGAAGTAAGAATTAATGATTTTTTGATGTAGGAGCATCTTGAGTTGCTTTGTTATCATACTCATCTTTTCTCATTTTTCATGTATTCCAATGGTTGTCAAGCTACAATGACTGTTGAGATCCTATATGTGTCAAGTTGTCCAGTGTTGGTTGAGAATTCCTATAGGTACCAAGTCATTTAGTTTTGTCTAATCATTCCTTCATGTGTTGAGTGAACCTGATGTTTATTGATGCCTAGTTTCTTCTTTGACCAAGTTTATTTATGATTGGTTTCAAGTGTGAGCTGACTTGTGCATTTAATTTGGATCATGAATTTAATTGAAGGATCTTGTCTTGGGATATATGAAAACCTATTTAAGGTCAACCTTTCTAATATTTAAATATCTAGAAACTTTTGTAATTCATTTTGGCAAGATAAATAGAGGTTTTTACATTTAGCTTAGGCATCACTTAGAGAGTTGGAGCATATGATCTAGGAGGAGTGAGTTTAGAGTTGGATTAATAGAGATAATGGAACTTGAAGTTGTATCTTTGTATTGGTTGTAACCTAGAAGACCTTACAACTGGGAATGTATGTTGATAACTTGACGAATCAATAAAGTATTTTGTTGTTCCTTTTCTCCTAACTGTTGTTCATGTTGGAAGCATGAATGCTGATGATATTCCTATGGGGGAGTATTATAGATATGTTACTATGATGATATTTTACATTCGTGACTAAGTTTTTCATTAATGTCAACATAGTAGTTTTCTATGGTATCTGATAGAAGAACAATGAAAGATCAATTTGATAGGGATAGCTAGTTGAGTATTCTCACTATGTAAGGTTATGGGAGATACTTCTGAGTATCTAGTATATGTAGTTAATGTCAGATGAAGAAATGTTAAGTCTGGCAGAAGTTATATAAGTTTTGGTGATGTTTGTTCTGAGATATAGTTTACAGAGGCATGTTCTGGTAAACTTGTTATATCTCTTAGCAAAATTGTTATTCAAAGAATCAAGGTTGAGGATATGAAGAAGACATGTTGATGATGACATGGTTAAGCTCGCTCATCATAATATTTCTTATAAGGAAAGTTATTCAAGTTGCAAGGCCAAAGATTAATTTTATTGCTAAGTGTAACATGTTCTTAATGTGGTCCTATAATAATTAATTGAGAAGGTGTAATAGCTGACTCAGGGAATGGTTTTATGGATTTGATATAAAGGAAAGATATTTTCCTTTATCAAGAATTTCATGGAGAAGTTATTTTTAAGTAGCAAAAAGAGCATAATGCAAAGTTGAATAGAGGAGAGTGGAAGTGAAAGAAAATTCATTGCTGAGGTTTTATTGTGTGATCTGAGGTTTTGATATTGGACCCAAGGTTCATGACCTAGTCTACAAGGTCTGATAGTGATTGCTTCAATTAAAAAAATAGAGGAAAGAGGAACTTAACAGTAGATTACTTGTTTAGGCAGTGAGCTCTTCTTGTAATTAAAATTGCATGTTTAGGCAATGGGCTCTTCTTCCATACATTGTACTACAACTTCTAACAGGGTTGGCACAACTCCTAATAGGGTTGGAATGTCCTAACAAAGATTCAAATTCTCCTAACAAGGACTCTATATATTAAATGTTATAATAGACTCCTAACAAGATCCATCCTCTAACAAGAAATATTTATATTAGTGCATCATATTGTGGACATCATTCCCACCAAGGTTTTCCCTCTGATCAAGGGTTTCCCTAGTTAACATATCTAGTGTAATTGTCTATGTGCATCTTGTTATGGTTGTTGTTTACTTTGGTTGAATGGATAAGATTGTTTAAAGATAATAAATGTTTTAATTATTGGATAACTAATTCACCCCCCACCCCCCCCCCAATTATCTTGGTGGATTATTCTTTCTAACAATTCGTATTAGAGCATCAGGTCCTTGAAGATAAAGTTTTAAAAATTTGGGAGATCCATGGAAAGCATGCTCAAGAAAGATAATCCAAAGTTCAATGGAACAAATTATGATAGCTAGAACGAAAAAATAAAGACATGTATGTTGTGTATGGATCCAGGATATTGGATCTTGACAAAAACATCAAAGAAAATCATTGTTGAGAAAGATTTGGAATCTTTTACCGAGGAAGATAGAGATATTTTTATGTGTGATGTGAGAGCTAGAGAAGCACTATTGAGTGCACTTCCTAAAATTAAGTACAATCAAGTAAAGCCACTTGTTTCTTCACATTTTATTTTGAAACTAGATTTAAAGGTGATGAAAATTCTAAGAAATTGAGGTTACAAAATTGGATTTATGCATTTCAAGATGCTAAAATGATGGAAGATGAATCTATAAGATCATATGTAGGAAGAATATCAAAAATCACTGCAAGTATAAAATCTCAAGGAGGAACTAAAGAAGATGATGAGGTTATATGAAAGATATTGAAGACTTTAACACCATTGTTTAAGTTAGAAATTCAAATGATATAGTTACTAATAACTTGTATCAATTTTTTCACAAAGGAGACATTGCTTGGAAGGCTTGAAGTAGTTGAGAATGAGCTTAGATAGTCCAAAGAATTGACCAGAACAGAAACAACTTTTAGTACCTTGAATAATCAACCTAGTTTATCAAGGAGCATAAGTGCTAAAGAAGACTTTGCTAGCAGCAGTAGATCTAATGAGGATAGAAAAATTGAATGAGTCACCCTCTGGTAAGAAGAGAAAAATATGGTAAGAAACTCTTTAAATGTTGTACTTTCAATGAATTTGGTCATTATGCATCTAAGTGTCCTAAAAGAGAGAAAAAGTATAAAGGAAATTACAAAACTAGAAGTGACAGAGAGTATTTTTATGCAAATGAAGAAGATGAATCTGATGAAAAATTAATAAGTGCTAGTGATGATGAAATAGGATTTGTAGAAATCAAAGAAGAAAGCCCAAAGAAAATAGATCGCGTATCACAAGTTGAAAAGAAATATGATTGGATAATTGATAGTGGTTGTTCACATCATATGACTAGTGATATGAACAAGTTTGTTAACTTCAAAAGTTGGGATGGAGGCATTGTCAGAGTTGGAAACAATGTATCATGCCAAGTTAAAGGTATTCTATCTATAACTCTTTATGGTAAAACTAACACTGCGGATGTATATTTTGTTGATGGTCTAAAGCACAACCTTTTGAGTGTTGGACAACTAGTGGATAAAGGTTATCAGTTGTAGTTCACAGAAAAGACATGCATGATGAGAGACAAATATGGAAAGGTAATTGGAATGGGAACTAGATCTAGATGTAATGTATTTTAGTTGAATCCTACTGAAATGACATGTTTGGTTGCAAAGGAAGATGATAGTTGGTTATGACATAACAGATTTTTTCATATAAACTTTGATAGCATTGTGAAGACTAGTAATACATTTGCAGTTAGAGATTTTCCCAAGATTGTCAAACCTTCTAACACAATTTGCGAGGAGTGTGTTTTGGCAAAGCATGACAGAACTTCTTTTCCCTACAAGAAGTTTACTACCACAGTAAAATTGGAGATTGTACACATGGATCTTAATGGTCCTATGAAGACTAAATGATTCTATAGTGAAAGGTATTCCATGATTTTAGTTGATGACTTTTCTAGAATGATGTGGGTTGCACTTCTTAAAGAGAAATCTAAGGCATTTGATAAGTTCAACATATGCAAGAATAGAGTTGAGTATGAATCAGGCATGATGATTAAATCTTTAAGATCAGATAGAGGAGGACAATTTACTTCAAATGAGTTTAACATGCTTTGTGAAGAAAATGGAATCAAAAGATAGTTATTAGCTCTGAGAACCCCTGAATAGAATGGTATAGTAGAGAGAAGAAATATATCAGTAATAGATGTTGCAAGAGCTATGCTAGCTGAGAATGAAGTATCTAAGATATTTTGGAGAGAAGCTATGAGCATAG
Organism: Cupressus sempervirens; assembly: GCA_028749045.1. Taxonomy (NCBI): domain Eukaryota; kingdom Viridiplantae; phylum Streptophyta; class Pinopsida; order Cupressales; family Cupressaceae; genus Cupressus; species Cupressus sempervirens. The sequence goes on from CM053790.1 coordinate 464,303,056, forward strand.
CAGTCTACACTCTGAATAGAGTATAGGTTAGGAAAGATACAAACAAGACCCTTATGAACTATGGTTTGGTCACTCACCTGTAGTTAAGTATTTTATAATATTTAGCAATAAGTGTTATATCAAAAGAGATGGTGATATTGGTAAGTTTGATGCTAGAAGTGATGAAGGTATGTTTCTTGGTTATTCATTGAAAAGCAAGACTTATAGATGTTATAATCAGAGAACTAGGACTATTAAGGAAAGTGCAAATATAAGAGTTGATGAGAAATTTAGGATGCAAGAAAGAATGGTTGATTACAATTCAAATGATCATGTTGTTACTAAACCAAGGAATGATGAAGTATTTTTTGAGACTAACAATGATTTGTAGAATGAAGGAGAGTTAAGGTAGGAACAAAGCTCAGAACCTTCAATAGAGACAAGAGTTGAGATAACAACTCCTACATTAGATAAGAATATGACAAAGAATCATGCACCCGAGCATATCAATAGAAGTAGAGATAAAGGTGTAATGCAGAACTATGTTTGATATATCAATTTGAACCTAAGAATGTTGATGAAGAATGTAAAGATGACCATTGGAAGAAATCTATGAAAGAGGAATTATCATATTGTAAAGAATGAGACATGGGAATTGGTCCCCAGACCAGTAGACAAGAATGTGATAGGAAGTGAATGGGTATTCAAAAACAAGATGAATGAACAAGGAGAAGTTGTAAGGAACAAGGTAATATTGGTATGTAAAGGTTACTCATAGTAAGAAGGAATAGAGTATGATGAGACCTCTGCTCTTGTGGCTAGAATAAAAGCAGTAAGATTATTTGTATCATATGAAGCTGTCATGACCCCATTTGAATAACATATTATATAATGATAATAATTATGAATAGTAATATTATAATCCATTATAATAGTGATATATATATATATATATAAGATTATAGCATAATTGTAATGTAAAGTATTATATTAAATAACAAATAAATAATTTGATTATAAATGATATCAAACACTCATAATAATTTTATAACGTACCTACATTGGATAATATTATAATATAATTGAAAATTACATATTATTATAAATAATATACAAAGAAATATATTACGTAATAGTATTATGAATAATGATATTATTAATATAATATATAATATGTTATATGTTATAATTACATTATAAATCTATAGCTGATAGTATATCTGACTATTATCACATTGATAACTAAAGGTCATGAATTGATTAACTAATTTAATATAACAATGTACTATATTATGATGTAATAATATAGTTAATATAATCAATTAATAAATAGATAAATATCTATGATCTATTTTTAATGATAATATAATTTATTATTATTCATAATAATTCTACTTAATTGTTCATAGTAGTTACCATCCATAATAAGTTATTAATAATATACATTAATGAATAAATAAATTATGCAATATACACCTAGCTGATAGCATTTGTATTACACATATTTTAATAATAAATAAATATCATAATAATAAAAGATTATAATATATTTAATCTATGTATTATTAATAACTCATAATAATGAATTGATTAATCAATAGAATATTAAGGATAGATGAATTAATATAAATGATAATACAATTAAATATATTATAATAACATATAATAATCTATAACATAATAACAAATACCCTATATAATACATTTGAATAAAATTATATAATAAATATATATACCTGAGGATATTCTGATTGCAGCAAGTAAATTACATCCAATTTTGAAGGCGATAATTTAGAGATCATAGTAGAGATCATAATGTTACAAACAACATCATTCTGTAGTGATATAACAACATATATTTTATATAAACTGCAAGAAAATATAAGCTAAAACTGACCTATCCTTAATGAGATGTTATTAACATAACAAATTTGTAATACCTAATCAACCATCACTCACGCAAGGGTCACGTCACTATGTATGCATATGTATAAAAGGAATGTAATGTGGGGCAGTAGAGAAAGACAGGGCAGACTATCTAATTGGTAACAATATACCTAATCATCTCCACCGTATAAAGGGAATAGAAAGAATACATATTTAGAAACTGCATCGAGCCAGATCCATATTGAAGGTCGATTGCCGGACCATGTGGAAGAACATATATTTGAAGATTCTAAATTGGAAATTACGAGCAATTCGATGGACCCCAAAAAGGGTACATTACAAATGGTATCAAAGCATGGATCTTGCCATCCTGTGAGATTGTATATTAATAACAGTAGTGATGTGAGCTTACCCATCGACACCAGACGAGAACCAATCTCAAATTCACAAGTGCCACGTAGGAAGAATGATTGTACTGCGGCATTCGCTGTCATTCTATGTTAAAATCTCCTAAAAATAATTATGCTGATCTGAATCCCTAGCTAGAGGGAAAATGGTGAAATAATCTCATTTCAAACCTCGAGAGTTCAAACTAAAAGCAGTCCGGTGCTGATTAAATTCCTTAATCTCCTCCCTGGTTGAGGGGTCAATAGATCTGAAGCAATTCAATATTTTTATTAAAATAGTGACATTAAATAATAGACACTCATTCAAAGAGCTCTAAAAGAAAAGAAAAAAGATATAATTCGGTTCAATGACTCTTAGAGGCAAATGTTGGATAATGGATGGAACTGTCAAGGTTGAAATACTTAGAAGCTTATGCAAGTAGGTGATTAAAATATAATGTTTTAAAAGATAATCTAGATACAGAAGATCTGTCCAACATTTGTAAATGTCGCCAGGCAATATATACCTTAATAGGAGAAGTATAACGCTAACTCTTAGAAAATGGACCGACCAGAATAGAAGTAAATGACATTTATCAAGCAAGAGATATAACAAAATGGATCACCATTTGCTATACATAGCATCCAATAGTTAGCAAAAGGGTTTAGCTTGTGGATATTTAATATATGATATTTTGGAGGGATTATGAATGTTATAGGACCAAAAACTAGCAGCAAGTAGATTTAAATAGGCCAGACCAAATCCAATGAAAAGCCCACAAAGCATCAATGGAGATTCACAGGCCAAGCCTGATGCACCTTGAGTGTGAGCCCTCACATTGCTTTACCAAAGACATTTTTGTTTTTCTTTGAGTCTCAAGAAAGATCGATCTCTACTACTACCATGTGGTGATTAAGTTGAAAGGTGTTGCCTACGTCAAATAACAATGAAATGGAAAGCAAAGGTAATATTATTTTCAACCTAGTGGAACAAAGGTACGCATTGATCTCCTTACGTCTCTATGCCAAGGTCTGCACTAAGAAGACACACAGGTCACCATCAGGCTCCACGTTGAGAGGAACCTCTTTTGATATCTTTGATTTTGCAAGCTCACACTGACATGATGGAATCACAAGGAACTGTGACTTTGGATCAAGTATTGACGAATATGACGTTGAGATCAAATTTATCTCATCAGTCAGTCGGGGTGTTTGAATAGTCACATTGAGAATGTAATTCCAAATCAATACAAGGTATTTGGGTGGAGAAAGAGGAATCAATGAATAATAAAGTGAATGTGAAAGACACATCATCACACTTGAGAATGAGGGAGATGACTATGAAAGAAAAGTAATTTGAAATGATAGCATACAAGAGCATGGATTAAACCAACCCAGATGGAAAATACACCAAATTTTACAACCTACATGGATGCCCTATTTCTTAACTTGCACATGGAAGTGAATACAATATTTACTTGAGAAATATACAATACATACAAATCTGATAATAATAGAATTCAGAAAAATAAATACCATAGGAGAAGGGACTACGAAAACCAAAAAGGTAATATTAGTTCAAATTTGCACTATAAAGATCGAAGATAAGTACTAAAACAAAGGCAAAAGTACAATACTTAGGAAAAGGAGGATCATAATAAGTTAAACATATATCCATACGTAAGAAATCAGATTTAAGAAAAATATATATATTTGATTCCCTTTGACATTATTTAGGGATATTATAATTATGAGAGAAATGTGACATTATATGTAAATAATAACTAAAATGCATATAATAAGAATGTTAAAATTAAATTGATAATGTGAACATTAATATTATATATTAAATAGAGTTGATAATAGACATCAAATAGGAAATATAATTAAATCGCTATATTGATTTATTTTTATAGGTGATATTCTCATATTATTATTGTCATTTATATTAAGGCATATTTACAAAAAAGTACTATAGAAAATGACAAATTGTTTGCTAAATTGTGTTGAATGAGGAACATGATGTAAAGGAGAAGGAACTAGATCTTTATCAAATGAAGATCAGTACATACCTAATCAAGAAACAAACTTGCGCAATACTCTACACATTATCAGGAAACTTGATCAATGCAAGCATATGAGACACATCAAGTCAAGAAAGTGAGCTTCATAAGGAGTCTAATAACCATAAAGATATCAATATGACAGAAGGCTAAAGGAGAGGACCCACTATTCATATCAAATGGACGGAATAGAGGAAGACCTTAAGTGGATATGAAAATTACTTCATACTCATAAATTGCCACTTCAACCATAAAGGTGATGAGGTAAATTATATGATTTCTTCACATATTATGAAATAATTGATGTTGTATTTCTTATTACTGAAACATTTGTTATTGTGAAGAATACTGAATAGTCTATCAATGATTCTAGTTACAAAGAAATGAAATCAAAATATATAAAAAATGAAATATAAATAAATGTTGATTTAAGGAAAACATAGTAATTAGAATACATTTCAATTATAGTACAAAGAGTCTATCTCTCGTCCAAATTACGTAATCTTAGATAGGGAGTTGGTGGGGGGAAGGCAGAGTAATTTCAAGCACTTGTCGGATACGCTTGGAGCTTTTTTCACGCACCCTCTGCACCGTCATTCTACCGTCAAGATGATCGTAACAAGGAGAGAGAAAGTTGTTTGTGTACTATAAGAAGAAATATTTCAAATGAACTAAGTAAATTTAATTTAATTCTCATCTTCTCATCCACATTATGATATCCTAACGTAGGGAGTTGGTGGAGGGAGAGGCGGAGTAATTTTGAGCACTTGTCGGATACGCTTGGAGCTTGTTTCACGCGCCCTCTTCACCATAAATCTACCATCTTATGATGATCATAATAAGGAAAGGGAGAAAGATTCCTTCCAAAGGATTATGTAAATAAGAAAGGGGAAACCTACCACTTTCCTATGGAGTCTACAATCAGGAGAAAACACCCAATTGTAGTGCTAGTTAAGGGAAAGATGGTAATGGCTCCTTTTCACAAGAACCTTTCTAGCCAAACAAGCAATCCACTAAGTAGACCACCTCATGTGGATGCCTAACACCTGCCACCGAGGCCAAGGGGGGCCAAAGTTTCGCTCTTGGGCTTAGTATGGATATGACTTGGATTAACTTATTATCATTCAAATTTCTTTGAAGTTTATATATATGCATGTACTGATGCTTATTTTGTGGTTGCAGGTTTATAAGCCTAACAAAGAAGTATAATCATTGTGCATTATTAATTTTAGGATCTAAACAAGGTTATGTATGATGTGTCTACATCGTGTCTACTTTGTGTCTTCATGCATCAATGTGTATGCTTCGTGTTTTCTTCGTGTCTTCATACATTCATATGTATACTTTGCATAAAAATACATACTACATGTGTGGCTCTTTATAGAATAGAATAAAGTAATCTTATAAGTAAAAATTTGAATAGGATCTAGTAGTCAATTTTGTTATATAAGGTGAACAAATATGAGAACGATTTTTGCTTGAGGACAAGAAAATTCGAGAGGGGCGGACTTGTCATGACCCCATTCGAATAACATATTATATAATGATAATAATTATGAATAATAATATTATAATCCATTATAATAGTGATATATATATAAGATTATAGCATAATTGTAATGTAAAGTATTATATTAAATAACAAATAAATAATTTGATTATAAATGATATCAAACACTCATAATAATTTTATAACGTACCTACATTGGATAATATTATAATATAATTGAAAATTACATATTATTATAAATAATATACAAAGAAATATATTACGTAATAGTATTATGAATAATGATATTATTAATATAATATATAATATGTTATATGTTATAATTACATTATAAATCTATAGCTGATAGTATATCTGACTATTATCACATTGATAACTAAAGGTCATGAATTGATTAACTAATTTAATATAACAATGTACTATATTATGATGTAATAATATAGTTAATATAATCAATTAATAAATAGATAAATATCTATGATCTATTTTTAATGATAATATAATTTATTATTATTCATAATAATTCTACTTAATTGTTCATAGTAGTTACCATCCATAATAAGTTATTAATAATATACATTAATGAATAAATAAATTATGCAATATACACCTAGCTGATAGCATTTGTATTACATATATTTTAATAATAAATAAATATCATAATAATAAAAGATTATAATATATTTAATCTATGTACTATTAATAACTCATAATAATGAATTGATTAATCAATAGAATATTAAGGATAGAGGAATTAATATAAATGATAATACAATTAAATATATTATTAATAACATATAATAATATATAACATAATAACAAATACCCGATATAATACATTTGAATAAAATTATATAATAAATATATATACCTGAGGATATTCTGATTGCAGCAAGTAAATTACATCCAATTTTGAAGGCGATAATTCAGAGATCATAGTAGAGATCATAATGTTACAAACAACATCATTCTGTAGTGATATAACAACATATATTTCATATAAACTGCAAGAAAATATAAGCTAAAACTGACCTATCCTTAACGAGATGTTATTAACATAAAAAATTCGTAATACCTAATCAGCCATCACTCATGCAAGGGTCACGTCACTATGTATGCATATGTATAAAAGGAATGTAATGTGGGGCAGTAGAGAAAGACAGGGTAGACTATCTGATTGGTAACAATATACCTAATCATCTCCACCATATAAAGGGAATAGAAAGAATATATATTTAGAAACTGCATCGAGCCAGATCCATATTGAAGGTCGACTGCCAGACCATGTTGAAGAACATATATTTGAAGATTCTAAATTGGAAATTACGAGCATTTTCATGGACCCCAAAAAGGGTACATTACAGAAGCATATAAGAAATTCAAAGTATATCAGATGGATGTCAAGTCAACAGTTCTAAATGGAGAACTTGAAGAAGAGGTATACATTGAACAACCTAAAGGTTGTCCTTTGATAGATGACAAGGACATAGTATGCAGATTGAAGAAACCATTGTATGGATTGAAGCAAGCACCTAGAACCTAGTATACAAGGTTGGACAAGCATTTGACAAAGTTTGGATATAGAAAAGGTATGGAAGATAGTAATCTCTATTGGAAAGAAATTTTTGATGGACTAATGTTTTTTCTAATATTTGCTAATGATATCATATTGGAAGGAAGTGATGAGGAAATTCAAAAGTTTGCAGAAGAAATGAAGAAAGAATTTGAAATGAGTATGATAGGAGAAATGAAATATTTTCTAGGATTACGGATTGTATAGAATAAAGAAAGAATCTTTATTTCTTAGACTAAATACTTGAAGGATTTACTAAAAAGGTTTGGTTCAAAAACATGTAAACCTATGGTAATTGGCCAGAAGTTATCTACAAAGGATGAGACACGTACTATTGAGTAGAAGAAGTATAGATCTATGATTGAAGGTTTGCAATATCAAACTCACACAAGGTTGGATATAGAAAATGTAGTTGGAATTTTTGCACGATTTCAAGCTAGTCCCAAGGAAGCACATTATGCAATAGTTGTTGGAATATTCAAATGGGAAGAATGCTTCTGAGAGGGGGGGTGAATCAGAAGTAATATATTTAAAATCTTTAAACTGTAAGTAGATTGCATACATACAAACCTATTAAACAATTATGAGAAACACATAAGAATCACCACATAACACTTGAGATTTTGGTAAACCAGAAACCCTCCAGGAATAAGAAGATAAAACTGGGGTGGGGATGATATCCACAAAATTTGTTGTAGCAGTAAGGTTTTAACCACTTCTAATGGTCTACCCTGTTAAAGGCCTGCCCTATTAAAGGCTTTACACTGTATCAATAGTGACCTTGTTAGAGGATTTACAAACACTTTACATGAAGTGTCACCCTGTTAAAGGATTTAATCACCTATTTAAAGGATCTATGAAATAGCTGTTAAGCTAACCTATTACCATAGGATTTTCATTCTAGTACAATTGCTAGAAAGTATTAGGTACAATAAACCTGATAGATTACAATCCTTTGATTGCTGAATACAGGCACTTGATCTACTTTCTCTAATCTTGATCCTTTGTGATCTGATAGTCCTTTCTCTAAATGTAGTTTTCTTTACACACCCTTGTATATCCACTCATATGTTTTACAATAAAATTTCATCTTCCTTATAAAGACATTCGAGGATTTAGGGTTAGGTATGGATCTATGATCCATATTCAATCTCTATTTCCCGCTCATTGTTTGCACTTCTTCCATTGGTTGCATGCCTTCATCATTTTTCTTATTGGCTGCATGTAGATTGCATAGGAAAAACAAAAGATTCGATCTTATCATTTAATCATTTGAGATTTGTCACATGTCAGCCATGAAAATGATTTACATATGAATCAATGAAGTTACAAACTCATATGTACATTCTGTGTTGCTCGGCACTTGCTGATTCCAGATGCTCAGCGCTAATAACAAACTAGCTTACTCGGCACTTGTTTCATTTCTGTATTTCTCGGCATCATCTATTACTTGGCACTTGAATATCACTTAGCACTTGTATCTACTTGGCACTTTATTCTGCTCGGCACTTAAAGTCATTCGACACTTGAACTTCACTCAGCACCTGATCTTCACTCGGCACCTGAAGACTACTCGGCACATGAAGATCACTCAGCACCTGAAGTCTTTCCTAACTCAACTTTTGTTGTGGCTCGACATACATGGTGTACTTGGCTCCAATATAGAAATTAGTTAAGTGTATTGGCACTCAAGTGTCAAAAACCATTATGAGGTTAACAATCTCCCCCTTTCACATGAGTGACAAAAACACTTAACTGACCTTGTGAGTACATTAACTAATCGGTTTGGTATATATAGAGTTTTTAAAGAAAACTTGATCAAAATTTTTAACTTACAATATATACCTCAAAATTATTGTAACTCCCCCTAAGTTGGTTGTGCCTCATGCATCATATAGTATCTCCTCTTTAGTTAATATCTCCCCCTTTTATTCTTATCTCCTCTTTTTATTCTTATCTCCCCCTTTTTGACACTTATGTCAAAGGATTTTAAGGGTTAAGACCGTATTTCACCAAAAATGTGTTGTTTACCTCCATAATCATCCTGACAGCTACATCCCAATTGTTCAAAGCAATTTTCAGTGACTTATGTTGGATGGCAGTCTCTGTAGCAAGATGAATAAGTCCATCTGATGTAGAAAGATTAGAATCTTTCTTGAGAATAGTTTCTGCATAGACTTGTTCCTTATGGAGTAATTCCAAATGTGGGGTAATGGAGGACTGTAGCTATATCAGTTTTGCTTTGATATTGGCCTCATCTAATGTTAATATAGATATTTCTTTGTGAGTGTGAATCGATTGAGCAAAATGCTTCTCACTTTGAGCTGGATCATTTGGTAGTTGTATGCTTGAAATGTTTAAATTTCTTTCCAAGCTCAGTATCTTTTGGCTTGTCTCTTGTGTGAAGTATGAAAAGTCACACAACTTTTTGTACAATGAGAATATATTCTCAAGTACCTTTTTCACTTTGTCTACTAACTTTACCAATTCAACCTGTGAAAGTGCTACTTCACTAGATACTTTCTCATTCACTTTCCCTTGAAATTTTCTTTTAGACCATTCCATAAGATTTGCATTTGTTTCTTGGTCTTCATTTGTCACCTGGTCAACAATATCTGATAATTGCTCTATGATATGCTTTGACTCATCTTGTGATTGCAAACTGAAGCCATCCATAAAGATGTCCTTAATCTCATGTAGTGTTTGCTTTTGTTTATACTCCTTCCTGAGTATCTCTTGTCTCTTTCTTCTATTTAGTGCTTCCTGCACCTCATTTATTTGATCAATGGTTATTGTTTTTGAGTCATAGCCTGGTATGACTATCTCCTCATCTAATTCAGGGTCTCCATAGTGAAGTACCCTTGCAACTTTTTTAGTACTAGATGTTGGTATAGATATTTGTAATGGTTGTTGTGAAGGAGTTCCCGAGGTAGGCAAATTTATCAATGTTTGTATTGCCTCCTGCTCTTTAGGGGTTTCCACTATTTTCTCCTCCTACTGTCTACTATCTTGATCAATTATGGTAATCTTAGGAAGTGCACCTTGTGTTTGTGATGTAGGATTAGATGTAATAGTCTATCCTGTTTGTTCTATTCCTTTTTCTACAACTGCACTCGGCTTCTGTATTGTAGTGTCAACTATGTCTATTGAAATAATTGTTGGCATTTGAAGTTGACCACTAGTAGCTGTAGAGATGATGGAAGGTGGTTCTTATGGATTCACCTTATCTCTAACTGTGCTTTCTACTAGTTTTTGCAATTCATCCATACTGACCAATACTGGATCTGCACATAATATTGCTTGTTGTGTAGATTGGTCAAGGATTCTTTTGAGATCTTCTACAGTTAATGGATTGATGTTCTGACTAGAAGTATCAGGAAAATCAACAATAGTTACAATTTTTGCAGGTGTGATGGGTACATGAGGAGGGCTAGAGGGTGGCAGTTGTGTGTCTTGCACACTCTGATCTGGTTGCTGCTCTTGCTCAGCTGTTGTCGATACATCTTGTTTTTGTGTCTCTTCCTCCTCTCCATCTTTCTTTTCTTCTTCTTTCTTCTCTTCTTCTATCTTCTTTTCTTCTTCTACTTTCTTTTCTTCTTCTACTTTCTTTTCTTCTTCTCCCTTCTCTACTACTATCTTCTCTTCTCTCCTTTTTCTCCTCTCTTCTAGTGGAGCAGTAGCTTGTTCCTTGTATTCTTCTTCAAGAAAATCTTCAATCTTTTTGTACAAGTTTTTCCATGATTTCATTGTTCTTTAAACAATTTCTTCCATCTTGTTTTGGAGTATGAAGAATGCCCTGTAATTGGGTGTAAACCTATTATTATGCTTTTGACTGCTTTCTTTATTTGTTCCCTAGTCAAATCCGGCAATATGCTTGCTAGGGTTGATTCCCTCATCTCCTTTTCCATTTTGAAACAAAAATGCCATCTGTCTTCTACAATTTTAGACAGTTCTTTTGGCAATTGTCCATCTAGTTCAAGTGGAGTGCACTTGAACTGTGCCATCATTCCATAAATTGTTTCTTCTATCCTATTATGTTCTTCTTTAGTAAACTTATTCAAATCAACTTTATTTAAGTTGCTTGAATCACCATTTCCAATCTTTTTACATAAAGTATCAACTGAAGAATGGATTACCTTTTCAAATTGATCTTCTTCATCAGAATCAGGTTGAGCCACATATCTTCTTCTTTTCCTTGGCTCTTCCTGTGTTTCCTTGATTGGTTTCTTCTTTGTAACTTCCTATTTAGCCTTTTGAGTGGAGGCCCTTGTTGCAGCTCATGTTGTAGGCTTTTGAGGTGATGGCATGGTAGATTTATTTGGTTTTTGCTGAGATGGAGGTTGTTCTGTTGCCTTTATTTTCTTTGTCTCAACTTCAGTTGGTGCTTCCTTGGCTTCTTTGTCTTCTGCACCTTCCTCCTTGTCTTCACCCAGGCCTTGAGTTAATTCTATTGGGCCTTGTTCTTGTTCATCTTCATCATCATTGTCATCTTCTTCTTCTTTTGCTTTAGCCTCAATTTCTTCACCAAATTTCTTCTTAATCTTCTTTAACAATTTGTCTTTCTTCTTTAATGTGGAAGCAGTCTTTAATTCCATGTTTATTTTTGACCTTACTACATCATAAGTGCCAAAATGTGGAGCACTTTTATCTGTTTCTTCTGCCAATAATGCAGTTATTGCTGCAGATGCCTCATCAACATTGATTTCATATCCAAATGGCCTTAGCCATCTCACTCTTGGAATTGCAGCTTGAATGTATGTGAAGTCAATATCAACCAAGAAGCATATATCATTAACATGTTCTTCTACCAAAAAAATTGGTATTCTCACCCTTTGTTTCATGGATTTCTTGAAATCTTCGAAATAACTTATCATTAGGGTATCAAAATTTTCTCCCATTTATTCTATATATTCATTGATTTGGGCAATGATAGTTCTATCATTCCTCCATGTAATTTTGCCAAAAGAGGGAAACTCATTTTGAACATAGAAGAATATACAAATTAGAATTGCTCCAAATTTGCATTGAGCACCCTTTGTCCTTCTTATGGCAGCTAGGTTTTCAGTAATCTGTTGTAGTTGTAGTTCTGCAAGATCATAAGTATGATCCTTTTTCACCAATTTGTAACCTACATCTACTGCAATACATGACACACTGTTGAGTCTATTGGATTGATAGTACTTATGGGCAATGACTCTAACAGCAAACTCAACTAGAGGATCTTGAATTGTGTGAATTGTCATTCCTCTCTTATTCCACTGAGCACCAGTGTTCTTTTCAATAACCTCCTTCGATTCACTTCTCAAGGTTTTGAACCGATCTAGGGTAGGGTACCTTGTTACTCTATGTATGATTTCTTTGGTTAATTTGATGGGAGTATCTTCTAACCATAAACTTCTACCATGAAGTCTGCTTAACACAAGTTTAACCCATTCTGTCTTGAATACAGTGGGAAAGCTCAAAAATTGGGTCAAACCCTTTCTTTCAACAATTTTGAATTCATCTTTTAAGACTCCATCTATGCACAATTTCTCATAGGATTTCCTTATTTCCATATCTCCTAGGGCTCCTATCTTACAATTGTAGCATCTTCTCATGTCTTAAACCATTACAACTTTTGGGGGTATTTGGGAGAGAGCTCCGACTAGGTCATTTTTGTATGCAACTTCAGGTATGGGGCAAAAATCAGGTTGCTTGACCTCATTGGACACTAACTGTACTTCAAATGACTCTTTGCGCTCGATTTTCTTGGAACTTGATGCCATTTATGCAAAGTAGGATTTCCTTTTTATGAAATATGAAACTGCGTAGCTCGGCCTCAAGATCAATGAAAACACATTGAGAGATGTTGCAATCTACTTGAAATGCTGGATTCTATGCTGTGAAGTTGCTTTGCTCTCTTTCTCTTCTTTGCTTCTTGATCGCGATGAGGAAAATTGATTAGAATCGTGATAATATACCCTATTTTCATTGCATTAAATGCTTAACTGCCAACTCGGCTTCTAAAAAAATTTAACCTAACTCAGCATCAGTTATCAACTCGATCGCTATTAGGAGCTTGGCATGTGTTGGAGTTTAACTCGACATCCAAAGATAGCTTGACAACATCATTTAGATTTTGTCTTGACATCTTGTCTCATACAGATTTATACTTTGCATTGCTTCTTTGTCTTGGGACTGATGTGTGATATAGCTTTGTATATCAATCCCGTATACTTCTCATGCTTAGTTTGATGAAGTGTGATCACTTGACTTATTGGGTGAAGTGATCCCTCCACTTGATGTGTTGCATTCATCTTTCTATTTCCAAGTCTTATTCATTTTCCCCCTTATCTTTTTGACATCAATCTTTTCTTTGCCCTTATTTTCTTCACTCTTGGGTGCCTTTGATCTTGTAGGATAGTTTCTGCTGATATGACCAACTTTCAAACAATTGAAACATGTGGTTTGATTCAACCATCTTTTGTAGTTCCCTTTGAAATGTGTTCTTATGCAATTCTGTGGTATATGTCCATATTCTTGACAATAATGACAGCTATACCTGGTGTTGTAATCCCAATGATAGTGACTTTCATTCCCTTTTGATTTTGCTAGTTGATTTGATGTCCATATAGGCTTTGATCTGCATTCAAATTCTCTATGCCCATACTTCTTGCAATTGTGACAGTGTCCATCAAATTTTTTTGTCCTTGTAACTCTGGATCTGCAATCTTGTGTCATATGTCCTTGCATTTTGCACTTGTGATAGTAACTCTTGCTCTTGAGTGTATTTGGCTGATTGAATTTCCTATTCTTGCAACTATTAGCAGTATGCCCCTTCTTATTATAGTAATGACAAGTGGGTTTTGAATTCTTACCTATGTCATCTTTTTGCTCGACACTCTTTGATGATTCTCCAACCTCAGTGTTGTTGTATCCTAGTCCTGATGTATCATGGGCAAATTTTGGGGATTTCAGCAACTATTCAAAATACTTGATGGATTTACTTGACTTGTTGAGATCCTTAGCTACCTCTTTTTCTCTGTTCAATTCATTATGTAGTTGTTCATTATGTATCTTCAAAGTAGAGATCTCAATATCTTTCATATTGAGTTCATGATGAAGGTTCATCATTTGGGCAAGTGTATCCACCTGCATATTTGAGATCCTTGTTAATTCAGTACATTTTTCTTCAAGCCTATTTGCAAGATTTCTTTTGTCATTTTCTATCATGACTCTATCCTCAACTGCTCTTTTCTTTTGTTCAGTGATTTCACATATCATTATGGCCTGTGATTCATGTTCCATCTTAAGAGATCTTATCTCCTCTGCTTGAACTTTGTTTTTCTCCATCAGTTCTGCTATTGCTGCATCAAACTCTTTAGTGTCTCCATTGGCACATAGTTTTGTGGTATCAATCTCCTTATAGTTTATATCATTTTCAGCTATGGCTATATCCTTCCTTCTCTTCAAGGATTTTCTCAATTCTTCCCTTGCTTCCTCTACTCTATGTAGAGCCAGTTGCACATCAATCACTTGATTTTCAATAATCTTCCCAAGTTTGAAGACTTCCATCTTTAGATCTTTTTCTTCAAGTTCTTAGACTTCTTTTTGTGAGAACCAGTTGCCCTGATACCAATTGTTGGAATATTCAAATGGGAAGAATGCTTTTGAGAGGGGGGCTGAATCAGAAGTAATATATTTAAAATCTTTAAACTGAAAGTAGATTGCACACATACAAACCTATCAAACAATTATGAGAAACACATAAGAATCACCACATAACACTTGAGATTTTGGTAACCCAGAAACCCTTCAGGAATAAGAAGGTAAAATTGGGGTGGGGATGATATCCACAAAATTTGCTGCAGCAGTAAGGTTTTAACCACTTCTGATGGTCTTCCCTATTAAAGGCCTGCCTTGTTAAAGGCTTTACACTGTATCAATAGTGAACTGGTTAGAGGATTTACAAACACTTTACATGAAGTGTCACCCTGTTAAAGGATTTAATCACCTATTTAAAGGATCTATGAAATAGTTGTTAAGCTAACCTATTACCATAGGATTTTTATTCTAATACAATTGCTAGAAATTATTAGGTACAATAAACCTGATAGATTACAATCCTTTGATTGCTGAATACAGGCACTTGATATGCTTTCTCTGATCTTGATCCTTTGTGATCTGATAGTCCTTTCTCTGAAAGTAGTTTTCCTTACACACCCTTGTATATCCACTCATATGTTTTACAATGAAATTTTTTCTTCCTTGTAAAGACATTTGAGGATTTAGGGTTAGGTATGGATCTACGATCCATATTCAATCTCTATTTTCCGCTCATTGTTTGTACTTCTTCCATTGGTTGCATGCCTTCATCATTTTTCTTATTGGCTGCATGTAGATTGTATAGGAAAAATAAAAGATTCAATCTTATCATTTAATCTTTTGAGATTCGTCACATGTCGGCCATGAAAATGATTTACATATGAATCAATGAAGTTACAAACTCATATGTGTAGAACCAGAATCAGTATGCAAAGAACATTAACAAATAAAGTAAACATTCACAAACCAAAAACTAAATTCACATATATGCTTAGACAAAGGAAGAAAACAAGAAGTGCAAACCTCACAAGAAAAAGTACTCCATGCTTTCTTGATTCTGTAGATGTGTCCTTTTGTTGTGGATGTATGCTCAAGATGCTCAAAAGCTACTTCAATGGAGATGGGTAATGGAAAATTGGTATTTTTGTGAGCTCTTAATTTGGCATTATAAGGGTATGGTTGATGGCTTTGGTTCTCAAAATAGCACGGTAACTTTAGCTCAAAGATTGTTGATGAAATGGCTTGGGATGGGATTCAATTTATAGGCTAAGGGGTATAGGGATGGAGGACTTAGATGCAAGGATGGATGAAGGCTTAAGGAGGGCTAGGATGCACTCAAAGGAGAGCACATGGATTGTGCTTGTTTAGCACCAATGGGAAGGTGACACTTGTCATAAGGAGGATGAGTGTGAGAGGGTAAGGTAAAGGGTTGGTTAAAGGCATGATGAGTGGGGTTGAGTATGTAAGAGGGATGTAAGAGGAATGAGTGTGGAAGAGGGAAGAGTGTGTAAGATGGATGTAAGAGTCATGAGTGGGCTTATAAGATTCTTTTATGTTTTGTAAGAGCACTCATGACTTAGTGGTTGGGTTTTTTGAGGGAAGACTTTGGTTTGGATTAGGAAAGTCTTAAACTTGTTTAAGGAATGTGACAACATTAGGGGGTGGATTAGGCTTGGGTTTAGGATTAGATTAGGGATGTTAGAGATGTGCAAGTGGATGGCATTAATGAGGGTGGGTGAGTTAGTGGCTAAGCTTGGTTAGTATGGGTGGATGGGGTGGATTAGGCTAAATGGAGGATTAGAGATAGGTTAGGGGTTTTTAAATTTGAGGATTTCATTTATCAAATAGATTTATTTAATAAATGGGGATTTTTGGAATTAGATAGGAGAAAAGGATTTAATTGATAAATAATAGATTATTTGATTTATCAATTAGGACTATAGATGATTAATTAAATTAATCAACTAGGGGATGACAAAGGATTAATTAAATAGAAATTTAATTAATAATGCCTTTTTAGATAACTAAATAGGATTACTAAAATAGTGTAATCAAATTTAGCTGTCTACATTTTGCCCCTCTTTGACATAGTGTTAAGACAACACTATTTCAAAGAAGTTTGAATGAAGACGACACGAGGAAGATGTTTTAGCAACAAGGTTGCCCCAGTCTTGGATAAGAAGAGGAGAGACTAGACTTAGATGATGCCCCCTCAAGAAGGCGACGGGGAGAGAAATGAGGCTCGACGACTTCTTGAAAAGTACAAGAAATTGAGGCGAGCTGAGACGCAGGTTGGCGAAGAGAAGGGGCTGAATTAGCTCAAACTCTCACTACAGGAGAATGATAAAGGGAAATCAGAGGCACAATAGTAAAGAAAGCTTAAGACTTTCCAGGATTTGGGGGGGGGGGGGGAGATGGAGGAGCGGAGCGCTATAAAAGGAATCCATGGTAGGGATATGGATGATAGAATGATAAAGCTGATGCAACAGGATTTCAAAGAGTCAGATTGGTGGAAGATGGGTTTCGGGAATCCCTAGGACTAGGATTGTGGATCTCGAAAGATGAGGCTTGGTGGATTCATTTGATTGGTGGATCCCTAAGACTAGGATTGTGGATCCCTAAAGCTAAGCGTGAGGAGTGATTCAAAGAGATACTGATGCATAAGCTGGGGTAGGAGCGACAGATGTAGGATATGGATGGGGGATAATGGAGATGAAGGGAATCCATTGAAGCTTTTTGAGCGGGGGGATACTTCAAAGAGAAGTACCACCATGTAGTTGAGCACTAGATTTGCTATAGGACTGTTGGTTAATTGCCAAGGTTACCAAGAACATCAAGGCCTTTTCACCAACCGTCCAGAGGACTGACAAACTGACTCGAAACAAACACGCAAGGATTGCCCCAATATCACACATGAATCCTAGAGGAAGCAGCGTGGAAATGACACTAGGTAACCCACAAGAAGAAAAAGAAAACAAGCAAAAGACCTGATCAAGACCTTACGCTCTAATTGCCCCATTCGCAGCATACCATGATATGGAAGATCGTGGCAACCTTGAGGAGGGAACAAGGAGATTGCTTGGAAAAGATATTTCAAGACCCAAAAGGGAAGATCCCAAATCAAAAGAAAGTGAAAATCCAAAAGGGAACTGTTTGCGAATGAGATGGGTAGGACGAGGTACTAACGGACCAAGATTAGACATGAGGAAAGCTATATCCTGCAAGGACCTATCAGAGAGAACCTAAGCTGATGGATCGGGATGAGTAATGCATTTGGCAAGCTGAACTAAGAAGGATAACACTTTGGTGACATGAGATCTAGCTAAAGGATGCATTGGAATAGCTAACCAAGGTGTGCGATGTGTGCAAGATGTTGATCAAGGAAAAACTGACACAAACGCTGGATAGATACAATGATACTAAGCTAAAGAGGATATACAAGCTGACAGACCAAGATATGTTACAAATGTACAAGTTTGTTCATGTTTTTTTTTTTTTTGTGAGATGGAAATGTTTGTGAAGGATGGGATGTCTATAATAGTTGATAGGTGGATAGGTAGATGGTTTGTGAAAAGCTTTAAGGAAAATGGGATTCTGTGTGTGCATGTGATAGGATACAGGCTAGGATACAAGATTATTTACAAGCTGGAATATGGTACAAGCTTTGGACAAGATTCGAATATATACAAGGTATGGTACAAGATTTACAAGGTATAATACAAGCTTTGGTACAAGATTTACAAGGTGTATAGGAGGTATTGACAAGCTCCATCAGATTTTGGATATTTGATTGGAACACTAAGGGAACAAGCAGGTGTTTTATGGGATGGTGGGTGGATGGATGAGGGATAGGATAGTGATAGATAATGGATTAGTCTTTAGCACACAAGGCGCCTGAATTACCAGGTTTTCACCAAGGTACCTATCCAAGGCGCTTGAATTGCCAAGTTTTCACCATTGGACGCTTATTTCTCTTTACTATTTTTTTGTATTTTTCAAAAGCTGGGTATACCAAGGATCTTCAAGCATAGAACTTCTTGAGATGAATGATGTTAGTGGGATCATTCAAGAGTTCTCCTTCTGGTGTAGATAATTGATAGGCTTCAGAGCCAAAGGAGGCAGTAACCACATAGGGACCAAGCCATGTAGGTTCAAACTTGCCTTTCTTTTCTCGATCTGCTTGGACTTTCATATTTTCTTTGAGGACCATGTCACCTGGCTGAAAGTGTCGTGGGAGCACCTTCTTGTTGAAATTCCTTTTGAGACGAGTTTGATAGACTGTGAGATGGTCATAGGCTTGTTGTCTCTTCTCGTCTAAGAGATCTAGCTAGGTGAGTCGAGCTACTCTGTATTCTTCATCTGAGATTTGCCCTCGCAAAGATATGCGTAGTGAGGGAAGTTCAACTTCTATAGGTAATACCGCTTTGGCACCATAGACTAGGGAGTATGGAGTTGTGCCTGTGGATGTACGGAAGGAAGTTCGATAGGCCCATAGAGCTGGATTTATTTGAAGGTGCCAATCACGGCCGGAATCATTGACAACTTTCTTTAGGATTTTGAGGAGGGTTTTATTAGTTGCTTCTGCCTGGGCGTTACCTTGTGGGAAATATGGGCTAGAAAAGCGGTGATGGATGTGGAGGGAAGTGCATAATTCTTCCATGTTGAGATTTTCAAAGTTACCTCCGTGGTCAGTGAAGATGGTGGATGGTATGCCAAAGCGACAAACAATGTGGTACAAGATGAACTTGGAGACTTGAACTCCTGTAGCTGAGACTAGGGGGACTTCTTCCACCCACTTAGTGAAATAGTCTGTAGCTATTATTATCCATTTATGTCCATCAGATGAGAGAGGTGTGATAGTTCCAACTAGATCAAGGCCCCAACAAGCAAAAGGCCAAGGTGGTGCAATAGGCTATAGATCCTGTGCTGGAGCGTGCACAAGATTTGCATGCTGCTGACATGGGAGACACTTTCTGACAAAGTCACAAGAGTCTTCTTCAATGGTAGGC
Organism: Cupressus sempervirens; assembly: GCA_028749045.1. Classification (NCBI taxonomy): domain Eukaryota; kingdom Viridiplantae; phylum Streptophyta; class Pinopsida; order Cupressales; family Cupressaceae; genus Cupressus; species Cupressus sempervirens. The sequence goes on from CM053790.1 coordinate 464,323,047, forward strand.
CAATAGTAGCCTACTCTAAGGATTTGTCATGCTAGGACAATACCACTCGTGTGGGCACCACAAAGTCTGAAATGTACTTCTTTTAATGCCATTGCGGCCTCATTTTCATCTAAACATCGAGAGAGAGTATCGTGATAACCCCGACAATATAGGGTATTGGCTATGATAACATAGCGGGATGATTTTAAGATGAGGTTCTGGTGTTGGGTATGTGTGAGGTGAGGGGATATGATACCATTCTTAAGGTAAGCATGAATTTCATGGTACCAAGGGGATTGGGGACCAACCAAGATACAAACACGGTTTGAATCCTCATTCGCATAGGCAGGTGTGAGGAGCTGCTCAACTAAAAACTCATACTGCATAGCTTCTTGGGGAATTTCCAAGAGCAAGCCGATAGTGGCCATGGCATCTGCTACCTTGTTCTGCATTCGAGGCACTTGTGTAAACTGAAGCTTTGTAAAATGCTGGGTCAGCTAATCAACTAGCTCTTTGTAGGGTAATAGCTTTTCATCTTTGGTTTGATATTCATTTAAGACTTGTTTGATGATGAGTTGGGAATCACCAAAGACTTGTAACTCAGTGATATTCCATTCTACAACTATCTTTAATCCTGCTACAAGGGCTTCATATTCTGCTATATTGTTGGTGCTAGGGAATTGTAGCTTGAAGGCTTTTGGAATGTAATCTCCTTGAGGTGTAACTAATAATATTCCTGCCCCTGATCCATGAGAGGTGTATGAACCATCAAAATAAAGCTTCCATGGGGGCTGTTCTTCAATTAGGCATATATGCTCATCTGGAAATTCTGTGAGCAAAGGATATGCATCTACTAGAGGTGCATCAGCTAGGTGATCTGCTATAGCTTGCCCTTTGATTTCCTTTCTGTCCACATACTGGATGTCAAACTCACTTAGTAGCATAACCCATTTGGCCAAACGGCCTGTAAGTGCTGTTCTGGAGAGCATATACTTGAGAGGGTCAATCTTGGAGACTAGTTGGATGGTATGACTTAGCATGTAGTGGCGAAGCTTTTGAGTTGAGAAAATAACTGCCAAACAAGCTTTTTCCATAGGAGTGTAATTGAGTTCATAACCAACTAGGGTTCTACTGATATAGTAGATGGCTCTCTCTCTGCTATAATGATCATGTTGTGCTAGAAGTGCCCCTAGAGCAGTAGGTGGGCCTGATATATACAAGATCAAGGGGCGACCAGGAACTAGTGGAACCAAGATAGGGGGATTGGTGAGGTACTGCTTGAGCTGATCAAAGCTGCGCTGATATAAAAGATCCCACTTGAAGTTCTCATTCTTCTTTAGCAAGTGTGAAAACGGTGTACACTTATCTGCAAGTTGGGAGATGAAGCGCCAGACAGATTGAAGTTTTCCCTGAAGAGAGCGAAGCTGTCACAGTGTCTGGGGAGGAGGCATGTTTAAGATAGCCTTGACCTTTTTGGGGTCGATCTCTATACCTCGTTTAGAAACTATGAAGCCTAGAAGCTTTCCAGATGTGACCCCAAAGACACACTTCTTGGGATTTAGCATGAGATGATATTGGGCCAACCTATCAAAGACTTTCTCCAGGTCAGCAAGATGATCCATGAAGGTGTGAGATTTGACTAGGATATCATCCACATAATCCTCCAAAATGCTATGGATAAGATCATGGAAAATGGCTTTCATAGCTCTTTGATAGGTAGCCCCAACATTCTTTAGGCCAAAAGGCATCATGGTGTAGCAAAAGGTTCCCCAAGGGGTAGTGAATGTTGTCTTATGCTGGTCCTCTTCTGCAATCTTGATCTGATTATACCCAGAAAATCCATCCATAAGGGACAGAATTTCATGTCCAGCTGTAAGATCTACAATCATATCTATGTTGGGCAAGGGAAAATCATCCTTTGGACAAGCTTTGTTGAGATCTCTAAAATCAGTGCAGATTCTGATCTCACCGGAAGCCTTAGTGATAGGGACCATGTTGGAGATCCATTCTAAGTAGTCGATAGGTCGGATAACCTTAGCAGCTAACATTCTTTCTAGTTCAGCTTTGACTAGTAATGCCACCTTGGGGTGCATTTTCTTAAGATTTTGTCTGACGGGCTTGATCTTTGGATCGACTGCAAGATGATGAACTACAAGCTTTGGATCAAGTCCTGGCATGTCCTGATATGACCATGCAAATCGGCCAATGTTCTCTCATAAAACCTCAAAGAGGAGGTAAGCTTGGTCTTGTGATAGGGATGCAGCAATGTGAACAATTCTAGGGATCTCTAAAGAACCAATGTTGACTTCTCTAGTATCCTCTATTAGAATAGAAGACACCTCTGGTCGATTATCTTGAGGAGGCAATACTAAATCCTCATGTTCTGCTTGTGGCTCTAGATTTTTTTACTGAGGGGTTCTCTTTGCTGCCTTAGCTAGTCCCGGTTTTACCTTAGTTCCAGTTTTGGGTGTATCGAAACTAGGTTGGGGATTTTCTCCAAAATACCCCTTGGGATCTAGCTTGTAGATGTAGGCAGAATCTGGCTTTGTCTTCTTATGAGGAGTTTTGGCTCCCATGAATCTTAGAAGCACTTCCTCTGATGCGAACTCATCAATATGTATGACACTTGGTTGGTCCCAATCTATGAGTTGTGGATGAGCAAGTGGTAGGTCAATGAGATGGATGGATAGTTCTCGGAGAACAGAGTCTCCTAGGAAGATTTGGTCTGGGATATCGTCGTAGGCTCTCTTTTCAACTTCCTCAGGAATGTCTTCGATTTCGACAAGGTCGCAGTGGATGTTCGAAAAAGCATGACCGTTCTCATTGGTGCCCCCAGTTGTGGGTATACCAAAGCCAAGACCTGACTTTATTTCCCAATTATGTGCTTCGATGGGACATTGCATGCCCCTCTCTTCTGGTCCTAGTCCACCTCCTTGATAGTTCCATTTTTTAGTGATGAGCTTATGTTGTTGGGGATACTTCTGGCTAAAGTGATCAAGGCGTGCTTGATTTCTTGGAGGTGCATCCTTATGTAGCCAATTGTTGATATCTGGAGTGAGCTCCTCATGAAGAGGGGTTTTCGAGGACACAAAGGTGGTTGGGCCAAACTGTTTGTATCGAGGAGGTGGAATCTCCTTAGCTTTGTGATATGTTGGTCGTCCATGGGTATGTGGATCAAGTGGGATTGCTCTGACAGCAAATGCATCTGATAGACTATATTCTCCACAACCTTTGTTGTGTATCTTTACAGTAGATAGGGTGGAGGCAAGGATGGTTTTTGCGTCATTACAAGTGTGGGATGAGCTAGCGATGGCTGTGCCGATGTCTATTCCAGGGCAATGGTTTGTATATGAAGCTTCAACTGCATTGCAGTAAGCAAAGGGTTCTGGATCGGCATGGATGGTTACCTCAGTGCCCTGATGCGGAAATTTGATGCACTGATGGTAGGTGGATGGAATGGCCTTCATAGCATGAATCCATGGGCGACCGAGGAGGATGTTAAATGGTAGGTTTAGATCAACAACATGGAAAACTGTCTCTTGAATGACTGGCCCAACCTTGATTGGTAGCAAAATAGTCCCTTACGTGGCCCTTTCCAAGTTGTCATAAGCTTTGATGGTGATAACCTCACTGATCATATCTGCCTCAGTATACCCAGCTTGTTTTATGAATTTTAGGGTGCAAATGTTCAAGGCTGATCCATTATCTATCATTACTCTTTTAACGGCAAAATTGGATACCATGATGGCTATGCGAAGTGGAAGGGTGTGATCTAGCTCAACCGCGGGTATGTCGGTGGGTTTGAAAGATAGGGCACATGAGGATGAAAGGTGTCCAACAAGATTACAAAAATCAGTAGCATTGATATCAGAAGGGACACGAGATTCTATGAGAGCACTTTCAAGGATGTCTTTGTACACAGGACTAGTGCAGAGAAGGTCTAAAATGGATATTTGGGCTGGCATGTTCCCAAGGTGTTCCAAGATATTGTATCGAATTTTTGATGGAGCTGATGGTGTTGATGAAACTGGTGGGCCTGCGATGTTAAATCGCGCTCTTCGAGTGGTGACCGCACACTCATTGTCTGGTCCTCGAATATTGATAACATTGACAGAAGGCTCTTTCTCAGATATACAACCTATAAGGCTACCATAGTCTATATAGGATGAAGTGTGGTCATTGTTCTTCCCATGCTGTTGGTTTGGCTGGCGGTTGTTGGTGTTGTTTTGGATAGGTGCTTTTCCAAGATTTTGGTTGTTGTGTGGAGGAAAAGCATTTTGATAAATCTATAAGCCTGCATTGGGAGAGGTTTGGGCACCAACAGTGATTTCCTTCCGATCAATGAGGTCTTGCACATAGTCTTTCAGTTTCATGCATTTGAGGGTGGTGTGACCGCTTACCCTATGGAACTTGCAATACTCATTGCCCTTGTACCATGCAGCTTTGGATTGGCTTGGATCAATTTGCTGGGTAGGAGGAAATTTGATGAGGTTTTCTTTAGCCAATTTCTCAAAAATAACATCCAATGGCTCACCAAGCGGTGTATAGTTTCTAGGTGCAAGTTGGAATCTGGGCTTTTTCCCTGCAGCTACATTGATGGCATTAGCTTGATTGTTAGACCCTTGAAAGTTGGGTCTTGTATTGTGGTTTTGATAGCTTTGGTTATTTCGTTGTTGGTAATTGATAGCTTGTTGGTTGTTTGTTTGATATGGTGGGTTAGACTCATTTTGAGAAGGACCAACGATATTCACATGTCTGGTGTCAGTAACCCCATCTGTTGCAACATGCTTGTTTTTGTTCCAATACCTAGACTTGTCATTGGAATGTGATTGATTTTGGTTGGCCTCTTTGTAAATCTTTACCACACCATCTTTGATGAGTCCTTGCTCAAGGATCATTCCTTTCTCTTTGATATCCTTATAGGTCTGTAAACAGTTCATGGTCATGTGCTGAGCCAAGCTGGGATGTGCATTATCAATAAACATTTTCACCACATGGCGTTCTGGCAAGGTACAGGATATGCGGGTGGTAAGGGTTTGCCATCTTTGCAGGTATTCGGCAAGGCTTTCTCCACCTTTTTGCTTGGTGTGGACAAGATCAACTATTGATAACTCTGTTTCAACAAGATGGGCATATTGGGCTACATATGCCTCAGATAATTCAGCAAAGTTTTTAATTGTGCCATAGGGGATTCTATAAAACCATTCAAGAGCTGGTCCAGCCAAGCTTTTGGGAAAAAGGCCCAAGAGGAAGACATCATTGTATGCCACGTCCTGCAATGCATGTAAAATTCTTTGATATGTGTGACAGGGTCTCCTTTTCCTCTGAATTTGTCAAATTTAGGTACCTCAAAGTGTTCGGGAAATGGTGTCATGGTAATGGCCCTATCAAATGGGTAAGGACACACATTCTCAAAACTTGAATGTCTTTGGGTCATTCCCTTCTTGGATGGCTTTCAGAGCTGTCTTCATTTGCTCCCACTATGAATTGATAGGTGATGGTTGGGGTGCCCCCAATGTAGGAGTGCCTTGAGGTAGGTATGTGTTGGATGGGGTCACTGAATATGGATGGCTGTGAGGGATTTGCTGATAGGTATTGTACATTGTTTGGGCAGCCGCATGGTGGATGACGAGTTGTTGAGGGGGAGGCAGCGCATATTGCTGCATGTGTTGCGAGGCTTGCTATTGATATGGGATTTGAGGTTGGGATTGAGGAACATAAGCTGGCTATGGGATAAATGGATTTCTTTGTGGAGGTAAGGTATAAGATGGTTGTGAGGCTTGGGGAAAGGATCGGAGGGCTTGTGGGGTTTGACCAATATATGTGGGTTGTGCCCCCATTTGGGATGGTATCTACAAATAATTGGTAGTTGGATGGGGTGGTGGATTACCTCCTAGAAGTGGCATTGAAAAGTAGTTGGTAATTGGAGGTAATGGATTAGTTGGTGGTGGAGGTGGTGGGAATTGAAAGCTTAAGAATGGAACTGATGGGGTTTGATAGCTTTATGGCTGGATTTGGAAGCTTGGTAGAGTGGTGGTGGGAGCTGGGGTCACTCTGGAGCTTGGTAGAAGATTGGCAGTAGCTTGTGGGTTTTGATAGCTTTGTGGAGTGAAGGTAGCAGCTTGTGGATTTGTGGCTGGTGGTATTGAGCTCCCAAGACTTAATGGAAATGATAGGATTGTACTTTGGGCTGTGGTGAACAAGCTAGGGGCGATGAAAGGTTGATTACTTGGCCCCATGGGTGGCAGCCCTGTTGTATATTGCTGAGGTTGGCCAAAGATGCTAGCACTGATTTGGGAGATGGGTGGATTTGGAAGGCTGGGTTGGGGAGCAGTAGCAATAGTGAAGGGGGTGAACAGTGAGGTGTTTTGAGTAAAGGGGGTTTGGAGCGGAGAGGTATGAACCAAGGATGGAGTGGTGGTGGTTGGGTTGGCTTGCGGCATGGAGATTTCAACTTGGGTGGATGATGGTATGTTTGGATCTGTTGGGTCATATGGATTGGCTGGAGGCTCTTCTTTTGGAATATATTGAGGATAATTTGTATCATAAGAGCCTATGGGTGGTGGCAGCTGCCCAAACAATGGGTGAGATGGATCTGATAATGGAGGGGGTCTTCCAAAGTCAAAGGTTCCTACATTGTCCCTTCAAAAATTAGCCATGATTGTCTCTTTGTTTTTGTCTATAATGGCGTTTACCAATACTGCATTTCTTGGTTGGTTCATGAAAGCTTCAATGTCAGTAGGTGATGGCATAGCTTGCTCTGGTCTGAAGGATGGCTGAGTGCTCAAGGAGGGTGAGGCTGTTCGATCCAAATGATAGGGCTCCATTGTTTCTTTCTTCTTGGCTAAGCGAGTGATGGGTGGCATGAAAAATGCTCCTAGGGATGAGATGCAATAATGCTGATGGATGCAAAAGGGGGAAGGCTTTTCTATGCAAATGATTTCCTAGGTTGAGGCAAAGCTATATGACAAAACCTAAGGAGGATCGGGTTGGGGATTCTAACTTCAAAGATATGTTGTCAAAGCACAAAAGGTCTACTTTCCTATGTGCAAGCTTGGTGGTGATTGTGTCAACTTAAGGATAGACTGATGATCCTTTAGGAAGAACACGAGATTGACCACTTGTGAATCCCAACCTTTAGCTCAAGGTGATGAGGGATAACAAGTGACAAAGCTAGATTACCTTAGACAAAGCTCTGTCAAAGGGATAACCTTGGTGAGATTGGTGGATTTGGAAGATTTTCGGAATGGAAAACTTTTAGCAAAGTGACAACAATTTTGAAAGCTTAGATGTGCAGATTTTTGATTACTAGCTAGATGGTATGATTCTAAATGAGATGGATGAGCTAATAATGCTTAAGGGGATAAGCTAAGATGGCTGGCTTTTCTACAAAGATGACTCTAGAGTGAAGCTTATCCAAGAAGATGTGGAGAAACAAGGGTGTCTAATCATAGAAACCATGCCTAGTTGGTAAGGCATAAGCAGGATTAACTCCTGGATGTTGGCTAAATTTGATGGTGCACTCTAACTAGGCCTCTTGAAGTGCTTCGTCGGTAGCTTTGTCCTCTGCTTTGTGGAGTTTGGAAATTCGTGGGCTTGGTGTTATTTCTTTTCTCTTGGCTGAAAGTTCTTGGTATGCTAGAGATGGCTTGAGTTTGACCTTGTGAAACTTCTGTTTGGGTTTGGGTTGTTCCAACATAAATTCTTGAATTTGCTTGGCTTTGGGAAAAATCTCAGTTGTTTTGCTTCAACTTGTTCAACTTCCAAAATAGTTTAGTGACTACGCTAAGTGTGCCCTAAGCTAGGATTGACCAAGTTTGGCAAACATTCATTCAACAAGTAAAATAAAAACAAGCAATAGATAGGAACACCCAGATAGAAGTTTGTGGTTCTCAGAATATGATACTTGCGCCAAGGAGTGTGTATGTTCTACAAATTTTTCGATCAGTCACTCCAAACACATTAACATCCTAGATGGTTTTCTGCAAGGCTAACAATTAGTTTAGCTAGGGAGTCCTCGATATACGCAAGGTACATAAGGCCCAAATCCATAGATGAGACCAAAAGGATGTCACACAGCCGAGAGGAGCAGTAACCCACTTCTCCTCTTTCACTTCTCAAGGGTATAAAGTTCCTTGAGGCTTAGCCCGAATGACAAAATCTTGATCCCAAGAGAGGTGTCTTTTGATTCACCTCCCAATTCTTATACTCTGCCGGAGCGCTGGAGTTGAGGTCATCCAAGGGGTGATGAAATCCCCAAGCAGGCCTCCTAAAAAAAAACAAGGTTTTGGATCCTAATCTTATGCACCCAAGATGGCCTCGAAAGATGACAAGGGGAGAGAAGACTCGGATGACCTTGGGCTAAAAAACACACTTGTTCTTTTACCAACTGACTCTTATGTGTGCTAATCTAGACTTTGCAAGCACTCATGTTTAAGAGACAATGTTCAATTCCAACTTGAAGTGCCAACAAAAGTAAATCGATCGAAGAATGCAAACAATAAGAAGAGTTAGGGTCAACAAAAGCAAACTCACGTGCCTGGAGGCCCTCCACGTCAAGTATCGATTAATTTTCTTTAAGGCATTCAAGATTGAGTGTGAGTTTGTTTTAAGCCCAAAACAAAAGTGTGTGAGATTCGATTTCAAGCGCGCGCCCAGAGGCTCTCCATGTCAGTTGTTGTTCGATTTTAGTGCCCAAACTTGAAGTGTGATCGATTTAATCTAGAGTTTTGGCCATTTAAGAATTTTGATAGAGTTAAAGCAAACGTTCAAAGACCAAGTGAGTGAGTTAGATTGTGGAACATTTAACACCTTTTTCAAGTAGACCCATCCCCATAAATGGCGCTGAGATTGCAACCAATGGTTAATATTTGATGGGTGATTAGAAAAGAGGTGAGTCCAAGGAACTACTCAAATTGATTTTTGTAAATTTGTATTTTAACTTAACAAAAATTCTTAAATGTCCAAAAATCAAACTTTACCTAGATTGCATGTGAAAAAGAGATTTGTTTTGTTCAATTTTAGAAGCTCCAAATGAAGTGTTTGATATTCTAGTGGTTAATTGATCCTTGGCATTCAAGATTGGATTTTTTATTTTAAGCATGCATTCCAAAGAAAGTTGATTTTAATCCATGACATTCAAGAGTGTGTTTTGAGCAACATTCATTCAATGGAAAATGTGTTTAACCATTCAAGTTCATTTTTTTTTTAGCAACATGCATTCAAAGATAAATGGTTAAACATTCAAGTTCATTTTTTAGCAACATGAAAACCTGCAAGAAACAGGGTTAGTGGTTCCATATGTGCTCCAACCTGCAATGAGACAAAAAAAAAGCAATTTAGTTAGTTAGCCAAAATCTTCAAAAATGAGAGCTTAACTATGGGAAAAAAATTTTTAACTTTTTTTGTTGTTTTTTCTACGCGTAAAAATGCTTAAAATGGTCTAAATCCTACGGAACCACTAAAAGTCAAATTTTGAACATAAGCAAGCAGAGAAGACAGTCTGTCAAAATATGAAGACGCTGAAATAAAGAGATGCCAAAATACGAAGAGGAAAAAATAGATTTGCAGCACAGAACACAGGTGACAAGCAGAGACGCCGATTTCCGTAGATGCGGATTTTTGCAAACGACGATTTTTGCAGACGCCAATTTTCGCAGATGTCAATTTTTGCAGACGCGGATTTTCGTAGACGTCGATTTTTGCAGACGCGGATTTTCGCAGATGTCGATTTGCGCAGACGCGGATTTTCGCAGATGTCGATTTTAGCAGATAGAACAGGTTGCAGATGCCAAAACTGCGCCAAAAAAAGCTTAAAAATGCGAATTTTTTTTTTTAGATGGTATTTCTTCTTCCTAAGTGCATTTTTTAACCTGCAAAAACAAGCAAAACACCCTCACAAAACACTCAAACAACAAAAAACATTAGATGGTTAGAAAAATAACATATAGATGAAAATAGATGATTAAATGACCCATAGTGGGGTCCCACCGGGCGTGCCAAAATGTAGAACCAGAATCAGTATGCAAAAAACATTAACAAATAAAGTAAACATTCACAAACCAAAAACTAAATTCACATATATGCTTAGACAAAGGAAGAAAACAAGAGGTGCAAACCTCACAAAAAAAAGCACTCCATGCTTTCTTGATTCTGTAGATGTGTCCTTTTGCTGTGGATGTATGCTCAAGATGCTCAAAAGCTGCTTCAATGGAGATGGGTAATGGAAAATTGGTAGCTTTGTGAGCTCTCAATTTGGCATTATAAGGGTATGGTTGATGGCTTTGGTTCTCAAAATAGCATGGTAACTTTAGCTCAAAGATTGTTGATGAAATGGCTTGGGATGGGATTCAATTTATAGGCTAAGGGGTAGAGGGATGGAGGGCTTAGATGCAGGATGGATGAAGTCTTAAGGAGGGCTAGGATGCACTCAAAGGAGAGCACATGGATTGTGCTTGTTTAGCACCAATGGGAAGGTGACACTTGTCATAAGGAGGATGAGTGTGAGAGGGTAGGGTAAAGGGTTGGTTAAAGGCATGATGAGTGGGGTTGAGTATGTAAGAGGGATGTAAGAGGAATGAGTGTGGAAGAGGGAAGATTGTGTAAGATGGATGTAAGAGTCATGAGTGGGCTTGTAAGAGTCTTTTATGTTTTGTAAGAGCACTCATGACTTAGTGGTTGGGTTTTTTGAGGGGAGACTTTGGTTTGGATTAGGAAAGTCTTAAACTTGTTTAAGGAATGTGACAACATTAGGGGGTGGATTAGGCTTGGGTTTAGGATTAGATTAGGGATGTTAGAGATGTGCAAGTGGATGGCATTAATGAGGGTGGGTGAGTTAGTGGCTAAGCTTGGTTAGTATGGGTGGATGGGGTGGATTAGGCTAAATGGAGGATTAGAGATAGGTTAGGGGTTTTTGAATTTGAGGATTTCATTTATCAAATAGATTTATTTAATAAATGGGGATTTTTGGAATTAGATAGGAGAAAAGGATTTAATTGATAAATAATAGATTATTTGATTTATCAATCAGGACTATAGATGATTAATTAAATTAATCAACTAGGGGATGACAAAGGATTAATTAAATAGAAATTTAATTAATAATGCCTTTTTAGATAACTAAATAGGATTACTAAAATAGTGTAATCAAATTTAGGTGTCTACAATATGTACATTCTGTGTTTCTCGGCACTTGCTGATTCTAGATGCTCGGCACTAATAACAAACTGGCTTACTCGACACTTGTTTCATTTCTGTATTGCTCAGCATCATCTATGACTTGGCACTTGAATATCACTCGGCACTTGAATATAACTTGGCACTTGTATCTACTCGGCACTTTATTCTGCTTGGCACTTAAAGTCATTCGGCACTTGAACTTCACTCGGCACCTGATCTTCACTCGACAGCTGAAGACTACTCAGCACATGAAGATCACTCGGCACCTGAAGTCTTTCCTAACTCAGCTTTTGTTGTGGCTTGGCATACATGGTGTACTCAGCTCCAATATAGAAAGTAGTTAAGTGTATTGGCACTCAAGTGTCAAAAACCATTATAAGGTTAACAATAGTTAAAAGGATATTTAGATACTTGAAAGGAACACCTAAGTTCAGATTGTGGTATGACAAATCTAATGATTTCACTCTAAGTGCTTATAATGATGTTGATTGTGTAGGTAGTATGGATGATAGAAAGAGCACCAGTGGTGGATCCTTCTTTCTTGGAGGAAGATTGGTTACTTCGCTAAGCAAGAAGTAGGATTGTACCTCACAAAGTATAGCAGAAGCATAATATGTTGTAGTAGCAAACAATTATAATCAAGTTATTTGGATGAAGTAGATACTGAAGGATATAAGGATAGAATTTAGTGAACCTATTGTCATACATTGTGATAGCAAAAGCATAGTAAATATGTCTAAGAATCTAGTGTTGCATTCAAAGGCCAAGCAAATTTCTATCAAGTATCACATGTTGAGAGAGAAAGTTGTTGAAAAGGAAATTAGATTGGATTATGTGAGCACTAAAGAGCAAATTGCAGATATATTCACTAAGCCTTTTCCCAAAGAAACTTTTGAGTATTTGTGTGGTATGCTAGGGGTTATGCCCCTTCCTACATTAGAGTAGAAGATGCAAAAGTGCATCAATCTAGTGTAATAGAGTACTATTATTTACTACATTGAATGTTGATGCTTCATGTATGGGGGAGTATTTGTGATGGACATAGTCATCAATGACTCTTGTTGGATGTTGTTTTTGAATAGTGTCTTTAGACACTTGAGCTAGTAAGAATTAGTTGTTGCAGAGTTTGATGGTTGCTAAAAAAATTGACATTGATGTTAATAGGGAAAAAGTACTACATAAAAAACATCATGAGGAGAAACATCATGGGAGAAGCAAGAACAAGTATAGCATGTTCAGGAGAAGAAAATAGTTTGAGAGAATGATTGATGAAGAGGATTTGAAAAGAAATGTTAACATTATTTAGCTATTGGTATTCTTGAAACTGGATGGTTTTCATCTATGTTTCCATCAATACCAAAGGGGGAGATTGTTGGAAGCATGAATCCTAATGATAATGATATTCCTATGGAGGACTATTGTAGTTATGTTACTATGATGATATGTTACATTCATGACTGAATTTGTCATTAATGTCAACATAGAAAGTTTTTGTGGTATCTGACAGAAGAATAGCAGAAATATCAAGTTGATACGGATGAGTAGTTAAGTATTCTCACTATCCAAGGTTATGGGAGATACTCCTGAGTATCTAGTATATGCAATTAATGTCAGATGAAGAAATGTTAAGTCTGGAAGAAGTTATGTAGGTTTTGGTGATGTATGTTTTGAGATAGAGTTTACAAAGGCATGTTCTGGTAAAATTGTTATATCTCTTAGCAAAATTTGTATTCTAAGAATTGAAGTTGAGGATATGAAGAAGACATGTTGATGATGATGTGGTTAAGCTTGCTCATCATAATATTGTGCATACAAAAGTTATTTAAGTTGCAAGGCAAAAGATTAATGTTATCGCTAAGTGTAATGTGTTCTTAATGTGGTCCTATAATAATTAATTAAGAAGGAGTAATAGCTAACTCAGGGAATTTTTTTATGAATTTGATATAAAGGAAGGAAATTTTCCTTTATCAAGAATGACATTGGAGAAGTGATTTTTAAGCAGCACAAAGAGTGGAATGTGAAGTTGAGCAGAGCAGAGTGAAAGTGAAGGAAACTTCATTGCCAAGGTTTTATTGTGTGATTCGAGGTTCATGACCTAGTCTACAAGGTCTAACAATGATTAGTTTGATTGATAGAACAAAGGAAAGAGGAACTTAATAGTATATTACTTGTTTGGGTAGTGAGCTCTTCTTGCAATTGAAATTGCATGTTTGGGCAATGGGCTCTTCTTGTATACATTGTACTACAACTCCTAACAAGGTTGGAATCTCTTAACAGGGATTCAAAGTCCTGTAATAGGGACTGTATGTACTAAATGTTGTAATAGATTCGTAACAAGGTCCATCCTCTAACAAGGAATATTTATATTAGAACATTATCTTATGGGCATCATTCCCACTAAGGTTTTCCCTCTGATCAAGGGTTTCCCTAGTTGACATATCTGGTCTAATTCTCTATGTGCATCTTGTTATGGGTTTTGTTTACTTTGGTTGAATGGATAAGATTATTTTAGGATAATAAATGTTTTAATTATTGGATAATTGATTCACCTCTTTCCCCCTCTTAGTTATCTTGGTGGACTATTATTTCTAACAATTCTATTTTGTTTGCTTCCATTATGTTTACTCAACAAGGTGATTGGATAGTTAGGTGTGCCTTTGGCCCTAGTTTTTCTAGATAATCCTTATGTCAAGTGGTATTATAGCTTGACATTTTTCCTTGTGGAGATTGGATTTTTTAGAACCATAATTTAGAATTGGTTATAGGGTGGAAGATTTGTGAATTTGACCTATAACTTGTAGAGGGTTAGGATCTTGTAGGAACCTATTTGTCAAGATGGTTTGAGATAGAGGAAATGCTAATACTACTATAATGGATATGTTGAGACAAATTACAACAAGATTAGATGGTGTAGAGACTAACCAAATGAGAGGAGCACATCTTGATGATGTGAGTGATGATGAAGCAATAACACCAAACCCTAAACCATAACTTGAGGAAGATCAAGATGAAGAAAGATTGTTGATTATATTTTCTAGGGAACATTCAAAGCATGTTGTCAAAGTTGTTCCTCATGATGGAAATTTTGACACCAATGGTGTGTTGGATTGGATCTCTGACATGGAGAAATTCTTTGAATTTGAAGGCAATCTTGATAATAGGAAGGTGAAGATTACAATCACTAGGTTGAAAGGTCATACCTCACTATGGTGGGAGAATTTGCAAATTGATAGATAGAGAAGAGGAAATGAGAAGATTAGGACCTAGTTGAAAATGGTGAACAAAGTGAAGAAGAAGTTCCTTCCTATTGATTACAAAGTTAGCTTGTTGAGAAAGATGCAAGATTTGAGACAAAAGGATGTGACTATGAAGGAGTATACTAAGGAATTCTATAGATTGGATATCAAATCTAGACATGTGGCTAATGAGGTTGAGAAATTTGCAAGATACCTGAATGCATTAAGATCTGGAATTCAAGATGAGACAAGTTTTGTGAAATTAGGAATTGTGGAAGAAGCATATCAATATGCCTTGAAAGCTGACGAGATCTTGACAAAGAAGCATGAACAAAGTCAGAGAGGAAGAGGTAGATCTTATGGAGAAGGTGGAAGATTTGACAATTATGTGCAAGATAAGGGAAAATCTGAGTGGAAAGGTGATGAGAAGGACAAGACTAAGTGGAAAGGTGATAATTCTTACAAAGGAGGTACTAGCTCTTACCAAGGAAGAGGTAGTTCTTATTCTAGAGGTAGGTTTCATGGAAATTGTTTCAGATGTGGCAAAGAAGGGCATAGATCCTTTGAATGTAGATTCTCTAGTAAAATTGAAAGTGGTAGCAGGAATGTTGTGATACAAGGTGAATGTATGCATTTTCAAAAGTAACCTTGAGTTTGGAGAAAACTTGATGGTGAGAAGAACTGTATGCATTGAAAAAATTAAGGATAAAGAACCTATTCATAGGAGAAGTCTTTTCAAGACCATATGTAGGATAGTTGGGAAATGTTGTAAAGTGATAATTGACAGTGGAAGTTCAACAAATTTGGCATCAAAGGAGTTGGTTACAAAGTTGTAGTTGTAGAGGCTAAAGCATCTTAAATCCTATCACATTTCATGGGTCAAGGATGAGCATAAGTTATTCATGAGTGAACAATGTGTTGTGAAATTCAAGATTGGATATTATTTTGATGAAGTTTTGTGTGATATTATGTCTATGTATTGTTGTCACATTTTTTTGGGTATATCCTAGCAATATGATAGACATGATGTGTATGATAGAAGATTGAATCAATATAGTATTTGGATGAATCGAGTTAAGGATACATTGATGCCTTTGATTGAGTCTCCTGATGAGATTAATTCTACTATTGTTAGAGTTTGCACGATTAATGGAAAGCAATTTGAAAGGGAAATGAAAAAGAACCAAGTATATTTTTCTATCATTCCTAGAGGATTGAGTTATGGTAGTAATGGCCAAGCAATAGAGTATAGTAATTATTGAGTGGTAGATAGAGGTCAAGTGACAAAAGAGTGACAACAGAAACTCATAGTTTTAGCCGAGTGCCAATAGAGATTAGAAGCTTGTTGAAAGAATAGAAGGCGATTGTTGTAAAGGATATTCTTGATGGTTTACTTTGGTAAGAAGTATAAGTCATTAAATGGATCTAATTCCTATTACTAGTTTTCCGAATAAAGAACTATATAGATTGACACCTATTGAGAATGAAGAACTTAATAGACAAGTGCAAGAGTTGTTGCAAAAATGTTTGTTCATAGGGAGCTTGATTATATGTGTTATACCTATTGTATTGGCACTGAAGAAGAATGGGTAATGGAGAAAGTGTGTTGATTCCAAAGCTTTTAACAAGATAATAGTGAAGTATAGGTTTCCTATGCCAAGGATGGATGACATAATGGATTGTTTGAGTGGATCAAAGTATATTACCAAGATTGATTTGAACAGTGGTTATCATCATATTAGAATCAAAGATGGAGATGAATGGAAGAATGCTTTCAAGACAAAAGATGGCTTGTATGAATGGTTAGTAATGCCTTTTGGTTTGACTAATGCACCTAGTACTTTCATGAAATTGATAAATGAAGATATTCTTGGGTAAGTTTGTGATTGTTTTCTTGGATGATATCATAATATTTAGTAAGACTAAGGAATAACATCTTGAGCATGTTAGGAAGCTATTGTAGAAGCTAAAAGAGGAAAAGTTACTAATTAATTTGAAAAAATGTTCCTTTACACAAGGGGAGATTGTGTATTTGGAATTTGTGATTTCAGCTAATGGTTTGAGAATGAATCCTGAGAAGGTTAAAGTAATTTTAGAATAGCCTACACCTGAGAATGTGGATGAGGTAAGATCATTTCATGGTTTGGCTGGTTTCTATAGAAATTTATAAAGAATTTTAGTTCTATTTGTAATGCCATGAATGAGACTATGAGAGGAGAAGAAAAGGATTTCAAGTGGACACATGGAGCTAACAAGATTTTTGAAACTTTGAAACAAAAGTTTGTTAAGTCCCCTGTATTAGCTTTTCCTGATTTCAACAAGGTATTTCAAGTTGAATGTGATGCAAGTGGTAGTGCCATAGGAGTTGTGTTGAGTCAAGAAGGTAAACATGTTGCTTTCTTTAGTAATAAATTGAATGATGCTAAAAGGAATTATTCTGTGTATGATTAATAGTTTTATGTTATTGTTCAAACCTTGAAGAAGTGGGGACATTGTTTGATTCCTAAGGAGTTTGTGTTATACAGTAATCACAAAGCTTTATACTATTTGGGAAATCAACATAAGTGGAATCAGAGACATGTGAAGTGGGATGAATATTTGTAGAGTTTCACATTTGTCATCAAGCATAAGAGTGGAGTCACTAACTAAGCTATAGATGCATTGAGCAAAAGACATTCTTTGTTGACTAAGATGAAGGTTGAAGTTCTTGATTTTGATGAGATGAAGGAGTTGTATGATACTGAACTTGATTTTTCTAAGGTGTGGAGAGAATGTAGATCACCAAATTTATTAAGTTAACTGAGTAAGTATCAATAGTATTTCATTCAAGAAGGTATGTTATTCAAAGGAATTTAGTTGTGTATACCAAGAGACTCCATGAGGGTTAATTTGATTCAGGAAAAGCATTGTGGTAGATTGGTTGGACATTATGGTATTGATAAGACCTTGAGTTTGCTTAAGAATAAGTACTATTAGCCACATATGTATAAGGATGTTTAGAATTTTTTAAGGAGTTATGGAATTTTTCAAGTTGCAAAGGGAGTGAGTTAGAATACTAGATTGTATACACCTGTTTCTACTCTTGAGAAACCTTGGAGTGACATCAATATGGATTTTGTTATTGGATTACTTAAGACAATAAGAGGGTATAACTCCATATCTGTTGTTGTGAATAGATTTTCTAAGATAACACATTTTATACCATGTAAGAAGACATAAAATGGTGTGCATGTTGGTGAGATTTTCTTCAAAGAGATTTTTAGATTGCATGGATTACCAAGAAGTATTATCTCTGACAGAAACAACAAGTTTGTTGGTTATTTTTGGAGGACATTATGGAAGAAGATGGATACTGAGTTGAATTTTAGTTTTACATTCCATCCACAAACAAATGAATAGATAGATGTTGTGAATAGAAGCTTGAGTAATTTGTTGAGATATTTAGTTGGAGATAACTTGAGTAATTGGAATATGGTATTGGCAGAAGTTGAGTTTCCATATAATAATTTTGTGAATAGGAGTACTAGGAAAACACCTTTTGAGATTGTTACTAGAATGAAACCTAGAGGTATATCAAATAAGAGGGATGTTGTTGGTGAGGAGAAGAGAAGTGTTGAAGGGGAAGAATTTATTGGTTTTATGACGTATTTGCATAAGTGAAGCTGAGGTTGGAAAAAAGTAATCATAAATATAAGGAGAATGTTGATAATTCTAGAAAGCATCATGTTTTTTAAGTTGGTGATGAGATGATGGTTCATTTGAACAAGGGTAGATTTCTTATTGGAATGTACAGTAAGCTAAAGATGAAGAAGTTTGGTCCTTGTAGATGTTTGAAGAAGTTTAATAGTGGTAATTCTTATGAAGTAGAGTTTCCTAATGACATGGATATATCTCTTATATTCAATGTTATTAATTTACATAAGTATCATTAGTCAGATGATGAAGTTGTTATACTAGATAAATTATCCCAAGAAGAAGATTAAAGAGGTGGAATATATATTGGATCATAGAATTGGTAAAAGCACAAGAGGAAAATATTACTATGAATATTTGGTGAAGTAGATAAACAGACTAGTTGAAGATGCTACATGGATTTCTCAATTTGAGTTGGATTCATCTTGCGTTGTGACACTCACATGATTCAGGAGAATCATTTCTTTCAAACCTAATTGTTTGATGTAGCAACATCCTAGGTTGCCTTGCTATCTTACTCATCTTTGTTCATTATGCCTATTAATTTTGAGTTCTAATGATTGTCAAGTTGTAGTCATTGCCAAGTTCTTATATCTATTGAGTTGTCCAGTGTTGGTTGAGTGTTCTTGTATATGCCGAGTTGTTCATTGTTGGTTGAGCATTCCTTCATGTGTCGAGTGAACCTAATGTTTGTTGATTCTCAGTTTCTTCTTTAATCAAATTTGTCTATGAATGGTTCCTAGTGTGAGATGGCTTGTGTATTTAATTTGGATCATGAATTTAATGTAAGGATCTTGTCTTGGGATATGTGTAGACCATTTTAAGGTTATCCTTTCTAATGTGTAAAGATCTAGAATCTTTTGTAAGTTTTTTTGGAAAAAATAAATAGAGGTGTTAAGGTTTAGGTTAGGCATCACTTAGAGAGTTAAAGCAGATGATCCTAGAGGAGCAAGTTTAGAGTTTGATTAATAGAGATCATGGATCTTGAAGTTTTATCTTTTTATTGGTTTTAACCTAGAAGGCCTTACAGTTGGGCATGTATGTTGATAACTGGATGAACCAATCAATTGTTTTGTTGTTCCTTCTCTCCTTGGTGTTGTTCTGTGTTGTTTTCTTCTATTGTGTTTCCTCAGCAAGGTGATTGGATAGCTAGGTGTGCCTTTAGCCCTAGCTTTTCTAGTTGATCCTTGCATCATTATTTAGCTATAATTAAAGTTCAATAAAGTTTTATATTTTATAGTATTTTATGGATCATGATCTAAAATATGTATGTGTTATTCTTATAGGAATTTTTGAGACTTTAGTGACCTAGTCAATATGATGAGGGTACTAGTGGACTTCCTTCAAGTAAATAATCCTTAAGGTACTTTGATAAAGTTAACAAGTTACAAGGAATTTTTTCTTTGGAACATTCACAAACTAGATTGGACTTAAATTATTTTATAAAATGAAAGTTACTCTTGTTTGATGAAAAGGAGCTATGCAATAGATAGATGAAGAGATGTTTTTTTCTAGGATTAAACAAAACCTTTCACTTGACCTATACTATTCATTTAGCCTTTGCATGAATTATTGAATCAACTTATGCTTGGAAGGCTTCTAGTACCCCATTTGATCTTTGTCCATTGCAAATGTCTTTGCTAAGAATGTATTTTTTAGGTCATGATGAAGTACAAATGCCTCCTTTGAGGATCACCAGTAGGATATTGCTAACTACAATTTCAACAACAAGGAGCATGCAAACATACACATATGCACCAACTAGAGATGGTAAATCCTTGTTTTTTAATATTTTGTTATGTGTTAATTATACATTGATTTGTTTTTCATTGGGTGCACTTCATAGTCATGGATTAATTTTGTGTAGTAAGAGATACACCTCCTTGGGATAGAGTAGATAATAGTACCTATGATAATTTACCATCATTTCCTAGATTAGCTTGTTTCACTAGTACTAGATCATTGCAAGCATCATTGTTGTTGATCAAGACAAATATGATTTCGTTAAAAGTACTAAGCTACTAGGTATTTTAAAATTGTTATTATTTATAGTGTAATTATAGTTTACTTATTCATAACTTATTTTGTATTGATGATCCCATGATGTTTTTATAGGAAATAATTTTTTTATGAAACTCTTTATAAAATGACATTGAAGCTATTCGGGCCCACCGTACATAAAAGGTATGTAACTTTGTATTATTGGTAGAATATTCTTCCTTTCATCCATTTATTGTACTATATTCAAGGTATGTAGCTTCAATTAGCTTTTTTATCTAACAATTTTGTTTTTTCTTAAAAGGTGGAATGGGCGAGATGATGGATTTAAAAATCAGCTCATATAATCTTTGCAGGGGCTCTTTGAAAATAACATTTTTAACAATGCCAAAGTTTTTCAAAAAGCTTGCAAACATCTTAAGTATGTGAGGGACCAATAAAAAATGGCTCTATAGCTTAACCCAAAGTACAAGAATCCTCCTATGATTCTAGAGATGAAGTGGAATGAAATCATGGGAGATGCAAAAGAGAAAAAGAAAAATGATAAAGGAATTCAACCACTAGAAGACAAAAGAAGGTATGTGAGAGTATTAAGTAGAATGTAATCATGCACTAGTTAGTGATATTAATATTTATATAATCTAAACATATTTCAAAATTTTCATAAACTATAGGACACATTAAAGTCTATAAAGGCCAGATAAGCAAAGTATGGCCAACACAAACTTGGCTATGGTGGCTATATGAAACTTCACGCATGACTTGTAAGTAGTAGTAAAAGAAATTTTCAATGAAAGTTTTTATATAAATTTTTTTTTAAAAAAATTAATCAAAATATATATGCAAAATTGATGATATTATGCAAAAAATGTAGGGCTAGGAATTTAATGTAGTGCCTACGGAAGAAGACAAAAAAAATTGTCATCAAGGCTATAAAGTTGTGGTTGCATGCCTATGCCAAGATTCTTGTGGCCAAAATGAAGATTCTGGTGCATTGGTTCACATACAGGTCAATAGGCCAAATGAAAAATAAATAAAATTGAATAATTGATAAATAATTTGTTTGATGTTAATTTCAAACATAAATTGACTATTCTTGTTTTATAAAGCAAACAATGATAACAATGTGCATGACATTTGACTACAGTCTTCAAATCCTGGCACAAAACCTACACATGATGAAGGCCTTGATGTGCATCACAGTGGTTGAGGTATTAATTTTCTATTAAAATTTAATTATGTAATTATTAATACAATTTAACATCTTCAATTAAAATTGGTGTAACCTTTTTCTAAATATTTTAGAACATGCAAAACATAATGGTAAACAAGTGAAGCGTGATCTAAGTGTTCATCATGTTGATGTGGGGGGCTAGTCAAAATTTTATTGTAGATGATGTGGCACTATCAGGTAAAGAAAAATCCCTATTGTGTTCTTTTAATTAATGAAATACTTGTAACAGTAGTAAAAAATGTTGTGCATATAACCCATTTACTTGTTATTGCAGTGAGCCCCCCTTTGGCACAACAACCTTGTGCTCCTTAAAAAATATGGAAACATCATATGTTGAGATCATGACCATAAGAGGATAAGAATTATGAAGAAATTAATATTCTGCTTATTATTTACCTTAAAAATTGAAGAAAAAACCAAACAAGAAATTATTGTTATAAACCTTGTTTGATATTGAAAGAACATTGTCTTAATGAATGTGTTAATGAATTATTGATGAATGTTGTGTATTATTGAATTTTATGTAATTTAATGAATATTTTTATGTGATTATAATGATTGATGTTTTAATGAACTATTGATGAATTTTGTGTATTAATGAATTTTATGTCATATTATTGAATGTTACATGACTGTATTGATTGAATATTATAGTTCATAAATGGATGAATGTGTGAATAAAAATATAGTGTAATTAGATGTTAATGAGAAATTTAGAGTGATGTTGGTGGGGGGTGGGAGAGAAGCTTCCACCTTCATGTGGTTGGCCTTGCTAAGTAGAGAATATTAAAGAATTATTGAAACCAAGTGAGGCTCAAACTAACATACCCCTTTTGGTTGGCCTTGCTAAGTAGAGAATATTAAAGTATTATTGAAACCAAGTGAGGCTCAAACTAACATACCCCTTCTTTTGAGCAGCCACATGTCTCCTTTCAAAGGTTCATGTGATTTTCCTGAACAAAAAGTTGAAGAGGGTGTTATCACTATGAGTACTAACCGCTCTTCTGGTGGCATTTCATATGATTGGTAATCATGATTGGCAAAGGAAATGAATGTAACATTGTTAGATGAGTCTATAATTACTTCTATTATCATCAAGGGTAAGTTTTCAATAGCCAATTTATGAAGAGTTAAATTTAATATAGAAGAGACCATTCATTTTCTTTTTTTTTGTGTCTTGCATATATAATGTAAAATATAAAATACCATGTTTTTTTCTCAATCACAAAATGCTACCTGCTTTAACTATTTCCTAGGAATTTTGATACTTAATTATCTAAAAATTTTGTAGGACAATGTTAGTTTGTGAGTGCTTATAGATACCAAAGAACTTACATTAGTTTATGTTTTATTCTATGAATGCATTTTGACATTTATTTAGAATTTTTCCATTGCCAAGTATAGTTTTCCTCGATGTCCTTTTATATAGAAGGTTCTAGTGAGTCTCAACCAATAAATAACAATAGCAATAAATTATCAAAAAAGAAGAGAACTAGAACCCATCACAACCACAACACTTCAACCTTCTCAGGATCTAAAGGAATAATCTTACCAAAAATGGAATAAATAGAAGCTTCGAAGGCTGAACCCCATCGACAATGAATGAAATTTAAGCTAGGTACTAGGATAGGAGAGTACAAGAATGCAAACTAGTATGATTTGTTTATGAGTTTGTTTGTAAATATTGTTTGGGTATCAATGTTATGCAATGGATTATTTTATTTCTTCTAATTTTGTAACATTCCTAAGATGAATTTAGAATGTGATCTAAAATGTTAGTGTTCAAAAGACTTACATCAAATTTTAAAACAACAATAGTAATCATATATTTTATGCATAATATATGCAAAATGTTTCTTGTTTTAGGAGTTTGTTTGATTGTTGTATTTCATTGGTTTTATTGAGTATTCATTTTTTTGTAGCTTGTGTTAACACAAATGATCAACTTGCAACAATTATTAGGTCTTTGGGGAAGAATCCCACTAAAGTAGTATTGAGAGACATGATTAGTGAATTGGATGGTGATGGCAATGGAATCATAGATTTTAGTGAGTTTTTGAATCTCATGGAAAGGAAAATGAAGGTATGTTAGTGGGAAACTATGATTTTATGATTGTGGTATTCTATACTAGGAAAATGAAGTAAGATTTTAGTGTTGGTTAGTGTTTTCATGATATGGGTTTTTTAGGAGCTTGATATAGATGGGGAACTAAGAGACGCATTCAAAGTGTTTGATAGGGACCAAAATGGCTTCATTTCAGCTTCGGAGGTCAGACTCATTACTTTTTATTTGACCCATTTGTCAATTTATCTTTATAAGTACCATGATGTAGGCCTATTTAGTATTTATTTAATTATATCTTATAACTATATTTTTCAACTGATATTTAAGTACCATGATTGAAGTCTAATTAGTATTTATTTATTTATGAATAAGTACCACTGTAATGTCCTTTGTCAAATTCCTTTCTACTATTGAGACAATTTTCTTGGAACTTCAATGTGTAAATGTATTTTTCTTATAAATAGCTTTCGTCTCAGTAAGTATCTTGATACTCTACACAATATCATTGTTGTACACTTTAGGGGTATTTGAAGAGGTTACTAAGAAAACTTGTCAACTAGAGTTATTTTTTGTATAGTTTATTCTTTTTGGCTTGATTATTAAGGATAGTGGTAGGGTTAATGATTTGATACCACAATTTTGGAATAACATCAATCATATGTAAATCAACTATTCCTTATAATGAGTCATCATAGATTTATTCTTAATCAAGAATGAACTGCACATCCTAAGAAAAACTAATAACAAGAGGATATTAAGAGGAATTAAGTGCAACACAATTAGTCTTTATTCTTATCTATTACCTTGTTCATTTTGGCCATAAGTTTATTTTTTTGGATAGGAGAAATATTATCTACTTAATGATACCGAGCATGTGCACACATTCTTGGATAATAAATATAGCATCCATCTATAGAGAACATATAATTGTGTCCATCCCAATATTGAGCATGTGCACACATTCTCATGGGTGTATATCAAATTCACCCCATGGTAAGTTGGAAATATTTCTAATTAATGGAATTTGTGATTGTGGCTAACGATGCATCTTGTGGTGGAGACCACATGCTAACTATTGCTCCTATATAGTCTTGGTACTCTTTGGTCCACTGACACAATCTCATCATATAATGATTGATAATATTGCACCTCCTGCAATGATTGTGCCACACCTCTCTCCTATCTCAACCATGCCACTTTTCCATGTAACCTTCATAGTTATGCTCATACTTTCTATTGCATATCTCCACTATCAACTACACCATCCCATCCTCCTTGCACCCTCACTATAGTTGTCTTCTATTGAATTTTGGGGGTTGTATCCCCTTTCCCTCTCAATGCCCAAGTCCCCTTCTATCATATTAATCTCTTCCCTTCATTGCTAGTGTTGCATCTAAATCTTCTTATAGCCTATCATGATAAAACTATAGGTTGTCCCTCTCAACTATATATTAATCATGCTCAACACATTCCTCATCTCCCTCCTTTCCACATTGGATACATCCCATTACTAACTTTTTTTCAAACATTATTTATCATTTTAATTTCGATGAGCCCTAGTCAATTACAATGCTTTTTTCATTGCAAACCACTATCACTAGTTCCAATGACTAAAAAACGTTGCGATGAGGACTGTGTCATGGGTATGGTATCCTCATCACAAAATACTTGTCCCTTTTTTCATAAATATGGTGGCCCTAATTGGATTGTGGTGTCATTGTTTGCCAAATTATGGCTTCATTTGCGATGGCAATAGGCATCGCAATTTTGATGCTCTTATTTGCCATTGATTTTTTGACAAAAAAAAAACTATGACGAGAGCTTTGGTTGTATGTTCAACCAAGGCCTATCAAAAAATTGACGAGTTGGCATCAAAAATTAAATGCATTTTTACTAGTGAAGTCAAACTAGGAACCGCTTTACCTGAGCACATATCTAATTTGGAAGGAGCCTTCTTTTTTTTTGCTCAATTAATGAAAAAGACTTATTTTGTCAAGATGAGGAAGTATCTTATCTTTTTTGTAACCAAGTAAAAATATTTTATATCTTGTGTGGCTAAAATGACCATTAATCTAGGAGTCAGTTAGGATGCCTTTTGTTATAAATAACTTGCCTTCATACTTTGAGTTAGTTGGATTTTACAAGAAGTCTTAGTGTAATCTCAAGAAACATTAATTAATACAGTATATAAGAGTGTGTACTTGGTTCCTAGTTATGAATAAATAAATAAAAATTTGTTCCAGCAATTTTATATTGAGTTTTTATATTGACTCTTCCAAAGGGACCCACTTGGTGAGTGGATATTTACGTTCCTTTTATTTTTATAGGAATTATCTAGCAATCTCTTGTTCCTACAACCACTAGGTGGCATAACCTTTGGTTGTTTTTTTGGCAAAGGTGAACTGGGTAGAAAAAAATTTGTTCACTAAATCTTTACTATCTAGATAAGTTATTTTCTAGTAGAATAGTTGAATCTTTCAAGCATGCAATGTTTTTTTTTCAGTAGAATATGATGGAAATTACTTTAACTTAGTGCATATACCTTGCTGGACCATTTCAAGTCCATGTCCCTAGATTGATAAGTTGAATGACCTTGTAAGTCAGTTGGTAGCTTCTTTGTGGATGTCCAATCAATAATTGATGGGTAATTTATGTTAGCATAAATGATGATGGTATTTCTTTGGGGGAGTATCTTGAGCATTGGAGAGTTTTTTAGCATGGTTGACATGTTGTATTCATGACTATTTTTGTCATTGATGTCAACATAGTATTGTTTTTGTAAAAACTGGTAGAGTAGTAGAAAGAGAATGTGATAAAATGGAATGTGTATTGATGATGAGGTCAAGTGTAATTTATGATATGTTCTACATTGTATCCTAATGAAGTGGACAAGTGCACATGTAGAGAGTCAAAGACATGTGAGAGTTATTCAAGAATTACAAAGGATAGTGTGCAAACACAATACTTGAGAAGTAATTTATGATGTTTGGATTGTATCTCTTAACATGGATAAAATCATGACGATTGAAGTTAGACAATAACAATAGATAGCCCAATGATGAATTCAGTGAGTGTGCAAGGTCAGAGTAGCATGTGTGAGAAGTTGTATTCATTGTGAGCCAACAGTGTAATGTATTTGTGAAAAGATGTAATGAATTGTAATATCTTAATGAGGTCCTATTATAACTAATTAGGAAAGCCTCAAAGATGACTGAATGGATTATTTTGATGATATGTATAAAGGAAGGTTATTTTCCTTGTATGAAGTGTGGATTTGTGCAATTGAGAAAGTGATATGTGAAGTTGATAAATATGTTTAAGTGATCAAAGGGATTAGTGTGAAGCAAATTTGAAGATCTAGTATTGAGATCTGAGAGAGTATAGGCACAAAGAAAGAGTTTGAGTTCTAGAGTTCAATTTCATTTCTATTATTCTGTAAGGAATAATATAGAGGCTAGTTGGATAGTGAGTTTGGTGGTCTTTCCTATGAAGATGTTTGGATAGTGGGTCCATCTGCCTTCTATAACTCCTAACAGGATTGGAATCTTCAAATAGGGATTAAAAGTCTCCTAACAGGAACTGATATGTAGTGAATGTATTTCATTGGTTCCTAACATAGTCCATCCTCTTACAAGGAACTTTTATATTAGTACATCATTTGTGGGTATCATCACCACCGGGGTTTTCACTCTAATCAAGGGTTTCCCTAGTTAACATATCTAGTGTTATTGTTTATGTGTATCTTCTTATGGATGTTGATTATATTGTTCACATGCTTAAGGTTTAATAAGTCTGATAAAGGTTATATTGATCAAATAATTGATTCACCTCCCCACCCTTAGTTATCTTGGTGGACTTTACTTTCTGAAAATTGGTATTAGAGCATCAAGTCCTTGAAGTAAAAGTTTAATAGCTTAAGGAGATCAATGGCAAGTAATTTCAGAAATGAAAGTCTTAAGGTTGATGGAGTTAATTTTGATATTCAAAAGATGGAGTTCCTTGGTGAGATATCAAAATTATGTACAAAAATAAATATTGAGTTTCTAGATCCAGAATCTTTTTGTTGCATACAAAAGAATAAACCTACTTTATCATGGAATGCTATCATAAATAAATATAGATCCAGATCTGAAGAAGACATAAAAATTGAAGAAGGAATTTTCCTGCTCATGAAAGGAGAGTCAGAAGGTATAAAAAAAAATTTTTTTTGGAAATGTAAAGAATTTGGTCATTTTTCATCTAGATGTGCTAAGAGAGTAAAGAAAACTAGAAAGGACTTTCTTTTGATGATGATGAAGAATTTAAACAAAGTATAGAAAGATTCTTGAATGATAGCAATAATGAAGATGATGAACTTGGATTGGTAGAGGAAGAGGAAGTAATAGAAGAGATAGCTTTAGTGACTATTGTTGATCTGAAGGCTAACTATGAGAATATTGAAATAATAATGATTTCCATAATGATATTCAAGTTGTGGAATAGAGAGAAGAACCAAGATCTGAGCCTAGAGAAGAAGTAAGAATTGAGTCATTAATGCCTACACCTAATGGTATGTGTAGGATCATGGTGAGCCAAAAAGTGGTGATGTGAAAAAAGTGGAGTTTGAAAACATCTAAAAGTGTTTCAAAATCCGCTCTAACTTTTTTCCACCCATCTTGATACCAAGACTAAAAATGCCAAGCCTTTTCGAATATCTGGTTTGCAATTAGGTGACATAAATGTTAAAAAAAACCTTAGAGCTATTTTTCATTGCATTTTTTAATTTTTTTTTTGTTGTTCTCCATTTGGGTATCAGATTTTTGAATGGGTATCAGATAAAGGTAAAAAAATAATTTGTATTTTTTTATGATTTGAATGAATATTATTATAAATTAGTTATTTTTAAATATAATTAGTTTAAAATTATATTTTTTAATAGAAATTGTTGAAATTTAGGTTATTTTTAATAGAATTTATGTTTTGCAAATTAATAGGTATGGCTGACCCAAATGATGATACCAAGCCAGGAAACCATGTTCCTCATGATCCTTCACCAAATGATCCAATACCCCCTCAAAATTGTCCACCAAATGATCCCC
Organism: Cupressus sempervirens; assembly: GCA_028749045.1. Lineage (NCBI taxonomy): Eukaryota > Viridiplantae > Streptophyta > Pinopsida > Cupressales > Cupressaceae > Cupressus > Cupressus sempervirens. The sequence goes on from CM053790.1 coordinate 464,351,508, forward strand.
TACCCCCTCAAAACCCTCCTCAAATCAAAGATTTGATAATTGAAAATATTGCCAAACTTAGGGTTTTGTGAACAACATATAACAATATACTTGCATTGGCTCCCATGTTATCCATGTTAAATACCATAGTGGATAATATTGAAACACTTACCAATGAACACAATGTTGCTCTTTACTAGCGTAAGGAAATGCATGTCATGTTTGATGATGGGTTGGACTATGATGAGGTTGTAGCCCTAAATATAACTAAAGATGATAGTTTTAAACTTTTTGTGGACCTAAAAACTGGTTAAAAAATAGAATGCACAAAGCCCAAATTATCAAATAAATGGAGCACAAATGAGGCTATGCATGCGAACTTTTGGGATTTTTGGTGGATGGTTTTTGACATCCCTCCACACAAAAATTTAGAGGTGTCATTTTATTTCATTAAAAAATTGTATGTCAAATTTGGGTTGCACCTCAAGGTGAACTATTGGAGCATGAGGCTCAACACCGGTGTAGGAGGAGGAGCTCCTCGGAATAGATCCTTTTCCAAGTAGAAGAAACCTAGTACTTTCATCCCCCTACTGGTGTCTCCCCCCTCCTCTAGTGCAACATCTTGATATCATTGCAGGGGCTAGCTCTTAGACTATTAGAGCCATCCATAGAGTGAGTAACCTATTGATATCCCAAGCTAGGTCAATGTTGCCTCCCCATGTTAATGATGCTGGCACGATTTCATCATCGATGAGCTCATCACATGTTTTTGTGCCCCATACTTATGTAACGTGCAAGAATATTTGTTTGGGCCCCATAGGTGATCTTTTTGAGTATCAGTTTGCATTTGAGGAGGATACATTAGACACATGTATAGAGGCTGCACACCTTGATGTGAGAGAGGAAGGGCATGCAGAGGCATGGAATCCTTCTGTGTCGGTACGTGTATACATTTTTTTGTTATGACATATGCAATTTAAAGTTAATCTTTATAATAGAGTAATTTTAACCCATACTGACTTATACATGTATGTGATCTTCATTCAAGTTTAGTTGATGACTGAGGAGGAGCTCAAACAGGTTGATAATGTCACACTCTCAGCTATTTCATTTGGCCTTGAGACATCCATGGTACATTATGTTGTGTTCTCATTATTTTTCTATTTGATATTGGAGCATATATGGTTTCTAATCTTTCTTTTCTCTTACAGGTATCACCTGTCAGTGGGGGGCGGAGTGCGGGGGCTGAGGCACAACCCATTGACAAGGGAAAGGTAATTAGGTGCTTTTAAAGTGATTAAATATCAAAATGCATTCTTGTAAAAATTTTGTGGTAATGAAATTTAATTACATTCTTTATTGTACAGGGTGTGGCTACTGGTGATGAGTCTAGGTAGATTCAACATCATAGACCCTCTGGTGTTTCCATTCGTAGTGAAAGCCCCATCGTATGTATAAGTATCATTTATTTTTTATTTTTTTATTTTCATAAATAAATTCAAAACTAATTTATATGATATTAACAACTAGTATTTTTTATCTCATAGGAAACACCTAGTGCACAAGAGGTTGGACACCAAAGTTTTTATCTTTAATGATGTGGCCATTATATCAAGAGAAGGAGTTGATAGAGGTAAGTTGTAATTTGAATTCTTGATTATATGTTATAAATTTAGTATGCTATGAATTATAATATTATAGTTTAAATTGTAGATTCATCTAACAAACATACTTGAATATATACAAGTCACAATCAACGAGGTTCAAGCATTGCCAAGGACATATGAGAGGACTCCTAACTGGTGTTGGGTGATGCAATGCGCTCCCCTGCCCACAGGTGGTTAATTATGTGGTGTTCCATGTTCACTAACAGTCATGGCTTTTGGTGCAATGGAAAATGGGCCCTACAATTGGTATCAGAGCCTGGTTTTGGCCTGGTCATGGGTTCAAATCTCCCCGGTGCCTTCCCAACCCGCGTAAGCACCTGGTATGCGCGTCGAGGGGGAGATTGTTGGGTGATGCAATGCACTCCCCTACCTATAGGTGGTTAATTATGTGGTGTTCCATGTTCACTAACAGTCATGGCTTTTGGTGCAACGGCAAATGGACCCTACAACTGGTGCAAGAGGTTGACAAGAGAGGTATTTATAATGAAAGTTTAATATTATAAATCTTCATTAAAAAAAGGATCATGATTCATTTGAGTAATTCAATGTTAGATATATAGAATCATATAAATTTAGTAGTCGAACTTTGGGTTTTCCATTTTTGTTTATGTAGGAGGCATCCAATCCACCTAGTGCAGTGAAGAGGGTGCACTTTGATCATCCACAAGAAGCATAGAATAGTATATTAGTCATAGGATGCATCATGATACATTTTGAGATGGCATATGCCATATTGTATATAGAAACATTAATATTATACACATTCTTATGGCATGATAAACCATATTTTGTACATGGATCTATGTATTTTGATATATATTTGTGTAATTTGTTTATGGATACATGAACTTTGATATATATTTGTGTAATTTGTCTATGGATACATGTATTTTGATATATATTTTTTTCATTTATGTACACAATGATATACATATTAATTTAGTATAGTATTGTTCAATTTATCATGGATCATGTGTATTGTTCATGTTTATGGAATATCATTCATTTTAATCATTTTTGTTATATTTGATTCAAATGCAATAATTTGTGAATAACATTTTAACAAACTTTATTATCAAATTTTGATGCAAATTTTAATTTGAAATGATATCATATATGTTTAATTTGAAATGATCTTTGTAATCCCTTAAGATGTCACTATGGTTCACCCACCCAAATGCACTTAGCGAACCTTGGATACTCTTCGGTACGGGTTGGCCATGAATGATGGAGGCTCTCCACAACTAGAAGAAGAGTGTTACTAGGGTTCACCCACCCATCCAAATCTAATGACACTAACGATTTGATGCCAAGTCAATGATTTCAAAGTTACATAGTGATGCACCTATGAATTGAGGCACACTACAAGTTTTCGCATCGAACAAGATCGCTATGCCGAATCCAAATGGAATGTAATATCTTGAAAATGGGATAGATTATTGTAGTCCTTAGCATGACCATCTTGTAGCATTTTATGTTTCATCAATATCCCCCATGAGCTCTGTGTTATGACCCTCAAAAGATCGACCTCGAAATACCCTTAAAGCACCTTGGGGACTCTTTGGTACAGGGTGGCTGCAAATAATGGAGGCTCTCTGTAGTCAAAAAAAGATTGTCACTAGGGTTCACCCACCCATACAGAGCTAATGATGCTAATGATTCAATGCCAAGATCATCGATTTCAAAGTTACGCAATGATGCACCTATGAGTTGAGGCACACTGTCAGTTTTGGCATCAAGTGAGATCGTTGTGCCAAATCCAAAGGGAATGTGATCTCTCAAAAATAAGACAGGTTATTGTGTGCCTTGGCATGACCATCCTATAACATTTGATGTTTCATTGATAGCCCCCATGATCTTTGAGTTACGACCCTCAGAAGATCAACCTCAAAATGCACTTAGAGCACCTTGGAGACTCTTCGATATGGGGTGGCCACAAATAATGGAGGCTCTCCGCGACTGAAACAAGGTTGTCACTAGGGTTCACCCACCCATCCAGAGCTAATGAAATTGAAAATTTGATGCCAAGATCAGTGGTTTCAAAGTTACACAGTGATGCACCTATGAACTGAGGCACACTACAAGTTTTGGCATCAAGCGAGATCATTGTGTTAAATTCAAACAAAATTTGATCTCTTAAAAATGAGATAGGTTATTGTAGGCCTTAGCATGATTGTCTTGTAGCATTTGATGTTTCATTGAAAGCCCTCGCAAGCTCCAAGTTATGACCCTCAGAAGATCGACCTTGAAACACACTTAGAGCACCTTGGAGACTCTTCGATATCGAGTGGTCACGAATGATGGAGGCTCTCCATGGCCAAAAGAAGAGTGTCACTAAGTTATGCAGTAATGCACCTATGAACTAAGGCACATTGCAAGTTTTGGCATCAAGCGAGATTGTTGTCTCGAACCTAAACAAAATGTGATCTCTCAAAAATGAGATAGGTTATTGTAGGCATTTTCATGACCATCTTGTAGCATTTGATAGTTCATTGATATCCCCCACAAGATCTAAGTTATGACCCTTGGAAGATCGACCTTGAAATGCACTTAGAGTGCCTTGGAGACTCTTCAATACAAGGTAGCCACAAATGATGGAGGCTCTCAACGGCTGGAACAAGGGTGTCACTAGGATTTACCTACCCATCTAGAGCTAATAATGCTAATGATTTGGTGTCATGATCAGTGGTTTCAAATTTACATAGTGATACACCTATGAATTGAGGCACACTATGAGTTTTGGCATCAAGCAAGATCATTGTGCTAAATCCAAATGGAATGTGATCTCTCAAAAAAGATATAGGTAATTGTAGGCCTTGACATGACCATCCTGTAGCATTTAATATTTCATCGATAGCCCCCACAAGCTCTGAGTTATGACCCTCGAAAGATCAACCTCGAAATGCACTTAGAGCACCTTGGAGACTCTTTGGTATGGGGTGGCTACGAATGATGGAGGCTCTCAACAACCAGAAAAAGGGTGTCACTAGGGTTCACCTACCCATTCGGAGCTAATGGTGTTGATGATTCGATGCCAAGATCAATGGTTTCAAAGTTACACAATGATGCACCTATGAACTAAGATACACTACGAGTTTTGGCATCAAGCAAGATCACTTTGTTGAATCCAAATGGAATGTGATCCCTTGAAAATGATTTAGGTTATTGTAGGCCTTGGCATGACTGTCTTGTAGCATTTAACATTTCATTGATAGCCCCCATGAGCTCTGAGTTATGACCCTCAGAAAATTGACCTTGAAATACACTTGGAGCACCTTAGAGACTCTTCAGTATAGGGTGGTCGTGAATGATGGAGGCTCTCAGCAGCTAGAACAAGGGTGTCACTAGGGTTCACCTACCCATCCAGAGCTAATGGCACTGATGATTTGATGCCAAGATCAGTAATTCTAGAGTTACATGGTGATGCACCTATGAACTGAGGCACACTGCAAGTTTTGGAATTGAGCAAGATCATTGTGCTGAACCCAAACAAAATGTGATCTTTTGAAAATGAGATAGGTTATTGATGATTTTGGAAGCCCACTAGCACCACAATTCTTGAACATTTCTTTATTATGCAAAGTAGAATGGATGAAGCGTAACAATTCATGGTGCATAGAAAACTCAACATGACATTTGCAACATGTATTTTGAATTTTAAGTAGCACACAATAAATGGCTTCAAAGATTCAAAAGCCCTTTGTGATATATGCAAGCTTAGATGACTATTTCTAAATTCTTTGAAAATAGTTTGACTTATCTCCAAATAGTGTCTAGGATGTGGTGTGTGGTCTTTGATGCCAATTCTCAACTTCAACACATCTTTAGCATTGGGTGATACTCTTGAGCTAGAGTTCCAAAAATTTGTAATTTCTTCCTTCAAATCATCAGATAGCTTCTTATCAAAATGTGGAAGTCTCCCACCAAAATCCCATGTTTCATTTTGAAGAGGATCATCAATTATCTCTCATCTACTAAGTGCTCTTCTCAAAGTAGTACAATTTAGGTTCAAGTCAATACAAGTTTATCTATATATCTACCCTTTCTCAAATGATGACTTACCAAAGAGGTTGTAATAACCCTTTAAGTAGCTCTCTTATCCTTCTCCCTGCTATTTTTCTCAATGCTATTGGGAGCGCTAAAAATATTCTTCACAATAATGGCATTTCTTTCCAATTTTTTATTGACACAAATCTTGAATTTTTTTGATGAGTAGTCCATTCCTTATATTAAAATAAATACAATAAAGTTACATATTTACAAAAAAATGGGCTAGGGGAAACAGGATCACTCTGCGAGTTCATACAGCCGAGTGCCAACCAGTCGATATAAAGACCAAAAACAATATGAAGATGCAGTCAAGTGATCAAAATAGCTTCCATACAATCTGAGTCGATTCATCCCCTATTGACAACTCCAACCACCCCATTGGATTATTATTATTATTAAATATAATATAGTAATATAATTATTATCATGATTATTATTATAAAATATAATATAGTAATATATATATGATTATTATTATTATTATTATCATATAGTCATATAATATAATTATTATTATATTTAATAGTCATATATTATGATTATTATTCTATTTAATATATAGTCATATATTATAATTATGTCACTAGGGGTCATATGGACCTATTTGATTTAATCGAATGGGTCAAAAGGGGTCATAGGACAACCTATGACCCCTTTCGATGCATTTCATGACAACATATGTCCCTACAGGTCCTCAAACCCCTACGGACCTATTTCGTTCGATCAAATGGGTCGAAAGGGGTCATAGCACAAGGTATGACCCCTTTTGATGCATTTCATGACAACATATGTCCCTAGGTGTTCTAGGACCCCTAAGGACCTATTTGGTTTGATCAAATGGAATGAAAGGGGTCATAGGTTGTCCTATGACCCTTTTTGATGCATTTTGTGACAACATATGTCCCTAGGAGTCCTAAGACCCCTAGAGACCTATTTGGTTTGATCAAATGGGTCCAAAGGGGTCATAGGACAACCTATGACTCCTTTCAATGCATTTCATGACAACATATGTTCCTAGGGATCCTAGGACCTCTAGGGACCTATTTTATTTGATCGAACATGACCCCTTTTGACACATTTCATGAAAACATATGTCCCTAGGGGTCCTAGGACCCCTAGGGACCTATTTCATTTGATTGAATGGGTCAAAAGGGGTCATTGGACAACTTATGACCCCTTTTTTTTTTCATGACAACATATGTCCCTAGGGGTCCTAGGACCCCTAGGGACCTTTTCTATTTGATCAAATGGATCAAAAGGGGTCATAATACAACTTATGACCCCCCTTTTGACACATTTCATGACAACATATGTCCCTCGAGGTTCTATTTTATTTGATCAAATGGGTTGAAAGGGGTTATAGGACAACCTATGACCCCTTTCAATGCATTTTATGACAACATATGTCCTTAGGGGTCTAGGACCCCTAGGGACCTATTTCATTTGATTGAATGGGTCGAAAGGCATCATAGGACAACCTATGACCCCTTTTGATGCATTTCATGACAACATAGGTCCCTAGGGGTCTTAGGACCCCTAGTGACCTATTTTGTTTTATCAAATAGATCAAAAAGAGTCAGAAACTTATGACCCCTTTCGATGCATTTCATGACAACATATGTGCCTTGGGGTCCTAGGTCCCTAGGGACCTATTTCATTTGATCGAATGGGTTGAAAGGGGTCATAGGTTGTCCTATGACCCCTTTTGACGTATTTCATGACAACATATGTCCCTAGGGGTCTAGGACCCCTAGGGACCTATTTGGTTTGATCGAATGGGTTGAAAGGGGTCATAGGACTCCTATGACCCCTTTCGATGCATTTCATGACCCTAGGGGTTCTAGGACCCCTTTGGACCTATTTTGTTTGATCGAATGGATCAAAAAGGGTCATAAAACAACCTACGACCCCTTTTGATGCATTTCATGACAATGTTATATTTAATAATAATATAATACTATATATTCTAATATAATAATATATTACTAGCTTATATAATTATAATCATATATATTACTATATAATTATAATAATCATATAATATTACTTTATGTATTTATTATTAATTATTATTATTATCATATATATTGTTATATTATATTTAATAATAATCATAGTAATTATATATATTACTCTATATAATAATAATATAATATTACTATATAATATAATAATAATATATAATAATAATAGTGATGTCCACACTTCCCAAATTTTGGTTTCCCTCCAAAATTTGGGCTATGAATCTATGAGAAAAAAATTGGCCACCACTTTTCGGGTACCTAATCTAGTATCAGGTACCCAATTTGAAATCGGGTACTTGATTAGGCTTGGTATTTACCAAACCTATTTGGTTAACTCAAAAAATGTGTTTGAGATAGGTTTCAGTGACATTCAACTTTGAGTAGCCATTTGACAATTTTTTTTCATCGAAATTCAATGAAATGAAAAGGGTTTTTTTATAACACTTTGAAGATTCCATCGATATAATTGATATCAAATTCTAAGTTCAATAAGTATTTATTAGTTAATTTTTAATGAAGATATCTATAAACTATTGATTGACATACTGATTGAAAAATAGTTACAACTTTCAAATAGTATAACATTTTTGAAATCCAAAAGTTGCATCACATTCTATGCTTCACCTCATATAAGAAAAAAATGAATTAATTAATTTTGTAAAATTTTCAATTAGTTAAGGTGGTCAGACACAAAAAAAAATTATTATGAAAAAGTTATAATAGAAAATTCATATTTAATTATTAATTTGGAATAAAAATACACAAAAATATGTGTCAAATTTGGGCATGAGTCTACTTTTTTTTATCTATAATTATATTTAAAAATATTATCATTTGATTTTGATTAAGGTGGTTAGACATACACTTACTTTTTATTTTTGCCCTGAAATTTTCGTAGTACTGCATTAAAATCCAAAATTTTGATAAATAAAATAAATTTTCTTTAGATAAGGCCTAGTAGTTTAGAAATTAAATTCAATTTCCTACAGATTCTTTTCTTCCAAATTTTTGATATAAATCCCATAACTACTTTAAAATTACATGTAAAGTTAATATAACCCTGACTTATTGGTTTTTCACTACCACTTAAGGCCATAGTTTGTTTGACTGTGATCCTGCACATACCCCTAATAGGAATCTAACAAAAAATCACCCTGCTAATCAGATTATTGGAAGTAAAGAAAAAGGACTTATGAAAATAAATAGAGTACATGAAGAATTGTGTTTGATTTCTCAAGTTGAATGAAATAGTGCAGATGAGGCATGCAAGGATGATCATTGGATTCAAGAAATGAAGGAAGAACTAGATTAGATGGTGAAGAATGATAAATGGGAATTGGTTCCTAGACCTAAAGATAATAATGTTATAGGAACTAAATGAGTTTTCAAAAATAAGATGAATGAACAAGGTGAGGTTGTAAGAAATAAACACTAGTACATCTGAGACCATTTTTCAACCATTATTGGTCGAAATCTCAACCCTATTTTTGACCAAACTTTGACCAAATTCAACCAACCCATTGGTCAAAAATTTTCCAGTCAAAATTTTGACCAACTTATTGGTTGGTTGAAATTTTGACCAATACATTGGTCGAAAAACTTCCATAGCCATGGTGCAAGTTCTACTGGGAATTAATCGAAATTTTGACCAATGAAGGTAGAAATTTTGACCAATGAAGGAGGAAATTTTTGACCAATAAAGGTAGAAATTTTGACCAATGAAGGTAGAAAATATTGACCAAGAATGGTAGAAATTTTGACCAAAGAAGGTAGAAAATCTTGACCAAGAAAGGTAGAAATTTTGACCAATAAAGGAAGAAATTTGGACCAATGAAGGTAGAAAATGTTGATCAAGAAAGGTAGAAATTTTGACCAATGAAGGTAGAAATTTCTACCAACGCTTGGGTGTAAAATTTTTTTTTAGGCATTCTATAAAATATTTCACATGCCTTGCATATGATATGACATTTTGCATGCATCTTGCACTCTCTCATCTGGCTGATGATGGATTACGGAGAGTGATCTGAAAAAATGATGCTAAAAATACACAATAAAATCCAAAATGAACTTGCATTACAGATGGATTGTGGAAATTTGATACTGTTGATTTTGCATGCATGTCCACCTTAGCATCATCGTTTCAGATCACTCTTTGTAATCCATCATTAGCCAGATGAGAGAGTACAGGATGCATGCAAAATGTCATATCATACGCAAGGCATGTGAACTATTTTATAGAATGCCTAAAAAATAGCGACAATAACTAATCAAACTGTAGTAAACACTGACAATAACTAATATGCTTCTTCATTAATATGCCCAATACAATAAGAAAACTTGGCAACTATGCACAAAAAGTTATACACTAAAAGGAAATCATTTAGGAAATACAGAATTTGAACAACCATATGTTAAGATTCTACAATTTGTATCACTTACCTGAGTCTAAAAGTTGAGAATAAGTTCGTCACCCTTCTTACTGTATGTTTCGATGGCCTACACATCCACAAAAGTTCCAATGTCTTGAATTTGTAGAATATGAATTTTTTGGTAGTGAATGGACATGATTGACTATAAATCATCATATAAAAAGACTCCCATGTGAAGCATGAATAGAAAAGGAAATGAATATGGGTGATAGGGAAGAGAATTCAATAATAAAGGCTCTTAACTTTAGTTATAGTCATGATATGGGTAATGCACAACTGCCTCTTGGATTCACGTTCCATCCCACTGATGAAGAGCTCATAACACATTATCTCATTAGAAAGGTGTTAGACAACAACTTCACAGGAAGGGCCATTACTAGAGTGGACCTCAACAAGTGTGAGCCTCAGGGAGGATTCATTTCCCTCCTTTATTATTCACTATGCGTATAATCACACGCACCCATTTGATCTCAAATGATGATATGTACTGAATGCTAAGTGTTTGTGCTAAGTGCTCGAAAACCATCCATTTCATGCCTTCATCTATAAACAATGTCTTTCTAGTTTCTTTCTACTCGCATGCCCATTTCATTTCATATGATCTTCTGAAAATTGTGTCACTCTAAGCTCTCAACTATTTCCTCTTGATTGATCATCTCATAATTGTTGAATGAGAGCTTTGGGATAAGCTATAGGCATCCATCAAAGCATAATGTGGTCATCAAAAGCCATGGTTGCTGGATATGCACAAAATAGATATATTGAGAGAATATATTTGTTTAAGTTGCGACTACCCTGGTAGACATGCATGCAAAATGTGGAATCCTAGATGAATAGTTCAATTGAATCCTCCTCCTGGAGGAAGGCTACAACAAATACATAGTTCAATTGAATTGTTTATAGATACCATCAGGATCCCCTTCTTAATAGAAAAGCCTAGAAGCTGAAAAAACAAGGCCAATATGACCACCCCCACTATAGTATAAAGAGCATTGGTGGTAAATTCAAGTCCAAACTACAAAAGCAAAGACATTTACATAAAAACTAAGCAACCCTGTCTAGCAAGAAAAGATATATAGAGATTTTTTACTGAAATTACAAATTGATGCTGAAAAACTCAAACCATAAGAATTGTTCTATAGAATAATAAAACAAATGACAATGGCATACATTTCTCATTTCTAGGCTGTTCTGGTGCTTAGTGGCAGATTTTTGTACCTGTTGAATCATGTTGCATGGAATTATATGGAATATTTGATTATTTAATATAATCTACATGCATTATGCAATCATATGATTCAATATCCTACCTAGTCATACAATATACAAATGATAAGATAGTTGATAATGATTTATGATTTACTAGGATGTAGAATATGCAAATGCCACGACAGTCAAGATCAATCTCACAAAGTTTAAGAGGTGTTGCTTGATAGCTTGACTTGTTTCAGAGGGAATCACAAAAGGATCAAATGCTCTGGAAATAAATCCATTACTGTAATATACCTAACACTTCCCTTAACAAAAATAATGTCTACTACCAATTTATTCCAAATCCAAGCAATCAAATTCAAAATACACTAAGCATTAGATAAAACAACTAATAATATAATGTAAGCCCCAATAAGCATAGTAACAATGCAAGATCTATAATGGTATTACCTACAAATCAATATTGCACCAATCCATAGGATGATCGGCTGCAAATAAGACTTCATAAAATAACAAGTACTGCTCTTCTTCTAGTTCTCAAAATTCTACTACAAAAGATCATGATTTTAGTCATAGGCACTAACTATAATAGGAACTATTAATGAAAAGAGCATTATTGTTGAGCTCAAATATGAAATTTATCTATAAAATCATTTTGTGAATCTTACAAGAAGATTATATGGAAAATGAAGATTATATCAAATTTATCTATAAAATCACTTTGCGAATCTTACAATCAAAGAAACGGCAAAAAGAAAGATGAAGAATCAAACACCTAAAGGATACAGTGTTGATGCAGCTTTAGAAAGATCGTCCAAAGGACATGATATGCTCAGGCTGAAGGAGCTTTGAGATTCATTACTACACTTGGGAATGGGCTTATCTTCAATCTTCTGAAATATCACACACTTGATTTTTTTCCACATCTTGTTCAAACCATATAATGCAATCTCATCTATGAAGCATATTAAAAGCTAACAGAGCATCTTCGCTAGCTAATCTCTCTTGTGAGCTCAACTAAAAGAGAATTCCTAAAGAAACTTAGTCTGCAAATCTATTTTTGCTGAAAGGAATTGAAGGGAAAACAAATCCTTATGCTAAATGAACAAACCAAAAACTCACATGCAAAAATAAAGGCAAGCACAACCTTTGTCTAGAATGGGAAGATCTCTATAGAAATTTGGTGCATAACGAACCTATAGTCAGCTTATATTTAAACCAATATCAAGATTCTGGACACATAAAGAGTACCTAATTGATCAAAACAAAATCATTGCCAAGCCTTTTTAACCACTCCTTACTAGCACTTTCTCTATCACGAAGTTTGCAGCAAGGTTTCTGTTTATTTTTGGATCTAACGTTAATATGGCATCTCCATCCAAAAATTTCTTCAGAGCCTAAAAGATTTATACATGAAGTGATCAAAAACTCAAAATCTATCATGAGAAATAGAGCTCCAACACTGATAGTTTATATATCTATATTTAGAGGCAAGATAAATTCAACTGAATATTCAAGATCAAACAACTTCTTCAAAATATGAAATTTGAAATAAAACTATAATTCAAAAAATCTTCAACAATAAATTTAATGCAAAAAATATCTTCATTTCATGGTTGATATCTATGAAAGTTGAAGATTGTGCATTTAGTATCTCTATTTCATAGTTTATAACCTTAATGCAAGTTGAATTTTGTTCATTAATTTCTTCCTAGGTAATAATTTGCATGTTTGATCTTTGTGAGCTCCCAAATAGAGTGAAGTGTCTATTAATGATGCTTCATTTTTTATTGGCTCTAAAAAATAGAGTGAAGCAGTAGAGTCATCTCTCTTCATCTATCTTACAATAGAGTAAAGCAGTAGAGAGGGCTCCATGAAATGAGTCTAGAAAAGCCAAACCTATATTATAATAGAGTTAAGTGATAATGAATGTAAGTATATTCCTAGAAATCATAGCAATGCAAACTATTGTCACCATGTTTGAAATTAATGACAAGCAATGAAGAAACTTTAGAATTTACTTGGTGCTTGGTGGCCCCTTCAACAAAATCTTTTCCTAGGAGCTCCACAATATACCTACATCACTTTATCTTTTTGAAAAAAGAATTCCTTCTTTAGCCTTGAAACAGTTATCTCTCTGCAAAAAGCAAATTGTCTCATAATAGAGTGATGTAGTTGAGAGGGCTTCATGTCACAGTGAACACTACTATAGAGAGCCTTGAGAAAATGAGTCTAGGAACTAACCCTATCTTATAATAGAGTATAACTCATAGCAACATAAAACTACTTAGAACAACTCTGGCTATCTTGATGTATCATCAATCACCTTTATCATATGTTGTTGATGTCTCTTAAACAATGTTGTATGGTAAATTTCAAAATCATATCCAATATGACCAACCCTCCTCCACAATGCTCCTGATTTTCTAATTTGAATATTGCCAATTTTTTAAACACAATTTAACTACCATTCAATCACCTTTGATTACTATATCATCCATATTAAAAGCATCACGTTTATCATATGTTGTTGGTGTTGATCATATGTAGGACTGAACACTTGTGAATAGCATTTAGTAGTCAGAATCCACCTTAATGAAGGCTGCACCCAAGATTTTTAAAGTAGATTCACGTGCTGAGAATGAAAAATCACTAAAACATAGCTATTTAGGAGCTTGGAAAACCTTAGGAACAGTCCATTACAGCTTGCAAGACTAGACATGACCATCTTCATGCTCACATCTAAGGTTTATCGGGCCAAAAAAAGTAGGAAGATTCATATTAGGCCATGAAACTCCTCTTAGAATCAGGTTTAAGAGTGCAATAGTCTAATGTCTCCCCATCATGTGTTGGAGAGCAACTAGGGATTTTTGGCTTTTTGGCCAACTGTGTGCAAAAGTGCTTCAAGTTTTCTACAAGACTCCTACTATCTTCCCCTAACTTAATACAACACAAACAAACTATTTTCAAAGTTCTAGGTGTTCATTTCATTGGTAAACCCAACTTGTTGTCCTACTAGGCCTAATTTGCAATTAAGTCTCCAGTGAGCATTTTTTTCCTCCTAAATGTCCCAAAAGACTCTCATAATCACATATTCTGATACCTAGTTGGCTATATTTCAACGTATCTCAAAATTAGATATTGGTGTTTTGGACCAACTGTCCCCAATAGATGACTGTCACTAGTTTTTGGCCTATTTGACCCCACTTTTACAGAACAAGTGTGTGACATATGTGGCTTCTAGCCCTCAAGATTTCAACAGTGTTGTTGTTTAACCCCAATCAAAAGAAATTACAACCAATTTAGTCTCATATATCTTGTAACTATGAAAGCCCCAAATTGCTCTTGCAAACCCTCATCTAATTAGGGCTTTCTCATTATATGACTCTCCAACAAAGTTTCAACTAAATGAAAGATGTTTCAGCATTAGATTAACATAGTAAACTTATCCCAGTCATAAAAACATAATGTTGTTCAGGAAAATTGCTCACTTTTGTAACCAAACCTCATAATTAGTGTTCCTTCAATCATAACAAGTACGGTGATCACCTTGCACAGTTTGTCATTCTGCATTCTAGTGGTTAGGATAGTATGATACATGTTAGTTTGAGACCATCCTATGAGGGTTAGGGCATCACCTTGCACAGTTAGTCTTTCTGCATTCTAATGATTAGGATAGTATGATACATGTTAGTTTGAGACCATCCTATGAGGGTTAGGGCATTTGCTTTCATAGAATGGTCATTTACAGTTAGTCTTGCTAAAAATAATAATGAATCAGAGACTTTCATGGCTTTGAAGGGTTTAAGAGAAGTTGTACCTTTCTGATGCAAAGTACAGACCAAGGGTGACTCCCTTGTTATTGTTACAGCCTTATGAGAAATCAGATTTAAGATTGATGTTTAAAAAGTGTGCCAACCCAAGATGTGCCAATCGTTGCATTTTGTTAAAGCCATTATAGGTATGGATGTTGGATACAATTCCAAATGTGACTTTCTAACACTACTATGGTGAAAGATAGATACCTACATCACCCCTATGTCCAAGAAGTGGATGTACAGGAAAACTTGCCTAATAAACTTCCCTTGCACTAATGTGGTGAAAGACAGACACCTACATCACTCTAGCATCTAAGATGTTCCAAGTAGGAATAGATGTATGGGAAAAATTCAAACTAAATTGTCTATTATAGATTATTTCTTCATGAAGCTTGAAATCAGGTTTCAAACAACATAACATGTGTATGGATCTTAAATAGGTTCATCCACAAGTGAATAAATTATTGCTAGTATATAACTGTAAGAATGAAAAGTTAAAGAAATAATATAGTATATGTGTAGACATGTCATATTACAACGGGATGCAGCTATTCTCATGGGAGTCATATGATGCCTAGGTGATAGAAGTTACTACAGTTACACTTTCAAGGGTAAGGCTAAAACTACTGAATGCTAAGAAGCTCAACCCTTGATCAAGAGGCCTTGAATAAACTCAGACACCCCATAAGGAATGAATGGGTTGTGAAAGTATAAAATGAGCTACTTCATTTGGACTGTAGATGGTCATTGAATACTGCAACAACCCGAAGGACATATTGCTACTATCTTCCCAAAAAACTCCATTAGAAAGTTTGATCACATTTCTCCACTCTTCTAGGTTGTCAGCTGGATAGGTCATTCAACAGAAGACTGCAAACATATTTATCTAAGTCTCTACTAAAATTTTTATGCTATATATTTCATTGAGTTTGATTAACCTTCATATATCCTTTGCTTACCTTGTGTCTCTCTCTCAAAGGTATGGGATAGACAAAAATAAATAAATTTGGCATTCTATAATGTTCCATTTCACGTAATGTTTTCTAAAGCATTTCTTATTTTACTACAAATTCACAGTTAGAAATAAATTTAACTGATAATAAGATATGAATCTTGTAGCTATCATTCAAAACAACAATTCAAAAAAAAAACCCAAAGGGATATTTGAAATGGGCAAATTAATAATACAAAAAACAAATTTAAACTTCTATTGTACCTTGATCTTCTCCATAAATTTTCCATCAACATCTGAATGTTTAAATGTGGCAGGGTGCCATCCTTACATGTCAAGTTTTCTTTTAGACTGATTCCAAAAATTGTAAGTCAGGGTCCGGCGCTTGAGTTCATCTTCAAGTCCTTTCATCTAGATATGATAAATGAAGCAAATGAGTTAAAGTGGTGTTGAAAGTAAGAAATCAACAACAATTGGAGGTTTTTGAAAATAAACTTTTGAATATCTTTTGATTCCCTTATTGTGTGCTAGAAAATTTGACCTGTTGGGAGCACAAATCAACAAGCAAACATTAGTTCAAATCAAAACATGTAACAAGAATTCATCAAAATGAAGAAAAACTAAACTAATACTTGCTTGAGCTATGCAACTCAAAGCAACCAACAAAACCAATCTTTTAGCCACCTCTACAGCTCAACAAAGGCACCCATGAGAGTCCTTGTTGGTGTGCTAAGATGGAGGGTATGTTTGGTGTGCTCTCCCAAACACAACAATGGAGTGAATCTCTTGAATGAATGTGCAAATGAGAGTGAGGATGCAATATGATCGTAAACTACATGAAATGAAGAATACTTAAAGAAATGGCTATGGAGAAAGCCATACTTGAAAGCATTCCTTGGTGAAAATATGAAATGCAACAAAGAAACTAACTAGATATGCAAGCTAAACTAAGATGTAAATGAAATGGAAATGAGAAAATGCATGTAAACTAGACTAATAATGCAAATGCAAAGCTAAACCAGCGACCAAATGGTTAGTATTCACCTAGAAATTTCTATGAAAACTCAAACTACAATGAAAACCCTAGCATGAAAACTCAAGACTCAAAATGACATGGTAACAATGCAATAATGGAAGCTGCAAATGCTTGAGACAAACCCTCTATTTATAGGCTCAAGAGAGGGCTTGGTGAGGTGGCATCCATGTTGATGCCACATAAGGTGACATGTAAGCCATGTAAATGGTCAAGAATTCAAAGTTTTCTCACACATGTGTGAGCAAACTTGAGAAGAAGAGTGGGAGACAAGAGTGCAAAGGGGAGTGTGTAGGCATGCCATCTCACACAAGTGAGCACACTCTTAGGCTAATGAGGGGGATTAGAGAAGAAGTAGGTTTAAGAGGATGAAAATGATGGTTATAGGCTAGGCTCTAGGTTATGCTTAAGATTAAATTAAATGAAATTTAATTTAATCATGGGTTTAGAGGAATTAATAGGATGTGAGGATTAAATAAACAAAATTTATTTAAAAAGGGAATGATGGAGGATCATGTGTTAAATTAATTTAACACATTAAGGCCAAGAGTATTTAAATTAAATTTAAATACTTAGGAGAATGAACTCACTTAATTAAAATAATTTAATTAAATAAGTAGAAGAATGTGAGCAATATAATTAATTACATTGTCACGAGAAATATTAATAAATTATTATAGTCTTTTGTAATGGGCACCCCTGGATGTCCCATAAAACTAAACCAATTTGCTGAAAGGAATTTTGTCAAACAGTTTGCATGCAACCTCTTATTTCTCCGTTTAATGTTTAAACCCCTTATAACTCCAAAAATCAAACATTTATTTGTTTGTTGTGTTTTGTGCATGGAATTGGTATCATACAACATAAACAAGAAAGAAACTACGATAATATGCAAAGTGGAAATGAACTGCTGCTAATAAAATGTTATTTTTAGAATTCATAAAACCAAATACATGGTAGATTTATCAACTCACTAATTACTTCAGCAGTATTGACATAATACTCCAGACCATGCTTTCGAACTTGCTGCTACAATACTTTGTCCTTCAATCAGTCCACTACCTTCGTAATACCATTCCCTCAAAGCGGCATAAGTGTCGGACAAGTAGCGAAGAAGATATGAGCAAAATACCAAATTTGCCTGTAGCCAAAAATGCAACTAAACTGCCTGATAATGAAGCCAATAACAAAGAATTCCAAAGGCCAAACTCCAAGGGAATGACATCTAGAATGTTACAAGAGAGAATAGACGTCCTCAAATGCCAAGAACGGAGCTGCAACTCACACACCAATTTCTTCTCATATTCAACTTGCCTAATGAAGCCACAAATGCTTCCTTTTATTCTATTTCCAAGGGTTCGCTCAACTCATATGGGCAATGTGGGATAAAAGATGTGTAATATATAAAACATATATTAAAATACCCCTTATGTCTCCCTTGTGTACACATCGCCATAAAATAAATATTAAAGTAACACTTTAATATTTTACAATTAAATTAGACGTTACTTTAATAAAACTTCAGGCATTAAAATGTATAAGTAATCAGACTCCAAATAATGCGAGTGATAGCTCATCGGAAAGCTCTCACTGAGGAGTATCGAATCCAATCACCAAAATTGACCTACACTGTGTCCATCCGACTTACTAAAAATAGTAAGTATGCCTGAAATTGAGTAAATCAAATTCATTTTGGCCCAAACTGGAAATGACTAAGCCAAAACACTCCAAGGTCCCTTTAAACCCTTCGTTAGCCCTCGGGACTATGTAGAACAAGGCTAACGCACACACACTTGGTCAACTACTAAAATGGGGACATTACAGTCCGCCCCCCTTGAAATTGCTTGTCCTCAAGCAATCTTAGTCCAGCCTGCTGAATAACCTGCTCACTCTCCCATGTAGAATCTTCCTCCGGCAGGTCTTTCCATCTGACCAAATACTCCTTCACTATCATGTTTCTAAGCTTCCTCTCTCTGGTGTCCAGAATAGACTCAGGTACTAACACAAGCTTCCCCTCCTCATACAAAGGGGGTAAATCTACAGAAGGCACTACACTCTAACCAATGGCTTTCTTAAGCCTAGACACATGAAACACATTGTGCACTCGATTGCCCTCTGGAAGCTCAAGCTCATAGGCGACTTTGCCCACTTTGCGAATTACCCTGTAGGGACCATAAAATCTAGGTTTCAACTTTTTAGCTTTGCTCTTCTTGAGCGATGACTATCTATATGGTTGTAGCCTCAAGTAAACCATATCCCCTACCTCAAAGCTACGCTCTTTTCGGTGCTGATCAGCATACAATTTCTGTTGATTCTGGGCCTATTGTATATTCTCTTTGAGCACTTTCAGGATATCCTGACTATCCTGTAATAAGTTTTTGGCTTTGGGCACTCTATTATCCCCCAAAACTAAATCCATGAAGCTAGGTGCTTCATAACCATAGAGTGCCATGAAAGGAGTCATCTTGATGGACATATGATAAGTGGTGTTAGAACAATACTCTCCCATATGCAACCATCTGATCCAAGCCTTTTGTTGTGTAGTTACATAGTTCCTCAAATATTCTTCCGCCCATTTATTCATAATCTCTGTTTGCCCATCTGTTTGCGGATGATAACTAGTGCTAGGTGTAAGATCTGTACCACACAACCTAAAAAACTCTTGCCAAAAAACACTCATAAACTTACTATCCCAATCGCTGACAATGAATCTGGGCAGCCCATGTAACCTGAATATCTTTCTAAAGAAAAGATCTGCTACCTATGCTGTTGTGTAAGTGGACAGAATAGAAAAGAAGTGAGAAAACTTCGTCAAGCGGTCCACCACCACATAGATGTAATCCCTTCCCTGCACTCGTGGTAAACCAGTGATGAAGTCCATCGAAATACTTTCCCATTTCCTATCAGGAATGGGCAAGGGTTGTAATAAACCTGCAAGAAATGTATGCTCTCCCTTATTCTGTTGACAAACCACACACTCCCTGACATATCTCTGAACATCATCCTTGAGCCCTTTCCATGAAAACTGCTCTCAGATCTGCCTGTAGGTCTTGAAGACCCCTGAATGTCCAGCTGTGGGTGCATCATGAAATGCCTTCAGTATCGCCTCTCTCAAATGTGATGACGGAATCAAATAAACCCTGTCTTGAACTCTGATCAATCCATCTATCACCTCATAGCGATCATCTTGTATGGTACCTGAAACCAATCTAGAAGCCCAAGCATCTTTGACATACTCTGCTATAATCTAATCTCTCCAATCTCCTGAAATCTCTGCCAGAGCACATAAGTGAGGTCTCCCAGATAAGGCATCAGCCACCACATTTTTCTTACCTTTGACAAACTCTATGTCAAAGTCATAAGCCTGCAATTTAGTCACCTATTTTTGTTGCCGGTCATTAAGATCACGCTGGCTCATGAAGTATTTAATATTGTTGTGATCAATCTTGATCACAAAATGTCCACCTACCAAATATGATCGAAATTTGGCCAATGCATGCATTATGGCCAACATCTCCCGATCATAGACAGAATAAATTTTCTCAACTCCCCAAAACTTCCTACTCTCGAATGCAATGGGATGCTTCTCTTGCATCAATACTGCTCCAATCCCATCACCTGATGCATCACAATGAAGCTCAAAAGGCTTCATGAAATTCGGTAGAGCTAGAACTGGACATGAAGACATTACCTGCTTGAAATGCTCAAAACACCTCTGTGCTGCCCCTATCCACACCAAGGCTCCTTTCCTGGTAAGATTTGTCAAGGGTGTAGCAATCTGTGAGAATCCCTTAACAAACCTCCTATAAAAACCACATAAACCAAAGAATCTCTTAAGCTATGTAAGGTTTGTGGGAGTAGGCCACTCTACAATAGCTCTAATCTTTTTGGGATCAACCCGAACGCCATCTGCACTAATGATATGCCCAAGGTAAAGGAGCTCAATCATGCCAAACTCACATTTAGATTCCTTGGCATACAATGACTCTCTCTCCAGAATAGATAACACCTCCTCCAGATGATGTAAGTGCTCCTCCCAGGTCTTACTGAAGACCAAGATGTCATCAGATCAAGACAAATCTCCTCAGCTGCTTCCTAAATACCTGGTTCATACAACTTTGAAATGTAGCAGGTGCATTGGTTAGACCAAATGGCATAACCATGAACTCAAAGTGGCCATAGTGACATTGGAAGGCTATTTTCTCAATGTCCTTTGCTCTCATCCTGATCTGATGGTATCCGAATTGCAAATCAATTTTGGTGAAGAAGCATGTCCAATGCAACTCATCAATCAGCTCATCAATCCTAGGCATGGGATACCTATTTTTAATTGTTTTCTTATTCAGTGCCCTGTAATCAATGCACATGTGCATCGTCCCATCCTTCTTCTTTACCAATACTACTGCTAAAGCAAAGGGGCTCTTACTGGGCCTAATATGCCCCATCTCCAACAAATCCTTAATCATCTTCTTTATCTCATCCTTTTGTTTCTTAAGATGACGATAAGGAGTAATCATAACTGGTTTGGCTCCCTCCTCGAGCTCAATAACATGTTCCATCCCTTTTTCAGGAGGAACCCCATGAGGAATATCACTAAATGCTTTAGCGTGTCTATCAAGTATCTTCTGGATATCTGATGGATGACTCTTTTCTTGTGGCTCTAGTGAAGTTGACATAATGGAGCACTCTATTGCCCACTCTATGCCATCATGACGAAAAAGTCTCTGCATTCTCCTCAAGGACACTACTCTGCAACCTCCATCTGAAAGTCCTCTAAGTACCACAGTTCTGCCCTCATGCTGGAATCTCATCTCCAATTTTGCTAGATTGAGTGTGAACTCAACTAGTGAAGCCATCCATGGCATGTCGAGGATGACATCATAATCTCCCATGTCCACAACATAGAACTCATCCTCCAACTCGTATCCATCTCGAAACTTGATGTGAAGATTAGATATCTTCTGAATGCATAATAACTTATCATCGTTAGCCACCATGACTCTAAACCCATCATGCTCCTTTGTCTGTAACCCTCTCCTGGCTACCAACTGTGCATCTATGAAGTTATGTGTAGCCCCAGTGTCAATAAGAGATATCACTTTCTGCCCCTGGATAGTACCCCTAACCTTAAATGTGATTGCCTTTTGGGCCCCTGTCAAGCATGCCAATGATCTATCATCCTTAGGAATGTTGCTCTCCTCTATAGTGTTACCCTCATCTGAATCAGAGTGCTGATCCTCCCCTTTTGACTCTGACTCTTCTGCTGAAAAATACTCCATTTGATTTGCCTTAGCCTTGAGAGAACATTTATGAGATAAGTCCCAAGGCTCTCTACAATGGAAGCACAGCTTCTTCTTTCAAATTTCATTCAAGGTTTCATTGTCTAGTCCTTTTGATCCTTCTTTGGGTTTTCTATACTCTTTTTAAAATGGTTTTTTGTCTTTGTCCTTGCGGTAGGAAGAATCTGTTGAATGGTTTTTCCCTTTGTATACCGAAGGGGCTAAATCTTGTGCCTTTTTAGTTGCTTCAGCTAAGGTGAGTGGATCATGTCCCTTCACCCAACCTCGTAATGGATCAACAAGACAATCACAAAATAACACCACCAATCTCCTAGGAGAGATATCAGTAACAATTACAGACAAGCGCTGAAAATTGGCAATGTAAGCATCCACAGAACCTGACTGTTTTAACTGTGCTAGCTCCTTGAAATGTAACTCGGGATCCTTAGTTTCAAATCTCTCAATCAATGTTTCGATGAATTCCTCATAGGATGTAATTTGATTATGCCCCAAAGTCACCATGCCATGATGCCACCATTCATGTGCAATGTCATCCAAGTGCATAGCCGCATACTTGATAGCCTCCTTCTCAGGCATAGGATTTAGCTGCAAGTATGTATCTACCTTCTGCACCCAAGCTCGTGCAGTCATCTTCCCTAAAGCATCATAATAAGGTAAAGAAAGTTTTCCAACTTTCTTCCTTAGCTCAAAGTTTTGATTCCTCTCTCCTACTTTAGGCATGTGTCTCATCCTCAAGTCCATATAATCTCTAAGGGAAATATCCACCTGAAACTCTGGTCCACTAGCCTCCCAGTATCTTCTGAACTGATCCTGTAACTCGGTAATCTACGGTTCGTTTACTGGTTGAACCGGATCTCTGGGTGGGAAAGTGGGTAGAAAAGGTCTCGAGCTCGCATTCCATGCTGGGTGTGCAACGTGTCTAAAGTTATCAGCCTCATTCCCATTGTTGCCGTGTCCATTATTACCATTAATGTTATTCTCAGGACCATTGTTGTTGCCTTGGCCTCCATGGTTATTGTTTCCCCTGTTGTTATTGTTTCCCTCGTTGTTATTGTTTCTGTTCTTGCATCACCTAGATTAATATTGACACCCATCTATCTAGCCATGAGCTGCAACATCATGTCCATTCGCCTATTCTGCTCCTACTGCATACGTTGCCCCTGCTCTAATGTATCTAGTAACTGTCTGAATAGTACCTCCCCCTGATCTGGACCAGCATTTCCGCCTCCGTCTAATCCTGTATTCCTGTCATCTCAATCACCCATATTATTGTCCTGATCAAAGAATATCTCCTATGTGTCTGTATGGTTGGATTCAATGTCCACCTGCACGGATGTACTAGACTATTTGCTTTGCAAGTCTGAAATCCTATTTTTTCTTGCTCTGGTATCACGGAAATTATAAGACCCCTGTCACATGCTCAAACATAAATGCTTAGCCCCTGTTTTTTACTTATTTCTGATTTTAGTGTTTTGACATTTTGTCAAACACTTTTTCCCTCTATCCGGCTGTTCCAAATTCCCTATAAGACCTCCACAGGATAGCAGGACTTATAGCTCTGATACCACTATAATGGGCACCCCTGGATGTCCCATAAAACTAAACCAATTTGCTGAAAGGAATTTTGTCAAACAGTTTGCATACAACCTCTTATTTCTTCATTTAATGTTTTAAACCCCTTATAACTCCAAAAATCAAACATTTATTTGTTTTTTGTGTTTTGTGCATGGAATTGGTATCATACAACATAAACAAGAAAGAAACTACAATAATATGCAAAGTGGAAATGAACTGCTGCTAATAAAATGTTATTTTTAGAATTCATAAAACCAAATACATGGTAGATTTATCAACTCACTAATTACTTCAGCAGTATTGACATAATACTCCATCCCATGCTTTTGAACTTGCTGCTACAATACTTTGTCCTTCAATCAGTCCACTACCTTCATAATACCATTCTTTCAAAGCGGCATAAGCATCGGACAAGTAGCGAAGAAGATATGAGCAAAATACCAAATCTGCCTATAGCCGAAAATGCAACTAAACTGCCTGATAATGAAGCCAATAACGAAGAATTCCAAAGGCCAAACCCCAAGGGAATGATGTCTAGAATATTACAAGAGAGGATAGACGTCCTCAAATGCCAAGAATGGAGCTGCAACTCACACACCAATTTCTTCTCGTATTCAACCTGCCTAATGAAGCCACAAATGCTTCCTTTTATTCTATTTCCAAGGGTCCGCTCAACTCATATGGGCAATGTGGGATAAAAGATGTGTAATATATAAAACATATATTAAAATACCCCTTATGTCTCCCTTGGGTACACATCACCATTAAATAAATATTAAAGTAACACTTTAATATTTTACAATTAAATTAGATGTTACTTTAATAAAACTTCAAGCATTAAAATGTATAAGCAATCGAACTTCAAATAATGCGAGTGATATCTCATCGGAAAGCTCTCACCAAGTAGTATCGAATCCAATCACCAAAATTGACCTGCATTGTGTCCTGCAAACTTACTAAAAATAGTAAGTATGCTTGAAACTGAGTAAATCAAATTCGTTTTGGCCCAAACTGGAAATGACTAGGCCAAAACACTCAAGGATCCCTTTAAACTCTTCATTAGCCCTTAGAACCATGTAGAACAAGGCTAACGCACACACACTTGGTCAACTGCTAAAATGGGGACATCACATCTTTAGGGATGATTTTAAGTGTCTACATTTTGCCCCTCTTTGATGTGATGTCAGAATGGTATCATATCAAAGAAAAGAAAATATAGGTTGCCCTAGAGAAGGTGGGAGTCCTATGGCAACGACAGATGAGGAGGGTGCCCCCTCGCACAAATTGTGCAAAAAATAAATTTTGGGCAATTTTCGCAAAAAGGTCTTAAGAAAGAAGAAACGGGAATAAATGACAACATTTGCATGACTTATTGGTAAGATTGACTTGAAGCGAGGTGAAGTGGATAATGATTAATCTAAATGCAACTTAACTACATGAATGCATGAGATTCAGTTGTGTTCATATGGGAGAGCACACCTTAGTTTGATATTGCAAGAGGAGTTATGCATCAAATGCTATAGTAGCATAGATGACAAGATTCCTTTGAATGGACAAGACTCTCAACACAATAAATGTAGGTTTCAGATTCATGATGGAACAAATGACATATACACATTGGAGAGGTCTGGGCACACCCAAAGTCTTGTTAGGTATCTTGGTGGAAAGTGTGCTAACCCATTGCCCCCAGTGAGCAATGCATAACCATAACTTGAAATTGACATAGATGTGCTAAAGAATCATGAAAATAGATCATATTACAAAATGACATGTGTAATTAGGTTAAGCCATTCAAATGATACCAAGATAGTGAAGATCGAGGCACACATGGAGAGGCCATCACTGACACACAAAGATAAAATCATCAAAAAGACTTTATGACCAAGTAGTCATTAAATTCCCAGTTCTTGCCATGAACTTGATTTTGATAGTGAAATTTGTTAAGCCTGTATAGGGAGGATTCATCCTATAAGGCAAAAAATAGATTGTTTGATTGAATTGTATTGAAATGTATGTGATTGTTCACTAGCAATTGTGTGAAAGGAACAATGTTCTTAAATAATTTAGTCTAAGTGTGAATTTGTGTAAGTTTGTTTGCAATCACTATTTTGATAAGCTTAGTTTGATGGGTTGAAGCTCAGTGTCAGGAGATAAATAGAAGAATTTGGATAAGATATGATAAGATAAGTGATGAATTAAATTGGAATGGAAGGGGAATGCGAGAGAGCAAGTGATAAATGTTTGATAGAGGAAAGCATGTTGAATGGAAGACTAGAAATTTGATCAAGGTATATGCAAATAGATGGAAAAATGAAGGAATTGATTATTGAAATGATTTGGATGAAATGATTAGAAGAAGGGAATATGATTAGATTAGAGGAGAAATGAATTGATTGAATGTCTTGGAAGACTTAAAAATTGATGGAAGGTGGAATAGAGTAGAACCAATGACAAGGGATAACCAAGGAATGGGAAATGGATGGGAAGGGGGGAGATATCTGAATAAATGGGTGGATGGAAGGATATGTTATCAGATAATGGGGAGCCAAGGACCATGTTTCAAAGGAGCTCAAATGCCCCATACCAAGGATAGGAAAATGGAAGACAATATGGTGGGAAAGGATGCATGAAAAGGGAAATATGGTATGAAGGCTAGTGTGTGGAGGATGGGAAGGCATGTGCTCTTCCAAAGCATGTATAATCATTTTGGTAGTGTGCCTCTAATAGTGATCATGAGCATGGGTATGAAAGTGGAATGAACAAGGGATATGGGAGTGAGGGTATGGAAAAGGGGTGATGATATGAAGGGTATGGATGAAGTGTATGATATGAAGGGGATGGGATGGAAGGGATGACCAAGATCAAGGAAATATGAAAAAAGGATGGAAGTATGTAGGATTATGGATGGAAAATGGATGAAATGAACATGAAAAGGAGTATGGAATGCAAGAGATGGATAGTATGTCAAGATCAAATGTATGGAAGTATATAGCATAATGTATGGATAATGTGCAAGGGATATGGAAAGTGAGCATGTGGATGGATGAAAGGAAAGTGAAATTCAAGATCAAAGATGGAAAAGGATAATGAACGGTGGATGGAAGCATGGAAGATATGTATGTAAGTGCAGTATGGCTAGAGCTTGCCCCCAGTGTAGAGTGCAAGTGGAAGAGGAAAAGTGAATGGAGGGATAAGTGGAATTCGAAGACAATGGATACATGATAGGAGAATGAAGGGAGGACTCAAGGATCTATTTTTCATGGATGGTATCCCTTGATATTCTTTTCTTTTCTTTTCTTATTTTCAAGGAATTTTCAACTCATAGATGTTGAAAGGATAGGGAAAAGAAGGATGCGGTGGATTACAGAATGGAGGATAATGACTTATGAAAGGATTTGGAGTAAGGTGGTGGAGTGGGTGGGAGGAAGACATGGTTGATGGATTCTAGGTTGGAAGGCTTGTGAATGAGTGGATGAAGGATGCGAAAAGATCGTCATTGGCACACACCTTGGAGGGTGATGGAAAGGAGGAAATTGTGGAGGATATGTAGGAGAGTTGGGATTTTGGGACATAGGGACCCAAAATATATGAAGGAGATGATGGATTTAGGATGGTGGATTTTGGGGCATAAGGACCCAAAATGGATTTAGAAAATGGAAGCTGGGATGATTTATGAATGAGGGAAGCCTTTGGATTAGCAGAATTGGATGTCATTGTGAATCTTTCTTTGAGATCCATTGCTACATTAAGTAGCTTTGGTATCCACAAAATTTTTGCATTTTTGATTTTGAGCCTTTGTGGCTTTTTGATTTTGTTTTGGATCAGATTTTTCTTTTCTTGAACATGTCTTTTAAAGGTGACATGTTGATCCTTGGATTTTTGTGGATTTTTGGCCTTATTCTCTTTTTCTTTGGCATCCAATTTGCTTCCATTGGCTATGGTATGGGTGCATGAAGATAAACATGGCAGAGAGTGTATCGATGGTGAACGTTGGAAGGAATTCAAGGATGTGTGCCTTTGTTGATATTTATTAGGAGCATGAGGGGATGAAGTGGAAAATATGGATATGGTGGATGGATGTATGTAAGGACCCAAAATGGATGGAAGGGATGAAGGGTTTGGCAGTGGAATATGAGGACCTAGAATGGACGAAAGTGAGAAAGGAATGGGAATATGGATATAAGGTCCTAAAATGGATTTGGAAGAGGAATGATGGGAAGCTTTAGGTTTGGATGGAGGAATTTTAGGTTTGGAAGGAGTGGAAGGTGTACCAACATCTTGAGCCATGTTTTCTTCAATGGGATACTTATTATTTTCAACACAAGATGCGAGTCCATGTATAGGGGGTTCATGAGT
This sequence comes from Cupressus sempervirens, assembly GCA_028749045.1. Classification (NCBI taxonomy): domain Eukaryota; kingdom Viridiplantae; phylum Streptophyta; class Pinopsida; order Cupressales; family Cupressaceae; genus Cupressus; species Cupressus sempervirens. Next base: position 464,379,903 of record CM053790.1, read on the forward strand.
GGATTGGATAGGTGTGATAGGATCATGTGGAGGATTATGAGGGATAATAGGATCTTGGGATGGAGTGGGATCATGAAAGACTGATGAAGGGTTGCTTTGGTCTTGACTTGAAAGAGGATCATGTAGTGGAATGAGTGGATCATGAGATGGAATAGAACCATGAGATGGAGTGATTTGATATTGACATGGAGGAGTATTAATGGATGGAGTGAAAGGAACTTCATAATGAAGTAGAGGGTGAAAGGATGCTAACTCTTGAGATGGAGGGGAATCGGTAAGGTGTGCGGTACATGAAATGTCTTGATCTTGATTAGGAAGGGAATTGTGAGATGGACTAAGAATGATAAATAGATCTTGAGGGATAAGGAAATGATGGGATGGAGAAATGCTCAGATCTTGAGGAGAAGAGGAACATATAATGTCATGCTTCGGAGGAAAGTCTTGAGATGGAATTGGGGATATGACTTTGGGTGATTGGCTCTCTTCATTTTGTATTTTACACTTAGCAAAGAACGATGAGAAATACCCCTTACAAGGTAAGGACGATGTGGATTTTGGAGGATTAGGATCGTGTGAAGGTTGAACTATGGGTAGTGGATTACATGGAGGGTTTGGGTTGGATGGGACATGAGGACTAGGATCTTCAAAACACGAGGGAAGAGGACACATGGCATGGATGGTAGCCTCTCTTTGTTGACTTGCTAAGAGATAATTCTTTAGTTGCTCTATTTCCTTGGCAAGGTCATTTGTGTTTGAGGAAATGTGTGGGCTATGAATAGAAGTGTATGTAGTGTAAGGATAATGAGGTGGATTTCCCTTGTCAAAGGTAGAAGAATAGTGAACATGAGATGGATTAGAGTTGGATATGAAGTGTTGAGGATAGATCTGATATGTAGGTTGAATGGGAGGTATAACTCCATATTGTCTTTGAAGATTGTCAACCATTTAATTATGCCAACTCAGATCCATAGATGTTAGATGAAGAGTGATGAAACATTTGATATGAACTTAGGACTAGGAACTTTGGACTTTGGCTTGATTTGATTTGAATTGCTTTTGACTTGATATTGATTTGATTAAATTTGATATGATTTGATTTGATTTGATATTGATAAAAACCCTATGATATTGCAAATAAGTGAATGTGAGATTTGAATGAAAGTCCAAGGGTGATGACAATGCTCCTATGTCCAAAGTAGAAGATGTGATGCAAAGTTGAATTAGGATATGTGAATGAAATTAGAAAGATTGATTATGGAGGAAGATGTAAATGGATTGAATTAAGAATTGATTAGAAAAGAATGAATTTGACAAGGGATTGGATTAAGAATCATGAGGATGAATCATTGAATGAGGTAATTGGATCTTGATGTGGATTATGAACCATGATTAGGATGAAGATTATGGATGAGATTAAATGATTAAGAAAAAGAGGAAATGATTTGGATGAATAGAGATGATTAAGTTTTTGAGAAAAGATTTGAACGATTAAGAACGTGATTAAGACAAGAGATGCATGATGATGATGGGATGGATGGATAGAAGAAGTGATGGAGAAAACATGAGCTTCTTTTTGTTGTTTTTGAAATTTTTTTATTTTTTTGGATTTTTGAAGTTTTATGATTTTTTTTGGGTTTTTATGTTTTATGTTATTTTTTGGATTTTTAGGTTTTAAGATGCTAAATCAAACAAGGAAATATGTACAAGGAAAGTGTGTTTCAAACACTCAAGAACATCAAAAACACCAAAAAACCTATAAGGTTGCAACTAGGATGTACAAGGATCAACTAGAGGGTGTCTTCAATATACGCAAGGTATGTGAGGCCCAAATTTGTAGATGAAAGAAAATACTGCCACATAGCTGGGGGGAGACAATAACCCAAATCTACTCATTCACTTCCCAAAAGTATAAAGTTCTTTGGGGCTTAGCCAAGAGTGACAATATTTTGCTTCCAAGAGAGGTGTCTTTTGATTCACCTCCCGATATTTATACTCTGCCAGAACACTAGAGTTGAGGTCATCCCAAGGGGTGATGAAATCCCCAAGCATGCCTCCTAAAAAAAAAAAATAAGACCACTTATTTCTTGTGCACCCAAGATCACCCGAAGGCGCGAGGGGAGAGAATACGTAAGTGGCCTCAAGATTTAAAAAGACACATGTTCTTTCTCAATGAAGCTTTAGGTTTTGTAATCTACTTTGAAGACACATGTGTTTAAAGCATGCAAGGTTCTTTCCAACTTAAAATAGCACCAACGTAAATGAAAATGTGGATTTGTCAACAAGAAAGTAAAGCGAGCATGTGTAAATAAAATGCTAAAAATGAAAGATGCTAAAAATAAAGTCAATTTACTTTAGAGCATTCAAGAGTGTGTGACTTCATTTTAAGCACCAAATCCAAATGTGTTCTAGCCTAGGCATACATGTCAATTTTAAGCACCAATTTCAAATGTGTGTTAGCCTAAACATTCATGTCAATTTTAAACACCAAGTCCAAATATTTTCTATGCTAAGATTCATCTATTCAAATGAAAGTGATTAAGACATACAAGTTCATTAAGTTTTGAGTCTAAGTGATAAAAATCACTTCAAATTTCCTTAGTGATAAAAATCACTATTGGTTTGTTTTATGTCTTTCAAGGTTAATTCTCAAGAGCAATAAAACATTAAGAAAAACCTGCAAGAAAATATGGTTAGGTGTTTAAAATGCTCCAATCTGCAAGAAAAAAAAAACTTGATTAGCCTAACAAAAAAAAACATCAAAATGAAGGCTTTATTATGGAAAAAAATTATTTTAACTTTTTTTGTTATTTTTTCTATATGTAAATAAGCTTAAAATGACCCAATTCCTATAGAACCACCAAAAGTGAAAATTTGATTTTTAAAAAAAATAAATAAATAAAATAAAAATCGTAGACAAAAGAATGCAGACAGAGATGACAGAATGCGCAGATGACAAAACACGTAGACAATAAAAAGCATAGACGACAGAATAAAAGGTCACTAGAAAAGTGCAGACGACAAAATAGCTGGCTGCCAGAAAAATGAAGATGATAGAATACCAAATTTTTGGCCGCACACACCGTAGACGACAGAACAACTTGCATAGATGACAGAATGTCAGAAACGATAGTATAGTGGAGCTGCCCACAACGCAGATGACAATATGTGAAGATGACAAAAAAAGTTCAAAGACGATAGAATAGATTTTTTTTTAAAATTAAAAAGAACATGCGAAGACATGAATCTGCGCAGACGCCAATTTGCATAGACAACAAAATGCAAATGACACTGCATTCAACACAGACAACAAACCGAGGTTTTTTGTGATAGACTACAAATTCTTGACATATTTTTGAGATAAAAATAGGGACGTGGGTCCCACCAGGCGTGCCAAAATATGTGCTAAAAAATATGACCTATTGGGAGCACGAATCAACAAGAAAACATTAGTTCAAATCAAAATATGTAACAAGAATTCATCAAAATGAAGGAAAACTAAACTAATACTTGCTTGAGTTTTACAACTCAAAGCAACCAACAAAACCAATCTTCCAACCACCTCTACAGCTCAACAAAGGCACCCATGAGAAGCCTTGTTGGTGTGCTCTCTCAAACACAACAATGGAGTGAATCTCTTGAATGAATGTGCAAATGAGAGTGAGCATGCAATATGATTCTAAAATACATAAAATGGAGAATAATTCAAAAAATGGCTATGGAGAAAGCCATACTTGAAGGCATTTAATGGTGAAAATATGAAATGCAACAAAGAAACTAACTAGATATGCAAGCTAAAATAAGATGTAAATGAAATGGAGATGAGAAAATGCATGTAAACTAGACTAATAATGCAAATGCAAAGCTAAACTAGCTACCAAATGGTTAGTATTTACCTAGAAATTTCTATGAAAACTCAAACTACAATGAAAACTCTAGCATGAAAACTCAAGACTCAAAATGACATGGTAACAATGCAATAATGGGAGCTGCAAATGCTTGAGACAAGCCCTCTATTTATAGGCTCAAGAGAGGGCTTGGTGAGGTGGCATCCATGTAGATGTCACATAAGGTGACATGCAAACCATGCAAATGGTCAAGAATTCAAAGTTTGCTCACACATGTGTGAGAAAACTTGAGAAGAAGAGTGGGAGACAAGAGTGCAAAGAGGAGTGTGTAGGCATGTCATCTCACACATGTGTGAGCACACTCTTAGGCTAATGAGGGGGATTAGGAAAGAGATTAAGAATGATTAAGTGGGATTAGAGAAGAAGTAGGTTTAAAAGGATGAAAATGATGGTTATAGGCTAGGCTCTAGGTTATGCTTAAGATTAAATTAAATGAAATTTAATTTAATCATGGGTTTAGAGGAATTAATAGGATGTGAGGATTAAATAAACAAAATTTATTTAAAAAGGGAATGATGGAGAATCATGTGTTAAATTAATTTAATAAATTAAGGCTAGGAGTATTTAAATTAAATTTAAATACTTAGGAGAATGAACTCATTTAATTAAAATAATTTAATTAAATAAGTAGAAGAATGTGAGCAATATAATTAATTAATTAATAATTAATTACAATGTCACAGGAAATATTAATAAATTAATATAGTCTTTAAGGACGATTTTAAGTGTCTACACTTATATCAAAAATTTAACCAAAAAACACAAGCATTCTAGGTTACAATTGTAGAATTTACTTTCAATAAAAGCATAGTGATAGCACTGCTTTTAGTGGCAATAAAACACATTTTCAGTCCAAGATAAGAAAGATAATCAAGTGCATTGGAAAATGATCATAAAAGAGGATTAATACTCATAGCTAGCAATGTTTGTACATAATGCTCATAAGGTATATAGTTATGCTCTTTTTGAAGAACATCAGGCTGGCAATAGAAAGAAATTAAGAAGGGCTAGATTACTAATCTAAACATAGTTCCAATGTAAAATGTTAGAGGAGAAACATCATCTAAATAATCCTAAATCTAGATATTACGTTGTATATGAAAAAAAATAGTAAAGTAGTTCATTCAGAATCTAAAATCTAATTGTAGATGCACAAACAATGTATATCTCAAACACATTTACTAACACGGATATTTATCTCATTAAAACATTGCAAGTTGGTACTAGTGTATATAGGCATTGGAACACCAGGAGGACCAGCGTTGGATACTTTAGTGAGGAGGAAAATACCTTGCTATTTGTCAAGACTTGAGACTGATAGATGACATTCGCATGTGAGAAAATATTACTTTGAATGCATGGCATATCCTTACTACCACTTGTTTTGCAGGATAAACAAAAACTAATCTTCCAAAATAAAGTAATTAAATAATATACAAGATAAGATGGGAGACTAAATTCAAAAGAAGTAGATGGACACAATCATTTTATTTCATTAGGCATACCAACATGTAATAGAAATTTCTATTGATCAATCATAGTAGATAACTAATAGTGATCCATAAACAAGGCGGCTATTCCACTATCTTGTCAAAATAAATCTCTAGCATCTCAATCAATGCTTGACTGATCTCTACGTGAGTACTTCTAGCAGGAGTATAAAAACTGTATGAACAACACAATTCAAACAAAATTATAGGATCTAATCAATTCTTTAAAATCAATCAGAGATAGTGATGAAATCATATAATTGAGTTAAGAATTTCTTATCCTCCTGCCGCAATTGGTTGTATTGTCTTTATAGCTAGAAACAACAGATCCATGACTATTGTGGTGTGTTATCTCCTACTATGCCACAAACTGAACCCTCCTTTTGAGTTGAGAATTTCTTATCCTCTTGCCACAATTAGTTGTATTGTCTTTTAGGTGGAAACACCAAATCCATGACCACTATAGGGACAAAATTATAGGATCAAATCAATTCTTTAAAATCAATCATAAAGAGAGTTCTGAAATCACATAATTGAGTTAAGAATTTCTTATCCTCCTGCAATTAGTTGTATTGTCTTTATAGGTGGAAACAACAGATCCATGAATTTCTCATCAACTTTCAGAAACTTACTTCCAATCAGCTAGCATTGATTTTTAATTAGATTGTAAACCCTAAACACACTGTATAGATTGTTTTTAGCTAATGTTTCACATCATATTTGTATGCTAGAAAGTATGGCCAATTTTAGGAATATGACCAAATCATTGATTATAATATGGTGAAGAAAATATATATATATATATATATATATATCAATATTTTAGTTATTACTTTTCTAAATTCGATACTATAGATCTTACATTTTTCTCATCAGCATTCAAAATCTTACTCTAATTAGTTCTCTTAGGGTTTTCTAGTTAGATTGAAAACCTTAAAATAGAGTGTATAGATTGTTTTTCATTAATGTTATATTTACATGTTAAAAAATATGACCAAAATCATAAATATGACCAAAGCATTGATCATAATCTAATGAAAAAAATATACATCGATATCTCAGTTCATACTTGTAGAAATATGATCTCAGCTATTGATAATGGTATGAAATGCTGATGAAAAAGCTATGAAGTCAAACTGAGAAACTTGGACCATAAAACTTTAGTGGCAAATATTAACAAGACAAAGTAAAAGGAAAGTAATACATACCAGAACAATAATGGATGATAGAGATGATGATGTTGCAGGAGGAAGATAATGCAAGGTCTTCTTAGTGTACCAATCTAGCTCCATCTATTTTAAAACCCACTTATGATCTTAATGATCCATCACTAGACATGAATCTCTAAAATCCATTGGATACCACTAAAACAAACATCAATCACAAGTACATTTATCCTCTTACTCTCTATTCCATTAAACTTTCTTGCAATAACCGATTTCGAGAAGCCTCAAATAAACTGTGAAGCCTGATATATGGCAAGGCTTACAAATTTTTGAAATGGGTTTCTAAAATCTATTGGATACCATTGTATTAAACATCAGTCACTAGTCATCCCCTAATTCTATATTCCATTATACTGCAAGAGCTTGTGGTTGGTGATAAAAGGAAATTGGGGTCTATTATTGCAAATTTGAATCCAAAAGACAAGAAGCATGGAGAATGACCCACCTATACTAGAAGACTTCTCAATACATTAAACATATGAAGAGAAGGTGGGCATCTTGTAAAGGAGCACATGCAAGACTGATGGGGACACAACCCAAGCACAGAATGGACAACATAGAAAAGGGGAAATTTTATTAATTGTGAAAATATGCTAGTACATTTAGTACAGAGAAAATAGACTTCAAAACATGTCGTAAGGGCTTACAATAACATAAATCTGGAGATAAATTCTTCTCCCAGTACCTCCTCTCAAACTCCACTCCTAACTGCCTTTTACAATGCCAGAAATGTTCTTAAATAGACCCTGCAAGGTTAAGGTTTAGGAATACATTCTAGAAAGTGCTAGTAGGCATCCACCGACCAAATAGAAGGCTCTAGAAGTCACATTAGAAGTCGGCACAAAATTAGAAGAATCCAAAAATGGTAACCGAACTTTCGGGAGGCATAACTTTTGAACCGTAGCTCCGATTGACGAACCGTTTACATTTTCGAAAAGCTCTCGAAGCGCTCTATAGCCCTATGGACCAGCTTTTCTCATCCCCCATTTTTTGGTCCTTTTCAAGGTCATTTAATGCCCCTAACCTAACTTTGAAGCATTCTTAGGATGTCTCCAGAAATCGAAAAACTACGATAACTTTCAAACTGTAGGGCCTTTTGACCTGATTCTTTTTCTGGAATGCTCTAAATTACAATTACATTCGTCTGGCCAATTTACACCTTATTGTTCACCAAAATGATGGCTCAATTACATACTCCTATTTTTTTTACATTTACACGTATCTCAAGATGTTCAAATACTCTATCCTAGAACACTGATAGTGGAACTATGAGAGTTGGAATCTTTATTCGACCCAAATGGGTATCCAAAAATGAAAACATATGAAATAGAAACTAAGTCTAAGTACATTTTTTTGGTTGACACAACATTGCCCTTATACCTCTGGATGCTCCTGCATCAAAGACTCAGTACTTTTTGGGTTGTGTGCAGTGGGTAGCATGTGAATGTCTAAATCTCATTGAACATATCACATGATTGATTCTTCAACTATAAAGATAATATCTATGTAAACTTCTAAATACATATATATAATTGAGTTTCTATCTGACAGTATTATTTAATGGATTTAGTGAAACTTCCTAATGTCACTGTGGCATACTATCTCCTACTATGCCACAAACTAAACCCTCCTTTAGGAATCTAAACAAATCAAGTACAAAGGAAACAAAATAAGAGTTATAAGGGACAACGATTGCACCTAAACATTACTTCTAGAATGCTAATAAAAATCTAACAAATATCTACGACCAAATCATATATACAAAATCAATCATAGAGGCATACAAAATAAATCAAAGATATGACACACAGAGAATACATCTGGTAGAGTGAAATGCACGTAAGTCACAAATATATTCAGGTGACTAAGGTATTATGCTGGACCTTGGCAAATGCAGGCTTACCCAATGTTGTAGGCATCCAAAAAATGGCCCCGCACTACAAGGGAAAAAAAACAATATATAACTTATAAAGGCCCTCCCCAACCCTGATTTCAACCTGCCTTCCTTATTGTGGTCATTTCACCTCATTTCTCCATAAAACACTTGTATAAAACCATTATTTTTCTCTAAACTGGTTTTGAAAGTTGCTGCATTTTTCTTAAAGGTGAAGGTTACAGAAGAGTAAGACACACACCAAAGGCTTATAGTTATGAATCATTATAGAAGGATAATTTAGCCATCACAGGCAAGTAAATTTTCATTCTTTCAAGGTTTCAGTAATATTTTTAAGTTTTTATTTCTTTAATTTTTTAAGTAATTTTGAAACAAATTCAAAAATTCTTATGCATTATAAGGGGTATAATGCCAAACATTTTTCAAAATTTTCTAGTAATATTTTCCATTTAAAGTTCATTATTCATACATAATGGCCAGACATAGAAGTTCTAGTTCACTACCAAAGAAGTTATAATAGCTCTATTTAAATTGATGCAGCTTCACCACTTGGTGTTATAAACAATGAGTAAGCAAATGCCCGGTGATGAGAGTTTTCTTTGGTAGTGTAAGTATTGTAGCATTAGAGTCTACAAGTGATGTAGAGTGGCAATGGAAGCAACTTCAATGCCTCTTGTACAGAAGATAGATTTAATGATGAGACAGAAGACTTATGTGAAATGGAAGTTGAGTAGTCATACCATTATATGAGATAGGCGGAATATCACTTGTTTCTAGCATTGCACTTAAAAGAGAATACTCTGTGGTTTTCCCTAATGCTCACCTATCCATGATAGCTATATGATGCTTATGAGTATCATATGATTCTGTACCACCCATTGATATTTATAAATGTACCACCCATACCTGAGTTTTCCTTCCTCCTCTTCCTCTCATGGAAGATCCTCCCCTTCTGTTGTTGTGCCTTTCACTTTTCCTCTTTAACTTTTCCTCTATCCTCAAAGCCATCTGGTAACACTCTTTCACACTTCTAGGATTAGTAGCAGCAAACTCATCTTGAATGCTAAATTTCAAACCTCCTAAGTACCTTGCAACTTTAACAACTTCCTCTTCTTCCAAACCTGATCTCATGCTAAGCTTGTAGAACTCATCCGTGTATGCCTTCACATCTAGGTCCTTTTGTCTCAAGCCCTGCATCTTCTTATGCATTTGAAAATGCTTTTCATTTTTGAAACCATTCTATCCCAAGAAGTGATTTCAGACTTACCTCTGTTTCTTCTTTCAGCCTCCTCATTGCAAGTGACCTGTGATCATGGAGTACATTATCTTGCTAATGAAGGAATCATTCAAGAACCCATAATGGCCCTCTATAGTCAATTCAAAGGTCTTGCTTCTTGCATGGATCTTTAAAGGGACACCATCTATAGTTAGTTAAAAGTTCTTGTATTGATCTTTAAGGGCACCAGTCAATTCAAAGCTCTCATATTGATCTTTAAAGATACCTATGTTTTCAGGCACCATGAGTTTGTTAGATATGATCATATTGACATGTGTGTGTTAAGCCATTCTATTTTTAAGAACCTAAAATTGTTGCCATGAGGCATGTCTGAAAATTTTACACTTCACATGAGGCATGTCTAAAACATCAATTAAGGAGGATTGGCAAGAACATTGATGCTAAACCCATTTCCAAGGGATGGTGAGCAAGTGTATAGTTCAAGAAAGGGAAAGGAGTTAAAATTGTGTGGTCATGTCTCCAACATGAGACTAAAGGTCAAATTTTCTTGTGAGTCAAAAGTTGCACTAGGTTTTGTCAAAGATGTGCTAGAAGACAAGATTCTCAATAAGGATTGGGACTAAGGCATTACTCAAAGTTCATGGTAAGACTATAGGCCACTCCTATTCTTTGAATAGAGTGTTGAAATTGGTGATATCAGAATGTATTTCACAAATTCATGTTATGGGCAGTAGTAGTCGTGGATCATTTTAGACCTACCACATGCAAAGTGCCCATTTATGTTAGTTTGAGCTTCACTTGATTTCAAGAATACTACAATATTCTCTACTTAACAAGGCCAACCACGTAAAGTTGGAAGCTCATCTGGCCTCACTCCCCTCCCCCTAACATCAATCTAAAGTACCCATTATCATCTAATTACATACTTCATTCATTCATCCATCCATTTATGAACTATAACATTCAATCAATACAATCACATAACATTCATTAATATGATATAAAATTCATTAATACACAATACTAATCAAGACTTCATTAAGACATTACAATATTCATTAACATAAAATAAAAACTAGTATTAATATGCATCATTCATACATAATTACTTAAAAAAAAGTTCTTTCATTAGCCAACAAGGTTTATCAAAGAAGATTTTTAAAACATCATTTCTTCTGTTTGTTTTTCTGAGCTCTCTTAAGAAAAGTGCTCATAGGAGCATCCATATTTGCATCATTCTCCTCCTCTTCTAGCATGTGTAATGTCAAATTATGATGGCTCCTTCTCTTTGGAGGAGCAGGAGGCTGCTGCACTAAAGGGGGCTATGTTGCAAGAACAAGTGAATGGGATAAATTGGCATACTCTTTTTCTTTTTTTAACTGTTACAAGTCTATAATTAAGTACTAGTACAACATAACATGCATTTTTCTTACCTAACAGTTTCACATCATGTACATTAACATTTTGATCCGTCGCCACGTCAACATGTTGAACACTTGGAACATGCTCCACTCCTTCGGCATGATGTTCAACCGGCCCTGAAATATTCAAAAAAAAGGATACACATCAAATTGCAATTGAAGATGTTAAATTATATTCATAATTGCATAATTAATTTCCAATAGAAAATTAATACCTCCACCACTATAATGCACATTATGGCCTTCGTCACGAGTAGGTTCTATGGTAGGATATGAAGGCTGCAATAAAATGTTATGCACATTGTTATGTAGTCAATTTACATTCAAAACTAATACCAAAAAAGAATCTTCTCAACTATTCAATTTCATTTACTTTTCATCTAACCAATTTACCTGTGGGATATCATTTGGTGCATTAGATTCTTGGGCAAGGCTTACAAATTCTTCGCATAGGCGTGCAACCACGACTTTATAGCCTTCCTTCAAGGCAAGTTTTCTATCTTCATCTGTGACCTTCACATTGAATTCTGTGCCCTGTATTTTTTGCTTAATATCGTCAATTTTGTATGTATGGTTTCACTAAATAAATTTTTTTGCAACATTATATTAAAAAATAATATGAAATATATATATAGCCAAGTTTGTGCTGGCCAAACTTTTCTAGTCTCGCTTTTGTAGCCATAGATGTGTCTTGCAATCTATGAACAATTTCAAACATCTTAGATTATATATTTACAAATATCAATAATTAGTGCATGATTACAATGTACTTAATACTATCATGACATACTTCTTTTTGCCCTATGCTGCTTCATTATCTCTATCTTCACATAGCCTTTTCTCCTTTGCATCTTCTATTATTTCATTCCACTCCATTGGTGGAATCATAGGAGGACAATCATAATTTGGGTTATCCTTAAGAGCCCTTCTATATTGATCCCTCATAGTCTTTATATGCTTTGCTGCTCTTTTGAGAAGTAGGCCATTGTCAAAAATGTGTTTTTCCAAATTTCTCGTCAAAAGATGCAATCAGCTGATTTTTTATTTCCACAGCTTGTAAATTCCACCTTTTTAAAAACAAATAGGTTGTTAGATCAATAACTTTAATATATTACAATAAATGGAAGAAAAGAAAAATTATGTAGCAATAATATGAAACTACGTACCTTTTACGTATGGTGAGTCCAAATAGTCTCAATGTCATATGAAAAAGATGTTCAAAGAAAACATTATTACCTACAAAAACATAAAGGATTTATCAGTCCAAAATGAGTAATGTAAAAATAAATTAAATTTACACTTTAAATAAAAACAAATTTAAAGCACCTGGAAGCTTTCATTCTTTTAACGGAAACATAGTTTTCTTATTCAACAATAATGTCCCTTCATATGAACCAGTACTAATCACACGAACTACTCCAGGAAATGGATCAGCTTCAGCAGTACTGCTATCTGTTGGTCTATCAACTAAAACATCATGACAATTAAAGCAGATCACATTAAGGATTTGCTTTCCAATTATCTTATTAAAGAAAATCTCTTATTCAGCAATTAAGGATTTGCTTTCCATTTATCTTATTAATAAGATCACATTTTTGGAAAATCATTCATTCTAGACAATGTACCTTCATTTTTTGAATATATTTGTAAAGTAATCTCTGCATGCAACAAAGCAGTTAGAGTTTCTAGTGGGTAGAAATAAGAGATAGCCTAACACCTATTCTTTGGAACAAGCAATGGCAGTTGCACAACACCATGATGCAATAGCTGGTACTTCAAAACAACATGTGGCCAATGATTATGTTGCACATCTTTCACGTGGTTCCCTAGATCTTTAAACTAGACAATATCTCAAGTCCTTATCGCTACTTATGTAATTTTATCAAAGTTTAATTTTTTCCGATTATAGTAGTCATGTAGGTTGTTCAAGTGACAAGTTGTCAATTAATGATCCCTTGTTAGCATGACATTGAAGTATACTTTTGGTTAATGTTCCTTTGTAGACTGAGATTGTAGTCAACTCAGCATTAGTCTACCTTATGAATGGCAAATCAAGAGCTCAGACAAAACAAAAAAGGAAAATTTATTTGAAGAAATAGATTCAAAAAGTATTTCAAGGGATAAAATAGAACTTGAATAGGTACATTGTCCAAAACATGATGTCTGATATTGGACTAGATAGTGTAGGATTTGTTTCCATGAAGCAGTTGCTATTTCAAAGTAAGAAGTGAACATAGAAGTTCATACTTTCAGTTTGAATTCTCATAAGCATACACAAATAATATTCTTATTTGAATATTTTTTCTACTTCTCTAGCAATAACATGATGCTTCTAAAACTAGGAATCTATAACTTTTATGTCTTGCTTTCACAGTGCCCTCTTATGAATATCAACTACTGCCCCAAATTTGAAGAGGATTCTGGTGTAGTTTTCATTAATATTTTGATTTAACATAGTTTTAATTCATTTGCAATGGCTTTTCATTCTAGTCATTTTACATTGACTAACTGAATTGTAAGTTTCTTCATTGTTATGTATTCAAGCAATTATTTTGTATAATCCCTTGGGATGGAAGTGCAATGAAGCAATCAAAATTTTGATAATTTTTAATTCCTAAGGGATTCTCTTTTTTAAATGCTAAATTCTAGATCTATCATTTGAGATCATTACATTCACACGTACATCCTAAAAATGAAATCTGAATAAAATGTGGAAGATTTAGAAGATTTAGTCTCTAGTGACCATAGATGGATTGGTCACCAAAAGGGCTTGTAGCTCAATGGTAGATCATCCCAGCATCAAACTAGTGGTCCTTAGTTCAACTCCTAGTTGGTACATGGAAAATTTTACCCTGCTATCAAAGCCAAGGTAAAGTAGACCGGGGCCAAGATAGGAGCCCCAAGAACTTGCAGTTTGGATGAAAGAAAATGTAGGAAACACCTAAACCATATTTCTAGACCTTATATTTTGAATTTACTTAATAGGTTTCTATGTCTAACCATCATCAACCACTTATCTTTGTTACCTATGATTATAAAGTTTCTCAACAATACTTGTTTCATATCCTAGGTTGGCATGGCAGTGTCTTTGAGGGAACTCCATGTAGGAATTGAAGAGAGAAAGATAGTACAATAATTTTTGTGAACTATACAAACATAGATCAAAAAAGGGTGTAAATTGTAAACAATCTTCTTCCTTGAATTAAACAAGAAGAATGCCACCCCCAAAACCTTGATTAGTAAGAATGGAAAAGAATAAAGAGTTTAACCTCCAATACACTTCCTTAACAGAAATAGGAAAATTTAGTTGCAACTCAAACAAATCAACTAAATTTAGACATCTATATAATGCAAATGTCATTTGCAAAACAAGAGGAATCTATATAATCCAAATGACATCTCTTTGATCAACACTTACAAATAGGCATGCCAAACCAGAATCGCTAAAAGATACAAAAGTTGGACAAAAAATCAATGTCAAGACTGCCACATTATATAGCATGTAGAAACTAAAGAAAGAGATTAATGAGGAAGCTTACTTGACATTGATGTCATTCAAAGTTCAAAAGCTTTAGTAACCTCATTATAACTCAAATTGAATTCATAGTAATAACAACTAAAATGAGAAAAAATGTCTCTAGAGTTTGAAGAGCTTCACAATACAAAGGAACTAAAAGTATATAAGATGAATATTTGTTATCTTGAATGGAGATAAATTCTAGCCTAGCATGAAAGAGAAGCATAACCAATGGGCTACAAAATCTAGAACATTAGTAAAGTACTTCAAATAGGCAACTGTAATCTTATAGAATTGAGAGTGTATTGTACTTGTAAGCTTTAACCACATAATCATCTACAACACAATGGCAAACATACTTTGAAGATTAAAGCTCCTGTGCATAAGGGTGATGTATGAAGCAGAATGCTTTAGGTGCTTGAGCTTCTTGCTTTCACTAATAAGTAGATGAGTGATTGTGTTGTTCAAGGCAATTCTAAAAAATAAATGCATCACAAAAGCATCCAGATATATTTGAAGCAAGAGTATTTGACAAGCCAAAGAATCCAAGGCATATGACCTACATTAACTCATACAAAATTCCATCAACAATTGTCATTATTTTATCAATTATTTATGCCATTACCGTTGTTAACAAATGTTGTGTAGTAGCTTCAAGTTTAAACAAGTGGAGACCAAACGCAATTTGCAACCAATAGTTTGGTACTTTTATAGACCTCAAGCTGTTAATTTTACTTATTCAACACTCTTCAAGCAGCTAGAAAAAGGTGATAAAAACAAATTTTTATAAATGTCTATAACTACACTAAATGTGGTGTGGATGACACACCACAAGGCTTTATTCTTACTGGTAATTTCAACCCAAAGTTAGCAGAAAAAGTATAAAATGAGAAGTCATGTAGAGATTAAATGTTGCATGTGAAACCAACAGCTAGAGATAGGAACAGACGGTACCAACATATTACAGGGAGAAATAGTCAAGGGTCATGAGCCCAAAAATGTCAAAAGTGCAAATGAGAAGTCATGAGGAAAAGGTATACAGGACAAAACTGAAAGGCTACCTCCCTGCCTATCTCCATGTCTCTCTATGTGTGGGTGTATATGTATGTATGTATGCATGGTGTGTTTATGCATGTGTTTGTGTGTATGCAAGCTTCTGTAGACATCATTTAAGCACTAATATGCTACTTCATTGGTCATCAACTTGTACAAATGCATTACAAAATATAGCACATTACAAAATATAGCAAAACAAATTTTTACCATTTCCAGTGGGCATAGATGAGGATGTTTGCATGGCCCTTGTTGTCGATAATGCACCAGGCAATAGTGGACCGCCAATCGAAGGAGGAGTCCGCACTTCATCATGAGCTAAAGAATACAATATTTTTAGCAAAGACATTTGCAATGGATAAAGATCAAATGGGATACTAGCTATAAATGTCCACAAAAAAAATTAAGTGTTATAATGTTGATGAGAACAAACAAAGTGCTACTTACATGAAGGTTGTGTGCAACAACCCTCACCATGTTCACAATGTGATGTCGCAACTAGCACATATGTCTATATAAGTACACATAAAATTAGAGATCATGATCCATAAGATAGTATAAAATATTCATATATATTGAACTTCTATTATTGCTTTAGTCGAATTACTGCTTACCTACAAAGATTGGATTCTACGGTCCAATTTTGTTCTTAGTGCCTCTTTCTCCTCACTTCTGTCACCCTCGATGATAATGTTAACAAGTTCATCAATGTATCTTTGCTTAATTTTATGGGTGATGAACGGAGGTTCAGTACTAAGGGCGATGTTATGTAGATATGACGCTCATATTTAAAATCGCATTTGATGAGAGATCATTCTAGCTTTTTTCTATCATTTGTGACATCAAATATCAATAAAATTTCATCAAAATAACTCCAAAACCATAAATAAAAGAACAAAATAATGCGACATTTGTTTCTATATTAACATTAAAATTTACAATAATCAATGTTTACCTCTGCTAAAGGTATCTGAGATGGTGCATCCATATCACCCTGTGAAAAAAATTAGTAAGTCTTAGAAATCAGCAGCGAATTAAAGTAATAGAGTTACCAAAAAAATATTAATAATAAAGTAGATTGTATATGTAAATCATGTCTTAAGTTAAAAATTTAGTGTAACTAATGTGTATATATAAAAAAAATTGACATGTTCTACTTATTGTTTATATGTGCACATATGGTTTAGAAAGAAAAGTTTGGTCGTACAAGACCCCATCATAGTTGATATTGATCCTACCTGAACATTTCATTGATCATCATGATCTTCATCCATGTCATCATCTTCATCATCATCACCATCATCACCATCATCGTACTTGTCACTTTGATCATCGTCATCACCACCACCATCTTCATCACCATCATCATCATCTTCATCACTATCATCATCATGACCATCATCACCATGATCATGATCATCATCAGCATCATCATCATCATTATCACCATTATCGTCAACATGACCAAAATCATCACCATCTTCTTCATCTTCATCACTGGGTAACTATTGTTCTTGATAATCATTTACTTCCTTTTCTGCTTCTTCAATTTCTTCTTCTTCAATCACATTATACTTTACTGGCCTTCCTCTTCGGTCATGTCTAACAACAAATGACCAACCTAGTTTATGTGGAACACCAAAGTAAAACACTTGCTCACATTGGCTTGGAAGAACATAGGGCTCATCTTCGACTAGCTCAAATGACCTTATATTAATCATAGTAAATCTACTATCATGTTCAATAACAGTCCTATCAGGATCATTTCGATTCAGTCATAATCCAAACCATTTGATGAAAAATAGAACTATTTTGAATGAATTAAAGTTTCACTCAAGTATATCATCCAAAATGCCATAGTATCAATTTTCAAATCGTTGAGGATGTATGTCAGTTCTAGATGAAATATTGATGACCGCGAAGACAACACTTATCTTGGAATCACACGTTTTCTTTGTTTTGTCTAAATTTTTTGTGCAAAATTCATAGCCATGGTAGTACATAGCTTTGTGGTGTTTGTCCTACAATTATTCAAACATGTCAAGATTATTTGCATCGATCTGTGAGTTGATATTAAACTTATGTCTCATGATTAGTAATCTTATGCGTACTTTTGTATCTCTTACGCCATATATTAGATCAAGTACCATTTGTGTAACATTGGGATTTCTATTATGATGAGCTTCTTTAACCAACGATGCAACACCATCCTATGTTAATGAATGACCATTTTCTTGAGACTATTCAATCTATACCATCATCCAATCAAAGATTGTTTGCAATGTACAAGTGTAGTGCATCCCACTCATGACCAACTATAAAGAAGACAATTACACCAGTTAGAAATAAATTATATATATTAATGATGGATAAGAATTATTAAACTACAAAAAAAAAAACTTATAATTACCTCTCACCCTCCTCAATCTACCTTTCCCCATCGGGTACTCCCCTTCAAATTTGTCATTAGAGTTGGGATCCCAAATGCAATCTACATGGATATCTGCCACAAACTTTGGAAGATATTCAGTAATGTACACCATGGTCTGATATATCATAGAACCCTCAAGATGTGCTCTTTGTCGAACCAAGCCCTTCATAAATTTGAAGTGCCTCTCAACCATTTACATTGATCTAGCTTGTATAGGTCCGCACAATTCAATCTCCTCAACTTGATGTATGAGGTAGTGTTCTTGAGCATTGAAAAAGGTTGGAGATAAATACTTTTGCATTTCACACATAAGCTGTGGAATTTTTCTCTTCCAATATTTTATATCTTTTTTGTCAATTTCTTTACATGATAACCACCTAAAAGAGATTCAACATGCAAAAACACATAAACGAGATTTCAAATAAAATTATACAATAGATTTCAGATAAAAAGCTACAAATCTAAGAAAAAACACTTCTAACCTCATGTGTTTTCCAAAATCATATATAACTTGTTTAATACTGTTGTCAAATAGTTGTGGAAGGGATAGAGGTAGGACGAACTGCAATCATTAAAAATGATCATTTTAATATATTATTAAATAATGCAATAGGTAGTACATTCAATCTTACAAATATATTATAAATAGAGAACATGACTTACCTTGACGAAGTTATGCCAATCATGTATTTTCAACCCTGGCCCAAAATCACCTTTCTTTGATAGAAGAGTGCTTACATTTGCAGCAAATCTTGTTGGAAATTTTGTTTTTTTTATGACTTCTTTTAATGCATCACTTTTTTGCTCCGTTAATAAATAAGGGCACTTGTATTTATGCGGTCTCCATTACTATTTGATTCAATGAAAGCTTTTAGTGCATGATTGGATTCATGAATGTCAGTACAAATTTTGGCAATTTTTTCTCTATCATGCCTTCCATCCAACATTTTCCATAGTGTCTCTGTTACATTCTTTCCAATATGCATAGCATCAAACAAATGCGCAATTGGGAGATCCTTGTAGTATGGTAACCTACTAAATTGAGTAGCATAACTTTTCATTCCTCTAGGAAGTTGGTCATTGATGCCTTGATGACCTTCACAAGCATCAATTACAACATTAGTAAATATAAGACAATATCAAAATACAAATTTTAAACTTCAGACAACAAATTGGACATTACCTTGATGATTTAGTTGATCATATTCCAACTTCCATAAATGAGGTGTCATTCTTCGTAGCCTTTATGATGTCTCTTCTTTCGCATTGAAAAGATGTTTTTCGACAATTTGATACCTATGATTATTGTGGAGAAAGTTTCTAAACTCATCAAACACCTTCTTTCCTAAAGTTCTCGAATGATGAGATTTCATCTTCGAACCACAAACTGGACATGCAAATTTTCCCTTTGTCTAAAGCCCTAAAAGATCATGTATAAGTGGATCATGTACAATTAGCATGCGCAACTTAAACATTTGATAGTAATGTGTAAGCACTATAATAGACCAAAAATATGTGATATTAACAATATAACATACCGCAAAAATGAGTTAGCCCAAGGGCATCATGTATTGTCCATACAAGCGTTGCATGGAATTGAAATTGTCGATGTCCTATCGGTCTAGAGATGTCATACATAGTGATGCCATTCCATAACTTCAACAACTCATCAATTAGGGGTTCAATATACACGTTCATATCTTTAACTTGGTATTTACCTAGCAATTGAATGAACATAAACATTACATAATTATTATGACCATTTTCATGCACTATTTATAAATTAATTTAGATAACTATAAAATGAAAAAATACATGGCACAATCATTGACAACATTATGTGCTCCCTCTTTATGGACATCCAAGGAGGAATGTTATTGTTAATAACAAAAATAGGCCACACTGAGTAAACAGATCTCATATCTCCATATGGATTGACACCATCCGATGCCAATGAAAGTTTCAGATTACGAGGTTCTTCTTTAAAGTGTGACCATGTTTCTTCTATCTCTTTAAATGTAGAACCATTAGTAGGCATTCGCATAATGTCATCCTGACTTCTATTGCGTGCATGGTAATCCATAAATTGTGCCAAGCTAGTGCACCTGAATAACTGTTGAAGACGTGGAATAATAGGAATGTATCAAAGAACCTTGTGAGGCACTTTTTTTGTTATTTGATCTGATTGATATCTACTAATATGACAATCAGGGCATTATGTTGCAAATTCATGTTATTTATAATATAGAATGTGATCATTAGGACATGCATGTATTGTCTGATACTTCATTCCAATTTGATTCATAATGTTAGATAATTCTTGGTACGAACGAGGCAAAATGTTTGATGATGGTAAGAAAAACTCACTAATCAACCTACTACAACAAATATGCATTGTTAATATAATGAATAGTAATTGTATGCTAACATTGAAGATGACAAAAATGACATACCTTAGCATACGTGACATTGCTACATTGGATATACCATTCATAACCTTTAAGTTTACCAACAACACTATAGTCGAGAGTAGAGTTTTTTGGGAGCCTTCATCTAAGGGCTTGTGTGCCTTCTCAAGTAAAGGTATATCAAGACCATCTTCATCATCATTATCAGATTCGCTAGTACCATCATTGTGAGCCTTTTCATCACCTGCCCCAATACCATCTTCTTCAATCATGTCCTCTGGCACATTATCATCTTCTTCCATGAGAGTGTTATCCTCAGCTTAGATATTCACACCTCCATGTTCCTCCAGTAGGAAATCCACATTCAGCAATGGACGAAAATCATTACCCCCGTCAACATGACCATGTTGCCTACAATGACTCTAGGCTGTTGTGATTAGAATTCTTTGAGTCTTTAAGCCTTTACACTTTTTGCAAGGACAATAACATTTATCAGGTTTTCTTTGGAACTAAGCCCACAATGCAACCATTGTCTCATTATTTTGTTCAGCGTTCATATTGTTAGGTGTGGTCTTTCTTCACAGGAAAATATATCTGCAAATAAATTGGACATGTTGTGATTAATGTTTATATTTGCACATATGGTTTTTGTTGATTAATGTTTTCAAATGTAACTAAAATGATCCTATAATTTCTAGAAGGCCTAGATGTTTGCAAAATGTGGATTTATAGACAATGTATGTTAATTATTTGAAAAATGCCTCAAAGAGATGTCACAAGGTGAAAGTTACTTAGGTGCTAATAGCAGCATGCCTTGACTAATCCTAATAGCAATGATTAATGTGATTAATGCATAAACTAATAAAGATGACTAAAAGATCGAAACATATTAGTGCTTCTTCTTCCTTGTATTGTGTACGTTAACCCTCAGTTTTATGCATTCAGGTAGATTACTCTGCTTTTCACACAAGAGTTTATATTCCCTGATGTTCTGAGGATTTGAGACTCACTTCTAAGCAATCCATATGGGCCTATGGTATGTTTCTATCTTCCATCTGAAAGAGAGAATCTTCTATTAATCATTTACATAAAGTTCCAATCAGAGTTTTACAAAAGCTATAAGCTGTCAAATACCCAAAAAATTAAATAAATATAATATGTGCTCTATTAATTTTCTTGATAATGAAATAAAAGATACTAGCATATTAGAGAGCTTGAGTCGATGCTTTTGAGGTGTATCACATTTTTGCATAAAATTTTAGGCTATCTGGTGACTGGGCATTGCCTACTCTGTTATTGCACAACATATTACTCTGCATATGCTGTGTTATGCTAATGTGCATAAGAACCTGCTTGTTGGCTAGTGATTTTACATCAAATCTGAAGTTGCTTCAACATTATCCATTGATTGACATCAACCATCTCTTGTGTGTGGCAGATGAACTAAAAATAAAATCTTAGAAGTTTTACACTATTGATTTTTGATCATTCAAAATGTAGCAAAAATTGCTTGTCAATTTCAAATAGGTTTGAGATTCTTTTTATAGAGAGAATAGCCCAATCCAGAACAAAAATATGATCTAATAGAAAAATCATATGATTGTTTAATGAAAAAACTTTTTTTTTTTTAACAAATGGCAAAGAAATTTCTTTTCTCGAGCCTCATCACCGAAAAGGATCATAGGTCAGGCATTTTACTCATCAAGGTTCAATTATCCAGTTTCCATGTAGCATGATGCTTAGAAAATAAACTGATGTGATTTTATGAAGATAAATCTAGTCCAATTGCATTGATTGAATACTTAAGGCATGCAATAGTCATTATTATATATGAAATTTATCAAAAGTCAGATCATAAAAGCAGGCAATCTAGGTAAGATATTTTAGTAATACTTTTAGTTTTTAACTGATCTAAGAGGCTTAGATGTATCTTCCTTCAAATTTTGGCTTCTCCTTTGACCCTTATTGGGTTGTTTTAACAATTAATATATTACACATAGAATGCCAAAATATTACCAAGACCTCTCTACAAATTTGTTTCGGATTGAAACCTCACATGTTTGAAAATTCCATAAACTGAGGAATGAAGCACATCGTGAATATTGAATTCAATCCATCCCAAGATGGAATTAGGTTTTTGGACAACCCATGTGTGCTCCATAGGGTGTAGTTTAATGTATACGAGAATATATAGGAAATGTAATAGATAGTAATGTCAGAGAACTCACAAATGCTTCTTTATTAATTCCATCAAGTGTTTAAAACATATAACACCAAAATGCAGGACAACAATTACCACAATGCTAGCATTACAGTGATATCTTTGGGATGAAATTACATGACATATATAAGTTTCAAAGGGGTGAAAGCTCCAGTTATTTTGAGATTTTGATATCCCTTGAAGGAAAATTAATTCCTTGTTTATTTTACCTAGAATTCCACTAGACAAATTATATCATTGAGTACAAAGCCCTAATCATGTGGGTACATGTTGTGATTCCTATAGAGATTAGAAGCCTTCATATACATAGAAAATGTACGTTGATAGTGAATCCAATAACAACTTAAGGGGAACCAATCTAGGTTGTCTTAGTATATAGAATTAGCATTGATCTTAATCAGTTCTATTACTACACCATAAATAGTATTTCAAAGAGAGAAAATTTGTATGCAGATGCAAAGGCTAGTGTACCCTCTTTGGTCTGACTCGAAATCATCACCAATGCATATCAATTTGTGCTACAAGTGTTGAGATCTCATGTAGTATCAGAATTGCCAAGCCTTGGTGATCCCATTTGTGTACATGTAGACTCAGAAGAATGGTTTTTTGGCATCTATGGGTATCTAAAGAGAAAAAAAATCCCTGACAGAGTTGATGAAAATGCTTATATTAGGATAAGAAAACTCTTTTTTTGCTATCTTGTCTTGTCAATTGTCTTGTATCAGAGATCTTATAATGGTCTCCTCCAATGATACTTAACCAAGGGTGAGATACCACTCATTTTATGATAGGCTCATTCAGGCCCCACTAGAGGACATATAGGTGGTAAGCCCATAGTTCAAAAGGTAATTCATGTGCAATAATATTAGAAAATGATGGAGAAAGACTCCTTTTCATTTATCAAGAGTACTCACAATGCCAACAACATAGAAATTTGATTTAAGCTCTTGGAGAGGCTCACTAAGCTCAAAACTCTCCATGGCCCTTCTAGACACGGGGTTTAGATATAATTGGAAAAATATCTCTGCCACTATTTAAAGGCCATATTTTTATCATCACGACCTCATAGTATTTTAGTAAGTGGGTTGAAGGGGCATCACTGAAATTATCTATCAATTCCTACTAGACAATATCTAATTTCATTTTGGTTTATCTTCCACTATTGTCTCAAATAATGGGACATATTTTTAAAATGAGGTAAAATAGTTACAGAAATATTTTGTGTCCTATATCACTTCTCTATACCTTATTATTTTCAATCCAACAGTTAGGCAGAAGCCTCTAACAAGACCATTGAGAAAATATTTCAAACATTTGTAACTAAGAATGGGAGAGATTGGCATACCCAATTAACCTATGCTTTTTGGGCTTATTGCACTAGTGTCTCTATAAATACATGATCTACTCCTTATAGCCTAGTACACAGAGCCAATGCTATCATGCCCCTATACTAGAGATACCATCATTATGTGTCTCCCTTAAAGGAGTGATCGGTGATGACACTAATAGTATGAATCATTTGCATGAGTTAAAAATGTTGGATGAACATACTCTATGCCTTTGAGCTTATTAGAAAGCACTCTCTACGCAATATAATCAAAATTTTCTTTCTCATAACTTTAAGGTAGGTAATCTCATTCTTTGCAAATCCAAATGAATGTAAATGTGTCACCTAGTCAAAGAAGGAAATTCAGCCCAACTGGTTGGGGCCATATGTTTTCACCTTTTGCTTATAGGTATGGAGCCTCCAAGTTAGCCCCCATGGAAAATACCCCTCTAAAGGAACCCATGAATGTGGTTCATCGATGACGGTGTTATGCCTAAATGTGTCATGTAGTATGAATCCAAGTGATCCCCATTACATATTGTCATCAACACGAGTGTTTATCTTTGTGGTAATAACCATGTTTGTGATATGTGTGTGCATGTATGGTGTGACTACAACTATAAAACATACATAAAGAAAGCCAAGATAATAGAAGAATGGAATTTGAACTCCAAAAACCTATACAATGCTAGAGTGCCTACAAAGTAACTTGGTCAATATTGCTACTAAACAAGAATCTGCGGCCCAGTCGATACAACCAGTATCTTGTGATCAATACACTAGTTATTTATATGGGAACCTAATCATACTAGCTATTTAGGTAGGGACCTAGGTCCACAATTGAAAAGCCAGGTTGTCTAGAACATACCTGCTATTTACAGTTAGTAAGTTTCCATATCCTCTAATTAAGTTAATTTTTTATCTTTTCAGACCCAAGTTCCAGGACTTCTATAACAGTATTTGTTCTGATTCTAAGCAAAATGTGTATGTTGGATAATAAGAGTATCATAAATTTGGAATTTTATCTTGATGGACAATTCACAAGAAGGAATTTGGGACATTTATATACTATCTAGTATCTTGTTAATATTGTCATTAGTTGAGACTATTATTTATATATCCTCTGGAGATGTAAGACTGTCATGCTTTTGGCTACACGTACAAATAGGAAGTTTGAAACACTGTTGAACTATTTAGCACACACTACTATCAAATTAGCTAAGTGATAAGTACGCTACATCTTTATTGAAACTTCATGGAAGATGTTTGGTATC
This sequence comes from Cupressus sempervirens, assembly GCA_028749045.1. Classification (NCBI taxonomy): domain Eukaryota; kingdom Viridiplantae; phylum Streptophyta; class Pinopsida; order Cupressales; family Cupressaceae; genus Cupressus; species Cupressus sempervirens. Next base: position 464,405,307 of record CM053790.1, read on the forward strand.
ATTCATTAGTGATTCCTAATTATGTATTGAGGCAATAGTTAGAGTGTTTTAATTTCGACCTTTTCTAATAGCCTTGGGCTAATAGTTCTGATCGGTTGACTATCATGTTCATAATTCTACCAAATTCAATATGGTAGTTGAATCAAGACACTAATCCTTGACTAGAGCAATGGAGATATGTGTATTCATATACTCATAACTGTAGGCAAGTTGTTTGGACTTTGGTGCAAAGTTGTAGAATGATTTAATCTAAATCATTAGTGAAGAGACAGATTGGACCTGAATATTGAAAGCAATCTTTAACCACTTTGTGATGTTGCCATATCTTTAGGAATCTTCTGATACACTTTGCTTTGAGTATCCCATGAACTGTTTTGAATTTTTTCTTAAGGTTGATCCTTCCAATGTTTTATACTATGTCTAGTGAAAGGGGATGTTTTGGGGATAAGTACAGGACATCCTCCTTCCTGCACCTGGGGGATGTCTCCTAGGAATCCTCCTCATTAGGAAATCCCAAGGGGACGCAAGCCCATCCCCAACATCCCCGTGCTATCTCAAAGATTTCCTAAAGACCCTGTAGCAACCAACTTTCAACATGGGAAAAAGGAAAACTTTCAAATTTTAAAGTTCAAGGTTCTTGGTATTTCAAGGTTTGAGCTAGGAATCCCCATCAAAGTTTTACTAAACATGCAAGCCTTTAATGGTAAGCTCATGTTAGTGACCTCAAACCTCAAGTATCAAGATCCCTAATAGGAAAAAATAATTCAAGTACTTTGGAACTCTTTGTCTGAGATTCTCATTTTTATAATGATAAATTATTTGACATTTTAAGGGAATCCAAAGAAACACATTTCAAACCACAAGTTCTCAAACCACACCTTTAAGCAAGAAATATTCTATAGTCCCATACTCCAAAATCCTTGTTTAACACTTATCAACCAAATCAGGCTTTGCTCCTAATCTGTCTTCCTGCAGTTTTGTTTTAGAGAGGTTTTCGAAGTTGAGTAAACTAATATTCATAGTCATTATTTGCAAGGAAGAAAAAAGAGTAAATACTCATCCTCTTCATTATTTGCGATAGATAAAAAAAAAAGAATAAATTCTCATCCAAGGAACAAAAAAGAGTAAAAACCCAAATTATTCATGATCTATAAGAGAGGGAAAAGGTAAACATGCATCCAAATTATTGTTTATACTATGAAGGTGGCTTTCAACTCAAGAATGATATTGAGTTAACCAATTGGTTGTTATTGACAAATACCTCAAAAGATATTGACAAATAAATCTTTATTGCAGAATGACAAAGTATACTCTGGTTCTACAGAATGACAAATAAATCTTTATTGCAGCTTACAAATATGAGATTGCATGGTAGCTTGGGAACCCTTTGAATAAAAATAAACTATTTTAAAGAGTTGTAGAATATAGATTTATGAATAAACAACTCAATTTTACTTCTATTAACAATAGTTTAAAAAAATTAAAATAGTATAAAAACTATGAATTGCTACATGCTTCAACACTAAACCTATGGTGTAAAATGAAGATAACTATCAAAACTCTTACTTACTACTAATGTATTGCCCTAGTTTATTAAAAATAAATAGCTTTTAAATATAAACTAATTGCAGATGGTTATCATGCCAATGGTTTATATGTTTTAAATGATGTGTATGCAGCCACTTCCCCTAAGGAGACTAGTTACAAGTATCAATGGATAAAAAAGAATCTATAACATGTAAAGTGTTGTGCTCAATAATAAATTTGTTATTATTCTAATCTTAGAAGTGAGGAGAAATTAGGCTCCCACATTAATGGCTAGCAGTCTTGGAAATTGAGTTTATTGCATTATATTAGCTTCCATACAGTGACCCTAGAATGTGTTGCTTGCAATTTCAATCTAGTGAAGCAGGGATCAAAGGTGTAAACTTACCACAGAGATAAAATGAGCCCCAGAGAAAATAAGTTGTTGGTATGTAAAATTATTCATAGTCAGGCTCCTCTTGTTAAGGCAATGATCAACATTCCTCATCTCAAAATAAAATAGAGAGCATAGATTCTAAAGGGAATTTTTTTCTTTTGATTTATCAAATGCCATTTTAAGAAGATGTGCTCTGTGATTTCCAAATATTTGATAAGGAATCTATATAATAGATGAAATTCAGCTTACTAAAATTTGTTTGACCTAAGCATAAATCCTTCTCGACTTCCATGTAAAGATGTATGTTAATTACTAAGTAATTGATTTGATATGATTCCTCTGCCACTAATATTACCTGATACACAGAGACACGCTAGAATCCAAATATCTAGATCTGAAATCTGTGCTAAATAATGACTATTCTAATAACTAGTTGTATAGCCAAATTTGGCATTACCTTTATATTTTGGACTTCAATTGAAGTTTTATTTTCAAGATTGGACTTCACTATTTCCTAAAGATGTAGCAATATTGAAGTTTTGAGATAGAATACAATGTGCTTCAAAAGTTTATGGACGTACAAGTATAAAATATAGGGGTTTGAAGTCTACAGAATAGTAGATTAGATATTTAGAATGTGCTCTATAATTCTAATATAACTACAACGCAAATGTAAATTGAATGAAAAACACATAATTCTGCCCAAAAAAATTAGAGAAGGATAACTTATCAACAAAATCAAACTGTTGAATAGAAAATATCTACACAAAAAATATCCAGCAGTGTATCTACAAAAATCTTATTGCTATAATTTGACACATTTAAACCTAGAATATATTGACTACAATTGCATTCAAAATAGTGAAATGTTTCAACGGATCCTTGGTCTTTTGGTGAAGTTGAAAGTTGAAATCATCCATAACGTAAAAAAGAAAATAATAAGTGATTTCATTCTTATGATAAGTTTGAAGTACTCACATTTATTTTAGTTATCTCTAAAATCATTTATTTTCTAGAGATCTCCCTATGTTCAAATGATCTCATATGGAATGTGGGGATGTCGGATGGAGGCCCTAAAATTCTATGGCATTAGATATTACAGGGCTCATATGATCAGCATTAAACATTAAAAGATTAAGCAATAAACAATTGAGCAAAGCCATTGGATTAAACTAAAATGTATGTGTTTGTAATGAAGAAAAGAAACATGCACCCACATGCTTGGACTAATTATGTACCAACAAATGCTTTGGTAATTGAGCACTACCAAAAGTAATACAAAGGTGACATTACAAGTTGTTTGTGTTAACAACTTAAATCAACTTTATTGAATTTGAAACATATAACCAATAGATACAACAACCATGCACAATAACACAAGATTTCTTAACTAGTGAAACCCTTGATTAGAGGGAAAACCTCAATGGGAATGATACCCATAATATTATGTAAACATATCAAACTTTCTTGTGAAAGGGTAAAAATCTATTAGGGGCAAATTACATACAATCAACACATGTAGTCCCTGTTAGGAGACTTTTGAATCACTGTTAGAAGATTCCAACCATGTTAGGAGCTGATAGGAAGTTAATTAAACCTATTGTCCAAATTCGTTCAGAATTGTCTTCACAAAAAAATTATTAGGATAACATATTCAAGGGTAAACTAGCCAAAACAATATCTTCTTTACATCATCAACATCATGAACATCATCCTCTACTCTGATCTCATAAAATTTTCATCCACAATGTGCATAACCATCACAATATAAAAAATGACACTTACAACCAAGGAAAACATATTTCCTTTATACCAAGTCCTAATCAACTAATTGAGTCAATCTTGAGGCTTCCCTAACAGTCAATGAATAAGATGGAAAATTACACATTACATTACAATTACTCATCCAAAACAAATTCTAATACACAACTAACTTGATAGTGAACATATGACATGTTACACTTCAACGATCATCACAAATATCATCACTATCATTTGCTACCTCAGACACATCAACATGAACATGTCTTCAACCAAAATATGAGACCCCATAACAAGCTTCTACCTTTCTTAAGAAAAACAATTCCATTACTAGTACAATGTTCTCCGTAGAACTGTTGTGTGATCCATCTTCAACAAAATTTCCATAAATCACTCAAACCTTCAAATTACATTATGAAAACATAGATACATCATCAAGACATATCCACAAACATGATTCTAAGCCCACAACAAATAACTCTACAACCTTTGACCTCACTAACCAAATCTCTAATTGTTCCAACCATAAAGCATATATGTTGACATCAATGACAAGCCAAGTCGTGAATGCACTAGATAAGCACTCAATCATCTCTCTAAACATATTAACAAAATCCTGCTAAGGAATACCATTGACATTCATGCTATTAGAGAAACCTTGAGCTTTTCAACTCTTCCACTTTGTCTCTCCTCTTCAATAACCCATCATTTTTAAAGGTTACTCACACACATGGACTGTTTGTGGCCACCTACATTTCTCTTATGGTTCTAATGTGGCTTCCACTTAGGATCCACCTTATCAATCCTAGTGCATTATATCCCTTCATTCTATTTTGAATCCCAACCACCAATTTTCCTCCATTTCATATAAATAGGAGCCTCTCCTCAAGCATTTCATCTGTCACTTATATGTTCATTTAGCTCTATAATTCTCTTAACTTTCATAGTATTATCATGTTATTCTAATTTTAGATCATATATAAATCTTGGTGTTTTCATCTTAACATATTATCTTGCATCAACTATCATCTTGGTCTTGTTAGGTTATATCATTGTTGCATCATTTCAGTTTTGTCATCTTTCATCTTAGTTCAACATCTACATTGCATTAGTTTCATTACCCATTCTCCATTTAGTTGCATATTATAGCTTCACTTGATATTGAGAAAGCTTATCAACATCTTGAGGAATCATTTTTTGTGTTACAAAAGCATATCCACATTCTCCCATCAATGATAAAATCAATGGAATGAGGTTGCTTCTATTCTAGCTGAATCAAAAGGTTTGTGATTATATTTTTTAGTTAAGTATTTTATAAATTAACTTGTTTTCCTTGTTTGCACTTGACTCATAGATTAGATTTTCATATATACATTAGGAACACCATAAATGTTCACCAATCATTTTAACTATTAGATTTCAAGTAATAGAACTTCTTGATAGAAATGTTAAATGCATTGTTTAATTGGTCAAAAGGGAAATGACATGCCATGGTAATATATTACTATAATCTCCATTTTGTTTGATACACTCAAGTTAAAGAATATCATTAATACTCATAAATGTCAACATTTTAAACATCTATTCAAACTCTCTTGGCTAGTTAGGTGATTGGATGATGCCCATTCGTTTATTTTCTAGATGTTAGGGTTGAACAAAGGCTTTTCCCTTTCACATGCCATGATTTTCTTCTATTACACTTAGAATTGTATAAAATGTTACTAATATTTATTCAAAAGGGGTTGTTTTCTTCTAGTTCTTGATAAAGCCTTATGTAATATTTATATTTCTACTTTTTTATCTTGCCATATGCCTCTTTATCAATAAAATTTTCTATTCCCCACCTTTTTCTCTATTCATTATCCATTTAATGGTGTAAATAATTGGTGATTGATGTATTATCTTGTGATTTAATCGTGTATATACTTTAAAATACTTAACATACATATGTAGTGTAATTTATAAACTATGTTGCAAGTTTGAACAATCCTTAGATGTAAAGATTATTATTTTTCTTCTAAAGATGCGATGATTCAAAACCTCACTTTGAAATGCTTAACATACATATGTAGTGTAATTTATAGACTATGTTGCAAGTTTGAACAATCCTTACATGTGACGATTATTATTTTTCTTCTAAAGATGCAATGATTCAAACCCCAAGATGTAACTAATGATGTTAATTAGCTCTATAACATTGTTAGAAAACAAAACTTCTTTGTGATAGGAATTCCAATCACACTTGACACTACTCCTGAGTATAAAGAGCACAATCGAGATAGCTTCATGGCGAATGAGGTTATAATTTAGAAATTTAAGATATTATGACAAAGGCAACCCATGATGCTGAATAGATTGAAGATGATGTGTTGAACAAGGAAAAGAAGGAGAAAGAAAACGACAAAGTTATCACAAAGATATACCCTTACTATTTTGGAGGTTGCGCTGAAGCTGTCAAACCCCTGTTTGCACTGAAGGAGTAAAACACTGTTGGCACATAATCCTCAAACCCTTCCTTTGCACGTAATCCTGGCACCACAAAATGCAATATAGGAAAAACACTAACCACACAACCTTTCTGCCGATCGCGTAAGATTGAAATTAGGGCAGCAAAGTTTTTCCTTTTGTTTTTGGCATAGTGTAAGCTCGTGTTGGTCAAAATTTTGACCAACACGGGCTTCTATTTAAAAAAATTATATATGTTGCCTTCCATAAAATGACCAATTTGACCCCATTTTATTAGATCGTTGAAAATTTTGGTCTAAAAATGGGGTCAAATGTACTAGTGAAAGTAATATTGGTATGTAAAGGATATTCACAGCAAAAAGGTATAGACTATGAAGAAACATTTCCCCTTGTTGCCAAAATTGAAGCCATAAGAATGTTCTTGGCTTATGCAACAAGTAAAAAGTTCAAAGTGTATCAGATGGATGTGAAGTCAACATTTCTAAATGGAGAACTTGAAGAGGAAGTATACATTAAGAAGCCTAAAGGATTCCCTTTGATGGTAGGAGACATATGTAGACTGAAGAAACAATTGTATGGACTAAAGAAAGCACCTAGAACTTAGTATGAGAGGTTGGACAAGTATTTGGAAAAGTTGGGATTTGCTAAAGGTACTATAGATAGTAACCTATACTTGAACAAAATTGAGAATGGTTTATTGGTTATTGTGATATTTGTGGATGACATAATCTTTGGAGGCAATGATGAAGTAAGTGACAAATTTGTTGATGAAATGAAGAATGAATTTGAGATGAGTATGATTGGTGAGATGGAATATTTCTTAGGTTTACAAATTGTGTAGAACATTGATGGTATTTTCTTATCAGAGACTAAGTATTTGAAAGATATTTTGAAAAAATTTGGCTTGGAAAGTTGTAAACCTATTGGAACACCTGTGATAACTAGTCACAAGTTATTTAACAAAGATGAAAACCTACAATTGAGTAGAATAAGTATAGATCCATGATTGGAGGTTTGCAATATATGACTCATATAAGACCAAATATAGAAAATGTAGTTGGTATAGTTACAAGATTTCAAGCAGATCCTATAGAAGCACATTATGCAATAATAAAAAGAATTTTTAGATATTTGAAGGGTACACCTAATTTTGGACTGTGGTATGACAGATCGGGTGACTTTACTTTGTGCACATATACTAATGTGGATTGGATTGGTAGTATGGATGACAGAAAGAGAAGTAGTGATGGAGAATTTTTCCTTGGAGGAAGATTGGCTTCTTGACTAAGCAAGAAACAACATTGTATTTCATAGAGTACAATAGAAGCATAGTGTGTAGTAGTAGCAAACAATTGTAATATGATTATGTGGATGAAACAAATGTTGAAGGACATTGGGATTGATTTTTCAAAACCTATTATCATACATTATGATAACACAAGTACAATGAGTATGTCTAAGAATCCTCTGTTACATTCTAAGACTAAGCATATATCAATTAAGTATCATGTTCTGAGAGACAAATTAAGTTGTAGAGAAAGAAACTAGAATAAAGTATGTTAATACGAAAGAGCACATTTCATATATTATTGTGAAGTCCTTTCCTAAGGATACATTTGAGTATTTGTGAGGTATGTTTGGGGTTATGCCCCTACCTACTTCTAAGTACATGATGTAAAGAGTGCATCATTCTAGTGGTTATAAAGCACTATTGTTTATCTGGACTAAATGTTGATGCTTCCTATATAGGGGAGTATCTATGGTTGAGTAGAATCACTAAGAACTCTTGGTAGCCTATATGAAACAATGCCTTTGGACATTTGATTTGGTTGAAGACTTTGAGTAGATGATTGACATAATGACAAATTTTCATTGATGTCAATGGGGGAGAGATTACATGAAAAACATCTCCTATGAATGAGGGAGAGTGTGCACTAGGGGATAGATTACATCTTCTGACAGTATATGGGAGATGTATTTGTGGAGAGAATGTACTGGGGAGAATTATTCATGAGATATTGATGGGGGATAATTTTGAAAAATTGATGCCATCCATGTAAGAATGAGGAATCATAGATGGAGAGTTGTTCTTGTGAGTTTTAGATTTGATTGATGAAGAAATTTTGAAAAGAAGAAAGCAACAACAACAACATAGTTGGATTTGGTATTCTTGGAACTTAGATTTTTTTTAATCTATGTTGCTATAAATGCCAAAGGGGGATATTGTTAGCATGAATGTTGATGTTATTTCTTTGGGGGAGTATCCTAAGCATTGGAGAGTTTGTTAGCATGATTGACATGTTGCATTTGTGACTGTGTTTATCATTGATGTCAATGTAGTATTGTTTCTGCATAGACTGATAGAGTAGTAGATAGAGAATGAGGTCATAAAAATTGTGTATTGATGATGAGGTCAAGTGTAGTTGATGATATATTCTACATTGTGCCTTGATGAAGTGGATAAGGATGCATACAGAGAGTTAAAGACATGTGAGAGTTATTCAAGAATTACAAAGGATAGTGTGTAGATAGAGTATCTAAGAGGTAGTTTTTGATGTTTGGATTGTATTTCTTAATAGGGATAGAATCGTGAAGAGTGAAGTTAGATACTGATAGTAGATATCTTGATGATGACATTAGCAAGTGCACAAGTTTAGAGGTTGTACGAGTGAGAAGTTGTATTTATTGTGAGTCAACAGTCTTTTGTATTTGCAAAAATATTTAATGAATTGTAATGTCTTAATGATGTCCTATTATAATTAATTGGGAAAGCCTCAAGGCCAACTCAAAGAATTATTTTGAGGATATGGTATAAAAAAAGGTTATTTTCCTTATGAAAAAGTGTGATTTTTTGTAATTGAGCAAGTGAATGTGAAGTTGGTAGATGTGTGTAAACAATCAAAGGGACCAGTGTGAAGCAAATTTGAAGATCTAGTATTGAGACTTGAGAGAGTATTTGGCACAGTATTGGCACACAAAAAGAGTTTGAGTTGCGGAGTTCAATTTTATTTCTATTATTCTACAAGGAATAATACAGAGGCTAGTTGGACAATGAGTTCAGTGGTCTTGCCCTTGAAGTTGTTTGGACAGTGGATCCATCTTCCTTCTGCAACTCCTAATAGGGTTGGAATATCGAAATAGGGATTCAAACTCTCCCAACAGGGACTGATATGTAGTGAATATAATTCATTGGCTCCTAAAAAAATCCATCCTCTTACAAGGAACTTTAATATTAGTACATCATTTGTGTGTACCATCCCCGCTAGGGTTTTCCCTCTGATCAAGGGTTTCCCTAGTTAACATATCTGGTGTTGTTGTGTATGTGTATCTTCTTATGGTTATTGATTATATTGTTCACATGATTAACATTTAATAAGGTTGATAAAACTTATATTGATCTAATAATTGATTCACCCCCCCACCCACCCGTGGACTTTACTTTCTAACAATCTATCCTACTTTCCAATTAAATTAATTGGGAAAGTATTTTGGCATCATTTTTGGGGATGGTATTAATCTAAGTTATTGATAAGAGTCATTTTTTAGTTTTCATAGAATAGCATTTCAAATTATGCTAGTATTGTAATCACCAAAATATGATCTAGTAAACTATAAGCCCCCTTTTCAACATGGTTAGCATCATTGTTAGGGATGGTGTCAATTTCAGTTACTGATAAGAGTCATCTTTTATTTTTCATAGAATAACATTTAAAATTATATTAGTATTGTAATCACCCAAAAATGATCTAGTAAAATATAAGCCCCCTTTTCAACATTTTAAATATTTATTCTAGACTACATCTTATGTTTAATCAATTTTTGCATGCTTATTTAATCAATAATCCTTGATTAAATCATCAATTAATTAATTATTTGATTTTATCTTATAGTTTAACCACCTTATCCTAAGTCTTTATTCAATTAAAAGAACATGCTTCCTTTTAATTAAATGAATCTCCTTTATCCTATGTGTGCACATGAAGAAGGAATTTTGTGATTTGAAAATAAAAGAAAAAGACTCTTGTTTGCGCATTGAATGCACACTTTCCAAGGTGAGAAGAATCTTGTTTGCCTCTTAATCTCATCCACTCATATTTTGCCTCTTAAACACAACCATCAATTTTGACTCTTGACAATCTTGAGTTCAAAGTCAAAATGAGATTAAGCTTATACCCTTGAGTTTGCCTCTTAAACTTTGTCATCCAAATCTCTTCAAAAGGAGGCTCTCTCCCCACTCTCCAATATCCATTGTCTTTGTACTATTATTTTCCTGACACTTTACTTATTGGATTCGTCTTGCATTTTGGTGACTTTGGCATCTTAGGAGCTCTCATCTTTCACCTTATATCCATGATATATCATCTTGATTGGTGATTGTTAATAGGTCATATTGTTACTTTGTCATTTAATTTCTTAAGCAATAGCTAAGATCTTGCATTGTCATTTAGCTTAGATTTTTTAATCTTGCATCTCATCTTAGATCAATTTGCATTGCATCTTCATTTGAATCTCTCATTATATGGTTCATTTTTCAAGGATCTTCCATCTTAGGTTCATTTTAGGGCCACTATCACATCACTTGGTTCCTTGCATGTCATGGATAGAGAGCTATAATCATCTCCCAAGTCTCTCATTTCATGAGATTATTAGGGAATAAGGGTTTATAGAAACACCCCTACATTTGAGCATACAAGGATGACCTTCATTTTTCAGATAGAACTTTTTAATCCCCTAGCATCTTTGTATGAATCAAAGAATAAAGGCCAGAGATACCTTAGGCACATTTATCCAAGAAGACAACTTTGATAACCAAGAAGCACTTTCTTATGCCCCACAATTTGAAGAATAAAACCTTTACGATGATGTTCCTCAAGACCTTCCTATAGCCTCCTCCTCATCCTCAAAGGAAGAAATACAAGGATTCATATATTTGAAGAGCCTTTGAACCTTGACCCCTATGCTGAGATACTAGAAAACTTACATATGGGCCACCATCACAAGAACCATTGACACACCAATCTTGATAGAGATCTAATGCTATATAGAGGTCCTGTCGATAAGGAACCACCTAGGCATCAAATGGGACATCCACCTCCAACCTAGGATTTTTTTTCATGTCCGTCATGAAAAAGAAATCCTCAAGAACATTCCATCTTCTTCCCTACCAAAATTGTATGGCCTTGTTACAGAGTACCTTGATACATTCTTGTTTGAATTTGATATCCTCTGTCGAAGCTATGATTACACCACAAATGCTCATAGGCTCAAGATGTTCCCAACAACCCTTAGGAACTTATCCCTAATATGGTTTAGGGGATTATGAGGAAATGTTGTCCATAATTGGGATGAAATGAAGGCACTCTTCTTAAGGAAGTATAAAGAGTATTGTAGGGGAAGTGACTTAAGAGGTGATGATTTTTTCAAGATGACATAAAGGGAAGATGAGAACCTAGAGGATTATGTTTCTAGATTCCTATTTAGTCTACAAAAGAATGCCCAAAATGCACTCAATAAGGAATCTCAAAACTTTTTTGTTTCTTAGAGGAATTCATGAAGGAAGTGCTAGAGATTTTGATCTCATGGCTGGAGGAGATATCATGGAGATAGTCTGGGATGATAGAGAGAAGATATGCCTAGATTATTCAAGAGTTTTTGTAAGTAAAGGAAAAGGATACAAACCCAATATTAGCTCTGTAGTATCTAGGCCAAAGATAACAGACTTGTTATTTTATTTTAAATAACATATCATCGATAACATGGCAATACAACTAGACATTATGCAAGCAAAGAAGGAACATGAAGAGGTTAAGGCTATGTTGGAAGAATTTTGCCCATTATGTAGACAAAAGAAGAGGGATTGCAAGTGAAAGCAAGTAGCTAATTTGGAGGCTCTTGAAATGTCAAATGAGTTCAATCCACTACAAGGGGATGATGACCAATTGTATTCTATTGCTTAACAGATACCATGGGCACAAAGATAAGGTATGCCTCAAGATCCATTAATTTTTTCTAGTCCTTATTATTTTTGTAATAAATAGAAACCTCAATATAATGCTAATTTTCAAAATTAATCCTGGAATACTAATCCACCCCAATGGTCTAACCAATATAACTAGCAGTAACTCCCTCCTAACCAATGGTAGTAGCCTTAGATAAATTAGTAGCAACCTTGACAAAATTGGAAACCCAACCCTCCTAACCAATGGCTACAACCTCCTAATAAATGGAAACCTCCACAAGGTAACTTGTAATAGTCACCTCAATGAGAGGAGGTCAATAATAGACTAACCAATAATTTGGAGCCCTAAACAACCTCAACATCAAGCTTTAATGCCTTCACCTAAACCTCTTGTGGAAACCACAAGTCCCTCTAAGAAAACTTACTTACCTACTCAGCATTCTCCTAATCCCAACAATAAGCAACATGTATATTCCTATGACATAAACCAACAACCCGCCTATTCTATTAATGTTCATGTTATTCGCCTAAGGTCAAGAAATACCTTTTCTACACCAACCAGACCTATAATAAAAAAAAGTCACTAATGACGAGGTTCCAAATGTAGAAGAATGGGTAGATATCCTTCACACTCCCATTCCACAAAACCCTGCAACAAAGTCACCAACATTCCCTTAGAGGCATAGCTAGAATGCATCCCCACCTCAAAGTGAAGTTACTAATAAATTACTAAATTAGTTGAAGCAAACGTGTTTCAAGATACCCTACTAGATGTTATCAAGGAGGTACCTATTTACACTAAACCTATTAGGGATGCATGCATTAAAAGGATAGGTAGGAAGTGGAAAGATCCTCATACTATTCATGTGTTGGGACAAGTTTTTGACCTCGTGTTAGAAAAAATTGTCCATCTTTGAATATTATGATCCAGGGAGTCCAATTGCCACAATCTTCATCAATGGAATATAAGTAAAGAATTCCTTAGTATAATTAGGGACAACAATAAATGTAATGAAAAAATAAATAATTCTACAACTAAATATTGATAACATAAGGGAGACACCCACCATCTTACATCTTCTCGGTAGTCGAATTGTTAAAATTGATGGGATGGTAGAGGATGTAGTTTTAACCATGGACTCATGGGAATACCCAACTAACTTTGTTATTATTTCACCAAAATCTACCCTAGGGGCATGTCCTATAATTTTGGGTAGACCATCGATAGATACACTTGATGCTTAAATAGCATGCCAATTAGGCAAGATGACAATAATTGTTAGTCTCTCAAATAAAAAAGTTAACCTTATATTCACTTCCTCAATCTCCGTTAGAAGATGACCAGGCCCTACAACAAAATATTGGAGATAATGAAGAAGGGAAAACTCAGTAAGTCGCCTCATGATGATTGAAATAGACCCTTTCATAATATCTCAAGAGAAGTATGACATTTTGAATGATATCCTTTTCAATGAATATGGAGAAAACTCACAAGTTTGTGCTAATACTAATTGTTCCCATAAGCTATTGATGTGGGAGCATCGAGCTTGGATTTTGTGGGCCCTATGTTTTACAAGCTTAGGGTTATGTTTTAGACATATCTATGGACCTTTTCCTATGTTGACATAATGATTGGATTGATCATCTTGGAGTTAGAGCTCTTTTGGTGGTTGTTGGTAATGTTTTCTTCATTTCCTAGGTAGAAATTAGAGATTATTTGTGTAAGCTTCGATCCATGGGAGTTATCTTATGTGATATTAGATCTAGATCATTGGTTAGTGTGTGGACCTATATTGTATAAGGTTGTGTAGGTTTATTTTATCTAATTATTAAGTAATAATTGTTAACTTGGGCATGTCCTAAGTTTTATTTAATCTTCTAGGATGACTTGTGGCTTGCATATTTATTTAATGTAATTTGGGAGGTTGACTTGTGGCTTGCTAAGTATAAGTATGGAGTCTTGAGATGTTTAGAGTTAGTCAATTAGTTATGAGATGGAGTAGCTAGGAGCATATTGAGGGATGATAGCTAGGAGTTAGATCTTCACATATGAAGTTTGATTTGGTTCTTTTCTTGTAATGGCCATAACTGAGAAGGCCTTACAACTTGATATGTTGGATGTAAATCTCATGATTGTGTTATGAGAATAAGTGTTAGTTTGGATTTGAACATATGTGTTCTTGTTCATATTTTTTTGTGTGGTTACTTTTGGGGGGCTAAGTGACCCCCAAGGAGGGGTACACCTAACCTTACATTGTATTAGATGGTATTAGAGCTAATTTCAATCTTGTGCTAGTTATATGGTTGATTTATTAATAGTGGAGCCCTAGATCTTTTTGTTGTGAGGTGAAAGATCATGGTTCTACCTCACAATTGTAGAGGATTCATAGGTATATTATTTTGGTTATGAAACCTTGATGTAAGAGATGGATTTTTCCTTGAGTTAAAAAATTGACAAATTGTGGTAGGTTTCAAAGATGGAAAGAAGATCGTCATGTGTGAGGCAACTAGAGTCTTGCAATCATATTGTCAATTTGAGGCAATTGCACTTTGAGAGGAAATCGATGGCTAAGTTGGATCAATTTTGGGGAAAATTCACCAAAGGATTGAAGAGATGATGATGTCTTTTTTGAGTTGGCATTTTTCAATCAGAAAGAGATTTGTTTGGCCGATCAGAAAGATTGTTTGAGGAAGAAGATATTTCACAGATAAAGAGGTGTTAGAGGTTGAAGAAGTGCATGATGAATTCACTAGAGTTGATGAACTATGTGAAAGTTTTTATGAGTAGATGGATGGATCTGACTTGGAAATTATAGACCATCTTGTTGTGGACAATGAGATCATTGATGATGGGAGTTTCACTTTTTTGATGAGGAATTACAAATTGCTGCTAATGTGAATATGGTTTTGGATTCACATGTTGCTTCTTATATGGTTAGGGATTATGTTGTTGTTGATATGGACATGGATCTACATGTTAATGATATGGATGTTGCTTCTAATGAAGAGTTGGATTTATATGTTACTACTATTGTGGATTTAGGTTTTCATATTCATGATATTGCTGGCATGGATTTCATGTTTGAGGATGTCACTATTGTTGGACATGACCAGTTGCAAAAATTATTGGTGAAGCATTATGTTTTTCAGTTTGTTCATGTGAGTGAGCATGTTGATTGGTAGCTTTGGTTTAGAATATTTTTATGTTTGAATGGATGAAGTAGAGATGGTTGATGTGCATATTTTTCCTTTTGTCTAAGAGAAAGTGGAAGCCTTTGGTGAAGATGAAGTTGAGAGAAGATATTTCTTTTGGTGTCAAAGTGTGGGTGACACTTTTCTATTTACCCTAGGAGTTTGATGCAGGAGCATCAAGATTGGATTTTGTGGGTCCTATGTTTTGTGAGCTTAGGGTTATGTTCGAGGCATATCTATGGACATTGTCTTATGTTCACATAATGATTGGATTGATCATGTTGGATTTAGATCTCTTTTGGTAGTTGTTAATAATGTCTTCCTCATTTCTTAGATAAATACTTGAGATTACTTCAATAAGATTCAATATGTGGGATTTATCTTATACAATCTTGGATCTAGATCATTGGTTAGTGTGTGGACCTATGTCTAAGGTTGTGTAGATTTATTTTATCTTATGAGTTAGTTATGATTGTAAACTTTGGGCCTGTACTATGTCTTATTTAATTTGATAGGCCATCTTGTGGCTTGCTAGCTATAAGTATAGAGTCTTGAGATGTCTAGAGTCAGTCGATTAGTTATGAGATGGGGTAGCTATTATAATATTGAGGAATGATAGTTGGGATTTGGATCTTCACATATGAAGTTTGAGTTGGTTCTTTATTTGTAATGGTCATAACCAGGAAGGCCTTACATCCTGGCATGTTGGATGTAAATCTTATGATTCCATTATGAGAATAAGTATTAGTTTGGATATGAATATTTTTATTCTTGTTCATATTTTTTTGTGGGGTTGCTAAGGTCTAGGTCACCTCCAAGGGGGTACACCTAGCCTTGCACTACAACAACTATACTACCTCCTCAATCCTCATCCAATTTTATTATAGCCTTTTCTTATTTGCATACATTACTACCACATGAAATTTAGTCAACCAACTTTGTAGAAGTAATAATGATGGATAAAATTGCCAAAGTAGAGACTATACCAGTGAAAGAGTTAAACATAACATGAACCTTACTAGTTCCCATCAATCTAGTATGCTTAAACTACTGAAGGATAACCAACAACCCTTTGCATGGGACTATATTGATATGAAGGGACATGATCCTAAAATCTACACACATAAAATGTATATCAGCCCGAATTTTAAACCTGTAAGTCAACCTCAACAAAGGGTAAACCCAGTGCTTACGAATTTTTTGAAAACATAATTGTCAAATATTGTAAATGTTGGATTCATTTACCCTATCTTTAAAATTCAATGGGTATCCCCCTAGTAATAGTGCCTAAAAAGGGAGGAAAATGGAGGGTATGTGTGGGTTATAGAGAACTCAGTATTGAAACAAAGAAATACCACTTTCCCTTTCCATTCATTGATCAAATTCTAGATAACCTAGCTAGAAAAAAGTATTTCTCCTTCTTGGATGGGTTTAGTGGGTGTAGCTAAATAATGGTAGCACCCAAAGATGAATATAAAACAACCCTCACTTATCCATGGTGAACATTTTCATATTTAGTGTTACCATTTGGGTCGTGTAATACACCAACCACTTTCTAAAGGGTTTCTATCAGCATATTTTTAGATAACTCTACATATTATATGGAGAACTACATGGACAATTTCACTACCTATGGTTTCACCTCTGAGGAAGCCCAAAACAACTCAGAGAAAGTCTTCAAAAGATGCAAAGTACATAACTTATCCTTAAACAACAAAAAAAATGTTATATGACGACCAGGGCCATTTTCATCTACTTTCTACTCAATGGTTTTTTTCATACCATTGATCAGGGCTTCATATTCTTGAATTTCATTAGTACAAGGAAAAAGTATCTTGTACACCTTGGGTAGAGAATATAACTGAGATGTGATAAACAAATTTCCAACATGAGATCCTTGTTGTGTGAAAGAGTCATCAAAGAACATCTTACATGCCTTCTATATGAGAAGCATAATAGTCTCATCTAGAAACTCAATATTCAGGGGTTGAACATTAGCCAATGGTGCTTTTCCAACTGATCAACAATTACTTGCCCTTAAATAGTGTTTTGGTCAACGTATTCAATGTAAAATTCACTGAGAATCATGACCAATTTAACCAACCTTCTTATTAATGTTTCTTTATTCAATAAACATTTTAATGGATCAATCTTTGAAACTAGTTTGATAGGATGGGCCAATGTGTAGTATCTAAGATTTTGAGAAGCAAAGACCACCTTCGAGCAAGCTTTTTTGATGAGTGTGTATTTTACTTCATAAGAGACCAAAGATTAATGATATAATAGATTGCTCTTTCTTTCTTATTTTCATCCTCTTGTTCTAAAAGTGCCCCTAGCGATGTAGCATTTTCTAAGATGTATAGGATCACTGACTTCCCATTAATGGGAGACATCAGGATTAGTGGATTTTCAAGACATTGTTTTAGCTAATTTAAGCTCTTTTTTATAGTGCTCATTCTATTTGTAGGTGACACTTTTATGCAATGTTTTTGTAAATAATTGTACCTCGTCATTTGATTATCATATAAATCTTCTAATGGATTGTAGCCTTCCTTGTATCCTTCTCATTTGACTGATGGATGATACATGTAGCTGTGACACAACACTTCAATAAGTAATAAAATAAAAGGTTAGATCAATCATATAATTCAATAAAAGAAACATGATTAAGCAAACAAGATGGCTTATTGCCTCCTATCTAATGCGAGTATGAATTCTCTCCAATTTTTAAAGCCTTTTTGAATTATCTCCAATTTTTAAAGCCTTTTCAATGACTATAGATGAGCTACTAGAATGAAGGTTTTAATATGAATGCAATCTATTTTTTTTTTTTCATTTTTGATGCAAATAATAAGATAAATTAATCTAGATGAACAATAATGATCTAGGATGAAAGATTAATCTAAATGAACTCAAAAGCAATTTGTTCAAAAGTTATGCACAAAATCTCTAGAGAATTCTCAACATGATAACCTTACTCATCAATTGCACATGAGAAATAAGGGATTGGAGTCTTAGATTTATACGTCCAAAGGTTGAGTTAGAGCCGAGTTTGAAACCATGCACCTCTTGTTGATCAAATACCTTGGGAGATGGAAGCATAGTTCACTTTTATGATTTTTACTAATTTTAGAAGATAATGGAGTTAACTAATCCATTTGATTTATAAAGCTCAATTAACAACTCTTCTCTTTTTAAAATTTATACACAAATTGGTTAACTTGCTTTTCGGATTTATGCATAGTTAAGTTAATTGCTTTGTTTCTCTTTTTTTATTTATTTTTTAGATTAAATCAGCTTTCCACTCAAACTTTATTTTTATCTTCTTTTTATCAATTGTAGAGAATATTTGAGAAGATAATTGAATATTTATCTCATTTAATTAGATTTTCTCAATTTATGAATATTAATTCAATAATTGATATTTTTAGCTCAATTTAATTCAACTTAATTCCATTTTCATGTGTAATTGGAAAATGGGTTCAATTTCTATTTATATGCTAGGATATTAAATTAAATTAATTGATTTAGGATGATTTAATTGGCAATTAATGTTGATATTTATGAATTAAAATATTTTTGACAATTATTGCAAATGTTGATGATTTGTGCAATTTGATAATTAGATCAGATAATTGATTGAAATTGATTGCCTTTTGGGTTAAGACTTCTATGATTTTTTATCAATAATTAAGAATTAGGGGCATTTGGTTTAGAAGACCATTTTTAGGTGATTATAGCCCCATATTGTATGCTATATGAGACACACTCTATGACAAGAAGTAGGGACCTTTAGTTAATATAAGATTTTGAACAACAATATTCCCTATAGACTTCCCCACAAGTAGTACCACAATTGTAGGTTCATAGTACCAAAAGTACTCCTTTATGCATTTAACTAGGGTGCTAAATATGGTCCCATTACAACAATGATAATTGAATATCATGGAGGACATAATGGATCATATGATATATGACATTACATACTCATTATCTATAATGCCCCAAGTGTAAGGACCAAATTTTGGTTATATTCTATAAGGTCAATAAACCACCAATCTAATCCTTACAAATAGATATTGATAATTGTGTGTGTGTGTGTGTGTGTGTGTGTGGACAAAAGTACCCTCATTCCCCTCCCCCCTCTCGATGGTCTTGTGTAAGACCACATAGGTAATTGTTGATTAAATTTAAATTGTTGTTTTAGTTCCTTGTTTTTTTTTTTTTTTTATTAGACTATAGGAACCGGGTGCAACACGACCCCCCCTATAAACTGCAGTGTGCCGGGTAAACTTTTTAACATGACCGGTAGTGCTGGCGCAACATGCCCACTGGTACCACGGAGACGGGGGAGACTAGAACCCGTGACCAACCCCCTGCAATAGGGAAGATTTAGAGTTTTAGTTCCTTGTTGAGAATGTTATTATTTTCTTAATTTTGCCAACAATGCAAAATTTAATGTTGGGCTACTCAACCAAATATTGTTGTAATGGTCCTATATGCCACAAGGACATGCCTTTACTTGATTTGAACTAAGGGTTTACTATTGTGACCATTTTTTAATTATAAATTCTTGAATTAATTATTTTTATCTTCAAATTTAAATTTTTTTTATTGAGAACCTTGTTGTTGATAAATATTGGCAAATTATGATTTTGATGTGACTTATGTATGGTCATAACCAGGAAGGGTTACTAACAAGTCATATAGGGGAGTAGAGCACTGGGAAATTTAATTCTATTATAAGATATGAGATTCATAGGGGAGGCTCCCATGATACCATCCTTTCCTATGTCATGAGTGTTATGGATTATGTCCTCATAATCCTTTGTGTATTTTGTATTAGCATAATATAAAACCTTGAGAAAGTATGTACTAAGTTATTACTTTAAAAAGGTGAGGTTATACATAAATGATGGGGATTAACTAAGAACTATGGAACTAAAAAGTGATAGACATATTAAATGTCTTGATCAAGAATCAATACCTAATAAAAGTGCAAGAACATGACTTTTCAACATCTTGAGTGAATCTTGAGGTACAATTAAATTATTCCCTATACAAAGAGTGAGTGTCATGTGTCAAATATACTTGCATGGGATTGCATTGCAAATAATAGTACTTTGAGATAATATGTCTATGTATGACTACATTAAAAATTAAAGAATTATATAAAGGATGCATATGTTAGATACATTAGGAATATTGAAAATAAATCATCCCATTATATGCTATCTTATTCATAAATTTGTGAAATGCTAGATTTGGGAAAATGCATTTTCACCATGAGATAAGGCTCGAGCTTTGTATTTCCTAAGGATTGAGTTAAGTTTATTTCTATACTTATAATGATGATGTTATGATACATTATAACATGCGTTGTGATTTTTTAATTCACATGATTACTATGATGATGCAGAGGAGTGTTGGATTTGAGTTGTTCATGTTAAAATTATGTTTCATAGAAGATTAGAGGGTAAATGGATGTTATAATAGATTTGTTCATATGCTCATATCTATTTGTGTTTCATACATAATTATTTTATAAAATATGGATTTGAGTTATTTGATGAATTGTTGTGAGTTATTCAAATGTTATATGCTTAAATGATGTTCTATTCCTATGTTTGTGTATGTATATGAATAGTTGCCTTATGATAATATTATGAGGATACAATTAAGTATTTGTCCTTACATGATTTTGATTGAAAAAAATTGGTGTATTTTTACTATAAAATTTGGGCATGAGAGGAAATTCTAGAAAACTTGAAAGAAAATCTTATTCAAAGTTCACATTTGAGCTTTATTAACTTTGTGAATTCTAATTGTTTTGTATTATAATAATAATGTCAAATTGGAACAATACAACACAATTATAATTTGATGTTGATCCTAATGTTTAAATACTAGTTACACTTTCATTATTTGAAATCTGATTCAAGAATGTTAGAACTCAATCATTATTGTTTCAAATTTTATTTTCATACAAAGATACATATGAGATTAATATAAGTTACTTTTCTTACAATATTACACCCTTGAGGAGTTGCAATCTTCAAGATTTATTCTTAGATTTTAAGATATTACTCTAATGATCAATCCTCAATATTTATTATAGCTACCAAGTGTTGGTAACGAGTTCACTCTACACATTTAAAGATAATTGTAAAACCTTAAGGTACTATATTTAGATATTCTTATCATGAAGTTACATGTATCTTTATGTATGTATTCTTAAGTGGAATAATGCATATTCATATGACAATTC
The DNA here is from genome assembly GCA_028749045.1 of Cupressus sempervirens. NCBI lineage: Eukaryota > Viridiplantae > Streptophyta > Pinopsida > Cupressales > Cupressaceae > Cupressus > Cupressus sempervirens. Next base: position 464,426,874 of record CM053790.1, read on the forward strand.
CCTATATTTCAAGATCTCATCTCCTCCTCAAGGTTGGAATGAAGTTTTACTAGAAGATTAAGAACTTCACTATTAAGTATAATTACATCCTCATTGATTTTAGAGATTTATGTATTTCTAAATCATACTTAAGCCATATCATAATTATGATTATTTGAAGGTTTAAATTAAATTTAAATATAAAAACATTTTAACTTATTCTCACCAATTTCTTAAGATCAAATGTCTTTGCTCATGTTAAGTATGATTTACCTTCCCATTGAAGAAGCTTCTTCAAGTTAACAAAATATCCATAGTAATGGTAATAAAATTATGTAAACATGATATTTTTATTATGTCATTATCTATATTTATATATGTCCAAATAAGGGATTTGGTTATAGGTTTATATCACATATCTTAGCTCAAAATGTAAAACTGATTTATAGGAGACAAGAATATTCAATTTAATGCTAAGAGATTTAATGAGGCAATTATCAAAGTCAATCATTTAAATATATTCTAATACATATTCTAATATTAATTTTTTTTATCGATCATAGTCTAATATTAATTGACAATGAGTAAATTACTAATTTGTTAGGCCTAATCATACTTTTAAAATTAAATAGTGAGTTATTATAACAAATGTAGAATATTATAGTTTGATGGAGGGAGATTTTTTTTTAAATTAATTCAAACCGTGTCCTTGATAATTTTTAGGAGCATTCACAAGCAAGTGCTCCCATAGATTTTGTAATAATAGACACTTGAAAGATTAAGCTCTAAAATTTGAAGGAGGTGGAGGCTTCATGATTATTTTTAAGTAAGAAATAATGTTAAATTTAAAATTATAATACATATTTGAATCTAAAATATAGAAAAAAATTTTAAACTAGTATAGACAAATGCCATTTAAGAATAAAATTTTAAAAAAATGACAAGAAACATATTTAACCTCACCTAGAACACACACTTTAATATCTAAATTTAAAGGACAAAAGACTTTTTATTATTATAAAAACTTAACTTTATCATTTACTATTATTTTATTATCATATCATGGAGATGATCTAGGAGTTGAGCACATTTAAACAACTCTATAGTGTTTAATAAATGTCAAATATAGTCAATATTGCACAAAAATTTGTGACTTCGAAGTTGTTTTTATTGATAATGACTACCCATAATTGAAAGGAACGTATTTCGTAGATCTAAAAAGTAACAAATCATGCAAAGCCACACTAGCGCACTAAGAAAACATGCTTCACTGCATAAATACCATTTCACCTTTTTTTTTGGCCTTTTTTGGACACCTCTTCAAAATGTGTACTAGGGTGACATCATATTTGATGATGTAGCTCAAAAACCTTAGTTATAAGCAAGGGACTTTCTAAGTAAGATGGTATGAAATATTGGAATTGATTTGAAATTTCTACATAGAATTTTGAAAGGTGCAAAATTAAGGTACTCAACTACTAGATCATCTCCCAAGAAATCCTAGTTTGTCAAAACACATTTTAGAATCATTTTTTAAAGGTAAAATCTATCACCATGTTTTGGGTGAATTAAATATTACCATAAAAAATAGATAAAATATATAGGGAAAGAGTATAAGTAGGTGAGTTTGTTCCAATAGTTATGTACTCCACATACCTCATCTCTCAATTACTATTTTAAAGGAGCTAAAAATAAATTGATGACTAAAGATTCATTAATAAGTTTCACATATACCAATAATCAATTATTTCTTTCATTTTTTTTGGTTCATAATTGATTCACTTGTACACTACAACTAGACATTATAGATGACTTTATTAGTTATTTTGTAGATCTCACCGTAATTTATGTTTGGTGGTGATTCCAACCTTTTAAAATTCATGCATTTCCTTATTATATAAATCATGTACTAGTTGCATATTGTAAGCAATTTTTTCCAGTATGGAATAGACATCAGTTTCTTTGTTCTTGTATGCTCTATTTTATTTCATCATTTTTTCTGCTGCAAGACAATTATTTATTTTTCTTAGCTAGATCTTATAGTTGTGGAAAATTCTACATGGTATCAAAGCTTAGGTGCTAGAAAAGAAATGTAAGTTTGTGTTTGCAGATGTGACAAATCAAAGCTTTCAATAATGGAGTTTTTAGCATTTGTCTTTCTCATACCATTCAATTATTTCAAATGAAAGTCATCGATTCTACTTAGGCCCACAAGTAGAGACTTGCATCGAAATAGCATGGCATTAGAGGTTGGACCCGATTGTACATCAAAGATAGGTCAAGATCATGCTCTCTTCACATGTATCTTGTCTTTCTTCTCTCTAAAGATGCACTACTTTTGTGGATTTGTCATGCTTCTTGGTGCGAATGCTTCCTTTACTTCCATACTCAATCAGATTTATAGACATTGGCACCTATATTTTTCAGTTAATAATTTTTATTCTTGCATGGTTGAGTAGTGTTGTTAGGGTCACTCATACGAAATCTTGTGTCAACTACATCCTTGAATAATAGATGTTTTGCCTTTGTTTGCCATCTATACTTTCTTTGAGGGAGCTATGCAAATCGTTGTCTACTGTATCTTCGATTTGATTGATAGATGTTTTGTCTTTGTTTGCCATATGTTCATTTTTCGAATAGTGTCATTGGGGGCACTCATGCAGATTAATCCTGATCTTCACCTTGGTTTCAGAGAAGCTTCTTCATTCAACACTATGATAGTTATGATTTGACAGATGTCTACAATTTTTCATGTCTCAGAGATTTTTCATTGCATCTTTGTATATGTTGAGGGGGGGTCTTAGTCATACCGAGCTTTCCCTCTTTCCTCCTTTCTTCATTAGCTTCTATTCTCTAGTTAGAACTAAGGGGGGTATTAATGTTGGTCAATTCTAACCTCTCTCTGTTTCAATCCATAATTTACGGATGACTTCATCAATTATTACACAAATCTAGCCATAATTTCTGTTTGGCAGTAATTTCAACTTTTTAATATTTATACATTTCTGTATTATATAAATCATACACTAGTTGCATATTGTAAGCAATTTTTTTCACTATGGAATAAATATCAGTGTCTTTGTTCTTGCATGCTTTTAATTTCATCATTTTTCCTACAAGCATGATTGTTTTTTTTTCTTAGCTACATCTTATGACTGTAGAAAAATGATCATTTTTTAACCATTTCAAATTCAACAATTCTCCACATAACTTCATTCATACTTAATATATGTTTTTTCAAATAACTAAGTTATATGAAGAAAGAGACATCAAAAGCATGAGGTAAAACTTTTCGCAGCACCATTGGTACTCGGTTTTTCGTTGTTCTCTGCAAGTCTTCTGCCTGAGCATTCCTCTTCTTTGTTATCAACTGCTGTCCCCTGTTTTCGATTTTTCTCTGCCTACCGAACCGAACAAATTCATTACTACTCGGCCTGCTTTATTTGCCACATAATTGCCCAGTTCAATTTTCCTTGCTAGAAATGCAACATTTACAGGAAAATCCGCATCTTTTGTGCAATTCATGCGGTAAAGATTTAGGGTTTATTAAGCGTAATGTTAATGTCCCACAATTTCTCAACTGTAACGAATGTGACAAGGCTCAGAAATCCCATCCTGACTATGCTTTCCTTCAAAATTGGGACACAGATATATTCCTTGAACCTTTCGCGGATTTCACATTGGAAGGAAGCGATGGAGGAATTGTGAAAGCACATAAGGCAATTCTGGTATGTTACAAACCCTAGTTGGTTACAAACCCCAAGTTCTTACTCTGTTAAATTTTATATTGATATATGACTTTATCTCAGGCAGGGAAGTCCAAAGTTTTCAAGACAATGCTGATGGTAGGAATGTCTGAATCTTCTAGTAGTAAAGTGAAAATATCAGATATGACAGCTGGAGAATTGCATCCGTTAATTGAGTTTCTGTATACAGGCAGGGTAAAGCAAGGAAGCCTGGAATGTCATGCGGTCGCACTTTACAGAGCTTCTCTTAAGTATGATCTGCCTCTTTTGACGGTCATATGCGAGCATTTTCTCGAAAATAATGTAAGTGGAGATATTGGTGGAGTTCTTGAGCTTGCTGTAGATCATAAAATGGAGAAATTTCAGAAAGTTGTGGTACCTTTCATTTTCAGCGAAGGGTTTATCGAAAGTAACCCTCCTGCTCTAGTGATGAAAACCCTGCGAGCGGCTTCCAAGTTCAAATGCTTTGCCGAGTACCGAAAGGAGAATTTCGTAGCTGTTTCTTTCTTAATGGAGATCGCTATCTATCGAGTGGCAGGTACACCTCTAATTAGTTAGTCCAGACATCAAATTATGTGTTTTTGTTTTGTCAAATATGATTTGTCTCTTCACAATGGAAAGTAAATGCGTTGTTTCTTTTGTGGTACGTAGATCATCTTTACCGTGACAAATTTGGCAACGGCTAAAGGGTAAACTATTTTGTTTACCCAGCCGCTAGCCCTAGCCTGTACCCTGCGGCGTACCCTGCCCTCCCGTCAGTGAAACGTCTGACCGAGTCTGACCGTGATCTGCCCATCTACGACCCTGCACGTGATCTGATCTGCCGATCTCACGTCACCGTAGTCCAAGCATCACACCAGGGAAAGACAACAACGATGTCCCACCCCACAATTTGGATGCTAATTGGTGAAATGAACCTCCATACTTAGGCGTTTTTGGTCAAAGTGGGAAATATTTTTTTGTGGTGGAAAGTATAGTAGCTTTTTAAAATTATACACTAAGGATAAATTAAGTGAACTTTTTAAAGTGAAATTAATCTTATAAATGTTAGATTAATTTTTAAATTTTGAACTAGTTTTAAATTGACATAATATATATTTTTTCAAACTTTTATATTAAATTTGAGATCATTTAACTATACTCAATTTTATAATTATAAAGCATTAAAGATCAATCATATTTACTAAAGAGACATTTTGAATATTTAGATTGGATTACATTAAAATACATATTTTTACATACAATTTTATAATATTTTTATAATTAATTTTTACAACCAAATTTCTAGAGCTTTATCTAAATGAACATTGTAAAATAGAAAAAAAAGAAGACAATTTATCAAATAAAGTGTGATTAATCTTATTCTTATAAACTTATTCTAACTTATTCTTAGTATTAATCTTATTCTTAGTTATAAACTTAAATAATATTATATTTAAGAATTAGATTAAAGTTTATTTTTTATATTATATTAAATATAAATTTAATAATATATTTAAATAAATCTAAGAATTAGATTAAGGTTCAAATTTTATATTATATTATATTTAAATGTAAAATATATTATATTCATTTTGGTACTGCAACATAACATAAACCTATAGGTAATAAAGTTTTGTTAACTTAATAAATCAAAGGTTGTATTTCAAAGTTACTATACATGAATTTTTTTGATTTCAAGTTATCCATTCTCCATTTAGACTTTTGTTGAAAAAAGAATAATACTTGCTAAATAGGCTATGATTCCAACTATACAAATTTATGAAATAACATGACCTAATGTTTTAATTTCTAGCATTTAACACTTCTCCAATGTAGCCTTCAACCCCTATAAGTGAATGTATAGTTGATTTGAAGTTATCATGTCTCTATTTAGACCTTTGTTGCAAAGAAAACATTAATAGCTAAGTATAGTATGATTCAAACTACACAACTTTATGAAATAAAAATAGATTTTTTTTGAATTACTAAGATTGAACCTTAAATATTCTACTAACCTAGAATAGTCCATCTAGAAAAAAAATTAAATATAATTACTTTTGAAGCGTTCTTTTGATTGTTATCCCACTAACCTATAAGATAAATACCTTGACTTGAGAACTTACAACTATGTATTTATAGATAGTCCTAGTTAACTAGAAAAGCATTTACAAGACATTTAAATTTTTAAATGAAGGTATCAAGTAAATGCATTTGAAAACTTAGAAATTAAATCACTTCAACATTGTTGCATAACATCACTTGTTTCTTGACTCCATGTAATATTAGGTTGGTAACGAAAAATGCAAGTTCATTAACCTCTAATAGAGAATTTATAAGTAAAATAGTCATTCAAACTACAAAAGAAAATTATAGTAAAACATAAAAGAAGATGGCAAAATTATATTCTCTTTTCCCAAATAAGTTAAGGTCAAGAACATCCATAAATGTAATAAAAATCATTGTTATATGTTATATATAAAGTACCTATATAAATGATGAATCTATTGTGAATTATCAAGCTACTTCATCCAAAATGTCATTGTCAAAATGAGAAGTAATTAAACTTACACATTGAATAAGTCTCTTCCCACCCCCCCACTCAACATTGTAGTATTAAATGTATTCTAAACTATCAAAACATTGGAAAATCTAGTAAAGTATATTGAATATTTGTAATAGTGTTGATGATAACTCCCCATGCTAATTTCATTAAAACCTGCATATAAACATATACTTTGGTTGTTAAAAATAGATGCATGAAAATATATATGCATGAAAATCGTAAGAAAAAATATTTAATAATGATTTTACCTTCACTAGTTTGCATTGCTTACATTGTTCCTGGTAGCTGATTAACATCGATACAAAATGGTAGCCCATGTTGTCCACTATTCTTTTCACCATCTTAACTTGCAATGACATGTATAATTAATTAGTCAACACAAATTAGTCCTTTATTTAGAAGTATAATATCTAGTTAATATATTAGTAATATTGAAATTCTTAATTACCTGAAATCCTTTGTTCAAATGCTTGAGTGGGGATAACACCAATAGTTGATGATGGTTGAGTTTCACAAATTGTACATGCTAATTATTTGATTAAGTATAGAAAGGATGTTAGAAGCAAAAAAGAATGACAATATTATAATTAATGAATTAACATATTTAATCATTAAATATTACCATCTATAGTTTGCATTTCATCTATTGTTGATTGGTTCAAATCAGTAGAGAAGGGCAGTCGACGCTGGCATGTATTCTCTACATCCTTCAAAGCTACAATCAAATAATTTTGCACATAAATAAGAGGAAGAATTATTATTATGAAAATTACTAGAACAAATTAAAATAAATGTACTAACCATGTTCCATGATAGTAGTTGTTTCTTCTTGTATGGCTATGCTTGAACGATGTAAGACCTTCTTTTTCTTTTTCTTTCTATGAGATATGAAATGGAATTGAAACTCTTCCTGCCCTACAGCTCTTTCATTTGATTCTTGATGAATGTCACTATGTCTTTGGAGAACAATATGTTTTTTATGTAGTTTGGTTGGACTAAACCATGGTGGTATTCGTCCCATGGGCATGTTCTCAGTACCAGGGATTGTTGTAAACTTTGAAAGGGAAGACATAGATGCATGAAAATCTTTTTTAAATCTCTCAAAACGTTTAGTAAATATGAGTTTTACATCTTCTCCAGGTGGTAGATTTTGGAATAATAAATTCATATAATCCAAAGCATTTTGATACACATCATAGGAAGGACTTGACGAATTCGAACCATCTATACAAAAATAAAAATTAAGTTAAATAAATTAAAAAAATATATATTTTAATTGAAAATTCATGGCATTGAGAGTTACCAATTCTTTGGTCTTGAACACTTTGAACTCCAATCACTTCCTGATCTTCTAACAGATTATATGCATCTGCACTTTGAATAATAATTTATTAAGCTTAAGAATCATAAAAAATCAATAATTATTTTTACTATGAAAGATAAATAAACATTACCAATGATATTATTCTCATGATAGGAACTCTCTCCACCAATATTACCATGATCAACCAATGGAGTAACACCTTCTATAGTTCAATTCATTTTTTGTTAGTTCAAAGAAAACATAAACTTTGAAAATAAATCTATATAATAGTCAAATGCTAGAAGAAACTTACCAACAACTTGATCATTTTCAGTTGTTTGGTTTCTCTTTATAAGATCTAAAATCTTCAACACATGCTTACATGTGTTTCCTCTTTGTGCCCATTGACAATCACACACGTGCAAATCTGGTCCAAATTTTCTAACAATGTACCACTTCATAGGATCGGATTGACTTCTTATTTTGTATGGGGTAAAAGCACAAACATGTGTCACCTTTTGTGATATCTTGTACCGTTTCGGCCGGAACACCTTCGACCATAACGGTTTCGGTCGTAATCGATTCGGCCGTACACACGTGGCGGTTTCGCGCGCCTACATGGCGTGTACCGTTCCGGCCGAAACTGGTTCGGCCGAAACTCAAAAAGGGAATAAAACTCCGCACCAACCTCTAGCGGCTATCATTGTTACTGTTGCGGTTTATGAATGTTTGGAGAGCGGATTAAGGGATTTTCACGACGTCCTTTTCTTTGTACTACTTCAAATTGTAATTTGGTTGCTATAACATGATTGCTATAGTGTAAAACTTTTTCTCCAGGCTTGTATTCAATAAATTCAATACCACTACCAATTACCCTTGTTTGTTGATAATATGTTCCTTCAATAACGACTAATCCAATTGGATATGACTGTTCATCAGCATCTATAGTTCCTTCTAGCAACTTGTGTTTTGCTTTTGTGCATCTTAAAAGATAATAGTCCACATTTTCTGCATTATCTGGTAAGGCTTGAACTGCAAAAATATCTCCTGCATGTATATAAAAAGAGAAATATAAATTAATTTAAAAAAATATATACATGTATATTAATTTATATATATGTATATATGCACACAAACCTGCCACAACTAAATCAGAAATGCGCTCATAATCAGCTGAATATACAGGATCATGAATGTCAATGTCAATGTCAACATCTTCAAAATGAGGCTTTCTAACTATCTCCTTCAAATCCCAATGTGAAACATATCCATTCTCAATATTTTCACATGCACTCACTACATTGTCCTTAATGCAATCATCACAAAAACATGTTTTCTCTCTTACTTTAAGTACTGGAGGTTTATGGTTTCCTGTAGTCATCACTTGATGTAAACTTCTAATTCCAGGAATCGTTTGACAATTGCAAGGATTAGATCGATCTATATCTGTTACAAATACAAAAACTAATTGTCATATTTCAAAATAAATATTTAATTAAAAACTCAACTTGATTTGAAAAAGACATTAAAAATAAATATAATTTAGTTCACCTTTCACCTCCCAAAAGTAACGCTTATTGTATTCAGTATCTCGAGTAGCAAAATGAACTTTGCACCATTCAACAATATGATTTGCACTCTCTATCCTATTCCCTGTATGTACATAAAATATGCATGTATATATAAAATTTAAAACATATGCTAATAGAGTATTAAACATGTACATTTAAAAAATGCATATATTTACCTGCAAGTTCATGTTGTCGAAGTGCACGTTTTATACATGCTCCTGCTCCATCATGCTCCCCTTTTCCGTGTCCACTTTCAAAGAAATTCCATAAAAACTTAACATTGGTTCTAGCATGTTGCATTGCTAACCAATTAAATGCTTTTGCAGATTTGAATTGTCCTGTGAACGTGAAACATGATAAGTATCTACAATTATCCAAGTACATATATTAAATAGAAATAGACATGTCCAAATAAATAAAAGTTAAAATAAAGTTAAATAAATGTGTAATTATTTGGTGTATACTAACTTACACATCCATCAGACCAAATCCAGTGCTCTGAAACATTTATTCCACGATTTTTGAGATCTTCAGAGAACATTGCAAAACAATGAGCCACATAACTCCTGTCATGAACTTTATCATCGCTAATATAGAAATGAACCTCTTTGATGATGATGCGTTCATTTTCATTCAATCTTTCTATCTGATCCACTTCAAATTGTGCATGTCTATAGGTCACTTGCACAAATATTGCAACTTGTTCAGAATGATAATATTGGCTTTGGAGCTCTGTATGAGGTGCAAATGTATAATTCTCAGAAAAATCTACAATTGAAAGTATACAACCAAGTGGAAAACAATTTTTGGAATCATGAAACTGTTTAGCTTGCCATCGTGCACCATGACAATGTTGGATATGTGGATATATCAATGGACGGAACTTGGCCATGAACTCATCATAATGCAATTCACTCTCCTTCAATACAATTTTTCTAGATTCATCCCCTCTATTATTTTGGTATGTCTCATATTCATATCTCATCCATGAAACTGGTGTGGATTCATTAATATTCTCAACTTGCATAATTTGAAAAAATTTGTGTAAATCTGCACAATCTTCACACTGATTTTTGATGCATTGCACTTTGAATTCATCTGAATCTTCTAATTTATCACATAATATGGACCTCACAAATTGTGTTGTACTGCTAGGGATGACCAAATTAGGATCAAGTATTGCCATAACTTTTTTAAATGATTGCAAGTGTAGACCAAATTCAACATGATTTCTACAACAACAAGTTTCTCGCATCTTATTTATGCGTACAAAGGAAGGACGTAAACTCTCAAACATTCTTTGACATATTTTGACATTTGAAAATTCTTGTTTGAATGCTTCAAAAAGTTCACTTTGAGTTATATCTATGAAATGTTTTGGATGTTCAATTTTGTCCCCTGTTTCTTGATTTTTAATTTGTATAGTATCACGCCTATTGAAAGAAACACGAGAATGTGTGGTCCAAAATTCAATAACTTGTCTTTTTACTTCTTCAGAAATCCTGTCTTTTCGAGGAACTCTACAAATAGTCACCCAGTTATTCTCAATGTTATCATCTAGTATATTTCTCCTCTTGATGTATCTCTGGACAGTTCTTCTAGATATATGTAGTACATCAAAAATTGCACGTACCTATTTTCTATGTGTCAATTTTCTACTAGATATAGTAGTCATCAGTGCTCTACGTGCATTACTCAAATCACCTCCTCGAGTTGTGTTGTCAATTTTGTTATAAGCATTTTGCAAATTTTCAACTATTGTTTTATTAATATTATGAGGATGGTTTTTCCTGTTATCAACACCCAACAACTCTAAGACAGGTCTCATATCTCTTCTCCTAAATAACTTGGCAAATAATTGTGCCTGTCCAAATATACTTTTATCTTTGAAATATTCATCCCACATGTTCTGACAATGCTTTTTGATAGTGTTATCATTTATCATATCTTTAGATGGAATTTGGTTAAAAAGTAGTTCTTCATCCAAATCCATCAAATTTTTTATGCTTTCTAATTTGTCTCTATCAATAGAACTGCCAATTTCTTCCTCTTCATTACTTTCATTTTCTTCATGAATCTCATCATGTTCAGGAATTTCAGTAGGTTGGTTTTGAGCATGTTTTGTATGGCCTTTCATTTTGTCATCTCTTTTTCTATCATATTTCCTTGATCTTTTCCTTTTACTACCCATTCAATAATTCAACCTATAGAAAAAAAAATTAAAAAATTAGATTTTACTAAATATCAGCTAATGGTTCAATATATAATACATAAAAATAAAAATAATTAGAAGAGAAAAAAAACACCTTCAAATTATTCGATCTTTTGCAATATTGATTAAATCCGCAAAACAGTTGTTGAAAATTGCTTCAAAATTAATTGTTTTTTGCTAATTTCTTTCAATTTTCGTTGTCCCTGTATATTTAATTATTTAAAAAAGACAAAACAATATATTTTTATATCAAAAAGTCACACTAACCGCTAGCGGTTTCTCAAGCCGACTAAGGGTTTCGGTCGTAACTGTTCCGGCCGAAACCGTTACGGCCGAAACAGTTCCGGCCGTAACTGTCTATGTAGCAACCTATGTGGCAGCGAAATAAGCAAAAATCAGAACTTCTGTAAACATCTCACTTTGAAGGCCAATTTGACCTACTAAATTGAAGTATTTTTTAAAACTAAAAATATACTTTAGTAGTTCTTGGAGTCACGATTATGATTGTATAATTTTTTTAAAGTTTTGATTATGAATAATATGTTATAATTTAAAAATATTACAAGTAGGTATCTTAAGATTCAGGAATATGTCTATTCAAAAATAAGAAAAAAATAGTAAATCATGTTAAATTTTTTTTTTTTTTAATGGTGCACTAGAGGAGAGAGTCTTCTTCAAGAATAGGTAATTTAAAAAAAAAAAAAATGTAGATTTGATGGAAAATGTTTGACGGGAGAAAAAAACTGTCTATTTCTGATAACTTTGACTTTGACCAGTTATAACTTCAAAAATATTAGTCGAATTTTAATTTTAATTTTTCGGTGCACCAGGTATACATGTTAACTCTAACATATTCCAAAATCAAACCAAAATATGAAGATTTGCATATATTTGTTTGACGGGAAAAAAATCTATATTTTTAGTATTTTTAAAAAATTAAAAAATACACTTTAAAAATTCAAAAATAAATAAAATTTTCGCTCAATTTTTAAAAAAAAAATTATAGACATAAACTTCATCCAATTTTAAACATTTCATTAGTTTACATCATCTTCAAATTCTAAGCACAAATGCCACTTTTATTTCGTTAAAGTTGAAGACTTTAAATTCTGATATCACTTCTCCTTTATAAAAGGTGACACAGGTTTGTGCTTTTACCCTATGTATTGGGGAGATCATAAGGATAGCAATCTGAATCTGGTATTGTTTTTGATCTCTCTAGTGCAGTTCTATAATATCTTTCTTTTTTAAAGTTAGTGACAAATTCAGATAACTGCAAATATCTTTTATTTTTATAAAATGGCTCTATCCTATGAAGAAGTGTATAGATAAGCCAATCCATTCTTCTTGTACATTTTTTGGCACAATCACTTAAACAATGACTCTTGATATGGAAATAATAAGACTCTATAGATGCATTAGTTTCTTGATTGGCATGCGAGAAATTTCGAAGATTTTTCACCCACATTGCTATACAAGAAAACATAAAAACATTTTGTTAACTAAAAATAATAAATTTAATCATGTAAATACAAAAATACAAAAAAAATGAAATTACCAACAAACTTACCAATACGGGTTTCATCATGGCACCAAGTTTTTAGAAAATAATCAATGAATATTTTCTCTTCTTTGAACTCCTCCATGAATTGTTTGATTAAGTGAATGGTGGTATTTTCATTATCACTCATTGCATACATTATGTCGCCCAATCTATCAAACATGTTTGTTCCAACATCCCTATTGCTTGCGAACCTATATTAGAAAAGATAATATGAAGTTGCATACTCAAATAAGTGATGTTTGATATATTCTGATTAAATATTGACTCACCTGTACACATTTTTTAGCCATGCCCTACGCACATGCCAAATACATAAAAGCACTTGGCAATTAAAAGATGATCTGTATATATTACAAAAATTGATCAATAACATTCTAAGAAAATGAATGCAAAATTGTAGTTTATATCATAAATCATGACTAAAATTGAGTTAATTTTAGTTTAAATGTGTAAATTAAGGCCAATAAAAATCTGATAGCTTCAATTTCTGCACTAGCATCATCTGTCATAAATGCATTGACATGCCAATCATCTCTCAATTTTTTCCCTTGTCTATAGATCACTGTTAACCATTCATTTATATCCTCAATTCTACTTCTCGAAGATATTGCCCATGCAACAGGCACACCAGCCTCTTGTTCATCAAAAACAAGCAATGTATATAACTCGTACTGCACATGAGTTCAACTTAAAAAAATTAATTTATTGAAATAAAACAAATGAATGAGTAAAAAATAAAATCAATAAATAAAGTTAACATTTCTATATTTACACCATATTTGTTTGTTGAAAATGTTGAATCCATTGCTATAATAGAGTTGTATGAATGCTTGACCATCATTTCTCTCATCCAAGGTGTTTGGATGCCTACAATAAATGGAACATCTCCCATGGTGTTTGGTGTTTTGTAAAAGAAGAAGTTATCTTTCTCTTCTATATGCCATAAACTAACACTTTTTGCATCATCCTAATTTTTTTGTGATCGAAATGAGCGTACTCTTTTCCATGCATTTAATACATCTTTCCTTAGTAAACAAGCATCTCTCTTATTCATCATCTCTATTAGACCATGGTCTAAGTAATGTTGCTCACAAATTGTATCAATTCCAACACCCATCATTAATAAGGACTCAATGTATGATTTACATTCATTTGATAGTCTTGGTGCAAAGCTAGTCCTTGGATCTCTAGAAGGATCATTCTTTCCATGACAAAATTCACCATTAACATCTTGATGGGTAAATTCATTATATGTGATAATAGCAACCTGTGGTCTACCATACATAACTCTAACATGAAAGTGGGTTTGGCAACTCCTTTTTTGTATAAACTTTCGTATCCTTTTCACCTTTTTAATGTCTTTAGATTTTTTTCTATTATCCTTGGGCCCAAAAGCACAATGATATCTATTTAAGGACATGTACAAAACAATATATTAATCAACATGATAAATAAATAAATTTTATATATATATATATATGACATGCTTAATTATATGAAAAATGTTAAGCATACCTTGAATACATTATGGTACTATGGTCAGTAGGGTTTTCCAATTCTAGCTCTCTATGAGCTTTACGTAGAAATGTTGTCTCTATGCCATCTTGTAATATACCTTCTCCTTTGATAAAGTGAGCAAGTCTCCCAAGAGGGATAGCAGCACATAAGTCAAGCTCCTGGATATTTTCATTTCCAATAGGTGTCCATTCAAGATCATTCATTGAAAAAAGATTTCCTTTTTTTGGAATGTCTTGGACATCTAATCGAATGAGTGATTCCCATTCAATCCCCTACTCATTCTGTACAATATTTGGCTAATTAGTAACCCTCTATCTTGTTAAAACATGCATGAAAAATATATTTATTCTATACATTTATGCTAATTAGTAATCTATACATTTATGCTAATTAGTAACCACAGAGAGAGAGAGAGAGAGAGAGAGAGAGAGAGAGAGAGAGAGAGAGAGAGAGGTGATTAGGGGAGATATCTAGGGAGAATGGAAAGGCGTGTGTGTGTGTGTGTGGGAGAGAGGGAGATATTAGAGGGTGTATCTATAGAGCAATGAGGGATAGAGAGGTAATAAGGGCATATCTAGACAGAGATTAGCAGGTGTATCTCAAGAGAGGGGAGGGAGGTTATGGAGCATATCCTAGAGGGAGGGGGGGGAGAGAGATAGAGAGAGAGAGGGTGGTTAAAAGAGGAAGATATGGTGAGAGTAGGTAGGGGAGAGAGTGTTAGAAAATATTAATTTCTAACAATATTACTAAATAAGCCGTAAGACCAATTTAACACTAACACTTAACCCAACTGACATAAGCAAACAAATTAAAAAATTTCAAAGTTCTATCTTCAATATAATATTTATTAGTTAAGTTGTTCAAATTTATTAAATTAAATAGTTTTAAATTATACATCATAAAGAAATATAAATAACTGTACATATTTAAAAGTAAATACAGATGCGTTTTGATTAAAAGGAGAAGGTTCATTAATATTCCAAAATTGTGAACAATGGAATAATGAATTAGGATTATATCTCTATAAAAAATTGTGGGTTAGGGTCATGATTGAGGTTCAATTAGGGCTAGGGATTAACTAGATTATGGTAAAGTTTTGATAAAGTTTATGGTTATAAATCTTTATAAAAAAAAATTAGTTGATACATAAAAAGTATGAATATAATTGTATTCCTATTATGTCTCATCTATAGCACTAAACCCTAGAGAGTTTTTCTTTGAAAAAAATAAATTCATTTTTTCCACCTTCACCTTATATCAATTTTTTTCTTTGCTATAGATGTAAGGGTTTTAACAATCCAAAGGGATTAGGATACTACAATAATCTCATCAATGAACTTATTCTCCATGGTAGTTGACACATGAAAAAAAACTTAGGAAAACAAATTCATAGTAAACAATAGCAACTGACCATATGAATGAGTGTGTGTGTCACTAATAAACAAACTTGACTGAGATGTCAATAATAAATTCATAGACACTAGACCATTTACTTTTCAAAACTATTTATCTCATAGCTTGGAGAAATATTATGAGGTCATTTGAGTTTAAAACATAATTAGAATTTTCACTTTCAAATATGAAATAGGAGTTTTTAATAAGATTCAGTGGTATTAGAGTCTAGTTTCTTTGCTAGCCTATAGAGATGTTATGTGATTAAGTCAAAGAGATCAACGCGCTCTTGAAAGAGAATAAAAGAAGGCAATAACGAATTTATCAAGGATAGGAGCCAGCGGTAATAAGATGGACAAGGATGAACAACCTTCATTCATTCATACCCAAACAGGTCCTTAGTAATGGAGGTGAAGAACTAAGCCTTGCGAAAGGAGATCTCGATGCCAGGATGGAGTCTTCTATGAAGATTGATCCAGAAATAAGACAACAACTCCCATTTATCTAGTTTGACAACTTAAAGAATGGATCAATAAGAAGTCAAACAAACCATTTTTTCAACAAGGATCTACAGAATAGGATGTCCAGGTTGACACTGCCAACAATTGATGGTAGAGAAGAAGGTTCAACACAAGCATGGATCAAATAGTTAGACATTAATATTAATATGGTTATAATTGGATATTAATATATATTAATATAGTTGACATTGGTATACTCACAGCATATTTGTTTGTTGAAAAAGTGGAATCCAATGCTATAATAGAGTTATGTGAATATCTCACCATCATCTCTCGCATCCATGGTGTTTGAATACCTATAATAAATGGAATGCTTTCTCCACTATTGGGTGTTTTATAGTAGAAGAAGTTGTCTTTCTCCTCTACGTGTCATAAACTTACACTTTTGGCATCATTTTCATTTTTTTTAAATCGAAGGAAACACACCCTTTTAAGCTTATAATAATTTTGAATGAACTTGAGTACAACTAACATGGGATGTAATCTCAATGGGATAGTTTTGAGATGACCAAGAGAGGCAAGAATAATGACTAAAAGAAAGAATTGTATTGACATCAATGACAAGACATCTCCAAATACGTGATGAAAATCTCTAAAGTATACATAATTTACAAAATATTTTCTTCTCCAAGTATGTTATCTTTTTCAATTTATCTTGTCTAATTTTATCATCCATTGGGTGAGAGGATTTAGGTGATAATCCAAGAGGAGCAAGAAATGGAGAGTAGTGTTGATTTCCTCCAAAAAAATGATTTGTTGATGTAGTTCCATCAATATCTTCATGAGTTATGTGAGATCTCAAAGTTTCAACCCCATGTTGCCTCAATAATCTATCATTTATCATCTCATCTATGCTTTTATCTTTGCTTTCAGTGAATAATATGTCTTGCTCAAAAAGTGAGGAGGGCCTAGGTATGTTCAATTTACTAAGATTACTAGGAGGAGTAAACTCAATTTTCATTTTCCCCTTAGGTGTTTAATCAAAGATAGGTTCTTTTCCTTTATGTTTTTGACAAATTGGAACTAAGGGTAATTGACCAAAGTTAACTTGAGGTTGTTTACCTTGACTCACTTGAAACCTAGTCATAACTGGCATGAGAGGGAAAACACTAGTAAATAGGAAGACTCCAAGAAGCATTGGTATCACTCTTGGGTAGTAAAGTAATCACTTGTTCAATTAATAAGGTGTAATAATGTAATTGTCTATCACTTTCGTTAACATAAAGTGCCAATAGAGGTCTGACGATTGGTTAACACAATATGCCATTGTTGGTCTCACAATTATGGAATTATCCAAGAGTTATAATGTTCTGTAATAAAATGTAATAATATGAGATAAATTGATATGTTTAGACAAGTGAATACCCACAATCCAAGGATGAAATCAAAGAATTCCAAAGAAAACTTTCTCCACTAGGGAAATCTCTAACTTTGCAAGTTTTGATGTTGGTGACAAGATAAGACAAGACTTACTAACTCAAAAATAGCTATGATGCAAGGATTCAAAGTGAGAACAATTTTAAACACTCAAGATTAAGTCCACAATGGTCCAACCAATTCAAGAATGACAAAAACACGGTTATCGTAGAGTCCAAACGATGATTGATGAATTGTCTTTTTTTAACCAACTAAGATCAATTTAAGATTTATAAATAATAATTAGGCACATAGAACAAAAATCAAGGATTTCAAAAAAATGTCTGCAAGCAATGGGCAAGGGACAAAGCAACCTTGCACATGAACAAAAATAGTGTCGTAGTATGAATCTAATCCCTAGAACCACTACTGTGTATGTTCTTAAAATAATTTTCAATCACGCACATAGTCCTAGAAAAGAAAATTTGGCAGCACTAAAGTTCTTAGTAATGGTCAACTCTGCAGCTTTTGCAATCTAGAGTGGGCGAAATCCAATCCTGGTGTACCAGGGTTTTGACATATTCCGAGAATTTAATCAATCAGAGATACTGAGGAGATCCGACAACCCAAAAAAAGAGTACACCTGTGGAGATTTCCCCCACAAGGACATTTATATAGCGGTTGCTACTACCACGTCAAAAATGACTATTACCGCTTGAGGTACCATCCACATGGTTGACCCATTAAAGGAAATGTCCACTCTGGTTTAACCCTCTCTAATCAAGGAAGACTCACAAAGTTGTACCACATGGGGACTTGGTTTGGATTCAAGGGTTCCAAGTTTCTGATGTGCCCAAAAGGGAATAGAGCATACTCCTCTAGCCTCTTCACCTTACCTAAACATAGCAAACAAGATTCTTTGACACACTAATTTGAAATTGCCCCACTAACTTTTTGGAAAATCCAACAACAAACACCACTAGTCCCAAAAGAGAAAGTACCAATGGATGTTGAAGACAAACCCAAGCGAAATAGTGAGACAATGACAAATATCCTTCCCTACCTACAAGGGGATCCATCGTCAAGAGGAGCTGCGCATGTAAAGCAAGCGAATGAAGCTCAGTCTCTCAAGATCTCCCAAATAGTGTTCATAGGGCCTAATTACTATGTGAAACATATATGTGTGAAAGCAAATCTAGATCCAATTTTAAAGCACCAAATGAAGTGTGAATCTATGAAAGCATGTAAAAGCACTCAAGCCAAACACATGAGATATTTATTTTAGTTCCAAATCCAAATGTTATAGAGATCCAACAAAATACCTAGTAATCCTTGCAACGCATTTTTCTCTATTGTACCTTTTGTTTATGCTTGAACGCTCGCTCGCAACGAACAAAGCAACAAGTAAAACAAGAAAACACAAGATATGCAATATATATACCAAAGCGTAGAGCATATATATATATATAAGAAACTCAAAAAAGAATTATGTTTAAAATGTCATGTACCTATAAGTATGGCAAAGAAAATGATTAAAATTTTGAAATTTTGAAACGTGTCATTCTAATTTACATTAAAGTTTTTGAATCAGATATCAAGCTAGAATTTCATGATAGATAAGTTCAGAGATCACTTGTCAAAATCTATTGTATTATTAAATAGCTTAGGATTCAAAATTACTATAGTATACTTATTTTTATATATTAATTATTGTATAATAAAAATATCTAAAATGATGTCTAAAACAATTTGATCAATATCTAAGGAAAAGTAAGTTCCTATTGAATGAGGAGGAAAGAGACATTTAATTTTTCCTCTAATTTTTTTAGCTTTAAACAATAGACGTTAATGGTTTTTTGTCCCCATATAATTATAATAATATCTTCCACTTTCACAAGAAGTAAGGGTACTTTTGAAAAATTTTGTTTCTGAGACTGCAAAATTTCTATTTGAAGCTCTTTTACTCAACGGGTGAATATTCACACTTGGAAAGCTCTGGACCTGTATGACATCATCTTATTATTCAGGTAAAAGGTGATATTATTAGTCCCAACTATTTGTAAAATTAAATAATCTATTTTCCAATACTGGGATCTAATTTAAATGTTGGTGGTTTGTTCTAATCTATCATATCATAATTATTTAGGTTTTTCTTTATTTTTGCACAATATTTTAAACAAATAGAAGGTAACTTGTGAAGGTTTTGAAAAGGAAACTTTGAAACTTTTATGACCTTGAGTTTTATGAAGATGCTGAGAGATTTGTACATGGGAAAATCTTTGTAAACATGGATTTCAAGGCCCCCTCTTATTGTGTTTTTATGATGGTGAGAGATTTGAAGGTGGAGGGTTTTATGACCAAGCTATTAAGAAGAATCATAACACCAAATAGGAGGAGATCTTTATGCTATCCCAGATCTAGGAACAAAAGACTATCGTTTGGATGGAGGGCCCACTCGGTTGGACCGCATGGGTGGATGCATACTCTGATACTCTGCACTAGCTCTGTTTCTTTCTTTGGGCTATTGTTGCATATGATCTATTCTAGTTGTACTCCTGCCACTTTAGTGTTAAAGTGAGGCTATGCCTCTGTTTTGACTCTTTGTGATTGTATAATTTGTTTGATCTCTCTATAGTTAATAGAAAAAAGAACAATATTCACATCTAATTGATTGTCATTGAAAGGATTAATCACTAGGTGATTGCATCAAATACAACAAGGGTCGTACATGCCTTCAGTAAAGTAATAGATATAATTTAAATTTAGTTTATGTGTAAGAAAAATACTTTTTTTATTTTTATTTAAAAAAATTATTATAAGCTTGAGTTAATGTATTTTAATCAACATTGAATAAAGTATAGGTATATTATGAGCTATAAGTAATATACCTAACAATCTTGATATTCAAAATGGTAGCTTATTTTTTGTAATGTAGATATTACTAAGTGTATATAGTAATCTTAATTATATTTTTAAAATAAGATTCAAATTCTTTAAATTAGAAACACTTTAATGTTAATTTTATTTAAAAATTATTTAGTATAAAATATATCGTAATATTCATATTATTAAATTTTTTAATTTTATATATAACAAATACATTATAGTGACTATAAAATTACTTTTAAATTTATCAATTTAAATATAAATAATAATTAATTTTATAATTAAAACTAAATAGTAGTGAAATATATTTTTATCAAATAATGAAAAAAAGAGAAAAATTTATTCGGTGATTTAATGAGCGTTTTTCTGCGATTGGTCTGAGCGTATTTCAGCAGATGGTCTGAGCGATTGGTCTGGGCGTTAATTGATTGCAATTTAGCGAATTTCAACAATAGGGAAAAACCCTAATTGCAAATTTCAGTGAAGATGTCAACGATTTCATGAAACATTGCTACGATTTCAGCAAAGATTTTAGCAAAGTTTTGTTGATTTGATGATCCCACACAAGTCTGGAATGTCAGGACACGATCCGCCAGCGGATATTGCTGGCATCAGCACGAGCAATATAATTGAAGAGATTGATAAGATGGCATGCGATAAAGGCAATGACCTGACGAATGGTGACTCAATCAGGTGTGATCTGCCCTCAACTCTCAGCTCTAAATCTAATACGCCTTTCAATTTTCTAGCTGTTTCAGTACCGCTGAACTTTAATTCGTCTGCAACCATGTCGAATAATATGCTTAACACTGATAACAATGTTTCTAAATCTAACACAAACCCTGGCAGCAAGCCGAGATCCTTTCTAGAGGTAGTTGCAAGCTCAACTCATGCAATTGCTTCTGGTGCTCGCTTCGCCAAACCCTCACATGATGTAAACACAGCAAACGGTATGCTTTTTGGGGATCCTTCTGCATTTCATGTAAATCCTAACCCTGAAATGTTAAATGAGATTATTAAGGAAAAACAAAGGTTAAGGAACATTGCCATTTTCTTCTCTGCGGTTGAAATTGACAAGGTTCCTGCTAGGAAATTCTTAGACGATTGGTTTCATAACTATTGGAATTTAAAACTTGGCTATCAAATCTCTTTTTGTAGGCAAATACAGAAAGGATTATTTGTTGTGTTCTTTAATAGTAATGAATCTTAGCTTGCTGTGCTTAAAAAAGAGTATTGGACTGTCGACAACACCACATTCAGGGCTCTGGCCAGGAATTCTGAAGCTAACCTTGATGAGGTGGTTGCTCTCTCGGCCCCCAGATGGATCCTCATTAAGCATATTCCCCCCTTTTTGTGGCAATTTATTCCTCAACTTGTTGAACCCCTTGGAAAATTTTTGCGTATGGATGATTCGGTTCGGCTAGTCCCCCATTTAGATGCTAGGGTTCTTATTGCTTTGAAGCCTGGTCAGGATTTACCTAACCAGCTTAATATTACTATAGCCAATGAAGAAGTTTCATGTCCTATTGAAACCTTGGGAGGGTTGAACGCTTGTTTTTTATGCAGAAGGGAGGGGCATCTTAGAAAAGAGTGCCCGATTATCAGAAACAAAACTCAAAAAAATACCAACCCCTTAAATCCCCCTATCTCAACCCAACTGATTCCCCCTTCCTCTGTTAAAATTAATCCTCTGCCTTCCCAACTCACCCCCTCGTAGTCTTTCCCTTCTTCTCTTCTGACTCCGTCCTCTCAAAATGTGTCTTTTACTAGCATCGTTGATTCGGATGGTTTTCAAACTGTTACCAAAAAAAGGAAAAATCGATCGAATAAAATTAATTCGGCCCCAAATTTGTCTTTTGTCCCCCCTCCTCTAGTGGTTAGCTTGACTCCTAAAGATGCTGCTAATCCTTTTGTCCCTTCCTCCTCCGCTTCAAAGGCCCCTACCAAAGTCTTATCATCAGGACCAAAACCCCCCAGCAAAAAGTTTCATGAGATCCCAGATGATTTCATTGTTGAAGTTATTCTAGCAATCCCATGTGCTGCTAATAACCAATCTTCGGAGCTAGAGGCTTCTTCCCCTTCTTTGTCTGATAGTGAGGATATCCTCATTGCTAAGAGGAAAGGAAGACCTCCAGGATCTAAAAACAAGAACAAGAACAATAAGAAACAGAACCAAACAGACTCTAGTGTTGTCTCTCCTATGGAGGACATTGTGGGTGCTGTAGCGTCTAACTCTAGAATCCCATCTCAATGAATTGTGTTTCATGGAATATTAGAGGACTTGAATGTCTTGATAGAAAGTCTGTGATTAAAGATTTTATCAGTTCTCAAAATAACATTGATATGATTATGCTGCAAGAAATTAAAACTACTGGATTCAATCTTGAATCCAATCTAAATTTTATTTGGAAAGATGCTATCAAATTCTCCACTAATCACCCACAGGGAAGAGGAGGAGTGGCGGTCTTACTTAGCCCTAAATGGGGACCTCGAATTAAGTGCTTTGGGTTCTCTCCATGTAACAGAGCTATTTGGTTGATCTTTAATTATAATGATATGGAGTTTGGTATATGTTCTGTTTATGCTGCCAATGACTATACTGAAAGGAGTATGTTTTGGTCTTGGCTCAGCTTGCTTCCTGATATTCCTTGGATGTTTGGAGGTGACTTTAATATGATAAAAAATCAAGAAGATAAAATGGGAGGTCTTCCCTTTTCCTGGAAAGAACAGGAAAGACTTACCTGGAATAATTTTAAAATTGCTAAATCTCTTTTTGATCCGTTAAGGGGAAATAAAAATAGTAACCCTGGGCTCTGGTTCACTTGGTGTAATTTTCAGAAGGGTTAGTTTAGAATCTATTCTAGGCTGGATAGATTCTACCTTAATAGCAATTTCTTTTCTGTGATTCCGGATAAGAATAATAACTTGGTGCTTGTCTCCCCCACCACCCTTTCAGATCACCACCCTATAGCTATATCAGTTGTTTTCGGTTGCTCCCCTATCTCCAGCAATCATTCTAACCATAGCTTCGGACCTTCCTCGATCTGCAATAATCATGGCAACCATAAGTTCATCCTCAACACTAGTCTTCTGGAAGATGAAGACATCCTTACTGCTATTTCCATAATAAGACTTATCAATGAGTCTCATTATCCCTCCTTATCTCACATTGATAGATGGAATTTGGATATTACTGCTTGGCAGAAGTTACTCAGAACTGTTGGTCAAAAGAAAGCCAAGGACTTTAGGTTTAAAGAGTCTTGGCTGAATAACAACCTTTATAATGCTGAGATGGCTATTCAGAATAACTCTGATGATCCTTACCTTTGTCATCAACTCGCTCATGCTAAAAATGCTCTTAGGAAGCATCAACATTATAAAGCTATGGGAGCTAGAGTTCGATCAAGAGCTCATTGGCTTCAATTTGGAGACAGAGGTAGTAAATTTTTCTTCAATCTTATTAAACAAAAGCAGGCTAAAGAGACTATTGATAAGTTGTTGATTAACAACCAGATAAGTATGGATTTGGATACTATTAAGAATGAGTTTGCTCAGTTTTATGAGGATCTATTCACCTCCGAGGATTCTCAGGATGCTAAGGATCTTAGAGACCAATGTAGAGATCTTATTCCCAAAACAATATCGGATATTGATGCTTCCTTTCTTGAGCAGCCTTTAACTCTTGAGGAAATTGAGCAATCCATTAACTCTTTTAGTAATGATAAAGCCCCTGGTCCTGACGGTCTGCCTATGGAATTCTATAAAACTAATAGCAAATGGATTTGTAAAGTTCTTCTTGATATATACAATGAAGCCATAGACACTGGAACTTTGGGTAGAGACATTCATTCTGGGATTATCAAACTCATCCCCAAGGAGGGTGATAAGTCCCTTATTAAAAATTGGCGACCCATAACTCTGTTAAATTTCTCATATAAAATCCTTGCTAAGGTTATGGCTCGTAGGCTCGAAAACATTCTCCCCAAGTTCATCTGCCCTTCCCAAACTGGCTTTGTTAAAGGTAGATTTATCTTAGAGAACCTGCTCACTAGTTGGGAGGCTCTTGATTGGGCTAAGCACACTAATCAAAATGCTTCTATGTTCTTACTGGACTTTGAAAAGGCCTATGACAGAGCTGAATGGAATTTCATCAATATGATGCTTGATGCTTTTCCGTTCCCCTCTTTCTTCTGTGACATTATTAAAATGCTCCTCAAAGATGCTCATGCTCAGGTCGATGTTAATGGATCCTTGTCTGCCCCCTTCCCTTTGGGAAGATCAATTAGGCAAGGCTGCCCTCTTGCCCCAGCCCTTTTTGTTATTGCCTCTGATGCTCTTTTCTATATTCTTAGGGACAACACTGTATCCCCTGCAGTTAAAAGTATCACCCTTCCTAATGGTAAGGATATTATTAATTGCCAGTTTGCTGATGACACTTCTCTGTTTTATGAAGCCTCTGAGTCAAATTTTGAAGCCATGATCAAAAAACTTAACTTCTTTTGTAAAATATCTGGAGCTCGGATATCCCATTCTAAATCTATTTGTCTTGGATGGGATAGCAAACCTCCTGATTGGTTTCAAAAATTTGGTTTCCAATGGGGTGGCCCATCCAAACTTGTTAAATATCTCGGTATCCCCTTCTCCATTGAGCCCTCCTTAAAGGAGATGTGGAGTTGGATCAAGGATAAGATCCATAACAAACTTAACAAATGGCATAATAGATCTTTGTCTCTTGCGGGTAGAATTCAAGTGTGTCAGAAAATCCTCTCTTCTTACAACATATACTATGCCTCTGCCTGGATGTTTAATGATTACCAAGTGTTGGAGATTCAAAAAGCCATAAGAAATTATCTTTGGTCTGATGGTAAAGGGAATAAAAAGACTCACTCTGTCAAGTGGAGTTGGTGCCATGCCGGCAAGCTCCTTGGGGGCCTGGGCCTTAAGGACCTTAAGCTAAGTGGTCTTGCTTTGGCCTCTAAATGGATCTTTCATGCTTTGGAGGGAGAGGATCCCTGGAAAGTCTTGATTCGTAATAATATCGGGAGAGGTTATCCAAAAAAGGCTAAATTCTGGAAGGACCTTCCCCTTGCTGACCTCATTTGTGGTGATTTTCCTATCATAGTTCAAGGCTCTGTTGTGTTTAAGTCCATTTGGAAAGCTTGGAACCATGTTAGGCATTTCATCAATAATAAGGATTTCTTTGATAGTAAGACCCTCCATGGTGAAAGGTCCATTTGGTGGAACCTCAAGTTGGGCAATAAACCCCTTGCTCTTACCCAAGGCTGCTTTGCCAAAATATGGGCCAACTACGGGATCAAACAATTCGTTGATATCTTTGAAAAGGACACCCTTATCCAGTGGGAAGAGTTAAAGAATAAATTTAACCTTCCCGATTTTCATAAAAAGACTTATAATATGATTGTTAAGGCTAGTAAGGATATCCCTACTTTATGTCATGTTGACTCTAATAGTTATCTGAAAATTAAATGGCCTGGTGGTATCACCATTTCCAAACTCAAAGCTAAGGATATTTACAAAGTTATCAATCAAAATGAAGATATTATTAGTCATATTAATAACATTTGGTATACTGATCTGGACATTCCCGCCTGGAAGAAACATTTTGATTATCTCTGGAAAAGTTCTATTGATCCAAAAATTAAATGTTTTAAATGGTTGCTTATTCTTAGTAAGCTTCCTACTAGAAGCTCTTTTTCTGATACTGATTATTGCAGCATTTGCAGAGTCCCAGAAACAGGAAGACATATTTTATTTGATTGCAGTTTTGCTAAAGAGGTTTGGTTAATGTTTGGTATAACTATTCCCTCTACCTTTAATATTTTTGAAATTATTACTGGTTTTATTTCTAATGCAAAAAAAGATGTTAACATGTTTTGGGAGATTCTCTCAGCTAACATTTTGTGGCAAATATGGAAGTGCAGAAATGAAGAAAGGGTTCAAAATATACCCAGGTTGCTTACTGAGTCTTTCCGAAGTTTCACTTATGTTAAAATTTTTTTGCAGGTCCAAATTACCATGAAATCCAACAAGTCAAAGTTTAAAGGGCTTCTTAAAGATGGTCATGATTTGTTCTTTGCTAATGAGGTAAAGAATGGGCACTTATGGAGGCAACATTTGGATACTATTCACATTTTTAATCAAACTATTAAGTTCATCAGCAAGGAGGTTAAGAGGACTCCCCATAACTTCACTGGCAAAATGAGCTACATGCTGAAACAAATTCAAGATCAGAAGAACATGGTATGGATGGAAGGCTCAATGGGTTGGATAACATGGATGGATATGTTTGAAGACGTGCTCCATTAACTCCTCCTTCTCTTTCCCTTTTCTCGGGTTGTTTGTATTTCCTCTATTTCATTGTGAGGCTTGTCCTTTGATTTTCTGATACTTTGCAAATTTTTTGTTTAATTTGAACTTCCTATACTTAATACAAAAAAAAATAGCAGTGAATAATTTTACTTTTTTTTTTCATTTTAAACATAAGTATTTACAATGTTTAATATGAAAACCATTTGTAATTGTTAATTTTTTGGAAAAATAATATATAAAAATTGAAAAGTTAAAAAATTGTCATATAGCTTTTAAAAATATAATATTTATATAAAACATCAATATTTAATATGAAAAACATTTGTAATTGTTAATTTTTTTAGAAAAATAATATATAAAAATTGTCATATAACTTTAAAAAATATAATATTTATAATAAACATCAATGTTTAATATGAAAAATATAATATTTATAATAAACATCAATGTTTAATATGAAAACCATTTGTAACTGTTAATTTTTTAGAAAAATAATATATAAAAATTGAAAAGTTAAAAAATTGTCATATAGCTTTCAAAAATATAATATTTATATAAAACATCAAATAAAATGAATTGTAATTGTATTTGGTAGAATTAGAGTGCATTTAATAAGTGTCATCACAATAGTAATTATTGGACAAGTAAAATTTATATTTTAGATAAATTGAAAGCTTCTTTTTTGTTGTCTTCAATGTTAATTGTATGCACCAATTCTAATCAATTAACTGACAAATCTGACATGGAAGAGAAAGTCTTGATCAACACAAATTTTGTTCTATCATTTAATTTATAATATTCCATATCTAATTTATAATATTCCTTCTTATTCTTTTCTTAAATTGCCATAATTTAGAAATATAGATGATTTAATTTCTCCTTTATTAATTATATGATTTAGAAAAGTATAAATCAACTCTCGTTGTTGAACAAAAATGAAATTTTCTTCAACTTAGAAACTTAATAATAATTAGAAAAAATTGGAAATCTAGTATTAACCAGAAACAATAAGACATTTAATAGTAATGAGAAACAACTATAAATTTAATAATAATTAGAAACAATTAGAAATTCGGTAGCAATTATATATGTAAAACTATTGAGGTTACATATTGTAAAACTATTGAAGTTACATATTGCAATTATTAAATTGGGGGAAGTATCATCAAATTTTCTTATTCAAGCAAATATCATATCAAACATAGTAATGATATTGATAAGGACAACTATCCCATAAATTTAATAAGATATTTATTAATTCTATCAAATCCTATAAACCCAAAGGAAATATCAAATATCAAATATCATAATTCGTAATAAGAATGGGGAAGTGAAGGTGATTTTCTGAAATTTCCAAGCCAAGATAGAGTAGGTGCATTACAGTCAGAAACCTCATTTCATTGAAAGTATTACTATTGTCATTGTGGGAATACTGAAACTCACTGGAGATATTATAGCTGTAGTTGTTGGAGGATAGTTTCACAAATGGCCATCTATGCTCAGGACCTTGCCTTTAAATGTGTGTACACTGTTTATTGATTTAAGCACGCACAAATGAACCAGACAAAACAAACAATAGCAGGGAGAGACAAGACTATTATGATGGTGAGAGATTTGAGGGTGGAGAGTTTTGGAAATCCTATGCAATTACAAAAGATTTCGGCATTCATTTTTCTTTAAAAATGTAAACAAAATAGAAAATCTAAGGAAAACTAAGTAGCAGAGGAGTACTTACATACCTTTTGCCTGGGGAAGAGTGGGGAGGCAGATGGTTCGCCAGTCACAGCTGCTAATTACAAAAGATCCAAGCGAAGGTTACAAATTGAAGAAGAACAAACGTATCAATGTTTTTGGGATTGAATTAAGCTATATGCTTATTTTGCTGTGAAAACGTAGAAGCTTCCCGCTTATTTTTGGAGAAAGTGGGTGTGTCATTTATTTCATGGCGTCAAACTTTGGTGTGTCTTGCAGCCATTGCAGAGATCCGATCTGTGTTGAAATAAATTGCCAAGTTGGCAACGCCCACCATTTATGAGATAAGTTGTAAGTAGTTGGCAAACGCGTATCATAGGATCTTCTGAATCGCGGGAGGTGACGTGCAGGGTCGCAGATGGAGATCACGGTCAGACTCAATCAGACGTTTCACTGACGGGAGGGCAGGGTACGCCGCAGGGTACAGGCTAGGGCTAGCGGCTGGGTAAACAAAATAGTTTACCCTTTAGCCGTTGCCGACAAATTTGGCTTGCCTCAGAAAGTCCACCCGGCGACAAATGTTAATGCCGCACAATTAATTAAGAGTGACGAATCTGACAGCGCTCAGAAACTTCTCCCTTACCGTGATTTCCTGCAAAATTGGGACAAAGATATATTTCGTGAACCTTTCGCGGATTTCACATTGGAAGGAAGCGATGGAGGAACTGTGAGGGCTCATAAGGCCGTTCTGGTATGTTAGAAACCCTCGCCATTTACAAACCCCAAATTTTAATTATTCTATAAGATGTTATATTTAAATGTGACTTCTGGCAGGCAGGGAAGTCCAGTGTTTTCAAGACAATGTTGAGGGCAGGAATGTCCGAGTCTATGAGCGGAAAAGTGAGAATTTCAGATATGACATCTACAGAATTGCATCCATTAATTGATTTTTTGTATACGGTTAAGGTAAAGCAAAGAAGCTTGGAATGTCATGGGGTTGCACTTTACAGGGCTTCTCATAAGTATGATCTGCCAATTTTGACGGCTATATGTGAGTATTCTCTTGAAAGGAATGTGATCAGAGATGTTCATGGAGTTTTGGATCTTGCTGTAACTCATGGAGTGGAGAAATTGCAGAAAGCTGTGTTGCCATTTATTTTCACCCGAGCTTTCATTGACAGCAACCCACCCACTTTTCTGTTAAAAACCCTGCGAGCGGCATCCGAGTTCGAATGCTTTGCCGAGTACCGAAAGGAGGATTCTGAAGCGATTTCTTCTCTTATGGAGATCGCTTTCTACCGTGTGGCAGGTATACCTACACCATAATAAGGAATTGTGTTTTCATTATTTTAATTTTCGAGATATTGAATTATTGGATCAAATTGTGTGCAAGATCCAATTTTTTTGATGTCTTCTGTCACCTTTTTTGGATTGTGTGAATTTGATGTTAAAATCTTGCATATGATTAAAAATTATAATATCTTGATATTATTTACTGTCAATTTTTTTTTTAGATTGTGTGTAATTTGATCATAAAATCTTCTATACGATTAAATCTAGAAATTCTAATATCTTAGACATTATTATCATTAAATGACTTGTTTCTCCACTAAAGAAAATACATATGCTTTATTTTTTTTGGTGCTTAGATCATCTTGATGACGCACACGAGGGGGTCGAAACGCCAAACAATGTGTTACTAGTAAGTTGAAAAACCACCACCTCTTGGTCAAGTGACTTTTTTATTCCTGGTTAGTTCCTGCCTATGGCAGGAATATTTATGCATTCATGTAGGTGTTATTAGTCTTATTAATCTTACCAATGAGATCAAAGTATTTTTTCATTTCTTAAACATATTTAATGTTTATTTTCAATAAGTCATTTTTCAAATATTTAAAATAGTATTTATTTCACATTTCATTGGTTGCACTCAATTTAGGCAAGGAGAAAATTATTTTTTCCAAACAGAAATTAAGTGAAAATTATTTCAATAAATTGGCGCCGACATACCCAGTACATATCTAATTTTAATAAATTGGTGCCGACATACCTAGTGCATATCTGTCCCAATTAGATTTCTACATTTGTGTTTAGTTGTTCGGAATTAATTGAACGCTCATAAATGATCGCCTTTATCTCCATCTTTCACCTACCCAAAAATCTCTTTATTTGTTTTTAACTAATTCTCTACATTTGTATTCGATTATTTCTCTGCACTCTGACAACACAAGGAAAGGGACCAACTAGCATTGGCATTTCTAATAGTTTCACTTTCTTCAACCCTTAATTTGTTGTCTATTTTTTTTGGTTTAATTTTCATGTGCTTTGAGTGTGTAGGTGGATTTTTTCTGAGCAATTTTCTTGGGTATGCCTTCGAATGCCATAAAGCCCTTTCTTGGTTCTTCAACTTTTGATTTTCGCAAGTAGAATGCACAAATAGTTGCAGACTAACATGTTTTTGTCTGTTTCATTGTTTTGTTGTGCTTGGGTTTCGTATTTTTTTTCTTGCCATAGTTTCGATTATTACAATAATTGTTGCATGGTTTTGAGAAACCTTTGAACAAGTGCAACAAAAATTATCAGAAACTACAGGCACAACACCATATTTGTAATGCCCTGCCCGGAGATCCTTGGAAACAAGGGTGAAATACAAGCAAGATATATATATTTTGAACAAGTACGAAAGCACAAGCCAACCATCATATGTGGATCATAACGATCGCAATGGAAGACTAACCAACAACCAACCACCAAAGATCTCCAAGCGTCACCACTGACTAAAACATAAACAAGAAAACATAAGAGATCGATCGAGCTGAAAGACAAATGTTGGCTCCTGAAAATTGGCTAAGTTCGAAATCCTGAAGCCTTGAAATTTGGCTAAGTTTGAATTTCTGGAGCTCTAAAATTTCCTAGAATCTTTATCTTAGCCCATAGAGGTCTGGAACCTATCTCAAAAGACTCGTCGCATATATTAAAATATATTTTAAGTATAAAAAATTAAATATATTTTAAACCCCATAGGAAATCTGTTTTGAACTAGGAAGGTGTAAAACCTAAAAGGGTATCCAAAACCAACTTCCGAACTTTTCTCCAACAAGCTAGATAGCCCTTGTTTTTTCTGCGAGAACATTCCCTGCTAGAATTCCACGTGAAGAAGTACATCATGCCGCATGAAGAAGTGCCTTTTCGCACAAAGAAGTGCTCAAGGGTGCGAGGAAGTGTTTGGCCGTACAACCAAGACACCCTAGAACTGGTGTAGGGTTTCGCGCGAGAAAGTGCTGAGCCACACAAAGAAACCCAACATGTTGAGCGAAGACTTGCATCCTCGCACAAGAAAGTGCAACCTCGCTCGAGATCCCAAATCAACACGCAAGAACAAAAAGCATAAAAAAAACTAAGGAAACTAAGAAACAAAGTTCTTCCACACCAGGGAGTACCGGATCCACATTTCGAGGCAAGAACACTCGAACCACATCTGAAAGACAAAAAGCTGGAAATAACATCTAACCATCTAATCATACAGCAAAGGAAAAGGATAAAAGGGAAACATCGCAAAGTACTGAAAGCAACATTGCAGTAAACAGAAATAACATCGCAATGAGCAGTACAAACTAACTAAATACGCGGTTCCTCCCAACCGTCAATAGCATCATAAGACCATCGTGGGCCCTAGCCATCCCTCGTGCGAAACATCCCAAGCCACTGACCAGATCGTCGGTACTATCGTAATAAGGACATCACTACTAACACATGTTATAACAAGCATAAGGAAATCTAACATGCTAGAAGTAAAGCATAAGATAATCCTACAAGTAGATAACATCACCTATCACATGCTAATCATCATAATAAGGAAATGCGTCAAATATAACATCATCTAAACATGATATACAAGCATCCCAATGAAAGCATAAATCATAAGAAAGCATACTTCGAAACTTGAAGTACCAAGTGAAAACATCTAGCAACGGTCGTGCTAGAACAATAGACCGTCTCTATATACCGCTCCCTAGCAGTGGTGAAGGTAGCTACGCCTCCCAACCATGTGGCACCCATAGATCCACACCTACTGTGCTAATGGAGATAATGATCCAACCAACAAACATACGCAAAGCAAACATCCATAGCTAACACACACACCAGGCAGTATGATGACTGAATCCACAACATAGACAATGCATAAACTTCCTGGTCACACACCTCAATGGGCTACTAAGTAGGGGCTGACATCATGGAGAGTCGCTTGGCATCGACAAGCCCAAGCTCGGATTTGTGCGGACTCAAGTTCCCAACGGAAGGCTTTCACACTGAAGCATTGTTTTATTATCTTAAATTTTATTACCACCTAGTATTGATTTAGTTATCACTTACTTAAAACTTCCTCTGCCAATGCTATGGCATCATGACACCAGAGTGTGAGATAGAAGCCCCCTCCATATGCTACCCTACCTTACCCATGCTCATCCAATGATGAGAGCCCGTAGGCATGCAAATTCCCAACCCAACCCCAATGATCATAACTTCTGGAAGTACCACGAAGATTGGGACTTGCAAGTCACCCAACAAGTGTACGTGCACGTATTGGTGTGTGGCGCACTACCATCACGAAGATCATAACACAAGGACTGGATGAGAATACAAACAGAAAGTCATTCAACTGAAAACAAACTCAGGAGGACGGATGCAACACGCATCCCAATGCAACATAAAAGTGCAATAGTGGTTTGATTGATATCCGAATGGATCATTCAGGTCCACGATCCACATTGTGCCGAGAAAACCTGAGAGAATAGGGTGGCACACAAAATGAGGTAAAAACCCCAAAACTGAATTTTTTTTGAAATTTAAACCCTTTTGACCTTTGGGTACAAAAACCCCAAAAATCCACTAATAAATGAGTTTGGACATCATATGCAAAAATGGCCAGCATAACAGCTCAAAACCCCAAACCCCCATCTCGAAAACAAGGAAAACGTTTGTACCTAATCAACCAGGTAGAACTAGCAAACAACAACGGAGGGGAACACTGGTTCTCAACCTCCTAACATTCTGCTACAAGAAACAAAAGCTTAAACGGAGCAAAAATGACAAAATGGGAAGGCCCTACTTCACAACAAAAGGGGCCGAAACTGAAACCTGCAGAATAAAATAAATATCCCACCGAAACTGTTGAAAATGACGGCAAAGAAAGAACTCCCCGAGCCGAATCCAACAAGACTGACCTCGCGAAAAAACCCACGCTCACAGCTCCTAGAACAAATAGAATTCGAATCCTTCAGAAGAGGATTCTTAAAAAGCTCTCAAATTTTCTATTTCAAAAAGTTGGAAGTCAATAATAAAATCACTTTTTAATACTTATTCACTTTTCAAGTGAATAGTCAATTAGGGAAAATAGCCAACTAGAGTAGCTAGACTTCGAATCAACCCAAACGAAAACAGGTTATTCTCCATAACGAGAATTCACCTAAGGCAAAGCTGCTAGAAATTAAATCCGAAAAGATTTAAAACTCGAAAATCCAAAATCACAGAAAATCACTCTAATACTTTCGCGACAAAGCGAACTTCTAAATGCACAGACATGCTCACTGGTCTAATCACATAATGCAGATGAGTTCGGATTTACTAATCACCGAAAGGTTTTAATTTAAAACAATTAAAATAAGGATACGTCAACCATATAGGGACGACATTGGTAAAATATGAACAACTGAATCACTAACTCCACATGCCACCGCCGGGGATATAATTCCTGCACACTAAAACACACAATCAAGTGCAATTGCATATAATGTAATAGCCGAAGCAATTAATGCATTAAAGAACTAATTAATTTATTTACACCACTCACATTCGCAGAAAGCATAAAGATACATGAATGAAGTAAATAGCCATAGCATAAAATCCAACTCATAACATAATCAACAAATATGCCCAAAAAAACCATATAACCAAATATCATTATAGATCTATTGTCATCTCAAAATGGTATCTACATGCAAATATGATAAACTAAACAACATAGCAGTAAAGCATCTATGGTACTGAATCAAAGTATATCATCTGACCCTCAGGTCAACTCAAAATACAAATAACAATAAGAGTATCAAGTATCTCTCGAATCAAAATAGACAAGGTACAGATTGTAAACACAAGAGGCACTACAGTATTGCCTACTTTAAATATTTGTTCTTCTAGCTAGCTTAGGTGATTGTAGCTGAAATAATCTATGCCTTATATGCAGGCATTCCATGGGAGCAAAAACCTCGCGACTAGTATGAAATACGATAAATAGGCCATGTTAAATCTGTCTTCTGGCAGTTGAAAATCAACGGTTGGAGATCCTCATCGCATTTGCTACACTAGGGAAAAAAAAAATTAAAATCCCCTTTGCATGAACTTCTCAAATAGAGTGATTATGAGAAATGTTCTTTTACAAATTAGATTATATCCTGCAAAGATATTAGCAATTTATCCTAGGCCTTTGAAATTTTGTTTCAATTCAACATCACAAATCACTTTGGCCATAATGCACAAAAACAATTGATTGAGAATGAAGACATATTTTAAAAGAACCTTTAAAATACCGACCAAGCCTTCATTTCCTTTGCCACCTGTAAAAAAACCCAAAAGCTTAAATCACGGGAAAATTTATGGGATCAATGAAAAATAATAATATATGGGATCGATGAAAAAATATATGATTATTTGATTGATACTTCAAAGACATGGCAATGGCTACCCAGGCAGGAGGATCGACTGCCTGGGTATGCCCCATCCGCTCATGCCATGCCATACAACCATTGTGACTTGTTCCACCGTACTTACATCACTGTAGTTCAGATTTGATTGTTGTCTAGTACTCCGTTCAGGTCGGGATTAACCGGCAGACTCGAAGCTTTGATAGCTTCGATGGCTAGCGTTGGCCCGGTTGTGACTCATCTCAGTCTTTACGTTCACCGTTAACAGAGGCGTTTGTTGAATGAGAACAAATTCAAAATTTAAACTCACTTACCATTCCTGCCCACTGGCTCACGGGTTAAGTTACCACTGTGCAAAATATTGCTTCGCCAGATGTTGCTCTTCTCTCCCTCATTCGCTCTCATAACTATTTCCTTCTATTGTGAAAAGATGCCTTGTAGAGGAGAAAGAACTGTTTGTGTGAGAGAACTGCGTTGTTTGCACAATGTGGAAGGTGATGCGAATTGTTTGATAGACTGCTTCATAGAATTGTCTTTGTATGGAATGCCTTGCTTGCAGAATACCTAGGAAGAGGATTTGAGGAAAAGCGTTTGAAATCTTACTAGAAATTTTTCTTTGCAGGTCTCAATCTAGATTCCTCAATCTTTGGCAAAAGGCTCAAACTTTGGAATTTTGTCAAATCCACTAGTTGCAGTTGCCTTGGTAAACGTATGCAGAACGTAGAAGTAGGGAGATGTGAACTGGTCAACATAATACCGCCCTCACAACAATATGAGTTTATAGAATGCCCTAGTTGCAAGATATTCCCTATAAAATATTTGTTTCAAAGGCTTCAGAAACGTTCAAGAAATTCCAATTGATGGGGGGTAAATGCAGGCTCTACAACCTTTGCCACAGTCCTCAAGCATTTAGCTTGTGTAAATGCAGTTTAGTTTAAAGATGACATATGAATGAGATGTTCAGCAAATATATTTACATCATAAAAAGGGTAAAAATATACATGTAGAAGGCTTGCCAATATTGAAAAAATTAGTATAGAGATTCTACAAATCTATGTTGGATTTGATATAAATCATATGATTATCAGACCCAAAATATAGTAGATTTCTTTTATTCATCGATTATTTCTAGAAACAAAAATAAAATATCGCAGATAAGAATGCCTTATTAGGTTCAATGAAATATTTCCTTAGAAAGAAAAGAATGTCGTCAAGCTAATCATTCAACTCAGAGCCAATGAATCTAATTAGATAGTATTTCAAAATGATGAAAAGATTACTCGATGTATCTAACAATATGCCGATAAGTATGGAATAAGTCATAGAATTAAGAAATGCATGGTGATCAAATATGTTAAAAATAATTCTAGAAGGTATGTTAAATATGATTATTTTAGAGAAGAAAGATAAGGTTTGTTAAATATGATTATTCTAGAGAAGAAAGATAAGATGTAAAAAAGATCAAGGAAATAGATAGGACTCAAGAAAAATTATGAAACCAAGTTATATACTAAGAGGAAAATCTAACATGACTAATTAGCATCTACATTTCATATGACCACATTGTGGTTAATGATTATAAAGAATTGAAAGGATACAATGCAACACACAATCAAGCTTGTCTTTAAAGAAAAAATAGAGATGTAGAGATAATGAACTATGAAAGAGTGTCTTAGAGTGTATCAACAATCTTAACTCATGAAAAATATCTTACTTCGTTGTTTGCAAATTTTTATTTACTTTCCAATCAATATTTAGTTAAATATCGCAAATCTAACTCCATTTCACAACATTTGTTGATCACACAATTTGGATGAGGGACATGTGCACTACTTTGATCCATCAATATACAAGATTTTGTTTCAAAAAAAAAAAAAAAAAAAACCAGTATAGAGGAATACACAAATTTCTTACCTATTGCTAGGTAGATAGAATACTAAATAGTTTTGTTCTTCAAGAATTTGTCAACTTCATATAGCGTTTAGTAAGAAAGGAATTAGTAAAAGGTATACTACCTAGGATAACTTATGATATGATATAAATTGAGATTCATTGATCCATCTATACCACATTCATTCTCAAATATTATTTTGCACATTTAGCTAAGTACACATTGAAAAGCCATAAATGTTTGCATCGCCATTGATCATAATCATTCCCAAGGCTATGGAATACCATATAAACATTACTTACAATAATTTGAAAGAATTGAAATTAAATATTTGAGTCATGAGTCAAGTTTAAGCATTGTATTGGAATATCATTCAAATTATGTAAATTGTATATTTATAATTAAATATCTAAATCCTGAAAAATGTTCCAAAATTCCTTAGCCCATTATAGCATATTGAAATTCGTCTATGATGAAGAATTAATATAATTTATATCAATTTTGGATTGTCTATTGTCTCATTACGTTATATGGTCAAATAACTTATTTTAATCCTTCATCTATGACTGCATCAATGAGGCCTAACCTTATTAAATCTATTATTTCAAAGTTAATATATATTGTTTGATACTCAACTTGCATTTCCAACTTAGGGCTAGTGAAAAAATGAATGGAGAGATTATCTTTGCAAGATTCTAGAGAGTTACATTGAGTCTTTTAAGAAACACTACTCTACCTGTTATGGATGTAGTATAAGATCTTATTAGTTTTTAATCCTAGATAACTTCTCAAGTTGTAAATAAATTTTAGTCATAGAAGATAAACATAAAATGGATCACTCTTTCCTATATAGAAAATATAATTTATTCTAGGAAACAACGACAACATTGAAAAAATAATACCATTTTAAAATATCATGATGTGCCTTAACTAAATTTAAATAAAGAACATCATTTTTATCAATTCAAGGTGTCTCACGAGTTCCCTTTTTTTGGACTTTCTTTGAATCTAGAAAACCATATTGTCTTTTAGTAAGTTAAAATGGTTCAAGTTTTTCTTAATATTTTACTTTGTAGCATAAAAAGAGAATGTATTTAATGTTAAAGAATAATAATTCATAACAAGTTTTAGATGTGCATATTACACAGTACCACTCTCACATTAGAAAGGATTTAATATTTAAAATAGATTAAGATGGTAAATAAGAATTTGATATATCAAGGAGGTCATTTCAAAGGTACCCATGTTGGTCAATATTAAGTTATCTATATATTTTATGTTACGTACATATATCTAGAGACAAGATAAAATCACTGCAACTCTTACTCAATAGGATGACAAGGTTGGTGCAAAGTAATAACGTGTGCCATTCTAGTCTAAAACTAAAAGAATTCATTTAGAACTACAACTTTGTAATGAAATATATGATATTTTTATAAGATTATAATAAAATTAATTAGGATGATAATATGTTCATTAATTTAAATACTAATTAAATTCTAAACCAAATGTTATCTTTCATTAAAAACAGATATTGAGGTTTTCCCTAAAATTCAAACTAAGGGTCCATTTCAATGGTTAAGCAAGAAATCTATTAGCTTATTAGCTTCCTTCATGTTTTGAGTTCTGAAATATCATGATAGGTATATTGAAAAACACTATCTTTCCTATCTAACCCTCTCTCTCTTCTATCCCATTCTCTCTTACTCTCTCTCCATCCTATTTAAGCCCCTCTCTTCCTATCCCATTCTTTCTTTCTCTCCATCCTATCCCTGAGCGAGCTTACTACCCCTTTCTATGCATCTGATCCCTTACTCTCTCTCTCTCTCTCTCTCTCTCTCTCCTTCTCCTCCTTCTATCGATCATATCTCCCCTCCTCTCTCCCTCTCTCCATCATATCCTCTCTCTATGCCTCTTTATACTATTCATTTTCTACCTCTTTCTTCTTATCACCTTGTCTACCTGCTTCACTCTCTTTTGGCTATGTAAGTGTCCTCGGTAGCACATCAGACTATTGTTTACATAGTGCACACACATTATAGCACGTATGTGCTTTATAATGCATTCAAATTCACAAAACCTAAGGCTTGTATTTGCATTAGAGATCCAACCCATAGGTTTGGTCATTTCAAACTGGTCTTAAATGTGATTTCCAGCAAGCATACCAAAAAATGATGATTTTTTCTTGTGTGCTCTCCATCAAGTTTCACCGTGCTTGAATACCAATAAAATCAAGTTACATGATATTGTAGATCTCTGTGTTAGCTACGTACCATATAATTTATTTTGAATTTAGACTATTTAAGATTTTCAACTATAATTTATTTGGATAATGTATGTCCATTTTCTCTCTAAAACTAACATGTACTATTTGGGAGTTAGATTGTAGCTCCTTCATCCATTAATTTTACAAAAATTTATTATTTTAGAATCTAGACTCCATTCTAAAAACTTTAAAGAAAACAATTTTTGATTTATTATTAGTTTTCAATGATTTTTAAGGGGAGCACATAGATATTTTACATTTCTGGGATGTGTACACTTCTAATATTCATATATATCTATATAAAAATCTATATGCGTGTGTGTGTACACAAAAAATTACCCAAAAAATATGAGATAAACTATATGATGTGAGCTAACTTATGAATAGAGCGATCAAAGAATTTCCAACAAAAAAGGATTCTATGGGGACCACATTTTGCACTATGTTATGTTTAAATATTGAAAAAGTAGTACCACTTTCTATGTTCCCCTTTTTTTAGGGCCTTAAACTCCACCATTTCAGAAACAAATTAGTTTTTAAGAAACTAGATTTAGAGGACTACAACTTTTTCTTTAGTCATATCTTGAAATTTTAAGTGTAACTATCCTCAAATTCTCACCGTAGTTCATAAATTTGCTCATTTAAAAAAAAAGTGGCATCTTATACCCCCTTTTTGGTACCACAACTTTGTGCACTTATCCCAAGAAATTGTGCCTCATTCCCCTAAATGATACTAATGTATATGACTACATGTTCAAGGTGGATGATATAGCATGGGCTTCTACAAGGACTGAACCACCTCATGGAGAGGTGCTTGACATGAGATATTAGGAGGGGCATGTACAACCATGGAATCATATCATTAGGGTAAGACTAAATATTTAACTTATGGTAAATATGGGGTTGTAACTAGGGTTCACCCAACTAATTAAATCTAACAAATAAGACAGTTTGGTCTTAGGATGAAAAGTTTGAAAGATACAAAATCGTGTGACTTTTAACTGAACATCACTACGACTTTAGGCATAGAGTAAGATCTCCTTGCCAAATTCAAACAAGTTCAAATCTCCTAGAATGGAGAGAAATTATTATAGGCATGTGGTCTTCTATCACTTGACGATATGATGATGCATCACATGAGCTCCAAGTTACAAGGCATAAAATTCTGATGCTAGATCATTCTTAATGCATCTTAGGGACTCTTCAGTATAGGGTCATCGTGGATGTTCTATGCATCTATGTGGGCATATTGAGTGATAGTTTCCTAAGTGTATATGAATATCTTCTTAGTAACTTAAAACATAATAAAAATTGATAACCTTGAACATAATTACCCCCTAACTATTATGCTTGGACATAATCCATGGGAAATATTTGAATGTTGGTTATTTTTCATGACATAATTAATACAATAAATATTGTTTACCTTTGTAGTGGCCTCTTATTTTGACAATATTTTGATGGTCAATTATTATCATTATGAATTAGTTAGGATATTGATTATAAATGATATTAATGTTTAATCTAGTGTATAGTTCTAGAAGTCTCTTTGAATGTTTAATATTATTTTCATATGAAGATAACTAAGTGAAACAATAATAACTATGAAAAATAGCAGGTCTATTGCAATGACCATCGACTCCTTCCCTTGTATAATAAATACTTAATAAACTTTAACAGTATAGATTCTTAAGTGATGGTTATCATGAAAATAATATCAGGTGATCTTGGCATAGCCAACTGGTAAAATATACACTATTAAAGTTAAGTGATAATAATTTTACATGAAATGATTTAGTCTTGATATTATCAAATATGACACTCTCACTCTTGATGAGATAGTTCTCTTAGTTTTCATAATTGAATTCTAACTAACACATAACAACTAGGATGTGAACGGTAGTTAAGGGTTTCCCTTTCTTTCTCCACATTTTTCTCCACTCCTCTCCTATAAATAAATCAGGTTGTTCATTATAATTAATATTTTAGCAATGCAAGAAAATAATGCCAATTTGTTCATGCACAAGTTTAGAATTTGCGCTTAGATGTAGATTGAATCATTTTTTATTAGATAAATAGGTTTTACAGGGATCCTGAAACCCAATAGTTAAAACATATAAGGCTGATAATAAGCATGGAAGCCCAGCCAAAAAAGTATAAGTTCAGAGGTTGATAATAAGCATAAAGCCTAGCCAAAAAGTAGAGTTTTAAGAAAAGACCAGGAAAAAAGACAAGTAATACCATGGCCTAAAGCGAGAACAAAAGCCAAAAGACAAAGAAAAACAAAAGAATAGGTGAGAGTTATTCCTCGCTCTTTCGCTCCAGCTCTTGCATAACCTGAGCAGCCTCGAAGGCCAGTTGATTCTCCTCCGCTTCCAACTGTTGTGCCCTTTGGTCCCCCTAGTCCTGATCAGGAATGGTGTTGTACTTTGTAGAGTAGTCCTCCATTCTGGCTTCATCCCTGTCTTTTCCTTCCTCATCATCCTGCATTTCTCTGTCTTTAATCTAGCCCATAAGAGAGATGATATTGTTGTTAATGGAGCTTAACAAAGAGAACATCTAATTTGCAAGGTCATGTAATGTCCCCATTTTAGCAGTTGACCAAGTGTGTGTGCGTTAGCCTTGTTCTACATGGTCCCGAGGGCTAACGAAGGGTTTAATGGGATCTTGGAGTGTTTTGGCCTAGTCATTTCTAGTTTGGGCCAAAACAAAGTTGATTTACTCAGTTTCAGGCATACTTACTATTTTTAGTAAGTCGGCAGGACATAGTGCAGGTCAATTTTGGTGATTGGATTCGATACTCCTCGGTGAGAGCTTTCCGATGAGCTATCACTCGCATTATTCGGAGTTCGATTGCTAATACATTTTAATGCCTGAAGTTTTATTAAAGTAACGTCTAATTTAATTGTAAAATATTAAAGTGTTACTTTAATATTTATTTTATGGTGATGTGTACATAAGGGGTATTTTAATATATGTTTTATATTACACATCTTTTATCCCACATTGCCCATATGAGTTGAGCGGACCCGTGGGAATAGAATAAAAGGAAGCATCTGTGGCTTCATTAGGTAGGTTGAATATGAGAAGAAATTGGTGTGTGAGTTGCAGCTCCGTTCTTGGCATTTGAGGACGTCTATCCTCTCTTGTAACATTCTAGACGTCATTCCCTTGGGGTTTGACCTTTGGAATTCTTTCTTATTGGCTTCATTATCAGGCAGTTTAGTTACATTTCCGGCTACAGGTAGATTTGATATTTTGCTCATATCTTCTTCACTACTTGTCCGACGCTTATGCCGCTTGGAGGGAATGGTATTATGAAGGTAGTGGACTGATTGGAGGACAAAGTATTGTAGCAGCAAGTTCGTAAGCATGGGCTGGAGTATTATGACAATATTGCTGAAGTAATTAGTGAGTTGATAAATCTGCCATGTATTTGGTTTTATGAATTCTGAAAATAACATTTTATTAGCAGCAGTTCATTTCCACTTTGCATATTATTGTAGTTTCTTTCTTGTTTATGTTGTATGATACCAATTCCATGCACGAAACACAAAAAACAAATAAACGTTTGATTTCCACAGTTATAAGGGGTTTTAAGAAGTTGAATGCAAACTGTTTGACATAATTCCTTTCAGCAATTTGGTTTAGTTTTTTGGGACATCCAAGGGTGACCATTACAGTGGTATCAGAGCTATAAGTCCTGCCATCCTGTGGAGGTCTTATAGGGAATTTGGAACAGCCGGATAGAGGGAAAAAGTAAGTAAAAAAACACAGGCTAAGCATTTATGTTTGAGCATGCGACAGGGGTCTTATAATTTTCGCGATACCAGAGCAAGACAAAATGGGATTTCAGACTTGCAAAGCAAACAATCTAGTACATCCGTGCAGGGGGACATTGAATTCAACCATACAGACACAGAGGAGATATTCTGTGATCAGGACAATAATATGGGTGATCGAGATGACAGGAATACAGGATTAGGCGGAGGTAGAAATGCTGGTCCAGATCAGGAGGAGGTACTGTTCTGACAGTTACTGGATACATTAGAGCAGGGGCAGCGTATGCAGCAGGAGCAGAATAGGCGAATGGACATGATGTTGCAGCTCATGGCTAGACAGATGGGTGTCAATATTAATCCAGGTGATGCCAACAACAGAAACAATAACAACGAGGGAAACAATAACAACGGGGGAAACAATAACCATGAAGGCCAAGGCAACAACAATGGTCCTGAGAATAACATTAATGGTAATAATGGACACGGCAATAATGGGAATGAGGCTGATAACTTTAGACACGTTGCACGCCCAGCACGGACTGCGAGCTCGAGACCTCTTCTACCCACTTTTCCACCCAGAGATCCGGTTCATCCAGTAAACGAACCGCAGATTACCGAGTTACAGGATCAGTTCAGGAGGGACTGGGAGGCTAGTGGACCAGAGTTTCAGGCGGATATTTCTCTTAGAGATTATATGGACTTGAGGATGAGACACATGCCTAAAGCAGGAGGGAGGAATCAAAACTTTGAGCTAAGGAAGAAAGTTGGAAAACTTTCTTTACCTTATTATGATGCTTCAGGGAAGATGACTGCACGAGCTTGGGTGCAGAAGGTAGATACATACTTGCAGCTAAATCCTATGCCTGAGGAGGAGGCTATCAAGTATGCC
Organism: Cupressus sempervirens; assembly: GCA_028749045.1. Classification (NCBI taxonomy): domain Eukaryota; kingdom Viridiplantae; phylum Streptophyta; class Pinopsida; order Cupressales; family Cupressaceae; genus Cupressus; species Cupressus sempervirens. The sequence goes on from CM053790.1 coordinate 464,471,018, forward strand.
GCTATGCACTTGGATGGCATTGCACATGAATGGTGGCATCATGGCATGGTGACTTTGGGGCATAATCAGATTACATCCTATGAGGAATTCACTGAAACATTGATTGGGAGATTTGATACTAAGGATCCCGAGTTACATTTCAAGGAGCTAGCACAGTTAAAACAGTCAGGTTCTATGGATGCTTACATTGCCGAGTTTCAGCGCTTGTCTGTACTTGTTACAGATATCTCTCCTAGGAGATTGGTGGTGTTATTTTGTGATGGTCTTGCTGATCCATTACGAGGTTGGGTGAAGGGACATGATCCACTCACGTTAGCTGAAGCAACTAAAAAGGCACGAGATTTAGCCCCTTCGGTATACAAAGGAAAAAACCATTCAACAGATTCTTCCTATCGCAAGGACAAAGACAAAAAAATCATTTCAGAAAGAGTATAGCAAACCCAAAGAAGGATCAAAAGGACTAGACAATGAAACCTTGAATGAACTTTGAAAGAAGAAGCTGTGCTTCCATTGTAGAGAGCCTTGGGACTTATCTCATAAATGTTCTCTCAAGGCTAAGGCAAATCAAATGGAGTATTTTTCAGCAGAAGAGTCAGAGTCAGAAGGGGAGGATCAGCACTCCGATTCAGATGAGGGTAACACTATAGAGGAGAGCAACATTCCTAAGGATGATAGATCGTTGGCATGCTTGACAGGGGCCCAAAAGGCAATCACATTTAAGGTCAGGGGTACTATCCAGGGGCAGAAAGTGATATCTCTTATTGACACTGGGGCTACACATAACTTCATAGATGCACAGTTGGTAGCCAGGAGAGGGTTACAGACAGAGGAGCATGATGGGTTTAGAGTCATGGTGGCTAACGGTGATAAGTTATTATGCACTCGGAAGATATCTAATTTTCGCATCAGGTTTGGAGATGGCTACGAGTTGGAGGATGAGTTCTATGTTGTGGACATGGGAGATTATGATGTCATCCTCGGCATGACATGGATGGCTTCACTAGTTGAGTTCACACTCAATCTAGCGAAATTGGAGATGAGATTCCAGCATGAGGGGAGAACTGTGGTACTTAGAGGGCTTTCAGATGGAGGTTGCAGAATAGTGTCCTTGAGGAGAATGCAGAGACTTTTTCGTCATGATGACATAGAGTGGGTGGCAGAGTGCCACATTATGCCAACTTCACCAGAGCCACAAGAAAAGAGTCATCCACTAGATGTCCAGAAGATACTCGATAGACACGCTAAAGTATTTAGCGATATTCCTCATGGGGTTCCTCTTGACAGAGGGATGGAACATGTTATTGAGCTCGAGGAAGGAGCCAAACCAGTTATGATTACTCCCTATCGTCATCCTAAGAAACACAAGGATGAGATAGAGAAGGCGATTAAGGATTTGTTGGAGATGGGGCATATCAGGCCCAGTAAGAGCCCTTTTGCTTCAGCAGTAGTATTGGTAAAGAAGAAGGATGGGACGATGCACATGTGCATCGATTACAGGGCACTGAATAAGAAAACAATTAAAAACAGGTATCCCATTCCTAGGATTGATGAGCTGATTGATGAGTTGCATGGGGCATGCTTCTTCACCAAAATTGATTTGCGATCCGGATACCATTAGATCAGGATGAGAGCAAAGGACATTGAGAAAACAGCCTTCCGATGTCACTATGGCCACTTTGAGTTCATGGTTATGCCATTTGGTCTAACCAATGCACCTGCTACATTTCAAAGTTGTATGAACCAGGTATTCAGGAAGCAGCTGAGGAGATTTGTCTTGATCTTCTTTGATGACATCTTGGTCTTCAGTAAGACCTGGGAGGAGCACTTACATCATCTAGAGGAGGTGTTATCTATTCTGGAGAGAGAGTCATTATATGCCAAGGAATCTAAATGTGAGTTTGGCATGACTGAGCTCCTTTACCTGGGGCATATCATTAGTGCAGATGGCGTTCGGGTTGATCCCGAAAAGATTAGAGCTATTGTAGAATGGCCTACTCCCACAAACCTTACACAGCTTAAGGGATTCTTTGGTTTATGTAGTTTTTATAGGAGGTTTGTTAAGGGATTCTCACAGATTGCTACACCCTTGACAGATCTTACCAGGAAAGGAGCCTTCGTGTGGACAGGGGCAGCACAGAGGTGTTTTGAGCATTTCAAGCAGGTAATGTCTTCATGTCCAGTTCTAGCTCTACTGGATTTCACGAAGCCTTTTGAGCTTCATTGTGATGCATCTGGTGATGGGATTGGAGCAGTATTGATGCAGGAGAAGCATCCCATTGCATTCGAGAGTAGGAAGCTCCGAGGAGTTGAGAAAAGTTATTCTGTCTATGACCGGGAGATGTTGGCCATAATGCATGCATTGGCCAAATTTCGATCATATTTGGTAGGTGGACGTTTTGTGATCAAGACTGATCACAACAGTATTAAATACTTCATGAGCCAGCGTGATCTTAATGACCGGCAACAAAAATGGGTGACTAAATTGCAGGCTTATGACTTTGACATAGAGTTTATCAAAGGTAAGAAAAATGTGGTGGCTGATGCCTTATCTCGGAGACCTCACTTATGTGCTCTGGCAGAGATTTCAGGAGATTGGAGAGATCGGATTATAGCAGAGTATGTCGGAGATGCTTGGGCTTCTGGATTGATTTTAGGTACCATACAGGATGATCGCTATGAGGTGATAGATGGATTGATCAGAGTTCAGGACAGGGTTTATTTGATTCCATCATCACATTTGAGAGAGGCAATACTGAAGGCATTTCATGATGCACCCACAGCTGGACATCCGGGGGTCTTCAAGACCTATAGGCAGATCCGAGAGCGGTTTTCATGGAAAGGGCTCAAGGATGATGTTCAGAGGTATGTCAGGGAGTGTGTGGTTTGTCAACAGAATAAGGGAGAACACACATTTCCTGCAGGTTTATTACAGCCCTTGCCCATTCCTGATAGGAAATGGGAAAGTATTTCGATGGACTTCATCACTGGTTTACCACGAGTACAGGGAAGGGATTGCATCTATGTGGTGGTGGACCGCTTGACGAAGTTTGCTCACTTCATTGCCATTCCGTCCACTTACACAGCAGCACAGGTGGCAGAGCTTTTCTTTAAAGAGATATTCAGGTTACATGGGTTGCCCAGATTCATTGTCAGCGACCGGGATAGTAAGTTTATGAGTGTTTTTTGGCAAGAGTTGTTTAGGTTGTGTGGTACAGATCTTACACCTAGCACTAGTTATCATCCGCAAACAGATGGGCAAACAGAGATTGTGAATAAATGGGCGGAAGGATATTTGAGGAACTATGTAACTACACAACAAAAGGCTTGGATCAGATGGTTGCATATGGGAGAGTATTGTTATAACACCACTTATCATATGTCTATCAAGATGACTCCTTTCATGGCACTCTATGGTTATGAAGCACCTAGCTTCATGGATTTAGTTTTGGGGGACAGTAGAGTGCCCAAAGCCAAAAACTTATTGCAGGATAGTCAAGACATCCTGAAAGTGCTCAAAGAGAATATACAACAGGCCCAGAATCAACAGAAATTGTATGTTGATCAGCACCGAATAGAGCGCAGCTTCGAGGTAGGGGATATGGTTTACTTGAGGCTACAACCATATAGACAGTCATCGCTCAAGAAGAGCGGAGCTGAAAAGTTGAAACCTAGATTTTATGGTCCATACAGGGTGATTCGCAAAGTGGGCAAAGTTGCCTATGAGCTTGAGCTTCCAGAAGGCAATCGAGTGCACAATGTGTTTCATGTGTCTAGGCTTAAGAAAGCCATTGGTCAGAGTGTAGTGCCTTCTGCAGATTTACCCCCTTTGGATGAGGAGGGGAAGCTTGTGTTAGTACCTGAGGCTATTCTGGATACCAGAGAGAGGAAGCTTAGAAGCAGGATAGTGAAGGAGTATTTGGTCAGATGGAAAGACCTGCTGGAGGAAGATTCTACATGGGAGAGTGAGCAGGTTATTCAGCAGGCTGGACTGAGATTGCTTGAGGACAAGCAATTTCAAGGGGGGCGGACTATAATGTCCCCATTTTAGCAGTTGACCAAGTGTGTGTGCGTTAGCCTTGTTCTACATGGTCCCGAGGGCTAACGAAGGGTTTAATGGGATCTTGGAGTGTTTTGGTCTAGTCATTTTCAGTTTGGGCCAAAATGAAGTTGATTTACTCAGTTTCAGGCATACTTACTATTTTTAGTAAGTCGGCAGGACACAGTGCAGGTCAATTTTGGTGATTGGATTCGATACTCCTCGATGAGAGCTTTCCGATGAGCTATCACTCGCATTATTCGGAGTTCGATTGCTAATACATTTTAATGCCTGAAGTTTTATTAAAGTAACGTCTAATTTAATTGTAAAATATTAAAGTGTTGCTTTAATATTTATTTTATGGTGATGTGTACCCAAGGGAGACATAAGGGGTATTTTAATATATGTTTTATATTACACATCTTTTATCCCACATTGCCCATATGAGTTGAGCGGACCCGTGGGAATAGAATAAAAGGAAGCATCTGTGGCTTCATTAGGCAGGTTGAATATGAGAAGAAATTGGTGTGTGAGTTGCAGCTCCGTTCTTGGCATTTGAGGACGTCTATCCTCTCTTGTAACATTCTAGACGTCATTCCCTTAGGGTTTGGCCTTTGGAATTCTTTCTTATTGGCTTCATTATCAGGCAGTTTAGTTACATTTCCGGCTATAGGCAGATTTGATATTTTGCTCATATCTTCTTCACTACTTGTCCGACGCTTATGCCGCTTGGAGGGAATGGTATTATGAAGGTAGTGGACTGATTGGAGGACAAAGTATTGTAGCAGCAAGTTCGTAAGCATGGGCTAGAGTATTATGACAATATTGCTGAAGTAATTAGTGAGTTGATAAATCTGCCATGTATTTGGTTTTATGAATTCTGAAAATAACATTTTATTAGCAGCAGTTCATTTCCACTTTGCATATTATTGTAGTTTCTTTCTTGTTTATGTTGTATGATACCAATTCCATGCACGAAACACAACAAACAAATAAACATTTGATTTCCAAAGTTATAAGGGGTTTTAAGAAGTTGAATGCAAACTGTTTGACATAATTCCTTTCAGCAATTACAATTGGTTTAGTTTTTTGGGACATCCAAGGGTGACCATTACAGGTCATGATTGTAGTTCTCCAGGTTATGTATCCTTCTTTCTTCCAGATTGAGCCTATCAGCCAAATCCATCCTCATGTTAGAATCCATCCCATTCCTTGTTGCCTCAATATGTCTCACCTATTCTTTGACCTCCTCTAGCTCGTGGAAAAGCCATTTGATTGATCTAAAATTGTCAATTATACTGTTACAAGCATTATTCAAGAGGTTCATCCCTGTCTCCCTGGCTCTGTTCGAAATAGCCACTATTTTCGGGTCAATGAGTTCTTCCAGCTATTGTTCCTCTTGATTTTCCACGAGGATTTGGGGATTCATGGCCTCCCTAAAGATGCCCATCTTTGAAGTCTTGACATTAAAGCTTATCCAAGCTTTCCTCCTATCATTGACCTGCACTTCCCCTTTCGCATACCCTACATTCTCCTCGTTCTGCTCCTCAGGTTGGGCTTGGAGGTGGATAGGAGATAGGGGCAGCACAAATGCCTCCTCAAACTAAGAGCACACTTCCTCCAAACTCTCCCTCTTGTGTTTCTTCCTTCCACTTTCATCCTTAATTTTCTCTTGCATCTCCTTAACCACCTCCTTAGACTCTGGCTCCTCCTCATCATCGTTGACTCCCTCCTCATCCTTCTCAAGTGGCTTCTGCCCAAGATCCCTAGGGCTTTTTCTACTAGGGGTTATGGGGGAGGGCAATTTTTTAGCTTGGTGAGTTGCTAATTTCCCCAAAGAAGAGATCCCTCCTTCCTCAAAGTTGAGGCTCTGAATTTCATCCGAGTCAAAGGAGTAACTACAAATACCAGACTCCACATTCTCTACCTAAGGGGGAGTGATGCTTATAGTTTGAGCCTTGAAGTGCTCGTGGATAAGCAGCAGCAGCCCCTCGTGTAGAGCCGGGTTTGCGGTGGGCTTCTTTTTGAAGCTATCCACCGCCTTGCTCATAGAGGTTAATAGATAATATGGAAAGGAAATATTAGCATTATGCCAGAAATGATTCAATATAACAAAGCGGTGGGTATGAGCTCTATCAAACCTAGGGTCCAACGTGATGTACTCGATAATAGCTCTCAAAACATACCTTCACCACTTCTTCATGGAGTCGAGGACATAGTAGGTGTCAATTTTTCTTAGCGCCTTCAGTTCCTTCTCACTCTCCACAAAGTCCCTAACCACATTGCTCGAGAGCTTCTTATCCCTGAAGAATTTAAAACCCTCAATAGGGATTTTGGTGACAGTTGCAATCACCTTCTCCATTATCTAGAAGTAGACCCCGTTCACCTTCACCCTGCCATCCTTCCAGGACCCCACCATACTTTTGGTCACCTCTTGATTGAAACCATGCAGCTTCATGATATAATTGGTAACCCACCCTCTTCTATCTTTTCCTACACTTTCTCCCTACTTCTCCATTTCTCAAAATCTCCCACCGGCTCCTTTCTACACCTTTTGCCTACCATTTTTGCACACTGCACACCCTCTTTACTCATGTGCCCCTCACTCTATGACTGAAAGGGACCACCGAGAGTAAGCAATAACCAGAGAAAAATAGCCCTACTACTGTTCTAGAAGTGAGTACATAAAACAACCCACAAAGCATGTCGATTAATCAATAATGAATTACTGCAGTTACGATTTTCCATGCTTCCATTTTGAAAAGTACCCTTATTTCTTAAAACCTTCATAATCATAATTATAGCTTGATTTTCTTCGTACTTCCTTGGATCTTGTCCAATTTGATCAAAATTTTAATGTTCGCTAGCAAACAAATTCTGGGATGCCAGGGATCCAAGCCCTCGACCAAGTGGGAGACTCTTTTAAGCTCCATAAAGTAGAGTACCCAGAGGCAACTGAATAGATCCCATTGGCATTATCCCTCCAAACTAGTCCATCCTTATTGTTGCTAAGGGACAAGGAATTAAGCATGATCGTGATTGGTTTGAGGTCATTTGAGATAATGAAAAGGTCCTTCCAACCCTATTCTATCCTATAGTTGCTAACTTTGTGCCCATAAAGGTTGATGCAATCATTAGCCTATCATCTATCAGTGCTACACTTCTCCTGTCGAGTAGCCCTCATGTGTAGGTGGTGGACTTAGGAGATGGAGGAAGTAGTGATAGTGAGTCCACTGAGTCAGATGAGGCAACTAAAAAGATTGCAGAGGTGGAGAAAGGCCAAGATTCCTCCAAGCTTGTTCTACAAACTCTGAAGAATCCCTTCTCTTTTACGAAAAGAGAAACTACATTGGTCAAAAAGAAGATGTCTAGCATAAATTCACTCCAGACGGCTTCCAAGGTGATAGGCACTGATTCCTAGTTGGAGGACACTCTGGAGAAGAAAAGAAAGAGAAAGGATGAAGGGGCTCTAAATAAGGATACATTATCTCTTGTAGTTTTCTTTGGATCTGCATTGAGTAAGGTCAAGACCTTATTTATTCTTTGACAAGACTCAAAAATAGGGCACCTAACAATGGAGATTACAAAGCCCACCAAAGATGGAAGAATCGAAGATATGTCTATCGATGATTTTAGTTTACATTTAGTAGATTATGGGCAAGCTAGATAGATACCAAGGTTGGCTTGTGAAAGTCAACAAACAAGGTAATTGAAGGACAGCTGGAGAACCTTAAATTGTTAGAGGTTGGGATGAAGATAGAGATACAATAATTGAAAGGGTTTATCAGACAATTAGTCACTTTGTTGGCGAGCATCTCTGGGATGCCCATGACTAGTAATCCTATTGTTCTAGATGTTTAAGCACTTGTCTCCTAGCTTCAAGAAGATAAGAATTTTGGTCAAATTGGTAAAGAATGGAGTGACAAGCTTAAGTCGAAGGGGCTCTCCATTATAGAGAAAATTGGAAATGTTATCTTAAGACTTGAAAAAGAGAAAGATAAGATTTCATCTAATAGAAATACCCTGGCCACAAAGAGAACTAAGAGTGATGATTGCATATCTCTGTTCAAGATGATCATCCACATGAAGACAAAAGAAGTTGTCAAGGCTAAGATTTTTCCCAAAGGAGATGAGCCTTTGTTCAAGTGACTACAAAGCATGTAGTTCAAGTCAGAAATGATCTTAGAGCTAGAGAAATGTCTAAAGGAGACTGAGGATAAGGTAAAGAAAGATCAAGACAGAGATTACAAACTCGTAAAAGGACTACATATAGATTCAAAGACTAGTGGGAAAGGAAAATGAATAATTGGAATCAATATCATGTAGAAAAATTTCTCCACTTTTATAGATAGCTTGACAAACATATCTTTAGGGCACCAAAACAGAGTTTCCAAGCTCTAGAATCTTGGTAGATGCGTACATGTCTTAGGAATTGACAGATTCAAAACAATTTAAGAATAAATAGTTAAATGCAGAAATAAAAGAAGAAAACCATAACAACATAGATAACACATAGATTTAATGTGGTTCACCCAAAACCTGGGCTATGTCTACCTACACAGCCGTCCAACCTTTCTTATTATCCAGTGATTACAGTACAAACCCTTACAGCTCAATAATGCCACAAGAACAACCTATCTCATTATACATCATTTTATCTTAATACCTAACCCTAAGATATCTTATATGATATATCCCACTTTAGGGTTACAATAAGCCTAACTAAATAGTATTCGAAGTTTGATATTGCAATTGATGAGGCTTACTACCTTGATCTTTTTGTCTTTCTAAAGTCACCACCTTGTTGCTCACTTTCTGCATCATAGAGAAATTATCCTCCAACCTCTTTCCTTGGTCTTCTAACTTCCTCCCTTGATCTTGCAATCTTTTATCAAGGTTCTTCTCTCTTTTGTCCATGTTCTGCATCAGAGATTGCATCATTTCTTTGATTTCATCTATCCCATTTGAAGATGTGGAAGCTTGAGGGACTGGAGTAAGAGATTGTGATGTGGAAGTTGTGGGAAGAGGAGACATTGCTGGTTGGTGATTTGGGATATCAGGAAAGAAGGGCATAGGAGGCCTTGGAGCTAGTTTACCTCCTTGTATTAGGAGGTTCTATGATTTTATTGCTATATCATAAGCATTAGGCAAGGTATCTCCTCCCATAGTTTGGATTGTAGTGGCAATATCACTGTTAAAAGCTCTAAGGTAATGCAAGAAGGCATTGCTAGGGGTAGGTTTCACCAAAGTAGGTATTCTATCCCATGTCTTTTGAAATCTATACTTAAAACCAGTCATACATTCATGGGGGGCTCTTTTTATAGTAGTCAACTGCTCTAAAAGTGAGAAACAGTCACTTTTATCCTCAAAATGTTTGCACAATCCTGCTCCTAATCCATCCTAATCTGTTATAGAACCATGAGCTAAACCTCTATACCATTGTAGTGTTTTTCCTTTCAAGGATGAGGCTAGGAGCCTAACTGCAACATCATCCTCTGTAATACCATGGATACTGCAGACGTTTGCAACCTCTTGAATGTGCTTTGAGGGAGAGATAGAAGTTTCATCAGTAAACTCTGGTATACTTTTGAGTGCAACTATTGGTATGTCATGTCTTTGGGCTAATAAGAGAGGGCTCCCACCATTAAAGGTGGCAAAAGTATGAGCTCTAGGTAATGCCATATAGACAAGTAGTCTATTGATATGTGCTGATGGCAGTCTAGGTTGAGATCTAACACTAGGAGGAGTAGAGATAGATCTTGTAGGAGTATTTGTTGCCGTTGCACTCCTAACTAGCGATAAGGATACTCTAGTCCTCCTTCTTCTAGGGTTTGATAATGAAAGCTCTTGTAATGAAACTTACCTCTAGAAGATGCCCTTGTCTCAGCTCTAGGCATGAATCACTACAACTTTGGTCTGGAACCAGATATGAATTTGAAGCTCAGAGTCGCTAGGTACTTTGAAGAATGAGCCTCTTGAAGGCTTGAATACTGAAGCCAGTACTATCTCTTCAGTATTAGTTTTGAAATCTTCTTCTGACACCAGTAGACTTTAAATCTTTGATAGTTTGTCCCACCAGGCATGCCTAAAACTGTTGTCACTTAGGTTTGCACCCTTGTCCAAGGCCTATGCACGAGGACAACCTAGTGAAACATGGAAACAACCTCCAAGTTGTGGGACTTGAACTATGAGGTTGAGTCTCCATAGAAGGCCGGCTTCCTCTTACTATCAGGGTGCACCTAACTACTCTTAGAGAGGAAAAGGGAGAAGGAGAGCATGAAAGCAAATCTACCTAGTCTAATCTAAAGAGGTGATGCACCAAAATAGAGTGTTTAGACCAATCCCTGCCCATATATGCACTACTGAACCAGAATGAAACTAAGGATATACACATCCAGACTTTCTTTGATCTAATAACCACATGCAGATCATAAAACCAAGATGAATGACACAAGGAAAGAGGTTCACTTATATATCATTCACAAGCCAGCAGAGATACAGTCATGCAGATTACAGATTTTCATAAAACAATGGCAAAGGCAAAGAGTTCTTGCACTTTCATACCAATGGCTGAAGGAGATAAGTGGAGAATCATATAGTTCAGAGGCACAGGGGAATTTACATTGGAATTGCAGAGCAACAACAGAGAAAAGTTAGAGAAAGGTCGACTTGGACAAAATTTTCAAAATTTGCCTTTATAGCTCTAGCATAACTGGGATTTTTTGCTCTGCAACTACTGCTCAACAACTATCATTAAGCCTCGCCCACTGAAAATCTGATCGAGGCATGGGTCTTTGGTACAACACAATCTGATATCTCATTGAAAGAGCCTTGAGAAGACAGAACAACACCGATGAATAACTTCTGATCAGGTAGATGGATTCGCCATGATGATAGAATGTCCCTTCTACGTTTATCACTCATTGTGGAGTAGCTGAGCATTGATCACAAGATCAAATTTCGCGGCAAACTCAACTTCTTCTATTTCTAGTTCACGAATCAGTAGGTCAAAGAGTCAACAAGGTCCCACAAGCCAACTAGGCCACGCGAGCCAATCACCTCCCTTCGTTTTGCCACCTGGGAAGTCTTTCTGCGGTTGACCACCTTCCTTTTATTGATTAGGCACTATGTCGCTATGGTATACAGTGTGCAACTTTCGATGGCAAGATAGCGCTAACCATCGATCTTCCTAAAATTTGACGATTGTGAAGACTCGTCATAATACTGTGCTTGTTCTTACCCAAGTCCATCATACCTGGCGCCATCTTGGCAACTGCACCACACTTCGAATGACACCTGGCAATCCTTGGCACATACACCTTGGCAAGACCTGGCCCCCTGATCCACTAGGCGAAAGGGCGCTATGTCACTATGGTTAAAATTCTCACAGTTCTCCATAGCGAGATAGCACCTGCCATAGATCTGCCTTAGATCTACGGTGCTCAAACTCTTTGTAGGATTGCATACCTGGTTAATTGGATGGGCCAATCAGATCCGCCTACGTACTCTGACCTATTTGACAATTGCCATGGAAGACAAGCCACCTATTTTATCCAGCAGCCCACAAGATGAAAATGGACCCACATGCCACGCGTCACCGAGGCACTATGTCGCTATGGTATCCACCGTGCAACTTCTCATGGCGAGATAGCGCCCATCGTTGATCTGAACTGATCTAACGACGAGCACCCTTGTCCAGACTTCTCAGTGCATAGCCAATAAGAACCGGCCACGTGCCAACTGTCTAACGAATCCTCGCTGATATCTGATGGGGCACACTTGGGACTCACTAGACACGCGGCAGAAGGGCGCTATGTTGCTAACGGTGAGAAGCTCAAATTTTTTGATAGCGCCATAGCGCCCACTGTGAAACTAGCAAAACCCGACAACAGAGAAACAATCGAGAAAAAGGGGACCCACCGGACACACGGTAGAAGGGCGCTATGTCGCTAACATATTCATCGTGCAATTTTTCATGGCGAGATAGCACCAACCGTTGATCTGCCTTAGACCTACGATGGAAGGCTTGCGGGCCGCAGAACGTATTATAAGGTTTGATCGGGTATTAAAATAATACTAACTCTGTACACTAGCCGTTGGCGGGTAAACATTTAAAATTTGAATCCTGGCGGGGCATAAAAATGATAACAGAACCTAAATGAATCTCCACTTTTTTTCTTCATTCCTCTCCTCTAGCATTGATTATTCACCATTTCCAATTTCCAAAATGAATACTCACGTTTCCAAGTATAAAATCTTGAGCTTTTAGTATTTTTCCTATTCATTTTTCTAATGCAATTCCCATTTCCATTTATCCTTTTTGAACCCATACTTGTAATTTTTTTGTAACACTATGTTAGAATAATATAAGGTATGTGGTGGCAGATATCTCTAAACCTTGAGATCATTTCACCCTAGTTCTCTACCTTTTTACTCTAGCATTAGATGCTCTAGATTAATGATCTCTATTTCTTTTAGACTAATCATACTATTAGACATCTTACATACACCAAACCACCCAAAGTAGTGGAAACATGTGTTTTGATATGATTAAATAAAGTCCATTCCCAAGAAATGATTAATAGAAAAAATTGTGGTAATGTTAAGTTTCTTGCACCACCTCTAATAAACTAAGATATTAGAAAGATAGGAGCTAAAGATCCATAAATTAAATCAAATCAATATTTATACAAAAATTTGATAACAAGAAATTTAACCAACATATTAGTGAAATCAAGATAGGGTTTGAAATTAACTTAATGATCACTATAGAAAAGAAGGAAGAATAAATAATGTTGATGCAATTTTATGACAAAGAAAAAAGATATATAAAGGGCTAGAAATGCAAGAAGCATTAAGTCAGTATATCAAGAGGGATGCAACTAATAAAAAAATGCTAGTATGAGACATGTAGATCCTCCATATACATGACATTCATGAATATTAAATAAATAAAATATTTTCTAACATTAACTATAACTATATAATTTTAAAAAATTAACTAAAAAGATAAAGCAAGTGAAAGGATATGTGACAACAATGTAAATAGAGAAGTTTGACCTTATTGCAAGGAAGAAGAATTAAACAATGGAGGAAGTAAAGAAGTTTTTAATTGATGAAGAGGAAATGATAATAAGCAATAGAATCGAAGAAGACATCCAATTTTAGAGTTTTTCAAGAAATTTTTGGAGATGATAGATGAGTGATTTCTAGAATGAAGAAAGGAAGAACAATTCAAACAAAATTAAACATAGATCAATTCCAAATGATATATTATGAAGTGACACATTCTCCAAATTAGAGAAGTATCATGATGAGATAAACCTATTGAATAAAGAGTCTCCTCCCATGTTTCAAAATGTACATAATTTTTTGAAGAGTTCAAATTAATAAATAAATAAGAGAAAGCAAGATCAAGAATCAATTGTATATGAAGTTAGTGAGAGATATTAGGAAGTGACTCCTTAGATGTTCAATTTGGTCAATAGACAAAATGCTACAATAACAATAAAGATAAAAAAAGTAGAGAATTGATAGAAAAGAGGATAATCACTAGAAAAATAAATAAAAAACACTCTCATTTTTATTCACAGGAGATGACTGGCTCTACAACTACAAATTTCATTCATCCTTAAAGTTTATTAATATTTATCAACTTTTGTTCGTATCCTGCAATGATGGCATTCCATAAGACAAAATTTCTTTGTGGTACACTGTCAAACAATTCCAGGATGGTGTATTACATACATGTATACCTAAGTGGTTGCAACAACAAAATTTGACAAAATATTTTCTTTGATGTTTTTACGGATATTATGATGTAAATACATTTGTTGCACATCTCATTCATATGTCATCTTTAAACTAAACTGCATTTACACAAGCTAAATGCTTGAGGACTGTGGCAAAGGTTGTAGAGCCTGCATTTACCCCTATCGATTGGAATTTCTTGAACGTTTCTAAAGCCTTTGAAACGATTATTTTATAGGGAATATCTTGCAACCAGAGCATTCTGTAAACTCATATTGTTGTGGGGGTGGTATTATGTTGAATAGTTCACATCTCCCTACTTCCACGTTCTACATACGTCTACTAGGGCAGCTGCAACGAGTGGATTTGACAAAATTCCAAAGTTTGAGCATTCTGCCAAAGATTGAGGAATCTAGATTGAGACCTGCAAATAAAAATTTCTAGTAAGATTTCAAACGCTTCTCCTCAAATCCTCTTCCTAGGTATCCTGCAAGCAAGGCGTTCCATGCAAAGACATTTCTATGAAGCAGTCTGTCAAACAATTCGCATCACCTTCCACATTGCGCAAACAATGCAATTCTCTCACACAAACAGTTCTTTATCCTCTGCAAGGCATCTTTTCACAATAGAAAGAAATAGTTATGAGAGCGAATGAGGGAGAGAAGAGCAACATCTAACGAAGCAATGTTTTGCACGGCGGTAACTTAACCCATGAGCCGGTGGGCGGGAATAGGAAGTGAGTTTAAATTTTGAATTTGTCCTCATTCGAAAAACGCCTCCGTTAATGGTGAACGTGAAGACTGAGATGAGTCACAACCTGGCCGACACTAGCCATCGCAGCTGTCAAAAGCTTCGAGTCTGCCAGTTAATCCTGACCTAAACGGAGTACTAGACAATAGTCAAATCTGAACTGTAGCGATGTAAGTACAGTGGAACAAGTCACAATGGTTGTATGGCATGGCATGAGTGGATGCGGCATACCCAGGCAGTCGATCCTCCTACCTGGGTAGCCATTGCCCAAAGACATGCGATCTTACAAGCCACTGTGCTTGTCGGTAATGCATTAAATGTGTCTGCTGAAGATGTTAAAAAATCGGGCAAATACAAATGTCGGGTTAGAAATCCATTTTTGTCAACCTCCACCTTCATTCTCTCTGCGTGTGTATAAATGGGAGTGATAACAGTGTATAAATGGGACGCATCTAGACAGGCATGTATGTTGTTTTTCTAAGAAAATGTCTCAGTGTAATTATTTGCATTCTTTTGACAGATTTTGAAGTCATCTTATTAAATCTGATCTATAAACTTGCAATTATTTTATTCATTACATTGAAAAAATATGCAAAATATTGAATACTCTGAAATACAATTAAACCATATTTAAGAGCTATCAAGTTTTGAATTTCAATTTTAGAACACAACTAAATGAATTAATCCAGATAAAAGGCCTATCCTACACAAAACAACAATACGTTTTGGTGAATGTAGACGTTGCAGATTCTATATCGTAAGTTGATTGATTCCATGGGAAAAATGTGTTGGGTCTTTTGTCAAATATAACAAATCACCAATGATATCCATGCTGAGACTTCATAGCAAAGGTACTTGCTCTTCATGTTCAAACAAATCAAATACTTAATCCTCTTTTGTCAAATGTTGTTGTATATGCACTAGCAATGTTAACAATTTTGCAGGCACTAGATCCGAAGAAAAGAACAACACAACTACTAAACATTACATAGAAAAAAAAAGTCTTCTATATATATGCATTCAACTAGTACTCAAGAGATGGGACATTTTAATGATTACTGTTAATTTTATGGCTTCAAAACATGCATAAATTTTAGTGATGTTGAATCTGTACATGTAATAGATATTGTTACTTATTTCATGCATTGCTAAACGCTCCTTTTAGATCAGCACTTTTACTATTGTATTCAAATCTCGCATATCATCATTAGGAAATAGTCTTTCAAATGTTATCTTGTTTCTATCAAACACTTCTGAATCTCTACATGGTGGTAACCTTCCTGGTAGATTAGTATATGGGGTACTATAATATTTGGACGTCAATGCATAGGCAAGAAAATGTAGTGGAGTGGTCATTTTGTTCCGTTGTTTTACAATAATTACTTGTAATTGTTTGAAGAAGGTCTCCTGAGGATCTTGCACTTATTTATTTACAATTTACTTGATATTCTCAAGTATTGAGTCTATACTATCATAGATCTCTCCAAGGCAAGGCCTATTCATGTTAGTGTACCAAAGCATGCTCATAATGGGCTTGGTGAACTTAATGAGATATTTGACATGTTCCTCCCACGAGTCTTTATTTTGGCTGCCCTCTCAAAGTTTGCTTGCCTCCATATAGACCAATTACTGTTGATTACCATATTGCAAAGTGCCACTCATACTTAGCACAAGTTGTCTCAAGACAATTAATTTTGATGCAAAACAAGTCTCAACAATTTGTAACATAGTTTGAGCAAAAAAAAATACAACTATTAGCAACATACTTCACAAAAATACACATTATGCAATCGGTCTAGAATCACATTTTTCATGCACTTCCTCATAAAATTAAGATAACTTTTGAGAAGATAAACGAATTTGAAGGTTGTGACTTCCCAATTATTGGGAGGGTGCTTCCATATAGATGAAGATAAAAAATGACAAATAACAAATAGGTTGTCTTTAATTTAAATTCAAATTAAATAAATAATTATCAACATTTTTATGTAAGTTATTGAAGAATATGCCCATTTCCTTTTAAGCAAGGACAAGATGAAGTTATATGGAATGGGTCAAAAACTGGGAAGTTATATTGCTAATGGTGGATATAGCTTCATAACAGAATATCACGGATTGAATGATAGAGAAATTCCAACCCACCTTTGTTGGAACAAACTATGGATCTTCTCATAGGCAGCTTTTCAAGGCAAGATCTTAATGACATAGTGGTTTTGGTTTTAAAAAATGTATTTTTAAAAGCGGTTTTTATAGTCTACTCATTTTTTATATATAAAGACAATGGATAAACCATCAATCATTTGCTTCTAAATTGCCCCTTCGAGCAAAAGTGTTAGCAATGGCTATGTGCTAAGTTAGGGTCATTAACAATGTTACCAAATGATGGTCATTATTTCAAGCTTGGCCAAGGATGCACAATAGCAACTTATTCGGCAGTCTTTATGAGTCATTTTTCCTTCGTTAGTGCTATGGTAAATTTGGAAGGAGAGAAATTATTGAATATTCCGGAGGGAGAAATTGGAGTGGAAGACATTGATAAATATAATGAAGGTTGTCATAGTTTAAGTGGTCAACTCAAGAATGCTCTCATGAAAATAATGAAATTCTCTATACTAGTTGGGATGATAATATGAAAAAGAATTTATATGGTCTCTAGGTTCCTCCATTTTTAGGTAAAGGAAGAGAGAACATAAGAAATGATAGGAATTAATGTATTTGGACACCTCTAAAATAGAGGTGGTTCATATTTAATTTTGATGGTGTTTCAAGCTTCTAGGTAATCCGGAAATCTCAAGGGCATGATGTGTAATTCACTCATGAAATGAAAATACTATTATTGCTAAATTGGCTAAGCTTTTGGAACAACATTGCAGAATTTAAACCTTTATAGAAGAACTAATTCTTTGTATAGATTTGAGCTTGAAAAATGTTAGAATTAAAAGAGATTCAACCATCACCATAAATGCTAGTGTAGGGAATGCCCCTAATAAATTAAAATCATTTCTTTGACAAATCATTCGAATCGATTGAAAAATTGGCTAATATGAAAACAAATTACATTTATAGTATAGGCAATTGGATAGCAGACGAATTGGCCAACTTAGGGCAGACGGAAAGATCTTAAAACAAGATAATCTCTCATAGGAATAAATCAAAGACAAATGGAATTTTAAGGGGTTTTTTTTTTTTTTTTTTTGGCAAGAGGCCTCCCAAACCTTAAACAAATCAGCTTTTTAGGAAGGAGATTAGTGACATACAAAATAAAACTATTCTGGTTATTTGGATTTGGTTTACAAAGATTGGGACATCAAAGATTTTACAGATTGTGACCACAAATGATGGAGGAAACACCCAGGGATCTGGATTTATTTCAAAGATAAACAAAGGCAATGATATGAGCATTAGTGGAATACTATACTAGCTATAACGGATCTATTCATTTCATTCTAATAGATTTGGTCAGACCTTGTTGTAAGATTCACTAGACAGTTATGTTTTTTCTGATTTCGTCTTTTATTACCAAGAATACTGAAGTATATGTTTTTTTTGATATCGTCTTTTATTACCAAGAATACGGAAGTATAGATCGAAACTGAATAGTATGTAAAAAGGCACTTAGCAGTTAGTAAAGCTGGGACAGTGAAATACAGAGACATCATCTCAGTCCATGTATTTCATTAACGTTAAGGGATGTTTTGAAAATTTTTACTGTTTTTCGTCTCAAACAGAGAAGGTGGGTAATGAATAAGTTTGGTAGATAGTAATTATGTTTTTTAATGTTGAGAAAGGATGTCTTCTTGGGAGAAGTGAAAAAAAATGGCAACCTGCAGAAGGCAACAAATCTACATCAGTGGCAGATTTGAATTTGAACAGGGGATACAAGATCACCCTGCGAGAGTTCACGCGGCCGAAGCCGGAATCAACAACTATTCATAAAAAAAAAAAAAAAAAACTTTAAGCAACTTGTGATACTCTTGATTCGTTATGTCAGAACATTATTGATGCACTAAACACTATCATGCTATCTATGATGTATGATGCTTTACTTTAGATATTTGATTTATGTCATTTAATGCCTTATAACATATATGCTGATGAAGTAAATGAATGCAACTAATACTTTGAATTTTCCAATTTTAATGAATAGGAAAAGACAAATAATTGAATTGTGGAAAATGGATGTCTTTAATTTCATGAAAATTTTAATGCATGTTTTGGACCTATATGTTTCTTAGACTACTGACATGTGCAACGAGTGTGCAGGAAAGCTAGTCAGAAAATCCAATGGAGAGACAAGCTGAACCCCTTGTTTGATTTGTGTCATCTTTGTATTGTCCACCTTTAAAGGTTGTTATTTGATTTTAGTATTTCCTAACTTCTATGTGTTCCTACCAAGTCTCTAAGGCTTAAAAATGTTAAATTTAAGCACCCATGGGTAAGGGTATGGGTTTGGGGTACTTTCCACCCACTTTAGCCACCCTAGTTGACTTTTAGGGTCACAAAAAAATCCCATTTATGGTTGATTGCGAAAATGGCTTGTCACCCACTTGAGTGGAACCCAAACTCCATCCTAGGGTCTCATGAAGCCTAGTTGAGTGAAGGGAACCTATTTAGTGGATTTTGGAGGAGTTTTGGGGGGTCACCCAATCTCTATTTTTTTTTGGAGAAAGCTTAGAGGATAGTGAGAGAGAAAAGGAGGAAAAAGGAAGCTCTTCTCAAACCTTCATTGTTACCATCACTCCTTGGTGAAGGTAGGATTCTTGGTTTTGTATTTTGTTTTCTCCATGTTTGATCATGCTTGTTCTTGCACATTGTGTTGTGTTGTTAATTGTTGTTTGCTTGTATGTTGGGTTGATTTGGAGGGTTTCTTTTGTGTTGTTCTTGATGTGTTCTTGTTCATCTTGATGTATTGTATTGAGGGACTTTCATGGGGTTGTATTTGGCATTACTCACCCTTGGATAGGGAAGAAGTGGCCATGTGGGGGTAGGGCTTTAGTTGGACCTCAATGGTGCAGAGTCTCCTTTCATGGTGAGAGGAGGGAAAAAGGGTAGGGTGTATGGGCCCCTACCGGTCATCACATACCTTGTTGATATTGTGAAAACTTGAGTATGGAAAGGAAAGAAAATCCTTGTTGAATTAGCCTCGAAAGGGCATTTGAGGAACAAAGAAAGTTCCTGAGTTTTAACCCTGAAAGGGTTATGTTAAGGTATGGTGATTGACATCTCCCATTGGGAAAATCCACCTCCCCCCTAATAAGGTCCTATGGATGGATCTATTGTGTTAAACCGGGATGGGTGTGTGTTGAAATGTGTCTTTGTGTTGTGTTGAATTACCTTGGGTCAGCCTTGTTCTCCTTGTGTTTCCATGAAGATTTGAAGTTAAAAGAAGAAAGTCTTGTGAAGAAGCTTGATGAGATTATCATTGAATTGTAAATTTTATGTAATCATATGTAAATTTATATTGTGAAGGATTGGCAATGACATCGGGTTTTCTTACTGGTTCTTTCTCGATGGAGCCTTGAACCAGGATGCATAATAGAGAAGAAAAAAAAAAGAGATTATGAAATCTACCTTGCAATGACTTCTTGTGATTTCAAATTTGGGTTATGTAAGTGAGAAAATAGGATGATAGATGATGTTTTGAATTATAAAATTTGCAAGTTTTCAATCATGGTAATGAAAGGCAAATGATGTGTTGAGTTTCAATTCGATGTTTGGAGTATTGACATGTAATAATAATCCTTCTTGAGATCACCAAGTTATCTCTTTCATTGTTAAGTTCCATTAGAAACACAATTAAATTTGATTAAGAATTACCCATCACCTTGTGAAATTTTGGATATAGGATCATATTCCTTGTTAAGTTCATTAAGATCAAAAAAATTAATTTGATTAAGAGATTTTGGTGTTTCATTGATTCCAAAATAAATAGAACATATGTTTGGATGTATGATGAATAGATAGCAACATAAATTATGAGATGAAAGTTAAAGAGATGATATCCTTATGTGCTTTTTGTTAATATGCTTGTTGATAGGAAATCAATGTGACAATAGAATTGATAAATTTCTATGTTGTTCCTTTTCTATCAATTCATATCATGGCTATACTTAGTCAAAATTTCTGACTTCCATATACAAATGTGCAACTCCAAGAGAAAAAAAACAAAAAAACAAAAAAAACCTCTCTGAAAAATGTATGGAGAGAAATTTTATTTCTCCAAGTGCACAGAGCATATTCTTGAAATGATTCCTTTCTAAAGCAAATAAAATAACACAAAATTAAATAAGGAATCTATGCAATCCTATAAGCACATCCGTTGATGCAAGTAAACATATATAATATATTAAACTTAATTTTTATATTCATTTTTCCTAGCATTTCCTACCCTATTCACCTAAATAACTTTTTAAAAGTCAATGCCCTCCCTTTTTTGTTTCCTTTGTTTATATTTGCTATTGTATTGGCAGGCGTGGGCCTCACCCTCCTACCTGCCTCATGTGTACGAGGGTCAGTCACTGGCCATGTCACATTAATGGGGGGAGCAAGGAGAATGTTTAAAAATTAAACCCAACACTTTCACCTTTGATCCAACCCCCCCCCCCATACTTCTCCCCATGCGTAGGTTTAAACCTCCCACCACTCACGCAAGCGTAGTAAGGGACAGGTCTGCAGTACGCAGACCTTGGGCAGCGCACTACCCATTGGGATATGGGGACACGTGCGTGTGCAATCCTCTAGGTCTTAGGTTGTAGTTAGATTTGATAGTTTTTTTTTTTGTCATTAAGTTAGTTTTGTATAGTATAGTTAGTAGATAAGATTCCTTAGTTAGAGTATAGGTTAGACTGTTAGCTAGTTTTATTATCTTTGTAATATTTAGTTTAGTTTAGTTATTAAACGTTTTTTTTATTTTGGGTGGTTTTAGTTTGGTTGCTTTATAATTACAATGTTAGTATTGGGATTAGTTATGTTAGAAGTTAGTGTTGTAATTAGTATTTATTTTAGTTAAGTCTTGTTTTAGTTAATGTTTATCTTTAAGTGAATTATTTTAGTAATATTTAATTTAGTCAGGATTAATATTTATGTTTAAGTTAGTTTTGGGTGTATGTTAAAATTATGATTAGTTCGTTATTATTATTGATCAGTAGTACTTATCTTATTTTATTAGAAAGTACCTAGTATTCCATGTTAGTGTATTAGGTGTTTTATATGTTTCCGCATTTAATCGTAATTAGATTTGTAAGAGGACTTTAACAGGTTCTTTGAATATTTAGTTTGGCATTATATGTTGCAATAGTGTAGTATCTGAGTATGAAATCCAGGTAAGTAAAGATGTTAAGTTATAGATTGTTTATATTTTAAAATTTAAGTATGGCATTAATCTATAAACTAGATTAGTAATTTTGATGGTATTAGGAGGTAATGTATGATTTTAGGTTAAGTAATGATGGTAATGCTAAATAGTGATTTGGATGCAAAAATATTAAATTAGTTTTAACTCAAAAAGTTTAAAATGTGAAATTTGAATACTTCGATTAAAACAATCTTAACGTTTCCTTAATTAGTTTTATACTATAGTGAGCCTTATAGTTCGATTTTAATATGGACTTAAAGTTATGATAGTTCAGATAAAGTTTAGATTAAATACAGATAAAGTTTAGATTCATTGAATTTGTGCTATGGTCACCAACTTTAATAGTGAACATTAAATTAAATGATTAGATTGTATAGGTATGTTGGAGTTAATTGTCTATTGAAATGTTAAGATTGGTAAGTTATGAAAGCCTGTGCAATCTTATTATCTAATCGTAGTTACATTAAGCATATTGTATTACCTTTAGAAATGTTTTATTTCTAATAAAGTTAGGTTTAAAATTAAGTGGTTAGTAAAGGTTTAATTAGTGTAACACTAGTGCTCATTGGTAAGGAAGGTTAATGGGTACGTTTAAAATATTAATTGTCATATTATGTTTTAGTTTAGATTTCTTTCATTCAATTTTAGTTATGAACTAATGTTAGTATCATTCTAGAAAGATTCTTAAACTTTAAATGATTTAGTTTTAGGATATAGTTTAATTTAAGTTCCATAAGTAGGATGTTAAATTAATATCAATTTTATAAGTTCTATCGTCAATTAAATTAGTATAACTTTAGCTCTCTACTATAATGATTTTAAACTAGTCTAAATATATTATTGATTTATGTTTAGTTAGTAAGATTTTGATGGTTTATTAATATGTTAAAATAGTTGTAAAGTCTAAAGTTAATAAATTTGATATATGTTCAGCTTTAATTCCAGTTAAGTTGGTTGTCCTTAAAGTGACTTTCTAATATCGATTAATTTGTAAATTGATAATTGTCTAAGAGTTCTATAGTTGATTCTGGTTATGTACTTTCAATGAATCTAAACTCGAATACATTATATTGTCTTTTAAATAATTGTTTCTTATTGTTGAAAGTTAATGTAGGAACACGAGACTATCGACATCAATCTTAACGAGGTAATTGTCCTCATGTTTGTAATCCTAAGACGTAATGTAGAGAACCTGTACTAAAACTATTATCAATCTTTTCAACTTAGAGCATGTCTAATTATTTATTATTATAAAAAAAAAAAAAAAAAATTGTGTGTTTTTGCCCTTGTAGTTTGGGCATGACACAACTCCTGAGGCTGCAATACAGTGCCAGCTGAGGGGGATGGTTCATCGCAATCATGGAAAACCCAATCATCCCTGAGATTGGCAGGCAGGCTTGGAACAGTCCAGCCATTAGCAACATCATCAAGGGCTTGGTCTCCATCCTATGTATCAGCTCATAGGGGTGAAATAGCCAACTCCAGGCGAAAAGGCCATTTGCCAGAAACCACACGAGGACCACCAGGAGGGGGAGCCACCGGACTTGGTGGCCAACTTGAGCCACGACGGGGCGAAGAAGTGAAATACAGAGACATCATCTCAGTCCATGTATTTCATTAACGTTAAGGGATGTTTTGAAAATTTTGACTGTTTTTTGTCTCAAACAGAGAAAGTGGGTAATGAATAAGTTCAGTAGATAGTAATTATTTTTTTTAATGTTGAGAAAGGATGTCTTCTTGGGAGAAGTGAAAAAAAATGGCAACCCACAGAAGGCAACAAATCTGCATCAGCGACAGATTTGAATTTGAACGGGTGATACAAGATCACCCTGTGAGAGTTCACACGGCCGAAGCCGGAATCAACAACTATTCATTAATAAAAAAAAAAAACCTTAAGCAACTCCTCAAGTTGCAAAATAGTGCTAGCTAAGGGGGATGGTTCATCGCGATCATGGAAACCCCAGTCATCCCTGAGATTGGCAGGCAAGCTTGGAACAATCCAGCCATTAGCAACATCATCAAGGGCTTGGTCTCCATCCTTTGTATCAGCTCACAAGGGTGAAATAGCCAACTCTAGGTGAAAAGGCCATTTGCCAAAAACCACACGAGGACCACTAGGAGGGGGAGCCACCGGACTTGGGGGCCAACTTGAGCCACAACGAGGCAGAGAAGCTGAGCGGTGATGCCAACCACCATCACCACCACTATGAGTGTGGTGGTGGGAAGCCTATGAGCGTGGCATGTGAGAGCGGCGGGCATATGAGCTGCGCCCCTGGCGGCAAACCCTAGGCAAAGTGTGATTTTCCAAGATGTCAGGAGGCACTCTGGCAACCATACAAGGAGCATTACCCCAATGATTGAGTAGCTCCTGAAGGTGGGCCACCTCCAAAGCCATCTTATTGGTTTGGACTTGAATCTGCATCATTACATTGTTACAAATGCATGCTTTAGTGTACATAGCAACATTTATGTGAAGAAAATTGTCTCCTACTTATCAAGCAACATTTATGTCAAGAAAATTGTGAGTGAAAAGAATAACATTCCTATCTTTCCACAGAGTAAACAAAATCTCCATCTTGAAGGTATGCTAGATTTGGGTAAATTGCCTAAGGAACCTAGGGGAGTCACTTAATAGAACCATATGCCGAGAAAAGGTTTTGCCCGAAACAGCTTAAAGAAATCATGAATCCAGTGCCAATAGTTTTAAGTATGTCTACAAAGCCAACAAAAATGCAAAAAAGATTGGCTGGATGGACACTGAGGATCTAGAACCCCAACATGCTTGAGTTGAGGCCCAAGGGGAAGACCTTGAAACATCAGGCACCAAGAAAATGGGCAATCTTGGTCTCAGTAAGGGCATTCCATATAGTGTTGAAATGCTTTCTCCACTGAGAAAGGGAAGACTGCAGATGCCAAAGCTGGTTGAGAGTATCCACCATCAGCAAATGGGGAGAAAGCCATCGATACCCCAAACTTGGTTTGTAGTTGGTGAAGGGAGTAATAGGATACCACTTCTAGTCTATCCACCAAGGTCGAATAGACTGAATACCCACCTTGTGAATTAAGTGATTTGGAATTGTAGAAAGCAACATATAAAAAGTTTGTCGATTTGAACGAGCAAGACGGAACTAGACTTGCATATCTTCTCAAGATTTGACACTCATAGAGACTCTGGAAAAGAGGTCTTTAGGTGTCTTGATGCCACGTTTGAAAAAATGTAGAGAACTAGCACCTTGAGTCTTGGCCAGAGGAACACCTTGGATGGCAAATAGTGGAGACCACCAAATGTTCCGCTGATTCAAAGAGAGCCCATCACGGAATCCATCGCCAGACCAGTGAAGCCAAGGCTTGACAACTTCACAAGCTTTCCATATGCTCTTGATAACAAGAATGTGCACATGTTCCCGCATGATGAGAAGGGTTTGAAAGCCAATCCCCTTCCATGGAGGCCTATTAACAAGGAAACCCAAAAGAAATGCAATGTTGTGTTAACCATGAAAGAGATAAAAGGATAGTGTCCAAGGGCCTCCAAGGTTTCAATTAGGTGTGATAGTAAAGTTGGGTTGGGGTTAGATGGAGTAAATATAGTGACATCATCTAATTCATTGAATTTCATTATTGAGAAAGGATATATTTTTGAACAAGAGATGCAAGCATTAAAGTTCTTATGTTTGACATTTGCTCTGGTAATATTGGTTTAGTGAAGATATGTTTTGGTAGGATGTGGAATATGTGAGAATTTTGGGAAGCTTTTGTTTTGAGTACCGAATTGACAAGAGGATTGGAAATAGAGTATATGATAAAGAAATAAGAGACTTTTGGGACCATCAGGACTTTTCAGGAATGGCATGAAATGAACAAATTTCTTCTATCATGAAATCCATTTACTGTCAATACTGATCGGTAGGTGAACAGAAAAGATGCAAAATGACTGTCATCCATTTGATGTCAAATCTCCTTGAACACCAAACATATCGTATCAATACAATTCTATAAAAATGCAACAAATACTTTTTATTTCAATAAAGAATTTTTGAAATTTACCCATGTCAAATTATGTCGAAGAATAATTTATTTTAATACATATAGATCATTGCAGCATTAACAATCCTCAATTGTTTGATATGGAGACATGTACAAAGGTGAAATTTTAACCAAAAATTAAATTGGATTTGTATCTAGTAGGAGATGAACACAATAGCAGTTCCCAGATTCTGACACATTTAGAAAAGAAATGTTAGACATTAGAGAAATTGGTAACGACTTGCTAAAAAAGAAATGTTAGACATTAGAGAATTTAATTGGCAAGGACTCGCTAAAAAACATTTTATCTGTTATAGCTTTATAAGCATTAAAAGCTTTCTGAGACAGCAATTTACAACTTGTAAGAATAGAAATCGATGCCTCACACTGTAGCCACAACATTTAAAAAAGGGAAAGAAATGCTTGAATGCAAGACATACCAAAGCCAAAATTTAAAATTCATGAAAAGGAAAGAAACCTGGATATATAAATACAAATTGCTTGAAATTTAAGCAATGCAACACAATAAATTTACTTGAAGTATTTATATAACAAAGAAAATAAATTAAAGTTGTAGACAAAAAAATTCAGAACAGAAAAACAAAAAATGCGCAGATGTTGAATTCTCTAGTACAGATTTATATCCTATAAAATTATGATTCAAAAATACATTATATCGAAAAACAACTTGAATTATAATGAATATAAAGAAGCATAAAATGTTGTAAACATATTATGCAAAAATGGTTAAAGGAACTTAGCATCAGACATATTGTATATTGTATGGAAAAGCAATATGTATTATCGTGAACGTATAAAATGGTGAAAGGAAGTCGGAGTATCATAATGTATCATATGCACCAATCGAAAGAAGTACGAAGCTACAAAAACTTTATATGTTCAATGTGTTTTGAACATATTGGGAAACTATAGAAGTATTCGTTCACTAGTTTTGGACAACAAAAATTTGTATGCGAATCTTGAACAAAATGTAATCATGTAGAGCAACATAGAGTGCAGTGACATGTATGCATGATGTGTTGCATCTTTGTATAATGTTGCTTGCACAGTAAACTGAGTGTTGAAGAAAAGTTAGTATCGTACAGAAACAATTAGTCAGAATTAAATGGTGAGTATATAGATGAATAGTATGCTTACCTTTGTTGACTAGTCTTGAAGTGTAGTGACGCATACGATCATGTTGTTTTGATTGAGAGTGAACTTGACTCTTGTTATGAAGTCTAATGAAAATGAGTGCTAATTTGTTGCTGATTTATTTTACACAAGTCATGTTTCTCAGATAATGCCCAAATTGTTCCACTATTTTTTTCAGCAAAGTGGTGGATCATTTGATTGTTATCATTTGTTATAATTGTTTTGATATGCAGGGAGTAAATGTAGGTGGCCTCTTCATTGCATTAACTGCAGTGAGTTGTTTGGCCATCCAACATGTCATATGCCTCGAATCTGTAATTGTGTTTACGACAGAAGGCATGAAATGTATTGCAAAATGGTTTTGTAGGCTTCACAAGTCCAAGAACATGTTCGAAATGGCAAGATGTAATTATGGTAGTAGAAGGGTAGTCAAGAAATGAAGAGGGATAGACATTTGAAATTGTTACCTCAGATGTGGTGTGTTGGAGCTCGTGGAATCTTTGTATTGTTCTTTTGTCATTCAGTTTGCATATATATGTTGAGAGAGTAGTGCAGAGAGCAAGTTTTTGATCAAGCCTTTTTGCAATGCTTTTAAATAATAGAACTGAAACTTCATTTTTATTGTAATTATTTTTGCATTTGAGAGTATAGGTTGGTAAAATTTTCATGCATGTATAATTGTTTTAGATTAAGGTAAAAGCAGGTTTTGAAGGGGTCTCGAAATCGTTTACATCAAAGAGAGATAAACCATTAAGCACAACCAGGTTTTAAAAGGACCTGAAACCAGCTAAATGACTAAACTAGGTTTTATAGGGACCTGTGACCAACAGATGTGATCAGAAAAAACAACCATAAAAACACTGGAACTTGGACAGTCCATAGACTGGAGCAAAGCAGCTTGAAAAACCACCCAAACCAGTATCCAGCAAACCAGAAACGCATCCAGTTTACCATCACAAAAAACCAGTCAGCAAAAGGGAACATAAGATTTTCCTTTTGATTTAAAGTTTCCCTTTCGCGACCGAAGGATCATATCTAAAGGGGGAGCAAAAGACTTGGTCTTCTTCCTTTTAACCGCAATCCAACCATCCTCTAACTTCATTGCCTCAGCAACCTAATCCTTAGAAGACAAAGACCCTGGAACCCATGGGACGCAAAAGCCGCAGCAAAC
This sequence comes from Cupressus sempervirens, assembly GCA_028749045.1. Lineage (NCBI taxonomy): Eukaryota > Viridiplantae > Streptophyta > Pinopsida > Cupressales > Cupressaceae > Cupressus > Cupressus sempervirens. The sequence continues at coordinate 464,499,257 of CM053790.1, forward strand.
TCCCTGTGAGAATCAAACAACTTTTGGCCCCTAGGAGGAACATCCGAAACAGGGGGAGACACCAAAACATCCACCTCAACCACGGGCTCGGAATGAACGCTATTCTCAGCCACAGAATCCGCAGGAACATCCAAGGAATGCTCCACCAAAGCATCCTCCTCAACCACCAGCTCAGAACGGACGCTAGCCTCAGTCACAGAATCCAAAGGAGCAGCTCGAGGCTGTTTAACCGTGTAGTGCTCAAAGGAGGCCCTTGACCACCAAGAAGGTGGTCGCCTAGATTTGGATCTCCCAGCAGCACAACGAGCAACAATGTGACCTATCAAGAGACAATTCCTGCAACAAAAAGGGATACCCTCGAAATCCAACAATTGTGTCCAAGAACCCCTTGGGGAATCCAAGCAAATCGCCTCAGGAAGGCCCTTAGAAACATCCAAGTCAACAAGAAAGCGTGCACAGGTCGAATGGAGAACATCCGAAGTGTCAGCATCCACATCTAGGAAGTCGCCAATAGCATTTCCAATAGTTTCAAAAATCAAATTTTGCTAAAGATGTAACGGAAGATCAGGAAGTCGGACCCAGATAGGGAACTTATTAAAGGATACCGTGAGTGGATCAAAATCCATATGCCACGGTTTGGCCATAAGTGGAGATCTGCCCAGCCAAGAAAAATTATTGTGACACAATAATCTTCCTATCACTGGAACTTTGAAACTTAGCTATAAAAAAACCTTTTGCACACGGGAAGATGTGGAAGTTATTATCTGTAAGTGGCATTCAGTTCTTGGAGATCCAGACATGTAGATCAACAAGAGAGGGCCAGTAAACTCTAAAGCAAAATATGGCAGCCAAAGATGAAAGCTCTTCAGCCGTATGAAAAATATCTTCAACAGAATCTGGGTCAAGAGAAACCTTAATGGGTTTTAAAGCACTTACAAGCGTCACAAGAGGGGGTTTAGATGAACTTGCAAGAGGGGGAGCACTATGTAAGTCGGCTTCAAAGGCAGCCACGTTTGCAAAAGACCTGCCCCCCGAACAAGGAGGTGACCCAGGAGCTGAGCGAGGGGCAGAGGAAGCCCTAACCCCACCCGCAGTAGAGGCCGAATGTAGAGCAGCCCCTTCCGCAGACCGCCCAACATCACAACCACCCACACGACCGGCAGGAGCAGATGCTACAATGAAGGATGAGGACGCAGGAACGCCTAGAGTGGGGGCACCGAATTTCGTAGCAAGAGAGGAGGCGTGAACCCCAGGAGCGGGGGACCCAGCCATGAGCGGGAGATTTCCAAGTCCTATGTATAATTTATATGCATGTATAATTGTTATCAAGTAGCAATGTTAGCTTTTATCTTTCATGAAAAGATGTAATAAATGAAAGTGTGAATGAGAGTGAAAACAAGGTGCATAAGCATACCAGTGCTTTATCCATATCGATGTGTCCATCCTTGATGTATGGTATGTATTGAGAACATTTTTTTGTATGTTGCTACAACCACTGCACCTACTGTTCCATTGAGGAACTCACTTGTACTATTGATGTTGTGTCTGCAATGAACTTATATTCATATCAAAGTGGTGAAATTGTTTCTATTGTGTTGGATTCCTTCAATATTAATATGCAATCTGAATCTCTGCAGTCATATTCTGTCTTTGAGATTTTTCAAGTGGAGCCTAATAGAATTGATTGGTAGCTGAATTAACTTGTAGTGCATTGGTCCATTTGCAGGATCCGTTTTTTTTTTGGTAATTGTTGAGCAGTAGTGGGATCTATGACTATATTTTTATTAGGCTATTCCTAAATAGCATTTGTTACTTTTTTATCAGACTATTTTTTATTTGTTAAAAGGTTGGATTATTTCAATAATTGTTTCTATTTTGGAATTAAAGTGTTAAAATGTTTTTTTCTCCTTGCCAAAATCAATAAATAGCAGTATTATATATTATTAAATATGTCAAAATTATAAAACTATAGGAAAAATAAAGTACTTGCAAAAACACTAAAACTCGTAGTTGAAAAAAATTCATCTAATAGATGCAATAATATCTGCAAACTTCAAAGAATTTAACTTCAATTAGTAAGTTACCATGGTACCTGCCACCCCCTTGGACCAGAAAAAGTTCGAACTGGTCCATGATTCTGGTCCAGTTCAAACTTGGTTCAGGCAGGGTTCTTTTTTTCCCTGGGCAAAATTGAAATGTTTTTTGGCATCCACAACCCTAAATGTTGTTATGAATTGCTTTTGGTGGCCTCTTATTGTTATCTATGTCTCCAAACAGGTTCTTTTGTCTTAAGGAAGAGCACATAACTTAGAATATTAATAGTGTTTCTGATTTTCATTCCATTAGGTGAACAATGAATACAACACAATGATACTTGAACTTGATATTTATAATGTTTTCGAATGTTTGATGTTGAAGTTGGTTGAACTATATGATGGTATGATCATTATGATTACAAGTTTAACTATTTATGGTGTTTTTGTTGTTTAAATGCATTTATGCTACTATGCGACATTATAATTTTAGCTCATGCTTCATATAGATATATATATTTAAAAAAAATTTACATGTTTTTGTACTAACAAATCCAAACAGACCCAAACCACTTTTCAAAATTTTGACAAACTTGTGAACTGGTTTTCGAGTTTGAAACTGAACCCAAACTGGCAACTTAGGTTTTACTAAGAGAACACACATAATATGTAGTGTGACACTAGCCACATATTACAGATTTCAAACCATGATAGGAGCATATTTTTATTGGATTAGTACATGCATGCATTGGCACATGCATGGCTAAATGGAAAATCAGAAAAAATCAGACAATAATCAATTTAACTTTTTTTTTTAATTAGAATTTTTATAATTAGAAGGCTATTTATTTTCTGAAAATAAAAATGCAATTAATCATAGAAACTTACATAAATTCTGGAACAGATTGAAACAAAATAAAATCATTGGAACTTTTGCTTCAATAACTCCGATAATAAAAGACAATGAAATGAAAAAAGTTCAAACATTGGAGCTATACAAAATTTATTAACACTTACCAATTGTGTATTACTACTGATGTTTATTCATCTACCTAGTAATACTCCATTTATAAATAATTACTAACATTTTCTAAATATTAATAATTTGTTGTCCAAATGAGTGTCAAATCAAGTAAAGAATTGTTTGTGCATGATAACGATTAAAAAACTTAGTGCTGCCACTACGGAATGCTTCTCAACAACTAAATAATACACCTTGAGGCTACTGGAGAATGCCTCCCAAATTAATAATTTGAGAACTGACGTATCGGCAAACAGATTCCATAAAACATTTAAGGTCTTCAGAGCATTTCCATTCAATCATATTGGATGGAAACTGAATTAGTTGAAAGGGGCTACGTATTCAAACATCTGTTGTATCTTATTCATTCTGAGAATGCACAATATTCTTACACTTCAATTTTGAGCGCAGTAAAAACTCCAGAGCTTTCCAAAATAGCCACAACTTGGGGCACAATTTGTGCATTGTGCATCATAAAGTGCCCAATTGGAGAACGTTTTATTGGCAGTATGATGAGAGTATTACGCTGAAAACAAATTGAAGACATAAAAAAGAAACAACATACAGATGCCTTCAAGGCTTCAACAGTACCACCGTATATACTGACTAAGAAGGCACTTAAATTATCTTTGAAGTTAAATTTACGTACAAATCTAAAAATGGGTAATTCCAACACAGTGCTACAAATGTCTACCATTTCCAAATTGCACAGACAATTGACATCAAAATCTCTAAATATATGGACAATCTTCATACGTAGCACAAAAATGAGTTTGAAGCATATCCAAACAACATACCTCTGGCTAGAAAATCCTACAACATAGAGTTCAATGTTAACTCTGTCAAAGAATCTTAACATACCAAACTTTATTGCACCTCAATCAAGTTTCTGGAAACCATAGTCATTTAGTGCTCATGAAAAGATGGTTGGCTTAAGCAAGTGGAGAAGAAAATGATTGTTTTTTAACACTAAGAAGCCTCATAGCGTACGCAAGGGCTTATTAAGATTCTTAACTGTCAAACCCCTTTCAGAGCCACTGCTCTTTGCCCCACCACAACAATTCTAACAACACCTAAAAATGATCCATATGGTTGTCTTATGCTGATGGCTTCTGCAGCAAGAATAAATAACTGAGTTTAAAACAAAATATACCGAAAAGCAATGGAAATAATAAGTGTAGGATAATGCTTACATTACATGTTCTTTTTTGAAGTATTTGAACATCTGCCTCGAAGAGAGAAAAATTTATTTGTAAATGAAAATAGACGCTAAAAACAATGGGACAGGTTAATCTCCAGACAAAATGTACTAAAGACAAAACAAAGTCAAAAAAAAATTTTGTAGTGATTTTTTTTCAAATTTTCTGTTGATTCGACTACAAACATGCCAAAGAACATTTCAATTTTGCCCAGAAAAGCACTTTGCAGCTATTTGCAGGACCAAACAGGGTTTGAACTTTTTGGTGTTGGTTCACTCTGGTTCGAACCCGATCGTACTCGTAGGAAAGAAGAGAATCAGGATCGCTAATTTGGGTCGTCCATAGAATTGGGTGTAGTTCTGTATAATAACATTCTAAATAGACAGTGAAGAAATTTGTTTTGCTCCGCTTATTTGCTTGAGCATCTTTGAATGAGTGTGGTTGTTTTGTAGAGCACTTGATTTTGATGAGAATTCTTTTGATAAATGGGTTATGCAGGAACATCTCCAACATTGTATTTGAGTTATAGCGTATATACCCATTTGGTTCATGTGCCAAGGGTTATTTTGAAGATGGCTTCAAAAACAGGTCAAGGTGTGAGATAAGCTCCTTTGTTTGGTTAGTAAACTACCCTGTTTAGGATCAACTAAAACTGGCAGGAATGCTCTCCACATTTCATGAAAAGTACTTTGTCAATTTTGTTGGATTGGAGGATAGTGATGGTCATCCTTAAATATCACATACTAATGATAAAATAAAGCTGGAAAAAATAAGTCAATTTTGACTATTTAATCCTTTTGGCCTAAGAATGAAGTCTTAGTGTGTGATATTTAAGCCACCCAGATAGTGACACAACAATTGACTAACGTAGCAAATCACACACTATGACATGTAACAAAGGTTTTCTACTCAAAAATCCTCGTAAAAAAGGGAAAGCAAATGGAGGGTAAAATGTGCAGGATTTTTTTCCAGATAGTGAGCTCAAAAAAGCCTCTCGATATTATTTAGATGATATGAATCTTGGTAGCAGGGCTTCAAGCACAGTAAAGCGAGGAAGCCATCAACTAAATTGAGATTCTCTTGAGTCTCAACATGAAAAACGTGGTGAGCTTGGTTGGTTGTTGTCTCCAAACATCCAATTCGTTGATGACGTGAAAATTTCTCATCAGGTGCAATCAAGCTACTTGACTTGGCAATGTCCCTAAAACCATTTCTTGAGTTTCCTCAAATAAGAGGATTTCTCCTCATTTTTTCAAAAGAGTAATCCTTATTTCATTAAAAGTATGTTAAAGCGAGATTTTTTTTTTGCAACTACCGCTTGGTGATTGAAAGCACAACAAAGACAATTCTCAACATCTTCAAACAAATACATTTATTTTTCAAATACCTCACAACCAACCACTAAGTAATTTAATAACAAATTAATTATATTGTTGTGATAAAACTATTGACCTAGGCAAACCCGACACAAGATCTCTTGCATAGGTAGTAAAATCAAATGAAATAAAATCAACAAGATTATACTTGGAAATGGAAAGCTTTTCAAAACTTTACAAGCAAATTCCAAAAAGTGGAAATATTTTTCAAAATTTTGAATAGAAACATTCTTATCAAGAGAGGTGGACATCATCATATTCATATTAAAGGTGATTCTTTGGTAATTATCGTGCCACACATTGATAGACATATTGAGAAGGTAGTTAAAGTATATTATGGAGCAATCTTTGAAATTACTAGATCTTTTTCCTAATGTGCATAGAGCACATACTCTTCGTGAAGGTAATCAAGTGGTAGATTGGTTAGCAAATTTGGGGATGTGGCAGAAGTCTGATTGATTCATTATCACCTTCCCAAGTACTGAACAATCAATCGGAGTTAAGTAACCTCATAAAAAATGACTCATTGTTTGGTCATTAATTTACTTTGCTTGTCTCTTCTTTCTTCTCCCTTTTCTTCTTTGTACAACAATGAGGAAGCAAGGTTTTCTTTCTAGTTCTTTCCCTGTGGAGTTATCAAACCAGTTATATATAAATAAAATATTCAATTGCTACGTCCATTTTTACTTAAAAAAACATTCTTACCAATTCGATAGGGACTTGAATCATGGTCTCGACTGTATGCGGAAACCCTTGAAGATTTTGGTTGCATCCTTAAAAAACAATGGTAGACAAGTGTTCAACTTGATGCTTACAAACAATTGTATAAAATGCAATAATAAAGGGCTCTTTCTAGGAAAACATCAATTTCAATTTTTCTGATTTTTTGGCCATAGTATTTATTTTTCTCATAGCCTTTTCTCATTTAGCCAATAGAAAGCTTAAAAACTAACATATTTTAATTTTGAAAATATGATTGGAAGCTTTGAAAATATAATTGAGAAACATGAGAGTTTTTAAAAATTTGGAAGCTTTATTGGTCTATGTTAAAAGAAATTGACACCTAATGGATCCATTAGTTACCTGCCATTGGTAGGAACTAAAAATTTGATCAATTTCTATTTCAAAAGTAGATAATGTGGGAAAGGAAGGAGATAGGTAGAAAACATTTTAAAAAGTTTTTTGATGGTTGAAAAAGGATATGCATCTAGGAGTAATATCACAAGGAACATTGTAGATGGTAGCAAATTAAGAGTAGAGGCAAATTTGAATTGAATTGGCTAAGATATCATGTGAATAGAAAGATTGAAAGGGATGAGGGTTAACAAAGAATATTTCAACCAAATATAGAGGGTTGATTTATATTTATGTACAACAATTTACCTTTGTTCTTTGTAATCTTATCATTTCTATGCACTTTTCCCCATGAGGTTTATATCCTCGAACTACCCTACTCTGTGAATATGAAGATGCAAGATACTTCTTGTTCTAGCCAATTTTGAGGAGGCACTCATTTTTTTAATTATAAGTGATTTCATTATTATTTCTAGGTGGTGGATTATTAGGTTTTTTTTTAATAAACTTCATTCGTTATTCGTTTCATTTATGAATTTTTAGTAGTAAGATGGAATAATAAGGTTACTAGTTTATATCTTTAGGATCTTATGGGTGTGTTGGAGTTCTTTTTGGCAAGGAATATACTAGGCTGGTCTGGACCTAATACGAGGAAGCATAAGACATGGACAAGCGTAAGGATCATCTAAAACCTATGCTCAGGCACGAAAAGTAATAATTTGTATGCACTGAAAATTTTGTAATTGCTTGAATTCTCTTCTCTCTATGAACATCAATCTTTATCTGATCAATAGAATGTCTTTATAGTTCAATGCACAACATCAATGTTCCTTTTGCATTGATTTTCAACATGCTCGAGCCTTAAACTCAGTTTCTTTTGTCACCTCAGGGGAGCGTCACCATTACTATCCAACATTACACTTTTTGTACATTACTCAAATCTTATTGGTCGAGAGTTCTTTGTCATTTTCAGCTTAGAAAAGTGAAAAGTGCATATCATGTCAAACTTAGGGTTTACGATCTTATGATGACATAGAAGTTAAAACCCTTCGTAACATCTTAAGTGGGGAACAATGGCTCTTCGATCTTACGATCGTTTGAAATCAAGACCTTTCGTGTTATCATAAATCTTGAAAATGACCCTCACGATATCATGACACAATAGTTACTGTGACATCATAATTTACCTTTAAGTCCTTTACGATCTTATGAGACATAGTTTACACTCAGTAGCATAGCATCTTATCTTGCTTCCCTATGCCTCATGATCTTATGATTGCAGTTCATCTATGCATTTCGTAACTTTGGTAGTTACCCTTCAAACCCTTACTATGTTACGAGAAACTACTGCCTTTCTTCATTATAGCATTGTTGGCATTAACTTTCAACTTCATGATCTCACGATACACTATTTCATAGCATCATAACTCTTTATCCCTGCCCTTGAGATCTTACGATCTACTGCATGTTGTAGCATCAGAAGGTATGACTAGCCACGTGTCTCAAAATCTTTTTGCTTCATCGCTTGGCCCCACCTTGCTTTATCAACTAATCCATACGATCTTATGATCATCTCATTATTGTGCCATCAAACACCTCAAAATTTTCTCCCATGATCCTACAACTAGGGCCTTAGTATAACATCGGAAAACTTCAGCTGCTCCTTTCTATTTCACACTTCTAAGATCCTACAATAAATTACTTATCACATGGTCATGATCCTTCTCTTCTAGCTCTACGATCCCATGATCACATGTTTGTTGTAACATCGTACACCTTGGTTTAAAAACCTTTTCATCAGAACTTATGATGACATGACACAAAGGAATCGTAAGATTGGGAATCTCATATTTTACATTTTTGATACTACAACCACAACATATCATAAGATTGAGAGACTCAGATTTTAACCCTACGATCACTCTCCAACCCCTTTGATCGTAAGATCGCAAAAGATGATTAAAATGACAAACAATCTCCCACTTAGAAATAAAAACTAGGGTAAGCGCTAGATTGTGAATTTTTATGAAATTTGTCTTGAGAAAGATGAAGACACAACCCTAGAGCAAGAAACTAATACTGGGTTAGGGAAAAAATATCATGTTAGGGCCATCCTCAAATTTAGCTTAGTGAAAATAAGGGCTATCAGTGGCTCTATCTGGGAATGATGGATGCCTGCGTCCATGCAAGAAATCAGAATCTTTGGGTTAAGCAGATCACATAAATGACAGAGTGAGACAACTTTCTAAGACTATACAAAAAAATATACATTTATACAAAGGCTATACAGATATGCATAGAAAAATACAAAATTGTACAAAATATACAAACCCTAACTATTGTTCATGGAAGATAAATACCTTCAACAAAAGTATTTATTCAAGAATTGTCCATGAACTGGCAATTCAAGAAAGCTCCCTAATAATTCTTTGATGAAATATGAATCCTTACCCCAAGTAGAATCAACCAGATAGGGACCAAGCCAGATAGGACCAAATTTTCCATGTTTACCTTTATCTTCTAGCCTTGCATTCCATGTTAGGACAAGATCATCTAGTTCAAACTTTCTTTCTATTTCCTTCCTATCATACATATGCTTTGTCTGTAACTACAGTTTTATATTTCTTGCAAAGGCTTATTTCCTTGTTTTAGTCAATCCAACTAATTCATCCATCCTTTCTTGCATATCATCATCATACATCTAGATGTAATTATATAAACCCATCAGGTTATTCTGAGGCATTCTAGTCTAGATTCCATACACAAGGTCAAAAAGTGATACACCAATTGCCTTCTTCACTATTGATCTCTATCAACCCAGACTGCCAAGTGCAATTTTCAATCTCATGCTTTCTTGTTGTCATCCAAAGTCCTCTTTATGACTTTCAACAAGCTCTTGTTTGTAGACTTAGCTTGTCCATTTCCTTGTGGATGATAGTGTGATGAAACTGACCTAGTAATGCCATACTTATCATAGAATTTAATAAATTCTTCAGATCTGAAGCACATGGCATTATCAGCGACAATTCTTTCAGGACACCCAAACCTTGTTATTATATTATTTAGTATAAATTATTTACCAATTTATTGGTAGAATTTTTCGTGGGAATGGACTACACTCATTTTGTAAAGTCAGTTGCCACTAACATCCATGAGTAGCTAGTACTGGACTTGGTTGGAACTTCACCTATAAAATCCGTACCCCATTGTTGAAAGGATGCCTGTACTTCAACTAACTTCAAAGGAGTATTCCCAGAGAACTTCAATTTTGCTACAAATCCCTAGCAAGGGTCACACTTTCTAACCAGGATTTGTGCATTTTTAAACAAGCTAGGCCACCAAAAGCTTGCTCTCATGATCTTGTGGGTAGTAGTCTTTGCCATGTAATGCCCACCACATACTCCATAATGCATATGATTTAGTATTCTCTTTGATTCTATTTTATCAATGCACTTTAAGAGTATACCTTCAAAATTTCTTGACCACAAACTCCCATTGACAATAATGTACCTAACTGAATGCAACTTTACAATCCTCCTTTCATTGTCTATCAAATGGGGTGGAGCTTGCATATGCTGCAAACAATATACTACATGCTTATACCAGTCACATTGATCCATATCACACAAATCGATTTTAAGGTCCTCATTCATAGCATTTATTTGATTAGCATCTAGATTGGATTGAACCATAAGCTTTGCTAATCCTTGAACCCTTACTAACTTGGTGATCTGAATATCAATATTAAACTCTTGTATTCTATCGATCCATCTACACCTTCTACTAGACACCTCTTGCTGAGAAATAATATCCTTGACTGCTGCACTAGACACAAAAGCAATGACAACAATAGCTACTAGGTAACACCTAAAGGCCTTCACAGCTTTGAATAAAGTATATGCTTGCTTTTCATTGATTTCATAGTTAAGTTTTGCAGGCTACAAAGATTTACTAAAGAATGCAATGGGTTGTTTATGACCATCTTCATTTTTCTGAAGTGAAACTGTTGCAATGGTATGAAAAGATGCAAAAGAAAAGATACGCATAGGTTTTCCATAATGAGGTGTCCTAAAGACTAGTGCATTCTTAATGTCATTCTTAATTTCTTGGAAAGCAATAGTAGGTTCACCTTCCAATTGATAGTTGCTCCTTTCTTGAGCATTTTTGAAATTGGTCTACTGACCTCAACAAAGTTAGTCAGAAATCTCCTTAAGTAATTAACTTGCCCAAAGAAGGATTGAATACCTTTGACATTTTTGGGCTTTGGCACCTTATCAATTGTTGACACTCTTTCAAGGTCAATCTTCACCCTATCTTTGGAAACTATATGCCTAAGCAGCTTCCCCTTTGTCACTCCAAAAGTGCACTTCTTGGGATTTAAAGCAACACCATATTCCAAGGCCTTGATAAAAATATTTCCAAATGCCTGCAATGGTCTTTAGCTTTCTTTGAATGTGGAGTCAAATCATCTTGATACACCACCATGAATTTGTCAATATATTCTTTAAATGCTACATCCATGGCCCTTTGAAAATTCGCTCCTACATTTATGAGGCCAAAATGCATCCTTGCATATACATAGGTTCCCCAAGGAGTAGTAAAGGTTGTCTTGAACTGTTCCTACTCATCAACAAGGACTTGGTTGTGTCCTAAGAAGCCATCCATCATAGGCATTAGCTCTGAGCTAGTAACTTGCTGCAAGATAGCCTCCATATTAGGCAACCCATAGTTATCCTTCAAGATGCAATATTCAAGTTCCTAAAATCAATACAAAGCATAATGCCACCATTCTTTTATCTGACTGGTACCAAGCTAGAGACCCGTGAAGAATGCCTAATTGGCTTTATTATCCCTCCATCCCTAAGCTTCATAAGTTCTTGCATCTTAAGGGCTAAAGTGGGATTCACATGTCTCTTCTTCTGTCTGAAAGGTTTAACATCATCCTTGAGAGGTATTACATGTTGAAAAAAATCTTGCCTATAAGCCTTAAGGTCATCATATGACCATGCAAAAACATGTTTAAATCTTCTTAACATGCTTATTAAGGATTTCCTAATTTCAGGGGATAGGGTCTTACCAATATATACCTTCTTTGCAGATTTCGTAGTGCCAAGATTTATCTCTTCTAGCTCATGTGGCTTCTTTTCTTTGGCTTTTGAATATACTCGGTCTTGGTTATCAAAAACATTTTCCAAAACCACCATTCCCTTGGGTACCTTGTTAGTCTTGAGGTGCAGGATCTCTTGGCCAAAGATTTTCTCTCCTCCATCTATTGTTTCTATCCAACCAATATATTTATCTTCATTAAGGAGAAAATTCAGGATGTCCTTATCATCCTCAAATACTTGCCAACTTTCCACATTGTCTGGAATTGATGGCATGTTCTGTATTTCAATCTCAGACACATAAGCAAATGATATGTCATCTGGCTTAATGGCTATATTAGCCAATAGATCAACCATCTTATTATTACTTCTGCCCCTCCAAGAAATACCAAAGGCATCAAATGCCTCTATCTGATCTCAAAAAACATTCCTATACTACTTCAGCCTTTTGTTCATGGAGTCATGCATCTCTTTTACTTGAGAAACCACCAATTCAAAGTCACCAACAACATGCAACTTTTTGATTCTATGACTAGCTGTCACCTTTAATCCTAGTAACAATACCTCATATTCTACAATGTTGTTAGTGCATGCAAAGTTTAGAGTGAATGAATACCTAAATGTATTCTTTTCTGGAGATATAAATACAACTCCAACACCTGAGCCTTCTTTAGAATTGGCCTCATAAAAAAACATGGTCCAAAGACCTTGGGATTCTACAAAATTGGTTACTCCTTGTGTTATGAGTGGGGGTGATGGCTTGATTTCATGGATAACAAGTTTTACTCTAAAAGCATTAATCCCAGTATGCAGAAAGCATGTAGCATCCTTATCTACATTGTCTTCAAACATATGGGTAACCCTTGGTTTTCTATCAACTTTGATAGATTTGTCTCCTATGTGGAAAGTAGAAAAAGATAAGTCACACTACAAGCTACCTCCCATTTGTGCACTCCATTTCCTAGAAAGAAACATTCCATAATGGGGAGGAATATCCACTACAAGGACAATCATAGTTAACTCAACATGAGGATAAGTAGCAAGCCTAAAAGGTAAGACATTAATATTACCTATGACAAGTACTTCCCTTGCATCCCTTGCTCCACACCTACCTTGTTTAGTATCCACTTCTAAACCAAGGGCTTCCATTACCTTGAAAGGCATAATAGTGTTTGATGCCCCTAAGTCAATCATGCAATTTTTTAGAGTTCGGTCATTTATGACTAGATTGAGGAAAAAGGGATCAATATCTTGCAGGTAAGCTATAGAGGAGTGGTCTAAATACATTTGGGGTATTTGAGATATGACTTCTTTATCCTCCTTATCCTTTATTATGACGGGTGTCTACTGTAAGACTGTCGGTTCTTGTGTGACAACATTATTATTCCCTATCTCATCCAACCAAGATAAAGCCTTATTTTTGTGTTCCTTTATCCTAAACATTTCTGATAAGGGGAACTTTGACAGTGATTTGTGATAACATTGAAATCATGTCAACAAGGTCATAACTAGTAAGCTTAATAGAAATACATGTGGCTGCAGGTGCTTGAACAATAGAAACCTCCTTTTGCTTGATGATGTCAGAGTTTGATTTCGTTTCTTGTACACTTGCCTTGACAGTTTCAACTCCTCAAAACTATACCTTTTTGTTTGACTCCTACTTCTTGTTTTTATTCTCCTTGAGCTTGGATGTCTCAAGAGTGTCCTTCTTATGTTCATCAGTTGCCTTAGTAGTAGTGTCCATGAAAATACCAGCTAGTTTAGTTGAAGCATTGTTAATAGACAAATTTCTCAGATTGTAGGTATTATAGATTTGAGCCACCATCACTGCAATAATTCTATCAATCTCCTCTTTAGATGGTTTTCTCAAATTTATGTGATCCACCCCTAACAATGTATTACACATTATGTCCTCATCCTGATCTTCATCATCTAAAAACACCTGCTGATGATGCATTTGATATACATTTCTTTGGTCTACAACATCAATCTCAGATTCCTCTATGTCAAACTCTTCTCCATTGTCACAAAGCTTCATCATATTGCATGTCACATCCTCATGATTTTCTTCTTTCTCTCCCTCTTCATTTTGTGCCTATTGATTTGCTATAAATGATTGAGCAACTGCACCATAGTCAGAGGAGTGAGGGGATTGACACACAATACACCATGGCATATCATCACTCACATTCATAGAGTTTCTTTGTAATGGGTCTGGTGTACCCTTATTTTTGCTGCCTTGAGTAGGATTATTGTGTAGTATAAGGGTAGTTCTGCATCCTAGGCAGTCTATTGTAATTATTGTTAAATGACGCTTTCTCACCAACATTTGGTTTGTTTGCATGGTAGGTCAGTGTATTCATATTCTTTAGCAAGTTTAAAATTTTCCCCATTGTATCTTCCTCAGGCTTCTTACCTGCCATAGGCCTCTCAACATCTTTCTTGTTTCCTTTTGGACTGAAAAGCTTTAGATCATCTCTTCTCCCCAACTTACTAAAAGCCCTTCTATTATTTTCAATATTGACAACCATTGTATAGGCTTCCCTCAAAGTTCTAGGCTCTTTATCTCTTATAGGGTATATGCCATCTTACTGCCAAAGGCATTGAAATAAGTTGCGAGACACACATCTTCACCAAGTTTCATTACTTGGAACAATTTACATATTTCCTTTTGAAATCTCACATTAAAGTCAAATGTGGACTCATTGGGGCTTTTCTTGATATTGTTGAATTCATTCAACATGAAACTGGCATTGGTCTTATCACCATATTGTTGTTTGAAAAACTTATCCAATTCATTCCATGAACTGATACTATTATCAGGTAGCCTTCTAAACCAATATTTACATCCTCTATCAGTGAATGAACAAACAACTTCATCATTACATCTTCATGCTCTACCTCATAGTCATTAAGCATGTCAATGAATTTTTTTAGGTGCTCCTCACCAGTTATGGAATTATTGCCCAATAATTTGACAACGTTATCTCTCAAGTCATTAGAGATGGGATGGGGAACACTAGGAATACCCATAAAGGACATTTTCTTGTATTGTTCTATAGAGTTAGGTCTTCTCTGAGAGACAAGAACATTAGATGTGCTTATTCTAGCAACTTGGCTTTGGATAGGGATCTAGGGTTGTTGGACTTGTTGAATAACATGGATTTGGCTAAATGTAGTCAAAGAAATGGCAGGGGCTGACTGAGATAAGTTTTGGTTAGTTACTACTGGTCCATAAGTGGGAATAGATGGGATAACTTGTGAGGATGGGTCAGGCCAAGATGCTAAAGCAGAGTTAGCTTTAATAAATTGTATCTTTCTCTGAGTTGCAATTGCTTGGGCTTCATTCTCTACTTTCTCAAGTTCTTTTGCTAGATCTTCTCTTTCCTTCTTAGCCTTCTCTAGATCTAGGTCAAGTTTAGACATGGTAAGACTTGTAGACTTACTAGGAAGGACTTGTGGCTCATTTATTTGTATCCCCATAACTTTATGCTTTCCCTTATCAGGATCTTTCACAACCGGGTCTACAATCCTAGGTTTAATAGGCTTGTAAGCCTGGACATGTGATATATCAGGACCTTCTTTCTCTTTAAGAATGCACTCCCTCTCTTGGACCTTTGATCTTAGGGTCTCTACATCTCCAAACACATATGAATTTAACTTGGAAGATCTCTCTTCTAACCTTTTGTTTTGCTCTTATAGAGTACTCATCCTTCTAAGTAGGGATTCTCTTTCTAAGATTGCATTCATGGTGACAACTTCCTTTTCTTTCTCCAACTAGATACACCTAGCATCCTCCTCTACAAATCTTCTCCTAAGAACATCCAACTCTAAGAATAGATTTGTGGGATTTGCAGAAGTGGTTTCAGAATCCACTGGGACATCTAGATCTATAAGGTTTCTCTCTTGATATGAAAAATGCCTGGGATTGACTGCAACATCTAGATCATCCCTATATCCCAATCTATGGTTCATCTCATTTACTAGATTTGGTCCTAAGAGGATATCCCCTATAGAAGAAGCATTCTTATCATGGCACACTCTTTTCTCTTGTATAGGGGGCTGTGAAAGTTTCTCCTAAGAGTATGGTAGTCTTAGATTCAGAACTCAAGAGAGAGGTTTTTCTTTCTATCACTAGTTGGTACTCTAAATGGATTGACACATTGCCTCTAGGCTTCCATGTAGGATTGGAGTCAACTCTCTTTTTAGGTTGATTTTTCTTACCTTCGAGAGGTAATTCTGTGTATAACATAACTTCTAGGTTAGCCTTTATAAATGCCCGAGTATTCTTCTTCATGTCTCCCATTGATTAGAAATTTTGATATAAATATAGTACTAGCTATAAAAACCTTGAGATTGAGTAGCCACTCTATGAAGGGAAATTAATTTAAAAGGGCCTCTTGAAAGAGGAAAATAACATGGGAAAACTTTTAGAACATATCAGTTGATAGGGCCAATAAGAAAACTTGATATCTACAAACTGGGTACTAAAACTCTACCCCTGATAGACTAGGTACTGGAAAAGTGTAAGAAACTAGAGACTGAGGCTCTTTTAACAATATTTCTTTATACAAGTCTCCAACAGAGTTGCCATTTTGTTGGAGTTCTTTTTGGCAAGGAACATACTAGGTCGGTCTAGACCTAATACCAGGAAGCATAAGACAAGGACAAGCCTAAGGATCAACTAAATCCTATACTCAAGCACTGAAAGCAATAATTTGTACACACTAAAAACTCTACAATTGCTTGAATTCTCTTCTCTCTATGAATGATAATCTTTATCTAATCAATAGAATGTCTTTATAGTTCAGTGTACAACATCAACATTCCTCTTGCATTAGTTTTCAGTGTGCTCGAGCCTTAAACTTAGTTTCTTCTATCACCTCAGGGGAGCATCATCGTTACTATCTAGTGTTACACTTTTTGTACATTACTCAAATCTTATTGGTTGAGAGTCCTTTGTCATTTCTAGCAAGGAAAAAGTGAAAAGTGCATATCATGTTAAACTTAGGGTTTACAATCTTACAATCGACATAGAAGTCAAAACCCTTCATAACATCTTAAGCAAGGAACAATGGCTCTATAATCTTATGATCATTTGAAATCAAGACCTTTCGTGTTATTGTAAATCTTGGAAATGGCCTTCATGATATCACAACACAACAATTACCATGACATCAAAACTTACCTTTAAGTCCTTTATGATCTTACAAGACACAGTTTACACTCAGTAGCATAGCATCTTATCTTTCTTTCCTATGCCTCACATTCTTACAATTGTAGTTTATCTATGCATTTTGTAACTTTGGTATTTACCCTTCAAACCCTTATTATGTTACGAGAAACTACTGCCTTTCTTCATCATAACATCGTTGACATTAACTTTCAACTTTATGATCCCATGATACATTGTTTCAAAGCATCGTAACTCTTTATCCCTACCCTTGAGATCTTATGATCTACTGCCTGTCGTTGCATCAAAAGGTATGACTAGCCATGTGACTCAAAATCTTTCTGCTTCATCGCTTGGGCCCCCGTGTGATATCAACTGATTCGTACGATCTTACGATCATCTCATTATCGTGCATCGAACACCTCAAAATTTTCTCCCATGATCCCACAACAAGGGCCTTAGCATAACATTAGAAAACTTGAGCTGCTCCTTTGTATCTCACACTTCTATGATCCTACAATAAACTACTTATTACATGGTCATGATCCTTCTCTTCTACCTCTATGATCCCATGATTGCCTATTTGTCGTAACATCGCACACCTTAGTTTAAAAACTTTTCATCAGAACTTATGATGACATGACACAAAGGAATCGTAAGATCAGGAATCTCATCTTTTACATTTGCAATACTATGACCACATCATATGTTAAGATCTGGAGACTCGAATTTTAACCCTACGATCACTCGCCAAACCCTTTGATCGTAAGATTGTAAGAGATGATTAAAATGATGAACAATCTCTCGCTTAGAAATAAAATCTAGGGTAAGCGCTAGATTGTGAAATTTTATGAAATTTTTTGTGAGAAAGATGAAAACACAATCCTAGGGCATCGTTTTATTACACTAGGGCAAGAAATTAATATTGTGTTAGGGAAAAAATATCATGTTAGGGCCATCCTCTAAAAATGAAAGCAAATAAAACATGAGCCCTAACAACACAACACTCTTTCTAAAACATTCTCACCATAAAATTTGAAAATTTAGCTTAGTAAAAATAAGGGCTATCAGGGTGCGGAGATTTGATGAGTGGCCAACAACAAAAGTAGAGAACAAAGAATTGTTGCTAAACACAACACAAAAATGTAAGTTGAAATACCTAAAATTTTAGAATAAAAGTATGAGCCCAAAGTGACTTATTAAATCATTTGTGTATTTCATAATTAGAATGTTTTTCATAATCATGGCTTGTGGAAGTGGTTATAGGTTCCACATGATCATGTCATACACTATCTCCTCTACAACACTCCATTTGAACTCTATTTCTTCCACAAAAATGCATGATCTTCACTACTTTAGGAGAATAGTAGCATGTGGAGGGTTGAATGACAAATTTCGCACCTAATACAACAATCTATCCATCCACTTAAATCTCTATTCAAATCCATGGTCTACAATCTCTACACTAGAAGATATTATCTTTAATATGTTTCTGTTGGAAATACAATAGGGAAGTAAACTTTGAAGGGGGGGAGGGGGTGTGAATCAACACTTAAAACTTTCAACCTCTGAAACTAATCACCACACATCCATCTCACACACTATGCATATAAATTGAAATACCAAATTAAGCATATACATCCATAGCATGAAAGTAAAATATTCAACACATGTATGACACAAGATATTTGGTTACCTAGAAAGGGGGTGGGGATGACACCCACAAATCTTCACTACTACAGTAATAAAGTGTATCCAATGAAGGTTACAATGTTTGATCATGAAACATGATCTACCCTATGAAAGGTGTGCCCTATTATAGGCTTACAAGATTATTAGATCTTACCATACTAAAGGATTTAAACACCCTGCTAAAAGTGTGCCTTGTAAAAGAACTTTAACTTACAATGAAGTAAGTACCTTATTAAAGGATTTACAATAGCTTGTCAAGACTACTTTGTTAAGAGATTTAAGTGATTCACCTATTAGAATGTCTCAGCAATGATCCTTTGGTTAGCACTCTATTGCTTGATGTCAGATCACCTCTATCCTGATGTATACTTGATCCTTTCTGATTAGATATATCTTTAGTGTCCTCTCATTCCTTTCCTCTCTTCTCCTTTAACTAATTCCGCAATGTAACTCAATCATAACATCTTAGTCACCATGAATGCTCTGTTTGCACATGCAAACTCTCTTCAATTCTCCTTAAGCATTCTTGAAAATTTTAGGGTTTGTCTTCCTTAAGAATGGCTAGGTAACTTATGGTTAGGTATGAATCAACGGTAGTGATTCACCCATATTTCTACTTAAACCTTCCCTTTTTTTGATTGGATGCATGTAATGCATAGGGATTCACAATTAAGATTCATTCTTATCAACAAAGATCATAAAACAATCCGTAAGTTGGCCCAAAAATGGTTTACATAGAAGATTGTGTCATTACAAACATCTATGTCAAAACTGTGTAACTCGGCACTTGAAGTCCTTGATGCTCGACATCAACTGCAACTTCAATGCTATAACTTAGCCTTTGAATGACTCGACATCCATGGATCACTCGGCATCTAAATAGCTCAGCACATACCATCTGCTCGACACTTGAGTGACTCGACACTTACTAGTTACTCGGCTCACACAAAATATCTGTCGTTCAACATATACTATTTGACAACTTATGCTCAACATGTATTACTTGTTCAACATGAACTAAGTAAATGACTTAAGTATATTGTCACTCATATGTCAAAACCAATATGAGATTAACAATCTCCCCCTTTGACATGAGTAGAAAAATACTTGATCATGTATAAATAAATCTTAGCCTTTCAAGTATAACTTGGATAATATCTATATACATACAAAATTTCAAAACTTCAAAATTTTGCAAAAGCTTATGACTCATCAGTCATACCTCAAAATGCAATAACTCCCCCTAAGTTAATTGTGTTGTTTTATATCTAAACTTTCAAAATTATTCCTCTTGCTAAATAGATCTGCATTATTTGATTCATGTACTTTGTTTCTGTCATCTCCCTCAAAAATATTATCTCCCCCATACCTCTTATTTCTCCCATACTCCTTATTTCTCCCCCATTTTGACACTTATGTCAAAGGGTTATACACTGATAGTTTGTTTGTCCAAAAATGATTTGTGGACCTCAAGCATGATTTTCAATGTTGCATCCTAGTTGTCACAAGCTACCTCCAATGACTTAATCTGGATGGCTAGCTCAGTAGCAAGGTGAACTAAGCCGTCACGAGTAGAAAGATGCAGATCTTTCTTCATGAGTGTTTCAACAAAGGCTAGTTCTTGTGCAATATTGACATATGTGGAGTTAGAATGGACTAAATGCTAATCAGTTTAGCCTTGATATTTGCTTCATCTATGCATAACACTACTAATTGACTTTGGGAGTTGAGGAGATTCCTAAAATGTTTCTCACTCTGAGCTAGGGATTTTGGCAAAGTTATACCAGATGATTGTATATGACTTTTCAAACTTAGAATATGACTCCTTATTTCTTGTGTGAAGAATGTGGGATTACACAATTTGGTGTACAAAGAGAAACTGTTCTCTAGTACCTTCTTCACACTGTCAATTTTGGTTGCTAACTCAACTGTGATAGTGCAATGGCATTTGATATCTTTTCATCAACCTTATGTTGGAACTTTCGTTCAAACCATTCAAGTAATTTTACATTTGAATCTAGGTCTGTATCATTTAGCTTCTCTACTAAGATGGCTAACTGCTTTATGATCGACTTTGTTTCTTTTAGTGCTGGTAGGCTAACTGCATCAAGAAAAATATCCTTGATATCTATCAATGCTTGTTTCTACCTATACTCATGTTTGAGCAGTTATTGAATGTTCTTCTCTGCAAGTACTTCTTGAAGTATGCCCATTTTCTCAATAGTGATAGTTACATAATCAAACTTGGGCAACTCAATCACTTCATTCAAGTTCACATTAATAAATGATGTGACTTCATCTACCCTAGATGTTCTTGGACTTAGCCATGATGATTGCAGGGGTATAGCTTCTATACTCGGCCTATGAAGAGCTTGACTAGGAGGAGTAGCAGTTTCTGGTAAAGTTACCAGTGTTTGTATTTCTAATTGCTCCTCATGTTTGGTAGTCATACCTAGCTGTTCAGTCTTATCCTTTGTCTTCTCTATATTCACATATGCACCTTACTCTTGTGCTATAGGTACAAGACTATCTACCAGACCTATTTGAACTTGTGCTCCTTTAGTCCTTTCTGTCTCATCTTTCTTCTCTCCAACTGTCTCACCCTTGTCATTTTCTTATCCTTTTTCTTCTCTATATTCACATATGCACCTTACTCTTGTGCTATAGGTACAGGACTATCTACCGGACCTATTTGAACTTGTGTTCCTTTAGTCCTTTATAGTGACTGAGATTGGAGTACTTTGTGCCAATGTACTAATGGTTGAAGTTATCTCCTTCCTCTGGTTTACCACAAGGAGTAATGTAGGTTGTATCACGAAGAATTGAGGAGGGGTTGTAGGTGTAACTTGTTTATGTACTTCCTCCCCTACAGATACCTTGTCTGCCTTCTCAATTTCATCAACACTCACCAGTATAGGATTTTTAAAAAGTTTGGCTTGGGTTGTGGATTTTACTAGTATCATATTCAAGTCATCCTCCGTGAGGGGATTGATGTTCTGAGTGACAGTATTAGAAACATCCTTAACCTTTACAGTATCATTTTCTATGTTCACCTCATGTGGAGGACTCACACTTAGCACTAGTGTATCGAGTACACTCTATTCAGTTTGCTGCTCATCTTCAATTGATGCCTCTGTATCTTCATTTGTTTATGTGCCTTCCTCTTGTGTAACTATCTTAGTGTCAATTGTGATTACCTCAGTTACTTGTTGTTGCTCTTCTTTGTCCTCACCTACCTAAATAAGTGTCTACATTATTGCGTTGGGTGTTGTCAAACTATATAGTAATTTCCAAATCAAAGTGGTCTTTTGTACAACATCCTCAACCTTGTTTTGCAATATGTTAAATGCCTTGTATTTTGGTGTAAATTTTCCAGTATTCTTCTTTAATGCCTTGCCCATTGTTTCCCTATCTGGTTTTGGCATCACTCTTGCAAGTGTAGTCTCTCTGATTTGCCTTTCTATGTTTAGACTATATTTCCATTTTTATTTAACTCTATCAGATAATTCCTTAGGTAGTGAGTTGGCAATCTCAATTGGAGTCTGTTTAAATGTTTCCATCATGGCATAAATTGACTCCTCTACTTTGTTCATCTCAATTTTTCCAAGTGTATCAAATTTAATATGTGTAAGACCAAATAAATCAACATTATTCCTAATGTTCTCACATATATTGTCTAAATCTAAAGAAGGATGGTGACTTACCACTTGAAATTGGCTTTTGTCATTAGATTCAGCTAAAGCAATGTATTTTCTCCTTGATTTCTTCACAAGCTCCTCTTTGTTGCTAGTTGGTCTAGCTCTCCTCTCTTTTGGCTTGACTGCTTCTTGAGCCTTCTTTGTAGTAGCCCTTGTGCTTGCTCTTGTAGAGGGAACTATGTGCTTAGGTTTTGAAACTTCTCTAGGTTTGCTAGCAATTGGTTCCTTAGCTTTCCTCTTCTTTTTCTTGGATGCTTCACTGGCTTCTTCTCCTTCGACACCTTCTTCAATTTCAACTTCTTTTGCATGGTCTTCTCGTTGACCTTGAGTCAAGGCTAGTGTTGCTTGAGCAAGTATGTCTTCTTCTTCTTCTTCATCTTCCTCTTCTTCTTTTTCATTTTCTCCTTCACCAAATTTTTGCTTTAACTTCTTAACAATTTTGTTCTTCTTCCTAATGATGGAGACAATCTTCAAATCCACAGTTATCCTTGATTTGGCCACATCATAGTTTCCAAAGGCAATAGCCTTAGCATCTACATCTTCTGCAAGGAGTGATGTTATTGTTGTAGAGGCTTCATCAACATTGATTTAATAGCCTAGTGGCCTTAGCCACCTTAACCTTGGAACAATAGCTTGAACATATGTATAATCAGTGTCAACTAGAAAACAAACATCATTGAAATGTTTCTCAACTAGTGAAACTGGTATCCTTAGTCTCTTCTTCATTGATTATTTGAAGTCCTCAAAGTAGCTAGTCACAGCTGACTCAAAATTGTTCCCATGTTGCTCAATAAACTCACCTATTTGCACTACAATATATCTATTTGTTTTCCAAGACACTTTACCAAATGTGAGGAATGTATTATGTACATAAAAGAACATACATAGAAGAATTGAGCCAAATTTATATTGTGCACTTTTGGTCTTCCTTATAGCTCCCAAATTTTTTGACAATTGTTGCATCTACAACCCAACAAGGTCATAGGTATGATCCTTCTTGACTATCTTATAGCCCATGTCAATAGCAATACATGGTACACTGTTGAGCCTACTTGATTGGTAGAATTTATGTGCTATTATCCTTACTGCAAATGCAATTAGGGGATCTGAAATAGTATCAATTGTTATGCCTCGTTTGTTCCACACTGCCCTTGTATTCTTCTCAATGACCTTTTTAGATTTACTTCTCATTGTTTTAGGCCGGTCAAGTGTTGGATACCTTGTTACTCTATGTACAATTTTCTTTGTGATTTTTACCAGTCCATTATCCAAACATATAGAATTATCACGAATTCTACCTAGGACTATCTTAATCCATTTAGTTTTGAAAACATTTGGAAAATCTAGGGCATGGGTCAACCCTTTTTTTCTCAATGATTTTGAGTTCATCCTTCAATGCTCCATTTTCACATAATTTTCCATAGGTTTCCCTAATCTCCATGTCTCCTATGCTACCCACCTTGCATGTAGTCTTGAATCATCAAAACTCGAGGTGGTGTCATCAACAACGCACCATATAGATCTTGCTTGTAAGCAATATCAGGAATGGCTCTAAAGTTTGGTTGTCTGGTCTCATTTCTTATCAATTGCACATTCAAAACTTATTTTCCCTCTTTAACCTTAGTAGCTAAAGAACTAGATGCCATTATGTAAGCTAGGGTTTGCAAAAATTCAAATTGTGTAGCTTGGCACACGATAAATACCTTTACAAATTTTCTATGATTGTGTCGAGTGACTACTAAATTCAGCTTGCAAATGCTGGTATGATCTCTTTTAATTTGTCTTTCGCTCTTTGTGCTCTCCTTCAAATTTGAATGATATGAAATGAGTAGAAATCAATCATATAGACCTTAAAACCTTGCAATTAATGCTTAGTGCTTACACAGTTGTAAGCTTGGCTTCAATAAAGATTTCAAATCACTCGGCTTCCATGAAGTTTCCTTTCCACTCAGAAACCACTACGAGCTCGGTCAATACTATCAACTTTGAGAGCTCGGCATCAACTAACATATCACTTGGCAAGCATAGTGAAACTTTTCATGCTTGACAGTAACATGAAAAATGACAAAACTTAAATATTTATTTTAGATTCTTAACAACACCTTGCATCTTTATTCATGCATATGTAATCTTTTTAGAACTAAATCATTGGAATTGATGTATAGTATATCCTTTTAAATATCAGTCTCACATACCTCTTGATTGCTTAATTGGAGGAGGTGTGATCATGTGAACCATTGGGTGAAGTGATCCCATCTACACTTGATGTATTGCAATTTTCCTTTCTCTTCCATGTCTTGTTCAACTCATCTTTGACATTCTCAACATTTGCCTTTGTTGAACTCATTGCTCAATGTCTTTGACCTTGTTGGACAATTCTTACTTATGTGACTAGTCTTCAAACAACTAAAACATGTGGTTTGACTCAACCATCTACTGTAGTCACTTCTGAAATGTGTTCTTATGAAATTCTCAGTAACATGTTCATACTCTTGATAGTAGTAACAACTATACCATATATTATAATCCCAATTATAAGAGTTGTCATTGTGCTCTACCTTTGTCTGCTTGTTTGATGACCATTTAGGCTTGGATTTGCACTCATATGCTCTATGTCCATTATTCTAATAGTTATAGTAGTATTCTTCAAATCTTTGTGTGCTTATGGTCTTGTTTCTGCATTCATGTGCTCGATGTCCTTATTTGTTACATTTGTGGCAATGACCCATGAATTTTTGCTTTGGGTCTTGATTTGCAGTCTTGCTTCTACAAACATTAGTAGTATGACCTATCTTACCACAATTATGACAAGTAGGTTTGGAGTTTTTACCTTTGATACTTCTTTCTTCACCACTTTTGAATGATTCTCCTTCTTCAGTACTAGTGTGACCCAATCCAAAAGTGTTACTGTTGGATCTAGGAGATCTCATCAATTGTTCAAAGTACTTGATGGCTTCACTAGGTTTTTTGAAACTATCAACAAACTCCTTTTCTCTTTTTAGATCATTTCTCAGTTGTTCATTCTACAACTTCAATGTTGTGATCTCAATATCCTTTGCATTCAATTCATGATTTGGAATCATCACTTGACCCAAAGTTTTCAATTCTAATGTTTTCTCTTCCAGTCTATTGGTCAAAATCCTTTTGTCATCTTCAATCATGACTTTTTCCTCTTTAGCTTTCCTTTTCTGCTCGGTCACCTCACATAGTAATATTGATATTGATTGGACTTCTTGTTCTCCTTTGAGATTTTTAACCTCTTTAATTAGGGTTTTATTCTTTTCCATCAGATCTCCAACTATTGCATCAAATTCATTGGTGTTTCCATCTGCAAAAAAATCAGTAGTGTCAATCTCTTGGTGTTGTGTGTCATTCTCTTCAATAGCAATTTCCTTCTCTTTAGTGATAGCTTCAAATCACATCTTGCTTCATTTAGCTAATATACAACAAGTTGTATTTCAATTTTCTGGTTCTCAATACTCTTTCCCAACTTGTAGACTTCAATCTCCAAGATCTTTCCTCAAAGCTACAAAGCTTTACTTTCTAGAGAACTCAACTCTGATACCAATTGTTGGAAATACAATAGGGAAGTAAACTCTGAGAGGGGGGATGAATCAACACTTAAAACTTTTAACCTCTAAATCTATTCACCACACATCCATCTCACAATCTATGCAAACTGAAATACCAAATTAAGCATATACATCCATAGCATGAAAGTAAAATATTCAACACATGTATGACACAAGATATTTGGTTTCCCAGAAACCTTCCAAGAAGAAGGTAAAACTGCGGTGGGGATGACACCCACAAATCTTCACTACTGTAGTAATAAAGTGTATCCAATGAAGGTTACAATGTTTGATCATGAAACATGATCTAACCTATGAAAGGTATACAATGTTAAAGGCTTACAAGATTGTTAGATCTTACCCTGTTAAAAGATTTCAACACCCTACTAAAAGTGTGCCTGGTAAAAGGACTTTAACTTACAATGAAGTAAGCACATTGTTAAAGGATTTACAATAGCCTATCAAGATTACTCTATTAAGAGGTTTAACTGATTCATCTATTAGAATGTCTCAGCAATGATCCTTTGGTTAGAACTCTATTGCTTAATGTAAGATCACCTCTATCCTAATGTATACTTGATCCTTTCTAATCAGATATATCTCTGATGTCCTTTAATTCCTTTCTTCTATTCTCCTTTAATTGATTTCGCAATGTAACTCAATCATAACACCTTAGTCATCATGAATGCTCTATTTGCACATGCAAACTCTCTTTAATTCTCCTTAAGCATTCTTGAAAATTTTAGGGTTTGTCTTCCTTAAGAAGACCTAGGTGACTTAGGGTTAGGTATGAATCAGCGGTAGTGAGTCACCCATATTGCCACTCAAATCTTTCATTTTTCTGATTGGATGCATGTAATGCATATGGATTCACAATTAAGATTCGTTCTTATCAACAAAGATCATAAAAAATCTTTAAGTCGACCCAAAAATGGTTTACATAAAAGTTTGTGCCATTACAAACATCTATGTCAAAACTGTGTAACTCAACACTTGAATTCCTTGATGCTCGACATCAACTACAACTTCAATGTTGTAACTTGGACTCTGAATAACTCAACATATGAATAGATCGACACATACCATCTGCTCAACACTTAATTGACTCAGCACTTACTAGTTACTCAGCTCACACAGAATATTTGTCACTTGACATATACTATTTGACAACTTATGCTCGACATGTATTACTTGTTCGACATGAACTAAGTAAATGACTTAAGTATATTGTCACTCATATGTCAAAATCAATATGAGATTAATTGTTTATCCATCAAAATGGATTTTATTTGTATCACTTCTTTTAGCATTTAAAACGTGTTTGAAATGTCATATTTAAAATATACATAGCTTTCCAAGGACCTTGAAGCCATGACATCCATTACTTTTGCATGCCTCGTATCTTCAATTAACATTAATTGCCACTCTTTTGCTACTACCACTCTTCCACTACCATATTCAACATCATGTTAGCTCTCTAATATTCAAATGAGTAGATTATGGCTATGAATAGAGGCTACTCAATTATAATTTCAAGGGATTGTGGAAATATGATAAGACCAATTCATTATTATGTCAACTCGACTATTTATTCAAATGTCAAAATATTTACCTAAGTGATTGTTGTCATTGTAGAATGTTTTTTAACTTCAGTGTATATGCTACTTTAATATGTTAGAAACACTAAATTAAAACAATGAAAAAACATTTGCATACTAATTTAACATAACTTCATGAGAGACAAAGTGAAGTCCTCAAATGAGAATATCAGCCATGTATAGACTCTCTCAATGAGGATGATCACTTGATATAGAGATGTGTCTGATTGCTAAGATGACTTGATTATGTATGTATGCTCAAAAGCTCAAATGGGCTTCAATGGAGGATTTTTGATAGATTTTGGTGAATGGATTTGATGTAAAAAATGGCTTCTCAAAATGGCATTGTGGCTTTACTTTCTAGATTGTGTTAAAATGGCTTGGGAGAGGATTCTTTAAATAGGCAAAGGGCTTGAGGGATCAAGGGCTAGGATGCAAGGATGAGAGAAAGCTTATGGAAGGTTTAGATTGAATGAGAGGAGAGCACATGGATTGTGCTTCCTTACAACCAATCAAGGAGTGACACATGTCATAGGGTCATTGGTTAGAGCAAGAGGGGTTGAGGGGTCAACAAAGGAGGCTCAAAGCTCATAAAGACCCTCATAATGGCTTGTAAGAGCAATGAATGAGCTTGTGAGAGTCATTTATGGCTTTGTGGGCTTCATAATGTTTTATGGTTGGGATATTTGTGAGAGAGTTGAGATATTTTGACTTGGGCTGGATTAAGAAAGTCTTAAGCTTGACTTAGGAATGTGCAAATGATTAAAGCTTGGATTAGGCTTGGGTTAAGATTAGATTAAGCTTGTTAGAGATGGGCAAGTGGATGGCATTTAATGAGGGTGGGTGAAGGAGGAGATATTTGTTGGCTTTGGCTTGGCTTAGCAAGTTTTAACCCATGTTTAGGGAATGTGACAAGGTTGGGGGGGGATTAGGATTAGGATTAAAGATAAGGATTGACATTTTCTAGAAGAGTCTAGGCTTTGGATGAGGATGGAGACTTTCTAAAAGAGTCTAGAACTTCCTAAGATGAGGATAAAAAAGGTTTTTTAAAAAATAAATAAAGTTTTATTTATTTCAAGGGTTTGGGTTGAGGAGATATTTATTAAAACATTTTTAATAAACATGAGGATTAATATTTAATCTTAATTAAATATTTTGAGTTGGGATTAGGGATAAGAAATGATGGGATTAGCCTTTAATCGAAATTAAAGAAGGATTAGAAGATTTTGGAAGAGGTTAGTGGTCTTAAGAAAATTGGCCAAGTTTTGGGCAAAAATAAATTATTTATTTATTTTGAGATTTTTGGTCAATTTATTAATTAAATAATTAATAAATAAGGAAATAATGTTTAAATAAGATTTAAACATTTTTGGGAATGATTCCTTAATTAAATATTTTAAATTAAGATAAAGAGATTTAATGGCATACAAAATTAATTAATTAAATAAATAAATAAATAATTAATCAATGATGATGTCATCAGGGACTTTTTTTTAGAAAATAAAAACAAATTATTTTCTAAAGGATTTTCAGGTGTCTACACTAAGAAATTATAAATTAGAGTTTTCATGAAAATCAAAACATCATTATACTTGGTAGAGATCTTATATTATGTAAAATTTGAAACATGATTAATAAATGAGGAAACAATCATTAGAAAATTAAAAACCCTGTTGGAGTTATTTAAATGGTACTCATATTCTTGTAAGCATCATAACTTCTAGCATGATGCTTGAAATATGTTCACTTAAGGTTACATACATTCATGGAAAATTTGAGCAATAGATATAAGGACAAACTTATTGAAAAAGGAAAATGTTCGTTGAAATTATTCATTTAGTAACTCCTATATGTCAGGGTCATAACCCTTAGTCGACAATATTTCTACTCTTATTAGTGGGCATGTGAATTTTAATGACAATTAAGTAGATTCATATAAGTTTGTTTTGGAAATCATTTTCAACAAACTCAAGAGTATTGGGTAAATGCAAGAAGATGATTCTACTTAAAGGTTCAAATTTAGCCATAGAGGTTAAATTTTATGAATTGCAATGCTCTATTGACTTTTATGATTTGGGATCTTGAGTTGAAATCTAGAATGTAATCCCCTTTCTTGACAGGATCTCAAGTTGAGGACATGTTTGCTACAAAAGGGGGTGTTGTTTTGAAAAAAGTATACTTTTTTTTTATAAATATGCTTGATGGATTTATTTATTTTTGTCAACAGTGACCTCAAATAGAATGGGATTTGATATCTTACCTCTGCGTTTGGCCAAGCAAGCTTCCAAGTTGGTGATTTTTTCCAATTTTTGTCAATCTTTAGTATTTTGTAGAGGTACACAAATAATATCCTCATGTATAAATTCAATCCATACATCTCTTAGAAATCTTATAGTTGGCCACAACCACACCTTAAGTGGTTGTAGAAGTTAGAAACAACATTCATTGCTCAAACACAACTTTAATTAATTATTAGACAAAAATGACCATTTATGCATTCCAAACACCATAACCATATTAATATATTACCAATAATAGGGCAAAAAAACCAAAAAAAATAGCTTATGTCAAAGAGGTTGTATTTTACACATCATGTACAACACGAGGAGTGCATTCAACTCATAATCATATATATATATATATATATATATATATATATATATATATAGAGAGAGAGAGAGAGAGAGAGAGAGAGAGAGAGAGACAAGAAAAACCTACAAATTGACATAAAACCTTGGAGAACACATAGGTCCAAAGTCCAAACACCATCAAGTTATGCATCACAAGTCATCAATAAGACTTCATGTCACCCAAAATAAGTAAATTACAAGTAAATACTAGCAAGAAGAATATCTTTTAGATTTTTAAGAAGTGCTTCTCTCCAAATAAGACATATGAAGTCTCACGACCCATCAAGCT
Organism: Cupressus sempervirens; assembly: GCA_028749045.1. Taxonomy (NCBI): domain Eukaryota; kingdom Viridiplantae; phylum Streptophyta; class Pinopsida; order Cupressales; family Cupressaceae; genus Cupressus; species Cupressus sempervirens. The sequence continues at coordinate 464,529,717 of CM053790.1, forward strand.
CTCATCTTACCTATGACCTTAAACCATATATCCTAATTATATCTATCTAGTATGATCATATTAAACATATTTTTTTCATTGTTAGTTTGATCAAATGCTTCTCCCCTTAACCCATCTTATTGGGACCCCTTAAAAAGATGAACTCTTGTGACCTTTTAAGCTCTCATTTTTCATCAAACCTTAAATAATATATCCTAATTATGTCAAATTTTAATGAAATTTTATAATACATACTTTGATCACATTTATGACGTGTAGGTTGATAGGTTGATTGAGTGTGTTTCTCCTTAAGCCATCATATTAGGAGCCCTTAAGACACATGAACTCTTGTTACTCTTGTAGATCTCATTTCACATAAGATCTTATTTCTTAGATCTTAATTAAATCTATATAATGTGATCACATGATACATACTTTGATTGCATTCATGACATGTAGTTTGATAGATTGATCCAGTACTTCTCCTCTTAAGTCATCCTATTGGGATCCCTTAAGAGATGAACTCTCATGACCCCTTAAGCTCTCATTTTACCTAGGAACTTAAATCATTAGTTTGAATTATATTTATCTAATATGATACCATGATACATAATTTGATCATATTCACCACATGTATTGAGAGATTGATCAAATAGTCCCCTTAAGCCATCCTTTTAGGACCCCTTAAGACATGAATAGGCATGACCACTTAAGCTCTCATTTTATGTAGGGTCCTAAACCAAAGATCCTAATTATATATGCCTAATACAATCACATCATCACATGTAGCTTGATAGATTGATCAAGTTCTTTTCTCCTAAAGCCATTTTATTAGGACTCCTTAAAACATCAACTCCCATGATCTCGTAACCTCTTATTTTTACCTTGGACCTTAAATCATAGATCTTAACTATATCTACCTCGTGCGATGACACAGTAGATAATTTGACCACATTCAACACATATTTGATAGATTGATCAAGTGCTTCTCCCCTTAAGGAATTCTATTGGGACCCCTTAAGACACATGAACAATCATGATCCCTTAATCTCTCATTTTACCTAGGAGCTTAAGTCATACAACTTAATTATATATGTCTAATATGATCACATTGATTGATAGATTGACCAAGTTCTTCTCCCCTTAAAAAATTATATTAGGATCCCTTAAGATATATGGACTCTTGTGACCTTTTGATCTATCAACCTTAAACCATAAATCATAAGTACAATATTAATATCTCATTTGGAATGTACTCTTTTTATTGAAGTTTTTCCTCCTTGAAAATTTCATTTGTCAACAATGCATTATGTCATTTGTAGTTGTAAGAATTTGGCTTAGGCCAGAATTCACCCAAGAACAAAAGAACTCAACAATAGCACACAGTAGACCAAAATAGGCAGAGTATGATCAGAATGATGATATTCATTCAATAATGGATAAAACCAACATATATATATATTGAGTACACTAGGAGTGCCTGAATATAAAGGCCTCATAAGAGCTTCTAGAATGCCTAGAAGTTAGCACCATGACATGTCATACAACCAGGCACATGTCCACCAGATATGGATTATCCTCCATTAAGCACGGGAATAAGTGCGATGATGTGAGGATAAGACTACAATGGTGTAGCGCGGAAATCAGTGGAGTAGACAACATGTGCTAAATGAGGAGTGCGGAAAATTGTGTTGTCACCATGATAACTAAGTGAATGATGCATACTCCTGTGTTGTAGACACCATGTGCCTAATTAGAGTTGCGTAACTCAATGAGAGTTCACAAACTCCTAAGTGTCTCACCTAAAATAATAATAAAATAATGCAAAATAATTAAATAATGCATTAACCTAAGTAAAACTTAAGTAAGTGTAATAAGTAAATACTTATTTACACCAACACCCCCCCTTAAGTGCAAGTTAGGGGAATGCCCTTAAGCTTACGCAATCTAGGATGAAATGCAAGATGGGTCCCGGCTACTAGGCCATGTTAGGTACCCATGTACATAATGATATGCAATCTCCCATAAAGCGGGGAAAGAGGGAAAACCTCATGAGAAAAACCCTCCCCCAAAAAGAAAGATAGATAGGATGCATGGATGGATGGAGTAATCAAGACCCCCCCATTATGACATACATCCAATATATACATAAGAGAATGATGAGAAGAGGTAGAGAGATAGAATGGGCTCCCCCCCCCCCCCCCCCCCCCCAAAGAGGAATGTCGAACAGTGAATGCTCCAATGAAGAAGCTGATCCAAGACTGCAAAATGGTGTTCCTCCCCTTAGGAAGAAACAATGCCAAGGGTACAAATGAGATGCTTCCGCTGTGTGTGGAAAGAATCCCATGGATAAGTGATGTCTCTGAAACCTGCTCAACTGGCTGAAGAACCTATCCCAAAGAACTGTCTGTCCCTGCAACTGATGAAGAACCCTGCTGCAACTGCTGATCATAAGTATCCACATTCACTTCAACCTGTAAGGATCGATCATGTAGAGAATGAACAAGAGAGTCTGAAACTCTCGTGACAACTGAAGAAGGTAATTCTGCATCAAGAAGAAGAGGAAGATCATGAATACTGTCCCCCAAATCTGTCACTGAACCTATATCTGGAAGACTGAATGTACCCTGCTGTTTTGGACCTATCACTGTGGCGATGTATGCATGCGGACTGAACTGATGAAGTGACCTCTCACTGTATCTGTCGACAGAACTCCACGTGTCTGAAGCTGTTGAAGCACTATCGCTGGTGTCACTATCAGTTTCCACACTGTATGATGTGCGAAGAGGAGTAGAGAACAAGCTCGGAGAACTTTCCTCAAAATGTACATCCTTCTCCACAAAAATCTGATGTGTCTCAGGATCAAGAAGTCTATATGCCTTCACACTGTCTTCATAACCAATGAAAGTACAAGGCTGAGATGTCTGTGCCTTGCAACCCCTGGAAGATCTGTTTGCCCATGCAGGACAACCGAAGACTCTGAAGTGTGTCACAATAGGTTTTCTACCACACCATGCCTCAAAAGGAGTTTCGCCATCTAAGGCGGGATGAGGAGAACGATTAAGAATGTGAGTGGCACTTGAGATTGCTTCGACTTCTAATGATGGATCTAGAGACTTGGCATGAATCATGCAACTTGCCATAGACTTAAGAGTTCGAATCCTCAAAGCTGCAACATCTGTCTTATGTGAATTGAATGCTGAAGGAATCTAAAGATCAATGCCCTCATGTCTACAAAAATCCTTAAGTCTTCTGTTCACATCCATGTTTCCATTATCCATGCGGAGTACTTTGATGGCCTTTCTGGATTGTCGTTCTACATGAGCCCTGAAGTCTAGAAATGCGTCCAAAACTTCACCCTTACTATGCAGAAAGTAGACCCAAGTGAACCTTGAAAAGTCATCAACTAAGGTAAGTATGTAGCGACCCTGGTTGAATGCAAAAGGACCTGCTAATACCATGTGAACCATTTGAAGAACACTTGTTGCTCTAGAAGACTTCCCTCTTTGTAACTTCCCCTCTGGATGCATATCCACTGAATCTGATGAACACTTACCCTTAGAAAAGTTGATTTGAGGTAGACCTTTGACCATGTGGTATGTGCAAAGTTGCTGAAGATAGCGATAGTCAAGATGACCATATCGCTCATGCCATAATTGCATGTTTGAATGTGATTGTGATAACAAGGCCTTTGAAGGAGTCTTGGATACAAAATGCGAGAAAGAGTACAACCTCTTGTGATCATTCACTTTCCCTACTGCAACCAAGGAATTATCTTTAAGACTGTGCACTTGAATTGAGTCAGGAAGGAACTCAACTCTATGTCCATCTCCGAGGTGTGTAATTTGGTAGATTGAAAGGAGATTTGAACTTAGGTTTGGAACATAGAGAACCTCTTGAAACTCTCCATTTTCCATTTCCACGTTTCCTTTTCCTTCAACTTCCATTTCGCTATCATTCCCCATGAAGATGTGTGGTACCCTTGAGCTATTCAATGAAGAAAAACCCCCCTTTGAAGAACCCATATGATACGAGGCACCAGAGTCAAATATCCATTTCTTCGAAGAGTTTGCATTTGCCATGAGTGCTTGCCCTTTGTTCTTTGATTCTGAAAAAGATCCCTTCTCCTTATAAGCATTAGGCAATGGAACATTATGTTTCTTCATGATGTTGGTCAATTCATCAATCTTTTTAAGATAGCAATCATGCTCTTCATGACCCGTTTTCTTGCAATAAGCACACTTCTTCTTCTCCTTATTATTGTTGTCCCCTTTCTTGTTGGAATTCGAGGACTTGCCTTGTTGATTAGATTGTGGTGTTGTCTTTTCTGTATCCTCAGATTTGCTCTTCCATTTCTTCTTACCCTTTCCTTTGTTTGAAGATTGTCCAGCTGAATGTTGAGAACCCTCATTGGCCACCAATGCTTTGGTCTGAGGTGATTTGAGAATCCCCATTGTTTTCAACTTCTTTTCTTCATCATCTAACAGTTTAGCATATTCATCAAAAGTTACTTTCTTGTAGGCAGACCCTAAGGTAGTCTTTGAGGTGTTAAAAGAAGATACAAATGTGGAATATTCAGATGGCAGCTTGTTGTGAATAAGATAGATCAGTCTGTCATCTTTGATAGAATGCCCACAATCAGTAAGCTTTGTCCTTAATTCATTTACCTTGATGATGAAGTTCTGTATTGAGTCATACGACTTAGGATCTAAGGAAACTAACTCATCTTCTATTTTGAACACATCTTCTTCAGACACTTTACCATAAAGGTTTTCGAGGGTATCCCAAGCTTCCTTGGATGTAGTACATTTTATGATTTGATACATGATCTTATCATCTACCCCCAAACATATATCACCTAGGGCTTTCCTATCCATGGCTACCCATTCAGAAAGTTCACTTGTTGATACATTATCACCTGCTGGTTTAGGAAGAGTACCATCTACATATTGTGAAACTCCATTATGCATTAAGTGATACAACATTTTGATAGACCACGTAGCATAGTTATGAGGAGTTAACTTAGGAAACTTAAAGTTGCCCATGATGCAGAAAAATGAAAGAAATTTGCAAAAAAGAGAGAACACAACACCAAGAATACCCCCCCTTTTCACTAAATCAAGAAACCCCCCAAAAATAGATGCTTTGGGCACTTTATCAGTAGTGTGATTACAATGGGCCACTTGCCAATTTTGGCCTTTGTGGACTTCTGATTTTTCTTGTTACAACTTCTCAATAGAGTATAAATCTGAAACTTTACAATGTGCTACAATACTGAAGCAATACAAAGCAAAAAAAGGCCCTATTCTGAAAGTAACAATTTTGTCCACACAACACTACAATCTGATGCCAGATCTGGAAAGTAGACGAAAAAATACACACTTTCAAAAAAAATGAAACCTGTCTTCGACTCCAAATGTGCCCGTACGGAGCGTTTGAAGTTGCAAAATGTAGGATTATCCAAGTACAGTCGCCAAAAAATGCAAATTATGAACAATCCGTACACCAAAACCAGAAACTAGTTGCACCACTAAAAAATTTAGAAAATTTTACCCAATTTCAAAAAAAATTGCACTTGATTTGGAGTCTAGATGTGCGAGTTATGGCCTCTTGAAGTCGGACTGACAAAACCAAAATCAATTTGGTGAGGGGTTGCACCAGCAAAAGAAGGGGCTAAATTTGACGGTCATACGGCCGTCACAATAGTTATAAAATGACCCGGGATGACGTCCAGACGGGCGTCAATTTTAGGCTCGTGAAAATGATGACGTCAGCAGAAAACTCGACCACCCAGATGATGTGGCGCTGACGTGGCATTTCGTATTATACGGAATGTACGGAACTGTTGACGTGTGCAGGGGACGTGGATAACAGTCAGATGCTGACTGGGCAGGCTTGGCGCAGGCGTGGCAGAGGAGACTGCGTAGACGAATCAACTGATGCCGCGTGGCGCTGGCGGATTGGTCCCCGTGTCGGAAGTTGAACAGACCCTGCCGAAAAATTGAGGCTGGATTTCGTTTGCCGGTGTCCGGGACTGTGGAAGGGTTGCCGGGAATGTAGGAATTAGTCCCACATTTGGTGGGAAAGCGCAATATGCGCTGTATAAAATGAAAGTCCCACAAATTGGTAAACGAATGAAAAGTTTGCCGAAGGGAATTCTCCCATCGGTGGCTGGTGGGTATCGTCGCGCCGGTTGCCGGTGGGTATCGCCGCGCCGATTGCTGCTGTTGGGGTATGCGGTGGCCGCGCCGAAATTTTGTTGCCGGTTTCTGTGTGCAGGTTTGAATCTGGCGGTGGTGTCGCAGGTTCGGCCCGTCAAATTAATTAAGCCCTGCGTAAATTAATTCGAAAATCCACCACCAAAAAATGAAACAGCCGAGCCGGGGTGTCACGGCCCGGTTCGACAAAAAAAATTTCTTTGCTGTGCCAATTAAATCGAAATTTTTTTTTCGAAAATTACAGAGAATTTAATAGATCCGAAAATACAAATCAGATCAAAAAACGATCATACCCAATTTGCAAATCGGTGCCTTCGGGTGCCGGTTTGCAAAAATTTTTTGCCTCACGATCAACTTTCACCTAATATAGGCAAATTTATAGTCAATCTTCATCGATTCAGCGCTCCGGACGCAATGGAGAGGTCAGATCTGGCTCTAGATGCTCCCAATTTCTGTGGATCCTCCAGAATTGATGTGTTGAAGCATGTATGGTCTCGAACGGCTATGTGATGAGAATCCTCCTCAGCTCTGATACCATGTAAGAATTTGGCTTAGGCCAGAATTCACCCAACAACAAAAGAACTCAACAATAGCACACAGTAGACCAAAATAGGCAGAGTATGATCAGAATGATGATATTCATTCAATAATGGATAAAACCAACATATATATATATTGAGTACACCAGGAGTGCCTGAATATAAAGGCCTCATAAGAGCTTCTAGAATGCCTAGAAGTTAGCACCATGACATGTCATACAACCAGGCACATGTCCACCAGATATGGATTATCCTCCATTAAGCATGGGAATAAGTGCAATGATGTGAGGATAAGACTACAATGGTGTAGCGCGGAAATCAGTGGAGTAGACAACATGTGCTAAATGAGGAGTGCGGAAAATTGTGTTGTCACCATGACAACTAAGTAAATGATGCATACTCCTGTGTTGTAGACACCATGTGCCTAATTAGAGTTGCGTAACTCAATGAGAGTTCACAAACTCCTAAGTGTCTCACCTAAAATAATAATAAAATAATGCAAAATAATTAAATAATGCATTAACCTAAGTAAAACTTAAGTAAGTGTCATTTGTCAACAATGCATTATGTCATTTGTAGTAAATAAATTAAGGGTGCACACACACGCGCGCGCGCGCACAAACACACGCGCATGCGCACACGCACACGCACACGCACACACACACACATTTTTTTTCTTTTAAATTTCATTTATTTAATAAATATATAATTTTTAGAATCATTTTCAACATGTATAATATCAAATTTTTAATATGCATTTCTTATTATATTACAACATATATTACACAAGCTTATGATGGATGAGTTTGAAAGTGACGAATTATTTAATTCGTCACCTCCTCTCCATTTACATCCACTCTTTAGATTCAATGAGGTTTGCTCATCGAGTCAAGATTGATGATAACATAGATCCCATCCAAAAAAATGTGTACCATCCAAAATGACCTATTAATACTATGAAAATTACTATTTCATTCATTTATTATTAATCTTCTATCTTATAAGATTATTTAAGTACCAAAAATTAATTCACAACTAATAATTATCAAAATAGAACAACTGAAACCTCACCAATAAAAATACGAAAATAAATTTACAACACAATGATACAATATTTTTGGACAAATTGTCCCTGAAAAAACCCCTAAGGGAAAACTAGTTGTACAGGTGAGAAATATATTAAACTTTAGAAAATTAAGAGTTACACAATTCCTTTCCTCTTATTGGAAGAACTTCAACAATCTCCCAAATTCTCATGTTGATGTTCCCCCATTGCTTCATAAAACTTGTTCTTCTCCAAATGTCCCTTAATCCCCTTTTATACTATTCTCATTCAAAAAATAATGTTCAAGATTAGTTCTTAATCAACAATTGAGAATAAAAACAACCCAACAACCAATAACAAAATTGGTTTCTAGTTGCTTCCAAAAGAGGTCAATTAATTAACAAATAATTGTCTCTACTCTAACTAATTTGTTAGTAAAATAATTATTTACTAAATAATAACATATAGACAAACAATTTTCTTGATTCTAAAAATGATGAGGGATTCTTAGACGATGAAAAAGATGGGTGCTCTCTCTATTTTTGAATTAGCTGGTTCGTAGGAAGGCAGGAAACTGATTGGGGAGAACCTAGCAGGCGGTACTGATCCTGGAGGGACTATAGGGGGATCTAAGAAGAACCTACTAAAGAATGATGGGACAGAAAGTAGTGTCGATGTGGATAATGGAAAGTCTAGGTGTGAATCAAACACAAGATGTGGGGTCCCTGATCCTCCTTTGGATTCCTCTTCTACATCTCACGCATCGGGGCAGGTTTTCGAGAAGGAGAAAAACCCTTTGGTTGTTGTTGAGACCAATAAGGAAAAGCTCTCTGAAGGGATTAAGGGTGGGTTTTTAGAGCAAAAGGCTTGGTCTTCCCTCTTTGGCAAGAAGCCTAATGGTAAATCTTCTTTTCTGTCGGTGACTACAAAGTCCTGTTGGGAGAAAGGTGAGTTTCAAATCTTTATCCTAGATCCTTTAGTTGATTTCTCTGTGTCTTCCATGAATTTCACCCTAGTGGGTAAATTTTTAGGGGCTAGACTAGATTTAGAATCTCTAAGGAAAATGGTCAAATGGAAATGGGTTATTCATGGAGATGTAGATATTGCCCCCATGTCGAATGGTTGGTTCTCATTTATTTTCAAAATGCAAGGAAGACATGAATCTAGTCCTTTGTGGAGGACCGTGGTCTTTTGGAAAAAGTTCTCTCACTATTAAAAAATGGGAGCCAAATATGGATTTATCAAACACTTTTTTCTTAACCACTTTGATTTGGGTTAGGCTCCCTGGCCTCCTTTTGGAGTTTTGGCACGAGGATATTTTTAAAGGTATTGCTAGTTCATTTGGTGAACTGGTGGCCCTGGATAATGCTACAGCTGCAAAAACCAAACTTCATAGTACTAGACTTTATGTTAAGGTGGCAGACCTGAATCGGCTTCCAGGAAAGGTGGAATTAATCTCTAAGCTTGGAAAAAAAATACAGGAAATTATTTTTGAAGATCTTTTTAATTCTTGCTATGCATGTAAGAAACTGGGTCATTTGTGTATACACTAATATGTTAACAAGAAATACTAATCTATTTAAAAACCAAAGCATTAACTAACAAAATCAATATAAACTTCAAGAGAGACAAAGTGAGGTCCTCAAATGAGAATATGAGCCATGGATAGGTTCTCTCAATGAGGATGATCACTTGATGTAGGGATGTGTCTATTTGTGGATTTGGGATGTATGCTCAAGCTTCAAATTGCTTCAATGGAGGAATTTAGGTGGATTTTGGTATGGATATTTGAAATTGGTATGAATTTGGCTTCTCAAAATGGTATGATAACTTTAAGGTTATGGATTGTGTTCATTTGGCTTGGGAGAGGATCCAATTTATAGGCAAGAGGCTTGAGGGATCGAGGGCTAAGATGCAAGGATGGGAAAATGGTTAGGGAGGGCTTAGATTGAATGATAGGAGAGCACATGGATTGTGCTTCCTTACAGCCAATCAGAGAGTAACACATGTCACAGGGAGAGTGGGTGGAAGAAAGGGCATGGATGAGTCAACAAGGGAGGATCAAGGCTTTAAATGGCCCTCTTAAGTGCTTGTAAGAGCATTTAAGGGTATTTAAGGAATAGTGGGCTTCCTTTATGACTAGGTGGGTGGGATATTTTTGAGAGGAGACTTTGGCTTGGTTTAGGAAAGTCTTAAGCTTGCTTAGGAATATGCAAATGATTAGGGGATGGATTAGGCTTGGGTTAGGATTAGATTAGAGATGGGCAAGTGGATGTCATTTATGAGGGTGAGTAAGTTAGTGACTAAGCTAGGTTAGTATGGATGGATGGGGTGGATTAGGCTAATGGAGGGATTAGGGATAGGCTTAGGGGTTATTAGGTTTGATGGATAGATTTACTAAATAGATTTATTTAATAAATGGGGATTTTTTGAATTAGATAGGAGAATAGGATTAATTGATAAATAATGGGTTATTTGATTTATCAATTAGGACTATAGATGATTAATTAAATTAATCAGCTAGTGGATGGAAAATGATTAATTAAATAAGAATTTAATTAATGATGCCTTCAGAGATAACTAAATAGGATTATCGAAGTGGTGTAATCAGATTTAGGTGTCTACAATTTGGTTAAAAATTGTCTCAATAAAAGTAAAAATCATCCAAGCTTGGAAAAGGAGGGGAAGAATGCCAAAGTTCATTGGAAAAAAGTGTGGAAACCCAAAGTTACTAATCTCAAAGAGAAGATGGAAACCATGGATTCAAAAGCTCAACATGCAGAGGTGGATAATGAGTTTGCGAATACTCATGAGGAAGGGAATAAACCTCTACTTGTTTCTAAGAATACTGAAATAGAAGACAATGGATCTAAGTGTGAATTTGCGATGAGTGAAAAATGGATAGATGAATTGGTAGATTTAATGAAGCAAATTATTATTTATCAAAAAATGGAAGATAGATGGGGAGATCTAGATGAGAAGAACAAGCTGGAGGAAGGGGAAATCCTCACTAATTCTGGGGCCCATTTAGAGGAGATAGATCCGCATAATACTTAGTCCAAGGACATCCAGGCCTTCGTTCCTTTGGGCTCTCTAGATGATATTGTTCCTTTTAGGAATGATCTTCAGAACATGGAAGTTCTAAAGGAGGATGGAGAAGACATTAAGCATAAATCAAATCAAAGGAAAAAGGCTAAAAAAAGTGCAATACAACTTCCAAGGGGTTAGAGACTAAAAGTAGCAAAATAGATCAGCAGGTCAAGCTGAAACCACTTGTTCCTACCTCAAAAAAATCTGGAAGAAGAATGGATTAGAAAAATAAGGTAAAACCAGATGTTGGTTCCCCAGATAAACCTGGGAGAAGGTCCTCTGGGAAAACCAGAGAACTAGAGAGTATGCAGAATATTGCTGATGGAAGACAAGCAACAATTCTGGATTTCATGCTTAAAAATAGGTAGTAATGAAAATAATATCTTGGAATATTAGGGGTTTGAACAACATTCATAAACTTGATGTGGTTAGGAATTTTGTTAGAGATCAAAAGCCTGATTTTCTTTTGGTGCAAGCTGAAACAAAAATGGATAAAGAGAAAGCTGAGCAAATGAAAGCCTTTAAAAATTATTCAATAAATGCTAGTAGTTCAAAAGGTGCTTCAGGAGGAACTTTAATGCTATGGAAGAAGAACTGTTACTCTGGTACAATTCTAATTGCTAGTAAATATTTAACAATTGCCAAAATTACTAGCAATGATCATAAGGAGGGTTGGCATATTGTTAATAAATATGCTCCCAACAATAAGAACCTTAGGAAAAAAGTCTAGGAGTCTATCTCCAATATAAAAAGCAAGGATTATTCTGGTTGATGGATCATTATGGGGGACTTTAATGTTCCTCTCTATAATCATGAAAAAAAAGGTGGAAATGTGACCCTACTGGAAGGGAGATTGGATCTTATGGAGTTTATAAACAAGGAGGGTTTATTGGATATGGATCTCCATGGTATCTATTTTACTTGGAGTAACAAGAGAGTTGGTACTATCCAGGCAAGATTGGACCATGCACTTATTTCCCCTGACTGGACTAAAGATTTTATATGTAAGTTGGAAGCCAACTAGAAAATAGGTTCAGATCATTTTCCTCTCATCTTACTGCTGCAAAGATAAATTTAAAGAAGAATTTTCCTTTTAGATTTAAAAGGATATGGATACAACATCTGTAGTTTGAAAGCAAAATGTTTGAATGGTGGAGTATAGATATTGAAGGTACTACTCTCTTTAGAGTAGCTTCTAAGCTCAAAAATATTTAAAAAGAAGTTAAAATTTGGAACGAAAATTGCTTTGGTAATTTCTGAGAACAAATCTACTATCAAGGAGGATATCCAAAAAACTCAGGATAAAATTTAGAAGGAAGGATACAATCCTAATCTCATTATGGAAGAAAATGAAAAGTTGGCCCAATATCGTGACATCATTATCAAAGAAGAAATCTACTGGAGACAAAGGTCAAGATTGGTCTGGTTAAGTGAAGGAGACAAAAATACCATTTTTTTCACATCTAAACTCTTAAACACAGAGCCAAAACCCACATTTCACATCTTAAAAAGGGAGACCTAAAGATTACTGAGGAAAAGGACATAATGGAAGAAATGGTTGCCTTTTTCTCTTCCTTAATGACTACTGATCCTAATATTAATTTGGATAATCGGGCTGATTTTCTTAGAGTGATCCCTCCTCTGGTTTTGAAGGAACAAAATAAAATGTTAAGCTCAATTCCTAAGGATGAAGAAATTTTCAAAGTTGTTTTTTTCCCTCGGAGGAGATAAAGCACCTTGTCTAGATGGTTTTCCTATGTTTTTCTTTCAGAAATTTTGGAAACTAGTTGGAAAAGATGTTTGTGATGCTGTTAAGGAATTTTATGGAGCAAAATAGATGCTAAAGGAAATTAATTCTACATTCCTTTGTTTGATTTCTAAAAAAATTGGAGCTGACTCTCCTGATCAGTTTAGACCAATCACCCTATGCAATTCCTTCTATAAGATTATATCCAAAGTCCTCATTTCGAGATTACTTCTGGTGGTTCCTTCAATTATTGCTGATCAACAAAATGGCTTCATTCCAGGTAGACAAATTCTTAACTCTGTTATCTCAACCCATGAGAATATTCATTCCTTATCTTGTTCTAATAACCAGGGGTTCATTATGAAAGTGGACATAGCTAAGGCCTATGATAGAGTTGAATGGTCTTTCCTTTCTAAGATTTTATATGCTTTTGGTTTTTACCATAAGGTTGATGGAGTTATCTCTCAGCTGATTTCTACCTCCTCTATAGTTGTTCTGGTCAATGGTTGTTCTTCTCATTTTTTTAATCCTTCTCGAGGTCTGAGACAAGGAGACTCTTTATCCCCAATCCTTTTTGTTATTATGGCTGACTGTCTAGGGAGATACATAGGGGACTTGGTTCATAAAGGCATTATCAAAAGTCTGCAACCTTCTTCTCGCCCTCTCATTTGTTCTCATGGTCAGTTTGTTGATGACACCATTTTTATGGGTTAATCTAAAGTCAGGGAAGCCAGGAATCTGAAGCAAGCTATTAATCTTTATTCTTCTGCCTCGGGTCAATTGGTTAATTGGAATAAAAGTGCAGTGTTTTTATAAACACCCCCATTCCAAGAAAAAATAAAATTGCTAATATCCTTGGGTGTTCTATTAGATCTTTCCCTTCCACTTAGTTGGGTCTACCTCTTGGCTTGAAGATCCTTGATTCCTTCTGGGAAGATCTCATTAATAAATTCCATAAAAAGTTGGTGGGTTGGAAAGGTAATCTCTTAAGCCAAGGAAGTAAGTTAACTCTCCTCAAAGCTTATCTTCAAAGCATACCTACTTATGCTTTAAGCCTCTTTAGAATTCCAATGAAATTTGTTGATTCTACTGAAAAATCCAAAGGAATTTTTTGTGGACTGGTACTGAGGAAAAAAAGAGAATGTCCTTAATTTCCTGGGACCAAGTTTGTAAACCTATTAGTGAAGGTGGATTGGGAATTTTGAAAATAAGAAGTATGAATAAAGCCCTTTTGGCCAAACAAGGTTGGAGAACTTATCATGATGACAAAGAATGGAGTATTATTTGGAAACATAAGTACCTCTCCAATGCGAATTCTTTGGCTGATTTCCTTTCTTCTCCTGATGTTCTTTATCCTTCTGCAATATGGGGAGTGGTTCAGGGGACAAAGAATACTCTTGGAAAAGGATGTTCCTGGAAAATTAGAAATGGGCAAAAGGTGAGATTTTGGGAAGACATCTGGTTATTGGATCACCCCCTGATTCTTGATTTTCTAGATAATGATCAAGTAGAGATATGTAAGCAGTGATATGGCACTTTTGTCTGTTAGTATTGGCATAATAATTCTTGGGTGAAATTGATAGATATTGATCAAGGATTCAATAACATACAATTGAGTTTGAATGCCTTCTCTCTTTATCCTACTTATGAGGATAAGATGATATGGAATGCTGACCCAAGTAGCCAATTTAAAGTTTATACTCTCTTTGTTTCAAGGGAGAAGGGCAATCAACCCTTTTGGTCCCAAGCTTGGATTAAGGGCCTCATACCAAAAATAAACATCTTCTACTGGATTATGCTCCAAAACAAAATCCTGACCCAGGACAACCTGCAAAAAGGAGGAATTAATGTGGTTAACAGATGCACATTATGCAAAAATGGATTTGAAGATAGAGACCATTTATTCTTGAATTGCTCTTATAGTCATCAAGTTTGGAATGAGATTCTAAATTACTGGAGTATGACTTGGGTTCATCAAAATAATATTGAACTTTGTTTCAAAAGTTGGAAATGTCCCTCTAAGGATCCTGAGGTTTAATTTCTTTGGAAAATAACTCTTCCTCATCTCTAGTGGGGCATCTAGAAAGAAAATAATAATAGAATCTTTAGAAATAAGGATTTACCAGGATGGGTACTGGGACAAAATATTGTTAGAGAAATCAAAGAGAACTTTAAATCTCAAAGGAAAATTGATCAAACTTTTCAATTTGATAATCCATTGTGATCAAAAGGTCCTAATTTGAAATTTGATAACCCAAGATTGACCATAAGATGGAATACTCCTAATGGATGGATAAAAGGAAACTTTGATGGGGCTGCTAAGGGCAATCTGGGAAGAGCTGGATGTGGAGGAGTTTTGAGAGACCATGCGGGAAATGTAATAGATGCCATTTCCATTCCTATAGGTTAGTCTAATAGCCATATTGCTGAAGCTACTGCTGCTCTATATACCATGAAGTTAGTTGTTGATATGGGGTACCCAAAGCTATGGTTGGAAGATGACTCATTGAATATTATAAATACTCTTAAAAACAAAAATTCAATTACATGGTCGATTAAGGCAACGGTCATTTAGATTAAATCTCTTATTAATAAATTTGAAAAAGTTATTATATCCCATACGTATTGAGAGGCTAATGGGGTTGTTGACTGGGTGGCCAACCATTCAGTCCAAATGGGATATAAGATGACATGGGTCGGTGAACTAAATAAGCACGTTGATCTAAAAGCTCTTATTAATTATGATGCCATTCATTCAAAGGTGGGAAAGATATGCCAAGATTAGAAATTTAATGATTTTTGATAGTAGGGCTACGACTGTTAGTGTTCCTTCCCCGAGGAAGTACACTTATGTGATTACAATGTGGGCTTTGCACGTATCATTTTCGAAGAGGGTTTTATTTGATGTGAAAATCTGGTTTCAACTTTACTTGTTTGCTCTTTGCTCTTGGCATCCTTTGGTTTTTGGGTTTCTCTGTAATACTCTGCAAATGGGAGGTGAACCGAGGAAACAAGAACCCAGAAAATGTGATGTCTGGAAGGCTCGGAAGGATTTATGGAAGATCTTACAAAAAGGAAAGGTGACCAACTACATAGAATGACTGCATGGGTTTAAACCGCATGTCACCATGACCTTTTTCAAAAAATTGGATGGATGATAGGGTATCCTTTCATGGTGTCACTGTGAAATTAATGGAGGATTTCATAGCTGAAATCACAGGTCTACCCACAAAAGGTATCAAATTCACTAAGCGGACAAGCATTTCAAATGCGACATTCAAAAAATTTCCAAAGACGGATGTTGAGAAGAAAAATTTGGAAAAGAATGGAGACTTCTACGACTTGGACCAGATAAAGGAAATTTGGCAGAATGTGTTGTCCTGTACCCATGAGTATTTCATCCTCGATGGTAGAAATAAAGGAGTTCATAAATTTCATTTTGTCTTCTTGAATCATTTTAGGCATAAGGATAGACTTTCTTTTCCCTTCTATTTGTGTTTCTCTTTGCTTCAAAGTCTGCATGCCCATAGAAAGGAGGAGTCTCGTCTTATATTGCATGAAGGACTGATTCTCCTCATTGAGGATTATTGTAAAAACAAGTCCATTGTCTCTACTCCTTCCTTGGACAAATAGAAGGTTTCGTCTCTGGATCCCATTCCAAAAAAAGTAAGAAGGATGAGAAGTTTAAAGTCAAATAGAGGAGGATAAGGCACACTACTCTGCATTCTCAAAAACAAAAGGTGGAAGAGGACTCTAAGTCTATAAACATTGATAGTAAAGAGAATGAAACCCTTAAGGAAGAGGAAGGTACAGATGTTGGGGATTTTAGTTCCAATTTAGATGGTTATCCAAAAAGTAAAAAAAAAAGTGGGATAGAGGACTTGAAAGAAAATAGTGAAGATAATTTTGATCAAGGAAAATTTGGTGATGAGGGTAATTGTATATGTGAAAATGCGGCCTATGCTAACACACACACTTCAACATGGTCCTTATTTGTGGATTTATCTTGGAATGAACATTAGATTGTTCATCCAAAAATCAGTCGGCAAGGCGACCTATTGCCTTCTATCTAAAGGGAATTGCTTGTTAGATATCCTCAGATTTGAGGTGTTAAGCAACCAGACCCTCTACGAACGAAGGATTTGAAAGAAAATGTGACTAATCTATATGAGAATGCAAATTAATCTAGAATGGAGTATGCATGTTTAATCTAAGAACATGTAAAAGAAAGTTATGCTAAAATGTATGCATATTATGCTAAATGAGATTAAACTAAAAAAAGAATATCTTATGAAAGTAATGAGCTTAAATGAATGCACAATCCAACAACAATTCGATGCAAATTCTCATTCAACCTCTCTAAAAATGAAGAGATGAGGGTCTCTTAAATAGACTTTCCTGGAATCCATCAACAGTTGAGATCGATTTCAATCAATGATCACGATTAAAGGTGAAGTTCAGTCATAAAAGAAGATTCCCAAATTAAAGGGAGTTAACTAACTCAGATCTAAGTGTAAGAGTCAGTCAAATTAGATAGACTTTAGTGTAAAAGCAAGTGATCTGGGTCACTTCTAATTTGATCAGCAGTGAATTGGGAATTTCCTTTTTTGAATTGAAGAGAGATTTTGATGAGATATTTAGTTTAATAAAATGAGATATGTTCTCATAATTACCTTTTCTATTTAATTAAATAATTCTATTTAATTAATTAGAGACACTTTTCTTATTTAATTAAATCACTTCATTTAATTAATTAGGAATGGCTTCCCATTTAATTAAATAACTTTGTTTAATTAATTAGAAGTAAGTTCTCCATTTAATTAAATAATTTCATTTAATTAATTAAAATAGGCACATTTATTAAATTAAATAAATTTAATTCCATAGTACATTAGTCTTAGGATATAATTTAATTTAATTAAAGTATAAGTACTTAATAATTAAATTAAATATTAATCAATAGGTTTAATGTGACTAATATGAGTAAATACTATAAGAATTAAATAGTAAGCATGATGAATGCAGATTAGGGTTTTCTGTATCTGACAATTAAGTCAAGTAGCAAGTAGCCGAATAAGAATTTGCCTAATGGAATAGGACTTTAGGATTGATCATAAATAGACTAGAATTGGTATCATGGCAATGAGCCAATTTTGGGGTATTATAGTAATAAGATTGAATCCGATGTTGATAAAGAAGAGATGGAAAAGGCTATTGAAGACTCCGTACAGATTGTAAAGACTCCTTCACTTGCGAAAGAGATTGGGGAATAGGACAAGAATGAGGACCCAACCACCACAAGGGTTGAGGATCAGACAAACAGGGTGGTTTCACCTCCTTGTGAGGTTGCAGAATAGGATATTAGTGATTCTCTGCAGAGAGAAACTAAGCTATCCTTTTTGCATTCAACCAAGATCAAATTTGATTCCATGCTTTAGGTTGATTCATGGATATACAATGAAATTATGGGTCTTAACAAGAAAATGAATATTATGCAACATAACCAGAAAACTGATCATGTCACAATTAGCCAAATGTACGTGCAAGTGGGTGATATCCCAAACAAAGTGAAAGAGTATGAGCAAAACTTATGAATGCTTGTTAAGGAAAGTGGGACTAAAATGGAACAAGTGACTTCAAGTATCTGTGCAGTGGCTGCTAGTCTTGGCAAACGAGCAAATGAGGAAATTATATCTCCAGGAGGCCTAAGCAAGTGGACCAGGCATAATACAAGGAAGAAGGCTTTGGAGACTGTTGTCACTTCAGCCACTAATTCCATACAGGGCACTGTAGAAATTGGAAATGGGGTCACCAAAATGATTAAAGAGCTACAATAGCAACCTTTAACGGGTTCTGTTTTTTGGTTTTGTCTTGGTTTAGGTCTTAGTTACTGGTTGTGGTAACTGGTTTTTGTTTTTGGTTTTGTTTTCTGGTTTTTATCTTTTACTAGGTTCCAGGTCCTTGTAAAACCTAGGTATTTGGACTTATTTAGTGGTTTCAGGTCCCTGTAAAACCTAATTTTGATAACTGTTTCTGTAGTAGGTTTCAAGTCCTTGTAAAACCTGGTGGACTTTATCACTCTATCCTCTTTGTTGATGTATTAGGGTTTTGAGGTCCCTTCAAAACTTGTTTTTACCATAATCTAAAACATATAGACAAACAACTGTCCAATCTCACCTCGTCTGGTGAATTTTGTACTCTCAACACAAAATATTGAGAGATTGATCAAATAGCCCCCTTAAGCCATCCTTTTAGGACCCCTTAAGACATGAATTGGCATGACCACTTAAGCTCTCATTTTATGTAGGGCCCTAAGCAAAAGATCCTAATTATATATGCTTAATGCAATCACATCATCACATGTAGCTTGATAGATTGATCAAGTTCTTTTCCCCTCAAGCCATTTTATTAGGACTCCTTAAAACATCAACTCCCATGATCTCGTAACCTCTCATTTTTACCTTGGACCTTAAATCATAGATCTTAACTATATCTACGTAATGTGATCACATGGTAGATACTTTGACCACATTCAACATATATTTGATAGATTGGTCAAGTGCTTCTCCCCTTAAGACATCCTATTGGGACCCCTTAAGACACATGAACAATCATGACCCCTTTAATCTCTCATTTTACCTAGGAGCTTAAGTCATACAACTTAATTATATATGTTTAATGTGATCACATTTGATAGATTGACCAAGTTCTTCTCCCCTTAAAAAATTATATTAGGATCCCTTAAGATATATGGACTCTTGTGACCTCTTGATCTCTCAACCTTAAACCATAAATCCTAATTACAATATTATAATATCTCATTTGGAATGTACAATTTTTATTGAAGTTTGTCCTCCTTGAAAATTTCATTTGTCAACTATGCATTATGTCATTTGTAGTAAATAAATTAAGGGTATTTAATCCCTCACCTCCACCTTGTTTACATCTACTCTTTAGATTTGATGATGTTTGCTTGTCGAGTCAAGATTGACAATAACATAGATCCCATTCAAGAAAATATGTGTCATCCAAAATGACCTATTAATATTGTGAAAATTACTATTGCATTCATTTATTATTTATCTTCTATCTTATAAGATTATTTAACTACCGAAAATTAATACAGAACTAATAATTATCAAAATACCACAACTGAAACCTTACCAATAAAAACATAGAAAGAAATTTACATCACAATGACACAATATTTTTGGACAAATAGTCCCTGAAAAAACCCTTAAGGGAAAACTAGTTGTACAGGTGAGAAATATATTAAACTTTAGAAAATTAAGAGTTCAAAAATCCTTTCCTCTTATTGGGGGAACTTCAACAATCTCCCAAATGATCATGTTGATGTTTCCCCACTGCTTCTAAAAACTTTTTGTTCTCCAAATATCCCCTAATCCCGTTTTATAGTATTCTCATTCAAACGTTAATGTTCAAGATTGGTTCTTAATCAACAGTTGAGATTAAAAACAACCCAACAACCAATAAAGAAATTAGTTTCTAGTTGCTTCCAAAAGAGGTCAATTAATTAACAAATAATTGTCTCTACTCTAACTAATTTGTTAGTAAAATAATTATTTACTAAATAATAACATATAGACAAACAACCTTTAGAAATTGGTGCCGATTCTCCTGATCTTTTTAGACTGATCATCCTTTGTAATTCTTTCTACAAAATTATTTCCAAAGTTCTTACCTCCAGACTTATCCAACTGATCCCTATGATCATTGCTGACCAACAAAATGGCTTCATCCTAGGTAGGTAGATCCTTAACTCTATCATCTCCGCTCATGAGAATATTCATTCCTTATCTTGTTCTAACAATTAGGGGTTCATTATGAAAGTGGATATTGCTAAGGCCTATGATAGAGTTGATTGGTCTTTTCTCTTAAAAATTCTTTCTGCTTTCAATTTTGATCACAAGGTAGTTGGTCTTATTCATCAATTGATCTCTACCTCTTCTATTGTTGTTCTGGTTAATGGAAGCTCTTCTCAGTTCTTTTATCCCTCTTGAGGTTTGAGACAAGGTGATCCTTTATCTCCTATCCTTTTTGTAATCATGGCTGATTGCTTGGCGAGGCATATTGGGGATTTGGTCCATAGAGGATTCATTAAGGGTTTACAACCTTCCTCCCATCCTCTTGTTTACTCTCATCTAAAATTTGTTGATGATACCATCTTCTTGGGTAAGGCTGAAGTTAAGGAAGCCAGAATTTTGAAGCAAGCTATTAACTTATATTCCTCTGCCTTTGGTCAATTGGTTAATTGGAATAAAAGTGTTGTGTACTTTATACATACCCCTATCCATAGACAAAATAAAATTGCTAAAATCCTTTGATGTTCTATAGGATCCCTCCCTTCTTCTTACTTAGGTCTCCATCTAGGTCTAAAGATCCCTGATACCTTCTGGGAAGATCTTATTAACAAATTCAGTAAGAAACTTGCGGGTTGGAAAGGGAATATTTTAAGGCAGGCAGGTAAGTTAACTCTTCTCAAAGCTTGTCTTCAAAGCATACCAACTTATGCTTTAAGTTTCTTTAGAATCCCTACTAAATTTGCTGAGTCTATTGATAAAATTCAAAGAAATTTCCTTTGGACTGGTTTTGAGGAGAAAAGGAGAATGCCTTTAATTGCTTGGGATAATGTTTGTAAACCGTTAAGAGAAGGGGGTTTGGGAATCAGGAAAATTAGATGCTTGAACAATGCTCTTTTAGCAAAACAAGGTTGGAGAGTCTATCATGACAACAAAGAGTGGAGTACCATATGGAAACAAAAGTACCTCTTCAATGCTAAATCCCTTCCTAATTTCTTCTCTACTCCTGATGTTTTTCATCCTTCATCTATAGTGGGGGTTGTTCAGGGGACCAATAAAACTCAAAGAAAAGGATGTTCATGGAAAATTGGTAATGGGCTACAAGTGAAATTTTGGGAAGATGTTTGGTCAATGGATCACCCCTTGTTTGAAGATTTCCTTGACAATGATCTTGTTGACCGATGCAAGAAGAGATTTGGCATATTAGTTAGTCATTATTGGTAGAATGATTCTTGGGTGAATTTAATTCATGTTGATCAAGGCTTTAGCAATATCCAATTATCTCTCAATGCTATTTCTCTCTATCCTAATCTTGAGGATGAGGTTATTTGGCATGCTGACCCTAGTGGCCATTTTAAAGTCTCTTCTATATTCAGCTCAAAGGATAAGGGAAGTCAACCTCTTTGGTCTCATGCCTGGAGTAAGGGTCTCATTCCCAAAATTAATATCTTCTTTTGGATTCTACTTCAAAATAAAATTCTGACCCTTGATAATTTGCAAAAAAGAGGTATTGATGTGGTTAATAGGTGTATTTTATGCAAAAATGGTTTTGAAGATAGAGAACATATGTTTTTGAATTGCTCCTACACCAAGCAAGTCTAGACTGAGATTCTTAACTTTTGGGGTATAACATGGGTCCATCAAAACAATGTGGAGCTCTCTTTTAGAAGTTGGCTTTGCCCCTCTAAGGATCCTGATGCTCTTTTTCTTTGGAAACTTACTCTCCCTCACCTCTAGTGGGGAATCTGGAAAGAAAGAAATAATCAAATTTTTAGAAGTAAAGATCTTCCGGGATGAGTGCTTGGTCAGAATATCATTAGAGCCATCAAGGAGAAATTTAAATCCCAGAGAATTTCTGAGCAAACTTTCCATTTTGAGAACCCTTTATGATCTGAAAGGTCCAATTTGAAAACTGATAATCCAAGATTGAGTATAAAATGGAAGGCGCCTCCTTTTGGATGGATCAAAAGGAAATTTGATGGGGCTGCAAAGGGAAACTCGGGAAGAGCAGGATATGAAGGGGTCCTGAGAGATTAGGTGGGTAATGTTATTGATGCTACTGCTATCCCTATTGGTAAATCTAATAGCCACATTGCTGAAGCTACTGCTGCCCTCTATACTATTAAGCTAGCTGTCGAGTTGGGGTATCCCAAATTATGGTTGGAAGGTGATTCTTTGAACATTATAAATATTCTAAATAATAAAAATGCAATCTCATGGTCTATTGAAGCTATGGTTATGGAAATCAAGACCTTAATTCAAAAATTTGAAAAGGTGGTCATCTCCCATACATACCGTGAGGCCAATGGTGTTGTTGATTGGATAGCCAACTATGTTGTTCAAACGGGGCATAAGGTGAGGTGGCACGAGGAATTAAAAAAGCATGATGATCTTAAAATGATTATTAATTATGAAGTCATTCATTTCGAAGTGGGAAAGATTTGTTTGGATTAGCAATTTAATGATTTGGTGGAGTGGCCTTACAACTGTCAAATTAACTTCCCCGAGGAGGTACATTCATGTGAATGCTATGTGGTCTCAGCACATATCTTCTAAAAGGTGACCTCCAAATCATGCAACTAATAACTGGTTTCCTTTCAACCTCTTTGCGCTTTGTATTTGGGTGTTTCTGGTTTTGTGTTTGCTTGGCAGAATGGGGGGTGAGCCGTGGAAACAAGAACCGAAAAAATGTGATGACTGGAAGGCTCGTCAGGATGCCTGGAAGATTCTTCAGAAAGGGAAGGTGGTTAGTTATCTAGAGTGTTTACATGGCTTCAAACCCCATATCACTACCACTTTCTTTAAAAATTGGGCTGATGACAGAGTCACTCTCCATGGAGTCACTGTGAAGCTTACGGAGGACTTCATTGCTGAGGTCACATGGCTCCCCAGGGGTGGCATAAAGTTCTCAAAATAGACCAGTATCTCCAATGTGGCCTATAAAAAATTTCCGAAGATGGATGATGAGGAGAAGCAACTAGAAAAGAGTGGAGACTTCTTTGATGTGGAGCAGATTAAAGGTATCTGGCGTGATGTGCTTAGCTGCATTCGTGAGTACTTTATCCTGGATGGTAGGAACAAAAGAGTTCACAAATTTCATTTTATTTTCCTCAACCACTTTAGATAAAAGGATATAATTTCTTTCCCTTTCTATTTGCGTTTTTCGTTGCTTCAAAATTTATTTGCCCATAGGAAGGAGTCTCGACCTATTTTACATGAAGGTCTGATACTTCTTATTGAGGGCTTTTGTAAAAATAAGTCCATTGCTTCAACTTCTACTTCTGACAATAAGAAAGGTTCTCAGTCAAGGAAGTGTAAGAAGGATGAGAATGTTAAAGGGAAAGAAAAGGTAAAACCTAAACCCTCTAGTTCTCATAAACATATTGTTTAAATTGAGTCTGAGTCGGAGAGTTCTGAGGGTTCTGAGAAGAATATCCTAGAGGAAGGGGAAGGGACATATGTTGGGGAATTCAACTCAAATTTGGAGGGATATTTGGAAACAAAAGGAAAATTTGATAAAGAAAAAGAGGAGGATACATCAGAGGGTAACTCTGAACAGAGCATCTCTGAGAATGAAGGTAATCAGATTATGTCTGAGGGGGGGGGGTGTTAAAGGCAAAGATAACTTAACTAATGACCCAGTTACTATGAAGGATGTGGATCATATGGTTCTTGCTTCTACTCCCGCTACGAAGACTTGGGAGCAACAAAAGGAGAATCTAGTCCAGCAAGAAGCCCCTATTGAGAACAAAGAGGAGGTCCATATGGATAGGGAGGAACAAATGGATAAGGTTGGTTCCCCTTTACATGAGAGTACTGATGACATTTGTGACTCATCACAGAGGGACAACAAACTTTCTTCTTACATTCTGCAAAGCTCAAAGCAGACTCTATTCTCCAAGTTGATTCTTGGATCTATAATGAAATTATGGGGCTGAAGAAGAAAGTGGAACAACAGAACCAGGATGTTGATCGGGCCATAATTAATCACTTGGAGGTGCAAATGGGAGATATCCCTAAAAAACTTAAAGATTATTAGTTAAATCTTAGAATGCTCATCAAGGAAAGTGGTACGAAAATGGAGCAGATAACATCAAGCATTTGTGCTGCTGCAACTAGCCTTGGAAAAAGAGTAAATGAAGATACTATTTCTTCAGAGGGATCGAGTAAGAGGACAAGGCAGAGTTTGAGGAAGAAAGCTTTGCAAGCTGTTGCGACTTCAACTGCCAACTCCATTCAGAACACTGTTACGATTGGGAAGGAGGCTGTCAAGATGATTACGGATCTGAATTAGAAGCTTTGGGTCTTCTATGTTGTTTTTGTTTATGTATAGGTCCTTTTTCTAGTCTATGTTTTCAGTTCTAGTTTTTGGTTCTGGCTCTATTTTTTGGTAAAACTTTATTTTAGGTTCCAGGTCCTTGTAAAACCTATATACTTTTATTGAACTTTGCTAGTGGTTTTAGGTCTCTGTAAAACTTGATTTTCATTATGCTTTTCAGTAGGTTCCAGGACCGTTCTTGGTGGTCTCAATTGCCTATCTTTCTTGTTTTTGTTAAAAGGGTTTCGGGGCCCCTTCAAAACATGCTTTTACCGTAATCTAAAACATATAGACGAACAACTATCCAATCTCAACTCGTCTGGTAAATTTTGTACTTTCAACACAAATTATTGTACATGTTGTTAGGTTTATTGATGTCGACGTATATAGCTATCACTTAAGAAGAGAGGGGAGGAGACAATTTTACTGGACTCTTCTACAACATATTCCTTTGACCTCAAAATTATCTAAAGCTCATTTAACTCCATATTTTGTTGATTACATCAGCAATGAGTTGATTCCACCAAACAAAAACTGAATATCTATTACGTAGTGGAGGCATCGTAGGATGGTTGGAAAATTTTCAAGATCGATGGATGAGTTAAGATTATCCACCACAAGTTAATTGTGAGTTCCATCTTTTATTGAGAAAATGGCATGTAGAGTTTGTGTTCGGTATAAAATCCAATTATTCCAACTTCATGTCATGCCCAAAAATACGAGGGCAAAAACACACACAATTTTTTTTTTTTTGACTAAGATTTAATAAGATAATATGGTTGATAGAGATTTAGATGTTTAATCTATGATGGAACTAATTGTTTGAGTAGTTTAAAAATTCAGATAGCCATAGGTACTTTGAAGTTAGGTGCAAGTTCTCAACGATATAACAAGGTTACAACTCAGTTTGATCATATCATAAAATAGATAGTTGGATGAACTAAAAGTTTCTAGTAAATCAATTAATTAAATTAAATGACTAGCCCATTTAACTAAGGTCCTAATCCATCAATTGGTTTTAGTAACTCCTCAAATTATTACCTCCTAGGGATGACAATAGATTATCACAATGACTTATTAACTACGCCAAAAAGACCTAACTAAAATGATATCTATCTCTTAATCACATAACTTGTTTAGCACCAATCTAATTATGATCAAATACTACTAACCTTAAGAATGATATAATTAATTAGGCCCTTTTTATTAACTTGATAACTTGAACGTCATTACAATTTTAATCATTTACTTTAGGCTTAATGTCATTAATTAACTTCTTTCAACTTCATTCTAATTACATTTTAAAACTTTAATCTAAAATCTAAACTAACCTTAAAATTTTCTCCAACATACTTATAACAGTCTAATTAATTAATTTATTGTTTACCATTAAAATTGATCACTAGAATAAATTCAATAAATATATATTTTAATCTAAACTTTATTTGAACTATCATAAATTTAAGTCCATATTAAAATCAATCTATAAAGCTCACAATAGTATAAAACTAATTAAGAAAACGTTAAAATTGTTTTAATTAAAATATTCTAATTTCACGTTAAAACTTTTTAAATTAAAACTAATTTAATATTCTAACATCTAAACACTATCTAATATTAACACCATTACCAGCATAAAAATATTACATTACTTCCTAATACTATCAAGACTACTAATCTAATTATAGATTTTAATGTAATTCTTAATTTAAAATATAACAATCTAAACTAACTAACAAAAACTAAACTATCCTAATTCACATACTAATAACTACACTACAAACCCAAAAATATAATACTAAATTACCCATATACTAACTTAGACTACAACTACTCAACACCCCTATACTAATCTACATACCCACCTAGCTCCAAAGGCTCCTTATAGCCTGTCCTACATAGCCCAAAGGTACTTACACGCTGACATAAGTATGTCAGCGCAGTACCTCCCTCATATTGCGTGGGTGGTGAGCAATAAGGAAAGAAAAACCAGTGCATGAGTTTGGAGGGTTAAGTTAAAAAGGTGAAGTTTGAAGTTTTTCTTTTAAAACAAAAAAAACCCATACTTAATAATATCTTCCCTATTCTACCCCAAATCAACATGACTCATGTACTTGCTGCAAGGTGGGGCGGGGGAATTTAATTTTAGAGGGTAAGTTTGTTTGTTTTTTATTAATAAAATAAATGGAAATGACGGCCTAAGCAAGTACCCTGCCCCCTTAGCCACTAGGAGTTTAATGCAAAAGTTTTATGGTCAAGATATGTCAACAAGATATGCATTTAAATATTTTAATTTCAAATGTAGTTAATTCATATTCCCCCTTTAAAGGATTTAATAATGATTTTTGGGTTGAAATTCAAAAGAATGATTCAAAGAATATTCTCTATGACTTAGGGAAATTAAATTTTTCCCCCATACATTTTCCAGAGAGGTTTTTAACTCCTGGAGATGCACATTCTTTTTTTTGAAGCCTATTTTGTCTAAGTGTTAACATTTTTTATTTTTATTTTTCTATATACATATTTATACTAGGAGTGATTT
Organism: Cupressus sempervirens; assembly: GCA_028749045.1. NCBI lineage: Eukaryota > Viridiplantae > Streptophyta > Pinopsida > Cupressales > Cupressaceae > Cupressus > Cupressus sempervirens. The sequence goes on from CM053790.1 coordinate 464,557,015, forward strand.
TTAACCTAATGACAACATTGATTCCCATTAACAAGCATACTAATACAAGGAAGTGCATAAGGTTATATTTTGTCTCTCTCTTATAATTTGTCTTTTATCAGTCATCATATAACAAGGTGTATGTTCCTTTTATATTTAGAGTTCAAGAAGTTGCATAATTTCTTAATCAAATTTGATTGTGTCAATTATGAAATTTAACAAGGAGAGGGGTAGCTTTGTGATCACAATGTAGGATTTTCATTTCCTCTTAATACATAAACCATCAAATTGGGAACTTCAACATATCAAATTACTTTTTCTTAACATAATTGAAAACTTGAAAATTCATAATTTTAAGACATTATCTATTGAGCTATTTTCTCACATATATATGCATAATTTGAAATCACATAAGAGCAATGCAAGGATATTTTCATAACCTTTTTCTTTCTCTATTATTCATCCTGGTTTAAGGCTCCATCAGAAAAGAACCAGTAAAAAAGCCCGATGTCTTTGCCAATACATCAAAATTCAAATACATTTTACATAAAATTACAATTCAAATGAAATCTATTCAAAATCATTCACAAGTGCTTTCTTCCAATACCTTTAAAACTTCAAGAAAATACAAGGAGAAGACAAGATTTGACCCGGGGTGAAACATCACAATATCAAGAACAAATCAAGCATACACCCCAACCCTGTTTTACACAATAGATCCAAACATAGGACTTGACTAAGGGGGAGGTGGATTTTTCCAATGGGAGACGTCAATCACCATAGCATAACATAGCCCTTTCAGGGCTAAAACTTCAAGAACTTCTGTTCTTCTACAAGGCCCTTTCGAGGCTATTTCCACAAGGATTTTCATTCCTTTCCATATTCAAGTATTCACAATATCAACAAAGTATGTGATGACAAGTAGGGGCCCATACACTTTACCCTCTTTCCCTCCTCTCACCATGAGAGGAGACTCTACACCATTGAGGTCCAACTAAGGCCCTTCCCCTGTACATGGAAACTTGTTCCCTATCCAAGGGTGAGTAATGCCAAAACAATCTCCATGAAATCCCCTCAAAAACAAATCATCAAAACAAGCATAAGAATACATCAAGAACAAGTTAAAATCCCTCCAAATAAATCCCAACATACAAGCAAGCAAAAACAAAGAACAACACAATGCCTTATGCAAGATTCAAGCATGAACAACATGAAGAACAAATCCAAAAGAGTGAAGAACTCCTACCTTCACAAAATGTTATGGTAAAATAATAAGTTGAGAAGAGCTTTTCCCTTTTCTTCCTTCAATCTTCAAACTTTCTCTAAAACTAGAGATTGGGTAACAACCCGAAAACTACTCCCAAAATGCCTCTAAGTATGATCCCTAACTCAACTAGACTTCAAGTAATCTCAAGATGGAGTTTGAGTCACCAACTCATGTAGGATGCAATCAATTTTCGCAATCAATCAAAAATAGGGTTTTTGAGTGACCCTAAAAGTCAAACAAAGAGGCTAAGGGGGTGGAAAGTACTCCCCACCCATACCCTTACCCCTAGGGCACTTAAATTTAATGTTTTTAAGCCTTAAAGACTTAATATGAACCAAAAAAAAGCAAAGAAAATTTTAAGACCAAATAACAACCTTCGAAGAAGACAATGCAAAGATAGGACAAATTAACAAGGGGTTTTAGTTCCGTCTTTCCATTAGGTTTCTTGGCTACATATCCTACACACTCATTGGACACATTAGTAGGTTCAAGAAATCACATGCATTATGTAATTTACGTATCAAAAAAATCATATAAATTAAAACATCCATTTTTCTAATAATCAATTATTTATTTAATTCTACTCATATTTTCGATTGCTAAAATTGCATAATCGAAATGTTAGTTTTGCATTCATTTACTTCATCATTGCACATGTTCATAAAACATTAAATGATGAAATCAAATATCTGAAAGTAAAGTATCACACATCATAAATAGTATAATAATGTTCAGTGCATCAAATAATGTTCTGACATATCGAGTCATGAGTATCAAAATAATAATGTATCATCAATGCTATGATGGGTCGGGGCGATGCCTCACACTTCAGATCATTTTAGGTTATGGTGGTGACATGTCACAACAAAGGTTAGAGGAATGGGTTGATCCTAATCAAGTTATGCATACTCAACCTCTTGTGAATTCTCATTTTGATGTTATTCTTGCACCCATAAAATGTGTAGTGATATCAAAATTAGTTGTATTTAGTGCACACTATGCTAATATCAATGATCATGCTTGAGAGGGGTTGCTAATGTTAGTGGATGCAACCATGGACAATTGTCGAATAGGGTGTATGGACGATGGCCATTTTCATCTAGTATGTTATATACATGTGTGGGAAATGGCTATGTGCACATTGAAACTCCATATGAACAATTTATTTTTTCAACCCGCACACACATTTTGAGGTATAATCATTTAAGTTTTAAACATATTAAGCGATTTTAACGTGATTTTAATTTTTGATTCAATCCCTAAAATGTGTTAAATATAAATCTACACACATACATATATTGAATTAACATAAATTTTAGTTATGTTTTTAAAAAATAAAATTAAATATGTATGTATATAAAGTATTTAACCAATTTTTCAGTGCAGAAAATAGCTACATGCACAGTAAATTCTTCATCTGATCAATATTGTTTTTCATCAACACTTGTGCAACATAGAACATATTTTATGGTATGTTGATTAATTTTTTGAATATATTAAATATTTTTAACATGATTTTAAGTTGTAATTTGGTCTTTAAAATGTGTTAAATATTTATGCTGGTATAGGGAGGTTATCAAACCATGTCAAATCCACTAGAGGTTGTGGCAAGTGCTCTCGCATTGTTAGTTTTATCGAAGAGGCCACTCAATGTATGTATATTATATAGCTATACTTAGAAATTTGTACCTTGAATTCATTAACAAACATGTTTTTCCTTACACACATACTTAATTTGTACGTGTGCTTTATTTTCTTGTACAACCTTGTGAGTAATACTTTTGGTCCTAATGGTGTCATGTAGACCGTCTCCCAATATGAGCAACAAAAATGGTAATTTAGCCTTTTGATTATTTTTTCAAAATCAATTTTATTATACATGTTTCTAAATGAGTTAAATTGCAAGCTTATTTATCTTGTACAAAGAGGAATCATGATTTTAGGGACTCATGATTTAAGGGAGACTTTATATATATATATATATATATATATATATATATATATATATATATATATATATATATATATCTAAAAGGTTTTTGTACATTACACTCATGGACTAGATCTTTATATGTTTGAGTACAAACACTACATCATGACTTCACATTTTGGTATTTTATGGACTTCATATGGGATATAGATATATACATGTCTTATTGTTCCATGGACTATTCTTGTTCAAGTATTAGATGTACATGTATGCATTTTAACTTGAACAATTTCTAGTTAGATATAATATATTTCTATTAAAATTACAACTTGAATCATAGTTTATTACACCTAAAATTTTGTGAAATACATTAATTTAAATATTCAAAATGAATCAACTTACAAACTTATAACAAATGTTTTAAATACACAATTTCTTTAATCAATTGTGACAATTTAGGAACTTATAGCATCTTAAACATATAAACTAAAGCAATATACAGATTTATAACATATATGTTAAACATATGTAACATTTAATTTGTAGTAATTTAAGATCTTATAAAATGAATAAATTAAAAAAAGAAGCAATAATACAAACTTATAAGATAATTTAACTATACAAAGTTGATTTGATGCATTGGTATGATTGTAATGAATAGAATTAAACATGTTTAACATATTTGTGTAGGAGAACAAAAAAAATACAAAAATACAAAATTTAGCACAGGATAGGGAATTTTAAAAAAAAAAAATTATTAACCAAATTGTATGTAACTAATAATAAAAATTAAATACAACATAGTCGTAGAAGTCTGACAACAAAGAATACTTAGATATAAAATTAGGGTGACTTAATGGGAGAAGCACTTGATCAATGTATCAAACTACGTGATGAATGTGACCAAAGAATGTGTCATTGTAATCACATTAGATAGATATGATTATGATCTATACTTGGGAGTACTAGGTAAAATGAAAGCTTTAGGGGTCACAAGAATCCATCTTTGAAGAGATCATAATATGATTGTTTAATGGGAGAAGCACTTGGTCAATCTATCAAACTATATGTGATTAATGCGATAAAATTATTATCATGTGATAACTTTATATATATATAATTAGGATCAATTATTTAAGGTCCTAGGTAAAATGAAAGCTTATGTTTTAAGGGATCCTAATAGGATGCCTTGATGGGAGAAAAACTTGATCGATTTGTTAATCTATGTGATGATTGTGATCAAAGTATAGATCATGGTATTATTAGAGAGAGAGAGAGAGGGAGTCCCCATATTTTTTTTGAGGTGCTCAAAGTATCCTTACATGAGTGAGTGAGAGAGAGAGAGAGAGAGAGAGAGAGAGAGAGAGAGAGAGAGAGTCCCCAACTTCTATTTGAGATACTCAAAACTATCCTTCCGCAACAATTTCATGAAAATATACACAATCTCCTCCTTTGTAGGTACATATTTAGGTTTTACCAGAATGGTTTCATGAAAATATATGCAATCTTCTCCTTCATAGGTACATATTTAGGTTTTACCTTATTTTTTGATACCTCTCACAAGAAATGATATATGATGGATATGTGTTTCATTTTAGAATGTTTCACTAGATTCTTGGGATTGGTATTATCAGACATAATTGAGATTGGTTCAACATTTATGTTATACTAATGTCTTTTAGATTATTTTTCATCCATAGTACAAGAGTGCAACATGTTTTAGTCACAAAAGTGAAAAAAATAAAAAATAAAAGATCTTCTTGTAAAAACTAAAAGGTGTCAATAGATCGTGAAAAAGTGAAAATAAAGGATGTATCTAAGGGTGAAAACCTATTTGAAGTGCTCAACTATGGAAGATTAGAAATACTCACACTCAATGAAAAGTCAACTTTGTTAATTGAAATGACAGAAGAGATAAAAATGGAACAACAACAATCCTAAGATCATACACTTTGCAGCCTCATGCTCACAACAAGAAAACGATGAGTTTGTAAGATTCTTTCTAGAATGACAAATAAACTTTATTTGGTCTTATTGAAACATGACATGATCATATCATGAGTTAGTTCTTCATCATTTATCATTGAAGCCAGGAGAAAAACTAGTAAAACAAATGTTGAGAAAGAGGCATCCACAAGTAGCTTTCTCAGTTAAAACAAAATTAAAAAACTATTCAATGTAGGCTTCATAAGAACTATTGGCTATGCAGAGTGGATTACTAATTTGGTAAACACTCTAGGGGCATCAAAATATGTGCAAATTCCTGAGATCTCAACTAAGCATGCCCTAAAGATGACTTTCCATTTCCCAACATAGATATTGTAGTGGACATGAAAATTGTCTATGAGATATTATCATTGATGGATGACTTCTCACGATATAATCAAATCAGAATAGCTCCTAAGGATCAACAAAAGATTACTTTCACATGTCCTTAGGGAACATATTGCTGGAATGTCATGCCCTTCATACTTAAAAAAGTCAGAGAAACATATCAAATATCCATGACTACTATCTTCCATGATTACATACATATAGTGATGGAAGACTATGTAATGATCTATTGTGCAAATCCCCTAAATAAAAAGATCATTTGGGAACATTAGATAAAATATTCACAAGAATGGAGGATTATAAACTCAGATTGAATCCAAATAAGTGTATTTTTGGAGTTATTTCTGAAAAAATCAATGGATACATTATTTCCCAACGAGGCATCGAGGTTGGTCCTGAAAAAGTGAAAGCAATACTAGAAATTTCTGCTCCAACCACTTTGAGAAAATTAAGAAGCCTACAAGGAAAGCTATAGTTAATACAGAGATTCATTACACAACTAACAAAAAAATACCACTCCTTTCAACATTTTCTTCACAAAGGAATCACCTTTTACTGTGTTGGTGCACTTCCAGTCCCCCAGTTTTGAACTTCAATTTTTTGTCAAATCAAGTCCAAGCAGGTCAATGATCATGTCTAGGTGAGGACTAGGAAGGATTTATATCTCATCTCTCCCCATTCGAAGCTCAACCAAGTGGGAAGTCAATGCTTATTTGTCTGCTAGTTGTGTCTAGGAGGGTGGGTAAGTGTCAAGCATATCCCACAGATGAGAAGAAAGTTGTCTATTCGATAAACTCCAATGTATGTTCAATAAAAACTCATCCTAAAAGATAGGTTCAATTGGAGAAAGATCACATGAACACAAATGGATGTGGGAACAAGAAGAGAATGATCAAAGGAAATAAGTTCATCTTTGACTGAGCTCACTATAATCAATCACAAGGTTGTGGAAATAGGTTGAAGTGAGTACAATATGATCAAATGTAGATAAGGCAGTAGAAGCTTTCAAAAATTCTCAATCTCCTTAGCAATGGCAAATACCCTGGTCAAAGGTGACGAGAACAAAAGTCAAAATCAAATCAACAATGTAGATCAACAGATGATGCTCTACATGAAGATGTACATGTGGAGTAGTTGAAAGGTCAACAGTGAATGAATGAATACCATGTACACATACTATTCTCATATTACATTTTCCTACATCAAGAAATGTCTATTGTCATAAGTCATAGCCATCAAGCTTATCACTAAGCATAGGAGACAAAACTTGGTTACAACGATGAACGATGAGAAATCTCCATCACCACAACCTGCAAGAATCATCGGTAGTTGAATGAGAAAAAAATAGTTATACTGATGGACGATGAAGTTATCAACATAGGTTATAGCGATGATCCTATTAGAGGCCGCATTAAGTAGTAAGAGGTGGCAATGACTGATGGGGTTCTTGATACTAGTTATGGTGATGGGTAAAGCAAGCCAGATATGAAGTTTTTCATTGTATGCTATGGAAAAATAAACCATCATAGGTGTTAATGCAGTTAAGGTATTTCAAGTGGTAAAACTGTGAAGTGGAGAAACTATCAATCAAAATAGTGATCACAACATCACAAGAGATAAAGGTGATAAGTGATTAACAGTTGCAAAGAAGTGACACGGTCAGATTCAAAAGGTTTTGCTACTTCATAGGTTTGAAATAATAGTTAGTTTTAATGTTGCAAAGGTGCAAACATGGTTAGTGTGCAGTCATCGCTACTTCATTGCAGTTAGTAAAAGGAGGCAGTGAGTAGTTTCCAAGTGGCAAATAAGAGGAATTGCAACATTGGACCATTTAAAGAGCAGTTAAAATATTAGGTGCAAAGTTGCACACAAGGTGACAATTAACCTCAAGATGATTACTGCAACATTGTAGGTGGAAAAAATAGTTAAGACTTTTCAAGTTTTGAGGATGTGAAGAATGAAATGACAGTTAAAGCTCAAAGGCTATCACATCGTCACAGGTAGTTAAAGTGGTTAAGGTGGCAAAGCTGCAAAATAAGATAACAGTTAGTAATCGCATTATCATACGGGTTAAAGGTATTATATGATGGACAGTTACAAAGAGGTGACAAGGATTAAGTTGAAGTTTTCGTGAGTTCGCAAGGTTAAAGTTAGGGTTAGTCTTGAGGGTTGTGTTGTTGTGATAATGGTTGATCATGATTGGACAATAGTTTGCTCACAGTTAAGTTTTGAGGTAGAAAGAAGGGTTTGCATGTTTAAATTGTGATCTTTTATAGGAGATCGACTGCAAAGCTTCAAACTTGTTGTGATTGTTAGGATATGAAATACAAGTTTTGAATGTGAAGGAATTGAAGATTTTCACGGGGTTTCTGAAGTTGCCTGAAGATCAAAAAATTTCGGGTGTTTTAAGAAGTGTCATGAGATCAAAACCAAATGGTGAAGACATCACCAAGAAGGTTAACACAAAGTGTATACTACATTTCAAAGGTCTTCTTCTTATTTCTTTAAGTAAAAGATTGTAATGGCTGATTGATGATTTTCTAAGTGATTCACGTGCTCTGATGATGTAATAATTGGATTGTAATTGGAAAAGAACCCTAAAGGGGGGCTTGTATGTGTAATTTTCCAAGTTAATGGAAATGATCAATAATTTTATTCAACTTCTCCCCCTATATTTCTAGATACTAAGTGAGAATCGAGAGGTTGTATGAAATGGAGGATTTGATTAGCTGCAACTAGGTCTGGTATGATTTTTTTTCCATTTGAGATCAACATTTCTAATGTTTTGTTTATTGTCTCCTCCAGTTGGACTAGCCATGCATAGTAAAGTAGTCTCTATGAGATTGTAGGACAGATGTATTTGAAGCTAGTGATATCTTACTAGATTCCATTTTATTGGAGAGTTATCAGTCAAGGTGGACTCCATTTCATCTTTCATGTACATCTCTTCTCTCTCCCTAGATTACATTTTTTTAGGATTAATCTACATTTAGATTAGAGTAGTAGTATTAGAATGACTTTAAGTTAACTTGTGATATCAATTCCATTGGGTGTTATAGGTTACCCAAATCCATTTCTGCCTAGGGTGTTTATATTTATGAGCATCCTAGTTTATCCTCCTCTTCTCTTAGGTTAACAACATACCCCCATCCCAATGATCTATTAAAAACACAATTCATTACATATATATTGCATATAAAGTAGTTGTACCTTATAATTCAGAGGAAAAAGATATACGACATACACTAGCCCATTTGTTGGTGACATCCTTTTGTTTCCTCACATTCTAGGCTTCTAGAGTCAAGGTAAAGTGAAGTTAGCAAGAGGGACAAACTATTGACCGATAGTTTTTGGCGACTCTATTGGGCATTGGAATCAAAGGCGAGTGCTTGTTTTATCATTATCAAAAATTAAAAGGTGTCTTCCCTAGTATGAAGTCTGAAAATTATGTATGAAGGATCTATTCCCTTTGGTCTAAGAAGGTCCAGTGTAACTCAATGGCCATGCCAAATTCAAAGACTGGGAGAAGGCCAAGGCCTAAGCCCATTCTCCAAGAACTCAATGAGACTACTAAAAAGCTGATGCAAGAGCTTGTGCTTCTATATAAAGAAAGAATCTCCCACACGTCCAAAAGAATATCAACATTAAAGATGATCATGTTTCTACATCCCTATGGAAATGTGTGTGCTCCAGATTCTACAAGCTAAAAGACATGGAAAGAGAGGAGTTAAGGTTGAAGCAAGCAAGGCTAAAGCTCATTCCCACCCTTAAAGAACTTCATGCCACAAATGAAAAGGTGCTTCATGAGATTTTTGACTAGTATAGAGAGAGCATCTCCTATGTAGTCCAAGAAAACATCAGCATAGAAGATGATCATATGTTAAAGATGTTTTGGAACCACATCTATGCCCATTTTTGAAGACTCAAGGACCTACAAGGAAGTAAAATAAAGAGGTTGAAACAAGTACATATAGTTGAATGTAAAGAACCCTTGATGTCACTTGACTCTATTCCTTATGATTTCCATATGTTTAAAGGGAAGGTGAAAATTCCTGATGTGAACACCATGGAGAGACCAAGGGTTGAGCCTAATCTTGAAGAATTCCATACTACCAAGGACAAGGTCTTTCAGAAGATCTTGTTGAATCTTGTAGAGAGCCTCAACAGAGGAGATGAGCCTAAAACAAGGAAGATATGAGGCCACGTCTGTGACCAATTCCACAAGTTTAAGGATCAAAAAAAGGGTAAGAGAAAGGAGCTAAAGCTGAAGATAACATCTACACCTGATCATGAAGCTCCCATGACGATGTCACCTGATTCTAGTTCTCATATTGTTGCAGTCTTTCATAGACAAGAGGCTATTTTTGGTGCTATAGATCAAGGTGACAAAACTCCATTAGAGTCCTCTAAAGAAGAATCTTTTGATGATCATTTGCCTGCACTAGAGCATTTCGCTTGTGATTTGCCAATAGTTACAACTCTAACTCCAATTGAAGAAAGAAGCAATGAAGTTCAGCCTGAAGAATGGTTGTATCAACATGAGGAGGACCTTCACAAACCCACTGGTAAGACTCTTATCCTTGATAAAGATGTGATTGAAGAAAAGAGTCCCGAGATCAACTATTAGTCTATAGAAGAATCAGTTCCATTGGTAGATGCAAATTTTTCTTATAGTGAGGAAGAGGAGATTGTTTGTGGTTTCTTGTCACCCCTCCAAATGTATTAACCCTCTCGAGATGAACCAACTATGGAACTAAAACTTGAAGAAAGGTCATTGGCTTGTGAATCTCCTTCTGTGCATTCAAATTGTGCAAATAGTAATGGTACATTGAAAGAGGGAAGGGATAAAATTGACTTGGATTTTCAAAGAAATGAGGTGACTGACCATCAACTAGTGGATTCCATGGTGAAGGTGACATCTTCCTACACTCAGGCTCATGAGGAAAGTTTAGACCATTGCAATAATGAGCTCACTTCCTTAGAAGAAGTGTATGTCTTTCCTTCCCTCTTTGGCATGACAGAAGATTGTCAGATGGATTGCATGGAAGGTGCAGATAAAGATACTCAAATATATGATGAGGCACGATTGTTTGGACCAAAATGGGCACTCAAATGTTTCCTTCATATCATGATCCTAATCAAGGTTGCTTCACATATGCTATTTGAAGGATTCACATTACAAAGATGCAAGCACTTGTGAAGGAAGGGATCATACTTCTCCCAGCCAGTCAGTGGATTTACTTGAGTATCTTTTGCTGCTAGTTTTATAAGGTGAGATTCATCTCACCTCTATAAATATGTTAGGTTAGGTGTGTGTTTAGTTTAGTTGTTCTTTCTTCCTTTCTTGCTTTATATGTTTCATTCCTTGTATTTGATTGTATAGCATTTTGTTGTGCTACTTTAGACCTTGCAACCCAATGGACTAGGCACTGATCTCTTTTATTTGTTGTTTTATGTAATAAAGGAAGTGAGGTGGTATGTTACTATGTGTGTTTGTGTGTGTCTTTGTCAAGCTATTTTTCAAAACCAAGAGATATCTAGGTCCTTTCTTAGGCATTAGAATGCCTAAGTCCCCAAGTCAAAGCTAGCAGTTGATGCACTTTCAGTCCCCTCATTTTGAACTTCAATTTGTTGTCAAGTCAAGTCCAATTAGGTCAATGATCATGTCTAGGTGATGACTAGGAAGGATTTCTATCTCATCTCTCCCCTTTTAGAGTTCAACCAAGTAGGAAGTCTATGCTTATTTGTCTGCTAGATGTGTCTAGGAGGGTGGGTAAGTGTCAAGCATATCCCACATATGATAAGAAAGTTTTCTATTCAATAAACTCCAATGTATTTTCAATAAAAACTCATCCTAAAAGACAGGTTCAATTGGAGAAAGATCACATGAACACAAATGGATGTGGCAACAAGAAGAGAATGCTCAAAGGAAATAAGTTCATCTCTGAGGCTGAAAGCTGGAAGGAAACTAAGCTCACTAGAATTAGTCACAAGGTTGTGGAAACAAGTTGAAGTGAGTACAATCTAATCAAATGCAGACAAGGTAGCAGAAGTGATGGGGACACAACCCTAGCACAGAATGGACACGACAGGAAAGGGAAAATTTTATTAACTGTAAAAATATGCTAGTACACTTAGTGCAGAGAAACAGACTCCAAAACATGCCCTATGGGCTTACAATAGCATAAATCTGGAGATAAATTCTTCTCCCAGTACCTTCTCTCAAACTCCACTCTGAACTGCCGTTTACAATGCCAGAAATATTCTTAAATAGACCCCGGAGGGTTAAGGATTAGGAATACATTCTAGAAAGTGCTAGTTGGCATCCATCAACCAAATAGAAGGCTCTAGAAGTCGCATTAGAAATTGGCACAAAATTAGAAGAATCTAGAAACGGTAACCGAACTTTCGGGAGGCATAACTTTTGAACCGTAGCTCCGATTGACGAACCGTTTACATTTTCGAAAAGCTCTCAAAGTGCTCTAAATTAAAATTAGAATCATCCGACCAATTTACACCTTATAGTTCACCAAAATGATAGCTTAATTTCATTCTCTTATTTTTTTGGCATTTACACGTATCCCAAGGTGATTAAAAACTCTATCCTAGAACACTAATAGTGGAACTATGAGAGTTGGAATCTTTATTTGACCCAAATGGGTATCCAAAAATGAAAACACATGAACAAAAACTAAGTCTAAGTACATTTTTTTGGATGACACAGGATTGCCCTTATACCTCTGGATGCTCCTGTATCAAGAAGCTTTCATAAATGCCCAATCTCCTTAGCAATGGTGAATACCCTGGTCAAAGGTGATGAGAATGAAAGTCAAAATCAAATCAATGATGCTGATTGATAGATGATACTCTACATGAAGATGTACACCATGGAGTAGATGAAAGGTTAATGGTGAATGAATGAATGCCACTTACACGGACTATTGTCATATTACATTTTCCTCCATCAAGAAATGTCTATCACTATAAGTCATAGTGATCAAGCTTATTGCTAAGCACAGGAGACAAAACTCAGTTACAACAATGAATGATGAGAAATGTCCATCACCACAACCTACAACAATCATCAGTAGTCAAATGAGTAAAACTTAGTTATATCGATGGGCGATGAAGTTATCAACATAGGTTATAGTGATGATCCTATTAGAGGCCGAATTAAGTAGTAAGATGTTGTGGTGATGAACGATGGTACTATCGATAATAGTTATGGCGATGGGTAAAGGAAGCCAGATATGAAGTTTTTCACTATATGCTATGGAAAAATGAACCATCATAGGTGGTAATGCTATTAAGGGATTTCAAGTTATGAAGCTACAAAGTGAAGAAATTGTCAATCGAAATAGTGATCACAACATCACAAGAGGTAAAGGTGTTAAGTGATTAACAGTTTTGAAGAAGAGACATGGTTGGATTCAAAAGGTTTCACTACTTCGCAGGTTTGAAATAATAGTTAGTTTTAATTTTGTAAAGGTGTAAACATGGTTAGTGTACAGTCATCACTAATTCGCTGGGTTAGTAAAAGGAAGCAGTGAGCAATTGCCAAGTGGTGAATAAGAGGAATTTCAACATGATACCATTTAAAGGGGAGTTAAAATATTAGGTTGTGAAATTACGCACAAGGTGACAGTTAAACTCAAGATGATTACCGTAACATCGTGGGTGGCAAAAATAGTTAAGACTTTTCAATTTGTGAGGATGCGAAGAATGAAATGACAGTTAAAGCTCAAAGGCTATTGCATCATCGTAGGTGGTTAAAGTTAACCTGAAGTTAAGGTGGTGAAGCTATGAAATAAGATAACGGTTAGTCATCGCATCATCGCGTGGGTTAAAGGTATTGTCTGATGGGTAGTTGCAAAGTGGCGACAAGGATTAAGTTATAGTTTTTGCAAGTTTGCAAGTTTAAAGTCAGGGTCAGTCTAGAGGGTTGTGATGTTGCAATAATGGTTGGTCACAACTTCACAATAGTTTTCTCATAGTTAAGTTTCAAGGAAGATGGAAGGGTTTCCATGTTTAAACCATGATTGTTGATAGGAGATCAATGGTGGAGATTCAAACTTGTTGTGACTGTTAGTATATGAAATACAAGTTTTGATGCCAACAATAGAATGTGAAGTAAATGAATATTTTCAAGGGGTTTCTAAAGCTTCTTGAAGATCAATAGTTGTCGAGCATTCTCAGAAGTGCCACGAGATCTAAACCAAATGAAAAAGGCATTGCCAATAAGGTTGACGTGTATACTGCATTTTGAAGGTTTTCTTCTTATTTCTTTAAGTAAATGATTGTAATGGTTGACTAATGATTTGTTGAGTGATTCACATGCTCTGATGATGTAATAATTAGATTGTAACTGGCCAAAAACCCTAAAGGGGGCCTATATATGTAATTTTCCAAGTTAATGGGAAGGATCAACAAATTTATTCAACTTCTCCCTTGTGTTTCTAGATACTAAGTGAGAATCAAGAGGTTGTATGAAATGGAGGATTTGATTAATATCTGCAACTAGGTCTGGTGTGACCTTAATTCCATTTGAGATCAACATTTCTAATGTTTTGTTTATTGTCTCCTCTAGCTAAACAAACCATGCATAGTAAAGTAGTCTCTATGGGATTGTAGGACAAATGTATTTGAAGCTAGTGATATCTTACTAGATTCTATTTTAGTGGAGGGTTATCAATCAAGGTGGATTCGATTTCATCTTTCATGTACATCTCTTCTCTTCTTCTCTTAGGTTAAGAGTATACCCCCATCCCAATGATCTATTAGAAACACAATTCATTACATATATATTGCATATAAGGGAGTTGTACCTTAGAATTCAGAGGGCAATGATATAACACATACACTAACCTATTTGTTAATGACATCCTTTTGTTTCCTCACATTATGGGTTTCTAGAGTCAAGGTAAAGAAAAGTTAGCAAGAGGGACAAACTATTAACTAACATAATAAAATGGCCAATATGAGATGTTTTCAATTACTAAAAAACTATTTTCTAAATTTTCTAGTCTTGACGGCCCCTATCGTACGGAAGCCCTTCATTATCTACATTTTAGCTACTAAAACTACACTAGGAGCTCTCTTAGTACAAAAGGATGAACAAGGAAGAGAGTGAGCCATTTATTGGGTAAGTCCAAGAAGTTGGGTCTCACTTTTCGGAAAAAAGTGGAAGTGCTTTTCCCATTTTTGAAATTTCTTATCAATTGATGTCAAAATTTGACGCATTTAGAATTTGAATATAAAAAACTTCAAAAATAAAAAGTGTAGCGTTCGGAATCTACTTTTTTAATATGTAATTTATTTGTGTACCCATATGATAGATTTGTTTTTTGGTATGGATCTTTAAAAACCACTTTTTCAAAATGCCTATTTTAGGACCATACCACAATGGTGTACAGATACCATAATTTGACACAAATAAATAATTTTTTGTAAATCCTTTAAAAAAAAGTTACGTAACACACCAAAGATTGATGATAATATTTTTTTTAAAATTTTTTATTGAACAATTTTTTATTAATAATTTTTAATTGGCTATAAAAGTAAATTATAAAACCTCTCATGTACGGACACCATAATTTGATCAAAATTTCACTTTTTTCAAAAAAAAATTAGAACTTCAAAAGAATTGAATTTAGATTGATGACATATATAAATTAATTTAAGAAAAATCATAAAATAAAAAATTTAGTAAAGTTTTAGTGAACGTCACTATTTTACATTTAGGTACCACCTTTGATTAAAAAATAATACAAAAATAGTAAATAAAATCATAACACTATAAAGTTTATATTTTTGAAATTAGGACAGTGAGAGCTCTAATGTGTTTTTGTTTTGTAAAAAAAATTGATCGGGAAGACCCTCTAAAAATTATGGCAAGGCATGAATTTGTCAGTTCAATGCCTTAGCCAAATTTTGAGAGGCCAAGGCATAAGCTTGGTCTCACCAAGCCTATCTCGAACCAAAATCTGAGGTAGGAAAAAAACTCTTGCCTCATGTTGTAAGAAATGGGCACCCGTTATTTGAAATTTAAAAAATGGGTACCCATTTTGAAAAATTAAAAGCAACATTTAAAATCCCCTCAAAAATTTAAAAAATTGAACTTTTTAGAAATGGGTACCCATTTTTTACTTTAAAAAAATGGGTACCTAATTTTTTAAAAATAGTTCATATGTGTGCTCTCAATCATAGTTCATATGTGAAATCAGTGGTCCCAATTTTCCTTGGTATCAAGCCATTTATGATTATCTACATTTCAAAATCTTACCTCTTGGCCTATCCAAAAACTAATGCCAAGCCTTTATTTGGAAAGTCTCTAGATACATCATCATTGATGATGCCCTTTATAAGAGATCCTTTGACCAAAGGCTCATGAGTTGCCTTGGTTCATGAGAGGATCACATTTCATTACATGAGGTACACTATGGTATATGTGGAACAAATTTCAATGGTTTGAGTCTAGCCAAGGAGTTGCTAAGAGTTGGATATTATTGGCCCATCATAGAACAAGATGCCCATAATTTTGCAAAAATATGTCATAAGTGCTAGATACATAGTAATCTAAGGCATGCTCCAACACTTGAACTTTAGTCAGTTATTTCTCCATTGCCTCTCTCAGTGGGCATTAGATCTTATAGGGAAAATTAATTTTCATTCCTATTATGACAATAAGCTTATTCTAACTGAAATAGAATATTTTACCAAATGGGTTGAGGTTTTCCTCATGACTTATACTATTAGCAAATGGATCTCCAATTTCATACTCGCTTATATCATATGTATCTATGGATTTTCATTAGCCATCATTACAGATCATGGTATCCCTTTTCAAAATAAGGAAGTTGACAAATTTTGTGACAAATACAAAATCTAACATGGATTTTATGTTAGAAAGTAAATTTCACAAAGATAACTAAGAGGGCGGGGGAGGGGTAGGGGTCAATTATGCAATTAAAATAACTCTCAATATCCTTATTAACTTTGAAACATGTAAATAGTAGATAGAATTGTTGACCCCATGGCAAGGCACACTATCAATTAGTGACAAACCACTTAAGTTATCTAGGAAGGTTGGTTAATACTACAACTAAACTTTCCATCAGCAAGCAGATGTTAGTGTAGCCAAAGAAAATGAAGGTATATTGTGTTAACCAAGCTTATAGTATAAATTGAGTTATTCGAGTTATTAGTGGAAACCAAGTTCCCAACATGAACCGAGTTCACAATGCTAGTCGAGTTCTCAATATGAATCGAACTACCCAGTTCAAGTCAGAATGCTCTAGTATCACCCAAGTTCTAAAGTTTTTTCTAAGCATCTAGTGCTACCTAAGTGCCATAGTATCACCCAAGCTCACTATGTGTCCTAAGCGTCAGCAAAACATCAAAATACATAGTGTTGCCCAAGTATAAGCATTTGGCCGACTTAAAGGTATATTTTGGTAATTTTTAAGATATCTATTGTGTGAGTTGATTTGGTATGAAGTTATTGATCGATGGGTATATAAGGAAGAAAAATTCATTTGTCTAAGATGCATGATAAGTGTAAGATGTGATATATATAAACATTTCAAGGCAAGAAGTGAATATGGAGCACATTGAGTAAACAACCTACAAAGTAGTATAAAGGGAAAAGTAGAGACTTATCTATCACAATGAGGTAATAATATCATTCAAAAGATCTACATCGACAAACAGAGTTGCAAAGAAGAGATCTACCCGTTGATTCATTCTAACAGGTGCATTAGTCAAATCCTCTAACAAGGTGGACCTAACAATCCTTTGTTGAATCTCTTAATAAAGTACATACTTCACTGTATTATAAAATCCTTTCACAAGGTGGACCTAATAGTCATTCGTACTCCTAACAAAGTGAATCACCATGAGTGATCAATTGTAAGCCCTAATAGGCCAACTTTATTACTGCAGTAGTAAATAATTGTGGGTGTAATCCCCACCTTAGTTTTACCTTCTCCTTAGAGGGTTTCTAGGTTACCAAATCTTGTGTCAAAGTGTTATGGTGTTGGTTTCTTTACTGCTTTATATTCATGCATGAAAGTAGATTAGATAATCTAAAGCAATAAAGCTGAAGGAATCTAAGTGTGAAAAGTTTAAGTGGTTCCTAATTCACCCCCCTACACCCCTCAATCACTTTCTTATCATTACATTTCCAACAAAAACAACCATAGAAAGATAACCATGCACCATAACACTAGATTTGTCAACTAGGGAAACCCTTGATTAGAGGGGAAAACCCCAGTGGGGATGGTACCCACAAAATGTTGTACTAATATAAATGTTTATTATTAGAGGATACACCCTATTAGGAGTCAATGAATTACAATTAGTACATATGAGTCCCTATTAGGAGACTTTGAATTCCTTTTAGGAGTTGTGTCAACTCTTTTAGGTGTTGAAAGGAAGAGCACTGAACCTACTATTCAAATAGCCTTTGTACTATTCTTTCTCAATAATAAATATAATGTGAAACAACAATTGTCCAACCAACAACTTGTCTTGTCAAATATAGTTCCTTTTAAACTCATTGTGTCTCAACTACACCAAATGCTACTTTGATCTTCACAACTTCCCATACCAAGCTTGCACAATAGATATTACAAAGATATGATTGCCTAGCATACAACCGATCTCACTGATCAACTAACTCTACCACAAAGAAATAACTTTCCTTTATACCAAGTCCTAATACAATTTATTGAGTCAGTCGTAAGGTTTTCCCAATTTATAATAATAATATAAGACAACCTCAAGATATAACAATATACATTACATTACATTTTTGCACCTTAACCAAGATTAAAATCAAATTTTCAGTTCACAATCTTCATAATGTTTCACACAATGATCTTCATATTATGCTAACTTAACCAAGGCATCTCTAACATGTCTTCACCCTCTGTCTCAGCTCACTAAACCAAATTCTATCTCTAATAATACTCATTTTCTAGAAATGTTCTTTCAAATTTTCCTTTACTAATATTTGCATAACTCTATCTAGTCTTCATATTTCCATACACGCTCTTAAATATAGTATCTAGAAATACTTTAGGACATCTCCTCAAATGCACATAATTTGATCTTCAGTTCTCAAACCATGCAAAGCCAATTTACCTATGTTGCTCTGCCAGTCTTCACAAGATAACTATTATGTTGACATTAATGACAAACTATGTCATGAATACAACACATAAGCTCTAAATAATGTCTCCAATAATGCTATAATACTTCCCCTATAGTTTGCATTCATGAAAATAATCTCCCCCTTTAAAATTGATGACAATATAGATTAAAAACATCTAAGTTCCAAGAATACCAAATATACTTCTTCCTCATATGACTTTGCTCCCACATTCACATTGCTCATGAATGCCATCAAGTAACCAACATGCATAAGGATGGTGTTAATCTCCCCTAGAGATCAACAACTTTCTTAAATCATCTTCAACACTTAAATCCTCTTCATCAATCAATAATCCCTCTCTTAGATACACATCTCTCCCATCAGTATTCAATATTAGCAACTACTATACATATCTTTCCCAAAGGATATATCAAGTATTATATATATATATATCCCAAAGGATGTTTTTCATGTGTATATCTTTCCCCCATTGACATTAATGACAAAAGTATCATTATGTCAACTCTCAAAGTTCAATCATTTCCAAAATAATTGATTTAAGCTCTAGTGTTCCAAGACACTATAGAATACCAATACCAAGAGTCCTTAATCAAATACTCTCTCATAGAGGAAGCATCAAGCATCCAGTCCAGGTAAAGAATAGTTCTCTTCTACCAACTAGACTGACGCAATCTCTACATCATATATTCTGAAGTAGGTTGGGACATAATCCCAAGCACACCTCTCGAATACTCAAATGTTTCTTTTACCAAAGGTTTAATAAATATATCTTCTATTTTCTCCTTTGTGCTAACATATTCCAATCTAATCTCTTTCTCTACAACTTTATCTCTCAAAAAGTGATAATTAATAGATTTTTTTTTTTCTTTGAATATAATACTAGATTCTTTGACATACTTATAGTACTTGTGTTATCACAATGTATGATAATAGGTTAAGTGAACTCCATCCCAATGTCTTTCAACATTTACTTCATTCAAATAATCTGATTACAATTATTTTTTGTTGCTACATACTATGCTTCTACCATACTTTGTGAAATGCAATCATGTTTATTGCTTAGCCAATAAACCAATCTTCCTCCCAAGAAGAATGCTCCACCACTAGTGCTCTTTCTATCATCTACACTTCCTACCCAATCAATATCGATGTATGCACATAAAGTGAAATCATGTGATCTATCATATCATAATTAATAATCAGGTGTGTCTTTCAAATATCTAAAAATTATCTTTACTACTGCATAATGTGTCTCTTTAGGATCTACCTGAAATCTTCCCATAACTCCAACTACACTAGCTATATCAAGTCTAGTGTGTGTCAGGTATTGGAATCCACCAATCATAGATCTATACTTTTTCTTTTGAATAGTAGGGAATTCATTTTTTCTAGATAAATTTCATCCAGTTACCATAGGAGTTCCAACAAGTTTGCAACTCTCTAATCCAATTCTTTTTAGAAAATATTTAAGATACTGTGCTTGTGATATAAAAATTTCATCATTGTTCTACACAATTTACAATCCTAAGAAGTTTTTTATCTCTCTAATCATACTCGTCTCAAATTCTTTCTTCATTTCCTTTGAAAAATGCCTCACTTGCTTCATCATTATCTCCAAAAATAATATCATCCACAAATACTACAACAATCAGCAATCCTTTATCATTTTTCCTCAGATATAAGTTACTATCAACATAACCTTTCACAAATCCCAAATTTTGTTAATTATTTGTCCAATCTTGCATAATAGGCTCTAGGTTCTTATTTTAATCCATAAAATTCCTTTTTCAATCTTCAAAACATATCATCTTTATCTATCAAATGATAACCATCAGGTTTTTCGCCTCTTCTTCTAGTTCTCCATTTAGAAAAGTTGATTTGACATCCATTTGATAAAAATTTTTAAAAAATTTAGCTGCATTTGCCAAAAATATTCTTACTGCCTCTAGTCTAGCAACATGTGCAAAAGTTTATTCGAAATCAATTCCTTCTTGTTGTGAATAACCTTTACATACCAATATTTTTTTATTTCTTACAACTTCACTTTGTTCATTCATCTTGTTTCTAAATACCCATTTAGTTCCAATAGCATTCTTATCTTTAGGTCTAGGAACCAATTCCCAAGTCTTATTAGTTTCAATCTGATCCAATTTTTCTTTCATATATTTTATCTAATAGATGTTTTTTATCTCTCTAATCATACTCGTCTCAAATTCTTTCTTCATTTCCTTTGAAAAATGCCTCACTTGCTTCATCATTATCTCCAAAAATAATATCATCCACAAATACTACAACAATCAACAATCCTTTATCATTTTTCCTCAGATATAAGTTACTATCAACATAACCTTTCACAAATCCCAAATTTTGTTAATTATTTGTCCAATCTTGCATAATAGGCTCTAGGTTCTTATTTTAATCCATAAAATTCCTTTTTCAATCTTCAGAACATATCATCTTTATCTATCAAATAATAACCATCAGGTTTTTCGCCTCTTCTTCTAGTTCTCCATTTAGAAAAGTTGATTTGACATCCATTTGATAAAATTTTAAAAAAAAATCAGCTGCATTTGCCAAAAATATTCTTACTGCCTCTAGTCTAGCAACATGTGCAAAAGTTTCTTCGAAATCAATTCCTTCTTGTTGTGAATAACCTTTACATACCAATATTTTTTTATTTCTTACAACTTCACTTTGTTCATTCATCTTGTTTCTAAATACCCATTTAGTTCCAATAGCATTCTTATCTTTAGGTCTAGGAACCAATTCGCAAGTCTTATTAGTTTCAATCTGATCCAATTTTTCTTTCATATATTTTATCTAATAATCATCATTAAAAGCTTCATCAACATTCTTGGGTTCAACTTGAGAAATCAAACACAGTTATTCGTGTACCTTATTTCTTATCATAACTATTTTTTCTTTTCTTCCAATGATCTATTTAGTGGGATGATTTTTTGTCACATTTATGTTAGGCGTAACTGTTTCAACTCTGATTTATGCTCTAGGTTCTTCTCTATGTTCTTCTATTTGTATTCCAGTCTACAAATTAGTGTCAGCTTCATAAAATGATTCATTTTCAATATTTTGCATGTTAGTTCTTGGATTAGTCTCTTCATCAAAATTATGCTGATATGAGATTGTTTTGAAGTAAAGAATCTGAAATGGAACAATCATTTTTTTGTCACTAATGTCAAATGTGCTACTTTTTTGTAATACAAGTGCTTAGTTGATTTGATTACTATCATTCATTTGATTGATGAAGAGGATTTGATCAAATGAGATAACAAGAGCACCTAGAGGAAAGTTTGAGTTATGCTATAAAAAGGAGTACAAAGATTAGTTAAGATAGTAATGATATAGTGTATTGTGTATTGTGTATCTACTTAGGACTGCAAAGGTTGGATACATTGATTAAGTCTGGAAGAACAAGTAAGAAGAATTGAATCTACCAAGCTTGAATAAATGCACAATAGGTGTCGAGAAAAGTTAGTGCCAGGCAAGAAGAAAATCAGTTGGAGCTGAGCAAAGTGAAGATTTAGTGTATGTTGAGTGAACTTAGTGTAAGCTGAGTAAAGTTTATTTGGTGTCAAACATCAGTAAACTTTAGTGTTTTCTGAGTTAACTAGTGGAAGACAAGTGGAAGAACAGTATGGAAGTCGAGTGATGACATATTGATGGCGTGCTAGTATTCATGTTAAATTGTAAATTTGACGAATCTGAGCCTACTCTTTTGTTTTCTTGAATTGTGTAAAGTGTGTGGAAGATAACTATGATGAGCTAGTGGCACAAAATTTAAGGTAAACCATTTTGTGTCAAATTCAAGGAAGATTGAAGAATAAGTTTCTAGAGGAACCAAATGGAGAAGTGGGTAGATTCATTGTATCCTACCCAATCCTACCTAATCCTAAAATGGACAATTATGGTTAAGTGACAAAAGATCTTAAATCTTTATTTATAGAGAGAGTTGGTCAAAAGAAAAGGTTGTCATGTGTGAGAACCTAAGGAAGAGAAGGAGTCTATGGTATTGCTTCATTTAGTGGTCGAATAGAAGAGATTGCAAATGACATGCAAAGCAAGAGGGCTTAAGAGAATGAATGCTTGAAGGGTGAACAAACTATCAGAGCTAAAGTGTGTGAAAGCAAGCAGAATGGAGGACTAAAACAGAGATATGTAATCTACAAGAGAGTTGCAATTAACTATCAGATCAAGCCTTATTATTACTTTCTAATCATTGTATTAGTCTAGGGTAAATCCTTTGGATTAAGGTTGACCTAAAAATCATTTGTAAATTCTTTAAGCAGGTGACATTCTAAGTGAATGATCTAAAGTCCTCTAACAAGGATCACTCCTAATAGGGTGATTGAAATCCTCTAACCAAGTCACATTTAACAACGTGTAAATTGTAACCTTTAATAGGGTTGGCCTTTCACAATGCATCACTTCAGAAGAGTGAGAATTGGTAGCATGTTATTGGTGATTTTTCCCAAATTAGATTTTCACATAAAATCCATGAGTCAAATGTGTTACTAAAACTTTTATGTTTCATGTTTATATTTCTGCAAAGTTGTTTTAACCTGGGACAGTAACTTACAAAGTTTAAGTATTGTATGATATAATGGATGCATGCATAATAAAGGTTTGTGGATATGGGTCTACTTAGCATTGAAATTTTTTATTTGTACATCTAGACCTTGGATAACTGATTCACCTCCCTCTTAGTTATTCTAAATAATTCCAACAATTGGCATTACATTCATCTACTTAAGAGGACTAGTTTGGAGGTACTAGAAGCAAAAGATCAAGATGTCAAAAAGAGAGCTACCCAAGCTTAACAAGGACAACTTCCCTGCATGGAAAAGTCTGATGAAGCTACACCTAGGAGGTCTTGCAGATCATGCACAATCTACCATTATCATTGAGCATGTCAATCATGTTGGAGCTCTAACTGATAATAATCTGAAAAAGAAGAAAGAACACAATTAGGCAATGTTGGAGATTGCCTCTGCCCTAAGTTATTCTGAGTTCGATGACATCAAGGGTTGTGATTTTACAAAGAAGATGCATATGCTCTTCACACCATTTATGGAGGAGACATAAATGTTCTAAGATCCAAATCTAAAAGTCTTAAAGGCAATTTTGATGACATGAGAATGGAAGAAGGTGAGAATGTTGCTCAATATTGCTCTAGAATAAAAGATGTTTTTAATGCTATAAGAGGAATAAAGGATGTTGTTAATGCTATAAGAGGAGTTACTGCTAAGATAGATGATGATACTATATTAAGAAAAGTACTGAGAACATTGGTACCCATATATGATATTAGAGTTTCTACCATACAAGAATTGAGATGTATACCAAAGTCTAATCTAACTCTGGAAGGTTTGGGAGGTAGGCTAACTATCTTTGAGCTCTCCAATTTTGATAATTTCAAACATGACAATGTTGAATTTGCTTTCAAAGCTAAGCTTTCATTGAAGAAACTGAAAGAGAAGAAGAAAAAGTTCAAATATGTTTCTAGTGATAGTGACAACTTGAAGCACTGCTAGCAAGGAGATTTCAGAGAGGCAAAAGAAAATTCAAAAGTAAGTTACCTATCACATGTTTTAATTGCAACGAAGTTGATCATATTGCTACTAGATGTCCAAAGAAGAAGAACAATAGAAGTGGAGACGAATATGGAAGTAAAAAAGATAAGGACAAAAAAGATTACAAAGACAAAGGAAAGATGTCTTGCTACATTGCAGAAGAGGAAACTAGAATGGATCTTATGATCATGATGATGAAGTGGTGTAAACTGCAATGAAGGATGAATCTTATGAGGATGAGGAAACTACACTAGTATCTTATGTGAATAAGAGTGATAGATGGATCATTAAGAGCGGGTGTTCACATCACATGACTGGAGACAAACGTAAGTTCATTACCTTGAATTATTATAATGGAAATAGTGCAAGGTTTGGTAATGATGCACCCTATCTGGTAAAAGGAAAAGGTTCTATCAAACTCACAAAAAATATTTTGTGTAACAATGCTTATTATATTGAAAGACTTAACTATAATTTGCTGAGTGTGTCACAACTAAATAGTTTAGGTTGCAAGATTGAGTTTGAGAACAAGATAGCTAAGATATTTGACACTGATGGGAAACTAATTGGGAAAGGTGATCAAACTAGGGGTAATCTATTTTATCTTAATATGAATGATGCTACTTGTCTTGCTATAGAATTTGATGATGTGTGGTTATGGCGCAAAAGGTTATGTCATGTTAATTTTGATAACTTAATTAGTATCAGTAATATGAGAAGATTCAAAGGTCTGCCTAAATTGAAGAAACCTAACAATATAATTTGCAAACAATGTTAGTTAGGCAAGATGACAAAACCTAGCTTTAAGACTAAGACTCACACCTCTACAAAAGTTCTTGAGATTGTTCATACTGACTTGTGTGGAGCAATTAATGTGAAAAACTACAAGGGTGACAAGTACATCATACTATTTGTTGATGATTATTCTAGGATGATGAAAGTTATGTTTCAGAAATAAAAATCTGATGCTTTCCAAATGTTTAAGTTGTACTTAGCAAGAGTTGAGAAGGAGACAGACAAAAGCCTAAAATGTTTGAGATCTAACAGAGGTGGAGAATTTATATCAAATGAGTTTGAGATGTTCTATAATGACCGAGGAATCAAAAGATAGACATTTGAACCTAGGACCCCTCCACAAAATGGAATTTTTGAAAGGAGGAACATACCTGTAATGGACTGTGCTAGGACAATCATGATAGAGAGGAATGTTGCTTTGAAATACTAGAGAAAGACTAAAAATACAACTTTATACACTTTGAACCATGTGCAAGTCAAGAAAGGTGCCCACTCAACACCTTTTGAATTATGGTATGGATACTCACCCAATGTAAAATATCTTAAGGTATTTGGAAGCAAGTTTTATATTCTTAAAGATTTCAAGAATGGTAAATTAGATGCTAAAAGTGAAGAAAGAATATTCTATGGCTATTTTACAAGATGTAAAGCTTATAGGTGTTTAAATACTAACACTAACAAAGTTGTGGAAGTACAAATGTGAAGTTTGATGAATATATAGCGGTACATGAGGCTGAACCTATGAAGGAACCAAAGGAATACAAATCTTTTGTATAATATTATGAAGATATTTCTACTAATGAAGATGTTGTAAATCAATTTGCAAATCAATAGAAAGTTTCAGTGGCTACTGAGGCATATACAATGAATATCGAGTTGCATTCAAGAATTGAGTTATAATCAGGAACCGAGTTGTAGACTAAAGATGAAACACATTCTGATTCTAAAATTAGTGTACATGAAAGAAATGTTGGATTACCTAATAGAGAAGTACATAGTGATTCAAAATTTGACAAACCTAATGAGGAAATTAGAGAAGAACCAAGCTTGTCAAAGTATGTCAAAAGACATCACCTTGCTGAACAAATTATTGAAGACAAAGATGCTAGACCAATGACAAGAAATAGGCTAAGAAGTGATAGATGTTTACTGAGCATGCATGAACCTAATTCAATGAAAGATGCCTTAGAAAATGTGGATTGGAGTAAATTCATGAAAGAAGAAATTGAGAAGATTGAGAATAAAAAGACATGGACTCTAGTTCCCACACCAGAGGACAAGAATATGATTGGAATCAAGTGGGTGTATAGAAACAAGCTAGATGAAAATGGTGAAGTCACAAGGAAAATGGCAAGATTAGTTTGCAAGGGGTATGCACAAGAAGAAGGGATAGAGTATGGAGAAATATTTTCCCGTATTGCAAGATTAGAAGGAGTAAGAACTCTTCTTGCTTATTCTGCATACAAAGGTTTCAAAGTTTATCAGATGGATGTGAAATCTACATTTCTGAATGACATATTAGAAGAAGGGGATTATATAGAAAAACTAGAAGGATTTGTTGATGCTCACAACAAGAACATGATATGTAGACTACACAAATCTTTATATGGTTTAAAGCAAGCCCCAAGAGCATGGTATGAAAAGCTTCACAATTACCTATTTAAGATTGGAATTGAGAAGATTGATGACAACAACAATCTATATTTTGTCATGCCCAAAATATAAGGGCAAAACACACACACAATTTTTTTATTTTTTTTTAATAATTAAAATGCTCTAAGTTTGATATGCTTGTGTTCACAATTAATGTAAAGGTTCTCTACATTTCATCTTAGGTTTATAATCTTCACACGTAAATTAATCATTAATTTAACTTTCATCATAATTAAACTTAAGCTAATTTAAAAATTCAACAATCCTTAATTTAAAACTGAATTAATACAACTATCATAAAATAATTATTAACTAAATTAAATACAATTTAAACCCAAACTTTGCTTAAATTAAATACTAAACTTAAACTTACACAATCAATTTGAAACTAATTAATATTCCAAAATTAACTAGTATCCTACGCTAACACAAACCTAAGCTTTTAATAAATTTTAATGAATTAATTTCATTAATCTTATTATTAAGTCTAAAACTTTAAACTTTAATAATATATATATCTAAAATATAACTAAGCTACAAGACATAATAATCACTAATTTTTTTTTTTAAAACTAACCATAACATAATTAAACTAAAACTAATTTTACTATATAACTTTATAATTTAAATGAAAACATATTTCTTACTTCCATTAACAATTAAACTAACTAAACAATTAATATTTAAACATATAGTTTAAACTACAAATACAAACCAACCAATATTTAGCTATACTAATTACAAACTAACTTACAATAGATATTTACAAAACTTAATTAAATTAAATACTACTTAAAACAACTAACTTAAAATTAAACCAAAATGATAAACCACATTCAAAATTAAACCTAAAACTAACTTAAATCTAATATTATCATAATCACCAAACTAAAATAACAATCTACTAATTTTAAAAAAATTAATACATTAACTAATACAAAACCACTAACTAACTTAATATTGCACTAACAATATAATGCCATGCCTATTTAAATTTAAATATACATCTAATTTCTAACTAATATTTACTAAACTAACTTAGAACTACATACTAACTAATATTAACCACTTACACTACAAAAAAAAAAATACCAAACCCCACCCTTACTACCTACTCCTGTCCCCCCCTACTCCTAGGCCTGTCCCACCCCACAAGGTCCCCACATCCCAAGGGGTTGCGCGCTGCCCGAATCTAACTCAGCGCAGACTATCCCCAGGCGTGGGTCTGGCCCAAGTGGGAGGTCAGTGCTTCAATATGGGGAGTATATGGGGAGTACTATTAAGGGGTTATGTCTCCCCATAACTTTTTAAGTTTAAATTTTACTTTTTTTATATTAAAACTTCATTGCTCCCTCACTAAGATGACAAGACACTTGTACGTGGGCCTTCAATGGGGAGATTAAACAAGTTAAAGAAATGGGGGGAGAAATAAATTAAGTGGGTAGGATGAGTTTTATTTTTTTATTTGTTTGTTTGGATTTTAATATAAAAGTGGACATAAATTCTTAGGCTAGTACCATGCCTCTAGCCTCTAGGAGTTAATGTAAAAGTATTTTTGTTGAGGAAAGTCAACAAAATGTTCATTTAAATCTTTTAATTTCCAATGCATTTAACTTATATCCTTTTTAAAGATTTAATATTGATTTTAGTTGCAATTTAAAGAATAATGCAGAGAATATTTTCTGTGACCTTGGGAAAGATTAAAATTTTCCCCATACATTTTCTAGAGAGGTTTTTCACTCCTGGAGATGCACTTTTAAAAAAAAAAAATCCAATTTTGACTAAGTGTTGACAAGTTATATAATTTCTTGTTATACTAGGAATGAATAAGAACCTATTGATAACATTGATTCCTATGAATAAGCATACTAACAAAGATGAGAAAAAGGTTATATTTTCTTTTGCCTTTCATCCTACAATTCAAGTTTTATCATTCATCATAACAAGGTGTATGTTTCTTTTTTTTTGAATCCAAGGAAATACATAGTCTCTTGATCAAATTGATTTTGTTCATAGTAAAACTTAACAATGAAGGTGATAACTTTGTGATCACAATGTAGGATTTTGATTACATTTAATACTTAGACATCAATTTGGAAACTTCAACATACAAATTGCCTTCCATTAACATAATTGAAAACTTGGAAAATTCATAATTCAAAGACATTATCTATCATTCTATTTTTTCACATACATATGCCAAAATTTGAAAACACATGAGAGCCATACAATGAGGTATTCATGATCTTTTCTTTCTCTATTATTCATCCTGGTTCAAGGCTCTATCGAGAAAGAACTAGTAAGAAAACTCGATGTCTTTGCCAATACATCAAAATTCAAATACATTTTACATAATATTACAATTCAAAAGAAATCTCTTCAAAATCCTTCACAAGTACTCTCTTCCAATACCTTCAAAACTTCAAGGAAACACAAGGAGAAGACAAGCGTTGACTCGGTGAATCATCACAAGATCAAGAACAATTCAAGAATGCACCTTAACCCGATTATTCACAATAGGTCCAACCATAGAACCTAAGTAGGGGGGAGGTGGATTTTCTCAATGGGAGACGTCAATCACTATGCCATATCATAGCCCTTTCGAGGCTAAAATTTCAAGAACTTCCATTCTTCTACAAGGCCCTTTCAAAGTTAATACCACAAAGATTTTCATTCCTTTCCATAATCAAGAATTCACAATATCAAACAAGGCATGTGATGACAAGTAGGGGCCCATACACCCTACCCTTTTTCCCTCCTCTCACCATGAGAGGAGACTCTACACCATTGAGGTCCAACTTATGCCCTGCCCCCGTACATGGCCACTTCTTCCCTATCCAAGGGTGAGTGATGCCAAAATAATCCCCATGAAATCATCTCAAAACACAAAACATCAAGACAAGCATAAGAATGCATCAAGAACAAAAAAAAATCCCTCCAAACCCATCCCAACACACAAGCAAGCAAAAACAAAGAAGAACACCACAACTTATACATGATTCAAACATAGACAACATGAAGGAACAATTCAATGGAGTGAAGAATCCCTACCTTCACCAAAAGAGTTACGGAAAAAATGGCGGTTTGAGAAGAGCTTTTCTTTTTCTCCCTTCAATCTTCCAAATTTTTCCAAATCTAAAGATTGGGTAACCCCCCCAAAACTACTCCAAAATCCTCTAAGTAACATCCCTAACTCAACTAGACTTCAAGCAAACTCAAGATGGAGTTTTGAGTACTACTCAAGTAGATGACAATCAATTTTTCGCAATCCCTCAAAAATAGGGCTTTTGAGTGACCCTAAAAGTCAAACTAAGAGGCTAAGGGGGTGGAAAGTACTCCCCACCCATACCCTTACCCCAAAGGAACTTAAATTTGACATTTTTAAGCCTCATAGACATAATAGGAACAATTAAAAGCTAGAAGAATAATAAAATCAAATAACAACATTTTAAAGATTGACAATGCAAGGATAGCACATTTAAAAAAGGGGTTCAATTTTGTCTTTCCTTTAGGTTTCCCAACTACGTGTCCTGCACACTCATTGCACACATCAATAGGTTCAAGAAATCACATGCATTATGAAATTTACGTATCAAGAAAAATCATATAAATTAAAACATCAATTTTCTAATGATCAAGTATTTATCTAATTCTACTCATACTTTCGATCATTTGAATTATATAATCAAAGTGTTAGTTTTGCATTCATTTACTTTATCATCATACATGTTTGTAAAGCATTAAATGACAAAATCAAATATCTAAAAGTAAAACATCACACATCATAAATATCATAATAATGTTTTGACGTATCGAGTCATGAGTATCAAAATAATAATGCATCATCGGTGCTAAGATGGGTCGAAGCGAGACCTCACATATTTGAAGGAAGAATGAAGTAAAGTTATTTTACTAGCTAAAATTTTTGTTGATAATATCATATTTGGAGGTCAAGATGGATTATGTAAGACATTTGCAAATGAAATGAATAAAGAATTTGAGATGTCTATGTTTGAAGAAATCAAGTTCTTTGTTTATTTGCAAGTATATCAGATGAAGTATGGTATATACATCACTCAATCTAAGTGTGTGAAGGAAATATTTTTTTTTTTTGGATTAGAAGATTCCAAACCTGTTAGCACAACTATGGTGATAGGACACAAGTTGTCAAAAAATGATGATTCAGTTGATGTGAATCAAACATTTTATAGGTCTATGATTGGTAAATTACAATATTTAGTACATAGAAGACCTAACATTGCATTATCTATTGAAATTTTTGCAAGATTCTCTACTAATCCTAAGTATAATCATTTGATGTTTGTTAAGAGAATTATGAGATATCTGAAAGGAAGAGAAGAATATGGTCTATACTACAAGAAAAATGAAAAGTTTGAGTTGAGAGCCTACAATGATGTTGATTGGGCTAGAAACATTGATGATAGAAAGAGTACTAGTGGAGGAGAATATTTCTTAGGAAAGAGGTTGGTCACCTGGACTAGCAAGAAACAAAATTACATATCTCATTAATCTACTCTTGAAGTTGAATATGTGGCTGCTGCAATAAATTGTACAAACATTGCATGGATCAAATAGCTACTCAAAGGAATGAAAGAAGAAATCATTGAACCTGTGATACTTTATTATTATAATACAAGTGATATAAACATTGTGATGCATACAAAGACTAAGCACATTGCAATCAAGTATCATTACTTGAGAGATTCAGTTCAAGACAAAGAAGTGAAGATGGAATATTTGAATACAAAAGAGCAGATAGCTAATATCTTCACAAAAACATTACCTAAGGATGCTCATGTGTATCTAAGAGGTAAACTAGGGGTAATACCCCTATCCAAATCTATTTAAGAAGCATGAGTAGTGCCCTGCATCAACCAAGTTGAATGTTATATCTTACAACTTGATGTAGTCGATATTACTTTAGGAACTGCCTAAAGTAATGAAGGAACCAAATTAGAAGATCAGTCACCAGTAAGGTGATAGAGGGAGTAACTGAAATTGTTAACATCTGCATGGTGAGATGACAAGTATTTGGCATTGTTGTCAAAGAGGGAGAAATAGTAAAGGGAGAGATAAAGAATAGCAAACACAGAGGGAGATAGTGTATCTAATGTTTACTAAAGAGGGGAAAATGATTAAAAGAAATACATCTACCTAGTAAGAGGGAGAAAGAGAAAGTCAGAAGGAGAAGCCCTGCAAGATGGCAAATGAAGGGAGTCATAAGGAAGAGTTGTTTATTTGTTTATTAGAATAAAATTTTGTAGCCTATATAGAAGATGAAAGTTGTTGATAGAGGGAGAGATTTCAAAACAAGAAATTACTAATAGATGGAGAGATTTCAATACAAGGAATTATTTTATTTTTGGTATTGTTGTTGGTATTAGTTTTCTATCAATGCCAAAGAAGGAGAATATTGATATGAGATTGTTTTGAAATAAATAATTTCTAATGGAACAATCATTGTTTTGTCACTGATGTTAAACCTACTACTTGCTGATAAGACAAGTGCTTAGTTGATTTGAGTACTATCATTTGTTTGTTGATGGAGAGGATTTGATCAAATGAGATAATAAGGGCACCTAGAAGAAAGGTTGAGTTATGGTATTAATAAAGAGTACAAAGATTAGTTAAGACAATAATGACATAGTGTATTATTTATCTACTTAAGGCTATAAAGGTTGGATACACTAATTAAGTCTAGAAGAAAAAGTAAGAAAAAATGGGTCTGCCAAACTTGACTGAGTGCATAGTAGGTGGTGAGCAAAGTTAGTGCAAGCCAAGCAAAAAATCAATTGGAGCTGAGAAAAGTGAAGATTCAGTGTATGTCAAGTGAACTTAGTGTAAGCCAAGTAAGTTTAGTTGGTGCTGAGCATCAATAAAATTTAGTGTTTTCCAAGTTAACTAGTGGAATATAAGTGGAAGAATAGTATGGAAGTTGAGTGACAACATATTGATGCCAAGTGCTAGTATTCATGTTAACTCATAGATTTGACAAATCTAAGTTGACTATATTATTTTCTTGAATTGTGTAAAGTGTGTGGAAGATAACCATATTGAGTTGGTGGCACATAATTCAAGGTAAACCATTTTGTGGAAAATTCAAGGAAGATTGAAGAAGAAATTTCTAGAGGAACCAAATGGAAAAGTGAGTCGATTCATTATATCCTACCCAATCCTACCTAACCCTAAAATGGACGATTGCAGTTAAGCAAAAAAAGATCTTAAATCTCTATTTATAGAGAGAGCTAGTTAGAAACAAAGGTTGCCATGTGCAAGAACCTAAGGAAGACAAGGAGTCTAGGGTATTGCTTCATTTAGTGGTCGAACAGAAGAGATGAAAATAGCATGCAAAGAAAGAAGGCTTAAGAGTATGAATGCTTGAAGGGTGAACAAGCTATTACAGCTAAAGTGTGTGAAATATAAGTAGAATAGAAGACTTAAATAAAGATTTGTAATCTACAAGTGAGTTGTAATTTGTTATCAAATCAAGCCTTATTGTTACCTTCTAATCATTGTATCAATCTAGGGTAAATCCTTTATATTAAGGTTGACCTAACAATCATTTGTAAAGCCTTTAATCAAGTGACATTCCAAGTGAATGATCTAAAGTCCTCTAACAAGGCTCACTCCTAATAGGGTGATTGAAATCCTCTAACCAGGTCACATTTAACATTGTGTATTTTAAACTTGAATAGGGTTGGCCTTGCACAAGGTATCACTTCAAAAGATTGAGAATTAGTAGCATGTTACTAGTGGTTTTTCCCAAATTGGATTTTCATGTAAAATCCATGTGTCAAATGTGTTACTGAATCAGTTATATTTCATGTTTACATTTATGCAAAGTTGTTTTGACCTAGGACAATAACTTATAAAGTTTAAGTATTGTATAATCTAATGGATGCATGTGTAATAAGGTTTTATGGATATGGGGACCTACTAAGCATTGAAAAGTTTTATTTTTACATCTGGGCCTTGGATAATTGATTCACCCCCCTCTCCATTATTCTAAAGAATTTCAACAAATTATAATCAAGTATCCTTTCTTAAATTCTAAACTTTTCATCGACTCTTACATTAACACTCTCAACAATAGTCTTTGATCTCTAATTAAAACATCTATATTTTTTTTGTATAATGAATATCTAAGAAACATTCCTTCATCACTTTTATAATCAATGTAATCATCTCTCTTAATATTAAATTTACTTCTAAATATTCTAATGTACTTTATAGTAGGTACATGTCCAAACCAAAGTTCATAGGCAGTCTTACCATGCCTTGTTTAATCTACACTCTATCCATAGCATATACTATTATATTCACTACTACTCCCAAAATATATGTGATAATTTTTTTTATAACATCATTTCTCTTGCTACTTCAGTCACTGATATGTTTCTCCTTTCTGTTGTCTCATTCTGCTCAAGTGTATAAGGGGTTGAAAGTTGTCTCTTTATACCATTGTCTTCACAAAATTGTTTAACTCATTTGAAATAAATTCTCCTCCTCTATTATATCTTAAACATTTAATCTTCAAACTAGATTCATTCTCAACTCTACTCTTAATAATATTGAATTTCTCAATATCTTTATATTTTTCTCTAAGAAATGCATCTCATGCCATTCTAGTGAAATCATCAATAAGAATCATAAAATACCTTCCACCATAGAATGCTCTAGTCTTTGTAGGATGACTCATATTTGTGTGCACAATCTCCAATTTTATTAAAGTAGTAAACTTTTTTCT
This sequence comes from Cupressus sempervirens, assembly GCA_028749045.1. Taxonomy (NCBI): domain Eukaryota; kingdom Viridiplantae; phylum Streptophyta; class Pinopsida; order Cupressales; family Cupressaceae; genus Cupressus; species Cupressus sempervirens. The sequence continues at coordinate 464,591,503 of CM053790.1, forward strand.
CAGAAAAGAACTTTTCTTCTATTTTTCCATCATACATTCTTTACACATCATGTTAGTAGGTTTCACAATCTTAGGGAAATCTTTAACTCCAAATGTTATAATAACCTTCACAATGTTATCAAAGTTGCTATGGCAACATCTCTTATGGTATAACCAATAGTCATCCATCTTAGAAACTAAACATGTCATTTCAGTAGAATTCAACTGAAATACATTACCTCTTATTCTTGTACTAGTGCCAATCAATGTGTCATTCTTATCCTTGATAATGCAAATCTTCTCTATAAACTACAACTAATATCCCTTTATCAACAAGTTATCCAACACTCAAAACATTATATTTCAAACCATCCACAAAATGAACATCTTCACTATTAGTCTTTCCATGAAGCATAATAGATCCTTTCCCTTTTATTTGATATGTTGCATTATTTCCAACTCTAACTACTCAACCATCATAAATATTGAATTCAAAAAATTCATTCATATCTCCTACCATATGATGGGAACAACCACTATCTTTAATCCAATCAAACTCTTTCATTTCAACTTCTGATACTAATGTTCTTTCCTCTTTTATTTCATCTTTTTCAGGGGTCTTTTTTTTAATAGCAACAAAACCAATTTCATCATCTTCCTAATTATCACTATCATTTAGAAAGTCTACTATTATGAAATGAAATTCACCATCCTCATTAACATAAAAGTAATACTTAGGTACTCTTGAATTGTAAGGCCTTTTTCTTAAACTTATTTTCTCTTTTAGGACATTTAGAGGAGTAATGACCAAATTCTTTACATTTCCAACAAACAAGAATTTTTTTACCTAAAGGTTCTCTCTTCATAAGCAAGGAAAGTCCTTAAATATTCTTGTCTTCTTCATCTTTAGTCTGGATGTTACTAACATAGTCTCCACTTGTACTAGCACCTCTTATCAACATAGGTTTGTCTCTCTATATAGTGAAAGAAGTTTCCACTCTAAGAAATTCTCCACTTTGTTTTATCCACATCTTAGATGTCTACAATCTCACAAGAAGAGTTTGTTTTGTAAAGTTAGGTGTGTAAGGAATAACATGTTCAATCATTTGTGTAGTCTTATTATAAGTAGGTGTTAGGGTTTTTAAAATTTTCCATATAACTTCATCATCAGAATTCTCTCTACTACAATTCTTTATTCTTGTGACAATCTCTGATATTCTAAAAAAGTATCCTCTTATAGTTTCATCTTCCAACATCTCAGCATCTTGAAATAAACATATCCAACTCTATAATCTAGCCTTCTTAGCATGTTTATCACCTTCAAATGTAATTTGTAAAGCATTCCAAATCTCATTGGCAATTTTGAAAGATTTTACCTCTCCATATTTAGTTTTAGGCAGAGTTTTTAACAATGGTTCTCTAGTAAGAATACTTTGCATGAATAGATTTTTCTCTATTTCTACACATCCTTCAAGATTGTCTTCTTCAATCATAGTCTTCTTATCTTCTGTAACCAACCAAAATTCTGGACCCAAGCATAGCAAGTGTTTCTTCATCTTTTCTTTACAACTATCATAGTAACTCCATCAAACTTCAAACCGTCTTTCCTAAAATGTGCCACAGATGTCCTTAAGTGGTTCAAATTTTCCTTCAAGGACCTAATGCTCTAATACCAATTGTTATAAAGTAAATTTCACCAAGATAACTTGGGGGAATGAATTGTTTATCTAATTAAAAAAAATCTCAATATCTGTATTAATTCTAAAAAGTATAAATAGTATATGGAACAATCATAGAAAGATAATTGTGTACAATAATATTAGATTTGTTAACAAGGGAAACCCTTGATAAAAGGAAAAACTCTGGTGGGGATGGTACCAAAAAATGATGTACTAATAAAAATATTTCTTATTAAAGGATAGACCCTTTTAGAAGTCAATGAAATATAATCAGTACATAGTCCCTTTTAGGAGACTTTGAATCCCTGTCAGGAGATTCCAACCCTATTAGGAATTGTGCCAACCTTGTTAGGAGTTGTGTCAAAGACCACTCAACCCACTATCCAAATGGTATTTATATTATTCCTTCTAAATAATACAATGTGAAATAACAAATGTCCAACCAACAACTTGTCTTGCCAAATATGTTTCCTTTTAAGCTTGTCATACCTCAACAACACTAAAATTTCCTCTAATCTTCATATACCAAAATCACACAATAGATATTACAAAGATATGATCGCATACCATACAACTGATCTCACTAATCAACACACTCTACCACAGGGAAATAAATTTCCTTTATACCAAGTCCTTAAACAATTTATTGAGTTGGCCTTGAGGATTTCCCAATTCACAATAATAATAATATAGAGCTACCTTAAGATATAACAATACATGTTATATTATATTTTTACACCTTAACCATGATTATAATCAATTTTCCAACTCATGGACTTCATAACTTTTCATGTGATGATCTTCATATTATGCTAACTTAACCAAGGCATTTCCAACATGTCTTCAACCTCTATAACAGCTCACTCAACCAAATTCCATCTCTGCTAGGAGATAAAATTCAAACAACACTACTTGCTTTCCAAAAATGTTACTTGAAGAAGCCTTTAATCAAATTTATATAACTCTATTCAATCTTCATATTTCCATACATATTATTAATTGTAGCATGTGGACATACTCTAGAAAATCTCCTCGAGTTCACATAAGATGATCAAGTTCAATCCTTGAATAGTGCAAAGCCAATCTCTCTCTATTGTTATGTTAATCTTAACAGAATAACCAATATGTTGATATCGATGACAAACTTTGTCATGGATGCAACACATAAGCTCTAAATAATGTCTCCAACAATGCTAAGATACTAACCCATAGGAATAACATCAATATTCATGATAACATTTTATAGTATCTACTATCCACAGGTAAACAATTGGGATAAATCATTGAATAAAACAATAGTCAAGATCCTTCAAAAGATTGTCAATAACTCTAGGGAAAATTGGCACCAATGACTAAATGTAACGCCCTACCAAATAACCCTAAAGAAATTAACCTAAAGTTTCACTAAGTTTGCCAAATTTTTTCTTTTTTAAGATAATAAACAATAATAGATATAATATAGCGAAAGCAATAATCACATACATAAACACAATCCATAAAACATTTTACATATCTTAAGGGTCCCATGACATTGAGTCACATTTAAGATTAATTAATACTAAATTTGATACATAACAAATCTACCATCAAATAATAACTACAAGTATGAGTGCATTTATTATATCGAATTCCACTTGGCAACAATCGGAATGCATAATCATCCACTGTACAAGTCGCAAGGTATGAAAAGCTCAAAGAATATACATCATAAAATATATTCATCATCTTGTAAGATCTCCAAAATAAACTACAATATAATAGAGTATAACTATCCATCATAGTACACAAGAATAGAATGAAAGGAAATACAATATAGGGAACTCCAACAGCAACATCAAACTATTGGATCTCAATGGTATAAGAAAAATGCACTACCACCTGACCTTGTGGAACCTAAATGGCTCACTCCCACCATGCTGAGGAGATAAACTCAAATTCCATACGAATATAAATCTCAAAAGTCATAACCAACATTTAGTACAAGGAAAAACTTGAAAGAAAACTATCTCAAAGGGTACCAAGAACACCAATATCATCTAATCCCAGAGGCAACAAGATAGGCAAGAAATCTACTACATAAGTGGGCAAGTGTCATCGCATGAGCCAACTCTAAGGTTACCCTAATAGCCTCTCTGGACTCTGGCCCCCTAGTGTCTCTATGTAGCACCAATATCCTTTCGTATAGACAAGGCATACTAACAAAGCAAGGTCACAACCAAGCATCCTCTGTACTCCCATTCTAGCTTGTACTAGCACTCGAGGCATGTGCAAGGAAAAACATTGAGTCTTATTAGTTCATTTTAAACCCATATAATGAAATGCTATAACTTATTAAAACAACTTAAAATGGGTTACCTAGGTAGCCATTGTGAGCTCCAACCTCCATTGCAAGCCACTTCCCAACATACACATAGATTACCTACCCTAGGCTCATAAAAATACAAATCATAGAATCACAGTTTTCACCTCAACCCTTTACAAGTGATTGGAAAGCACCTGTAGATAAAAAGTAGTATTCACCTTAGTCCTTTACAAGCAACTGGAAAACACTTAAAGGCCAAACTCAATATCACCTCAATCATATACAAGCAACTAGAAAGCACCAAAAGATAAAACCCAAAAATCACATCAGTCCTATACAAGGAACTAGAAAGCATCAAAATATAACTGATCAAAGACTCAAAGGTTACACTAGAAAAATTACACCATTCACCTCAATCCTATGCAAGAAAATAGAAAGCACCAAAAGGAAAATAACATTAATCACCTCAAACCTATACAAGCAACTGGAAAGCACTACAAGATAACATATCGAAAGCTCAAAGGTTACAACAAGAAGGTCAGAATTATCATGTTAGTTCTATACAAGAAACTAGAAAGCACTAACAAACACTGATCAAAACTCATCATAGAAAATGTGTGACACATCACCATGGTTAGGTATAAAAGATTGTATACATAACATCATCACCGAACAAAACCTCCAAGCCTCTAGTAAACATTCTAATTGGTCAAAGCACTAAATCAAACCCAAAACCCACAGTAGTAAACCACACATCACATAACATACATACAAAAGTAACTTTCATAATTCATTAGGCTTGAAAACATAAAATTTCAATTTTCACTATGGTTTTCAAGTTTTCATTTTTGTTCTCAAGTATTACTGTTTGACAGGGTTTTCGATTACAATACAAGGTTTACATTTTCATTTCATTTTAAGTCAGAGATTCACTAAAGTTCTCGAGTCTGCATGAGTCTCAACACTCAACAAATCATAACATGTTGTTTAATTAAAGAAACCTCATTTTCAATTATCAAATTTACTTTCCAATATGTTTTAATAAGAAAATTCTTCAATTTAAATATTATTAAAATTTTACAATAATCAATTAATTTATTAATAATTTATATTAAATCATTAATAAAATAATTACTATTTTATTAATGAAATACTAATTTAATAACATTTATAATATTTAATAATTATTAATATTAAATATTATAAAAATTACCATATTAAAATTACATATATTTATCATATTTAATAAAATTTAAAAAACATAAAAATAAACGCTTAGCATCATTTGTTTTAAGCCTGTAGGCTGTCATAGGGTCTTGCGGCAACCCTGCTACCGCAACAGCAAGTCTGTGTCGACAACAAGCCTATTGTGAGAAGCCTTAACACCACCGATAATGAATAAGGGTGGGGGAAAGGGGGGATGGGGGGATGGTGGCCTCCACCCATTAATAATTATATATATATTTAAAAATAAAACAAACCCCCATGCATGCCCTTGCAAGATTTTTTTATAGTTATCACAGCAATTATAAATTATTTTGGTAATTATATTTAAAAAAGAAGAAGATAATTTCCCAATATAAACATGGTATAGCAACCTGGGTTAAACAGTCAAAACCTATAAAACAAATTTGGTTTTCTTTTCTAACCGACATCTCAATTTATACCAATCAAATTACAAATCACCCAAATTAATCAAATGAGGGTTTCCAATTTCAACGTTGTTTACAGACATTTTTGAAACGAAAAACAATAGATTCATAACAAGGGTTTTAGATTAAATCACAGACAATTCAATATTGGAAATCAATTTTCTCAAACAAGGGTTTCAATCCAAATTAAATTTTGAATACAAATCCATAAAAATGGAGAAGACAAATGTTTCAAAGGATGAATCTACTTTGCAAAATCTACAAGATCCTAGTTGGATCTGATGATGCTAAACAACCAACTACACAGAATCTCGCAAGCAGTTCCTTTTTTCCTTTGAAACCCTCTTCTCATAAATTGGCTCCTCCAAACCTGTGTGTGGAGAAATGAGCTCTAATATCCTAATAAAGAGCTTTTCCCAAATTAGGGCTTTGATTTTGCAATCATCTGAAACCCTTTTTCCTTTATTATTTTATTATATTTTAATTTCATGTGCAACCTTTTTCCAACTTTAATTAAAATAACTTTATTAAATCAATCCCTTTCTTTATTAAATAAATTCCTTTCTCTCTATTAAATCTTGAGATGTTTTGAATAAAATATTTATTAATTTAACGAATAATATTTAGAGTATATTATAAAAATGAAACCCCTAATTATTAAATTAAATAAATATGATTACACCAAAATTAGAACTTTAACTATATCTTTTAAATTTAATTCTTTTATTTAATCAACTTCTCAATTAATTAAATATAATTAAATATTGAATTTTCTTGATAAATTTTTCATTAAATTATCTTTTAATTTGATATAATTACAACTAAAAATCACAACTGTCCCACAATACAAACTACAAAAAACCATTGTAAAGACAAAGCACAGAATCAAGCTCTAGGGTCAAAATCATGAATTTTTGTCACTTGATGAATTCAAACAGGTAAACAACTCAGATAATTGTCCTACTTTATAGGACAATTGGCTTAGAGTATAGGATTCAGACTCAAGAATTATCTCCCCTCTTTTACCATTGAGATACTGCGATAGGGAACACTCATCCTAGCAATTTAGGGAAGTTGATGCCTGGTACCCACAATTTGCATAAAATTTAAGCACGTACATACACATAATCTAAACTAAACAGGCAATGGCAGGGAGTGGTACATTGTGTAGATCTCAACTAGCAAGTGACTATGACTCGCACCCTCAACCATGACATTAGAAATGTCAAACATAAAGTAAAACATACAAGTACACCATACACATGCGAGTATAGGGTAAGTAACCATAGAAACCACATATAAATAGTCCATCTAACTATCATCATGAAATAACTAAAATCACTATATGAACATACATGTATCATCAGAGAAATAATCATGAACACATGAAATAACTGAGTATGAAATAACATTTAGTCAATCTGGTAATTGAGTACCACTAACCATAAGATAGAATCATAAAATAGGCCTAAAAGAATCCATCAATACAACTTGAGAAGTAAACTAGAGGTAGGCATTACACTAAATCCAACTCTTTGGGCCTATAGAACAAATGTTCACACTCCCACTGGTGCAACACCATCATCTGTATTCTATGGCATTGAGGTGATCCTGCCTATCAAAGTTGAAATACCATCACTAGGAGTATCCTTAGTGGACATTACTGATGATGAAAACTATAGAGTGTCTAGATTGCATGAACTTGAAATGCTATTTGAGCAAAGACAAGCCACCTTAGTACATTTGCAGTCTTACCAAAATTGACTCAAAAAAGATACAATAAGAAAGTTAGAGGTCATAATTTTGAGATTGTGACATGGTTTTAAAGATGAACTACAAAAATTAGAAACACAAAGTTAGACTAGGCAAATTTGAGTCAAATTGGGAAGGACCCTACATAGTCACAACAATATTTGGATCTAGATTCTATCAGCTTGCAAAACCTATAGGTGAACCATTACCAAAGCTAGCGAATAGCATGCACCTTCACAAGTACTCTAAAAGTCCTAAAAAATATTTAAAATTTTGAAAAAGGTCATGAAAAAATTTTAAAATTGGAAAAGGTGCCAAAAAAATTACAAAAAATTTGACAAAGAGTGATGAAAAATGGTTTCCTTGATGAAAACTTGGCAAGCATACATCTTAGCATGAAAAAATAGAAACGAAGAGAAAAATTTAGTCCAAAAGTGAAAATCTCGCAAAAGGCACTTTGGGCAACTACCGTGATGAAAACCTAGCACATAGGCACCACGCATAGTGAGTTGTTGCACCTCCATCTATTGGGATCTATCTATTTTTTTCCTGCATCATTCCTTGATCATATCTTTTACTCTGTAAGACATTATTAGTCCTTAGTCATGGCCTGTGAACTTAGTCGATATTTATTATTATTCCTCAAGCATCATTAGCCTATACATACATTGTCCTTGGCCTTTATATATTGTCTTTATCTTCTCTAGGAGTTTTTTACATGTGTACTACACGAATTCAAAGTTGAACTAGGCAAGGGTCGTTGAACATAGTTATTTTGTTGGACTTATCATTTTATCATATTAGAGTTGATACTTTGTACATACTTTTATGGTCCTGAAAAAATCCTAAAAATTCAAATATGATCTTGAAAGAATCCATAAACATCGCATATGAACATGAAAAAACACATTAGAAACTTGAATACAAACTTGAAAAAAGACGTTAAAATTACATATGACGTTGAAAAAATAGTAAAAACTTTAAAAATATCCTTAAAAAATCACTAAAAAATTAAAACCTCTAAAAATGGTAAAACATCCTGAAATAACCCTAAAAATCAAAAAATGTCATGAAAAACTTTAACAAAAATAAATAAACTCAAATATCTCCAAAAACTCTAAGAATGGAAAAAACCCACCTAAAAATTTGCAATAAACCTTATATATGCTCATTGTAATCAATCATCCCTTTTGCTTAAATAATTTGCACATACAAAACCATACTCAAATATTGCACTTCAATGAATACATGCTTTGACAAAACACTCATTGAATAATAAGAATGAATAATCACTCTGATTTGAGAATTTAATCATAACACCTTCAACAATCAAAAAATCAATCAAACAAATTTTTTAATGTAAAAACACTAAAGAGAAAGTAACGAAAAAGTATTAGAATGGATGTTGGCTCACATTGTTAAATGAGTATTCTAGTTATCCTTTGATTTTCTTTGGTCATGTCCTTATGCTACTCAAATATATAAACTATCTAATGAAAGTGGTCCAGATGGTTCATGATTGTTGTGTATATTTTTTGTATATGGGATGTTCTCTTGATATTATGGGGAATGACTCCATGCCTCATGGTGAATAAAGTATGTTTGTACCATGTTTTTTTTACGCAAACAACTTGCATTTTTGTTGTCTCTTTCTATGCCATGATGTATTGCATTCCATTTTCCATATAAAAATAAAGCTCCTATGACATAAAGTACAACTATGAAAGAAAAATCCTCATTTGGTACTAATTTTTCGTTGTATCATTTCTTTTTCTTACTAACATTTCTTTCATTCACCATTGCCATGGTCTTGTGCTCTAGTACATCAAAAACATTTGCATCTTTCATTCTTGCATGCATAAAGAAAAAGAAATACAAAAATACAGTACATTCACAACATTTTAAATTCATTTGCATCCATCTTAATAGTTTGAAAAACTACAAAATGCATATCATTAGTACATCACATATAAGTGCAGGGCATCATCATGTATATAGAAAAATCATGTACATCCAAAAAAGTAAAATGCATCCATATAATCATGTACATAAACTATTTCCTAGAAGAATCATCATATCATTGCATATCATATGTATTTCTAAATGTATCAGAGTACAAAATCATAATGTTTTTATGTGAGCATGTCTTTGTTAACCTGAGTTGTCTTTAGCCTCTTGGTCTTTGTTTAGCCTCAAGGATAAAGCCTCACTTATTAAATGTGGTCATAGTGGCCTCCTCATTTCTACCACTCCCTTGTTTCTTTGTGTCCTCTGTGTCCTCCAAAACTATAATATTGAAGCACAGTAGCTTAATGCCCTCTTCTCTTCTGGTACTTGAGTCTCATATTGATCTTTCCATTACTATGCCTCTTCTTGAGCATCCCCAGCAATATGGCCACTCACACTCCCCCACATTTTTTATGGTGTTGACAAATTTTTTGGTCTCATCTTCTACTCTTTGTGCCTTGGATATAGCTATATCTCAAGAGTTTGTCATTCTCTCCTTCTCTACTATCAATTTGTCCTTCTCAACTCTTAATTGGTAACTCTTAATTGGTTAATCTTTGATGTTAGCATTGTTTTCTCTTTGTCCCATGCTACCTGCCTGTTGATCAAATAAATAAGATTGATAAATGAATGTCAACACACTTAACCATTTTCACTATACATGTTGAGTACACAATGGAAGCTGAGCTAGAATTTTTTTGTGTCGAGTCACAGATAGTGCCGAGAAAACTACAATTGACGCCGAGCAAAACACATTACAGTATATGTCGAGCTATACAGAATTCAACATGTGCCGAGTAGATCAGAAGACAGTGTGTGTCGAGCATTGCAAAGTTAATAGGAGCCAAGTGATTCAAGAATCAGTAGAAGCCAAGCAATGCAGGAAAACTAATAGGAGCTAAGTAACAAAAGAATTCTATAGGAGTCGAGTAACGCAAGAAACATAGTGGATGCTAAGCAATCCAGAATAGATGGTGTCGAGCATCAGTATTACTTCATGTGTCAAGCAACGTAAGATTAGAATAAGAGTTTGTGCCAATACAAACCAAGATGTAAAACAGTTATGCATGACTCATGATAGGATAAGGAGATAAGATCAAATCCTCCCATCCACCTATGCGATCCTCATGCAGCCAATCAGAAAATTGGAATTGCATGCAGCCAATGGGTGAATTTCAAGGGTTTGAGCGGGAACATTTTATCCGAGGATGCATAACGATCCACTAATCTTTATAATGGAGTCCTTACACCATTGAACAGGTTGTTGGAGAGAAGAAGGAAAAGTAGAGCCTTTTATTGAGGTCATTGCAGAGCATTGGTGTAAAAGATTTAGTGGAAAGGATAACATTTACACATCTAGTTGATTAGAACAGAACAAGGAACACAATCAGCAGATCAGATCTAGCAGAGATTAGGAATAGATGAGTAGATCAAGAGCCTGAGATCAGCATTAGAGATTGCATTAGTTCAAGTGTATTATTCTAATACTCTCTCACAATTGTATTAGGAATTTGGAAATCCTATTAAGTTAGGTAGGTTTAACAGCCTTATGTAAATCCTTTAACAGGGTGCCATTCTAAGTTGAATTTTCTTAAGTCCTCTAACAAGGCACACTCCTAACAGGGTGTAGAAATCCTTTAACAGGTTCACATATTAACAATGTGTTGTACCCTTTAATAGGGTAGGCCTTTAATAGAGAAAACCGTCAGAAGTGGTTGAAATCAATTGCTGTAGTAATTTTGTGGGTATCATCCCCACCCCAATTTTACCTTCTTATTCCTGAAGGGTTTTTGGGTCACCAAAATCTCAAGTGTTATGTGGTGATGAATGTTTGTCTCTCATGATTGTTTAATGTTTATATACATGCATGTTAATTTTAGTTATATGTTATTAAGGGTTTTAAAATGGTTAAAAGGCTTGTACTTCTGATTCACCCCCCCTCTCAGACGATATCTTCCCATTAAGTCATTCCAACAATTGGTATCAGAGCCAAGTTCTCTCGAGAATAAGCTTAACAGCTTGGAGGAAAAGATCTAAAGATGGAAGTCGTCAAACATGGGAAGATCATTGAGAACTAGGTGATAGATGTGCATCTCGCTCTACACAAGGTAGAGGAAGCTAGAAAGGAATTAAGAAAATCCTTTAAAAGAAGGAAGGAAATAGCTATAGCCAAAAATGATATTCAATACAAGGAGATTGACACCACACAAGTATTTGCCAAAGGAGATTCCAAAGAATTTGATGCAGCAATAGCATAACTGATGGAGAAAAACAGAGCTCAAGTAGAAGAGAATAGAACTCTTAAGGTAGAGCATGAATCACAGGCCATGATGCTTTGTGAAATCATTGAACAAAAGAAAAGAGCAGTTGAGGATAGAGTCATGATGGAAGATGACAAAAGAAATCTTGCAAACAGACTTGAAGAAAAATGTATTGAATTAACAAGGATCTCAAACATGCAAACAGATACACTTGACCAAATGATGAACCTTCATCATGAACTTAATATGAAAGCTATTGAGATTTCTACTTTGAGGATGCAGAATGAACAACTGCAGAATGAATTGAACAAAGAAAAAGAAATAGTAGAGAATCTCAACTAGTCAAGTGAAGCCATCAAGTACTTTGAACAGTTGCTAAAATCTCCAAGATTAGCCCATGATACATTAGGACTTGGATACAACAACACTGAAGTTGGGGAATCATCAAAGAGTGCTGAGCAAAGGAGTGACAAAGGTAAGGATTCTAAACCCACTTGTCATTACTGTAATAAAAAGGGGCATACCACTAATGTTTGCAGGAGTAGAAGGATCAATTAGCCAAACACACCCAAAAGCAAGGGTTACTATCACAAGTGCAACATGCAAGGACATATGACACAAGATTGCAGGTCTAAAGTTACAAGGACAAAAAGATTTGATGGACATTGCCATAATTACAAGAAGTATGGACATAGAGCCTTTGAATGCAAATCAAAGCTTATGTGGACACCAAATTAGCATGTAAGAAGGGACAACTATGAACACCATTACAATTGGGACTACAATACAAGGAAAAGTTGTCATTATTGTCAAGAGTATGGACATATACCCTAGAATTGCATAAGAACACATTTCAAGGGAAACTATAAAAGATGGTTGAACCAAACTACTTGCTTTAGTTGCTTGAAAACTGGACATGTTAGCAGGACTGTAAATAAGGGCAAAGAAAAGATTGATGTGGAACACATTAGAACAGACATGAAGAAGACATGGCAGAAAAAGGATGGATCAAGTACATCCAATGGAAGGGTCACTTCAACCATGAGGTCAAGTGATCATTTCTCATCCAATTAATCACAAGTTGAGCCTACGGGGCTGATACATATAAGGAAGTATCATACATCAGCCCTAAACCATGAAGAAGCACTGCAAAGTATAAATCTGCATAAGACAAGATGCTAAGACAAAAATTTGAATGATGATGCCGAGCTTTCTTTGGAAGCTGAGTGAAACTCCAGTGGTGGGCGAGTTATTAACAAAGTTAGTAGATGCCAAGTGAGAATAGCTGCCGAGTGGATGCCGAGTTGAAAAACCTTTGGAAGCCGAGTGACAGGTAAAGATATAAAAATGCATGAAATGCAAGGTTTTTGATTCCCTTAAAGTTGAAAATTGATTCATTTTTGAGCCATTCAAATGAAGAGCGATTACCAGGAGCATGACTGAGTAATTTTCAAGCTTTCAACCAATGATTTGCAATGATTCAGCATCTACCCAAGCGATCTAGGCATTTAACCAGGTATTTCCTTTAGGTGCCGAGTTTTATAGCTTGTGAAGTTTTCTTTAATCGTCAAACCCTAGTTCAGTTAAAAATGGCATCTAGTTCAAAGATGACCCAAGGGAAAGAGAGCCATGAGATTCAACTTGTCAGTAAAGAGGTTAAGCAACCTAAGTTTAGGCCCATACCAAAAGTTGCATATAAAAATGATCCTGCTGGTGTAGTGCCTCTCCCATTTGACTTTTGTAAGTCGTCCTGATGGATGCAACCTTGCTGATCTTTTGTTGTGATGGGATCATGATTGTGACCCTGAGTGGTCTACACCATTGAGGTGTTTGGATTTATGTTTCTGTATCAGTTTCTTTGATTATGCTTTTGACTGATCTTTGAGATTATGATGTGACTTTTGGTTCACTGAGGTTTGTGCCAGTGGTTACCAGGATCGATGTGGTATCATGAGGTTGTTCCGTGATTACCCTGAGATGTGTGCAGAGATTGCACTGTGTACTTTTTACCATGCTACACAGGACTAGGTTCCTGTAGTAGTGGTTAGTCATGTTTATGACTGAGTTTGATTATGTGTTTTAAATGCCTTTTAATGCAGAGTAATCAATCATTATTAAATGCTTAAGTAATTAGAATAAATTATTCTTGTTGGATTCTTTGGTTATGTGCTGCAGACATTTACCTTGTTTTATTTTGATCTGAGAGATATCTGTTCTTGTGTTATGTTTACATTTGAGATGACCTGAGGGTCAAATGTTACTCTTTGATTCCAGTATCATAGACATTAGACTACTATGTTGTTCAGTTAATCATATTGCATGATGATGCTATTTTGAGATGACAGTGTGTTTTGTGATGTTATCTGGTTATTTGGTATTTGGAAATACCTCTGATTTTGTTATGTGATGGATTTAATGCTATGGTTATTCACTTCATTCCTGCGTTGCTATGCCTTTTGCGAACGTGAGTGATGTAAATAGATTATTTTAATATAATTAAATAAATGGTTAAATTAGGTGATTTAACGCATTATTGCTTCGGCTATGTTATTATATGCAATTGCACTTGATCGTGTTGTTTAGTGTGCATGATTATATCCCTGGCAGTGGCACATGGAGTTAGTGATTCAGCCTTTCATATTTTACCAATGTTGTCCTTGTATGGTCAACGTATCCTTTATTAAAATGTTTAATTTAAACCTTTCGGTGATTATTAAATCCGAACTCATTTGCATTATGTGATTAGACCAGTAAGCGTGTCTGTGCATTTAGAGGTTCGCATTGTCGCGAAAAGTTATTAAGGAGGTTTATGTGTTTTTGGATTTTCGGGCTTTTTAAATTGATTTATTTTAATTTCTGGCAGCTTTGCCATAGATGAATTCCTATTTATAGGAACAGCCTGTTTTCGTTTGGGTCGATTTGGGGTTTAACTGGATTGGCTGGTTAAATGCCCTAATCGATTATTCACCCAAAAAGTTAATAAATATCCAAAAAGGAATTAATTCCTCACTTCTCACTTTCGAATTGGAAAGTTGGAGGGTAAAACCCAAAATCCTCTTCATGAGGATTTACTGTTTTGTTCGTTGTGGGAGCTACGGGCATGGGATCGTCGCGAGGTTGGGCTCGTTGGATCTAGCTCGGAGAAACCTTGGATTGTCGCGATTTTCAGCTACTTCTGTGGGATATTTATTTTATGGTTCAGATTCCCGTTTTGCCCTTTTGGCTGTGAGGTAGGGCTTTCTCATTTTATTGGTTTTGCTCCGTTTCTGTTTCTGTTTTTGGTAGCCATTTGTTTGGAGGCTGAGAACTAGTGTTCCCCTCCGTTTCTGTATGCTAGTTCTACCCAGTTGGGCGGGTATGAACGTTTCTCTATTTTTTGAGATGAGGGTTTGGGATTTTACGCCGTTATGATGGCCGTTTTTGCATACGGTGTCCGATTTCATTTATTTTTGGATTTTTGGGGTTTTTGAACCCAAAGGCCAAATGGGTTTTAATTTTGAAGTTTTCCAAATTTTTGGAGTTTTTACCTCATTTTGCATGCTGCCCTGTTTTCTCAGGTTTTCTTGGCACAATGTGGGTCGTGGACCTTGATGATCCGTTTGGATATCAGTCAGACCACTTTAGCACTTTTATGTTGCATTGGGATGCGTGTTGCATCCGTACTCCCGACGTTGTGTTCGGTTGAGTGATTTTATATTTGTTATGTTTTTGTTGGACCTTTGCTTTTGTTTCGTGAACGCTAGGATTCGTTTAGAACCCATACTCTCGGATTGAGGCCGATTGAGTGAATTCATGATGTTTGGTCTTGTTACATCATTGGGATTTGTGTATAATCCATACTCTTAGATTGAGGCCGATTGAGTGAGTTCATGATGTTTGGTCTTGTTACATCATTGAGATTCGTGTAGAATCCATACTCTCGGATTGAGGCCAGTTGAGTGATTTTATGATGCACGGTTTTATTGGCTTTGGGATTCGTGTAGAATCCATCCTTCCTGTGTTGCTTTCAGTTGGGTGTTTTCTTTGCATTGTGTTCTCATTCCTGTCCTTGTGTTATGATCTTCATGATGGTGGTGCACCACACACGAGTACGTGCACGTACGTTTGTCAGGGGACTTGCGAGTCTCGACCTTCCATGTCTTTTTTGGAAGTTTTGATCATTGGGGTTGGGTTGGGAATCTGCATGCCTACGGGCACTCATCGTTGGATGAGCATGGGTAGGGTAGGGTAGCATCTGGAGGGGGCTTCTATCTTGCAGCTAGGCATATGGCGCCGGAGGTTGACGGAGGATAAGAAGTTTTAAGTAAGTGATAACTAAATAAAATTGTGAGAGTTAATAAAACTAAAGATAATGAAAAGATCTACATTCATGTGATGGTTCCAAGGGAGTCCCTTGAGAGTGTTGCCACATGTGATCCGAGCTTGGGCTTTTGGATGCCAAGCGACTCTCCAGGATGTCAGCACCTACTTAGTACCCTATTGAGATTTCTAACCAGGACCTGTAGTTATGCATTGTCTATGTCTTGGATTCAGTCATCATACTGCTTGGCGTGTGTGTTAGCCATGGTTGTTGTTTTGTGTGTGTGTGGTTGGATCATTATCTCCATCAGCACGGTGGGTGTGGACCTACGAGTGCCCCATGGTTGGGAGGCGTAGCTACCTTCACCACTGCTAGGGATCGGTGTACAGAGACGATCTGTTGTCCTAGTGCGACCGTTGCTGGATGTCTTCACTTGGTACTTCAGGTTCCGGAGTATGCTTTCTTGTGATTTATGCTTTCATTGGGATGCTTGTATATCATGTTTAGATGATGTTAGTTTACTTGACGCATTCCCTTATCATGATGTTTAGCATATGATTATATGACGTTATTTGATTTAGTAGTATATCTGTTGCTTACTGCTGTTTAGCATGTGATAGGTGATGTTATCTATTGCAGGATTATCTTTATGCTTTACTACTAGCATGTTAGATTTGCTTATGCTTATATTGTTGCATGTTTTAGTAGTGACATCCCTATTACGACAGTACTGACGATCTGGTCGGTGGCTTGGGATGTTACGCGTGGGGGATGGCTAGGACCCACGATGGTCTTATGATGCTATTGACGGTTGGGAGGAACCGCGTACTTAGTTTGGTTTTTTTGTTCCTGAGATGTATTTATGTACATTGCGATGTTGCTTTTGTTCTCTACGATGTTTATATTCAGTGTGTTCTATGCTGTTGTAGTTTAGATGGTTGATGTTCTCCTTTTTGTGTTGTTCTTGCACTCGAGTGTTCATTCCTTGAGCCTTTGTGGATCCGGTACTCCCTGGTGTGGAGGTTCTTTGCTCTATTTTGGTCCTTTTTGCTTCTGGGAGTGTTTTCGTGTTTCTATGGGTGACATTTGTTCAGCATGGTGCGACACTTTAAAAAGTATTGCACGCCCATGCAAACTATGTTGTACGACACTGTAAAGTATCGCACGGCTTCTTGAGAAATGTCGTACAACACTAGAAGAGTGTCGCACGCCTTCTTGAGAAATGTCGTACGATGCTGAAAAGTGCCTCATGCCTTCTTGAGAAATGTCGTACGACACTGGAAGAGTGTCGCACACCTTAAGGAGAAGTATCGCCCTCCCATAGTAAAAAGTGTCGCACGATTTTTGTGAAAAACCTACACGTGCCATCAACGGGCACTTTTCTTCGTGATCCGATCTTTTTGAGAGTGGTTTTGGATACCCTTTTGGGCATTCTTCGACCCTATGCTGTTGCATTTTGAATTATGTCGGTTTCTCTTGAAATCGAGTTTTTGTGTTTCTGTTTTAGTCTCTTGGGGTTTAAAATATATCGTTTAAGTACAAGTTGATGTATATTTAATTCCTTATACTTAAGATATATTTTAATATATGCAAAAAATCGTTTGAGATAGGTTTCAAACCTCTCAGAGATAAGTTATGGATTCTAGGAAATTTTCAGGGCTTCAAGATTTCAGGCTTAGCCAAATTTCGGGATTCTGCATATTACCCCAGCTTGGTGTTTTGTTGATGAGTGGTTGTTTCTTGTGCCCTCATCATGTGTGTTGTCCTTGTTGGCTTTGGTTGTGTGTGTCAATTTGGTAGTGGTGTTTGGAGATTTGTTGGTTGCCGAGATTGTGTTGAAGTCTTCTGTTGCGATCTTTGTGATCCTTGTATGATGTTGTCTTGTGCATTCATACTTGTAAAAAAAAAAATATCTTGGCTTGATTTGAATCCTTGATTCCAAGGATCTCCAGGCGGGGCATTACAGCTGGTGCCCTATCCGCCATCCCTGAAAAAGTTTTTATGGTTCAGGATGTGCAAAAGTGTTATAACTGCAAAATAGGAGCCATAGGAGACTTGGAAATCTTTAATGCCTTTGACAAACTCTGTGATAATAGCCCATAAAATGGCTAGAGGGCTAGGCCCCCACCCCATAAAATTATAGGCCATAAAATTTTAGGTTGGGGGCTAGGGCCCATAAAATGATAGGGTAGGGCAGGGGCCCTACAATAATCTACCTCTGCATGCACCACCCCCACACTAGAATTCCCTCCCCCTAGGTGGATTAATTGTTCATAGTCAACCCCCTAAAATTCTATGGGCTACAATCTGTGAATGGACACTCTGCATGCCTACCCAATATTGAAAAGGGCCAACCAATCCCCATCGGGAAACGACTTCAAGGATGGGAGGCTATATATATTGAAAGATGAGTTTTCTATCATAGAGAAGAAGGGTTTAACCAAAGCCCTAATTTTTCCAATCATATTCAAAATTGAATGGATACGCATAATACTTAGCAGAATCTATGATGGATCATTTTGGCTAGAGCGAGGACCAGTCAAGATTACCAAGAAGATGGTTCATAGGGTTACATGATTTCCAACCCTAGATCGGCCCAAGACACTGAGAAGTGAAAAGAAGGAAACAATAGAGAAAATATAGGTGCAAAATGGAATAACATGGGAATGACAATTGACAGAGTAAAAGACCCCATATTAGACTTTGTTGTAAGGATCATATCACACAAATTTTATCAATCCAATAGGTTGAATAGTGTACCCTGCATAGCAGTGGATGTGGCATATAAGCTTGTAAAGAAAGACCACACCTATGACCTTGCAGAGCTCATGTTGTAGCAAATTAATGGAAATCTTGGAGCTATTAGAAAGTCTAAAGGAGCACAATACAAATTTGGGTCAGTGCTAGTTTGTATGTTCTTCTATGTGATAAAGGAATTCCCTTCATTTGGTAAAGTCGACTGGAGTCAGAATCAAACCATTGTTGATCAAATAAACAATTTCATTGCAAAAATGGGAGATAGCTTTGATGATCAAATGTCTATCTATTTTAATGATTTCAAGATTGCAATGAAGAAAAGAATAAGGATACCAGTTTCACTTGTGGAAAAGCATGTAAATGACATATGCTTTCTGGTTGACATTGATTATACTTACATTCAAGCAGTCCTTCCAAGAGCAAGATGGCTTAGACCATTGGGATATGAGCTTGATGTTGACCAAGCTTCTGCAGCCATCACAACATTACTTGTAGAAGAAAAGGACAAAACTACAAAGGCATTTGGGACATATGACACTGTCAAATCAAGAGTGATTACAGAACTCAAGACAGCCACAACAGTAAAGAAAAAGGAAAAGTTAGTAAAGAAAATAAAGAAGAAGTTTGGTGTTGGAGAAACAAGTGCAACAAGCGAAGCAGAGGAGATTAGTGAAGGAGAAGAAGAAAGTGATGATGAGAAAGATGAGGATGAGCCAGAAAAAGGGCCACTTGAATTGTCACATGGCCAAGGTGAAGACAAAGATGAGAGTGTCGAGGAAGAAGAAGCCAAGGAAGCACCCATCAAAGGCAGAGTCATCAAAAGGAAGGCAAAGACACCTCCTGCTTCTCAACCTTCACTAAAGAAAGCTGCCACACCAACATCCAAGAAGCCAATAACCAAAGCTACAATAAGGGCCTCTACACAAAAGGCCAAAGAGGAAGCTACAAAGAAGAAGAAGAAGACAGTCAAGAAGGCACAGGAAGAGCCAAGGAAAAGAAAAAGATATGTGGCTCAACATGATACTAATGAGGAAGATCAGATTGAAAAGGTACATCATCCTCCTAAGTCTTCAATTGATATATTATGTGAAAAGATTAGGAATGGAGACTTAAGTAACATGAAAAAGATTGATTTCAATAAGTTCAGTAAAGAGGAACATAATAGCATAGAAGAATTAGTCTATGCATTAATGACACAGTTCAAGTACACATCTCTTGAACTAGATGGACAATTGCCAAAGGAATTGTCTAAAATTATAGAAGACAGATGGCATTTCTATTTAAAAAGGGAGAAGGAGATGACGGAATCAGCCCTAGCAAGCATACTACTTGATTTGACAAAGAAACAGGTAACTCAAGCAGTCAAAAGGCATAACACTAGGTTTACACCTGAGTATAGGGCATTCTCCATTCTCCAAAACAAAATTGAAGATGTTGTACAGAGAACCACAAGAGCATGGAAGAACTTGTATAAGAAAACTGAAGATGTCCTTGAAGAAGAATACAAGGAAGAAGCCACAACTATGCCAGAAGAGAGAAGAAAGAGGAGAGAAGAGAAGACAGAAGTAGAGAAAA
The DNA here is from genome assembly GCA_028749045.1 of Cupressus sempervirens. Lineage (NCBI taxonomy): Eukaryota > Viridiplantae > Streptophyta > Pinopsida > Cupressales > Cupressaceae > Cupressus > Cupressus sempervirens. The sequence continues at coordinate 464,611,767 of CM053790.1, forward strand.
AGGTTGAAGAGGAGGAAAATAAGGAAGAAAGAGAGGAGGAAGGAAAAGATGAAGATAGGGGTGCTAATGAGTAGCAAAGTGTGCAAGACACACAACTTCCACCTCCTAGTCCTCCTCACTCTACTACCACACTTGCAGAAATCATAAAGATTAAGGATGTTGTTGACACCTCATGTCAAAACATCAATCCATTAACTGCAGATGATCTCACTAAGATCCTTGACCAAACAACTCTTCAAGCACAATTGTGTACAATTCCCATATTGGTCAGTGTAGATGATCTTCAAAAGTTAGTAGATAAACTCAACGAAGCCAAGGTGTCACCATAAGAACCACCTCAAATCACTCAAACTATTGGACTTTCATTTCTACCACCTCCATCACCACCAAGAATAGCCATACAAGCTCATCAGGAGTCGAGTGCAATAGCAAAGGAAGTCACAAGTATAATAGTACAGACACCAAGTACACCTCTAGTAGCAGTGGTACAAGAAGAAGATAGGGAAGAAACACAGGATAAGGAGGAGTCAACAATACAAACTTTGGTTGAATTTCCAAAAATAGGTACTCCTACCAAACCCATTCAGAACCCGAGTATTGAAATGATGACCTTACATGTCAGTACACCAAGTTCAAGTTCTACTAGGGTACCCAAGACCATTCATTATGGCATTCCTGAGCTTGATGAAGAAATTAAAATACCTTTTTATTATTCAAGCACTTTAACTGAAGAAAAGATGAATGAGATACAAAGTGCATTGGATAAGAGAAGGAGGCAAGAGGCAATGAGGAAAGACTACAAATACAAGCAAGCAATGAATGAGATCAAAGATATATTCATGGATGCCTTCAGCCTACAACCTCCAGATTCAAGCAGGCCAATCCTTGGGCAACTATCTGATATAGTTGACCAAGTCAATAAAGAAGACCATGATACAAATGTAAGACTCATGGAATGGTTAGAAAATAAGTTTGAAGGCAAGGTCAACCAGAAGATAGCTAATAACATACTTTTGGGACAGGTTGAGCCAGCTAAGAAACTGGATAATGTAAATATTGTATTAGGGAATATCTTTTCCCTTTATAGAAAATTGTGTAATTTTTTCACGTTCACACAAGAAATAAATCCAAAATTTTTGAACCTTGAGAGAAAACTTAAGCTCTCTAGCATGCAAATACCCTCAAATCCTACATAGAGTGAAAAGCAATTTGCTCAAACACTTCACACTCAGAGGGAATTAGTTGGATTATCAGCAGAAGAGGCCACTATTAAAGAAAAGCTATTGCAAATACAAGCCACTATCACTCCTCACTTGGATCTATTATATAAGGAGCAAATGTATGTAGAAACAGTCCTGAAGAAAGATCCAAATATTTCTACTCATGAAGGACTTGTTGATCTAGCAACAGAGCTTGCAATCCAAAACAAGTCATTGGATATTGAATTGAATAACTGGGATGCAGCTCTCAAAATACTCCTTGAGGTAAATAAGATTTTTTTTTGGGCCAAGCATGGAATTACCATTTAGAACCCTTTCACATCAGTGTCAAAAAGGGGGAGATAACATTATAAGGGGAGAGATATATTAAAGGAGAAGATAAGAAGATAATAGGATCAGAAACAGAGAACATTAGGCACAATGGCACAAGACAACAAAATTCATGACATGACAAGGCATAATCAACTCAGGGGGAGTCATAAGGTATATTGTTGTTCACAATTTTTTTTTTAAAATTTTGAAAGTGAAGAATGTACACATAAGGTTTAGATCATGAATGATCAATTAAGTGTTTTTGACACTCATGTCAAAGGGGGAGATTGTTGATCAAATAAATAAGATTGACAAATGAGTGTCAACACACAACGATTTTCACTATACATGTCGAGTACACAATGGAAGCTGAGCTTGAATTTCTTTATGTGTCGAGTCACAGATAGTGCCAAGCAAACTATAGTTGATGTCGAGCAGAAAAAATTACAGTATATGTTGAGCTATATAGAATTCAACATGTGCCGAGTAGATCAGAAGATAGTGTGTTCTAAGCATTGCGAAGTTAATAGGAGCCGAGTGATTCAGGAATTAGTAGAAGCTGAGCAATGCAGGAAAACTAATAGGAGCCGACTAACACAATAATTCTATAGGAGCCGAGTAACACAGGAAACACAGTGGATGCTGAGCAATCCAGAATAGATGGTGTCGAGCATCAGTATTAATTCATTTGCCGAGCAATGCAAGATTAGCATAAGAGTTTGTAAACCAAGATGTAAAACGGTTATGCATGACTCATGATAGGATAAGGAGATAAGATCAAATCCTCCTATCCACCTATGTGATCTTGATGCAACCAATCAGAAAATTGGAATTGCATGCAGCCAATGGGTGAATTTCAAGGGTTTGAGCAAGAACATTTTATCCGAGGATGCATAAAAATCCACTAATCTTTATAAGGGAGTCCTGACACCATTGAACAGGTTGTTGGAGAGAAGAAGGAAAAGTAGAGCCTTTTATTGAGGTCATTGTAAAGCATTGGTGTAAAAGATTTAGTGGAAATGACAACATTTACACATCTAGTTGATCAAAATAGAACAAGGAACACAATCAGCAGATCAAATCTAGTAGAGATCGGGAATAGATGAGTAGATCAAGAGCCTGATATCAACATTAGAGATTGCATTAGTTCAAGTGTATTATTCTAATACTCTCTCACAATTGTATTAGGAATTTTGAAATCCTATTGAGTTAGGTAGGTTTAATAGCCTTATGTAAATCCTTTAACAGGGTGGCATTCTAAGTTGAATGTTCTTAAGTCCTCTAACAAGGCACACTCCTAACAGGGTGTAGAAATCCTTTAACAGGGTCACATATTAACAATGTGTTGTATCCTTTAATAGGGCAGGCCTTTAATAGAGAAAACCATCAAAAGTGGTTGAAATCAATTGATGTAGTAATTTTGTGGGTATCATCCCTACCCCAGTTTTACCTTCTTATTCTTGGAGGGTTTCTAGGTCACCAAAATCTCAAGTGTTATGTGGTGATGCATGTTTGTCTCTCATGATTGTTTAATGTTTATATGCATGCATGTTAATTTTAGTTATATGTTATTAAGGGTTTTAAAATGGTTTAAAGGTCAGTACTTTTGATTCACCCCTCCTCTCAGAAGATCTCTTCCCATTAAGTCATTCCAACACTGCCACTCCTCTAACTCACTCTTGAGACCACTAATGATATGCATCACTTCGCTATTTGGTTTAAACCACCATGTAACTACCTTCTATATATGTGTCTCCTCTAGGGAATCTATGTACTCATCCTCCATATTCATAGGTGCCACGTTAATACCCCTATCCTCATCATCGTCAGACTTAGTCATGTCCTCACTATCCTTCTTGTCTTCTTTATCTCTCTCCTAATCTATATCTCCCTCCTCCTCCCCATCATTGTCCTCATCATTCTCCTCCTCTGATCTAGGAGCATCCTAGTCTACATTGCTATCCTACATGTTTTTCCTTCTTATTAGTTGCTACCAAGTTGTAATGTCTTGGTTGCCAAGTTATCCTTTGGTCACTAAGCTTTCTTTGGTTGTCGAGCTCACCCTTGGTTGTCAAGTTATCCTTTGGTTACCGATTTTCTTCATATGACAAGTGTTGTTGAGTTTTTCATGTTGCAACATTTTGATAGAGTCTTCATTCATCAAGCTATTTATGTGTGATTTCTTGTTGAAGCCAACCTTTGCATTTAATTTGGTGTTAGTTATTTTCTATGAGCCAATTTGTTTCTTATCCTAGAATTTAATATAAGGTTTTTTTTTTGGTATTTGCAACAGAGAAATTTTGGTCATGCATATATTTAAAAGGGTCTTTGGTAAGGTCTTAGGCTATTGAGGTAAGGAGCAATAAGGTAGGAAGGGTAGGAGCAAGCTGATTTGTGAAGCTTGATCTTTTTGGATCGAATCTAAATTTTAATGTTGCTATAACCTAGAAGGCCTTATAGTCGAGCATGTATTTGATGATTTGATAAGTATATGAAAGCACTTGTTCCTCTATCCCCCGTGTTTATTTTTATTTGGTGTTTTTTTCCGTTTTGTTTACCCTCGCAAGCGGTTTGAATAGTTGGGTGTGCCTTTGGCCCTAGTTATCTCTTTCCTCTCTACATCGGGTGGTATTAGAGACTGAGGTTCATCCTTGTGGAGATTGGATTGTGTAGAATCCAAAGTGAATTTGGGTTGCAAGGTTGTAGATCTGCAAATTTAACCTATAACTTGCAGAGGATTTAAATCTTGTAGAAACCTTATTGTAAATATGGTTTGAGGTAGAGGAAATGTTGACAAGTAATGTTGGATACATTGAGACAAATTGCAGTTAGATTAGATGATGTAGAGATAGCTTAGAGAAGAGGAGTGCATCTTGATTATGTGAGTGATGATGAAGCAACAAAACCAAACCCTAATCTAGAACTTGAAGAAGATCAAGATGAGGCAAGGTTGTTGAAAGTGTTGTCTAGGAAAAATTCAAAGCTTATTTTAGAGGTTGTTCCTTATGATGGAAAATTGGATACCAATTTTGTGTTGGATTGGATCTCTGAAATGGAGAAGTCCTTTGAGTATGAAAGTAGTCCTAATAATAGGATGATGAAGATTGTAGTTATAAGGTTAAAAGGACATGCTTCATTGTAGTGGGAGCATTTGTAGGCTAATAGACAAAGGAGAGGAAAGAAGAAGATCAGGACTTGGCTGAAGATGGTGAACAAGGTAAAGAACAAGTTTCTTCCTGTTGATTACCAAGTTAGTTTGTTGAGAAAGATGCAAAATTTGAGACAAAGAGACATGACTATGAAAGAGTATACTGAGGAATTTTATGGATTGGACATCATATCTGGACATGTGGATGATGATGTTGAGAAAATTACAAGGTATATAAATGTATTGAGATTTGGAATTCAAGATGAGATAAGTTTTGTGAAATTGGTAAGTGTAGAGGAAGCATACCATAATGCCTTGAAAGTTGAGGAGATATTCACAAAGAAGCATGAACAAAGACAAAGAGGTGGAGGAGGTAGATTCCAGAGAGCTAGAGGTAGATCTTATGGAGAAGGTGGTAGATCTAAAAATCATGTATAAGATAAGGAAAATTTTGAATAGAAGAATGATGAAAAAGGAAAGATCGAGTGGAAAGGTGGTGATTCCTACTGAGGAGGTATTGGTTCTTACTGAGGAAGAGGTAATTCTTATTATAGAGATGGTTTTCATGGTAATTGTTTTAGATGTGGTAAAGAAGGGCATAGATCCTTTGAGTGTAGATCTTCTAAAAGTGGGCAAGGTAATAGAAATGTTGTGGTTCAAGGAGACACTGAGGGTTCACCTAGTGGACCTAAGGCTGGACAGAATATGATGGTGAGAAGAACCTTATGTAATAAGGGAAATAATGAGGAACCTATCCTAAGGAGAAGTCTTTTCAAGACCACATGTAAGATGGCTGGAAAATGTAGCAAGGTGATCATTGACAGTGGAAGTTCTACAAATTTGGTATCAAAAGAATTGGTTACAAAGTTGTAGTTACAGAGGCTGGAGCATCGTGAGCCTTATCATGTTTCATGGATCAAAGATGAGCATAAGATATTGGTAAGTGAACAATGCATTGTGAAATTTGAGATTGGACATTATTTTGGTGAAGTCTTGTGTGATATTATGCCTATGGATTGTTGTCATATTATGTTGGGTAGACCTTGGCAATATGATAGATATGATATACGTGATGGAAGATTGAATAAATATACTCTTTGGGTGAATGGGAAAAAGAAAATATTGTTGCCTTTGATTGAAAGTCCAGATGAAGTGTACTATTATGCGAATTTGCATGGTTAATGGAAAGCAATTTGAAAAGGAAATGAAGAAGAATCGAATCTATTTTCTATAATTCCTAGGAGACCAAGTTGTTCCAATAACAACCGGGTATCATAAAATAGTGTTAACCGATAGCCAGTTAGTAATGACCAAGTAATAGAAGCTGGTGGTAACCAAGTGATAGAAAAAACTAGTAGTATTGACCAAATGCCAGTAGAAATTACTAATTTTTTGAATGAGTATAAAGATATTTTAGAGGATATACCTAATAGTTTACCACCAGTTAGAAGTATAAGTCATTTTATGGATCTAATTCCTGGAGCTATTTTATCAAATATAGACACCTATAGAAAATGAAGAGCTTAACAAACAAGTGCATGAGTTGTTGCAGAAAGGTTTAATAAGAAAAAGTTTCAGTCCATGTGTTGTACCTATTGTATTACCACTTAAGAAGATTAGAGAATGGAAGATGTGTACTGATTCCAGAGCTATTAACACAATCATAGTAAAATATAGGTTTCCTATGTCGAGGATGGATGACATAATGGATTGTTTGAGTGGAGCAAAGTATTTTACCAAGATTGATTTGAAGAGTGGTTATCATCATATTAGAATTAGAGAGGGTGATGAGTGGGAGATTTCTTTCAAGAAAAAAGATGGTTTGTATGAATGGTTGGTTATGCCTTTTGGTTTGACTAATGCACCTAGTAACTTTATGAGGTTGATGAATGAAGTTCTCAAAAGATTCTTGGGTAAGTTTGTGATTGTTTATTTGGATAATATTCTGATATTTAGTAAGACTAAGGAAGAACATCTTGAGCATGTTAAACAAGTATTGTAGAGATTGAAAAAAGAAAAGTTGATGATTAATCTGAAGAAGTTTTCTTTTATGCAAGAAGAGATTATGTATCTGGGATTTTTTATTTCAGCTGATGGTTTGAAGATGGGCTCTAAGAAGGTTAAAGAAATTTTGGCATGGCCTACACCTGAGAATATGGGTGAAGTAAGATCATTTCATGGTTTGGCTAGTTTCTATATAAAGTTTATAAAGCATTTCAATTATGTTTGTAATGTTATGACTGAGACAATGTGAGGAGATAAAAAGGAGTTCAAGTGGACACATGGAGCTGATAATAGCTTTCAAACTTTGAAACAAAAGGTTGTTGAGTTACCTATATTTGCTTTGCCTTATTTCAATAAGGTATTTCAAGTTGAATGTGATGCAAGTGGTAGTGCAATAAGAGCTATATTGAGTCAAGATGGTAAACTTTTTGCTTTCTTTAGTTAGAAGTTGAATGATTCTAAAAGGAAGTATTTTGTCTATGATCAAGAATTTTTTGCTATTGTTCAAGCCTTGAAGAAGTGGAGACATTATTTGATTCCTTAAGAGTTTGTGTTGTATACTTATCATAAAGCCTTACAGTACTTAGGAAGTCAACATAAGTTGAATCAAAGACATATGAAGTGGGTTGAGTATTTGTAGAGTTTTGCATTTGTGATTAAGAATAAAAGTGGAGTAATTAATTGATTTGTTGATGCATTGAGTAGAAGACATTCTTTGTTGACTAAGATGAAGGTTGAAGTTCTTGGTTTTGATAAGGTGAAGAACTTGTATGAGACTGATCCTAATTTTTCTAAGAATTGGAGAGAGTGCAAAGTACCTAGTTTAATAGAACAGACAAATAAGTTTGAAGTATTTTATTTAAGAAGGTATGTTATTTAAGGCTATTCAGTTGTGTATTCCTAAGAGTTCTATGAGATTAAATTTGATTAAGGAAAATCATAGTGGTGGATTGGTTGGACATTAATGAATTGATAAGACACTAAGTTTGTTGAAAGAGAAATATTATTGGCCTTAGTTGTATAAGGATGTTCAAAGGTTTGTAAAGAGTTGTGGAGTTTGTCAAGTTGCAAAATGAGTAAGTCAAAATACTAGTTTTATACACCTATTTATGTTCCTGAGAAACCTTGGAGTGACATTAGTATAGATTTTTTTCTTGGATTTCCTAAGACAATGAAGGGGTAATTCTATTTTTGTTGTCGTGGATAGATTTTCTAAGATGGCTCATTCCATACCGTGTAAGAAGACATCAAATGTTGAGCATGTTGTTGAACCTTTCTTCAAAGATATTGTTAGATTACATGGATTACAAGAAGCCTTATTTTTGACAGAGATAATAAGTTTGTTGATTATTTTTGGAAGACTTTGTGGAAGAAGATGGGTACTGAGTTGAAGTTTAGTTCTACTTTCCATCGATAGATAGATGGATAGACAGACGTTGTGAAATGGAGCTTGGAAAATCTTTTGAGATGCTTAGTTGGAAATGAATCACATAATTGGTAGATGATATTAACACAAGTTGAGTTTGCATATAATAATTATGTGAATAGGAGTACAAGGAAAACACCTTTTGAGATTATTACTGGAATGCAGCCTAGAGGAGTATCAAATTTTAAGGGATGTTGCTAGTGAAGAGAAGAGAAATGATGCAGGAGAAGAGTTTGCTGATTTTATGGAGTCTTTGCATAAGGAAGTGAAGTTGAAGTTGGAACAAAGTAATCTAAAGTATAAGGAGAATGTTGATAAGTGTAGAAGACATCATGTTTTTGTAGTTGGTGATGAGGTGATGGTTCATATGAATAAAGGAAGATTTCATGTTGGAACATACAATAAGTTGAAGATGAAGAAGTTTGGACCCTGTAAGATCTTGAAGAAGTTTGATAGTGGTAATGCTTATGAAGTTGAGTTACCTGGTGACATGGATATATCTCCTATATTCAATGTTGTTGATGTATATAGATACCATGAGTCAGATGATGAATTTTTTGTGCCAGATAGTTATCCTAAGAAGCAAATAAAAGAGGTTGAATCGGTATCGGATCAAAAAGTTAGTAAGAGCATAAGAGAAAAAGATTACTATGAGTATTTGGTAAAGTGGAAGAATAGTCCAATGGAAGATGCTGCATGGATTTCCGAATCTAATTTGGATTCAACTTGGGTTGTGACATCTCAATGATTTAGGAGAATCATTTCTTCCAACCCTAGTTGTCTGATGCACAAGCATCCTGGGTTGCATTGTTATCCTACATGGTTTTCCTTCTTCTTAGTTGTTGTTGAATTGCAACATCTTTGTTGCCAAGTTATTCTTTGGCCGCTAAGTTTTTTTTGGTTGTTGTGCTCTTCCTTGGTTGCTGAGTTATCCTTTGGTTTTGGAGTCGATGGTTGCCAAGTTATCCTTTTTTTGTCAAGTTTCTTTAGATGAAGAGTGTTGTTGAGTTCATCATGTTGTAGCATTTTGATAAAGTCTTTCTTCACGAGCTATTTGCATGCAATTTGTTGTTGAAGCTAATCTTTGCATTTAATTTAGTGATAGGTATTTTTCCTGAGCAAAATTGTGGCTTATCCTAGCATTTAATATAGGGTCTATCTTGTTGGTATTTGCAATAGATCGACTTGTGGCCATGGATGTATTTAAAAGGGTCTTTGGTATAGTCTTAGGGTATTGAGGCAAGGAGTAAGAAGGTAGGAAGGACAGAAGCAAGTTGATTTATGAAGTTTGATCTGTTTGGATCAAATCTAAATTGAAATGTGGCTGCTACCCAGAAGGCCTTACAATTGGGCATGTATTTGATGATTTGATAAGTATATGAAAGCATTTGTTCCTCTATATCCTGTGTTTTCTATTATTTGGTGTTTTTTTTCCTTTGTGTTTACTCTCATAGGCAATTTGAATAGTTGGGTGTGCCTTTGGCCCTAGTTATCTCTTTCCTCCCTATGTCATCTTCTGCCTTCTCTTTTCCCTCCTCCTCCTCCTTTGTGCTCTGATCTATTGACACTCTCATCATGGCTACTAGTATGGTTGGGTATGCCAATAGAATAGGCTAATGCCACACAAACCATTTATTATAGTCCCTGCACCTATAACATATGTCCCTACTCCCACTACCTTAGCTCTAGCTCCTCTAGTTGTACTTATGCTACTTGTGGTCTCAATAATGCTCCTCATGCTCTAATCTTGACCCTGGACTATGTGAATAGCGTTCTCATGAATGATGGTGGTATTCATATGGGAGAGTATCCTAGTAGTGTTTTAGTCATCTTTTAGTGGTTGTGTGTTGCATTCATGATAGAGATTTCCATTGATGTCAACATACTGGTTATTTTGTGAAGAGTAGAAGAAATAGTTTGGATTTGCCAAGTTCGAGGATTAAAGATTAGCTTGTTTACATGTGGGATTATGTTCTAGATTATATCTAGATACTACAATTAAGAGTGTGTATGAAAATATAAATAGAATTATGAAGGATTTGGTGAAGACATCTTTGAGACAATGTTTCTAGAAAGTGGGTATTGATATTTGGATTTGATCTCCTAACATAGATGAAATCTAGTTAAGAGAGTTGAGACAAAGATTGAAGACATGTTGAAGATGCCTTAGTTAATCACATATATTTAGATGATTAGCGAGTGTGAAGTTATGAATATTATGAGCCGACCAATTACTTGTAATTGTGAAAAAGATGTAATGTTGTAATGTAACATGTAATGTAACATGTAATGTAACATGTAATGTAATATCTTAAGTTGGTCCTACATTATTATTGTAAATTGGGAATGCCTCAAGGATGACTCAATAGTTTTTCTTAAGACTTGGTATAAAGGAAATATTACTTTGTTGAGGTAGTGTGTAATATGTGGTCATATCTATTTGATGTATTGTGTGAGCTTGAATGTGAATATCTTTTGGATCATAGCAAAGATTAGTGCAGTTGACGCACACTAATAACCTTACAAGGAACTATACTTGGCAAGAGAAGTTGTTGTTGGATAGTTTTTGATGTAAAATTGTATTATTTAGTGAGGATAGTGCTGAAGTTGTTTAGACAATGGGTCCTATTGTCACAAAAGATTGCACCCTTGTCCAATTTTTTTACCTAAGGACAACCTTGTGAAACATGAAAACAACATCCAAATTGTGGGACTTGAACTATGAGGTTGAGTCTCCAAAGAAGGCTAACTTCCTCTACTATTAGGATGCACTTAAACTATTCTTGAAGAGAAAAGGGAGAAGGAATACATGAAAGTAACTACCTAATCTATTCTAAGGAGGTGATGCACCAAAATAGGGTGTTCAAACCAATCTCTTCCCATACATTCACAGTACCATTATCATGACAATCCAAAGATATATGGATTCATACTTGCTTTAGTCTATTAGCTACATATAGACCAAAAAACCAAATGAGTGACACAAGGAAAAAAGGCTTCACTTCTTATCATTCATAGGCCAAAAGAGATATAGAAATGTATTTTATAGATATCCATAGTACATCGAAGAGAGGAAAACAAAGCTTACACAGCACATCGGTTGTTGAAGGAGATAAGATGGGATATCGTATAATTTAGAGGCAAAGAGGGAATGTATAGTAGCATGTCGAGGCAATAATAGAGAAACAAAGAAGATCTAACCCTAAGAAATAGTATAGCATCTTCTTTTATAGTGTAAGCATAACTCAAATAGCTTTCGTCCTAAGATAAAATTCAACCACTACATTCAAATTTATAGAGAATAATTACTACAAAAACTAGAAAAGATCTAATTACAACACCAATCCATACACAAGAAGATCACTGATCCACCAAAAAATCTTTTAGAGGACAAGAATGGTTGCCATTAACTTCTCACTGAATAGATGGATCAAAAGGTGGTGATGGAGTGTCCCTTTGCATTTATTAGACCTAGGGAATGATGAAACTGGTTGCAGGAGATTAAAAAGATTGGATCCATCATCAAGGAGTTACTTTTACTATCATAAGTATGCCAAATCAGTTGTGTTATTTGGTCAAATAGAGTCAATCATCAAGCCTTGCTACATGGACCAAACATCTCTTACCATTCTACCACTCTACTTGCATTCAACTTTATACCTTATGTTTGACTGCCTGTGATCATAGCTTCACCACCACAGTTCCTACTTGCAAAACTACAACTAATTGGTTATCATTTCTTCATAGCCTACCATTAACATCTTTCCTTAACTAATGCGATCTTGTGAACATTGAGATCCTAACTACATACACACCGTCACCACCTTGACCCATGGTTCACCTTCTAACCTTGTGACCAACTTAGCTTCTTCTTAACCTATTGTGACCATGTGCTAGCCATAGAGCTGGAAGATCTAATGATGCAAAATGTATCCTTGAAACACTAAATACTTACCCTTTCCACACTGTCATGACCTAAACCATAGTATGTCAATATAATCTTGTGACGAGGAGAAAACAATACAATCACACCTTCACCACCCTGACCTTGGTTGAGCCAACTAACTCTGTGATGATGTGAATACAAAGCAGTCACGCCTTCACCACCTTGACCTTGGTTGAGCCAACAAACTCTATGATGATGCAAACACAAGGCAGTCACACCTTTTCCACCTTGACCTTGGTTGAGCCAACTAACTCTATGATGATGGAAACACAAAGAAGTTGTGTCTTCACCACCTTGACCTTGGTTGAGTCTACTAACTCTATGATGATGCAAAGACAAGGTACTTGCACCTTTTCCACCTTGACCTTGGTTGGTGCTTAACCAACCATGACTATGTGAATCGCATGGTCGCGACTTAAAAAGTTCTAAGGCATAACATGAAATAAAGGATATAGAAAATGTTAAATTATTCTATTAAAAATCCCTCAGTGACCGTTGAACGGCTTATCATTTAAATTTGATTTTTTGGTAGGAGGGTATTTTGGTTAATAGGTCCTTATGTCTTCCTTTCAACTCCTAACAAGCTTGGATTCTCCTAACGGCTATTCAAAGTCTCTTAAAAGGGACTCATATGCATTGAATGTATTTCGTTCAGTCCTAACAAGGTCCATCCTTTCACAAGAAAAAATTATATCATCATCTTTTGGGCATCATTCCCACTATATTTTCCCTCTAATCAAGGGTTTCCCTAGTAAACAAATTTGGTGTTATTGTGTATGGTTGTTGCATCTATTGTTTACATGTTTTAGAATTAAAGAAGATATTGAGAGTTGCTTTAATTGCATAATTGATTCATCCCTTACTCTTAGTCTTGGTGGACTTCACTTTTTAATAATTAGTATTAGAGCCTCAAGTCCTTGAAGGAAAAGCATAACATCTTAAGGAGATCTATGACACACTTTAGGAAAGAAGTTTGAAGTTTGATGGAGTTAACTATGATAGTTGGAAGGAAAATATGAAGACGCCTATACTATGCATAGGTCTAGATTATTGGATGATTACTACAAACAAAAATGATGTGATTGAAGAAAACAAGATTGAGGGTTGTAATGAAACTCATAAACACGTATTCATATAGAATATGCTTGCTAGAGAGGCATTATTATTAGCTCTTCCTGAAACTAAATTTAGTCAGGTTAAATTTTTAGGACTTGCTCATGAAGTTTGGAAAGCTTTACAAAGCACATTTGAAGGTGATAAACATGCTCAGAAGGTTAGATTATAGAATTGGATATTCTTATTCAAGATGATAAAATGATGGAAGATGGATCTATAAGAAGTTGCTTTTGTAGAATATTAGAGATTTTTATAGGAATTAAGATTTGTGGTGGAGAGAATTCAAAAGATGAAGTTGTATATTGAAGACTTTGACAACTGTATACAAACAAAAAACACAAATGATTGAACAAGTTATTCCCTGCACATCTTATTTTACAAGAAAGGCTCTTCTTGGGAGATTAAAGTTAGCTTAGATGTGGATAAGACAGAGTGGAGAATTGCCTAGAGCAAAAAATTCCTTTAGTGCATTGAAAGATAAACCTATGTTGACAAGGAGTTCAACTACAAGTGGAGATTATGCTAGTAGCAACCAAACAAGAGTAGAAGAAGGAAAGAAGATTGAGGAAGGAATTTTCCTTCTTATAAAGAGAGAACCTAAAGATAACAAAATCTTTAAGTATTGGACTCGTAATGGATATAGTCATTATTCTTCTAAATTTTCTAAGAGAATGAAGAAGTCTAGAAAGCCTTATAAATCAAGAATACCTAAGGATTACCTTTTTCCTAATGAGGAAGAATTTGAATCTAAAATGGAAGGATTCTTGAGTGAAAGTGATGATGAAATAGGAATTGTTGTTATTAAGGAAGAAATCCCTAAAAAAGAAGTTAGAGAAGAAAAAAAAATTAGTATCACGAGATGAAAAGAAGAAATCTGATATGATTATAGATAGTGGTTTTCTCATCACATGACTGGAGATATGAATAAGTTTTTTGAAATCAATAGCTATGATGGAGGAGTAGTAAAACTTGGAAATAATGCAGCCTATCATATATAAGGAAAAGAATCTATTGCACTTGATGGAAAGACTAACATTGATGATGTTTATTTTTTGTGGATGGTTTGAAACATAATCTTTTGAGTGTTGAACAACTAGTGGACAAGGGATATCAGTTGTAGTTTATAGAGAAGACTTGCATTATCAAAGATAAATATGACACATTAATTGGTACTGGTACAAGAATAAGAGGTAATATATGTCTATTGAATCCTACTAAGATGACATGTTTAGTTGTTAGGGTGGATGATAGTTGGTTATGGCATAAAATATTTTTTCGTATCAACTTTGATGACATTATGAAGGTTAGTACTACACTTGTTGTTAGAGATTTGCCTAAAATTGTGAAACCTACTAACATAGTATGTAAGGAATGTGTAATGGAAAAACTAGATAAAAGCTCATTTTCAAGATAGAAATTTCCCACTTCAGTGAAATTGGAGATTGTGCTCACAGATTTGAGTGGTCCTACAAAGAAAAGATCATTTTATAGTGAAATGTATTTTAAGATTCTTGTTGATGAATTCACTGGAATGATGTGGGTAGCATTTCTTAGAGAAAATTCTCAAGCTTTTGAGAAATTAAAGATATTTAAGAGTAGAGTTGAGAATGAATCTAGTTTGAGGATTAGATGTTTTACATCTTGATAGAGGAGAAAGGTTTACTTCAAATGAGTTTAACATTTTTGAGAAGAAAATGGTATAAAGAGACAAATTTTAGCCACTAAGACACCTAAACATAATAGGATAGCAAAAATGAGGAACAATTTAGTAACTGAGGTACCAAAAGAAATGATGCTTGAAAGAAATATATCTAAGATCTTTTGGAGAGAAGCAGTAAATACAACAGTATACACTATGAATAGAGTACAAATCAAATAAGGCACTGATAAGAAACCTTATGAACTTTGGTTTGGACATGCACCTTCTGATAAGTATTTCAAAATCTTTAGAAGTAACTATTACATAAAAAGACATGATGATATTAGAAAGTTTGATTCAAGAAGTGAAGAAGGTATGCTTCTTGGATATTCACTAAAAAGCATGGAATATATATGTTTTATGTAATGCCTACCCCTAATTTACTTTTCGTGTTATTTTGTTGAATTTTTTTAGGCCAACTTTATGATGTATTATGATTTAGTGGTACTTAGTTACCTGATTTGTTTGGATGTTATTTCATACTCAGTTGATATATTTGATGAGCTACTTGATACTCAGTTATTTCATGTGTTCATGATTATTCTTTTGATGATGATACTTTATATGTTCATATAGTGATTTCACTTATCTCATGATGATAGTTAGCTTGATGATTTTTATGCAATTTTCTATGGTTACTTACCACATACTTGCATGTGTATGGTGTACATGAATGCTTTACTTTATGTTTGACATTCCTAATATGGTTGAGGGAGGGAGTCATAGTCACCTACTAGTTGAGATCTACACAATGCACCACTCCTCACCATTTCTTGTTTAGTTTAATTTTATATGTATATGTACATGCTCAACTTTTATGCAAATTGTAGTTATCAGGCATCGACTTCCTTGAATTGCCAAGATGAGCATGCCCTTTCATAGTATCTCAATGGTAAAGAGGGGAGATAGTTCTTGATTCCAAATCCTAACTCTAAGCCAATTGTCCTAGAAAGTAGGACAAATATCTGAGTTATTTACCCTTCTGAATTTATCAAGAGATGTGAGTTCAAGATTTTGACCCTTGAGCTCGATTTAGTACTTTATCTTTTAGATAGGTCTTCTTATTCAGTTTTGTAGGTCTATTGTGATTTTTAGTTATAATTAAATCAAGTTAAGAGAATATTAAATGATTTATTATAACAAGAATTTTATAAAGAAAAACAATTTTAAATAATTTATAACTAATTGTGTAATTATTATATAGAAGAATTAAATTTAAAAGATTTAATTAAAGTTCTAAATTTGGCGTAATTATATTTATTTAATTTAATAATAATTTATTTAGGAGTTTAATTTTAATAATGAACTCTAAATATTATTATTACTTAAATTAATAAATATACTATTAAATATGTCTTGGTATTTGAATAAAAGAGATAGAATAAATTAAATAATTTTTAAATGAAAAAAGTTTGCACATGAAATTAAAATAAATTACAATAATAAAAGAAAAGGCTTTTCGTGTTTGTAAAACTAAAACCCTAAAGGAGAAAGCATTTTATTAAGAAATTAGAGCTCATTTCTCCACACATAGGTTTAGGGGAGCAAATTTTGAGAAAGGGGTTTTTTGAGAAGATGGGAATTCTTGCAGCTTCTAGGCATTCATCTGGCTAGCATTAGATCGAGGTAGGATCTTGTTGATATTTTCATAGTAATTTCCCTTTGAATTTTCTCTATCTTCTCTATGGTTGTTATAGATTTGTTTTTAGAAATAATTTTGGTTGGAACCTTGGTTGTTAAAATAATTGTTCTTCATTAATGAAAATATTTGTATTGAATGAAATCAATTTGAAACCATTGTTTGAGAAAATCTTATTGGAAAATTGGATATTTTTAGAAAATTATGAATTGGGATAGGGTTTTGAAAAGAAAACCATAATTTAATTTAACAAATTTGATAGTTGCAATTGTTTCCCTATCAGATCTATACTAGGTTTTTTTTTTTTTTTTAAATAATCTTTATATTAAATTATCACAGTAAATAAATTATTGTGATAATATTTATATTGAAATGGTAATTACATTATTAAAAAAATTGTATTTTTTATGCGTTTGAGGGAGGGGGCTTTGGTTCTTATTTTGAAAATATATATAGAAATTAAAAAAGTTAGGGAGGCAGGTCATTAACCCCCACCCACCCCCCCCCCCCCCCAGCTTTTTCCTTTCTCCCGTGTGTGGTTACGAGAGTGTTGTCAGTGGCCTTAAAGGCCTACCACATAGTAGACTCTACTATCGTAGGAGTAGGTACTGTTGTAGGTAGTACTTTGTTGCTGTGTCAGCAAAGCTGTTGCGATAGGTAGTACAACCTACAAACTTTTAAAAAAAGGTGAGGTAAAAAAAAATTAGTTTTTTTAATTATTTATTGTATATTTTAGATTATTAAAATAATAAATTTACTAATAATTATTTTTTTATTTATTAAAAGTTTGTAATTATTATTATTAATAAGAAATAAATATGAGTTATTAATTATTTAATAATTATTATTATTTAAAATATATATATATATATATATTGGTAAACAGTTGAAGCATTTGACTATATTTTTAAACAAATAAAGATACATCATAAGTATCTCTATTCAAACGGGCACTGGTAGGAAAGAATGGAGAAGAAAACCTCCAATCTTGCTTGGGACCGTAGTCCTTTATTATTACAATATAAAAGGGGCATACCCCAGTTTCAAATTTGATTTTTATTACAAATTTTTATTACAAAGGAGCGGACAAGAGTCCTAATCTGCATTTTGACAGTTATGATTAGACCAATCCAATTATAATCCTATTCTGAGAGAACCACTCTAACCAAAGTTTTAAACTCTTAGTGGGCATCCCTTCTTTCTTGTTTTATCTAAAACTCGTGACATGCCTTACTATTCTGCTAAACAGTAGACTACTAAGAAGAAACTATTAGTATTAGTAATTTGAGAGTAATTTGAAAAAGGCTTTCCTAATTATATGCTAACATGCTTTGCATAAATTTAGATACCATAATAATAAATTAGAATTCTACTAAAAAACCAGGTTTTAATATAACGTTCTAAATTCCACATCGTTATTAATTCTAAACATAATCACATAGGGGATACTGACTAGAAATGCCTTAAAAGAGGTCCTATTATTAAACTGTTCTTTCTTGATTTGCTTTAGTTATATTATAGAGTAACTTAATTACCTATTTGAAACTATTTAATTTATAAGTCCTTATTTCTATGATCCTAATCTAAAATATCTACTATCCCTGCTATAATTATAGTCCTAATTTTTTACTCAAATGAGGACCTTCTCCAACTTGTTTAAACTAGCAAAACTACACCAGTCAGAATAGAAAATCTTCTTAAAATGTTTGTTTCTACTTTAGACTTGATTATGATATCTCTACAATCTAAAATGTAGAGAGTTCAAGAAAACACTAGTACATTTTGGCAAATACATGACTATGTGACTAAAACTTTTAGTCACACCACTTAAAATTTTAGTGACGTGACTAAAACTAATCACATTTCACTATTTTTATAGAATTTACAAGTATAGGTGACTAAATGGGTGATTAATTTGGTCAACAGGTAAAATCACAAGATCAACCAAATAGAAATGATTAAATAAACTACCAAATTAATTACTAAATAAGTGATTGGATAATTAGTCCCTAATAGTTAGTCACCTAAACATAAGTGACTAAATAAGGTATCAAATAAATGACTAAATAAGTGACTGGATAATTAGTCACTAAGAATTAGTCATTTATACATTATCATTGCACTTTCTCTAGGGTTTATTAAATAATGGACTAGGTTAATTTTATTTTCCATAAATCATTCATGGCCCTTGGACCTTCTCTTTCTCATACTAGAATCTTGGTCTCACTTTATATCTTCCTTGATACAAGATGCTTTAATGAATGACGTAGGGGATTTTATTCACTATTTTGTGCTCTTTAATCAATATTATAAACCAATTTAGTTTTCCTCTAATAGGTATATAAATATATAGGTGGATTAATAATAAATAAATGAACATTATCAATCTCTTAAGTGTCCTTGGATCACTTCTATTCTTATAATGTTGGCAAACCAAATATTTGTGTGTTGAACCTAACTTGTAGCCAAGCTATTTTAATTATTTTTTATATTTAAAAAAGATAAAATAAATATATTATAATTACTAATTTATTAAAAGCTAGAGTTAATCAATTAATTAAAATTTAAAATAGAATGAATCTTAATAATTTTATTAATTAATAGTAATAACTACATAATGGATCAAAAAAAATAATAATAACTAAACAAATTATGTTGACCAATCAAATATTCTAAAAGCCACATTGGAAAAAATAATATTTTTGCTTCCTGCGCAAGGGTAAAATTTAAGGGAAAGTAATAACTTCTTTGCATTTGATGGAATTTCATTTCTTTGGTTGCAAATGGGAGAGAGAATTTTTCAAAAGGGAATCAAAGAGGTGCATAAATAAAAGCAAAATGGGTCAGAGAAGGCGAAAGAGGAAAAGGAAAGAGCAATGAGACATGCATGGAGAATGAAAAGGAAAGAGGAAGGGCACATGTAGGGAAGAGGGAAAATGGGTCAAAACTCTTGCAAGCACCCAAATCATATCAGGTTCCTTGTCTTCCTTATCATCCTTTCCTTGGTTATGTATGTTATATTGCTTACATCATTCTCTTGCTACATAGTTGAATTCTAGATTCTAACTCTTTTTTCCATTATTATATACATATGGTTGAGAAGAACATAGGGAACCTTAAATCAGAAGCCCTTCATTGCCATTAGATCAATGAACAAAATGTAGGATATGTGATACATGCTTAGATTTGATAATGTTGAATCTTGTATTTAGTTAATCACCACATCTAACTCTATGTTTGGTGTATCCCCAATGAAGAATCCTAGGTGTAAATTTTGGATGAATTTGATGGAATAGATACACCTTAGTTGTGGCATCTAAGCCAAAAGATACCCACAAATAGACTTTACCAATCAAAATTATATATTGATGATATTTGCCTTTTTTCCCTATGTCTTTAGTAGTGCATAGAGAATAGTTAATATGTGAGCAACTCCTAATTGAAAAGTGGGTTAGAGCTTGATCCAAACCTGATTCCTTCCTAGGTGATTAAATTTTGAACTGCCACTAGAACTCATTGTATTCTAGAATGCCACGGTGAAGACAATAAGGGCTTCAACACCTAATGTATCTCTATTTTGCAATGCATATTTTCCTTGAGTTTTAATTAGAATTACTAAAGTTTTGCATCAATCTTCTGGCCTTTCCTATCTATTTTTATGTTATATAATTTTTTTTTAGATTAATTATTTTTTAAATGTATTCTTCTTTCAAACAAGTGATGCATTGCAAGTGACTCAAAAGATGTTGGGAAATGATTTCATTGAGTGGGCATCCAAACACTAGTAAAATCTATCATATCATCCATATTTCAAAGCAATATGTTTTGTATTATAGGGGACAAGAAACTAACCAAGACATTGACAAACTATTGTGTTTGAGATGTTCTAGGTTGGTATGACTGAGGTAGTGGAGAAGAACACTTTGATACAGAGCTTGGTCAGTTTTCTCATTAGTCCTATCAAATCAGGACAAGTACTTTAAATTGACAAGATACAACTTCTCACATCAAATATCATTCAAAAAGACACTAATAACTTCTCCCAACTAGGAATGACACTAGGGCTCCCTCAACCAATTCTCTAATTCCATATATACAAGACCTTCAAATGGTGAATCCACACTCCACACCCACTTTGCTCTACATTTTAAACATCCCCATTCTCTGTTTATTATGATGTCATCATTTACTTGGTTTTGATCATTCACACATAGACTCCCTAGGAGATCTCTATAACGTTAGGCCCTAGATGATATCTGATTTTTTTCTCAAACTCCCATTTATCCTATCAATGGGAACAACTCCTTTTCTGTATTACAATGACCAAACAGCTTATGGAACATTGACCCAAACCAAAATACAATCTTGTTACAGTCCTTGCTGTCTATTTCCACCAACATTATAGGAATAAGCATTTTCTATCCTCTTTCACTAAATGACTTCCATTCCAACTCACTCTAGAAGCAATTATGAACATTCACAAGGCATTTTTCCTATTCTCCATTCACATGATTCATTATAGATAACTTCCTGATCAAACAAAAAAAAATTTACCTTCCTGGTGTCCTCTTTAATAGGCTTGTGGTAATGATGTAATAGCTAGAAACATTGCTAATAAATGGAACAATAATTCTAAAGGTTTGGAAAGAAAAACTAATGACAAGTGATCTTTATAGTTGGACTATGGACAACATTGAAATTAAACTACAACTTAACCTTAAAAATGGAGGCAACTCATTTTCTATCAAAGTGGGAAAAATAATGTCAAAGTCTATGCATATTTGTACCACAAGATATATACCAAGTAGAAACATTCACACCAAGTCTATTCACATCCTGAAATTCAAGATCATCACCTCATTTAGAACCCATGTAAATTACTGCTATCTATAATTAAAATTGACAATAAGTTCATCTAAGAAAAAAAATTGATCCAAAAACACTATAATTAAATTTGGTTCTAAGAAGATTACCTTCAAAAATTCTAAGGGGAAAAGAAATGTAGACATCCAAGTTTAATAAAAAGGGGAAAAAAACATCTTGAAGATTGACAATGTTCAACATGAAAAAACATATTGATATAAGTTAAGAGGATATATTGAAAATTGACAATTTAAACATCTTGATTTATCCCATAATTTAGGAGTTGGCCTTGCAACACAACACTCCTCTTATCTAACATATATACTTCTTTTTAAAAGCTCCCTCTTGATCTCTACTATCTCAAAGACTTGCAGAGAAGCTCCCTCTGAGTAGCATCTCCTCTTCTTAGAAGAAATTGACCACAAGATAGTTTGAGTCTTCATTCCTCAATGTGTGTAACCTCATCATAAGTTACACAAGGCTCTATATCCCTTGAGTGTAATTTCTCATAATCCTTACACAGTTTTGATATCAGATTAATAGTCATATAAGCTTTGTACACCCTTGTTGTAGTCTCACTAATGGAGAATAACCCAACAAAAAATGGCTTGTGTCTTCTTATGATAGAAAGAAAACTTCCAACTATAATGGCTATGAAGGCACTTGTCAAAAAATGACAATTTAGTCTTTGTAATAACACTAAAATTAGATAATTTAGTCTATGTAACTAATATTAGTCACTTTAAAAATGAACCATTATTACTATGTCTGCTATAACAATCCACAAAGATTCCAATCTTCTCATCACTATCCCATGTTCATTCATAAAAGTACAAAGAATGGATCTTTAATATAAAAGAACTATGACTGTCAGTGGGGTCTCCATCTTTGTTTCTTGATCTATCCTGAAATAATTTTAAAGGGATTATAAATAGTTTTTAAAAAAGTCAAACTATCATATGAAATATTATAGTTAATTGTGAAAAAGCATATATTATATAATACTCTTCAACTTCAACACATTAAGCACATATAGAGAGATGGTTTGATAATTTTTTTAACAGATGTGTATTTAGAGAGAGTTGATTTGATTCAACCCACATGTGTATTAAGCACAAAACCCACAAATGTATTAAGCACAAAGACAAAACTACTCTAGAACCTATTTGATACTTCCATACAACTCAAATTTAAACAAATAGCATAGTCATAGTCTACAATTATATTGTTAGCAAATGAGATGTGGACAAAAATCATGTAACTATTGTATTTTCTTTCCAGTTGCATGTTAAGAATTAAAAGATCAATGAGATATGAACTTTCTTGTAAATGATAAGATAACTAATACAAAAACAAAAAAATTGTAAAGTCTATAGATAGGCTCTAATACTGAGGTAAACAACATTTAGGCCTTGAGAAAGACAGATGAAATTTCATTAAATATGAATAAAAGACCATGAAAATAAGCTAATTTCATTAAAAGAGATGATTAACATTTGTGAAATTATAGAATTCAAAGAAGCTTTCAAATGAAGAAAGCACTCATTCCCCAAATCATTTTTTGTTGTTGAAATTATGCAATACTCTAGAAATTTTGATTAAATATTCTATAATCCCAAACTTGACCTTGTAACCTCATAGGCAAGGAAACATGAAACATTTTCCTATAGAGCTTGCAAGTGTGGGATTGTCTTATTATAATAAAGATGCTTATCACATCTCATGTGACATTGCACATTGTATCCTAGAAAGAATAGCTAATGCCCTACCTTACATTTGAATAAAGTCATCAGCAAGTTTACCTACCTCATTTGAATGCCTTTCACCCATTATTTTGAACCTTGGGGCAATTTTCCTCATTTTGTCAATACCTTCTATAGATTCCCTTGGCAGAATTCTAGGGGAAAAACTCTTGGTCTTCTTACCTAATGGGATGAGATAGAGACTAGAGATATTCACACAAAGCTTTGTTCTCATTCTTCATTTTCTTGGCTCTTCTTCATTCGTTCCTTCATTTATTAGGTAGAATCATCAAATTCTTTTATTACTTGTTCCTTAGTTGCATGTCCTATCTCAAATTTTGTTACATTATATTCCTTTGGTGTAATCTGATCTTTTTCTTTATCAACCATAGACATTACAACATGTAGATTCTTGGACCTTGATTCATCCCCAATCATCTTGGAAAATCTATTCACTTTGCTCTCTTTTTTTATTTGTTTCTTTGGTTTAGGATCTTTTGTAATTCTAATGCAAGATCAATTTCTTCTTTGTGTTGAGATAATGGGTGTTGCACACATTGCATAATATTTTTTATATTGTATTATTTTATTTTATCATGTAATGTTGCACCTAGATGGACATGCAACATATAAAGATTTCCATAGGATATACTTGATGAGTTGTATCCTAACATTGTAACAATATTTGATGTAATTATTTAATATTGGAAAAAAAAATTAAATTTTCAATATTAAATGTGGGGTCAATGGGTTAGGTAGCACATGGTTTATGTAATACCACTTGGTGGTTTTATGGGACTTGCTACTATATAAGCAACCATAAGGGTAGTTGTTGGCGAGAGAAAAAAAATAAGACATAAGGCAACGAAGGCAAGAGTCGAGCGAGAAAAGGCTTGACAAGTTAGTTAAGGGAGCGTTTGTGATGGTTGAAAGCATGGCATGAGATGTGTGGACTCATGCTTGTTCACATAGATTGCTAGGTGGTGGCTATGGCTTTGAAGGCTTCCATGTTTGTATTGCAATGGTATTTTTGCTAAATAATGCATAGTGATAGATGCTTTTGGAGGTTGGGTTTTTTCCCTCAATAAGAGTTTCCAGGTTATATCTTGTGTCACATTTTTGTGGATATGTTGTCTATTCTCTTACATGTGGATTTTTAATTACATATTTATTTCAGATCTATTATGGGATATGTGGAAACAGTTGTATTCTTTATTGAAATTTTCCTTACAAGTGGTATTAGAGCTATAGTTTTATTATCGTAACCCTAGATTGAATATATGGGAATGTATGAGAGGATAAAAGAAAGGGCAAGATGTATAAGTTGTTTATTATAGATCTGAGTATTTTGGATTTTCTATTATGATTGGATATTGGTAGATTTTGGGCATGTGAAATTGTTGGACAAATGAATTTTTTTGGATGTTTCATTTAAATGGGGTTTTTAGGGCGTAGCTCATAGAAATGACCTCTTAGATAAAAATAAACCTCACCATTGGATCTGGGTTGATGTTTTCATAAATTTTGATATATAATATGCCCTAGTTTGGTCATGTTCAGAGGAAATGAAAGAGTTTTTAGTTTCAGCCCATGATGGCTGTCAAATTCAATCCCATTAATGTTTTTGTCACAAAAAAATTGTAGTGAGAATGTTAAAAAGATTGTCTTAGTAAAATGGTCATAACTTTCTCTTAGGACATCAAATTTTAGACTTCTTATAAGCATTGGAAAGAGAACTCAGAGCACTACAAGATGGTGTAGGTTTGGTTATGTGATTTTGACATTTGTTAAGTTTTAAGAGCCCAAAGGTGAGATGTTATTTATTTTGGGCACATATTAGGGCATAACTTGGGCATATAGAGTCAAATTTTAGACTTTGAGTAGTCAACAGAAAGCTCTTGGAGAGCTCTACACATTGGTTCAGATTTGGTGTAGGTTTGACATGATTTATTTGGTGATATATTAATCTAAATAGTTTATGATATATATTGACTATGGTAGCATTCTGAGTTTATGACATTGTATATTTTGGAGATTTAAGATTTGATGTCATTGTGTACTCATTTCATATTTCAGATTGGTCTCATGATGATATGGTTATTAGTGTTTTGTTTTGCATATGCATGATGACTTGTTGGGTCTACAAGTTGTGCAGTGTTCTTAGCGGTCTATACTTATAGGTTGCATTTATAGCTTGGATATGGGTTGTCTTTGCCCATTAATCTTTCATTATTGATGCTTATTCAGATTGGTGGCTTGGATTTGGGTTGTCTATGCCCTAAGCCATATGATTTTCTGATTCTTTTCTTCATGTAGAAGGGATGAGATGATGCTACCAGGTACAGTCATGGTGGAAGATTGTGGTTGACTATTTTATGTTGATAGATTGGACATATTGAGAGTTAGTTGCTTGGTTCATGGTGCCATGCATTTTGACATGAAATGATTGGATATATAGGTACATCTTTGATGTTCATTGGCTTGGATTTCTTATTTGGTTATAGTGGTATATCTTCTTGGTTAAGGATCATAGTTATTTGGTTTCTTTTGAGGAGCTCATGATGTGCACTTTGAGTTCTTTGATAGTTTGATGCCTTGTATTGATTCTCATGGTTTGACAATGGTTTTTCATCATAATGTCATGGATAGCTTGGATACATGGTTTAGTGTGATCTTGTGACTGTGATGGGGTGACAGTGTAGGATTAATTCATATTTTGGTTTGTACCTTCTTGGTTTTGGAGATCTTGGTTTCACTTGGTGTTGACACTTTAATTGCATAAGTGTAGATTTGGAGGATCTTCATGTAGGAGATGGTTTTTATGATTCCATAGATGCCTTAGTACCACAGTTGAGTGGGAGTTTTTGGTATTGATAGATTTATTGAGCATTTGCAGATGTTGGAGGTTTGTCTTAGATCCCATTGCTATAGAAGCATCTTTAATATTTGCATGGTGCACTTGGTTATCTTCATGGTGTGTGAAGATGGTTAGATCTTGAGGACTCATGGGATTATTGGTTGTCTTCATGGTGTGTGGAGATTATTACATCTTGAGGTCTAATGGGGTTCTTAGTAAAGGTGTGGTTTATGCTTTTATTTGACATGTTATCCTTGGTGTTAGGATGGTTTCATTTTTATGTTATGGTATACTCTTGATATGCATTTAGAGTTGTGACATGTTATGGTATGTCCATATGGAGCATGTTATCTCTTTGGTTGAGATGGTTAGATCATGTTGTCATGTTTATGTTCCTGAGGCTATGGTTGAAACTTTGACATTGATCTTGGTTTACTTTATTGGTATTGAGTACATTGATAATAAGTTGTATACTTCATGATATTGCTATGTTACATTTGGAGTTGGCATGGATTGATTGGTAATAGGTTCTCATGGATACTTAGAGACAGTGGTGATGTTGATTTCTCTTGGAGTAGAGAAGTATTTGTTGGGTCGGTTGATGGTTTTAGCAAGAAGTTTGAGGGGCATTCACCTAATATGGGCTTGAGAGGAGATTTTTTTTAGATGATTCTTGGTTGGAGACTTTGATACCTTGATGAGCATTCTCATTCCCTACTCTTGGTCCATTCAACAATTTTCTACTTGAGAGGTATAGCCCATTGTTTCTCTTAGGTGCATTTTATTTATGCGTGTTTTTCATGGATATGGATCTTGAGCTACGGTACATGAGTTAGTTCTGGAGTGTTCATTTGAGAGATAATTTAGCATTGGTTACCTCCATTTGCATATGTTTTTATGTTGGTTAAGTTTGGGAGATGATTTTATATTGGACATATTCTTTGGATTAGGAATGGTACATGAGTTTTATCTTCTTGTGAGAGGTTTACATCCATGATTAGTTATATGATATGGTTTGGGTGTTGTTGAGGCTTCTTGTTGGGGTTTTATGGAGGAGATCATACTTGCATAGTTTACATCTAGAGGTGTGTATAGAAGGACATGATACAAGTTATGATTTGCATGGTTTCTCTCTAGTCTTGGTCATCTTCCTAGATGTTTGGTTTCACTTACATTGGATTTGAGATTGGTTAGATATTGTGATCACTAGTTTGTGTTTATGTATGTCATGTGAGAGATGACATGGTTATTCTTTTATCTCATTCCTTTATTGGTTGTGGAGAACTTGGAAGAGTGTTGGAGACTTGTTATGAGATTTTTTCTTGTAGGTTATTGGTTTATGTATTGTGGATGTCCTTAGGACTACATGGATTCACTTCTTTGAGATGTCATGAGTGCATTGGTTATAGATTTGACATTATCTTTTGCAATGGGAGCTTATTGATATATATGTGGAAGGTATTGCTCTTGAGGCTTGGATTTTGTAGGTTATAGGTTGGATATGTTGACGATGTGAGATTCACTTGGTACACCTTTGGAGGTATGGATAGTTGGATGGGTTTGACACTTTTTGTAGGTGCTATTTTAGCTATGGGTATTTTGACAACCACGGATACATGTTATTGCCTTTAGATCAAGTTTTTGTGCTTGTCATTTTAGTTGATACATGATTTTATGATCTTCTAATATGACAGGTTAGGTGGTTTTCTCTTTAGATGGTTTCTATGTATGTCTAATGGCAATGGCATAATAGGAGGCAAGATCATTCATATTTGAGATGTTGGATACATTGATTTTTTTGTGGGTACCATGATGGAGCACATGGTGTACTTTGATCCATGATGGTGGATGTGTTGGGAGGGATTGTTCCCTTTTTCATTTATGTGGCTATAGGTTGACCCTATGCAATGTATACAAAAAGTGGGAGATTGTTAAGATAATTAGTGTTGCACACATTGTATAATTCTTTTTATATTGTATTATTTTATGTTATTATGTAATGTTGCACCTAGATGGGTGTGCAATATATAATGATTCCCATGGGATAAACCTGATGAGTTGTATTGTAACATTGTAATAATATTTGATATAATTATTTAATATTGGGAAAAAAAATTAAATTTCTAATGTTAAATGTGGGTTCAATGGGTTAGGTAGCACATGGTTTGTGTAATACTACTTGGTGGTTTTGTGGGACTTGCTACTATATAAGTAGCCACAAGGGTAGTTGTTGGTGAGAAAAAAAAGTAAGACAAAAGGAAAAAAAGGCAAGAGTCGATTGGGAAAAGGCTTGACAAGTTAGCCAAAGAAGCATTTGTGAAAGTTGAAAGCATGGTATGGGATGTGTGGATTCATGCTTGTTCACATAGATTGCTAGTTGGTGACTATGGCTTTGAAAGCTTCCATGGTTGTATTGCAATGGTATTTTTGTTGAATAATACATGGTGATGGATGCTTTTGGAGGCTGGGTTTTTTTTCCCTCAATGAGGGTTTCCCAAGGTATATATTGTGTCACATTTTTGTGGGTATGTTGTCTATTCTCTTGCATGTTTTGGATTTTTAATTGCATATTTATTTCAAATCCATTATGGGTTATTTAGAAATAGTTATATTCTTTATTGCAAATTTCCTTACACTTTGGGCTCTATCTTCATACTTTATCTCAGCCAAGCTAGAGAGGTTCTATGTTGATCATATGCTAGAAACCGTTCTTATCCCTATTCCATCTCTTCATTGATTTCTTCTTCTATAGTAAGTTCTTGCTCATGATTCTCTTGCTAGACAAATTATTGATAGGCATTGATACTTTTCCTGTCCTGTACCAACATAGGAATATGACCTTCCTGTGACCATCTTCTCTTGTTGGTTCCAGCTTCCAACCTCTTCTATTGTAAAAGGATCATTTTCTACATCTAACCTTTTCTTCTTATACAGAGGTGGGGTTGTTCACTTGGCATGTCTGACCTTTTCCTCCATTATACATCATGGAGAACACTCTTCCCTTTTTACTCCCATATATGTTTTGATGGATTCTCTTCTACCTCTATTCTAACCTTTGATGATTGCCTAGGTCTATCATCATACATCTTTATGTCCCCTCAAGTCATAGGTCAAGTGGACATTACCTGGCTTCAATCTACTGACTTGATGTTCAACTCACCATCTTGTGAAATTTAAAATTGGTCTAGATATCAAATCATGATCTATTATTTCATGCAAAGACCAATCATGTGGCTAGATGATCATTTTCCTTTCTTTCTAAGGTTCAATCTAGATCATGTTTGTATCTTCTCTTACTTGATCCAACACCTAGAGGGTCCTACGTGCTCTGATCATTTTAAGAGACAACTTTGAGAACATCCTCCTCTTAATCTCATACTCCTCTGTATAATTTTCCCTAAAATCTTCAAGATGCATCTTGTGTTGGTATTTTTTGCCACATACCACTCTAATTCTACTTTAAGGATTATAATCCATTCTTCTATATGAAATGTCAAATGGTAGAACTTCAATTTTTTAGCTGACCTTTGTGCTACTTGCAAGCATGGACACATTTTATCAAAATTTCCTATGGTAATTGGGAATTCAAGTCCTTATTTCTTCTTCTTTTTATGAATTTTGTCATATGCAGTCAACTGCTAATGACTTCTAGGGACATGATATTGTCAATCAGATACCTTGAAAGTCTATATGGCTCAAAAGAGAATCTTGGAGCTTAATGTAGAAGAAACTTGGGAATTGGATGAACCATGATCTATATTTTCCCAAAAAATCATTATTTACAATGATAACCTAGTATAACAATAGCCTTGCAAATCTTTGACAATGTGCATAGCAAAAGCATCATTGGGTAACAAAGTTGACCTGACTATAGAGGTGCAACTGGGGACAACACTCATGAACTTTTAACTAATTTGGACAAATTCCTATTGGTCCCTTGCATCTCAATCCTTTGTATGTGTTCATTTGAGTGAACATCTATAAAATATGAGCTCATATAAAATGCCCTTGATTGATCCTAATTTTTGAACTACTTGTCCAAGTTGTCGTTGATCTTTCCCAACTCATCCATAGATTTGATTCCATCTATCACTTCATGATGTAGAGCACAACTAACAAAACCCTCAAGGATTTTTTTGATCCAAAGTCAATTCAAACTCCATTAGCTTCTGAGTGAAGCATATAACAAGATTAAATCCCAAGATCCACAATTTGTTCATCAAATAAACTCATTAAAATGAAAACATTCTATAGGGAACAAAGAACTTTCACAACCACGTCTTTCCATAGTATAGCTAACCCTCACAAAATCCATACATTAGGAAAGAAATATCCTCAAAT
This sequence comes from Cupressus sempervirens, assembly GCA_028749045.1. Classification (NCBI taxonomy): domain Eukaryota; kingdom Viridiplantae; phylum Streptophyta; class Pinopsida; order Cupressales; family Cupressaceae; genus Cupressus; species Cupressus sempervirens. Next base: position 464,642,080 of record CM053790.1, read on the forward strand.
TATCATAGTTATCATCATTTGCATCATCAAATTAGTTACTCACCATACCCAATCTCAAGGTTCACATTCATGCTACAAAATCAGCTTCAAGGTCTATTGGCCCTCTATAGTGCTTACCCCTGGTTTACATTTTGTTATCATTGCCGAAATATTTTAAGTCAATTTTATGCTTGATGATTAGTAGCATTATCTTTCAAATTATCAAATATTGTTTCATATTTAGTTGATTTTATGATGAGACTACTTGGTACTCTATACTTCATGTATGCATAATGATTATTATGGTGATTTCAGTTATTGATGATGATTAGTTAGATGGATTATCATATGTGTTTTCTTATGTATACTTACCCTATACTACGTGTATGGTGTGCATGTATTTTTTTTTTATGTATGACATTTTTGTTGTGGTTAAGGAAGGGAGTCGTAGTCACCCACTAGTTGAGATCTACATGATGCACCCCTTCCTATCATTGTCTGTTTAACTTAGTATATATGTATTTGTACATGTGTGGATTATGTATGCGTGAATATTGGGCCTCTGCTAACACGCACACTTCAACACGATCATTATATGTAAATTCATCCCAGAATGAACATTGGATTGTTCATTCGAAAATCAGCTGGCAAAGCGACCTATTGCCTTCTATCTAAAGAGAATTTCTTGTTAGATATGCTCAGATTCGAGGTGTTTAAGCAACCAAACCCTGCAAGAACAAAAGATTTGAATGCAATTTAAGCTATATGAATGTGCAAGTAATCTAGATGAAGTATGAACGTTTAATCTAAGAACATGTAAAAGAAATTATATTAAATGTATGCATATTAAATCTTAAAAAAATGAATATGAAAGTAGGGAGCTCAAATGAATGCACAATCCAGCAGCAATTCGATGAAAATTCTCATTCAACCTCCCTCAAAATGAAGAGATGAGGATCTCTTAAATAGACTTTCTTGGAATCCATCAACGGTTGAGATCGATTTCAATCAACGGTCAGGATTAAAGGTGAAGTTCAGTCATAAAGGGAGATTCCCAAATTAAAGGGAGTTAACAGATTTAATTTGAGTAAAATAAGGAGTTAACTGATTCAATTTGAGTAGAAAAAGGAGTTAACTCATTTAACTCATTTTTTTATCAATAGTGAACTGGAAATTTCTCTTTTTGAACTGAAGAGAGATTTTGGTGAAATATTTAATTTAATAAAATGAGATATGCTCTCATAATTACCTTTTCTATTTAATTAAATAATCTTTTAATTAATTTAGAGGCACTTTTCTTTTTTAATTAAATAACTTCATTTAATTAATTAGGAATGGCTTCCCATTTAATTAAATAATTTTGTTTAATTAATTAGAAGTAAGTTCTCCAATTAATTAAATAATTTTGTTTAATTAATTAAAATAGGCACATTTATTAAATTAAATAAATTTAATTCCATAGTACATTAGCCTTTAGGATATAATTTAATTTAATTAAAGTATAAATACTTAGTAATTAAATTAAATATTAATTAATAGGTTTAATGTGACTAATATAAGTAAATACTATAGGAATTAAATAATAAGTATGATGAATGCAGATTAGGGTTTTCTGCATTTGACAATTAAGTCAAGTAGCGAGTAGCAGAATGAGAATTTTCCTAATGGAATAGGACTTTAGGATTGGTCAGAAATAGACCAGAATTGGTATCATGGCAATGAGCCAATTTTGGGGTATTACATTTTGCCCCTCTTTGAATGAATGTGCGAGTAGCACGTTCAATTCAAAGAAAATCAGAAAGCATGATGCAAAGATGAGATTGGTTCCGAAGTTGATGACACGGAGACCAATTGATAAGCTTTTAAGGACTATCTCTAGAATAGAGCTTAATCATAAGGAATCCAAGTAGAGCACTTAGATACCTAAGATTGATAGCATTTAAAAGACTATCTCCAGAACAAAGCATAATCTTTAAGGATCCAGACAGAACATCTAGATACCTGAAATTGATAGCATTTAGAAGATTATCTCTAGAACGGAGCTTAACCTTCAAGGATCCAGATAGAACACCTAGATACCTAAGATCAATAAAATTTAGAAGACTATCTCCAAAATGGAGCTTAACCTTCAAGGATCTTGATAGAATACCTAGATACCTAAGATTGATAAAATATAACAAGGTCCAATCATGAGCCGTAGAATCATCCCCAGAATGGAGCTTGATCCTCAGGAGTTGGGGTTTAGACTATCCCAATACCTGTCCATCAAACTTTGAGAAGAGTTGTTATAAGGTTGATCAATTGATGAAAAGATAAGATAGATGGCAAAGATGCCAGATAGAAGGGAACAAGATGCCCCAAGCGATGAGATGCCCCAAGTGACGAGGACATAAGATAGGAACAAGATGCCCCAAGCGACGAGGACATAAGATAGGAACAAGATGCCCCAAGTGATGAAGATTCAAATTGATTTGAAATTCAAGTTCAATGATGTAATCATCCTGGCCCCTCGGGAGCAAAATTGAAAGATGACACACCAGAAATATGATGTAAAGTAGTAGAAGAAATCTGAGATTCAACAGAATGTAGAAGAGATCAAAATGATCTAAAGAAGATTCAGGGTTGATTTGAAATGATTGCGAAGTCGCAAAGACCAAGGTTGACCAAAAGTTGACTAGATTTAGCCACAGTTGTCTTGAATTGACTATTTTTAAAATGAATTTTGAAAATATGGGGAATGTAAAATTGAAAGGCTTCCAAGAATCACAAAGAACCAGAAAGATTTGGGTTGCACAAGTGTTCGATCGCGTCAGTCTCCAAAATTTTAAAATGTATTTTTTAGGCTCTTAGGTGTGTCAGATTTTGAATTTGATCCCAAAAATGGATCCAGAATGGTCCAATTAGCCAGGGGTGTGATTTTCATGCAAATCTGAGCACTTTGAAAAATTTGGGTCAACAGCTATATAAGGGCTCGAAGGGTCATTTTCAATTCATTTGTGCTTTTTTCTAGTAGTGATTTTGAGCTCTGATAGAGACATGGCAGTGAACGTGAGATATCATCGGTTTGAGCGCTCCAGACAACACAGTCGGCTAGTAGACTACGGACCACCGGTGAGTCATCAATTTTTATCTTTGTACTTTTTTTTTTATGAATGTCGAGGTCATTTATTGCACGTTGTAGCATATTTTTAGGATTGTTTAATCTTTCTTTGTGCGAGACCGATCTCTTCTCGCGCGAAGATCTTCTTTCTTGGTGCGAAGATTCAAGGTTGTATGTTTCTTCGTGCATGGCATGAGGATCTTCGCACGGGAGGCATTTGGTTTTGCACAAAGAAATAGATTCTTCATGCGAGGCGATTCGATTTTTGCGTGAAATCCTCTTTTCTCGCATGGACATTGCTTTCTTTACACGAGAAACTCTTTTTTCACGTGAATGCATGATTCTTCACGCGAAGAAAGAATGTCTTCGTGTGAAACTGGTAGAATTTCACGTGAGATTTCATGAATTTCGCGCGAAATTCCATTACAGTTTTGATTTTTGCACTTAAAAATTGGATTTTAGTTCGTTTTGATGCTTCATTTTGACTTGATACTGATCGTTTGTTTGTCATTTTTTGTTGTGTCTGTAGGAGGTCTTTGGAGATGTTTCTTTCAGATCGCACTATCCGCCATATGGAGAGTTATTGCGGAGTCTGGATGACACAGATCGGGCACACATTGCCCGATTGGGTTTGTCTTCTTTGTGCCGGATTCTAGCCGTGATGGTGAATCACAGCCTTCTCATTGCATTGGTAGAGCATTTCTATTCGGAGACGAACACATTCCATTTGTCGATGGGCGAGATGACCATTGCCTTCTCATTGCATTGGTAGAGCGTTTCCATTCAGAGACGAACACATTCCATTTGCCGATTGGCAAGATGACCATCACTCCATAGGACATCTGGAGGATCTTGCAGATTCCCTTTCATGGGGCCCGAGTTATTTATGATACAGTGCCCCGAGTGGGACAGAGGCATTATCAGTTATGTTCGGGAGAGAGCTATCGAGGGGTAGGGCCATCAGCTAGGATCAGCTCATGCACACATATGGACCGACACATAGGCTGGCATCCGTGCTAGCTATATTCCTGAGTTGTTTCTTATGTCCTAACAGAGGACAGCATGGTTTGGAGTGTGGGTGGGGTGCCATGCTTCGCAGAATGGTTGAGGCACCAGAGATCTTTGGGTGGGGTCAGTGCATGCTGGCTCACCTTTTTCATGAGATGCACGAGGTAGTCTTCCACAAGAAGAAGACCATGGCAGTGGGATTTTATGTTTTGTAGATCTGGGCCTGGGAGTGTCTTCCCGTATGTCAACCAATTTTTGAGGATGCCAAAGATCCCATGGAGCCCTACATATGTAGATATCGAGGGCATATTACCCAAGCCCACCTGGGTAAGACTGAGCACTGGTGGACACATCTTGATGACCTGGTGTCCGTTGTATGGTGACATTGGAGAGAGATAGAGGACTGGGATGATGCCCCCAGAGAGTTTCCATGGATGTTTAGTTCTCGACCTCTGGCGGGCAGGACGACATCTGTCATAGAGAGATTCATGATCTCATGAGTGTGGTAGCAGTATGGCCAACCACAGGACATTTTACATGAGTACTATGCCTATGCCAGGGTGTAGAGGGATATTGAGCAGGGATGGCCTCCACGGATGGATCCAGGGCGATCCATGATAGATATCCAAAGTCTAGCTACGGTTCATTGGGACTACCTTCCAGAGGTAGTAGATGTAGGCATGATGCCTGCTTATCAGGCATTTTTGATCAGCCATCCATTCCCATGCTTTACAGATCTACTAGGGATGGTAGGGTAGGCACAGAGATAGGTGCCCCAGTAGCACCAAGTACAGCCACAACCACTAAGTCAGTCACGGATTCTCCCACAGGTCCAGCACCAGGTATAACAGATGCCTATTCCCCCATGTTAGATGGGATCAGACCCAGATGTTGGGGGTAGTGGGGCAGGACACAGTAGACGGCGGAGGTAGAGGATAGAGGAGGAGGCCCTTCAGCAAGAGGCTCCACAACAGTAGGTGCCACCACAGCCACAAGCACCACCACAGCAGTAGGAACCTAAGATGTTAGATGAGGATATGTTGGATCAGCTGGCAGGTGGTGTGTAGGATGCGGTATGAAGGTACCGGGAGCGGGTTCATGCAGCCTCCCGACAGTTGGGAGAGTTGCAGATTGCAGTAGCAGTCAGGGATGCGCAGCTAGTGGAGAGACAGCGAGAGACAGATCGTCAGAGGGAGCATGCAAAAATTGCAGAGTGGAGGGTAGAGCTAGCGTAGGATGAGATCTACTTTCAGTCAGCGCAAGTAGCTTATTATTATGCTGTATATACCAGTGCGGTACCGGATGAGACATTGCAAGTTTAGCGATTCTCTTAGTACGTGCGAGAGTTTGGAGGTGCACGGCCTCCTGTCAGGCTAGATATGCCACCACCGCCTCTGCCACCTGCTGCCCTTGCTCCTCCTGGAGGCACAGGTTCAGGACAGAGATAGATGCTCTGTATATGATTTTTGATTTTGATCCCTGGCTATGTATCGATTTGTGTGCCAGCACCACATGTATCATTTTTTATTGCGCTGGAGTAGCACCCATTTTTGTACTGACCCATTCTTTGATATATATATACGAGATTTTGAGCTGAGTATTCCTGTGTACATGTCATTGTCTATTTTGTTTTGCTTTGATGCATGAGATGTATGTTGTACTTAGATACAATGCATATGTATGAACTGACATCTCATGTAGTGTTGCGTGTTTTTGCTTAACAGTCACAGGTATTCTATTGAGGAGCGTGAATTGACGAACCAAATGCTTGTGCAGCCGTGAAGGAATCTGATGCATGTGGAGTATGAATAGAATGACTATCGAATTGTGTGGTTATGAAAATGAAGTATGTAATGCAAGACTATATTAAATGCAACCCTAGGTTTGGTTACCAAGCCTTGACGATTTATCATCACTGGATATAAAATAAAGCTGGTATATTATACAATTCCTACCGACATTGCAATTATGGAAATATGAATATAACATGCGTTATTGGTTTGTCAGGATTAAATATAAGCATTCGAGGCACAAGAAGCCAGAATGACCAGAGCATTTGTTCCTTTTAATGTAGCAAGTTAACATAAGCATCATAGCATAAACGCTAGGATGACCTGAATGTTGCTTGCATGACAGGCACACCAAACACACGGGAGATCTCACTTATGCTAAGTATTCAGTATTCATTCTGTCCGCAATGACCCTTGCATTCATAACCTAAGACAGAAGTGTGCTAGATATACTCGCAGTGACCCATACGTTCACTTAGCCGGACGAGTATTAGTATGTACTATAGCATGAAGATTTCACTCTAACAAACAAGGAGAAGAACCAACGTCGTTGGTATATTCATATAAAAGGAGTCGAGGTACACACGGTCATCCAATACAAGATGGAGGCTCTTATAGTGGACACTTCTTTTATAAGAACGTATCAACTTGTTGGAACTAAACCACAGATAGAAACCCAAGAAAAGATCATGCCCCCAATCATTACTTCTCTAGTCGAATATGACATCATTGAGTTGCTCGAGGAGATATGATAAAGCAAAAATCAAGCAAACAAAGAAAAAGCTCAGCATATCCAAACAAGTATATCATTTTTTTGAGTTCAATATTTTCAGGATTGATGTCAAGTGTCAATGTCCAGAACAAGTTTGAAAGAAATCTCATCAATAGGGTGACGACAATAGGCAGATGCAGTCAGAACGACTGGTGACTGAGGCCAAAGAGGAATCTTCACAATGAAGAACCTAAGACAGACTGAGCGACAGTAGATAGACACAGCCAGGACAACTGGTGACTAACACAAGAGATTTTCCATAAAGAAATATGGAGACATGACTTAGCAACAGTAGACAAACACAGCTGAAATAACTGGTGACTATTGCGAAAGAGATTCTATGAGGAGAATCTTAAAAAGAGTGACATTAGCGATAGTAGGCAGATGCAGTGAGGACCACTGGTGACTGTCGCGAAAGAGATTCTATGAGAAGAATCTTGAAAAGAGTGTCACTGTCGACGATAGGCAGACGTAGTGAGGACCACTGGTGACTGTCGCGAAGGAGATTCTATGAGAAGAATCTCAAAAAGAGTGACACTAGCGATAGTAGGCAGACACAGTGAGAACCATTGGTGACTGTCACGAAGGAGATTCTATGAGGAGTATCTCGAAAAGAGTAACACTAGCGACAGTAGGAAGATGCAATGAGAACCACTGGTGACTATCGCAAAGGAGATTCTATGAGAAAAATATTGAAAAGAGAGTGACACTAGCGATAGTAGGAAGACGTAGTCAGAACAACTAGTGACTATCACGAAGGAGATTCTATGAGGAGAATCTTGAAAATAGTGACACTAAGGGGGAATGCCCCCGAGCTGTGACAAGACTCAATCCATAGATACATGAGCGCAAAGAAGGAAAGCAAAAGCATGAAAGTGACTGTACAGAATAGCCAGAAGATGCGCTGCAAGATGGAGAATTGGGAACAAAAGGCACCTATTTACCAAATTTTCACCTTCTTGGCAAGATCTTCCTTTTTTTTTTTCTTTTGCTACCATGATGCCTATTTCCAGGTTTTCACCAAAGGCACTTTTCTGTTTTTCAATTTTTTTTTTTTTTTTTTTTTTTGAATTTTTGAATTTTTGAGATTTTATGTGATTTTTAGATTTTTTTTCAAGACATATAGATATGTACAAAGAGCTTGCTGAGATTAAATCAACTGTAAAACCGCTTCAGGTGGAGAGTGTTGATAGGCTCTTTAAGAACTTCTCCTTCGCTTGTGGAAAGCTGATAAGCACCAAATCCATATACTGCAGTGATGATGTACGAACCTAGCTAGTTTGGTTCGAACTTTCCTTTTTGCATTCGTTGTTGTTGATTCTTGGGGTTCTCTCTCAAGATGAGGTCACCCAACTGGAAGTCACGTGGCCTGATTCTCCTATTGTAGCTTCGTGCCATTCTTTGTTAATATGCTCGTAGATGATCACATGCCACTTGTCGTTCATCCAGTAACACAAGCTCTTGAAGCTGAGCTATCCTGTAATCATCATCATTGATAAGGCCTTTCATGGAGATTCTCAAGGTAGGAATCTCAACCTCTATTGGAAGCACAGGATCCGCCCCATACACCAACGCAAAAGGAGTCGTGCCCATTGGAGTTCTAATGCTTGTCCTATATGCCCACAAGGCTGGATTGATTTGGAGGTGCCAGTCTCTTCCTGACTTACTGACTGTACGATGAAGAATTTTGAGGATCGCCTTATTGGATGCCTCAGCTTGGCCATTAACCTAGGGGTAATAAATGGAAGACCAATGTTGTGTGATCTTGAATTTCTTGCATAGTTCCTTGAGGTCTTTATTCTTGAGCTATCCTCCATTGTCAATAATGATTGAGGATGGTATACCATATCTACAGATGATATAGTTTTTGATAAAAAGCGCTACGATTTTTCAATTAGCAATTATGAGAGGGACTGCCTCCACCCATTTTGTGAAATAATATGTAGCCATGATAATGAACTTATGTCCATTGGAAGAGGTTGGGTGAATCTTCCCCACCAAGTTGAAGGCCCATTGTTGAAATGGCCATGTTGTAGTAGATGGAATCAGCTCTCTAGCTGGAGCGTGAATGAGATTCCCTTGTAGCTAACACTGCTTGCAGGACCTAGCATACTTAACAGCTTCTTGCTCCATTTTAGGCCAGTAGTAACCAGCACGAAAAAGTTTTTGAGCTAGTGTCAGGCCATTGGAATGAGATCCACAAATGCCTTCGTGAACGTCAATTAGTGCGTGTTTGGACTCGTCGGGTTCTAAACACCTAAGGAGTGTTTTGTTGAGACCTCTCCTATACAGATCGTTAGCAATAATGACATAATGTGAAGCGTTACAGATTAGGTAACATTTCTCATTCCAAGTCAAACCTTCTGGAATGGTTTGATTACAAAGGTAGGATTAGATGTGATGGTAGCGAGATGATTCTTGTCCTATAATAGAATAGATAATCTTGGAATCAGGTGTGTCATAGGCTGGGTAGTGTAACGCTTCCACCAAGAACTCATGTCAGAGATCATTTTTTGGCATTTGTAGAAGGGAGGCCAGAGTGGCCATGGCGTCAGCTGCTTTATTATTTGTGCGTGGAACTTGTTGGAAGGTGATGTGTGCAAAATATTTCATCAAGTCATCAACCATGCATTTTTAAGGAATTAGTTTTTCATCCTTTGTTTGATACACATCATTTACTTGGTTGATGACAAGCTGAGAGTCACTGAAGATGTCCAACTAATCTACTCTCCATTCAGCTACAATTTTCATACCATTGATCAAAGCTTCATATTCAGTAATGTTATTTGTACAAGGAAACAAAATCTTATATGTTTTGGGCAATGAGTATCTCTGTGGTGTAATGAAGAGTAATCCAGCACCTGATCCTTGTTGCGTGAAGGATCCATCGAAGAACATAACCCATGTATGGTGAGTGAGTGTTAGAATTGACTCATCTGGGAAATCAATGTTTATTGGTAGAAGACTCTGTATGAGTACCTCAGCCAGCTGGTTTGCAATTTTTTGCCCCTTTATAGCTTTGCGTTCAACATATTGGATGTCAAACTCACTTAGTATCATGACCCATTTAACCAATCTTCCTGTGAGAGCTGCCTTATTGAGCAAGTATTTTAATGGATCTATTTTAGCCACAAGCCCTGTAGTGTGGGCAAGTATGTAGTGTCTCAATTTCTGGGAAGAAAAGACAACTGCTAAGAAAGCTTTTTCAATAATGTTGTAGTTTTTCTCATAAGAGACCAATGTTTGGCTCAAGTAATAAATAGCTCTTTCTTTGTTGTCATTGTCTTCCTCAGCCAACAGGATTCCCAAAGATGTTTCAGTGGCTGAAATGTATAAAAGAAAAGGCTTTCCATGCATAGGAGGCATCAAGATCAGTGGATTGACAAGATATTGTTTGATCTGTGTTAAGCTTTGCTCACAATCCTGGCTCCAATTGAATTTCACACCCTTATGTAAGGTCTTTGTGAAGGGTTGTGATTTATCCACCAATTGTAAAATAAACCTGCAAATAGATTGAAGCCTTCCCTATAGTCCTCTCATCTGACTAATGTTCCAAGGTGGTGGCATGTCCATTATTGCTTGTACTTTTTCTGGATCTACTTCAATTCCCTGTGCAGAAACAATATATCCTAACAATTTTCCTAATGTGACACCAAATGCACATTTCTTAGGATTGAGCCAAAGATTGAATTTTTCCATACGATGTAGGATGGGACCCAAATCTTGTAGATGAGTATTGTGTTTAGCGCTTTTGACCAAGGTATCATCAATGTAGTCTTCCATGGTTCTATGCATCATGTCATGGAAAATTTTAGTAACAGCCCACTGATATGTAGCTCCAGCATTCTTTAAACCAAATGGCATCACATTTCAACAAAAGGTTCCCCATGCACATGTGAAAGCTATTTTCTCTTGATAACCTGGCACAATTTTTATCTGATTGTATCCAGAAAAACCATCCATAAGTGAGTACATCTCATAGCCAGCCATCATGTCCACGATCCTATCTATATTAGGGAGAGAAAAGTCATCTTTAGGACATGCCAAGTTAAGATCATGGAAGTCTATACAAACTCTGATAGATTTATTGTGCTTGGAAATAGGAACAATAATGGATATCCATTCAGCATAATCAATTGCACGGATGAAACCAACCTTTAGAAGTTTCTCCAATTCTGCTTTGACTAGCAATGCAACATGAGGATGCATTTTTCGAAGCTTCTGTTTAATTGGTTTGATGCCTGGTGCTATGGACAAGTGATGCATGATAAGATCAGGATCCAATCCTGGAATGTCAGAATATGTCCAAGCAAAATTTATTTTCTTTTTCTTGAAAAAGGAAATGAATTGTTCCTTCTCTTCAGGTGACAGTGATTGCACCAGATGTATCACATGAGGATGTTCTTCTGTGCCTAGGTTAATTGGCTACATCAGCTCTATTAAAATTGATGATCTCTCCTAAAAGTGACTGGGAAGGACATCAAATATCTCATCTGCAGACACCTCAGAGAGGTTTTCACCCTTGGATACGTCTTTTGTTTTTACTTTTTTGGGATCCGACACTGCCACAATGTGGTTTTCACCATCGAACCTCTTGCATTTTTTCTTTTTAATTATGTGACTGAGATATTTGATGTCGGCCTCAGTCATGTTGATACTTTTCTCATTGGTGGAAGATGTTACAAGTTCGATAGCTTTTAGGTAACAGGCAAGAGCATAGTCATTCTAGAACGCGGGGACTTCATTAGATGCATTTGGGTTCCAGTCTATAAGCTTGGGATGTATGAGTGAGAGAGTAGTGGCTGGTTCAATTGCGTTCACAGTATAGTCATTAAATGCATGGACCAACAATTTGAGACCCTACGGCAACCTCATCCATAGGTGTATTCAAATGCCTCAAAGTACGAACATTAGTAATTGACAACTCTAGGACACTAGTTGGATCAGACCCCCATGACCTAACCCTAGACGTTTCACTCACTTCGATTTGATTTTCAGAGACATGCACTTGGTCAATGTCTTTATCAGTAGTCACTTCTGAAAGATTGTCAAACTCATATTCATGAGAATCGGTGCTACATGGTGTGAGACTATAGAACTCCCCAACAGTGATAGGGACATAATCTCCTTTAGCCTCTGGATTCTTACATAAATACTCAATACGACATGACTGACTGGATTCTCCCTTTTCTGAATGATATTTGAGTTGCTCAGTATTGTCCTCAGAAGAATCACTAGTATCATCCATAGTGCTAACACGTAGCACAAAGTCATTTGGCTCAGCAAAGAATTTAGTGAGATCATAAGGAATAGGATGAGGGTAGGAATTCTCATCATCAGATTCTTTCTCTCGAGTACCTGACTCAGATTGTGACTCATTTTTAGATGAACTCTCAGGTATAGGTATGAATTTATTGGATCCCAAATGGAAAGGGACCTTCTTAAACCCTAGGCCAGTTGTGTCGATGTTGCTTCGAGTTGTTGCTTTGATAGGATCTATTAGACCATTGTTATTGCACCCAATAGGGTTGGTTCCCTTGTAACCAAAACACTTCATAAGCTTAAGACTAGGTCCATATTTCTTAGGAGTGATTTCTCGAGCTTGTTATGTTAGGTTTACTGGAGCCTCTTCTTTGTAAAGCCATGCAGCAATGGCTCTATTTTCACTTTCATCTTCTAAGGGAACTGTAGCCTTGACAAAAGAGCCATTAAACTTGGTCTGAGGTGTCAGCACAAATGGCTTCTTTGCTTCTGAGGGTCTCCCAAAATGTCGAGGGGACTCTGGAAGAGATATTAATGACAGCATTGGTTCCATGTGGTACTCTCCCATACCAGTTTCTTTCAGTTTAAATGACTGCTCAATTTGTTTCAACTTATTGTCATGACAATCAGTAGATTCACGGTTAGCGAGGACAAAAGAATCAGCAGCTTTGAGCATATTGCAGGTGTAGCTAGTAGTGGCAGGAATAGTAACTTCGGAGCCATGAAATGGGAATTTAATGCATTGGTGGTATGTGGATGGCATAGCGCACATCTCATGTATCCATGCCCATCTCAATAGAATGTTGTAGGCTAAGGGAATGTCAAGCACCTGACAGGTGACATCCCTTTCGACAGGACTGACACGAATTGGTAAAGTCACAAGACCTAGTGACTTTCGTTCTACTTCATCATATGCTTTAATAGTGATCTTTCATCGAGGATCAATAGAGTCCTCAAAATAATCCAATTGTCTAAGAAAAGTAGCAGAGACAATATTTAGGCCAGCGCTATTGTCAATAAGTACCCAACAAACACGTGTCTGGTGGATCATAACCTCAATGTGCAGAGGCTGATTGTGTGGGTGATTCAATAAGTTGTCATCCTCCTCGGAGAAGGTCAAGATGAGGTGAGGTTAGTTGACCTACCATGGATTAAAATCACTCAAGATCAAGATCTTGAGGAACGTTTGCCTCAGTGAGGGCTTTGTCTAGAATTTTCCTGTGAGCAGGCGAGATTTTAAGCAGCTCAAATATGGAAATGTGAGCATTAGTTCATTTCAACTGATCTAGAACACAATAACTAGTTGTAGTCAAATTCGTTGTGTGTTTTTCACCTTTACTAGATGGACCAACAAGGGGCTTTGTCTTTGTGTTGTTCAAGATTTGAAGTAGGAGGTGCAGGGCCTTTGAGCACCAACTTTGCATGAGAGCAAGTAACAACATTAGCACAATGTTGCGAAGATGCATTATCCATGTTATTGGAAATAGGGCCTCTCAAGACAAATGGTGTCTTGGGTTTGTCATTATCTTGCTTCCCCTTTATGGTAATAACGTCACAGTATTCAGAATCTACAGGTTCAACCATTTGAATGACATTGTCATCATTGGAATATGTATAGTTGACCTTATTGTAGGGTTCTGGTTTCAAAGTCTCTCCTTTTTCATAAGCTGGGAAAGGCTCTTTGAACACCTTGTGGTCTGAGTTTTTGTTATGTCCATATACCACAAGTTCACCAACATCAATCATGTCTTGGACTTTATGATGCAAGTTTATACAGTTGTTGGTTTTGTGTCCCTTGTTTTGGTGATACTCACAAAATGAGGTCCCATTCCACCATAGTAGACGTAGTTGTGGATCATAGGGATGAGGGTTATCCATTGGTGAGATAAGCTTGTGTTGTAGCAATGTTTTGTAAACCACATCCAAAGGTTCTCCCAAAGGCGTATACTCTCGCTTGGGTCGTGTTGCCTATGAGTTTCTCGATTTGTTTCCAGATGTCTTATTGTCAGGAGGAGGATTCTCAAAAATTTTGGCCGCTTTGAGGCAATCTATGAGATTAAATGTTGCTTTAGTAGGTTTGGGTGTGACATTATCAACAACTCCATCATGTACAATTTCTCGGTTCTTTTTGACATGTTTGGTTTTATCCCTGTTGGAAGTGGAAACTTGTTTTGTGTCTCTCTGAAGAGTGAGCTCACCTTTCTTGACCATAAATTCTTTGATACGGATAGCCTTTGTAATCATGTCTTCAAAGGTACGTGGACCTTGTAGTTGGACTCTATACCCAAAATCAGGTAAGAGGTTATCAGTGAAAATTTTGAGCTTCTTCGTTTCTGGGATTTTACGGGAATACTTAGTGTATAGTTGTCTCCATCATTGGAGGAAAGTGAGAAAAGACTCACCAACCTTCTATTTAAGGTTGTATAGATCTCGAATATTTATAGGATGTTGAATGTTATGAGAATATTGCTGAACAAATGAATTAGCAATTTTGTCAAACGTCTTGATACCAGGAGGTAAATGTGAGAACCACTCCAAAGCCTGACCTCCTAGGCTTCTAGGGAATAAACGCATGAGGTACGTTTGATTGTGTATAAACTCCATAGACAAAGCACCAAATTCTCGCAAGTGATCTTGGGGATCAGTAGTACCAAAGTACTTGTCATATCTAGGTAGTTTTATGCCTCATGGGAAAGGCGACATGTTTATACTTTTGTCAAATGGGAATGAACAAAGAGCATCCAATGTGTATGTCTTTGTGGGTTTCTCTTTCTCACGCATCATCTGAGCCAATTGGTCTTGCATAATTTTCAATTGTTTTTGGAGTTTGGAAGTCTCAGTTTCTTCTTCACGTGTGATAATAGTTTCCACATCAAAATGTGTGGGCAGTTTAGCTCCCTTTTGGGCAAGTTTGAGAAAGTACTTTTCTTTGTTTTCGTTGAGTAGGATTCCCATGACCTTCTGAAAGTTTTTGTCTCTTCGACATTTTGCTATGTGTTCAGGAAGGATTTCCACCTCTTCTTGTTCCTCATCAGTGTCATATTCTTTCTCTTTCTCTTTGGCATCCCTAGGTGGTTCTTGATATCAACTATGACTACCATGTTTAGGTTCACAATTAGTCATTATAGGAACGTGTTCAGTTTTTGTACGTTGTGTTTCAAAAAGGTCTGTGGAGAAAGGATCATACATTGTATTTGGGAATGCAGGACCTCTACCTGTCTCAGTATCCTCTTGGTAAAAAGGATTCCTAATTTGTTGCAAATTAGAAAATGTCCGTTGAATTTGAGATGATCTGGCAGGTGAGGAAGATTGTGAAGATGCCTCACTAGCCAAACTAGATACAGATTGCATAACGAAAGGTAAGCGACCTCTGCCATGATTATGACCCCTAGCATGACCACGTCTAAGGTTATCAGGATAAAATACGTTGTCACTTCTGGTTGTGACAGTCATAGGCAAGGACAAGAAGCTAGAACCTAGACAAGGACTACACTAAGACTAAGTCTCAAAAAAGATAAGATAATAGCAAGAATGCTATTCACTAAGGCACAAATGGTCTGATTTAAAGGCTAGAACAGATAGAGATTATGACCACTACGACACAAAGTATGACAAGCATTAAGACAAAGACCAAAAAAAAATTATTTATGAGACGAGACTAGTCAAGGTATAAGACACAAGTCTTCAGCTAAGCGAAGTGTCATTGTTTCAAGACTATTTGCAAACAGAGAGCAATAAACAAATGTAGAAAAGGACAGCGTGCAGGTTGTAGTTAGCTAAAAAAAATCCAAATTGGTAATGCTAATACAAAGTCTCGCACGAAAAACTTTTACGGGTTGCGTGAAGAAGTTTCTTTCTCACGCGAAGGTCAATGACAACAATTTAATTTCACGCGAAGAAGTTCACAGGGCCGCGCAAAGGTAGACAACAGCAGTTTAATTTTGCATGAGTACAAAATGACTTCACGCGAGAATTAGATGATTTCACGCGAGACCCAAATGATTTCACGCGAAAGGGCAAAATAGTTTCACAACAACGACTGATTTTGACAACAACAAAAAAATTGTTCCAATAACTAGGCAAATAAACAGGCACGTAGAATAGCAAGCAAGTGATTTCAAGCACGTCTGAAAACAATGAGCAAGGGCAAAAGAAACCTTGCGCATGAACAATCAAGTGACTTATTTTGTGCTAATCCCTAGGAGAGCTATTTGTGTATGTTTTCAAAAGGTTTTCCAATCATGCATACATCCCTAGAAAATAAAAGTTGGCCTCTCTAAGGTTTTTAGTAATGGTTTGACTCTGCAACTTTTATGACTCACAGGGGTGACCTCCAATCCTGGCGCACCAAGGTTTTGACACAGTCCAAGAACTTAATCTTCAAGAGCTGCTAGGGAGATCTAACAACCCACAATGAACCACACCCATGGAGATTTCTTCCACAAGGACATTTATATAGCGGTTGTCACTACCATGGCGAAAATGGCTATTACCGCTTGAGGTTCCATCAACGCAGTTTTCCCTGTAGAGGGATTGTCTGCTACAGTTAACCCTCTCTAAAGGTGACCGACTCACAATAGTATACCACAAGGGGACTTAGCTACCAGATTCAAGGTTTTGACACCTTTTCACCTTTAGCCCAATCAAAGCAGACAGATTAATTCGACACGCTAAACCAAGATTATCTCTTAAAGATCTATGATATCATCTCCTATTGATCTATCAACCTCTCCAGAGAAAGGATGCCTTAATCAAAAAGTTGAAGATTCATCTATTTGCAAGATGCTCGAAGTATCCTCCCCACCTACAAGGAATTCGTCTTAGAGAGGAGTTTCACTAGGAACCCACTCCCTCAAGATCCACGAATAGTGTTCATGGGGGCTTAATTATTATGTGTGTACAGATGTTAATTTCTGAAAGCAAATCTATCCAAAAGTAATCAAAGAGCACAAGGTGGTACACTTAACACTTTAACTAATGCGAGGTGAGTCCAAAGATGTGGAACATTTAACCCCTCACACAAGCCAAAATGAGTCCACAACTCAGAAATTAGTGAGTTCTAGAAAGCACAAAAGGGTTTCCTTATGGAGCCTTCAACACTTCTATTCTGTAGACCCCTCCCCTTTAACGTGGTGCTGATCTTGCAACCACAGGGTGGAACGAGGGGCCAACGGATTAGTGAGTCCAATAACCCAAGATAGCTAATTAGATATATCACTAATAACTAAGCCTACTAGATGAAACTAATAGAGATTACAACCTAATATCAAATTATGCATGTGTTGTAAAATGAGAACATGGAAGGAAATACACACAAGCTTGACACAAGAGATGTTCGTTTTAGCTCCAAATGAGGTGTTATCAGTCAAAGAGAATTACCTTGTAATCTTTGTAACACGCTTAGTAGACGTTTTACTTGTTTTTAGCGACTTTATCATGCTTTTCCAATTGTCTCGCAAACCATTGTTATGTTGTTCCAAAAAAATCAGAAAACATAGAAACACTAGAAACCGTGAGCAGTTAGCAAAAAAAACCCAAAAATATGAAAATCAATGCAAAAACAGGCTCTATCAGCAGAGTCTCATGTGAAATTCCTGACAGTCCGCACGAAGAAGTTTTACGGCTCGCGCAAAATTATATTCGGCTTGCTCGAAGAAACAGGTTCCGCACGAAGTTTCGCGTGCCCAAGAACTTTCTCACGCGATATGAAAAGAATCTCCGTGCAAAGATTCTAGATCCTCACACAAAAATGAACAGTCTCGTGTGAAGATTCTCGAATCTGTATGGAACAGTACAGATAGAGAACAAAAAAAATGATTAAAAATATATAAAAAGAGGCTAAAAAAATTGGTTTTTGAGCCCCACGGTGGGCACCAGAAATGTATGTGTGAATATGTGGCCTCTACTAACACACACACTTCAACATGGTCATTATATGTAAATTCATCCCAGAATGAACATTGGATTGTTCATCCAAAAATCAGCCAGCAAAGTGACCTATTGTCTTCTATCTAAAGGGAATTGCTTATCAGATATCTTCATATTCGAGGTGTTTAAGCAACCAGACCCTGCAAGAACGAAGGATTTGAATGCAATTTAAGCTATATGAATGTGCAAGTAATCTAGATGAAGTATGCACGTTTAATTTAAGAACATGTAAAAGAAATTATATTAAATGTATGCATATTAAATCTTAAAAAAATAAATATGAAAGTAGGGAGCTCAAATGAATGCACAATCCAGCAATAATTCAATGCTAATTCTCATTCAACCTCCCTCAAAATGAAGAGATGAGGGTCTCTTAAATAGACTTTCCTGGAATCCATCAACGATTGAGATCGATTTCAATCAACGGTCAAGATTAAATGTGAAGTTCAGTCATAAAGGGAGATTCTCAAATTAAAGGGAGTTAATAGATTTAATTTGAGTAAAATAAGGAGTTAACTGATTCAATTTGAGTAGAAAAAGGAGTTAACTCATTTAACTCATTTTTGATCAATAGTAAACTGAAAATTTCTCTTTTTGAACTGAAGAGAGATTTTGGTGAAATATTTAATTTAATAAAATGAGATATGCTCTCATAATTACCTTTTCTATTTAATTAAATAATCTTTTAATTAATTTAGAGGCACTTTTCTTATTTAATTAAATAACTTCATTTAATTAATTAGGAATGGCTTCTCATTTAATTAAATAATTTTGTTTAATTAATTAGAAGTAAGTTCTCCATTTAATTAAATAATTTCATTAAATTAATTAAAATAGGCACATTTATTAAATTAAATAAACTTAATTTTGTAGTACATTAGCCTTTAGGATATAATTTAATTTAATTAAAGTATAAATACTTAGTAATTAAATTAAATATTAATTAATAGGTTTAATGTGACTAATATAAGTAAATACTATAGGAATTAAATAATAAGCATGATGAATGCAGATTAGGGTTTTCTGCATCTGACAATTAAGTCAAGTAGCGAGTAGCAGAATGAGAATTTGCCTAATGGAATAGGACTTTAGGATTGGTCAGAAATAGATCAGAATTGGTATCATGGCAATGAGCCAATTTTGTGGTATTAGAGATTATATGCAAATTGTACTAGGTATTGACTTCCGTGAATTGCCAGGATGAGCATACCCTATCACATTATCTCAATGGTAAGAGAGGGGAGATAAATTCTTAAGTCCAAATCCTAACCTTTAAACCCATTTGTCTTAGAAAATTAGGACACGTATCTAAGTTGATTACCTCCCAAATGCATCGTATGACGTAAATCCATAATTATAACTCTTTGGTTTGATCTTGTATGTGTTTTTCTATTATGTGTTTTCATATTTTATCCTATAGGTCTTTGGTGATTTTTTAATTAATTAAGTCTAATTAAAAGATTATATTAATGATTTAATTTAATGAAAATTTATTATGATATTTTTAATATTTAATTATATTTAATTAATTGGGAAATTAATTAAATAAAAAGAAATAAATCTAAAGATAAAATTATAAGTTTAATTTTAGAGTATAATAATATTTATTTAATTTAATAATAATATATTTAGGAGATCATTTTTAAATAAATACTAAATATTATTATTACTTAAGTTAACAAATATTTTATCAATTTACGTTTCAAAAATAAATTAAAGAATGGAAAAGATATTAATTTATTAAAGAGTTTTAAGATTGCATAAAGTATGCATGGGATTAAAATTTAATTAATTAATTAAAAAGAGAAGTCAAGTGAATTTTAAATAAAGATATTTTATATTGCAATAAGCGTGCATGAAAATATAAAAGAAAGATTATAAAGAGTTAAAGAGTTGTAAGCAAGGAGTCCTCTCGGGTGATTGCACAATTAGTGCCCCTAATTTAGGAGAGAACTCCTTATCAACAATTGAGGGTTCATTTTCGAAGGACCGCGAGTTTTGGAGAAGGAATTTTCAAAGAGAAGGTTTTGAGAGAAGAAATTTCTCTCACAAATCTTTTGAATGTTTGCAATTTTAGCATCAGAACCAGGTAGATTCTTGTGTTTTGATTCACTTAGTTAATTATATTATATTCCTGTCTTCTTTGTGATTGTGAATTGTTTATCTAAATTTCTTTATGACGAATATTTCAATATTGTAAATTACTGGTATGCATGTTGATTCTTCTACATACGTAGAGATTAAAATATCTTAGAGTCATCATTTAGTAATTTTACATATTAGATTTAAATCGGAAAGGGTTTTGAATCAAAAAGAATATACTAAATTGAAAATTTGACTGGTTGGCCATAGTTTTCCTATCAAAGTATTGCTGAAACTTTTATTAAAAAAATATATTATAAAAAAATTATTACTAGTGGGGGTTTCTGTTTATAAAGATTTTATTAAAACAAAATTTAAAAAATTTAAAGAAAAAAATAAATTGGAAAGGGGTGGGGAATCCCCACACCACCCCGTACCTACTGTCGGCTTTAATGAGGTTGTGACAGCAGGTACACTATTGCTCACAATAGCAGTTATACTACTAACTGAGGCAGCAGTGCAACCTACCGCTGCAGGATATAAGGCCGGTGAGCCTTTATAAAAAACATGTCGACTTTTATGGATGTCACTTTTTTATATATAAATTTTATAATTTAATTTATTTATTTTTTTAAAAAAATTATTAAAAATTAATATTATTAAATTTTAAATTATTATTTATTTAATAAATTTTATTAATATTTATTATTTTGATAAATAATTGATGAAAGATTAATATGATTATTTTATATAATTATTAATTAATTTAATTAAATATAATTTAATTAAGTTTAATTAATAATGGAAGTTGTTCATAAAATTTTAAAAATTTATTTAATTATTATTAATAATTTTGATTTTCAATGAAATTGTAAATTATTTTATTTAAAATCAATGAGTATTATTTTAATATTTTAAATAAATAATTACCCTTAAGTCATTTGGAATAATGGACTTAAAATTGAATTAGAGTAATTGTGCATTTTATTCAAATATAAGAATGGGGTAAATAGTAAGGGTTAGTTTGTAATTTGTAGGTATTCAAAAACTTACATTGAAACAAATATTTGCATGTTACTATTCACTCAACTATGTACTTTCAAAATCAAATCAAACTATGAAACTACTATGTTATCTCTATGTTGTCTATGTTTTAGGTTTGGGTTGACTAGAGTGCTGATCAGTTTTAGGATGTCTACCAGAGGCTTGGGAATTTTGTGATTGTGGTATTACTTTGATCTGATCTTTGGTCTTTTAAACTCAACCATGGTAATGTGTTGGTATGCTCTATGATGAGTTTGATTATATTGTTGGTTATTGCTTTTAGTGTTATCGTGGGATAACAGGATGAATGTTATGACATACTTGACTTAACCATTTTGAGTCTTCGATCAGTATTTTTGGGATACTTTCTAGTTGCTTATAGAGAACTAATGGGTTATTGTGAATTGTCTTTTGATAATTTCCAGTCACTTGTATAGGACTGAGGGAAATACTATGATTATTTGATATGTGATTTTATGAGTTTAGGGTAGGTTATTTATATGTAATGTCAGGAAGTGGCTTGTAATGGAGGTTAGGGCCCTAAGTGGCTGCTAGGGTAACCCATTGTAAGTTGTTTAATAAGTGAAAACTACACTAAATGAGAGTAAAATGAACCTAATAAGAGTCTTTGTATGTTCTCACCCATGCGTCAAGTGCTAGTATAGACTAGGATGGGAGTAGAGAGAATGCTTGGTTGGAACCATGCATTGTTAGTATGCCTTATCAGTACAAGAGGATACTAGTGCTACATAGATTCACTAGGGGGACGGGGTCAAGTTAGACTACTAGGGTAACTCTAGCATTGATTCATGTGATGACACTTGCTCGCTTACATAGTAGGAGGTTTCCTACGTGTCTGTGTTTGCCTCTAGGTCTAGATGTCGACTTATCTTGGAACCTTTGAGTTAGATTACTTTTAAGGTTTCCTTGACTTAGATATTACTTTCTATTTTTGGATTGATATCCTATTTGGGACTTGAGACTATCTCCTTGGCACAGTAGGAGTGGGCCTTTTTGGGTTACCACACGGTTGGGTGGTAGTGCTTTTTACTCTTACCATTAAGATCCGTCTATTGATGTTGTGGCTAGAGTTCTTTGTCTACTTTTCCTTTCATTTTATCTTTGTGTATTATGATGGATGATTATATCTTTATGACAGATGATTTCACTTATTATATTGTACTTTATTTCATGGATCCGAGAGGGATGATGTAATCTATTTTTATAAATGTATATTCTTTTAGCCTTTCATACCCTATGACATGTACAGTGGATGATTGAGCATTCCAAATTTTATTACCAAGTAGCATTCGTGTCATGCCCAAAATACGAGGGCAAAAACACACGAATTTTTTTAAAAAGATAAATAACACCACTAAGTTTGATAAGTTAATTAGCACCTGTTAAAGTATAGGTCTAATGAAAATAGATATGAGATCTCCTAACAATGTCCTGACATTTCCATTTTAAGTTTAAAATCAATGAGTATGAATAGATCGTTAAATTTGCACATTTATTATTAAATTGATTTAGACATTTTTTTTGTTTTACATTAATATTATACATTATATTATTTTTAATTTACCTTTCAATAACTCATACATAGACCAGCAATCTATTAGATATACGAGAATAACATGATTTGCATCTAATGAAAATTCCTATTTAACGTTAACCATTATAGCATCATTTAAGCAAAATATTTAACGAACAATATATTTAGATTATTCGAATAATGATCTAAAAGAAATATAAGTCCAATTATTTCATAGCACAAGAATCAAAGAACAATTAACTATTATAACCTATAATATAATTGTCTAAACTATATTTACATTTCATTCTAAAAACTAATTATATTTAAATCTATGATCTATTCTAAAATAATAATAATAATATAACTAAAATTCAATAAACTAAAATCTAAGCTAAATTATACTAAAATAACTTATATTCAATAACATATTAATTAACTTTCTTAACAAATAAAACTAATTTTACATTAACTAAACTTTTCTAATGCTAAAATAAAAATACCCAATTATCTCATAGAAGACATAATTTAGAGGACTTAAACAAAACAACTATCAAATTTGAAAACTCTATTTAATAAAAAAAAATCTAAATTTATCAAATCATAACTAGAACTTTATAAATCTAATCATTTAAAATATACTAATATAAAAATATTTAAAATCAAGCTAACACATATACCAAATTTTACTCCTTAAATAAAGTAATAACCAAAAACTAACATCTAATCACTAATCATAAAAAAAAAATTTAATTATTAAAATAAAATTATACTAAATTTTACTTACTCTACCAACTAACTTACTAATACTAAATTAATAAAACAAAAATAATATCTAACATCCTAAAACATACCCATATGCTACCTACCCTCTAACTTAACAAAACAAAAATTATATCTAAGATTCTAACTTAACCTCCCTAACATTCTACTCCCCACCCTATACTCCATGTGGCACTGCACTTTCCCCAACTTGGGGTGCATTCTGAAGTGCATGACAGACCTACCAAGAAGTTGGGTGCGCATGACAAAAAGGTGGCTAAGGAAGTTACAATAAAACAAGCGCTAAACTTTGCCAAGGTTTATCCTCATTAATACTACCCTACCACGCTAGTCCACTTGGACAGTACCAGACCTGCGAGTTGATGGGACATGATGGGTCTAGATGCCATCAATACATAAGACTATGACCCATTTAAAACTCCACCTAGCCATAATAGAACGGCGCCTAAGAAAGTTGGAGAGAGAATTAATGTTTTCAAGTTAAGTTGGTAGGATATTAGGATATGTTGTTATATATATATATATATATATATATATATATATATATATATATATTTAAATTTCCTAGTTTAATTTCATTTGATTTTTTTTATTACACAAAAAGGTCTCAAAGGGAATCAAAGAGAGAATATTCTCTATGGCACCCAAAAGATTAAAGCATTTTACACATACAAAATCCAGAGGCCATATTGCTCTAGGAGACACATTTTTTTTTTAAATGTAGATTTTCAAAATGATTTATAGCCAAGGGGATTATAAATTTTTTTTTAAGAGTTAGATTAATCATAGAGTTTAATGGTTTGCTATCATAATAAAGCAAGAGCAGTTTTTTTTTCCTAATAAGCAGAAAGCCAAATCAAGTTTCCAACATAACAAAAATTTGTCTTAACATTTTTGAAAAGTGAATTTTTTGCATAAATCAACCTCATTATTTATCTCATTTTGATATTCATTCCTAAAACTACAAAGAAAATACAAAAATCTCATGAGATGCAATAATACTCAATCACTATTTTATTGACAACCTGATTCAAAGGCTCTGCCGAGAAAGAACCAGGAAGAAAACCCGATGTCGTTGCTATTACAACAAAGTTTTTAAATACAATTTACATAGGATTCCAATCCCAAAATTACAACAATCCAATTAAATTTCCTTCATGACCCTTATCAAGGGATCCATATCATTTTCAGCAATACATTGTTAAGATCGTGAAGGGAACGAAATCTGACCAGGTGACAAACAAACATAACAAGGAGACTAAATCAAACATTCATATTCATACTAGGTTTTCACAACAAAATTCAACATTGAATCAAAACTAGGGAAAGGTGGATTTTTCCAATAGGAGATGTCAGACACAACACCAAAATAGGTGCCCAATCGGAGCTATAACTCAAGAACTTCCATTCTTCCATTCTTACATGCCAAAACTCATACGTGGTTTGTGCTGACATGTAGGGGCCCATAACACCCTACCCTCTCTCCCTCTTCTCATCCTAAGAAGAGGCTCTACACTGTTGGAGTCCAACTGAATACCTTTCCCCAAATTGGCCACTTCTGCCCTATCCAAGGGTGAGTAATGTCAAAACACCCATACAAGAAAACTTCAAAATTCAAACAAAAACATGAAAGAAAAGCATTCAAGAAAACATGGTTTCAATCCTTCCCAAGCATACCCAACATACATACAAGCATACCAATAAACAACACAATAGCATAAGCATGAACCAAGCATGAAACAATATAAGCAACATGAAGAAAGGAGATGAAGAACTCCTACTTTCACAAAGAGGTTATAGTAAAATGAACAATTTGAGAAGAGCTTTTCCTTCCTTGCCTTCAATCTTCCAAGACTTCTCTCTAAAAATAGAGATTGGGTAACAACCAAAACTACTCCAAAAAGAGCCTCTAAATAAGATCCAAACTCAACCACCAAAAAGGGCAATAACTTCCCCCCACTCACTTAAAAATCTAGAAGTTTCTAACTCAACCAAACCTAAGGGTAACCTCCAAGTGGAGTTGAAGTTATTCAACTTGTGGTAACAACTTTCAATTTTCGCACAAAGGCAAAAATAGACTTTTTGAGTGACCTCAAAAGTCAACAAAAGGGGTTTGGGGGGTGGAAAATGCCCCCAACTCATACCCATACCCCTTGGGTATAAAGATTTCATGATTTAAGGCCTTAGGAATTGATTTGGGACCCAACAATTGCAACGAATAATTAGGACCATCTAACAACTCCAAAAATGCAGATTAAGCACTAATCTAGATTAGGAGTAACTAAACTTGATTTTAAAAAATAACAAAAAGGTCACTAACTTAGGCTGACTTAGGTCCATAGGTTACACAGTTAACCCTAACTAGCATGCAGAAATGCATATGCAATTCACGAATGTCAAGTGACACTATAAGAACACAATTACGAAACATTAACATTTATTGATCACAAAAAGATACATTCATACATCTCACAATACAACCAAGTTAGAAAAAACAAGGTTTCCACGAATGGAACATAGGGATCAGTTTCGTTCCTCTGTCAGGTTTCTCGGCTAAAATATCCTGCACACTCATTACACACATCAGTAGTCCCATAAAATCACATGCACATATGTATATACATATCAAGGAATCACATAAATTAAAACATATATCTATCAATCAATCAGGGTTTCTCTCGTCCTACTCCTATTCTTAATCATTACAATTTCATAATCAAAGTGTTAATCCTGCATTTACTTACTTCACCAACATGCATGTTCATAAAACATTAAATGACGAACTCAAATATCTGAAAGTAAACATCACACAACATGAAATAATATAATATGTTCAATTATTCGATAATGTTGTGAATATCAAAATAATAATAATGTATCACTATGCTAAGATGTGTCAGAGTGAGGCCTCACAATTCGGAACAAATGTATATTATTTAAATGAACTTGAACTTATAATTATGCTTTCATGTGGATGTGGTATTTGTTAGACTTAGTATTAATTAAATTTAAATGTGATTTAATTTCTTGGGATCCTTAAGGAATATAATCTTTTATTTCTTCTGTATGATTGTATGTATTGCTTCTACTACTTTATGTTTGATGTGTATGTTATTCTTTCTTTAAAAAATGTTTGGAAAACTTAGTAAAACTTTAGATTAATTCTTTTGGATCCCTTGGCAGGGTGTTACACCCTCAATGTCACAAACATTATTGCATGCCTAACCCTTATTTGGAAATGTAAAACAACAGTTCATCAACAATAAGACTTCTACATTACTTTTCAAAAGAGTATTTATTGAGCCACTTCACCCTATCACAGAAAATGTCTTTATTTGTTGTCCATAGTCAAAGCATTAACTATCCACATTAGAATATATTGTCTCAACAATCTTAATCTTGATCACAATCCATTATAAAGCATCAAGGTTAGTCAATTTTCCATCCTCTTTTCCATTCATACACAACATAACAATAAATCACATATTTAATGACAAATAAACTTTACAAGTTGACTATCACTACCTTAAACATAAAACATAGGGATTTAGATCATCAACATTGTGAAGACCATGTCCTTTAGTTGCAAGGCTATTGGACCAAAGAGGATCCATGCTAAACTTCATTAGGTATTAGATCACCTTAGAAATAAACAAAATTATTTTGTGTGTATGACTATCATTGCATGACAGTCTCAATCATATGTGCACAAAATTAGTGCCAATCTTCCATGGATGCATTGTCATACATGTTGTAGGAGATTATTAGTGTTGTCTCAACCTTATTTTATCCTTTTTATGCCTTCCAAATAACCTTTAAACATCAATAATTGGAGATCAGTTGCGTTAACTGTTAAATGTTAAAACCATGAAAACTTACCATGTAAGCCCACTAGGGCATCAAATATTTCAATAGCCATGCGGTGTTTTGAAATCAAATATTCTACATTAGAAAGAAGACTTGATATAGTGTTAGATCACACAATTGGAGGATTTTTCCATGGTTCATATAGGAGTTATCAACTCATGATTGATCAAACGCTAGTAAATGAGGGTTTTAGAACTATTTTTAGAAAACTCATTTATTCTTACTCTACAATTCATGGTTAGTGCTCAAATTACATCCATAATAGAGTTAATTCATTGTGCTACAAACCCAAATATGTTTTAGAACCCATTCAATCCATTTACCAATAGAAAAGTGTCTTGGAAATAGTAAAAATTGTGTTGTTATAGAGAACAGTCAACAATATTGATCAAACCATCAATATTACTCATTTTATCTTCAATAGAAGTACATTTCAATGACCCTTCTAATCATCACCTTCATAGAGTGTGTATTTTCCTATATGGAAATTTTGAAGGGACTTTTCTAAAAGGAAAATTTAAATTAAGGTATTTTTGAGGGATTATAATCAAGTCTACAACTATTGGGTTTTGAGATAATTGTTCCTATTTTAGGAACTCATAAAGGACTGATGCAATAGATTATATGCATGGTGTGGAGTATATTAGTAGAGGCATTAGTATTTAGTCTCTTCAGGAATGTTAATAGTTGTTCAATGGTATAGATCACCCTAGGATCTAAGTTGAGGATTCTTTATATAACTGCCATAGTAAAAAATTGTTTTGACCCTCTTTACTCATTTATACCAAATAATAGGACCATTCCACAAGGAACTCAACTGATGCATCTCCCAGGTCAGTAGGTTGCATGATAAATAGAGAATTGCATTACCTCATATGAATAATTCACTTATTTACTGTGTTATCTCTCTCTTCCTCTTAGGTACATGGGCATATACATGGAACTTATACTTAGCTTGGGAATTTAAAAGAGATTCCTTGCTTTTTGAAACAAGACATTGTTTGATGTCTATTAAAGGTGAATAGCTTGATTAATAATAAGGAAGTGGATTATGTGAGGCCTCCCCCTGACCCTTCGTAGCATAGTTGATACCTTATTATTTTGATACTCACAACTCGAGATGTCGAGACACTATCAGATACTTTGAACATATTATATTATTTCATGTTGTGTGATGTTTACTTTCAGATATTTGAGTTCGTCATTTAATGCTTTATGAACATGTATGTTGCTAAAGTAAGTAAATGTAGGATTAACACTTTGAGTATGAAATTTTAATGATTAAAGAAGATGAGTAGGATGAAAGAAACCTTGATTGATTGAAAGATGTATGTTTTAATTTATGTGATTCCCTGATATGTATATACATATGTGCATGTGATTTTATGGGGCTACTAATGTGTGCAATGAGTGTGCAAGATATTTTAGCTGAGAAACCCGACGGAGGAACGAAACTAATCCATATGTGCCATTCGTGGAAACCTTGTTGTTTGTAACTTAATTGTACTTAATTGTACTGTGAGATGTATGAATGTACCTTTCTGTGATCAGTAAATGTTAATGTTTGTAACTGTGTTCTTATAGTGTCACTTGAAACTCGTGAATTGCATATACATTCCAGCATGCTAGTTAGGGTTATCTGTATAACCTTTGGACCTAACTCGGACTAAGTTAATAACCTTTTTCACTAATTTGTTTCTTGATCGAGTTTAGTCACCCCTAATCCGGATTAGTGCTTAATCTGCATTTTGGAGTTGTTAGATGGTCCTAAATATTCCTAGCATTTGTTAGGTTCCAAATCAATTCCTAAGACCTTAAATCATGAAATTTTTATACCCAAGGGGTATGGGTATGGGTTGGGAGCATTTTTCACCCCTTAAGCCCCTTTTGTTGACTTTTGAGGTCACTCAAAAAGTCTATTTTTGCCTTTGTACGAAAATTGAAAGTTGTTACCATGAGTTGAATAACCACAACTCCACTTAGAGGTTAACCTTAGGTTTGGTAGAGTTAGAAACTTCTAGATTTTTAGGTGAGTGGGGGAAGTTATTGCTTTTTTGGTGGTTGAGTTTGGATCTTATTTGGAGGCCCTTTTTGGAGTAGTTTTGGTTGTTACCCAATCTCTACTTTTAGAGAGGAGTCTTGGAAGATTGAAGGCAAGGAAGGAAAAGCTCTTCTCAATTTTTTCATATTACCATAACCTCTTTGTGAAGGTAGGAGTTCTTCATCTTCTTATTCATGTTGTTCATGTTTTTCATGATGTTTCATGCTTGGTTCATGCTTATGCTATTGTGTTGTTTATTGGTATGCTTGTATGTATGTGGGGTATGCTTGGGAAGGATTGAAACCATGTTTTCTTGAATGTTTTTCTTTCATGTTTCTATTTGAATTTCAAATTTTTCTTGTATGGGTGTTTTGGCATTACTCAACCTTGGATAGGGCAGGAGTGGCTAATTTCGAGAAAGGTCTTTTTAGTTGGACTCCAATAGTGTAGACTCTCTTCTCATGATGAGAAGAGGGAGAGAGGGTAGGGTGTTATGGGCCCCTACTTGTCAGCACAAACCACGTATGAGTTTTGGCATGTAAGTATGGAAGAACAAAAGTTCTTGAGTTATAGCCCTGATTGGGCACCTAATTTGGTGTTGTGTCTGACATCTCTTATTGGAAAAATCCACCTTTCCCTAGTTTTGATTCAATGTTGAATCCTGTTGTGAAAACCTAGTATGGATATGAATGTTGATTTTTGTCTCCTTGTTATGTTCGTTTGTTACCTAGTCATATTTCGTTCCCTCCACGATCTTAGCAATTTATTGTAGATAATGATATGGATTCCTTGATAAGGGTCATGAAAGAAATTTATTTGATTGTTATAATTTTGGGATTGGAATCCCATGTAAATTGTATTTAAAAACTTTGTTGTAATGGCAACGACACCAGGTTTTCTTCTTGGTTCTTTCCTGGCTGAGCCTTTGAATCAGGTTGCCAATAAAATGGTGATTGAGTATTATTGCTTCTCATGAGTTTTTTTTGTATTTTTCAGTTATATGGGTGCATATTAGAAATAAGATTAAATGATGATGATGTTATAGGAAAAATTCAATTTTCATATATGTTGAGACAAAAATTATGTGGTGAATGTAGATTCATTTTCGTGGTTATTGAAATCAAAAATAAATCTTGCGATGTTGTTTAAAGAAGTTATTCAATTCTTGGCTTAACTATGTTTTAGCAAAAATTCAATAGCATATATATATATATATATATATATATATATATATATATATATATATACCCTTCTTTGAATAATGGATAAAATTGGTATTCATACTTAGACAAAAATTTATCTTTATGCCTTTTGTTCTTAAAATTTCAACACTTAGAAAAATAAAGACTTAAAAAAAAAAAATTGTCCC
This sequence comes from Cupressus sempervirens, assembly GCA_028749045.1. Classification (NCBI taxonomy): domain Eukaryota; kingdom Viridiplantae; phylum Streptophyta; class Pinopsida; order Cupressales; family Cupressaceae; genus Cupressus; species Cupressus sempervirens. The sequence continues at coordinate 464,672,639 of CM053790.1, forward strand.
AAGAGAGCAAAAACTCTCTGGATTTTGTATGGGCAAATAAATTAATTCCCCATGTGAAAACAAAGAATATTCTTTGTTGATTCTCTATTATAAATTTAAATTCAAAAATAAAATAAACAAAAAACAATATAGAATACTAAAAGATAATACCTATTGTTATACCTAAAATATCCTAATTTATCTACCTACTTAACTTTAATACTTAACTCCTTATCTCTACCCCCATCCCACCAAGAAAACTTTTAACATTACTCATACCACTTGTTTTCCATTTGGGCGTTGATTCAAGCCCCTAAAAAATCTGCATTTTTATTTAGTACTCTCACGTACCCCCCAAGATTTTCACTTGCCAGTGGTATTTCATAAAACCAATGGGAGGTAAGCATGTTAGTAGATGACCATGCACTTGGGTTTAAACAAACTTTCTTTCATCCTTTGCTACCAACGAATTTTGACCCAGGCTTGATGTGACGTGAGAGAGAGAGGGGAAAACTCTGACCTCATTATGGTTGTGCAGCACTTGGTAAAGTGGGGCAGGTTTGCTTTTGAGTATGGAGACTTGTATCAAAAAACAAAAACAAGTCAAATCAATGTTAAAACCTTTTACCCACCTCCCTTTCTTCCATGTGCTTGTTTCCTTGCCATCCACGCAGGGAGTTAACATTGGTTTTCATGTCGATCTCTCCCACTTGGACATGCACTTGGGAAGCACCCAAGCTTGGGAGGTGTGCTATTCCCACTTGTTGGAGTAGGTGTTTAGGTGGGGGGGTTGGGATAATGTAGGGTTAGTTTAGTTTTTAAACAAAACTTTAGATTAGTATGTTATTAAAGTTAGTTTGTTAGGATTAGTATTTTTTTCATTAAGTGTTAGTCAATGTTTTAGTTATAACTTAGTTTAGTTTAGTAAGTAGTTTAAATCAAAAGAAAAGTTTTTGGGTTTCAAGTTAGAGGTAAGTAGTAGTTGGGGTTAGTTTTTCTTTTATAAGTTTTAATATTTAGATAGATCATATTGTGTAGTTCTATTTCAATTGTTTATTTCTTTTTGTTTAAATTAGATAAGTTTTATTCATGTTAATTTAGTTTAGATTTTAGTGTATGTAATTTTAAATGTATTACTATTATCATCATTATTATTATTACTTTAAAATAGATCCTTAATTCAAACAAATTGATATTAGAATAAGGTTTTAATAAAGTTTGTTTAAATTTTGTGATAGACGTTATCTTAATATCAAGTTCATTATCGAATGATTAGTCTTGTATTTTTAAATTTTTGTTTTAAATAAGTCTGTTTTTATTATTGATTAATATTGTCTAAATAGATTAATAAATGATCAAAGTTAATAGGACTTAAATTATGGTAAATTATGGTTTTACTATTGCTCTAGAGATGTAATATTTAAAGTGTAATTAAAATTTGTAAAATATGAAGTCTTTTAAGTAATTGAAATTAGTTGTTTTAAAACCTGAGTGATTAACTTAAGATGTTTTGTAGAGAACCTATACTTTAACTATGAACACAAATACATCACACTTAGAGTATGTTAATTTTTAACTTTAAAAAAAAATTGTTGTGTGTTTTGCCCTCGTATTTTGGGCATGACAGATTAGTTGCTATAAATACTCTTCTAAGTTTTCTTGCTGGGACCATATTTAATAAGTAGTTTAAACTTATCTTTTGGAAGGGCATAGAAGAAAATTTGATTTTACTAATGTTTTACATTTTATTTTAATGATATTTAAATCCTTAACTCCTAACTATTGCATCTCTAGATAGACTAAATCTACAAACCTATGATACTTTTATTTTCTCCATCACTACTCCCCGTTTATGGTGACATGCTTAGATAAGGCCTAAATTTCTTTAGGATTGTTTGATGAGAAAACTTTAGAAGTGTGGATACATTGACCTTTTGTGTTAAATGTCGATTGAAAGTTAGGACAACCTTCTTTACTTTCATATCAACTTGATTAGCCATGCCTGCTTATGTAGCATAACCTAAAATCTTTCCAGGTCATGATTGAGATTCTTTATAGACATTCGTTGCTACACCACGGAGATGATTGATGCCCCTCTTTTGACTTTTTATCAAAGACATTATACATATACTATATGGAATGTGTGAGTTATAATACTATCTTATAACTACACACATGTTTATGATAGACAACATTTTAGATATTGATGCATTTACTTTCTATTCACAAAGGCATCTTGTACCTTGTAATTTGTACTTTATTACTTGAGGTATGTGTGATTGCCTATAAATTAGTGCAACGATACAAATGTGGAAGTTATGAATAATAAGGATTCCCTGCTGAGATACCTTATAAATAAAATCATCCATTTCCCTTGGGAGACCATTATTGAGAATATACTATATAAAATTTCATGTTTAAAGACCTTCTATTTTGATATCTTTTCTTGATGTAATTTTATGCTAAGCTTTATCTTTTCATATATTTATGCATGATTTTTGAACTTTAGCTTATTTTTAATGCATGTAAAGTTTCTTGATATGTTCTTTAATGTTAACCCATCAACAGATATTTGCATTTCCAGCAAGCAACAATGAGATTGGATGGAGATTTCACATTTGGATATGCAAAGGAAGAAGTTGGTGTCCATAGATTAGTGTAGATCTCTCCATTTGATAGCGCAAAGTGGTGACATACTTCATTTGCTACTATAGTTATGATTCCTATCCTAATTGATACTTCTTTTGGGTTCTAGATCAACAAGTATGACCTTCATATTGAAACATTCTAATCTAGATACCCAAGTGGTCAACATGCTAACACAATAGATAGTGTTATCCACATTGTTCATATTCCAATAGGAATCATAGCTACATGCCAAAATAAAAGGTATCTTGTGATTCAAAAAATATTTTTTATATATGAAAATCTTATTTGGGAATAAATGCTTCAGTGTTCTTAAAGCAAGAGAATAATATTAACCTCGTATTTTTTATAAATCTCAAAACCAAGATGCGTAACAGAATTAAGTTGTTGAAAATTCATCAATTCTCAACATTTCTTATTTGTGCACTCAAATGCATCTGTTAATCAATAATAGTAGGGAGAAATCTTAAAAATTGATAATAGATTTGTCAAAAATTGGGGGAATATTAATTCATATTTGGGATAATCTATGTATTATAAATTATCTAACATTTATATATTTACTTTTTTCGTTGAATGATAGTTGGAAGGATGTAAATCAAGAGAAAAAATACAAAAATGTCACAATAGTGTATTGTAAAGAGTGTTCTTTTTAATTTACCCTAGTGATGCATCCATAATGTGAAAAGGGTAGAATCTAAAGGGAGACTATGTGAGGGGTGGCAGGATAGGGATGAAATACCCCACTACTATCTTTTCAAGAACCACCTATATAGGGGGCTGCTCATGGGACAACCCTACAATGTAGGTATATAACCCTCTATAGGAGGCATTCCCTATGCTTTAAAAGTTATGAAAAATAAATATTATTAAGATTTGTTTAGCAAGTTGGACCTTGAAATCAGATACATGCAGTATGATATGTTGTCCATTGGTAGTAGTCCATCCAACATTTCCTTGCCAATCACTTTTGTGGGATTATTAGGCAACACAATTTTTTTTGGCCCTTTAGAACTATGCACTTCCATTTGCTCCTATGGAGGCTTGACTACTAGTACATGGCATTTTCACAAGCATCCTAGCTCCTTGAGAAGCTTTTTTTGCTAACATCACTTTTCTCTTTCTTATGGACTTTGTTTCTGATAGAGCCCTAATATTTTCAAAATTTAGGGCCTCCAATTGAGTAATAATATTGAATATTCATGATGGCAAAGGTCATTGATATCACTGCATTATAGTTCAAGGTAGATTAAGTGCAGAGATATAAAAGTACAAATCTTGAATGCATATTTTGAAGAACATTGGAGTAGTGATACAAGATGAGCCTTGGAAAATTATATGAGGATATTATAATCACTATGGCATCTGCAAAAGCTTCTTGATTTGGAAGTATGGATGCTATTGTATTAGTGAATAAAGAAAATCCTTACATGGAGACGAGGCACTTTGTGCATGTATACTAGGTTGCAATTGTGACGATGAATTAGGCACCCGAGGGAGTGATTATAAAAAGATTGACATAGAGCCTTTATCAAATAGAATATGTTGGATGATGTTAATATGAACAAAGTGTATTTATGTGAGTGAGAAATAATAATATAAATGAGAAATGTTAATATGTCAATGAGCAGAAATAGAATAGTGAATCCAAATTGGAAGAGGCTAAATACAATATAATGAGGCATGGTGAACTTGAGTCTTTTAGATAATGGAAGATCATCTCTGGAGAATTAGATGGCAAAATTTTTAGATTTAATTTTAGAATCTACATCTAATCCTAATGTATTTATAGATTTTGAGTTTTAAGGCCAAGGGTGCTTGCAGTTAGGATTTCCATCTCTAGCAGATGATGTATTTTAGTTCAACAAGGGAATGCCATTATCTCGGTATTTACCAAAATAGAATTATCTAGTTGAATCTTCACCATCAACTCATCTAATATTTGTGTAGAGTATTTAGCAAGCAAGAAAGTATGGTTCATCAACTACATGTGACAAAAACTCTTAGTCTTCTTTAATTAATAATGTTGGAAAAATTCTGCTAGAAGCTTATCTTTTAAACACTAAGATGATGTTTGAACCAATTCATAAGAATGTACATCAAATTCTATTTCTATTCATTCTAGATTACTTTAGTACGATTCCCAACTATAAAATAATAGAGAAAGCAGATGAACTATTAAGAAAACCAATCGAACACTTTATTCTTGCAAGCTTGCTTTTTCTAGAATCTATATAGTTCCATTTTCCAATTTGTTTGATATTCTCCATTTCAAATTATATTGATGTTTATTTTTCCATAGTGGAAGTCTTGTTTAATTATTTCTTGTTGTACTTCTACTCAACCAATGTCTCGACTGAAGGAATTTAATTTTGTGATATTTGAACTTCTTAATTAATTCATTCAATTCTATCATTCTTATTTCTAGTCATTTAAAATCTTGACACTTGATCTGGGAGGCTTAAATTGTAAAAGTGAGTTGGTCTTGATGTCAATACTTTTTAAGGAAAATTACATTATGTTTTTATATCTCTTTCTATAGATGATTTTCATGCTTATCATTAATTGAATTCCTTTCACATGGTAGATTACAGGGGTGTTTTGCATCGAGATGGTTTAGTTTTAATATTTGTTACTCTTGATCAGTTGAAGGTGAAATTTTGGATATAATTTTTCATTCTATTAAATGATAGTTGCTATAATATCTCTATGGCCCCAAATAGTTGATGAGGTGTAAGATTTCATTTGATTATTCTTAACTTCCTAGTGCATGAAATGTGAAGTTTTTAGCTTTGACTCTTTGTTATGATAGTATGCTTTGTTTGATAAATAAGCTTTTTTGTCTATTTATCTTCTATTGTAGACTCTCAAGCTCTTGTACAAGTCACTTGCAATGAAGCTCATCATTGGCATGCCACTTAAGGTATGGCCCTAATAGTTATTGTCCATGTGTTGTATCACAATGTCATCACTATTATAAAATATAATATTCTAACATTAATATATAACTTTACGTCTTCTAGGATCTTGCAATATTGGACTTAATCCTATTGAGGGAGCTTCCCCCTGTGGATGACAGTAAAGTGGTTTGTCCTTTCAACTTTTTTAAGTTTTCCATTCCTGTACAAAAATGGTAGAGATGCATATTGATTATATTCCAATAATTTTTTTTCTATTATGTTTTTGTAACTTATTAGATTCAATGGATTTTACTTTTCATGAAAATTTGGAAAAGTTAAATAAAGAAACATATTTATGGATTTTTTACTTATGTTCAACACTTGTGTGGGTGTAGAGGCTGGTAATTAAAAGATTACTGGATATAAGTATGGGAGTTTTGGTACCTTTGTCAAAACAACTACCAAACCTTTGGCACATGCTATAGTCCTTGTAAATTCACAAGAACTCTTAGCTAGTACCCACAAGCTTTTACCAAAAGGTATGATTGTAAAGGCATATGCTAGGGCTAATGATTCTTCTTTGTCACAATATTTTCAAATAGTCTATAATACTTTGACAGTCATTTTCACATTGAACCAAGTACTTTCTTGGTTGTTACTCTTCGAGGAGATGAAGCATATGAGGACTTTGATCTTATCAAGAGTGTGGATCCTATAATGCTTCTCATAAATCTTCCCAGTGAAGAGGAGAGGGTGAACCATTTCCACACAATTCTATGTCATGGTATGAGAAAATATAATGTTGTTAATTGATTTTATTGCCAATTTTATATTGGAAATTATTGATTATTGATAAGTACAATACTATTTTTATCAGTGTTGGTAGTGTTGCATGTTACCAGTTACCCTATCACGTTGAGCATTTGTTTTTCCTTATTGTTCTCATTTTGCTATGTCAACCTAACTAGATTGATTAGATTAAGATATCTTTATAGTTGTCTCTGTAACCTTCAAACATCAATGTAGATAATTTTCAAATATTGTTACTAAGAGTTAAGTGATCTGTTAAAGTTGATGTCCTAATTAAGAGTTTGATTCTTTAGTGATGGGCTTATTTATGGATTTATCACCACTTGGTTTATATTTTCTCAATATTCCCTTTGTATTATGTTCAAGTGACATTCAGTTTCTTGGTAATTGTTTATCTTATTTCTCAAACATTTTAGATATATGCAAATTAGAAACTAAGACATGTCAGAGGAGTGAAATTATGGTTTGGTAGCTTTATTGAGATGCGATTGGGATTTTTCAATTTGTTTAATATCATTTTTTATTTTAACAATAATTAGTCATTGTTATTCACTATGTAAATAATTTACTATGATGTAAATATTATCACTGTATTATTAGTGTTAATGTCTAAGTTTTTAGAAATTGTTAGAGGTGGCTAACCACGAAAATTAGGTACAAGAAAACATTCTTGTATTGATAGGTACATGGATGGTATGGATTATGAAGAGTTCAGTGTGTGGTTTTTCTGGCTCATCTATTTATGACTAGTGGCTTTTCATCTATTAGTGGAATGTCATGCCAATGGCTAGTGTAGAGTGTCATTAAGGCAATAACACTGTATATAGTACAGAGTGTCTATTTTTGGATGACGCACTTGAAAAAATCTTCTAGTCACTAGATGCACTTCTACATTGTTAGTAACAAGTTGGACACCATTTTTAAATATAAAATTCATTACCCCAGTTCCCTTTTCCTCTGTCTGATTTAAATTTGTAAAACTAGAATTATTTTTTGAAATAAAAGGAGCCTTTAAACTATCAACTTGATTGGATGTTTCCTTATTGCTCCCATTTCTAGAAATACAGGTCCCTAACCTTTTGGGTGCTATATTGAGAATGAAATGAAATAAATAATAATTTATTATGTATTCTTTAAAGGGTGTTAGCTTAATGGAAGAGTACCCACTTTACAAGCAGGAGGATGGTGGCTCAATTCCATCATGCCCTATTATGACCAAGTACACTACCAAATATGTGACTAAATATGCTATTGAATATGATAATATGTGACTAAATATACTATTAAATATGCTACTAAATATACTATCAAATATGTGCCAAATATGTGACTAAATATGCTCTTGAATATGCTACTAAATATGTGACCAATATATTATTAAATATGCTACTAAATACACTATCAAATATGTTAGTAAATATACTAAATAGGTTATTAAATATGCTACTAAATATACCACTAAATATGTGACTAAATCAAATATCAAATATATGACTAAATATGTGATTAAATATAATACTGAATATACCACTAAATATGTGACTAAAATCATTTAGTAGCATTATAAATGACTGCATATTAACTATTGTTAGTCACGTGATTGATTTTAGTCACATATAGTGGTTTTTTAAGTCACATATTATTGTTTTGTACTAGTGAAATATTAACTAACAATGAGTAAGGAACTACATATTTGCTTCATTATTTTCATTTTCAGATATTGAAATACTGAGCTCATTACCTTTATAAATGTTGAAAGACAACACCATCAAGCAAGATAGAAGGGAAACTTCAAAATCTCGCAATCATCATTGTTCAAAAGTGACAAATAATAAGTTGAAACAAAGTCCACAAATATAGAGGAAACATTCATAAGTATTAATCGAGTAAATTACATATTGTTAAAATTCATGATAGATAGATTACCCTATAAATAGGCCATTATCAGGAAAAGGGCTAGGATGAAAACTTGATAACCAATATCTGCAATCCTTCCATATGCTATATAATTAGCTTGATACAAAATAGGATGAGAATAGAGACAAAAACCCACTAAAACATAGAAGGAAAGGCATACAAACAACCAGCCGAGAACGGGAACAAAATGTTTACATATTGTTGCAAGGAAAACAAGGGAGAAAAAATAGGGGACACCCCCAAACAATGCTACTAGGAGTTAAACCAAGAACTAGACACCAACATAGCACCAGAGAGCCCACCTAGCTCAGATGCATACTTCCAATAAACCATAATGATCTATGATATGACATTGGGCTTCTCAAGCTAGAAGTTAGGTGGGAATTCAAATGCATTTTTCTCCCTACTAGATTTCTCCATGTTAGGGGTGGAGAAATTCAAAGCCTCTAGGTTGTTCAGTACCACCCTTGGATGAATATAAGCCTTAAAAATGTTTAGGTGGTTTTTAAGCTAGTCCTTATTGTCATCTTCAACAATCCCTCTCCACTGGAGGATGAACTGAATGTTGGCCTCCACTTTTGGCCATTCCTTATAGAAAACCAAGTTCTCATGAATGACTAGGGAAGGATGTCGAATCACTACAACTAAGTTTGGGACACCAGGTGGGTGTGCCATGTACCTTTCTAGAAGGGGATTCTTGAGCTTCTCGTCAATGCTTTTGATGGCTTCTTCTAGCCCCATTCACCAGACTAGGTCAAAAATATTGCAATAGAGCCTAATCATAGCCCATTGCTCCACCCTAGCTCTGGCCAAACAATCGATAAATGTCCCAATAATATCACTATTGGTCCACCATGTATAATTTTAGTTGAAAATGCCATCACCAATGGACCTACTAACTGCAATCCTGATCATATCAGCAACAAGCTTCAAAACTTTGTTCCATCTCTCTGGCTTTACATACTTTGTTAGTGTCATAGCTAGTTTGATTGTTGATATTATTCTTTGGCAATGATAATATTTGTCGTCTTGTCTTTTCCACTATATCTACCTAATTCAATACTGCAATGGATCTAGGATTGAGAAAAAAAATTCGTCTAAACTGGGCTTCCAAATCCTATATCCCCTCTAAAATGAAGAATGCATTTGAAGTGTTAACAATATAATTGAAGTTTGCAAAAACCTTTTTGTGAGATGAGCGTAGAATTGAATTCACTTTATCCAATGTTTTACTAGGGTTTTGGGTTGTCTGTAGAGGCGGTCTTAAACAGTCGTATTTCCTACTTTTTTTGGATTTTTTGAAAACTTTTTTTCATATTCAAAGAGCAGGTTTCTTCAACAATTGTTAAGAAGAAAGAATTATTATTACTAATGTAATAGTTATTATTAGATTTTAATAATTATTTCAATTAAAGATTTTGTTTGAAACTTCCATTTATTTTTATTTATTTTTAAATTGGAAATTGTAAATCAGTTTATAAATAAGGGAGTTGATTGTTTTCTGTTTAAAACATGGATTTTATTTAGATGGATCAATTTTATTTGAAAAAATATTTTTTAAACCCTAAGGATTTTTTTGGAATACTTGTAAACTCAAAAAAACTGTATCATATATGACATTTTGAAACCGAAAAACTTGAAACCAATTGTGAAAATCAACTTTTATGTTTTCAAAACCAAATGGACTATGAATATGCATTTAGTGTGATGTATGGTTTATTTTGAGTTGGGGTTAGTTTTGACTTAATACATTGAATAGTTAGGATGTATACCAGAGGCTTGGGAGGTGATTAGTTTTATGATGTTGTTATGTATGTTATTTGGTCATGATATTTTATTCCCAATCATTGTGATGTATTCACCTATTTATGTGATGAGTTTTGATTAGTTATCTTTTGGTTATTTCCAGTTGCTTTTATAGGATTGAGGTGAATATTGTGATTTTCTTGGTGTAACCTATGAAGTTTCAATCAGTGATCTTTTGGTGTTTTCCAGTTACTTGTATAGGACTAAGGTGAATATTGTGATTTTCTTGGTGTAACTTATGAGTTGTTGATGAGTTATCTTTTGGTGCTTTCCAGTTGCTTGTATAGGATTGAGGTGAATATTGTAATTTTATGAGTTATACTTTTTATTAGCTTAGGGTAGGTTATCTATATGTATGTTGGGAAGTGGCTTGTAGTGGAGGCCAGAGCCCTAAAGAGGTTTCCCAGGTAACCCATTGTAGGTTGTTTTAATAAGTGATAATATTTAATTAAATGGGCTTTAAATGAATTAATAAGAGTCATTAATTTACCTCACACATGCCTCAAGTGCTAGTGCAGGCTAAGATGGAAGTAAAGAGGATGCTTGGTTGTGACCTTGCCTCGTTAGTATGCCTTGGTTGTACAAAAGGATATTGATGCCACATAGAGTCACTAGAGGGTTAGAGTCCAAAGAGGTTGCCAGGGTAACTCTAGAGTTGGCTCATGTAATGAAACTTTCCCACTTACATGGTAGATTTCCTATGTATCATTGTTGCCTCCAGGATTAGATTTTATTTGTGTCTTGGTACCTTTGAGATAGATTGCTATCAGGATTTTCTTGACCTAGATGATGGTTATGACTGTTGGATTTGTAACCATTTGGGCCTTGAGATTATCTCCTCAATATGGTGGGAGTGGGCCATTTAGGTTCCATGAGGTTGGGTGGTAGTGTTTCTTATACCATTGAGATCCAACAATTGGATCTCATTGTCGGATGTACTTGTGTAGTTGTTCTTTTCATTCTGATCTTGTGTTTATGTTTGGTGGTCATATTTTGATGTATTGTACTTGATTATCTAGTGATCTTATGATATGTATTATTTATTCATGATGTATATTCTTTCAGCTTTTCATACCCTATTAATTGTACAGAGGATGATTATGCATTCTAGTTATGCCATGTGGCATTTTATGTAATTGTATATTATTTCATTGGATTCGTACTTGTGGTTATTCTATGATGTGAATTAAGTTGTATATCCTACTTGTATTAATAAAACTTATGTAAGTGAAATCATGGACCCCTTGTGAGTTATTGCTTTCGCTATGTTATCTCTTTTTGTTTTAATCTTTAAAAAAAATGTTTGGTAAACTTAGTGACACTTTAGGTTAATTCTTTTGGGTTCCAAAGCCTAAGCTTCTACATTGGGAGCTCTAGGTATATTGGAACACCACTATATGACATCTAGTTAAATTGAAATGAAACTAAAACAACTATGTGTATCTATTACAACTTGAGCACTTTAAACTTCAAACTTGATTACTTGAACACAGAAAAACACAAAACTCAAATAACTCTTGAGTTGGATATCAAACATATTTCTTATGATTGTGCTTAAAGTGGTATTCCTTTGTTGACTCTGTGAGCATTTTTTTGTTGTTCTTTCTTGGATGTTGTAGGAAGATTGTGTCTAAGACTATATCAGTTGTTAGAGGTCATAGTGCAAGTTGAGGTAGAGGTCGTAGGAGAGGTGGATGTATTATAGTCCTCCTTTGAATCATAGAGAGTGTCATGTTCAAGAAGAGAATAGGGAGGAGAGCCATAAAGAAGAGCATGATGGCTTAGAGGAGGCTAATATGAGACAAATGATGAGGACTATTCTAGAGTGCCTACCTCCTCCAAAGGGTGTTGATTAAGAGGAATCACATTATGCTAGGAATGAGGAGAGGAAGAGATCTAAGAGTCCTCAGGGAGACCTCCACAATGATAGATAGAGGTCAGCTAAGGCTACTCAAATGAGGGACCTATAGAGGTCCAAGATCAAACCTTTCAATGGGGTTGGTACATAGATGTTTTTCTATGCAGGACTTTTACTCCAATGTTAAAGTGAGGTATGCCATCACACATCTAGAACTCATTGGGCCTACATGGTGGAATGTTGAAGAAAAGAAACTGGGTGTGGATATGAACATTGTTACTTGGGAGTTATTCCTTCAAAACTTATGTGATTACTTCCTACCAAAGGAGTGACACCAGAAAAGGCCAGATGAATTCCATAATTTGAGGTAGAATACCATGACTGTGGTAGAGTATGAGCGAAAATTTTATAATCTCATGCCTTATGTAGGGATCAGTGATAGCTCACCACTGATGGTACAACATTTCATTCAGGGTCTAAATAACCATTTCATTGGGGGTGTAAAGGTTTTCCAACCTAAAACCCTCAAGGATGTGGTGCATCAAGCTATTCTCATGGAGCTAAATGTCATTTCAGGAGATGGTGGTTTTGTGGGTGCACCTATTAGGGGACATGCACCATTTGGGTCCAACTTCACGCAAAACTAGGGAATGGGTAGTAATAGGAAGCCTACTTCTTTAGGAGGCAATCAGTAGTAGCAGCAATAGAGAGGATCTTATCCTCCACCATAGAGTGGTGGTGGTGGTCAACACTCTGGGGATTCTTAATACTCTTAATGCAATAGTTGCAATCAGTATGACCAACCAACTCAAAGTACTCATTCTTTTGCTAGTGGGGGTAGTTTTTAGCAGTCTAGCACACCTAAAGTGAAAGGGAGTTTTGATGGAGAATTTTTTTTATGCAAAAAATGCGGGCATAACTCATCCCGTTTTCCTCAATGGAAACCATAGTTCTTGGATCAGGGACCTACAGTTCTAGAACCCATAATGGAGATATGGGTAGATCATAGAGGATGTTTTCAATGGAGCCTTATCCTCCTACAAGGGGAAATGGTCTAATGGAACCCACACTTTGAGTGTTTGAGATTTATCTTATTTGTAGACTTCTAGTAGTAAGCCTAAGTCTAGGGGAGTGGATGTAATGCCTACCCCTAGTTCACTTTTCATGTTATTTTGTCAAATTCTTTTAGGCTAGATTTATCATATGTTATGATTGAGTGGTACTTGGTTACCGAATTTATTTGGATGTTATTTCACACTCAGATGATATATTAAATGAGCTACTTGATACTTGGTTATTTCATGTGTTCATGATTCTTCTTTCGATGATGATGCTTTGTATATTCATATAGTGATTTCTATTATCTCATGATGATAGTTGGATGGATGATTTATATGTAGTTTTCTATTGTTACTTACCCCATACTTGCATGTGTATGGTGTGCATGAATTTTTTTACTTTATGTTTGATGTTTCTGATATGGTTGAGGGAGGGAATCGTAGTCACCTACTAGTTGGGATCTACACGATGCACCACTCCTCGCCATTGATTGTTTGGTTTAGATTTATATGTATATGTATATGCTCAGATTTTATGCAAATTGTAGGTATCAGGCATCAACTTCCCTAAATTGTTAGGATGAGCTTACCCCATCAGAGTATCTCAATGGTAAAGAGGGGAGATAGTTCTTGATTCCAAATCCTAACCCTAAGCCAATCGTCCTAGAAAGTAGGACAAGTATCTGAGTTATTTACCCTTTCAAATTTTTCAAGAGATGTGAATTAGAGATTTTGATCCTTGAGCTTGATTTTGACCCTTGAGTGGGTTTAACCATGGAGGAAACTCTATAGTTAAGCATGCTCAAGCTAGAGTAGTACTAGGATGGGTGACCTCCTAGGAAGTCCTAGTGCTTCACCTCTGTGAGCATCACCTAGATCCAATGTGTGCTAAGTATTCCATTTTTTCTTATGAGATATGGATTCATGTTGAATCACTACTCATGAAACATGGGTCAATGAGTTTGACTCAAGAACTACATAGTTAAATCCTTATAACAATATCACAATTTGACTTGCTGTGAAAATTATCTCCTACTTATCAATTGATGAGCTTAAGGGTCTTTATAATGAATGGTTCATAAGGTACAATAAGTGGTGAAGGTTTTGCAAATGGGGTTGCAAGTAGAGTGGGTTTAACCATGGAGGAAACTTTGTAGTTAAGTAAGCTCGAGCTGGAGTAGTACTGGGATGGGTGACCTCCCAGGAAGTCCTAGTGCTTAACCTTTATGAACATTACCTAGATCCAATGAGTGGTAAGTGTTGAATTTATTCTCATGAGAGATGGGTTCATGTTGAATCACTACTCATGAAACATGGGTCGATGAGTTTGAATCAAGAACTACACAGTTAAATCCTAATAGCAATATCACAATTTGACTTCTTGTGGAAATTATCTCCTACTTATCAATTGATGAGCTTAAGGGGCTTTTTAATGAATGGTTCATAAGACACAATACTTGGTGAAGGTTTTGCAAATGGGGTTGCAATCAAAGTGGGTTTAACCATGGAGTAAAATCCATAGTTAAGCGTGCTCGAGTTGGAGTAGTACTTGGATGGGTGACCTCTCGAGAAGTCCTGATGCTTCACCTCTATGAGCATAACCTAAATCAAATGAGTTCTAGGTGTTCCATTTGTTCTCATGAGAGATAGATTCATGTTGAGTCACTACTCATGAAACATGGGTCATGGAGTTTGACTCAAGAACTACACAGTTAAATTCTGATAGAAATATCACAATAATTTCTTCATCAAGGGTGACATGTTTTCCACTGCTAGGTTGAGGTGAGTGTTTCACCTTCTTCTTCAACTTCTTATTCTTAGAGTTTGGTGTACCAGATCTTAGCATAGTTATTTATAAACTTTGTGTTGAAACCTTCAGACTTAGATTTTGTGACTCAGTAGTCATCTTAGCTTTCTTTGTTTCATCTCTTATCTTCTTCTTCTCCTCTTAACTCTTAACTCTTTTTGTCTACTATACAGAGACATCATATTTGTTCTTGATTAAATATAGTTCAAGTTCATTGGTTGAACTCAGCTGGCATGCTTCCTTACTTCCCTCAATTTGAGGTCCTAAGGTGATTGATCTTAGACCTATAGTAGACTAATCTGCTTGACCATTTTGGCTCTCATATTTCTTTTCGTCTTCTTTATTTACACAAAAATTACCCTCTATGGTATCTTTTTTTTGTTCAAATACATGTATGGTTACTCCTATATTTATCGACACACTTTGTTTCTTGGCAACACCCACCTATACATTCCCTTTCCTATCAATTGTAATTAATGTAGCAACATGAATAGATGAAATTTCAACCAGATGAATAGCCACATGTAAATCAATCTCTGGAGAATCCATAATTTTTATTAATACAAGGTCAAGGTCCATTAAGCTTTGCATGGGATAGTAACTGGACAAACTTGATTTGAACTTGACTTACACTTTGGTGTTCTTGATTAGTCATTACATTCTTAACAGGACTAGTTTTAGGTTCATCATCTATAACTACAATTTATGTCTATACTCTACTTAGTTATACTAAATTGTTTAAAGTGTCAACTTGATTATCTTTCCTATTGACATAATCTTTTGTATTATCCAGCTCAACATTTGTTTGTTCATCCTTCTCTTCCTTATCCTCATGATCATCATCAGGCATCAAACCATAAATCTTCTTCCACATTATTTCACTTTCCTCAAAAATATTTTCTATGTTATTCTTCAATATAAAAATGCTCTTCTCTTTGGTAAAAACTTATTGGTATAATCTCTCAATGCTAAAAAAAATGACTTTTACTCAGTTTTAGCCTAACTTGTGCTAATGTAGTTTCTCTAATTTTTCTTTTAGTGGACAATACAAATTTCCACTTCCCATCAATCTTATTATACAACTCTTTAGGAAACATCTTACCTAAGTCTATAGGCGTGTACTTAAAATTCACCATCATATCTATTACAACCTCTTCTACTTTAACATTGTGCTCTCTACTCAATGGATCATATTTCATGTACTAGATACCTGATAATCTTGCAATACTCCTAAGATTTTTGCATACCTCATCAATGGATTGTGGTTTCTTGTGTGTAGCCACTCTAAATTGACTTAAGACTGATGAATCTTTCCTTTTAGCTTTATCCTCCTCATCATCTTTTTGTACAATAAGATTTCTTCATGGCTTCATTTCTTTTTTGCTTGGCTCAGCTTCAACAGTGGTGGCCTTTCTCTTTAATGAGCTCTTGACTAGTGCAGGCTTGGTTGTCTTCACAACTCCTTTCCTCTAAGGTTTGATAGTTGTAGTAGTTTCCCTTTTATTTTTCTTGTCACCTTTGGTGTTGTAGGTGTAGATTTAGTTACCACCTTCATAAAGCTCTTCTCTACACTAGGCTCAGTAATGACAATTTTCTTACCTTTCTTAGTTAGTGGCTTGGCGCCCACTAACTCCTTGCATTTTCCTTTTGTATCATCCTCTTTATCATCATCACTACTTGATCTATCTTCTCCTTTTCCTTTAGTGATATGTAACGGGATCTCTTGCTTGACTCCTTCTATAACATTCTCTAAGTTTTCAATCATGGCTTTTATCTTCTTCATCATCTTTGGTTGTTTCATATCTGTTAAATGGCTCAGCATTCTTCCAACAATGTTGTGATGGTTGAAGTAACTTCATCAATGTTTTCCTCATAGGTAGAACTCTTAACCATGCAATTCTTGGTAGAACTACTTGTACATAGGTATAATAAGTGTCTACTAAGAAGCATATATCATCATATTATTGGTCTACTAGGGATTGTGGTACCTTAGACCTATTCTTCATTTTCCTCTTGAATTCCTCAAAATAGCCATCATAATAGTTTCAAAATTATCTTCAATTTGTCTTATAAACTCATCAATCTACTTGGTAACAAGCCTTGACTTATCCTAGACAACATTTCTAACTGTGGGAAACATATTTTTCACATAAAATAAAATGCAATCTATCAAAGATCCAAACTTACATAGACTATTCTTTTCTTTCCTTATACTATATAGATTCTCTACAAATTGGGTAAATTGCAGCTCAACTAAATCATAACTATGATCCTTCTTGACAATTTTCCAACCCAAGTCCACTGCAACACATGGTACATTGTCAAGTCTGCTTGACTAGTAAAATTTATGGGTGATGACTCTGACAATGAATTCAATTTCTTCAATAGTGTAAATCTTCATTCTTTTGTTGTTCCATTTAGCTAATGTATTGGCTTTAATTGCATCTCATCCTTGGCATTTAATAGTTTTAACCCTATTTGTAATAGGGTATCTTGTAACATGATGAGTGGTCTACTTTGTGATCTTGACTGGTTCATTCTCCAACCATAATTTCTATTAGAATATTTAGAATTATAGATAGGAGGATGAATCAATTATCCAAGGTCTAGATGTACCAATTGAACAAACAATTACTTAAAAACTTCATATCTTATCATTTCATAGTTTGGTCTCTACAGTCAACTTCTAGTAACGTCAACTAGTTATCCACTATCCTAAATATAACAGACTTGCAAAATGTAAACATTAATCAATAAAACACCACAAACAACATCCACACAAGTTTGACACTAGGATTTAACCAGGGTATAATATAGTGGCAAATTTTCATATTTTGGTGAATTTGACGTTTTGCCAATGTTATTTTTGGCAATTTTTGAGCCCTTCCATGGTTTCTCGGTCACCAAGCTTTGTTGGGTTTACCTGGTTGCCTAGCATTGTAATCGCCAAGGCAAATGTTACGTTTGAGTTTTTCCCTAGCGGTATCGCCTTTCACGTAGCCAACTAGGTAACGTTTATTGTGGAATGTTCGTTGGGTTTCAAGTTTCTGTTTCATGCAGTATGGGAGAATTCGCCATCCCAGTTTCATTTTACCATGGAGGAGTCGGCTCGTTTCACGTTATGGCAAGTGGAGGAGTCGGCTTGTTTTGCCAACACTCTTTCATTTTGTCGTGGAGGAGTCGGCTCATTTGGCATGGTAAATTGGTGATTGTATTGATTTGTAATATGTATAAATCCAAATTTGCCCAAGCAATGAGACATTCACTAAAAACCACTGGCACTCCATCAAATTTTTGGCAGCGCAGGACACATCGCAGGACACATCGCAGGCACGACTCAGACTCCAGAGATAGCTTCCACAGGTGGTGGTACACTAGTATGTGCAGTTGTGCTATAAAATACTCTCCTTGAGCTTATGTAGTTTAATTTAATCAGAAGCTTATCTACAGTTTCCTTTCTTATCTCATTTTCATTAGAAATTTTTCAAAAAGTGGACGCAATGCTGAAAGTTGCTGGCGACGTTAATGGTTTTTAAAGCTTGCATGTATGGATTCATGAAAATGTGAAGTCTATTTCCTACCAACTTTCAAGTGAGATTCGTGAAAGATTCGCTCGAAGTCTTTTCCCTTTAACCTCTGCGAACATGTGAAATCCTTGCCATCGCGGTCTCGCGGCTGCTGGAAGTCTTTTCCCTTTAACTGCTGCAAACATGCGAAATCCTTGCCATCACGGTCTCGCAGCTGCTAGAAGTCATTCCTTTAAACCACTGCAAACATGCGAAATCCTTGCCATTGCGATCTCGCAACCTCTGGAAGTCTTTCCCTTTAACCGCTGCGAACATGCAAAATCTTTGCCATCGTGGTCTCGCGGCTGCTGAAAGTCTTTTCCCTTTAACTGTTGCGAAGTGCGAACATCTGATGGTGTGATCTCCTTTTTTCGTGACTTCATGACATAAAAGTTCACCATCATTTAAACCGGAGATGATGCGATCTCTACCCTCCTCACAGTTTCGCAACACAATCTCCTTTATCTTTTCAACCGACGATGATTGGATCTCTGCCCTCCTTGTGGTTTCGCAACACACAAACTATTAACTTTCACTTTGACAGCGACATTGTGATAGACCTATTAAAGCCTTTCTCACGATTTTGCAACTGCCAAGTTGCCAACTTCAAACTGATAAAACTATCATACCACTCCTTTGTACCAATTCCCTAGCCCTTCCATGGTATGTTTTTTTTAACCTTGAATACAATGAAATGATTCGCCCAAAAAATTAAAATTTTACTATGATTATTATTTTTTGTTCGTCAATGTATAAATATTTTGTGGTTTTAAATGGATACTGAAAGTAATACTGCTTATTCTCAGGGAAGTAAAGTTTAAACGGATTATCAGTGGATTGAGATGTCAGGGGAGGGTGAGTCTGTAACTAATATTGCTCAGTCTCAGGGAAGTGACAAGGGAAAGACCCCCAAGGGCAGTGAAGAGATTAATCTTACATCAAAATGCCAAAAACTTAGAGATACTACCATAAAGGCTTTCTTTGGAATTGACAGTGTTTCTGGCCTACCAACTTTGGCAAGTACAAGTGCAGAAGGAAATCACAATACCTCACCACCACTAGAAGAGTAGGTTGTTATTCAATTAAATCAAAATGCATCAAACGAGGATAACAATGTTCGAACAACATAAGATGTTGTAACAGAAGATAATATTGATGTTGGTAGGAAGAAAAGAAAAAGGAATGTAAAAATGGGGCAGGAGTGGGAAATGAAAAGGACTTTCCAGGTTGATTGGGTAGCAAAGTACTAGTTTATTGAACCAGTCACAAACAATGATGAACCACCAATAGAATGCAAGTGTACAATTTGTACCTGGAAAACTAAAAGAGAGAAAAAGTTGCAGTTAAAGCTTGACACTATAGAACAACATATTGGTAAGGTTTATGAAAAACAAATCATAGATGGAAAGGAAGTAGCGCCAGTGAGATGGAAATCAAAGGAAGAATGCCTTCATGTTAAGTATGCCATAGAATATGAAGAGCATTTCAAGAAAATAGCGGTAATTGGTAGTGGCAGTAGTGGTAATCCAATCAAGGATGGGTTTCAACATGTAGCTAATGATGCAAACTTGGCAAAGACCGTTCAAATGAGTGTTATTTTTCATATTCTATCTAGAGGGCATCCTATGAGAGACTTTTCAGAATATGGTAATTTATTATCTTTTTTGAGAGTTCCTCACTATCCTATATCACATTGGTTAATATACGTTGGATGGGAAATGGCAAGCTGTCTTGCTGAGGTGGAAAAGCAAAATGTATAGGAGAGAGTAAAAGAATCCAAGTTCATTTCATTATCCTTAGATGAAGTCACTGCAGTAGATAACACTACTTGGGTCTGTATGCATGTATATACTGTAAAAGATCATGTCCGTCAAGCTAGTCTACTTTGTGTTCGTAAAATGAGGGCCAATTCAACTGCAAAAAATTTATATTTAGAAGTTAAGAAAGCTTTGAATGAAATTGCTGGTATGGATGACTTGACAATTGCAAAGAAGTTAGTGTGTGTCGGAGCTAATGGAGCTACAGTAATGCAAGGGTAAAGGACTGGTCTTTGTGTAAGATTACAAACTAGTATTGCACCTTATATGCTTGGCATACATTGCATGGCCCACTGAATGAATTTAGCATATAAGATTGTAAGTACTTTTCCTACAATGTCAAAAGTTGAAGATCTAATCCGTGAGCTCCACTCGTACTTTTGCAAAAGTCCTAAACGCTTTGCAAAATTTAAGATTTTTTCTGAGGGAGTAACAGCAGGAAATAAGATTCTCAAGGATGTTGAGACCAGATGGATATCTTTGCATGGACCAGCAGAACGAGTTCTAGCAGAATATCAATCCTTGATTGGAGTTCTATATGAGCAATGCCTTACAGTGGATAGAGCTCCTGATTTGTTAAATAAGTTAAGTGATATAGAGAACCTATTAACTTTAGCCAGTCTTCTCCCCATGCTGGATTTAATGAACAAACTTGTTAAGAAAGCCCAAGACAGAACTATGTATATTCATGAGTATTCTGATTTACGTAAAATGACATGCATGGCTCTGGATTCTTTGTATTCAGATCTCTCAGGTCATAGCCCAATTTTTTCAAGGTGGGAGATAATTATAGATTTGAATCATGCTGAGAATTTTTTACAATTCAATGGGAAAAATGAGCTATGTGTGTTTGTGAAAGGATTTCAAATACCAATGCACCAATCTAAAACAACCAAGAGAGGCAGAGTACTACCAGTTAGAAAGGATGATTTTGGCAAGATTGTTAAATCTATTAGTGAAAATGTGAAGTCTATTTCCTATTAACTTTCAAGTGAGATTCGTAAAAGATTCCCTCGAGAAGAAATTCTTGAAGCCATGAGTTGTGTGTTTCCTCAATTTTGGAAACACTTTGGACATAATCCAACTGATGCAAAGTTGTTTCATAATAAACTTGACGAATTGATAACACAATTTTCAAAGCATATAGATTGCAATGGACAACTAATACAAAGAATCTTAGATTCAAATAGTCTTAAAAATCAATGTAAACTTTTTGCATTGTGTATGAAAAACCAAATGGAAAACTTTGAGAATCCATTCGATCCTGGTGCAATAACAAGGCTTTGGAAAAGGATAAGTCAGAGTGAAGTATTACGTACTTCAATATCAGAATATTTCAAGCTTGCTAATTTATGTCAAACAATGATATTAGGGTTGGTGGAAGATGAGAGAGTTTTCAGTGCATTGGGGTTTTTGAAATCAAATGTCAGAAACAAACTAGACAAAAATTTGGAAACTTGTTTGAGGTTGTTTGTTACTCAATACAATGTTAGAGATTTTCCTCATGATAGTTCATTGGCCATTTGGAATTCCACACGTGAAAGACGAGGCCTTTGCAACACTTTAAAAGATGGTGGTTCTACTTCTACTGCTGACTCCAACATAAATGATGAATTTAGGTCTCAAAGTCAAAATGAAGATGAAGATTTTACGGATTTTGAATACCCGATTCAGAATGAAGAGGAACCTATTAGTACTAGTCAGACTTCAGTTTCATATTTAAGACTGAGTCAATGAAGTGAATTGTGACTTAGTAATGTAGCATTCAATTCTAAGGAATTTATAGGTCTACTTCAGTTCTTCCATATTCATTATTCAGTCATATTGCAATTACAATTTACAAAAATTGAGTTCAAGATTTTTGTTACTCTATTGTTGACATAATGTTATTTTTGTACCTTTCTCTTGATTTGTGTTCAAGATTTTTGTTACTTGTTACTCTATTCATATTGTTGACACAATGTTATTTTTGTATCTTTCTCTTGATTTAGTTGTTTGATAATAAAAAAAGAGATAATAGAGACGTGTGCAAAGCCCATAACATCACAAAGAACTACTGACTACAAAACATAATGAAAAATTGAAATACATAGAGTTGGAACAATATCCGCTCTTAAAGCAAATTATACTTAAGTCCTAATTTGAAAAATAACAATAGATCGGACCATTTCTAAGCCTTGGGAACTCATATTTATATCACTTGAGTTGCAACAAGCTTCGGGCTTACAAAGGCTACATAATGATTCATTACAAAAGACAAAAGATAACAACAATTAAGATAATCATTACAATTTGTTGAAACCTTTTGTGACATATTTTAATAGAAAAAGGGGAAACAATTACAAAATGTGACAAGTGGCAAGTGATCATTAAGCCTATCTTCTAGTTCTAACTACAGCATTACCCACAGTGGATGTACCACAAAGGTAAGGTAATCTATTATGATGAACAGCTT
Organism: Cupressus sempervirens; assembly: GCA_028749045.1. Lineage (NCBI taxonomy): Eukaryota > Viridiplantae > Streptophyta > Pinopsida > Cupressales > Cupressaceae > Cupressus > Cupressus sempervirens. Next base: position 464,695,258 of record CM053790.1, read on the forward strand.
CTCTTTGATATTCTTCTGCAACACTTGTCCTCCAATTGATTCCCCTGGGCCACCATCTTTTGTGCTAATCATCTTCTACTGAAGGGATTGCTTTGATATCTGCTATAACCTCCCAGATGGCAATATCTATATCCACAACAGGCCATGCTGTATTTCTAACTGCCTCTAATTCACTGATGTTTTTTGTCCATTTTGCATCTGTGATGGCTTTACCCTCTCCAGTAATTTTGTTCATATCTGCTTCAATTTTGTATGTCATATCAATCATATCATATACAACTTGATCACTTGATTCACCTCTTGAAAATGCTATAAATCTTGGATGGTCTAATATTAGATCAAAAGATTCAGACCACTCTTGCCAACATTTGACATACCCTTCATTGTTCAAAATTGTTGGAATGAAATCTGGGGTACCCAATGCTATGCTTTTCAATTTTCCCCTTACTGCTTCGATCTTACCAATGAAGAATGAATTCAATTCTTTAACTTGATGTATCATTTTTCTTATAGGAACAATGATCTCCTTAGGTAGTTCCTTTTTCTGTGTGAGTAAAGGAACTAACCTATCAAAGAATTGAATGTATGGCCCTCACTGGGAAAACAATGGATATAATAGTGATAAAGCCTTAGAGCATTGGTATTCATTACTCTGCAAAGTAATGTACATACTATGTACATTTACAGAGGCTCTCTTTAAATCAGTGATTCTATGAATCAAAAATTGTTTCATTTTCCTGATCTTTGCATCATTGCTAATCTCAAACTCATTCACATCCATATATGTTACTGGATGTGGTTCTTCTGCTATCTGATCAGTTTGAATATTTTGGTCTTGTACCTCCCTTACTCTTAGTGAACTTTCTTCTCTTTTCAAATCTTCATTCTCCTTTTTTGATTCCTCCAAAGCGTGTTGCAAAACATATGTTTTTCTCATTTCCTCTTCATACTTCTTCTTGGCGTCAAGGTACTTTTCATATGTTTGCACCATTTGTTCTTGAAGAATATCAATCTTGTTCTTGCCTAGCATAGCAGCAGTGTTTTGGAGGTTGTAAATTTGATCTGAAGAAGTTGAATGTTCATTCCAAAAAATTGCATTACCTTCCGGTGTCTCTTTAATTTCCATCAGGGTAGGCTTCTATGATTCTGGAGCTACACTCCAAATAGCCATTGTCTTAGTATCTATATTAAATCCTGCCCCCTGCAATTCACCAAATGGATTACTCTCCTCATAAGAGATTGATTTTTCTTGTCTCCTCATTTGATCAAGTAGGAATGATGAACTAATATCCCATCCTGGGAAAACTATCATACCACTCCTTTGTACCAATTCCCTAGCCTCCTCTATAGTGAGGCTTTCGCTATTAGGATCATAGGCTTGGAGCTTCTACACCATTTCAGTCACTTTTTCATCTGTGTCTCCAGGTTTTACATGCAAAGAAAGTTCATTCTGTTTGAGTTTATACAAAAAACTTTTGAATTCTTCACTCTTGATAAAATCATCATCCTTCATGAATTCTTGAGCCTATATAATTCTGTCATCTAGCATCATGGACTGCAGTTCTAAACTACTGGGTCTCCTCTCCTCTTCAATAGCTTGATCAATTAAGAACTTTTTTCTAGCATCATCAAAATACCTAGTTCCTTTTGGAAGCACTTGTAAGGCTTTCTCTCTAGCCTTTTTCGAAACCTCAATCATTTTTTGTTTCTTCTTGCCCCCTTTATCCCAGTCTGAAGGGCCAGGCTGATCTTCTTCATCACTAATTTCCAATACAACATCTACCTCTGGAGAAGAAGGGTTTACCCTATCTCTATCATTTTGAGGAACTTGAGCCATAATGTTATCAAACTCCTCAATACACTTATCAATTTGTTTAAAATAGGGTAAATCAGAATAGAAGCCCTGGAAATTAGAATCTACTTTCTTCATTTCTTCCTCTACTGAGAGGATCTCCCTCCACTTCCGCATCCTATCAGCACAGACATCTTCATACAATACATCCCTAATGACATCCTCTTCCCAAATTTTCCTTCCAATGATGACATTATAACCCCTCATTTGTTTAAGAGCACTTGTAAAAATGTTATATGGGTCATAAACCCTAGTGGGGGTAGTGGGGAAATTTAACTCTCTTAGGAAGGCATCAACTTCCTCAATGGCCTCTTTACCAATTTCAAAATCCCCTAATTTGAAATTTCTACACACAAAAGACCCCTTTTTAATGGTTGGCCCTAGATATTCTCTATTCATGGATAACAACTGCTAGAAAATTTCCACTACACCCACCCTCTCTGGTACATATCTTGGCAAGAAATGAGGGGGTTGGGAACAACCAAAAATTCTAATCATTGTACATTTTGCTAACAAAAAGGCACTGCCCCAATCATGATCAATTGGTCCCTCATCATCAAAACACAAAGTTGGTCTAACAATCTTCCTGATTAACCTAGGTAATCTTTCCAATTTTGAACCTAACATCCTATGAATAGTTGCAACAAAATCATTATAAAAAGAGAGCGAATTAGAAAAAGAGTAGAACCTCTGCCATAATCTTGTCCATCTTTGAACATGCAATGGCTCTCTGAAATCGTCCAAACCTTCAATGAAACTGGAATCCACATGGCCCACGTTGTAGAAGAGGATGAGATGCATAAGCACCAAGTAATGTAGAAATTTGAAATTGTCAAGATCACCTTGTTGAGTTGTCACCATCTGCTGATGAATACTATCAGCAATGAATGTTCCAAAATCATACCCCACATTACTATGTGGGTCCTAAATGTATAGGGCTATCACATACAATGCTTGGGAGGCATCCATGGATCCATCTACTCCCAATAGTTTGTTCAATCTGAAAACTGTTTTCTGAAAGTATGCACACAAATATGACAAGGGTATAAAATCAGTAACCATTTTTGGGAATTCTCCTTTCATCTTGTTTTGATTTTCCCTCGAGATATGTCGTAACATTGCATGTGTTGTATAGAAATCTCTCTGTTTCCCAAATGTTGCTGCCAATTTTTCCAAGTTAATAGGAACTGACATGGGACCCTGCAAATCAAATGCTTCAACAAAAGCATCCTTACTTAACGTATAGAGAACAATCATATCCTTTCTATGAAAGGACCGAGTGGTTGGATTATATGCATTTACCAGTGCCTTGATAAGGTCAACATCCACGTATACCTCTGGCATTATCAACTTTCCTAGGTTCCTCATCCATGGATTTGAGACAGGAACCTTCTGCACCCTGTTCTTGTAAAAGTACAAGAACAATTCAGTTCCATTGGTGTATGGTACTTGAGCATCTCTATAGAAGCTATGAGCATCTCTAAACGCGTGGACACTAGCACTTTGAGCATTGGAAGATTTAGGGAGAATCTTCAACCATTCTTCTGCAAATTTGGCAGACAATGAAACCTTGCTGCCCTCTCCAGTGCCCTTCTTTACTGATGATTCTACTTCTGCCATTCTGATCTTACTGCAAATTCTTGAATCTTTTTGCTCTGTTAGCTGTAGATACCTGAGAATTCTAGTTTTCTGCAACTTCCTGATGGGCCACGGCGTTAAATTGTTAAATTTTAATGGCTTTAAAGTTTAAAAGCTTGCACGTGCATGGATATCTATTATCGATCACTACTAGTAGTACCTACTGCATTTATTTCATTTGCCTTAGAATGTCAACTCATTAGCTGTCCAGAATCAGATAATAGATTTGAAAACCTATTCTTTTGTACTTTTGAAGTTTCAAGCTTCAAAAATACATTATCATTGTACAATCTTATGAGTTGCGAAACCCTTCATTCTATGCTCTGTCACAATTGGTTCAACTTAACCTTGAAATCTTTTCACAAAACTGTGAAACCCTTCTTTTTCTTTTCTCGGGCTATCGCAATAGTTAAATCAAATATTTGCTTTATCCTTGCGACCCTGTGATAAGCCTTATATCCTCTTCTAATGAGATTCCCCTTCTATTGCAGCTTCAGAACTTAAACGTTTCAAATCGCATTGTCACAGTTGTGAAAACCCATTTCCTTCTAACCAGTGCGAAGTGGCGAACATTGCTTCATCTTAACCTTTTGCGACTTCGCAGGATGACATATCTTTCCCTTTTCACCACTGGGAACATGTGAAAACTACTTGAATTAACATTTCATGGTCTCGCAACCAACAAACTAACTACCTGCATAAAACCTCCGATGATGCAATCTCCCTTTTCGTGACTGCCAGAAGTCCTTTGCCTTTAACCGCTGCGAACATGCGAAAACTGCTTGAATTAACATTTCACGGTCTCGCAACCAATAGACTAACTGCCTACATAAAACCTCTGATGATGCGATCTCCCTTTTCGTGACTGTTGGAAGTCCTTTCCCTTGAACCGCTGCGAAAATGTGAAAACTGCTTGAATTAACATTTCGCAGTCTCGCAACCAACAGACTAACTGGCTGACTAAAACCTCCGATGATGTGATCTCCTTTTCGCGACTTCGTAACATAAAAGTTCAAATTGATGAAATCCTTTGCAAACCTCCGATGCCATCGACTTCGCGTATGTTTTTTTGAACCTTGAATACAATGAAATGATTTGCCCAAAAAAATCAAATTTTAATGTGATTATTATTTTGTGTTCGCCAATGTATAATTTTTTTGTGGTTTTAAAATAACACAATTCGCCCAAATTTTACACATTGTTTGAGAGACTATGAATGATTCGCCAATGGAGATTATTATTTTTTCTTTGTAAACTATTTTTTTTGCCACAAAAAATTTTTTTTTTTGTCAGGTGTTTTACACCATTCGCCAATTTTTTACACCTTTTCTAAAGGAGGGGTTTCTTAAAGTATACCCTGGATTTAACATGGAAACTTATTTTAGGAAAAACCACCAGTAACATGTCACCAAGTTTCACTCTTCTGAAGTGAGCTCTGTTGGGAGCTAACTGTGTTAAAGGATACAAAACACATTGTTAAATGTGACCTTGTTAAAGGATTTAATCACCATGTTAGGAGTGGCCTTGTTAGAGGACTTTAGAATATTCCATTAGAATGTCACACTATGTTCTGACACTCGTTCATCATTGGGTTAATCAATTGCTACTAAATTTCTTGCTCACCATATAAACTATCATTCAGTTAATACTAATGCTTTGTCAACACTAATTTTGCTTAGCTTCTTGTGGCACTTGGTTGATACTAGCATCACTCGGTATATGCTTCAATTTTCTTAATCTTCTTCTCTTTTTCTCGATCAAGCCTATGCATTTGATTTTTCCTTGATCACACCTTCAAGGCTTTAGCATTATTGTCTTCTATATTTTAACATGATTTAAACAATCACTTTATCTTGTCAAAGTCCAACTAATCAAGCATCCATTTATAGTGTCTTCTTCATAACTCAACCTTTCCTTTAGATTCTTTTGTTATAAATAAAATCTCAAATCCTCTTCATCAATCAAGTAGATATGACACTTAGATTAGATAGAAAACTATGTCACCAATAGGTTTGGCATCAATGACAACATGACAATTGTCCCAATTGTATTGTCCAACAATATCTCGCTTTGGAATTAATTACAACATCTCTAGTTACCATGTAATCCAAAACATGTATTGTCTCAAGAAACATCCTCAATGTATTAGATCTTCATTAATATCCTTAGGTTCACTCTAATTCTCATCTTTGTAACTCTATGTCCAATAATCTCTTTCTATCATATCAGCTTTGGCAAAACCTCTAGTAAGTCTTATGAGCTCCCTCTTAGTAATATCTCCCTCTTGCATAGATATCTCTTCCTCTTTCTCATGGTAACAACTTTCACTATCTTCCTCTTTCATTTTGATCTTCTCCTTCTTAATAATCTTCATATGTTGGATAACCTCTCTTTCTTTCTTATGGTAACTAGATAATCTCTTCATCTTTGACAAAAATTCCAAAGACATTTTCAATGCATGCATCTTTTCATGTAGATATATTTATGCCAGTTCTAAGTTCATCTTCTATCATCTTTGTGTGGCTGGTCCATCATTATATTCTTCTTCTTCACTACTACCTTAGGAAACTCCTAAAGTAGAATTGTCTCCATAATTTGTAAAAATAGTATGATCAGTATATTTGATGCAGAGTATCATTTTTCTTAAGTAGCTTTGTCTAGGGAATCACCCCTACTTTACCTCTAAGATATTCATGAGCATATTTAGGTAAAGTGTTAGTGAATATGTCATTTATTTTCTCTTTAGTGTTCACATACTCCAAATTCACTTCTTTGTCTTGAATTGTCTTGAATTATCTCTTTCAAGTAATGATACTTGATAGCAATATGTTTTTTTCTTTGTGTGCATTACAGGATTATTTGATATATTAATAGTACTAGTGCTATCATAATATATAACAACTAGATTTGTGTTCTCTTCATACATTTCAACAATTGCTTGATCCATATGGTATTTGAATAATTTACTATTGTTGCCACATACTCAACTTTAATTGTTGATTGGGAAATGCAATTCTATTTTTTGCTTGTCCATGAAATTAGTCTATTTCCTAGAAATAATACACCTCCAATTGTGCTCTTTTGTCATCAACATTTCCGGCCTAATCAAAATTGGTAAATACCTTTAGTTAAAACTTGTCATTATTTTTGTAATACAATCTATAGTCATATGTTCCTTTTAGATATCTTAGTATCCTTTTTACTATCATTTTCCTAAGACTTGTAGAAAATCTTGCAAATATTACAACTGCTAATGAAATATCAGGTCTTCTATGAATAACATATTATAATTTTCTAATCATTGATCTATATAATGTCTGGTTCAGCTCAGTAAATCATCATTTTTAGATAATTTTTTTCCAGTAACCATGTGTGTACTATCTAGTCTTGAATCTTCCATTCCAAAAAAAATTAGTATCTCCTTGATACATTTAGATTGAGTAATGAAGATACCTTGCTTCATTTGACATACTTTGAAGAGAACAAAGAATTTGATCTCACCAAACATTGACATTTCAAATTCCTTTTTCATTTCATTGGAAAATGATTTGCATAATGTTTCCTTACCTCCAAATATGATATCATCAACAAAAATTTTAGATAGCAATACATCATTTTTATTGCCAGTCTTCAACTATAGATTGTTGTTATCATTTGTTCTTGCAAAACCAATCTTCCCCAAGTAGTTATGTAATATTTCATACCATGCTCTAGGGGCTTGTTTCAAACCACATAAATCCTTGTTCAACTTGAACATCATATTTTTCTTGGTAGAATCCACAAGTCCTTGAGGCTTCTCTATACATAATTCTTCTTCAAGTATCCCATTCAAAAATTTAGATTTTACATCCATCTCATATACCTTAAATACTTTACAAGCAGAATATGCAAGCAATGTTTTAACTCCTTCCAGTCTTGCTACAAGGGAAAATATTTTTCCATAATTAACACCTTCTTCTTGTGCATATCCTTTGCATACCAATCTAGCCTTTTTCCTTGTGACCTCGCCATTTTCATCTAGCTTCTTCTTGAATACCTACTTTGTTCCAATAACATTTTTGTCTCTGGGTCTAGGTATTCTTTTCTATCTACTCATTTTCTTCATTTTTTGCTTGCATGCAATCCTCATTTTCCAAAGCATCTTTCACATATTTGATCTCAAACTCATAAAGTAAGCATGTATCACTTTTGAGTCTTTTCCTTGTCATAACACCAAATTCTTTATCTCCAATAATTTGTTCAGGTGCGTGACGTTTTCTCACATATTTTTCTAGCACAAGTTATTTTCTTCTTTCTTCTTCAATAGGTTCATCTTGAAAAATGATTTCAAGCTCATTATCTCTCTCTAGTTTAGGTTTTGGTTCATGTTTAGCATTCTTGGCATTATCTTTGTGATGTTTAGCATCCTTTTTCTATGACTCAACATCATTCCTCTATCGCTTGATATCCATAATCTGTTGCTCGACAACTAGCTTTGCAACTCAACATTCTTAGTCTATTGTACATCTGCAACTTTTTTCTCTTGTTTATGAGGGTGCTAGGAGAACTATCATTCACATATATGAATGAATTGTAGTTTACAAGTTTTGACTTTTATTCAACTTAATTCTTTCTTGTATACTTGTCAACTTTTACATTTGCACTTTCCACAACTTTATTAGTGTTAGAGTTCAAATAGTTATAAGCTTTGCTATTAATGGAATAACCTAGGAATATGCCTTCATTACTTTTAGCATCAAGTTTTCCATTTTTATTGTCTTTAAGTATGTAACATTTACTTCCAAAAACTTTGAAATACTTGACAGTACATACCCATACCATAATTAAAAAGGTGTAACATTTGTACCTTTCTTGACTTGTACCATATTCAAAATTTACATGAAATAACCTCTTGTACCATAACCAAATATCTTCATGTTCTACAAATAGACATGTCTCATCAGATAAATCTAGATAGAACAAGTTACCTCTTGTTTTATCACCACTTCCAATCAATTTACCATCAACATCAAATATTTTGGCCTTTCTGTGATGGAATTCAACTCTATAACCTGATTTTTTTAAGTGTGAAACACTCAACAGATTATAGTTAGGTCCTTCAACCCAATAAATATTGTCACATTTGATCTTCTTAGTCATTTGTGAAGGATTTGAGCAAAACAAATCCACAAAGCCCGAAGAATACCTACATGTAAAAACTTGTCACAAAGAAGAAAAAGATAAGAAGAGGCAAGGATTTTCTCTTAAAATATTAAAATTGTATTCTCAGAAATGAAAAAGATAAGAAATAATTACAAAAGATCAATCTTTATAGAAGGAGATCAAAACCCAAAAAAAGGGTAACCTAAAAAGGAAAAGCCATTTAATAATTACTAATTAATTATTAAATGTGAATGCATAAGTGCATAAAATGAAATCTTAAGAAGGGAGAAAAGGTAATTTAATAAATGAAATTAAATTAACCTTTTTCTCTAACACCCCCCTTAAGATGAGCAATAATATAACTACAAACAATGCAAAAAGAGCAAGGAAACTACAATGCAATGCGAAAAGCAAACTTGGGTCAGGCAACAAGGCCTAATGAGGTACCCAATCAAAATCAAATCTCTATGGAATAGAGAAATAGAGGAAACCTGGTGGGAAAAACCCTACTCCAAAAAGAGATAGAAAAGTATGTGATGGCCTAAATTTTCACCCAACAAGAATTTTGTCAAAATTTGTGAAAATCAGGTAGAATTGTGTTTTTTGTGTTTGGGGTTTCTAAAAATTTGTGTTAACCCTCATAAAAACCCTAGGGAAAATCTTTTGTCTTTATATCAATTAAAGTCATTTCGAAATTGACTTACAAATTAAAATAGGGATATGATAAAAATCTTATTTATATCTTTAGATCCCTAAGTTTTTGAGCTAAGGTCAATTTTATATTTCATGACCTTTTCTATCCTTCAAGTTGTGACATTGCAAAATCTCTTTAATCACAACATCACTTTGTTTTTCTCGCTAACCATGTCTAGCATTGTGATGAGGTGAAATGGTCTATTCTCAGCCTAGTGTAGCTTCGCAGTGGTTATTGTTAACATTCATGTTAGAGGTACAAATGAGCAAAAAAATGAAAGCACATGATTGAAAAAATGAAAGCACATGATCGCAAGTCATTTTTGTCTTAAGAGAATTCAAGTTACAATGTTGCATTAAAAGGAAAGAGGTTAGTTTTAAACAATCATCACAAGGTCGCAGGCCACAAATCATTGAGTATATTTTAAGTTCTGAACATGCAAACATAAGGAAATAGATAACAAGAATATCAGTGCAACATCACAAACAGTTAGATAAACTATAAATACAAAGTTGCAAGAATGCGAAAAGTTGGCAATGGTTTATTTTTTAAGACTAGCACATCTTTGCAAGTGGTTAAAGGAAACCTTAGGTCAAAGTAGCAAGGTTGCAAAAGCCTATGATCATACCTTCACAGGGTTACTTGTTGAGTTAAGAGTTTAAGTTGGAAAATGACGATAAGAAGAAAATAGTTAAGTTAAAGGGTTATCTCATGGTCACAATTAAACCAAGAAGAAGGATTATAAGATGTGAAATTGCAAAAGATGTTTGACAGTCAGAAGAAATGCTTATCGCTCTTTCACAAGGGTTTGAAGCAAAGTGAAAGATTAAGTTGTGATGGAGTGATCAAGTGATTAAATGGTTAAGTTGTACATTGTCGCAACATCATTAAGGTTTGTGATTGACTTAGATTCAAAGTTGCAAAGTGACGAATGCTTTAGATCATATTGTCACAAGGTTTAGCTACAATTACAATGTTGAAGTTGTGAACTTGCAAAATAGACTCAAAGCAATTAAAAATTAAGGTTAGCACAAGGTTTCAAGGTTTTCAATCACATTTAAGATCTTTGCTGTGAGGTTACAAAAAGGGGGTAACGGTCAAAAAAGTAGCAATTTCATCTTCATGGGTAAAAGGATACTACTAGAATATTGAGTTGTGACATTGTGAAGGATGTAGTAGCAGTCAAAGAAAATACTAGGTGCAACATTGCACAGTTTAAGTATACATCATGACTAGTGGCTATGATGGAGCAATAAGGTAAATATGTGGAGCATCGCAAGTAGGAAAGATGTTAAGGGATAAAAAGTGGTGAAGATGAGAAGTAAGGATTAAGAGATTATTGCTTGGTCATAGTAGTCAGAGGAATAAAGTGGTAAAGGGTTGCAAAGTGACGACAAGCATAAAACAAGATGTCCGTAGTTTAGAAAGCCAAATTCAAATAGTTAAAGAACTAGATGTGAGGTTTTGAAAAGGTAGAGTTAACCTATCTCACATGGTCACAACCAGAAACAAGAGAAGAGAAGAAATCATGGCAAAGCAACAAAAAGATGGTAATCACATCATCACAAGTCCCAATTTTGAAAACATATAAATGGTTTTCAATGGCCATGTCTGAGCATAATAAAAAGGGGATGACTTGGATGTACGAAATATGAAAAAGTGTATATTTTACCTTATTTTTGAGGATTGATAGGTTTTGAAGTATGCCAATTTTAAATTCCATCAATGCCACGCTCCTATTGTAAAGATAGATAAAATCTAAAAGACAAGGAAGTTTTCATTACCAATTTCATAATTATTTGATTTTTCTAAGCAAATTTTGAGTTGTGGAGTATTTTTTAGTGATTCTTTAGCTTATAGCATACAAATTTGATTTAATTATTTGAAGAAATGGCTCAGAAAGAGGGTGAATTGATTGCATAGGTAGTAATTGAAGAATCAAGTTCATAGACAAAAAACCCTAGCTCATTTGTTGAAGAATGGATACACATTCTTCTTGGTTCTAGTAATTCACAAGCTATAAATGATCATGCCTTTAGAGATCTATATTTTTTCTATCAAGATGCAGAGGTCCCAGATAGAAATGGATATGAATTGTTCTGGTTCTTCTATAAAAATAAAGCAAAGAAAGTTCCAGTCTGCAACCCTTGAGTCAGAAACTTGGGCAAGTTGATCATGCCAGAGGTATTTGTGGATGTTGACTTGGTGAAGGCTCTAATCAAATGCTACAATACAGTGAGCAAATCATTCCACAGGAAAGATAGAAGCATTTTCCTGGCCCTAGATAAAGACACATCCATCAAGGCATTTTACCTAGGAGGCCCAATGGCATTGCCTATTGATGTAAATGAGCTAACTAAGAATTTCAAGTAACATAAGAATTTTTACATGGGTAGGGAAATGACATGACATATCCCTTCATTTCATAAAGAGAAGGGAGAAATTCCAAAGAAGACGGAAGTGGAGAAGATCATGCCTCTTGAATTATTCTAGAGGTATTTTCAGAATATTATCTATGGCTTGAACAAGGTCCTAGGTTCATATGGAACCATAAATGCCCTGGGAGGACATTATGTCATGGCTTTGAATGTTCAAGATCCCAAAACCAATGTTGGATATGATTATGTAGCATACATCATTGATAAGATACATGAGGAGATCACTATTGCTCAGCAAGGACAATTGGAAAATTTCAGATTCCCACATTATTCAATGATCATGCATTTGATCTTGTTCAAGAATGTTGATACATTTGATCAAAATTTCTTCACGTCCACATAAGAATGGGGAGAAAGATTACCAGTAAAAAGTTGGATGAGGGTATGGAAAAGGTTCTACCCCTATTCAAATGTCATTTCTTTTTATAATGATTTTGTTCATCCTATTTTAAAGATGATAGGGTTAGTGAATGAAAGAATCCCTAGAAATGTTAGAGAGGTCGTTAAACTTAAAATGTGTTTTGATGTTGGTAAAAACCTAACACATGACTGGTGGAGTGTCTTTTTGTTTGAGGAGTATACTATTATCAAGATTTTTGGATGTCATCAGCCACCCCACATTTTTCCCAAATATGTTCTTGAGAGACTAGGGTTTGTAGAAGTGTTATGGCAATTGATTTCAATGAATAGGGAATACTTAGGTAAACTTGTCAAGAAGGGAACATTCTTGTGTAGATGCACCAAGGTAAGAGACTTTGAGATAGGCAAGAATTCTATTGAGGAAATTGATGCCTAACTAAGAGGCTATAAATTGCCAACTGGGTCAGCCAGGACATATGACCCTTATAATGTAATCAGAAATGCCTTGAAGAATATGAGAGGATATAACCTACAACCCTACAAAACCTATGTGGGAAGAGGATATCATTACTGATAGGTTAAATGAAGATGTTTTTAGGGAGATGATGATTAAATATAGGGATGTTGTTAGTTTTGAACAAGAGATGAGAAAACAAAATCCATCCTTCAAGGGATTCTATCTTTAAGAAGACTACTGGTCAAAATTGGACAAGCGTATAGAAAACTTTGATGAAATAGCAGCATAATTCCCTGGATCAATAAGGAAAAGGGTTAACCATAAATATTCTACTAATGACATAGCTATTGAAGTCATTGATGATGAGGAAGATCAGCCTGAAAGATCAGAGTGGGTAGAGAAAAGGAATAAGAGACAAAAATGGTGGAAGTGCTACAGAAGGTTCAGCAAAAGGCCCTACAAATTTTTCCTAGGGGCAATCAATACTTTGATGATATCAGAAGAAGATATTTCGTATCTGAGGCATCTAAGGATGAACAAAGTGCCAAGAACCTATAGTTGCAAGCCCAAATGATTGATGATAGAATCATAGAAACAATTGAGTTCATGAGCGATGGCAATTTTATTAAGACAAAGGAGTTTAAAGGTTTCCTCTTCAAATTGAAGCAAAATGAGTTGTCTCTACAGATGAAACTAGGAGACTCTGATGAGGTAATTACTAAACTTGTTTAGAAATTGCAAGAATATGACCCTATTAGTGAAACCTTTACTGTGAAAGAGGCTAGGGACTTGGTTAGAAGAAGTGGAATGATTGTCTTTCTAGGATGGGACATGAGCTCTTCTTTCCTACTAGACCAAATGAGAAGACAAGATAAGTCTATCTCATTTGAGGATGAAAATTAGCTCGAAGAGCTAAGAGGCTCTGGATATATCGATGCCCAGACAATGGAAATATGGAGTTTGTTGTGGTCCCACAATGCATGCCCCATTCCCTACTAGGAATGGGGACCCCCTACTTTTTTCGGATCCCTGGACTCACAATTCAGGATCCGCAAAAAATTCAAAGAGTCAAAAGTAAGGATTCAAAAATTGAAAAATTGAAAAAGACATAAAACAAAAAATATAAAATTTGGCAAAAAAAAACTATATATATAATTATTAAATATATCTATATATATATATATATAATTATTAAATATATCTATATATATTATTATTTTTTAAAATTGCACATCTGCGTGCCCAATGTGGTGTGCGGCGTGCACTTGCGCATTTGTGCAGGGGCACATTGTGCACCCCAAGGGTGGACAGGGTTATATAAACCCTGGCCCCCCCAAAAACACTTCACTTTTTTGCACTTGTTTTTTCACTTCGAAACATCTACACCCTCCACACTTCATTTTTTCGGCTCTGAATCACAAGGTGCATAAAATGCTTTGCGTTGTGTGCATTTTTTCACCACATGCTTATACATCATGCACACAATGGTTCCCTCTATGTCGCATGCGCACATTCTTTTGCACGAGCTTGCGCTTCACACCACCTCCAAAAACCCACACCTTGCTCTTGTGCCACTACACGTCATTTTTCATTGCACTACGCATGTTTGTTTTGTGCCAAGCATACCACTAAGCAATGCCATGTGCATTTGAAGCCATGCACACTTTTGTGCTGCCCGCGCACTTGGTGCCACACTCCACACCATGCGTGACAAACTCTGCACCCACAAAATTTTGCTTTGTACGCTCCACCAAATTGCCACATGCACACTTTGCATCGCGTGCTCCACCAAAGTGTTGTGCATGTTGTCTTGTTTTCCCACATTTGCCTCCAAAATTGATAAAGTCTATAAAAAAAAAATTAAAATTAAAATAAATAAATAATATAAAATAAAAGCACCAAGTTTGAGCATTTTATTTTTGTTTTTTTATTATAATCTATTTTTTTGTTAATAAATAATTGAATTCTTTTGCATTTTAATTTCTACTAATAAGTGTCTTTCCTGGTCATGGAGATATAATGGCATCCACTTCCAGAGAGAAAATAGCATCTAAGCTCATTGTGTTCAAGTTCCAAGATGTGTCATCGAAGTCAAGGTTCCATGATGATCCTGCAAAAACCAAAGACATGGATTTGTGACATACTGACTTAAGAGAGTTCCTTGGAATCTCCAATAAACCCTCTAAGAGATCAGCCCTGGTATCCACCTTGATCCATTCTGGGTTGGTGAGTGCAGCTTTGCATCCAGTATGAGTGAAATCAGTAGAATTGATTATGACACTAGCTCAACATTTTGTTTCTACAGAGAGAGTGGTTAAGAGTGTAACTAAAGAAGTTGTATTAGACCTCTGACTCGACAAAACTGAGAGGGTCTTCCATCTCCTAAGGGTAGATTAGTTCATAAGACTCTCTTATGAAGAAGCAAAGAGGTGGTATAGGGAACACCAGAAAGAGGCGACAAAAATTATCCAATCCTCCTACCTCATTGAGAAGACTCCTTTGGGTAGGGTCATAGGAAAGGTGGACATAACTAAGGGATATAGGAAGGAGGATATTGGCTATTCCATCATTCTTTTGAGTAGAGCCATGGGTATACCAGCAACTGGCCACCTCAGCGCTTTCATGGTCAACTTCATTAAGACAATTGAGACAGTGAGGATGCCACTAGACTAGGCCACCACTCTAAGTGAAAACTTGTGTGAGCAATTGGGGGTAGTTAAAGACAAGAAGAAGTTCTATATGACTTCTTATATGGTATATCTGCTAGTAGCAAGGGCCACAAACTACCCTAGTTTGTACAAAAGAGGCAATATGCAAGATCCTAATGCCTGGCCCTACATCGTCTACCCTCAGCTGGTGAGGAAGAAGCTCTCAACATAGAGCAAGGAATACAAAATTTTGAATGATGCATTCATCTTCATGGTCATTTGATTCATGGAGGGTGATTACACAAAGAGGTTATCTAATGAGGCAATAGTGTAGATAACAACTCTCGAGGCCTACTTCATTCAATTTAATACATTCACATATCTACAAGTAACTGGAGCCACTATCAACCCCAAGAAGCTCCCCAGATATCAAAGTGACAAACTAGTGTTATTGGAGATTGCCTAGTAGATTGAATCTGAGTATGAGAGGGTGAAGAGATAGAAGAGACCCTATCGAACATGGCCCCTAGTCATAGGACCATACCAGGTCAAACAAAAGCAAGATATTCTATCCTTTGAGTGGGAATGGGAGAATTATCCCCTTGAGTAGTACAATTCCCTTAAGCTCTATTTTCATAATATTAGGAAAGTGGAGAGTCTGGATGGCAAGGAGTTCCACTGTAAAGATGCTATTGAAGATCATTGGATGAACCCAACAAACAACTATGATGTTCGCATAAGGGACTATCGTAGGGTGACTTTGTATCTAGCAGAGAAGGCCCTCAAACTAGACATTTCGGAGGAAATAAGGCAACAAGATTCATGGGAGCTACTGGACCCCCTATTTAACTCAAATAAAATAGGAGAGAGACCCATCATGAATGCTGAGGTTGACAAGGAGGAAGGCAATGATATTAATCATCGAACAAGGCATGTAGTCAAAATGACAAAGGATTGGATCAAGAAGCCTTTTCAACTTGATCTAATACTTGATATTATGATCTTTCACACTCAGGCCCACCATGAGAAAGATAGAGGGAAGAAATTTACAATTCCTACCTTTGCAGCCCAGTCTCCCATCAGGCCAGAGATGGTATACCAACTTGACCACCCAATTGGATACTACCATCCTCCAAAGAGGAAAGGAAAGAACAAAAGGAAGAGGACCTTCCCTCAAAGGATTCCAACAGAATAGGGTGAAGCGCAAGCACATTCCCAGCAACAGGAGGAGAGTGTACAAGGGTTTGAGGATAGTGGAGCTTCTCAAGTCTAGGATGACCCTCAATTGCCTCCCTTTGTGCCTAGCCTGTCTAAAGAGGGTGAAAATCAGTAGGTTTCTATTCCTCCTTCACAAGACAAGCCAGCATCCCCTTCTACCTCCACAAGACAAAAGAGGATTAAAATTTGAATGAAGAGAAGGAAAAGGGTGACTAAGAGGATGGTGCCTTTTTCATTTGTTCCCAAGACTATTCCAAAAAGAGAAGAGGAAGAAGAAGAAGAGACAGGTGAAGAAGAACATCTACCCTTGCAGAAAAGAACTCAGCTAGCTAGAGCTATAGGACAATTAAGGAGAAGAAGCACCATGGGCACATCGCCATCTACCCAGTAGGACCCTTGGAAGTCTCTTCTTTGAAAGATAAAGTACAATAGTAGGTGGATGAGTAGAGTGAAGAAGGTGATGACATTTTCAAATTGTCAGATTTTGATTTTATGCCCATGGGAACAGAGCTAGTTGAGGATAAGATAAGGGATACCCCTATAGGTGAACCTCAATAAGAAGATTAGATGTAGATATTGCCAGACTTGCAGGGTCTTGATCTTACTCTCCCATCTCCACCACAAATCACGGTGGTAGATAAAGGCTCAGTTACTCCTCCACCACAAAGTTTGGAAGAGGAATAGGTTTAGAAGGAATCATCGCAAGGAGAGGAACCAAAACAAATGGCGATTGATGAAGTGTCGAAAGAGGGAAAAATGGTGGAATATTCTCAACCACCTTCCCAAGACACTGAGGAGCAAGCTGCAGGGTCCACTGAAATAGAGGTTGTAGAAGAAGAGCCTGCACAAAGGGGAAGTACTCCGAGGAGGAGTGATAAGGGGAAGGAGCTGGCAGAACATACTCCTTCATCCTCGAGAGTAGGTCTTTGGTTGAGCACATCCTAAGATGGCTCTAGACGGAAATAATGAGGAGTAACAAAACTCAATTCCACACTAATGAGGAGGACATTTTTGAAATTGTGGAGATTTTGAATAAACCTAAGTCCCCATTACATGAGGCAAGACCATTGGCGTTTGTCACCAATACATGGGACTGAGAATTATTTGCGCAAGTGGTCATGCCTCTTGAAGACATGGATGTAGAAAGCCTTGGTCCCCAAGATTATCAACTCAAAGAGATGATGTTGGGAAGACCCACAAGGGATACAACCTGATTGATGGTGACCATGGGAATAAAAAAGTCTTCAGGAGCATGGAGTAGGAAGAGGTCAAACTCCAAACACTTCAAAGGAAAAACGAGATCCTAAGGGGATATTTAGCTGAAGTGGTTGGTCCTTTTGATCCTGAGCACCTTGAGGACACATTGAATACCATACTTAGAGAAGGGGCAACTGTACATGTAGATCATTTTTGAAAGCCTACCAACAGTGGCGGGAAAGTTTTAAGGATAAAGGAATTTTGATAATTCTGGGGAACCTAAAGTTACTACATGCTACACAGGAGAATGTGAATAAAATGGTAGTGATTTTGAAGCAGGACTTTAGCATTATGGATGAGGTAAGGGCTTGGAGCAAGGACTTACAAATTTTGCAGACCATAAAGGGACAAAGGTATAGGATTTTGGTAGATGTTTACACTGTTGAAGAGTTAGATTTGATTGATGATTGGATAGAAAAGATTGTTGATAGTAATAAAGTAATGGAAACATTACATGTAGAAATTCATAGGCTCAAGGATCAAGCCCGAGAGTGAATTTTGGAAGTTGAAAAGCATTACAGCAATGTTGACTTAAGGATTTTTGAAGATGAAGAATGAGAGAAGTTGTTTCCTATAGAGGTAGTAGTGGAAAGTTTTTAGAAGATTTTTGTGGAAGTTGCTAATGATTAAGATATCTGGAAAGCCTTTAGGATTGAAGAAGCTTTGTTAGAATTGGATGCCAAACTCCAGGATTTTGTTGACACCTGAATCGAGGTAGAAAATTATAGGCAAAAGGTTAAGGACAAGTATGAGGCTTTATATTTACCAGATGTGGCAAAAATCACTGATATTATAGAGAAATTCAAGGGCAAACATCCAAACATAGCTTTGGGATGAAGGGGAACAAAACCCAGATGCCAAAATTTCAATTTTAATACTTAATAAAATTTTGAGTTTTTGGAACATTTTGAGGTGCATATCTCTGTAGGTCTACAGGTCTGTAGCTCCATGGGTTCCTAGATGCACATTTTCAAAAAGCTTCACTGATAGTTAACTGCCAGTTCTAAAATAGAGCTTTCCATGCATCGAAAGTGCATTCTGACGGCAGTTTAACTCTGACAAATGTCTAGTAAAGGATCAGCTTCTAGTTTTGGCACTTCCAGACACTTCCACTTTGACTTAGAGCTTTCTCATTATTTTTTCTCTCGTAATTCTTTGTTTTTAAACATGTAAAGGCTCATGCATCCAATTAATGAATAAGATATGGATGGAATCCTACTTAGCACTAATTAAATTGTAGTTTTTATATAATTAGTTTATTTTGTCAATTAAAAGCATTTTATTGCATGAAGATATTTCTCACTCTCAACACTAATTGAGCAAACAATTTCTTATAAATACCCCATTGTAATATGTAATGAGGGTCATTATTATTTTGCAATAAAATGATGCTTTTGGTGTTCACATTTGGAGTGTAGCAATTCATGCCTAAATGTGTCATATTTTTGTGAATGTATGTTCATGAAATTATGGTTGAGCCAAAGGTTTATTTCTTTGTTTCTAGTTGTGCAATTCATTAGTTCTAGTGTTTGTTATGGTATTGATGAATTCTGCTAATGTAACTAGCTTGAGAAGAAATCATAGAATTGTGCCTACATAACTTTTCATCTTGCATGAGCAGACTTTTGTGGCCTTGTGATTTGATGAAGGGTGAAACATCCTATGCTCATTAAGTTTCTCACTAAAAATTGCATTAGTGGAATTAGGGAAGCACTGCTCCTTCTTTCATTGGTTATTTATTGATCTCTTTGAAAGCTTAATTCGTAGATGTGTCATTCTCCATAACTTATGTCTGTTAGGAATTTTTCAATTTCACATTATTTGCTTTAAAGTTTTGTTATTTACTCTGCTAACCCCCCTATAGAATAGGAATTCATACTAGTTGCATTGTTAGCTTGCATTCATAACAAACAAAAAATATAAAAGCATAGTTTTCTTGCATGTTTTATTTTGAAGCAGCGTACAGATTCTTCATCTCATCCAAAATCAAAATGAACCAACAAAGGCCTCCTAGTGAACAATCACATTTATCTTCAACTAAATGGATTTTAGTAGGTCACAAGATCAACCCAAAACCTTGGAGTTGATTCACAAAATCATCTTTTCAAGAGAGGAGTTTGCAAGAATTCCTACCATTTAGCATCGTGCATAATGACAGCTCAAAAAAAGTGGCGCTAGAAGGAGGCCCTAATTTTGATTCTTGGAAAAGGGAGGAAAATTTTCCAAAGTTTCAAAATTTTGCATTTGCCACGAGTTCAAAAAAATTTCTGAGTTTTTTAGAAATTCAGGTGTGTAAGTGTTTAGGTGCACATCTCCATAGGTCTGCAAATCCCCAACTATACAGGTGTGCAAGTATGTAAAACTCTATAGTGTACCTAATTTGTGAGAGAGTGTACTTCTATAGAGGTGCACTTTTTCTATAATTAGTGCAAACTAGAGGGTTATGATTCAAAATCCTCATTTCAACAAGCACTAAGATCTTCACCAAGGGAACATGATTAGTTTCTTGAGCTCACCCACTTTCGCAAACCACACAGTGATAAGGGAGTACCCCGAATTCAACCACTTCCATTTGAACTTTCATCATCTTCTTCAACTCCACCTCTACTCCAATCACCTGGTGAACCACCACATACTCTGATAGTTCCACCTCCAAAATAACCACCCTTAGGTCTGCCAAATCCTTCGATGGCCTTGTTAGATTATGGTGACTGATCAAGAAAGTATTGTACATACTTCATAAATAGTGGGGTTCGAGGCATCACCTCAAAAAAAAAAATTGGGTCATGGCCAACATATGGACGACATGTTATAACCCTAAAGCGGTTTAATACTTGTATAAAAGGGTTTAGGGTTGGGTATTTTTTATTATGTTGTGATGCGAAATTGGTTCTTGCGACAGTATTGAGCTATAAGGGATTACGGATTGTAATAAAGTTGTAATCACTGGATTGTAATAAGATCGGACTTGCTGTTTTGGTGGACGTAGCCTAGGAATTGGGTGAACCATGTTAAATCTTGGTGCCTTGTGTTCATTTCTGTGTGATCTATAATTTTTTGTTATTGGTTATATTTGCATGTAGTTTTTTTATTTCTATCTGTGATTTATCCTAACAGGCCTTCTTCACAAACATTGTAGACTCACCAATAAATTTGAGAGGTGCACTCCATGACCTCCCTAAGAATCCCAAGAAATTTTTCCCAAGGTTCATTTACAGAGAAACACAAACTACTGAAGACCATGTTAAAGTATTCAAATAAATTTGCAACTGAAAGCATATTGCCAATGAGGATGTGGCCCTTCATTTATTCCCCTATTATTGGTACATCAATCTGCCACCTAGATGTATCAAAGATTGGAATACTTTCAAAAAATTGTTCCTGAAACAATTCAAAACATTCATCAACCCAGCCCTGATACAGCAACAATTCATATCAATCAAAAGGGACCCAGCTGAGACAGTTTCTCGCTTCAACCATTGCTTCCATATGGCATATCACAAGCTAGAGGCACCATACACTATACCAGTTGAAGTAGTTATTTAGATTTATGTAAATGCTATGGACCCTCTTACTGCTATCTTTCTCAGAAGGCTTCCTATAGCAGATATCGACACATTAGAAAAGGTTTTTGTAGGAGCAATAATTTTTACCAAGTAAGCCAATCCTAACAGAGGAGGATTGATGCTTCCACCTCAAGCTATCATGGCAATGCCAACATACCCAATTAGATTTCCCCTGGTGCCTAGTCAATTTGTACCTATAAACCTAGTTCCACTACAACAAGCACCCACTCCACTGAACCCTACACTAACTTATCCAGGGTATGAGCCTCCTAAGACTGCTTTCTTCGAGAAGAAGGCAATGATTCCTATAGAAACAGACGATAACTTCAATTTGGAATTTGATCAGATGAAAAAGACTATGTCACAAATGAACAATGAATTGACTTGTCTTAAAGGTTGTCACAAGGACAGAATAACAACTTCTAGAGAAACAATGTTGGTCCTTACAACAATAATTATGACCAAAATTACAACCAAAACTTCAATGGAAATAACAACAATGTAGGAAACTGTAATGGGGGAAATAACTTCAATCCTCCTAACTGAAATAATGGCTTCCAGAGACAAAACTAAGAGTAGAACACACATCTGAATAATGGAAGTATTCTTGTTGACAATAACAACAACAACATTCAGTATGTAGATGTCAATCAGTATGACGACAGTCATAATGCACCTAGCAACAATGGTTTGTACTATAATGGAAATCATGAGGTAGCTCAAAGCCCTCAAACAAGTGATAATTCTACTCCTATGCAATTTAACTCTATGTTGTTGGAATCCTATGACCCCACACAAAAGCCGTAGGTACAACAATCAATCGATGAAGAGTTCTCATTTCCATTCAGCCAAGAACCTGACCTTTAGCATGAAGAGATTTTTGCCTTTTGTAGTGACAATCAAAATATGTACAACTTGAGAAGTAGGAAGTAACCTCTAACCGATGGAATTCCTCCAACACTACAAACAACACCTCCAAACCCAAGGGCGAGTAACAACCCAGTGCCGGTTGAACCACCAACTAGAGGACAACAAAATCAAAACCAAGTGAATGTGCCTACAATATTGAAAAATCCTACTTGGTCTACCAAAAGATACAGTGTAGTTGAGGATTTGAAATGAACAAAGGCCAATATTTCTATGTTTGACATGTTGCAAAACTATCCACAACAATGAGAAGCACTCATGAAGACCCTAGACCAAACAAAGACTTCCCACAATGCGAACACTACCCCTCAAAAGATAGCATCATAGCAAGTTAACATTGTGGAGGCATTGCCCACCATGTTTAATGACAAGGTCGAGGGGCCTCCAATTTTGCTCAGTATCAAAATATATGGGAAGAATCTTCACAATTTCCTTATTGATTCAAGAGCTTCGTGCAATGTCATGCCTTTATCCATAGTGCAAAAGTTAGGGGTCACCCCTCAACCTACCAACTGAGTAGTGATACAGTTGCACAAGACAGAAGTCAAAGTCATAGGTGTATTGAAAGATGTACAGATACAGTTGACAGTTAAACCCCAAATTCAAGATATCATTGATATACATGTGGTTGATATTCTAGAGACCTACAGATTGCTCCTTAATAGAGAATGGAAAAAATGTCCAAGGGGATGGTTTTCTACAGATTTCACTCAACTTTGGTTACCATGGAAAGGTTTGAACAATAAAATTAAGATAGATGCAGAGCCCAAGTTAAAGAATATGATCACCAATTACAATGCCCCTAATGAGGTAGCCTTCTTACAAAAAACTCTAGGCTCCTACAAGGTCATGGTTTTTGATACTATGTCAATCAGAAAATCATACAATCAAGATATGGACTCCATGATTTATGCCCTGAAAGATGAGGTCATAACATAATTCATAGACCATATGATGGTTAATATAAAATGTTTAGGAGATGATGTTGATCCCAATATTCTCCTCCTTCCAGGATTTTTTTGATTGCATAAGGTTAGCCATTCAGAGTTTGAGTGTTCATCATGTCAAGAAGTAGTTGCTAAGGTATTGACACAAATGGTCAAAGTAAAGAAAGTCGAGGATCCACAAAATGAACCTACTGAAAACCAAATTCTTACAAACACGTCTAATGTTGTTGAAGAGATTGAAGGAAAAATTAAAGATTTGAATGCATCATATAGTGATACCTCTTTAGACGGTGGAGGATTATCTTCTTTTCCACTTGGAATGATCAAAGTACAAAGAAGAAGATGGTACATAAAAGGCCAACAATGGACTTCAATGGTCGCTCGCCCTCTACCTAAAGTTGAAGAAATTCAAGAACTGATAGGGGAAATTCAGGACAAATAAGAAAAACACACACCTCCTCTATCAAGGATTCATGACAGAGAATCATCAAGTCCACTTCTTGAAAAATTACAATGGGTTCCTAAAAAACAATCCTTTAAAGCTCAAATAAAAGATAAATTGAGAACAAATAAGCACAAGGTCAGAAAACCCAAAGAAAACTCAATTTGGACTCTCTGTTTTGATGGTTCCAAATGCAAATCAGGAGCTAGTGTAGGCATTAAGCTAGTTGGTCCAAAAATTAAATCTTTCTACATAGCATATTGATTGCAATTCAGATGCACTAACAATGTTGTGGAGTACAAAGCCTTAATTCGAGGACTTCTCTTTGCACTTGAGAAAGTTGTTACAACTCTCATTGTCTAAGGAGATTCCCAACTAGTTATTCAATAGGTAATATTATTGTACTCTTGCAATGATAAGAGATTGATTTCCTATAGGAAAAGGGTATGGGATCTGTTAGATGACTTCCAAGCTTTGAACATAAAGCCTATTCCAAGAAGGAAAAACATGGTAGTTGATGCCCTTACTATCTCCACAAGTGCATTGCAGCCAGTTGAAGGAATAAAGTTTAAATGATTCTTAGTTGAATTATTTGTTGCCCCATCTATCCCTAACAATATCATGAACTTCTAAGCTTTCCAAGATGATCAACATATATTGGAGTTTATTATGTGTAGTGGTCATTTTAAGGGACAAGAAATAGATGACATCCCAAATGACGAACCTGAAAATATCACAATTCAAGATGAAGATGGAATCTTGAACCTGAAGACCAATACTATTCCAAAAGGAATGGTTGAATTAGAATGGATCTTTGATCATGATGAATCAGTGCTCAACAAAAGAATTCTTGAAGAAAAGGGGACCGATAAATGCGATTCATACAATTTAGGAATGGAAGATGATCCCAAGATGGTAAGAATTAGGAAAGCATGCAGTTTATAGGAAAAGGAAGACATGCTCAAATTACTCATGGAATACAAGGATGTCATCACTTGGAGCTATGAAGATCTAAAGATGTACGATCCTTGGATCATTACGCGTGATATTCTTCTCAAACCTAATGCCAAACCTTTCCGACAAAGGCAAAGACCCATCAATCCCATCCTTGAGCCTCTGATAATTTAGAGGAGGGGGGTCATCAATTATCCAAGGTCTAGATATACTAATTGAACAAAAAATTACTTAAACAACTTCAAATATTATCATTTCATAGTTCGGTCTTTACAGTAAACTTCTACTAACATCAACTAGTTGTCTATTTTCCTAAATATAATAGACTTATAGAATGTACACATTAATCAATAAAACATCGTAAATAACATCCACACAAGTTTTTCATTAGGATATTGTAACATGGAAACCTAATTTGGGAAAAACTACCAGTAAAATGTCACAAATTTTAACTCTTCTAAAGTGAGCTCTATTAGGAGCCAACACTATTAAAGGTTACAAAATACACTATTAAATGTGATCTTGTTAAAGAATTTAATCACCCTATTAGGAGTGACCTTGTTAGAAGACTTTAGAACATTCCATTAGAATATCACCCTAATAAAGGATTTACATATGACTATTAGGTCAACCTTGATTAAAGGATTTCAAATACTGTCTACAATGGTTAGAAAGTAACAATGAGTTTTGATATGTTAAGCACAACTCACTTTGCATGTATAGATTTTTAGTTTAGCTCATATGCTAATTCACTGTCTAGCCTCCATTGTCATCTCAATTTTTAACTCAGTTGGCAATCCTTCAAGCAATCACTTTTAACCTCTATTCAACTATTCTCAACCTTCTTCTTAGATTTGTCAGTCAACAACATCAGCAACAACACTCAATAACTCTTACACACACTAAAAGTTCACCCTTGTACCTCCTTAACTAGGTAATTCTGATATTTTGTCACTTAAACATCACCATAGATCTTAGGGTTTGTGATTAGATCCATCACATACAATATATCTAGTCATCCTCTTGTTTATCCTCTTCTTTTCTAGAAACTTCTCTTGGAATTCATTCCTTAGGTCATTTACCTAATCCTCTTCTAGTATTAAATGATCCAACTCATCAATCCTTATCTTCAAAACACTTTCCATATTCCAAGAAATCAACTTAGTCAGCTGGAAGTTACAATTTCTCATAAACTGTTAAAATACTATTACTTGGCCAACATTATGTTATGACACTTGGTCATCACTGGGTTACTTGGTCACTTCTAAATTTCTTGCTCGACACATAAATTGTCACTTGGTTGATATTGATGCTCAGTCAACACTAATTATGCTCAGTTTATTCTTGTGCTCAATTAACACTAGCATCACTCAACATATACTTCAATTTTCTTAATCTTCTTGTCATTTTCTTTGTCAAGCCTATGCATTTGATCTATCTTTGATCACACCCTCAAGGCTTTAACATTATTGTCTTCTCCTCTTGCAACATGATTTAAACAATCACTTTATCTTGTCAAATTCCAACTAATCAAGTGTTCGTTTATAGTGTCTTTGTCATAATTCAACCTTTCCTCTAAATACTTTTGTTATGAACAACTTCTCAAATCCTCTTCATCAATCAAATAGATATGACACTTAGATCATATACCAAATTGTCTCACTGATAGGTTTGACATCAATGGCAACATAATAATTGCTCCAATTGTAGTGTCCAACAAATTTTATGTCATGAACATGGCTTAAAAAAAATTTAATCCATTCAATCTTGAAATTTCTTGGGAAGTTTATGGCATGAGTTAACTCTTTCTCAACCATGATCTTATGTTCTTCCTTCAATTGACCATTCTCACATAACTTATCATATGTGGCTCTTACCTCAAAATCTCCTACCTCTCCTATATTGCACAAATAACATGATCTTACATCATGAATTATGATCACTATGGGACAAATAGATGATAGGGCACCCAAAGAATCACCTCTCATTGCAATTTTAGGATATGCTTGAAATTTTGGTGGGGGACATGCATCATTCCTGACTAATTGTGCATTACTAACCTAGTGTAAATCTATCTTATTCTTGGGTGCAAATGAACTTGTTACCATTTCTTCAATCTAGGGTTTGAACAAACATTTGTCTAGCTTGACCTCAACAATATTCTTACAACTTTCTTTTGTAGCTGAAGGCACACATGAAAATCCAACTCAAACTTGCTCAAATTCTCAAGAAATTCATCAGCTCAATTTGCTATGTGAAAACTCAAATGCAAAGTGCGAAAAATGATTCACAAAACTCTCTATATAGTGAGGAAATTTAAATTTAGCGCCTCATCAATGCTTCATACTATAGATGCTCAAAAATGGTTTGTATCTATGGTTTCATCATTTTTTCATACTAACTCATTCCACTAACTCTGATCTTTTGGCCAACTTGACCATATCTCAATAGTGTATGTCATCATTTGTATCCTCTTTTACATCAATTTCATATCAACTAGAAATCATATCGAATCAACTCAAAATCACCCCAAATCAACCTAGAATCACCTGGAATTAGTCTTAATCAATGGAAAACATGTCAAACATCCCAAATCTATCATCATCTATCCAATCCTAGGCATTCTTATGGCTTTCAGTGCCTTGGAAACCTATCAATCTATCAAAGCTTATCAATCTGACCTTAGTACTATCACGATTGCCAATGCTAGGTCAAACTATCATTCACGTCATCTGATCTTTGACATTGTCAAGTCTCTCAGTGTCAAATCATGACATTATCAACCATTTAATAACATTGACAGTGTTTGTCGATGTTACTATGATCAACCCTATCAACCAATCTCAATCCTGTAGCATTTTACAATGTCAGTTAAATGTTACGTATCTTTAATTCATGTCATGTATCCTTAGCATGTTATCAATTTCAATCAATCAATCAATTTGACTATTATCATCACATTTTATCAAAGGATACTGTCACACTTATTTAATCAAATTGGCCAATCATCTACTAATTTTCTCTATAGGATTCAATAACCCATAATTTAATCCTATGTCATTTTTCTAATTATTCTTCCTAACTAACCTTCTCAATTAATTAATTTTATTAATTAATTGATCTATCACTCATAAACCATGAAAATTCTCAATTTCCTAAGTCATGTTTTCCACCATTAATTCCATTTTTACTAATTTCTATTTGTGTGGAATAAGGGATTTTTTTTTTCAAATATTTCACATAATATTGATATCATCGTGACACATCATGGATTCTCCATTTACACTTGGCTAAGATATGTCATAATTCATATATTCTTATTCCTTACGCACATCCATATTTGTCTTCCATTGTCATAGATTCTTGGCTTTAAGTGGGTTTGAGGTGTCATATGATGCATCATAGATCCTCTTCCATTTATAGCCATGTTTGACTTCCAAAGCATCATACAACCCTACATTTGGCATCTTGTGTCATATGTGTCATGGATTCTCCAAGGAATCTCTTGCTATGTCACATATCAAAGGTGAAAATTCCAATGCTCTCATCTTTTGTGTTGATTATAAAATGACCATTCTTCCTCTCATTTTTGATCCTTGAGTCCTTGGTTTTTGGTCTTTTATTCTCTTAAGCTTAAATCACATCTTCTAGTATTCTTATAGCATTATCCCTATCATAGACTTTTGCTTCCTAATTGTGTGCACTATAAGCAATTTGGAGCTACATCATATGGAGAAGAAAGAAGGACATAGGAGCTACAAATGAAAGGGGGGGGTTTTAACGTTGTGTTTCTTCCTTTTGTTTATTTGGCTTTCATGGTAGACTAGAGGGTGTCAATGTACAATTATTGAGTTTGTGATTTGCTCATAGTATGTTAGACATTAACCCATTTTTTGGTCCTACACATACATATAGTGGGTGAGATACAATTTTCTCTATTGAAAATATATTGATACAAGTATGAGAATGTGTTTCAATCATTATTTTTTCACTGATGTTAAACCTACTACTTGTTGGTAAGATAATTGTTTAGTTGATTTGAGTACTATCATTTTTTTGATTGATGAGGAGGTTTTGATCAAATGAGATAACAAAAGCACCTAGAGGAAAGGTTGAGTTATGGTATGAAAAAGTAGTACAAATATTAGTTAAGATAGTGATGATATAGTGCATTGATTATCTACTTAAGGTCACAAAGGATCGATATACTGACAAGGTCTAAAAAACAAGTAAGAAGATTTGAGTCTGTCAAGATTGACCAAGTGGATAGTAGGTGTTGAGAAAAGTTAGTGCAAGTCAAGCTAAAAATTAGTTGGAGCCAAACAAATTCAAAGTTTAGTGTATGCCAAGTGATATAGTGTAAGTTGAGTAAAGTTTAATTGATATTGAGCACCAGTAAACTTTAGAGTTTACCGAGTTATCTAGTGGATGATGAGTGGAAGAACAGTATGGAAGTTGAGTGACAATATATTGATGTCGAGTGCTAGCACTAATTCATCTTAAATCATGAATTTGACGAATCTGAATCGACTATTTTGTTTTCTTGAATTTTGTGAAGTATGTGGAAGATAACTATGATGAGTTGGTGGCACAGAATTCATGGTATTTTTTTTTGAAGTGAATTCAAAGAGGATTGAAGGAGAAGTTTATAGAAGGGACTAAAATGAAAAGATAGGTAGATTCATTCAATCCTACCTAACCCTAAAATGGATGATAGAGGATGAATGTCAAAAGATCTTAATTTTCTATGTATAGAGATGGTTGGTCAGAAGAAAAGGTTGTTATGTGCAAGAACCTAAGAAATATAAGAGGTCTAGGGTATTGCTTCATTCAAAGACCAAACATAAGAGAATTTTATTGTCAAACAAAGAAATAAGACTTAAGAATATGAATGCTTGAAGGGTGAACAAGCTATCAAAGCTGAAGTGTGTGAAAGCCAAGCATAATGGAGGACTTAAATAGAGATCTATAATCTGCAAGTGTGTTGTTATCTGTTATCATATCAAGCCTTATTGTTACTTTCTAATCATTGTACCAGTCTAGGGTAAATCCTTTGGATTAAGGTTGAGCTAATAGTCATTTGTAAATCCTTTAATTGGGTGACATTCCAAGTGAATGATCTAAAGTCCTCTAGTAAGGCTCACTCTTAATAGAGTGATTGAAATCCTCTAACCAAGTCACATTTAACAGTGTGCATTGTAATATTTAATAGGAATGGCCTTTCATAGGGCATCACTTCAGAAGAGTGAGAATGAGTAGCATGTTATTGGTGGTTTTTCTCAATTTGGATTTTCACGTAAAATCATTGTGTCATATGTGTTATTGAATATGTTATGTTTCATGCTTACATTTCTACAAAGTTGATTTGATAGTAACATACAAAGTTTAAGTGATTGTATGATCTAATGGATGCATGCATGAATATGTTTTATGGATATGGGTTCACTAAGCTATGAAAAGTTTTATTTTGTACATCTAGACCTTAGATAACTAATTCAACCCCCTGCCCTCTCAGTTATTCTAAAGTTTTTCAATAATTGGTATCAGAGCCATCTTCTTAAGAGGACTAGTTTGAAAGTACTAGAAGCAAAAAGATTAAGATGTCAAAAAGAGAGGTACCCAATCTTAGCAAGGATAACTTTTCTGCATAGAAAAGTTTGATGAAGCTACACCTAGGAGGTCTTGGAGATCATTCACAATCTGCCATTGTCATTGAACATATCAATCCTATTGGAGCCCTAACTACTGAAGATCTAAAAAAGAAGAAAAAACACAACCAGGCAATGTTGGAGATTGTCTCTACCCTAAGCTATGTTGAGTTTGATGACATCAAGGGTTGTGACATGGCAAAGAAGATGTGGGATGCTCTTCACAACATTTATGGAGGAGACACAAATGTTGTAAGAGCCAAATCTAAAATTCTTAGAGGTAAGTTTGATGAAATGAGAATGTAAGAAGGTGAGAATGTTGCTCAATATTGCTCTATGATAAAGGATGTTGTCAATGCTATAAGAGGATCTACTAATAAGATAGATGATGAGACTGTGCTAAGAAAAGTTTTAAGAACACTGATGCCCATCTATGCTATTAGAGTTTCTGCAATACAAGAATTAAGATGTATACCAAGTTCTAATCTAACTCTTGAAGGTCTGGTAGGTAGGCTTGCTACTTTTGAGCTATCTTCAAATTTGACAATGCTGAATCTGCTTTCAAAGCTAAGTTATCATTTAAGGAACCTAATGAGAAGAAGAAGAAAAAGCTAAAATATGTTTCTAGTGTTAGTGATACAGATGAGGAAGATGTAGAACAACTTGAAACACTACTAGCAAGGAAATTTCACAAAGGTAAAGACAAATTCAAAGGTAAGTTACCTATCAAGTATTTTAATTACAATGAGATTGGTCATATTGCTACTAGATGTCTAGAGAAGAAGAACTATAGAGGTGGAGACAAGTACAAAAGTAGAAGAGATGAGGATAGAAAAGATTATAAAGACAAAGGCAAGAAGTCTTGCTACACTGCAGAAGAGGAAACCAAAGATGGATCTAAAGATCATGATGATGAAGTGGTGTATGTTGCAATGAAGGATGATTTTGATGAGGATGAGGCAACTGCACTAGTATCTTGTGTGAACAAGAATGATAGATGGACCAATTATAGTGGGGGTTCACATCACATGATTGGAGATAAAAGTAAGTTCATTACCTTGAATTATTATGACAGAAATAGTGTAATGTTTGGTAATGGTGCACCCTATCTAATAAAAGAAAAAGCTTTTATCAAACTCACATAAAAGATTTTATGTGAGAATGCTTATTATGTTGAAGGACTTAGCTATAATTTGTTGAGTGTGTCACAACTAAATAGTTTAGGTGGCAAGGTTGAGTTTGAGAACAAGATTGCTAAGATATATGATATTTATGGAAAACTAATTGGAAAAAGTGATCAAACTAGAGGTGATCTATTCTACCTTGATATGGATGATGCTACTTGTCTAGTTGTAGAATTTATGTGGTTATGGCACAAAAGGTTATGTCATGTTAATTTTGATAACTTGGTTAGTATATGTAACATGAGAAGAGTTAGAGGTTTTCCTAAATTAAAGAAACCTGACAATATAATTTGCATACAATGTTAGTTAGGCAAAATTACAAAGTCCAGTTTTAAGAGTAAGACTCATAACTCTAAAAGAATTTTGGAGATTGTTCATACTAACTTGTGTGGATCAATTGATGTGTAAAGTTACAAAGGTAATAAGTACATTATGCTATTTATTGATGCTTATTCTAGGATGATGATAGTTATGTTTCTGAAACAAAAATCTGATGCTTTCCAAATGTTTAAGTGGTATTTAGCAAGAGTTAAGAAGGAAATAGGTAAAAGTCTACAATGTTTGAGATTTGATAGAGGAAGAGAACTTACTTCAAATGAGTTTATGATATTTTGTAATGATAGAGGGATCAAAAGATAGACATCTGCCCCTAGGACTCCTCCACAAAATGGAATTGTTGAAAGTAGGAACATATATGTAATGGACTGTGCTAGGACACCCATGATGGAGAAGAATGTTGCTTTGAAATACTGGAGAGAGGCTGTAAGTACATCTATCTACACCTTGAACCATGTGCAAGTTAAGAAAGGTACTCATTCAACAACTTTTGAACTATGGTATGGATACTCACCCAATGTAAATTATTTTAAGGTATTTGGAAGCAAGTGTTATATTCTCAAAGATTTCAGGAATGGTAAATTAGATGCAAAAAGTGAAGAAGGTATATTCCTTGGTTGTTTCACAAGAAGTAAAGCTTATAAGTGTTTAAATACTAACACTAACAAAGTTGTGAAAAGTGCAAATGTGAAATTTGATGAATATACAAAAGTACATGAGGTTGAACCTATGAAGGAACTAGAGGAATATAAATCATTTGCATACTTTTATGAAAGTATGCCTACTGATGAAAATGATGTAAATCAAGTTGCAGGTCAACATCAAGTTTCAATGATTACAGAGTCACATACAATGAATGTTGAGTTGCATTCAAGAATCGAGCTACAATTAGGTGTCGATTTATAGAATGAAGTTGAGGAACATTTTGATTTTGAGATTAGTATACATGAAAGAGATGTTGAATTACCTAATAGAG
Source organism: Cupressus sempervirens (assembly GCA_028749045.1). Lineage (NCBI taxonomy): Eukaryota > Viridiplantae > Streptophyta > Pinopsida > Cupressales > Cupressaceae > Cupressus > Cupressus sempervirens. The sequence continues at coordinate 464,727,942 of CM053790.1, forward strand.
AAGTGCATAGTGATTTAGAAGTTGATAGCCCAAATGAGAAAAATAGAGCAGAACCAAGATTATCAAAGTATGTCAAAAGACATCGCCCTGTTGCAAAAATTATTGGAGATAAAGATGCAATACCAATGAAAAGAAATAGGTTGAGAAATGATACATGTTTTATTAGCATGCATAAACCTAAAATAGTGAAAGATGCCTCAGAAGATGTGCACTAGAGTAAATCCATGAAAGAAGAGATTGAACAAATTAAGAAGAATAAGACATAGACTTTAGTTCCTAGACCAGAAGATAAAAATGTGATTAGTACCAAGTGGGTGTACAGAAACAAGTTAGATGAAAATGGTGAAGTCACAAGGAATAAGGCAAGATTAGTTTGCAGGGGCATGCCCAAGAAGAAGGGATAGACTATGGAGAACCATTTGCTCCTGTTGAAAGATTTGAAGGAGTAAGAATTCTACTTGCTTACTCTACATACAAGGGTTTCAAAGTTTATCAAATGAATGTTAAATCTACATTTTTTAATGGCATATAGGAAGAAGAGGTCTATATAGAATAGCTAGAAGGATTTGTTAATGCTAACAACAAAAAACATGGTATGTGGACTACACAAAGCTTTATATGGTTTGAAGCAAGCACTAAGAGCATGGTATGAAAGGCTTCACAATTATCTTTTGAAGATTGGATTTGAGAGGACTAATGATAATAGCAATATGTACTTGAAGATAGAGAAAGGCAAAGGTATTCTACTATATAAATTTTTTGTTGATGATATCATATTTGGAGGTCAAGATGCTTTACGTACAACTTTTGCAAATGAAACAAAGAAAAAATTTGAGGTGTCTATGTTTGGAGAGATCAAGTTCTTTGTGGGTTTGTAAGTACATCAGATTAAATATGGTATATACATCACTCAGTCAAAATATGTAAAGGAGATACTGAAATATTTTGGACTGAAAGATTCAAAGCTAGTAAATACACCTATGGTGATAGGACACAAATTGTCAAAGAATGATTATTCAATTGAGATGAATCAAATATTGTAAAGGTTTATGATTGAAAATTTGAAATATATAGTACATAATAGACCAGATATTGCATTATCTATTGGGATAGTTGCAATATTTTCTACTAATCCCAAGAAAAATCATTTGAAAATTTTTAAGAGAATAATGAGATATCTGAAACAAACCGAAGATGATGGTCTATACTACAAGAAAAATGAGAAGTTTGAGTTGAGAGCCTACATTGATGTTGATTGGACTAGAAATATTGATGACAGAAAGAGCACTAGTGGGGGAGCATTTTTCTTAGGAAAAAGGCTAGTTACATGGATGAACAAGAAACAAAATTGCATATCTCAATCTACTATTGAAGTTGAATATGTTGCTGCTACAATAAATTGTACAAACATTGTATGGATCAAACAACTACTCAAAGGTATGAAGGAGGAAATCACTGAACCTTCGATACTTTATTGTGATAATACAAGTGCTATAAATATATCAAAGAATCTTGTGATGCATACAAAGACTAAGCACATTGCAATCGAGTATCATTACTTGAGAGAGTTAGTTCAAGATAAAGAGGTGAATATGGAATATGTGAATACAAAAATAAATAGCTAATATCTTCACAAAAGAATTACCTGAGGATGCTCATAAGTATCTAAGAGGTAAACTAGGGGTGATACCCCCATCCAAGGCTATTTAAGAAGCATAAGAAGTGCCCTCCATCAACTGAGATGATTGACATATGATGTAGTGGATCTTACTTTAGGAGCTGCCTAAAGTAATCAAAGAGTTGGAGCTACAGATCAATCACAAGCTAGGTGACAGAGGGAGAAACTAAGAATGTTCATATCTACTTATTAAGATGACAAGTCTTTGGAATTGTTGTCAAATAGGGAGATATAATAGAATAGAGAAAAGAAAAAAGGAATAAAATATCTATTCAGAGGGAGATAATGCACCTTTTGTTTACTATAAAGAGAGAAATGATTACATCTACCTAGTAAGAGAGAGATAGTACTAAAGGAGATATAAGAAGTGATCAAGAGGAATTCATAAGGATGAGTTAATTGTTTGTTGATCAAAACATAATTTTGTAACCTATACAGAAGATGAAAGTTGCTAATAGAGGGAGAGATTTCAATATAAGGAATCATTTTCTCTTTTGTATTATTGTTGGTTGTACTGGTTATACTAGTTTGCCATCAATGCAAAAGAGGGAGATTGTTGAAAGCAGATTGATACAAGTATAAGAATGTGTTTCAATCATTTTTTTGTCACTAATGTCAAACTTGCTATCATTTAGACAATTGTTTAGTTGATTTGAGTACTATCATTTGTTTGATTGATGAGGAGGTTTTGATCAAATGAGATAACAAAAGCACCTAGAGGAAAGGTTGAGTTATGGTATAAAAAAGGAGTACAAAGATCAATTAAGATAGTGATGATATAGTGCATTGATAATCTACTTAAGGTTGCAAAGGATGGATACACTGAAAAAGTCTAGAAGAACAAGTAAGAAGAATTGAGTCTTCCAAGCTTGACTGAGTGGATAGCAAAGTTAGTGCAAGCCGAGTAGAAAATTAGTTGGAGCCAAGAAAAGTCAAAGTTCATTGTATGTTGAGTGATATAGTGTAAGCTAAGTAAAGCTTAGTTGATGTCGAGCACAAGTAAAGTTTAGTGTTTGCCAAGTTATCTAGTGAATGACAAGTGGAAGAATAGTATGGAAGCTGAGTGACAACATATTGATGCCAAGTGCCAATATTCATGTTTAATCATGGATTTGATGAATCTGAGCTAACTATTTTATTTTCTTGAATTTTGTGAAGTGCGTGGAAGATACTATGATGAGTTGGTAGCACAGAATTCATGGTAAACCATTTTGAAGTGAATTCAAAGAGGATTAAAGGAGAATTTTATAGAAGGGACTAAAATAAAAAGATCGGTAGATTCGTTGAATCCTACCAAATCCTACCTAACACTAAAATGGACGATAGAGGATGAACGACAAAAGATCTTAATTTTCTATTTATAAAGATGGTTGGTCAGAAGCAAAGGTTATTATGTGAGAGAACCTAAGAAAAACAAGAGGTCTAGGGTATTGCTTCATTCAGAGACCAAATAGAAGAGATTGTTATTGGCAAGCAAAGCAAGAAGGTTTAAGAGTATGAATGCTTGAAGGGTGAACAAGTTATCAGAGTTAAAGTGTGTGAAAGCCAAGCATAATGTAGGACTAAAACAAATATCTATAATTTGCAAGTGTGTTGTAAGTTGTTATAAGATCAAGCCTTGTTGTTACTTTCTAATCATTGTACCAGTCTAGGCTAAATCATTTGGATTAAGGTTGAGCTAACAATCATTCGTAAATTTTTTAACTGAGTGACATTCCAAGTGAATGATCTAAAGTCCTCTAATCAGGCTCACTCCTAATAGGGTGATTAAAATCCTCTAACTAGGTTACATTTGACAATGTGCATTGTAACCTTTAATAGGGTTAGCCTTTCATCGGGCATCACTTCAGAAGAGTGAGAATGAGTAGTATGTTACTGGTGGTTTTTCCCAAATTGGATTTCCATGTAAAATCATTGTGTCAAATGTGTTATTGAATCTATTATGTTTCATGCTTACATTTCTACAAAGTTGATTTGACAGTAACCTACAAAGTTTAAGTCATTGTATGATCTAATGGATGCATGCATGAATATGTTTTATGGATATGGGTTCATTAAGCTATGAAAAGTTTTATTTGTACATCTGGACCTTGGAAAAATGATTCACACCCCCCCCCCCCCCCCCCCCCCAATTATTCTAAAGTATTCCAATAGTCTCAGTTATTTCTATGAAAAATTAGTTATCACACTTCCACACTTTGATTCACTTAGTCATAACTAACATTCAGCTCAGTCTCTTCAGGATTCCCAAAACTGACACTCGATCATTACCAAAATTTTAACTTGGTACCAAAATACATTGCTCAATTCAAATCTCATAATCATCCTTATATATCTACTATCATGTTGATTTGGACATTTATCCAAACAATCTAAGAAATTGATGTATGATTTGGCATTTTGAAATTTAGTTCTATACATACCTCTTTGTTTAGTTTTAAGTGGGGGAATCACCTAATCCATTAGATTGGGTGATCAAAACTTCACCATTTGAATTGTTGCCTTCTTTAGTCTTCTTTTACCAGGTTTGATTCATTTCACTTCTCACTTCTTCAATATTAACCCTTTTTTTCCATTGTTCTTTTCAACATTAGGTGTTGGTGCTCTGTTCATATAGTCTCATCTTAGGTGATCAACCTTCTAACAATTGAAACATATTGGTCCAAGATTTCTCTAATTTCCCAATCTTCCTCTAAGATGTATCCTTGCACAATTTGCTGCAATGTGTCCATACTTTGTAGTGCCTCTCGTGTTTGCAATCTATAAATTGTTATATTTTGATCTAAGAGATACTTGTTACTCATGTTATTTTTACATTTGAGATGACTTGATGGTCTGATGTTATACTTTGATTTCCAATATCATAGATATTAGATTACTATGTTGTTCAATTTATCATATCTGCATGATGATGCCTTTTTGAGATGATAGTATGTTTTGTGATGATATCTAGTTATCTGGTATTTAGACATATCCTTTGATTACGTTTATATGATTTGATTTGATGCTATGGTTATTTACTTCATTCTTGCTTTGTGATGATTTATTCGAAAGTGAGTGATGTAAATGGATTATCTCAGTACAATTAAATAAATGGTTAAATTAGGTTATTTAATGCATTTATTGCTTTGGCTACATTATTATATGCAATTGCACTTGATCATGTGTTTTAGTGTCCATGATTTATGTCCTTGGCAGTGGAACATGGAGTTAGTGATTTAGCTTTTCATGTTTAACCAATGCCATCCATGTATGGTCGATGTACTCTATTTAATTGTTTAAGTTAAACCCTTCAGTGATTTAATAAATCTGGACTCATTTGCATTACGTGATTAGATTAGTAAGTGTGTCTGTGCATTTAGAGGTTCACATTGTTGTGAAATTTATTAAGGAATTATATGATTTTGGTTTAAGGGAAATTTTTGGCTTTATCTTATTTTATTTTATTTTTGATAGCTTTGTCGTAGATGAATTCCAATTACTTGGAATATCTTGTTTCCATTTGGGTTGAATTAGGGTTTGACTAGGTGACGTGGTTATCTATCCTGATCTATTATTCACGTGGTTATTCACTTGAAAAGTACATAAGTATCCAAAAAGGAATTTTATTCCTCACTTCTCACTTTCTAAAATAAGAAAATTGAGAGCAAATTTTCAAATCATTTTCTGTAGGATTATGTTTATGTTTTTTGTAGGAGCTACGAGCATGGGATCGTCATGAGATCAGTCTTGTTGGATCCATCTCGAGGAGATCTTGGATTTTTGTATTTTCGAAAACTTCTGTGAGATTTTTATTTTATTATTTAGATTCTCATTTTGGCCCTTTTGGCTGTCAAGTAGGGCTCTCCTATTTTGTTGTTCCAGCTCCATTTTTGCTTCCATTTTTGGTAGTTGTATGTTAGGAGGTTGAGAACTAGTGTTCCCCTTCATTTCTAATTGCTAGCTCTACTTAGTTGGTCAGGTATGAGCATTTCCCTAATTTTTGAGATGTGGGTTTGGAGTTTTGCACTGTTATGCTGGTCATTTGTGCATACGGTGTTCAAACCTAATTTTTATTGGATTTATGTGGTTCATTTTCCTAAGGGTAGAATGAGTTTTATTTTTGTTAATTTTCATCAATGGTGGTTTTTTGAGGTTTTGCCTTGATTTATGTGTGACCCAATTTTCTCAAGTTTTGTTGGCATGATGTTTGTCATGGAATTGGATTATCTGTAGAATGTCAATCCAACCACAGTTGCACTTTTATGTTGCATTGGGTGTGTGTCACATCCATACTCCTGAGCTTGTATTTGGTTAAGTTTTATTTTGCTTGTGCTCACATCCAGCCCTTGTTTTTATGATCTTCGTGTTGTTGGTGCACCTACACATGAGCACGTGCATGTGTATTTTTCAAGTGCTTGTGGGGCCCGATCTCCTAGTTGTTATTGGTGGAGTTATGTTCATTAGGGTTGGGTTGGGAATATGCATCACCTATGGGCACTCATCATGTGATGAGCATGGGTATGCAGGGTAGCACCATGGAGGGGCTTCTCTTACAACCTTGGTGACTATTTCCCAAGTTGACATGAAGAAGTTCTAAACTAGTGATAATTAAATTAATTATTGGGTAATAAATCTAAGATAACTAAATATGTGAGCACCTAGAGTTGATTTGAGGACGATTAGAAATGTGAGCACCCGAAGTTGATTTGAGGACATAGTGTGAGACCCTCCCCAGGGAGTAGATTCTGCATGATACTTAGCTTGGGCTCCTTGATGCCAAGAAACTTACCCTCCATCGATTCCCTACATAGTTGACCCATAGAGTGTCTAACCAGAACCTATTATACTTGCATTGTCTCATGATCTTGGTTTCAGTCCTCTTTATTGTTTGGTGTGAGTGTTAGCTATGGATGTTTTCTTTATGTGTGTTTGTGGTTGGATCATTATCTCCATCACCACATGGAGTGGGCCTATAGGTTCCACATGGTTGGGAGACATAGCTATCTATACCACTACTAGGGACCGGTGTACAAAGACAGTCTATTTCTAGTTGAGACCAATGCTTGATGTTCACTTGGTTTATTCGGGTTTCTGGAGTATGTTTCGTTATGATTTATGCTTTAATTTGAATGTTTAGATATCATGTTTATATGATGTTAGTTTCATTTATACATTCCTTTCTTATGATGTTTTAGCATATGGTTAATGATGTGATTCACTATTAAATGGAGTATCTGTGCTTTGTTGGTTTAGCATGTTAGATCTTCATGTTCTTATGTTGTTATTACATTGTAGTAGTAACACACTCATAAGAAAACTCTAACCATATAGTTGGTAGTTTGGGATGTTATGCTCGAGGGATGGCTAGGGCCCTTGAGCTCTCATGATGCTATGAACCAAGCACGAGTTTAGTTGTTTATGTTTTCTTCATGTGATGTTGGTTTATTAAACATGTATGTACATTGCAATGTTATTTTTCATATGTTCCTTCATATGATGTTACAAATTAGATAGTTAGATGGTTTCTGCTTCCTATTGTTTAGTGTCGTGTTATTCTTGCATTTAAGTGTCCAAGCCTAGATTTGTGGATCTAGTACTCCTCGGTTGAAGGTTCTAACTCTTTTCTTTCCCTCTAAATGTTTTTTAGAATGTTTCCTTGCATCCTTGGGTGACAGCGCTTCAACATTAGGTGATATTGGTAAAGTATCACATGCCCTTTGGAGTTATGTCCTACGATACTAGAAAGTATTGCATGATAGTGTGAAGTTCTATTGTACAATACTGGAAGAGTATCACATGACTATAGCCAACTCTATTGCATGGCCCCTAAAAGTATCACACAATAGTGGTAAGAAATGTTGTATGATACTGGACAAGTATCGCATGGTTGTATTAAAGTATCACATGGCTATAGTGAGAAATATTGCATGGCTATAGTGAAAAGTGTTGCACAAGTTTATGAGAAAACCTGCTTGGGCGACCAGTGGGATTTTTTGACTTGACCAAAACTTTTTGAGAGATGAATTGGCTACCCTTTATAGAGTTCTCAAACCTTAGTATTTGACTTTTTCAATTTGGGGTCTTTCAGATTCAAATGTGTTTTGTGAACTCAGTAGCATTGTCATTTTTGGTTTTAGTGTCGCTTGGAGATTCATTGGAAGCTTGGATTTGTTGGTTAAGTCTTTTGTTGCAATCTTATGATTGGGTGAATTTTGATGTTGTTTAATTCCATGCAAAAAACTATAAATATATTGGCATTTATTTATCCTTGTTCCAAGGATCTCTGGGCAAGGCATTACATACTTTTAACGAAATTGACATTTGGCCCAAGTATTGTAATCCCAATTTATGGTATTACCTTTCTTAGGTGCTTCTTCTTGACCTTTAGTTGTCTATTTGTTTTTTTCTTTAGATCTACAATCTTTTTCCTTGCGACCATACTTCTGAAAAGTGTGACAATACCCTTCAAATATACATGTAGCTTGTGTCTTACTTGCCTTTGATCTACATTCATGTTCTTGATGTCCATGCTTTTTACAATTGAAGAAATTACCATTGAATTTGGGTTTAGGATTTGACTTACCAGTTTTTCTCCTACAAATGTTTGTTGTATGACCTTGCTTTCCACAATGATAACATGTACGCTTCTTGTTCTTGGCATTCCTTTGTTCTCCATGCATTGATGATTCTCTTTTCTACGTTGATGATATGAACTTGGTATAACCTAGTCTAGTGGTGTCATTGGGTTTTCTTTGTGTTCTTAGTTGTTCATCAAGTTGTTGCATAGCCTCTCTTAATCTATTCATTATTTCCATGATTTATTTCTCAGCTCTCAATTTAGCTTTCAATTGATTGTTCTTAGCTCTTAGATTTGCAATCTCTTCCAACTTCCCAATAATTTCATGATTAGCACTTAATAACTGATTGATTGTGTCAAATTGATTATGAGTCAACTTTTGTACCTCATTCCTTATTGACAATATTTCATGTTCTCTTTTTAGTGCTCTTACTTCTTCATTCATGATTTTGTTCTTCTCCTGTAGATCTTCTATTGTTGCATCAGTTTCACTAGATCTTCCTTTCCTGTAGATCTTCTATTGTTGCATTGGTTTCACTAGATCTACCTTCATCATATAAGTCCTCAATTTTTTCTTCCTTGTATTGGGTGTTATTTTTTTTTAATCGTCATCTCCTCCTTCTCTTTAGGGATTTCTTTTGTTCCTCATTTACAGCCTTGACTTGTTCAAATACAAGTTGCAAATCAATCCTTTGATTCTCAATAACCTTTCCCAACTTATAGGCTTCCATCTCCAAGATCTTTGACCCTCACCTAGTTAGACTTCTACTCAGAGAACTTTGGTCTAATAATTGTTAAAAATCTAATAGGAAAAGTAAGATGCTAAGAGGGGGAGAGATAGGATCTTCAAAAACTTTTAACAACTTCAAACATAAACCATATTTGACATCTTCATCATAAAACCTTATCTCATCTAAACCATATATCAAATCAAACATTTACTATAATGTAATATTAGATCTAACATCTAATAACATGAGTGAAATATATAATCCATGAATCAACACAACACAAAGCTATGGTAATGCAGAAACCCTCCAAGGTGAAGGTAAAACTGCAGTAGGGATGCACCCACAAAATCTTCACTAGTATAGCAATAAAGTGTGCATGTTAGGGCTACAAAGTTTGATTACTTCTAATTATATATTGTGAGGGGTATGCCCAATTAAGAGCTTACGAGACTTATTGAGTATACTTTGATTAAACGATTCTAACTACATAATTAAGTGAGCACTCTATTAAGATATTTACATAGGCCTATTAGGACCACTTTGTTAAGAAATTTACCTTGAAACATCTGTTAAAATGAATCAGTGCCTTGATCTTTTAGTCTGTACTTGAATGATGATTACAAATCACCTTTTTCCAATCTTATATCACCTTTTTGTGATAGATGTGCTTTATCTCCTCTGCACTACTCGATTGCCTCACTACTTCTCAAGACAACTTTACTGAATTTGCCTTCAGTTGGGCATCCAAACTTCTAATTTTTAACCCCACATGAATTATGTCTAAAATCCTCCTTAAATAGTTGTTTGGTGAAGCTTCCAGATCACAATCAATGATCTAGATTCATCCCTTTTTCCACTTAGTCCTAATTTTCTAATTGATTAATCATCTCACATAGGGATTAATGATCCTTAATTACACATGTAATCAAATCCTTAATTATCTCCTCTTTTGTAAAAACACACTTCCATCTCAATAAAAATGATTTACCTCAATGTTTGTGTCATTCTAAATATTTATACTAAACTGTGTTACTTGACACATATAGTATATTGTCGCTCAATGCATATTGATTATTCATGTTGTCCCTTGACCTTAACTATACTTGTTTTCCACTATTTTTTTTGGCCTTCACTGATTTTTCTACCTCTGTATCACTCGGTTTATGTTGCTTTTGAACAACTCAGGAATCGCTATAATACTCGATGGCAGTTGTGTTTCTCAACAGTAACTACTGCTTGGCAACAACTAGTTATTTAAAACTTTTCCTTTAAATCGCTTGACCTGTATAGAATCACTCGATTGAAGTGTTGACCAGATAAATTTGCCTAGTAAATGACTAAATGTTTTTCACTAATTGACAATACTAGATTGCCTTTAGGGTCACCACAACTTCACATAATAAACGTGTATCATTCTTCAACTCACTTCTTGTCCTAACTCTTGAATCTTTATTTCCAATCATTTTTTCTAGTGTATTGTAGATTCAAATTTTCTTTCTTCTTCATGTGTTTCAACTAGTTCTTCTTTTTCATCTTCTTCAAGTATCTCTAGCTGCAACTCAATATTCTTTGTCTGATGTTCAACTTCTCTTTATGACTCAATTCCTACAGCTTGTTGCTCGACAACATGATGAGACTCGAAAAAACTTGTCTACTGACACTCAAAAGTGTCTAGTTGTTAATGCTTGGAATTCTCTTTCTCTAGTTCAAGTAATGTACTTGGTTCTCCTTCATAGACGTAGACAAAATTTCTATAATCCTCAAGTTCTTTCTTGCATTCCTCTTCATTCTTTTCTGCAAATTCATCAACTCTAACATTTTCACTCTTCACAATTTTGTTAGTGTTAGAATTCAAACACTTGTATGCCTTACTCTTAGTAGAATATCCTATAATATACCTTCATCACTCTTTGCATCAAGTTTTCATTTCCTTATATCTTTCAGTATGCAACACTTGCTTCCAAAGACTTCGAAATAATTGACATTTGGTGCATAGCCATACCAAAATTCAAAAGGTGTTTTGTTTGTACCATTCTTGACTTGTAATGAGTTCAATGTATAGATTGCAATACTTACAACTTCTCTCAAATACTTCTGTGAAACATTTTTCTCCATCATCAGTGTCCTTGCACAGTCCGTGGTTGATTTATTCCTTCTTTCAGCTATTCCATTATGTGGTGGAGTCCTTGGCGCACTCATTTGTCTCTTAATTCCTTTGTCATTGTAGAATATGCTAAACTCATCTTATATGAATTCACATCCTCTATCTGATCTTAAGCACTTCCAGACTCTTGCATGTTTCTTTTTCAACTCTAGCCAAATACCACTTAAATATTTGAAATGCATAAGATTTTTCTTTAAGAAACATCACAATCATCATTATAGAAAGATCATCAACAAATACAATAAAAAAATCATCACCATAATAGCTTTACACTCTTATAGGACCACATAAATTAGTATGAACTAATTCCAAAATATCATCCGAATGATAAGTCTCTCTTGAAACTAGACTTTGTCATTTTTCCCACTTGACATTGTTTGCACATCACCTTATCAGGTTTCCTCAATCTTGGTAATCCTCTTACTCTTTTCATCTTATTAATGCATACCAAATTATCAAAGTTCAAATGACATAGCCTCTTATACCATAACCAAACATCCTCGAATTGTGAAAAACAACATGTATCTTAAGATGGGTCTAAATAGAACAAATTACCTCTTGTTTGATCTCCACTTCTAATTAGTTCACTAGTAGCATCGTAAATCTTTGCCTTCTTATTTTGGAATTCAACTCGGTAGCCTAAACTGTTCAATTGTGCCACACTCAATTGATTATATCTCATCTTCATCAGATTTATCTTTCATCGTCACATTAATAACTTCTTCATCATTTTCATTAGAATCATTATCAGAACCATCTTATTTAGTAATGTAATAAGATTTCTTACCTTTGCCCTTGTAGTCTTTGTTATCTCAATTATCTCTATTATCATTTCTTCCTCGGTACTTGTTGTTTTTCCTTTCTTCCTTCTCATCTCTGTCAGGACATCTTGCAACAATATGACCAACTTTGTTACATGTAAAACAAATAATTGGGAGTTTACCTTTATATTTTCCTTTTCCTCTTGTAGCCTCCTTTCTAATAATGCTTCAAGATCATCAAGATCATCATCTGATTCACTATCACTATCCACATGCTTACTCTTTTTTCTTTCTTTTAGATCCATCAAGGGTTAGTTGAGACTTGAAATCAAATTCAATAGTAGTGGGTGCGTAATTATCAAAACTTAACAATTCAAATGTAATGAGTCTACTAATTAGACTATCCAAGGTAAGATCAATACCAGGTGTACATTTTAGTTCTCATATTGCAGATACTCTAACTATGTAGATAGGAAGTAAGGTTCTTAATACCTTGTTGATCATAGTCTCTTAAATTATATCTCTTTCAGCTCCTCTAATAGCATTTACAACCTCTTTGATTTGGCCACAATAGTGTGCAACAATCTCTTCTTCTTTCATTCTCATGTCATCAAACTTTCTACCTTAGCTCTCAACACATTTTTGTCACCTCCATAAATTTTAATTAACTTATTCCACATTTGCTTTGTAGTAGTGCATTCCTTCAGAAAATCAAATTAGGCCTAACTTAAGGAAGATGTCAAATCTATCATCACTTGATTATGATCTTGCTTATCTTTGATTTGTTCAACTGTCATGGATCTAAGCACTTCTATGTATTCATTATCCAAGTAGTATAGCGTAGCATCTCCATTTTTAGAAGGATGCAATCTCATCTATCTTTTTTGTTCAGTGAAGTTCTCTTTGTTCAACTTGGGTACCTTTCACATCTTAATCTTTGTGTTTAAGTGCCTTCAAACTTTTCTTACAAGCCCCACATTCTCTGATACCAAATGTTAGAATATTTAGAATAGTTGAGTTGAAGTGGGGGGGGGGGGGGGGGGGGGGTGAGGGTTGGTGTTGAATCAATTATCCTTAGGTTCAGATGTACCAATCCAACTTTTACTAACTTTAAACAACTTAAACAAACTCATAAAATCACTCAGTCCATATAGTAACTCATCGCCAACTTGACATATTCATTCATCACTTAATTCTCTATTCAGTATATGTCGACTACTAGTAAATAAAACATCATTAAATAACATGCATCACATAAACAATATTCAAAAATATATGACACCAAGATTTAATGTAGAAACCCAATTTGGAAAAAATCACCAAGTAACATGCTACCACTTTTCACTCTTTTGAAGTGAGCTTGGTTAAGAACCAACCCTATAAAAGGTTAGAAAATGCATGGTTAAGTGTGACCTTGTTAAAGGATTTAGTCACCCTGTTAGGAGTGGCTTGGTTAGAGGACTTTAGAACATCCCATTAGAATGTCACCTTGATTAAAGGATTTACAAAATGATTGTTAGGTCAACCTTGATTAAAGGATTCTCCCTACCACAATGGTTAGAAAGTAACAAAAGGTTTTATCTATTAAGATATAACTCAATTTACAAATTCAAATCTCCACTCAACTCATTCATTGGTTCATTGACTTGACTTCATTAACATCTCCATCTTTGATATGCTGAGCAACCCTTCAGGCAATCACACTTCACAAATCTTCTCAATTTTCTTCTACTACTCTATTATTTACATCTTCTTCACTAAATCTCCAATTAACAACGAACCAACCTTAGAAAAAAATTCTTGTGCCTTTAAATAAGTATCTTTGATCTTTTGTCTCTTAAACATCACCACAGATCTTAGGTTTTGGTTAGATTCATTGAATCTAATCAAGAATTTGTCCTTCTACTTCTTTCTTAACACTTCTAGAAAATTCTCTTTAGATCCTTGCCTTTGATCACATAACAAAATTAATTCATGCAATAAATACACCAATTCATCAATCCTTATCATCTAGATGTTTTGATTAATCTGAAAATTCAACTATGTTGACCTCAAATTGAATTCCTCCACAAACTATAAAAATGTTGACACTCGGGCATCATCGTGTAGCTTGGTCTCTATTATTCTATCTTGCTCGACTTTCACTAACTTGCTCGGTCTTCACTACGCTCAATTGCTACTACATTTTCTTCTTCATCTTGCTGAACCATAACTATCACTCGACTAATACTGTTTACTTAGTTATCTTTAAGTTCCTTAATCTTCTTCTTCATTTTCTTCATTGACCTTTTAAAATTGTCACTCAAAAATGCTATGCTTCTTGACTTGTTTCAACGCTATACTTATATACTTCATCTCAACTATCTTCTTTATTTCATACAATGAATAAAAAACACTTTATCTTGTCAAAGACTAACTGATCAAGTGCCCATTGTAATTTCATCCTACTTACTCCCCTTTTCTCAACAACTTCACTAGTTCATCTAGTTATCTCTCTTTTCAAATCCTCTTCATTAATCAACATATATGACACTCTATACTTTTAGTAAAGGTTTCTCCAAAAGGTTTCTCCAGTAGGTTTGACATCAATGACAATATAACAATTGTTCTAATTGTAGTTTCGAATAGAGTCCCTCAGTACCTTATCAATCTATTTTCTCATTGATTGTCATCAATTCAACCTATTGTTGTTAATCAATCCTTGGCATTTTTGAGTCCATCAATGCCTTGTCAACCAAACCCATCGTCAATTGTCATCAATTTGATTATTGACATTGTCAAGTCTCTTAGTTTCTAATCATGCCATTATCCAATCGATCTAATAGCATTGACATAATCCATTAATGCTAGTCCAACCATCCTTATCAATCCTATGGCATTTATAGAGTCTCTTAATGTCATATGTCATCAATCCTTTCTATATATCTTTGACATGTCATTAATTTGTGTCAGTCAACCTAGCATCATTTATTCAATCAATTTGATAATGTCTTTGACCTTTCCAATATCATCACATTTGATCTACATTCTCATTACAATCCTTCAATAGGGTTTGGCAGAAATGTACGAGGAGTAACTAAGAGGGGAAGGGTGAATTAGTTACCACAAAAAAAAATCCTTATCCCTTAGATGTCAATACAAACTTCCACTTATCATGCAGTATTAGATAGCTCGGTTAACATTAGAATTTTACTATCACTCGGTTAACAAACCAATCTTAAGATTTATTAATCTATTTTAATCTTTAGTAACTTAGTTACAAAAACATAAAGCATAAGCAAATAACATGAACACAAATGACACCAAGATTTAATTTGGAAACCCAATTTGGGAAAAACCACCTTGCAACTAGTCACAATAATTTTCACTCTTCTGAAGTGAGCCCTGTTAGGAGCGAACCTTGTTAAAGGTTACAAAACATACTGTCAAGTATGACCCTATTAGAGGATTTAGATCACCTTGTTAGGAGTGGCCTGGTTAGAGGTCTTCAAACATTTCAATCTTAAAATGTCAATTTGTTAGAGGATTTACAAAATGATTGTTAAGTCAACTCTGTGAAGAGATTTCTTTACTACTACAATGGTTAGAAAGCAACAACAATTTGACCTAATTTATGAAGCAACCACCTTTGCAGATTCATATCTCTATTCTGTCTTGACCTTTGGATCCTTCTTGATCATATGTTTCTTTTTAGCTTATCTTTCACACTATCTTGCTCTACCTTCCTTTGCTTACATATCCATACTTTTCATATTCTATTGCTTACTTCTTGTTCTCACAACTTGACCTTTATTATATATGATAAGCTAGGAAAATTTGGCTTGAATACCCTTTCAAAACATTAATAAAATCCAAATAGTCAGCCTCCATTAATAAAATATTTGACAATTGCATTCTACTATCACTCAGTGAACACTAGGATTGAACACTCGGTTGACACTGTGACTTCTTCAATGCTTGACCACTTGGTCAATACTGTATGCCTTTGATGCCCAACCACTCGATCAATACTGTAAGCCTTTGATGCCTGACCACTTAGTCAATACTATATACCTTTGATGCTCGACCACTTGGTCAATACTACAAGTAGGAATTCATTTCATTAATTGATTACTCAGTTAATACTGGAAAGTCTTCTTTACTCGATTGCTCGGTTAATACTGAGATTTTTGTAAACATCAATGGTAATCTAGAATTGAAGAATCATTTCCAATAGGGTTATCCCTACATTTATTTCATTATTTAAACAATCGATTTACTAATTTTCCCAATAGGAGTAAATGACCCATAGTTTATTCCTATGGAAATTATTTAATTCATTTCATCTTACTAATTTCTCCTTTTTACTGACTCCTCCCAATTAATTAATATTATTAATTAATTATTTCATTTCCATGAAATTTGGGAATTTAAATCCTAAATTCTAAATTCTAATTTTAGGGAATTTAAGGGTTTTTGAATTTAAAAATTCAACTCTTACACATTCCCTCGAATTGTGCTTCATCTTCCTTTATTCTAGCTTCCATCCTCTTACAATTTCCCTTCACCATTCTTACACCTTCCCTTCCACGTCTTCCCCTAATTGTGCTTGCATATTTATAGACAAAAATTCTTAAACATTGTCATAATGTGTCACTTTATTACACATCTTCCAATTTGATCCCTTAATCATGCACATTTTTGAAGTTGTGTAATGTAACTTTGACAACTTCCAATTGCATACTTTCCTTCCTATTTGTGATTCTTGCTCCCAAACTCTATAAATTGAGCCTTTTTGTACTTGTTTTTCTAACCACACTCCAAGTAGTTTCATATCCATTATTTCACTTTTCTTTTAAATACATAGGTGCATTGTGACAATGCATGAACTACATTAACACCATTTCAATGGAGAAGAAAGGAGAACACAAGAGTATTACTTTAAGGGGGTGTCATTGTTTTGAATTCTTTTTTTTCAAGTTAATTTAATGATAGAAATTGTTCTGTTGTATGTTTTGTTGAAATTTTTAATTGTCTCTAACATGAAATGATGCCTTTTTCTAGTCCTATAGGGTGAATCAGTACTCACTAACAATTCACCAATTTACACATTTAACATTAAATTCAGATTTACAGTCTATTTAAACTTTACCATTCATTAACTCACTAATTGATGTAATATAATTTTTTTACCGATATGTTGGAACATAAAAAATATTAAACAAAATAACAATAAACCATAAGATCATGCAATAGCTAGGAGAACTAAGCACATAAGTGATCATGTTTGAGTTGAAGAGCTTAGGGAGAGTAGAGAAAAGTTGTAGTCAGGTCCAAGGAGCATCAAAGAGTTCTATGTTTAAGATAAGTAAAGTAGTTACTCAAATTAGATCATTCCCTATGTTATTTTCTAATCACTACAACAAAACATCCAATTGAGGGTAGACACTAACCGATTCTTCAAATTAAATCCCCTTGAAGGGTGGCGCACTAGTTTGTATAAAGAAGTTCTTTAACTAGGTTGCTCTTAATAGGGAAAGACTTCCCCAAGTCTTGCTTAAATCCCTTAAGCGGGTGACACCTAGCAATGTCCTTGTAATCTTTTAATATAAATAAGCTCTTGATTGGGTACACTTTAGGAGAGTGCAAGCTTTGTGAGGATCATTTCACACACTGTGGTTTTCACCCTAGTTGGGTTTCCATGAGATAAATACTATGTTATGTGATGATATTTGGTGTTATTATTTTCCTTTAATCCTGGCATGTTAAGGCATAGCTAGCATTAACTTGTAGATTGGTGTGAAGATAGATAGGTGAGAAATGTTGAAGTTATCTAGAGTATACTGATTCACCCACCTCTTAGTATACTTACCTGTGTGTGGACCAACAATTAGGATAAGTATAAGGAACAATATTGTATGAAGGTTGAATGTAGGAAATGAAGTAGGTAAAACACTCACAAGAAGATAAGTAATAAGAAGACTCACAAGTAGGACTGGATAGTTGAATTGATGTAGTCACAATAGGTGGAACATAGGTAGGAATACTAGATAAAGGAATAGAAATAGGAAAATAAGGCTCAAAACTAGTGATGGGTGGAATCATACCTATTTTAGATGCAACTTGATTAAAAGGCTCAACATGGGAATGGACAAGGTGAGTAAGATCATGCAAAAGATTTACACCATTCTCATCATTATGAACCACTTTCTTAATAGCTTCAAAAGTGGCAATACTATTGGCATTATTACTCTCTTGAATAAGCCAATTGTGCATCTTTTCAATCTCAATATCAAGCTTATGGACTTGTTCAGGAGGAACTCTTAATAGGAGTAAATGACCGATAGTTTATTCCTATGGAAATTATTTAATTCATTTCATCTTACTAATTTCTCCTTTTTACTAACTCCTCCCAATTAATTAATATTATTAATTAATTATTTCATTTCCATGAAGTTTGGGGATCTAAATCCTAAATTCTAAATTCTAATTTTAGGGAATTTAAAGGTTTCTGAATTTAAAAAATCAACTCTTACACATTCCCTCGAATTGTGCTTCATCTTCCTTTATTCTAGCTTCCATCCTCTTACACTTTCCCTTCACCATTCTTACACCTTCCCCTAATTGTGCTTACATATTTATAGACAAATATTCTTAAACATTTTCATAATGTGTCACTTTATGACACATCTTCCAATTTGATCCCTTAATCATGCACATTTTCAAAGTTGTGTAATGCAACTTTGACAACTTCCAATTGCATACTTTCCTTCCTATTTGTGATTCTTGCTCCCAAACTCTATAAATTGAGCCTTTTTGTACTTGTTTTGCTAACCACACTCCAAGTAGTTTCACATCCATTATTTCACTTTTCTTTTAAATACATAGGTGCATTGTGACAATGCATGAGCTACATTAACACCATTTCAATGGAGAAGAAAGGAGAATACAAGAGTATTACTTTAAGGGGGTGTCATTGTTTTCAATTCTTTTTTTTCAAGTTAATTTAATGATAGAAATTGTTCGGTTGTATGTTTTGTTGAAATTTTTAATTGTCTCTAACATGAAATGATGTCTTTTTCTAGTCCTACAAGGTGAATCAGTACTCACTAACAATTAGCCAATTTACACGTTTAACATTAAATTCAGACTTATAGTCTATTTAAACTTTACCATTCATTAACTCACTAATTGATGTAATATTATTTTTTACCGATATGTTGGAACATAAAAAATATTAAACAAAATAACAATAAACCATAAGATCATGCAATAGCTAGGAGAGCTAAGCATGTAAGTGATCATGTTTGAGTTGAAGAGCTTAGGGAGAGTAGAGAAAAGTTGCAGTTAGGTCTAAGGAGCATCAAAGAGATCTATATTCAAGATAAGTAAAGTAGTTATTCAAATTAGATTATTCCCTATGTTATTTTCTAATCACTACAACAAAACATCCAATTGAGGGTAGACCCTACCCGATTCTTCAAATTAAATCCCCTCGAAGGGTGGCACACTAGTTTGTATAAAGAAGTTCTTTAACTAGGTTGCTCTTAATAGGGAAAGACTTCCCCAAGTCTTACTTAAATCCCTTAATTGGGTGACACCTAGCAATGTCCTTGTAATCTTTTAATATAAATAAGCTCTTGATTGGGTGCAGTTTAGGAGAGTGCAAGCTTTGTGAGGATCATTTCACACATTGTGGTTTTCACCCTAGTTGGTTTTCCACGAGATAAATACTATGTTATGTGATGATATTTGGTGCTATTATTTTCCCTTAATCTTGGCATGTTAAGTCATAGCTAGCATTAACTTGTAGACTGGTGTGAAGATAGATAGGTCAGAAACATTGAAGTTATCTAGAGTATACTGATTCACCCACCTCTTAGTATACTTACCTGTGTGTGGACCAACAATTAGGATAAGTATAAGGAACAATATTGTATGAAGGTTGTAATGTACAAAATGAAGTAGGTAAAACACTCACAAGAGGATAAGTAATAAGAAGACTCGCACAAGTAGGATTGGATGGTTGAATTGATGTAGTCACAATAGGTGGAACATAGGTAGGAATGCTAGATAAAGTAATATAAATAGGAAAATATGGCTCAAAACTAGTGATGGGTGGAACCATACCTATTTTAGATGCAACTTGATTAAAAGACTTAACATGGGAATGGACAAGGTGAGTAAGATCATGCAAAAGATTAACACCATTCTCATCATTATGAACCACTTTCTTAATAGCTTCAAAAGTGGCAATACTATTGGCATTATTACTCTCTTGAATGAGCCAATTGTTCATCTTTTCAATCTCAATATCAAGCTTATGGACTTGTTCAGGAGGAACTCTTAAAACCCTCATATTCATCATGAGATGAATGAGAAGAGTCATTCTCCATAGAAGGATTAGGATAATGGGAAACCAAAGTGTCATCAAGGTTTCTAAAGAGGGGTCAAGAAGATTCTAGATCAAAGGGATCCATGAGCCTACGACTTCTCTTAATGGGAATACTATAGGTAGGGCTTTATGTGATAAAGCTCATACACAAATCAAGACATGAATAAGATCACATAAAAGGGAAGCTAACTTTTAGGTATGAACTATATCTAAAAGAAGACATAACACACAATGCAATCTAATGAAAGAAAATACATAAAACATGCAAAGAGATAAATCACAAGTGATGTATTTAACTAAAGAACACAATCTAACTCCAACATCAAAAGTGGAATTTCAATAGTCAAGTTCACCAAAATGTATAAGGTGAAATGTGAAGCAATCATAAAAGGGCTCAATCAGTCCACATTTTGGGGGTTGGGTTGATCTTATACCTCAAAGGGAAGTTAAGGATATTGATATTTTCAATTCCAACTCTGAGGCTATTAGATCTAAGTAGATTAATGCAATCCAAATGATGAAGGAACACTGATGCAAGTTTAAAGATCTAATGATTATAGAATTAGAGAAAGAATGCAAGATCCTTAATACCTTAATGTAGCAAGAGCTATGAAATGCAATTAAGACTATAGATATGAAAAGTAGATGTGTTGAAACAAATGAAGCAAAAAAATTACTTGCCTTGAAAAGTGAGTGGAATAGTGGATTTGAATTTCTGCCTTTTGTATTCCTCCAAACAACAAACAATTGTGATTCCATGCCTAAAACTATGAGGTCTGCAAAACCTAGAAAGTGTTGGACTCTTGGTCTGGGCTAATCTACAAGGGTGATGTCAATTTAGGTCATGACCCATTTGTTAGGGGTAGGGATGCACTATATCCTTGAACTTCCATGTCCGATCGCAAAACCAATTTCAGATCTTTGAAAAAGGGTATCCAGATTTGTGCCCTTTTTTCCCTCTGAGATCTGTAACCTAGAAGAAAAATTGTTTTGTTTTGTTTATGGGGCTTTTGCCTTGGTCAAACCCCAATTTAGTAACCTTGAAATTGAAATAATTGCAATGCTGAAAATGTAAAGGAAATAAACAAATTCACCTTAAAATAGTAGGATTTCTCAAATCAAATGCAATGGGCTCACTTTACCAAGTTGATTTAAATCAAGAAGGTGTGAATATAGAGGGAAGAATGATGGAAGCCTCTCTTGATGAAAAGCTTTACTATCACCAATGGAGGAAGCTAGAGCTTGAAAGGTTGTGACATGAGCATGAAAGATAGAAAATGAGGCCCCAAAATGAATTCCTTTGAATCTCCTTGAAAGCACCTTAAATGCAAGAGATCTCCTCTCCAATGAATTGCAAAAGGATCTCCTTGAATGTACTTGAAGATGTCTTGAATGCTTGAATGTGCATGCTTGATGTGTATGTGAATGAGTAAATTACTAATTTGTTAGGCCTAGTCATACTTTGAAAATTGCATTGAGAGCAATTACAACAAGTTTAGACTATCATAATTTGATGGAGGGAGATTTTTTAAAGATAATTTAAATAGTGCCCTTGATAATTTCTAAGAGCATTTACAAGCCAGTAGTCCCATAGATTTTGTAATAATAGACACCTAAAAGATTAAGCTCTAAAATTTGAAGGAGGTGGAGGCTTTATGATTTTTTTTGTAAGAAATAATGCTAAGTTTATAATTATAACACATATTTAAATCTAAAATAGATTTAAAAAAGATTGATAAGAATTTAATCTATTATAGATAATGACATATAAGAGCAAAATATTAAAAAATGAGAAGAAAAACATTTAACCTCACTTTAAACCCACCTTTTAATATCTAAATTTATAGGACAAAAGACTTAATTATTCTTAAATATAATTTTATCATTTAATATAATTTTATTATTATTTTTATTCATATAAGGGAAAAGACCTAGGAGTTGAGCACATCTAACAACTGTGATAGTGTTGAATTAATGTCAACTATTGTCAACATTGCACCAAAATTTGTGACTTTTAAGTTATTTTTATTGATGATGACTACCCATAATTGAATGATACATAGTTCTTAGATCTATAAAGTAAAAAATGATGCAAAGCCACACAAGTGCACTAAGAAAACATGACTTAGTGCACAAATATCATTTTTATCTTTTTTGGACATTTTTGGACACCTTCACAAAATGTGTGCTAGTGTGACCTCATAATTGATGATGCAACACAATAACCTTAGTTATAAGCAAGGGACTTTCCAAGTAAGACGATATAAAATATTGGGATTGATTTAAAATTTCCACGTAGAATTTTGAAAAGTGAAACATTAAGGTACTCAAATAACTACATGATCCTCTCCCAAGAAATCCTAGTTTGTCCAAACACATCTTAGAATCATTTTCTAAAGGCAATGTTTTCCATTATCATAAATTGATTGCCCATTTCATGTTCTTCATGAATTAAATATTACCATAACAATGGGTTAAATATCTAGGGGAAGAGCACTAATAGGTGAGTTTGTTGTAATAGCCATGTACTTTACACACACCTCATCTCCCAATTAATAATTTCAAAGGAGCCAAAAAAATAAATTGATAACTAAAAGGTCATTTCTTTGTTGTACCTACCTTCTCTCTCCTTCTATACTTCCCCCCCTTTTCCCTTCTCGTGCATCCTAATGATGTACCATGTAGGGGAAGAAACTCAGTAATTGCACAAGCTATCTTCGCACACCTAGATCTCCTAAACTATAAGTCAGATTATGCTTTTTGTTTGGTGTACCTTAGTAGGTGACTCAAGAGCTTAAAGTTAAGGTTTTAACATTTGAATCTTTATAGATCTCTCTGTAAAGGCTCTGTAGTGTGAAGTGGTCAAAAAATGCTATTTTAAAACACTTGCCCGATACCTATTATGTTCACCCCCCAATAGCCACTCACCAAAACAAATAGTACTTTTGGCACAAATGGACTAATCAACAACCAAGAAAGCTAACATGTGATCAACTATTAGTATACGTGTGATCGACTATTAGTACATGTGTTATCAACTATTAATACAAATGTTAAAATTTTTTGGGCCTTTTTAAAAGCAATCATTGGGCTGTACCTATCATGAAACCATCACAATCATTGGATCCCTTGGCGGCTATTGCGTCTTTTCCCCTATGATCCAAAACGTTGATAATAAAAAAAATTCTACACAATAAAATCCATAAATTGAAACTTCATTAGCATGGATGTGGAAATATAATAGGTCTGAATTTTTTTAAAGCTTTTTTAGTTCATAATTGACTCATTTGTACAAAAACATTTTTCATAAATTGTGGCAATTTAAGTGTACAATACTTGACAAATCTTTAAATACACTAACACTTCGAAATTGCCAATTTTTAATCCTTTAAAATTTTACAAATTTTACAAACAATTTTATTTATCCTTAAATTTTTTTTTTAAATAACTAAATTGCATAACGAAAGAAAATGATATCTTAGAGAAATTTTTTTGTGATAATTATGTCGTAGGCGTTTCCTTATTTGAAAGAGAGGATCATCCAACAATACATAATCTTTGAGAGAGAATGACTACCATTAAAACAATCTCAACTGTTCATCCATTACTGCACCCGCCACAGTTATTCCTTGGCTTAGTAATGCAAACGATGAACTGGTTCCAAAATTGTCGTTGTCAAAGAAGTGATGCACAGATTTGACTTTGCAGATGCGATTCATAATTTTTTACATTGCTTTGTGTCCCATCCCAAGTCATCATAAGGCTCCATTAATCGACGGTTCTATACGTCACAAGAACGTTGCTGGACCTCATTGTCCCAGACGAGAATCAAAAACCATGTATCTGATTTTCCCGATTTCATTTCTCATAGTTAGCCGATAAGGCTATTACATACCAACAAATAATCACGTTTGGATCGTGAAAATTTTTGTAGTTATCAGCGTGGGGAAATTTGTCAAAAATGTGCGCGGGAGTCTGTGAAATGGAGAGACAGAGTCAACGTGGGATCCAAAGCGAGTGGACATAGTCTTTATGGCGCCACTGCAAGTCACAAAATTTCCTTCTATAAATGAAGAATTCAAACTACAAGACTCTGGCAACGTCTTCTATGGGAGGAGCCTAAATTGTATGTGGTATCTCATGTGTTCTGTTAGCAAAACTAAATGAGTGAATGAAGGATTTTAATAACATTCATGAGGTCAAAGCAGTCTATGGGACCGGTTCGCTAACAACTAGTCTAATCCAGCTGTAATCCTTTAACTAATTCTTCTATTCTTTGTTGTATTTTGATGATCAGGTTGTGCTTGAGTTTTTCTCAATGCCATGACATTGTCCCACCCACCGGCTTCGCATCGTCTTTTCAACCATGTCATTGACAAGGCGAACAACTTCTATACCACGTTGGATTTATTTAGAATTTTGACTAGAGGAGCACACAAGTTGATGTGATATCTACATGTTGCACATTTTAAAAGTGACCATTGGTTATAAATAAATGTGTCATCCCAAGATATATTTGTGTATTAGATGGTGTTATATTATATAATCGCATTGTATACAAAAGAAAATGATTGTATTAAATGTGAATGATATTAGGTCATTCTGAATTAAATTTTAAGATCATAGATGCATGCCTAATTATTAAGAGAATCATGAAATATGTCTTTCATTTGAACATTCATTCTCACAATACTAATATATATTAATGACTTTTAGAACATTCTTGTATTGTATAATTATAGATTTTTTATGTTTTCAAGTGCCAACAAGAGGTGATCAATTGGTAGTTCAAATTGAGTCTAGATACACCAATATATATGTGCTCATTATACTCATTAACCAATGAGAATTAGACACTAACATGTTTCACCTTCATCTCAAGATTATGGTATTATTCCACTTATAAACACACTTAACCTTGTTCACTACCAATTTCTTTTGAAATGATGCTTTGTTAGGATTTGACATCAATGGTGACGTAATATGTTTTTGTTAAATTTGTTATTAATCATTTATGGAATAAAAATAGTAATTGTAGTTACTTTTAAACTAATGTTCTTCTTTGCTAGGAGTTTTCATTCCAACTATTTATACTAATTTATTCTCTTGTAGTCTATTTTCTTCCTTATTACATGCTTGAGGTGTTATATAAGATTTTATGTGAGATTCTAATTTTATATGCTAATTGTTTAGTTATTACAATTGAGTATGTGTTTTATTCTCTATCACTTATTGTAAATTTCTATTACTAAGGTACAACTTATTATTTTTCCTCCTGAATATTGTGTCCTATTGGTTTATTTTTTAAATCATTTATAATTGTTGATACGCCCAACATTGTTTGGTCAATTCTCCTTATATCCGCTTAGCCTCTTTGTTGTCTCTTTGATAGTGGAAGAACTTGTACAGTGCTGATCATATTAGGAAGTTGGCTAGATAATTATTCATTGTAACTTAAGCAATGATATTATAAGAGCACCATTAATTGCATTATTAAAAAATGTTCACACTTTTTTTTTTCAGTAATATTTTAGGATTTTATTTATCTTTAAAAGGAGATTACATTTCATCACCTCAGATATATTTTCTTGAGGTTCATTTTCTAGATTACAATCAACAAAATAAATTAAGTTCAATCATTAGACACAAATAACAATGGGCTTGCATTTTGTGGTTACATTTCCCCATAAAGAACATTCATAGCTATTTGAAGAGTTCGTATCTTATAAGCCTTTGCACACACATTGCCTTCACTTCTGAAATACATGCATATATATAACTCACCCTATATATTTCTTAATAGAAGATTATGAGGCAAGGTTGATATATTTATCGAATGCAACTTCTTCGAACAACACATTTTAGTTTCAAATACTCTAAGATTGTTCTCTAAATTAACTAGATTTTTAAAATAATAAAAATGTTTAGATAAGTCAAATTCTAGAGATTAATTTCCAAGGCATCTAGGAGATATATTTCTGAAAGGGAAAATGAGACATGGAGAGGTAGAGACAGACAAGAGTAGATAGAAGTATGAAGAGGGAGAGATAGACAAGAATAGATAGAAAATATATATTTAACTATTTGTCCATTGCTACAATGTTGTTTACATAGTATTGATGGTACTCTTTTTAAATTTATTTGAATAAAATATGAAACAAATTTAAGAAAAAGATAAATATATTAAAGTTTAATTTCATTTTCTTTTAAACTTTTTGCACATGTTATTAAATCCATATGATATATTTTGATATCGAGTAATGTTTTGTTAAGGTATAAAGACTTATTCATACTTTTTACCACAAGAGGAACATTAGTTGTTTTGACTTGAAGCGTACCTTTATCCTAGAGCTCTCATAAAAGTGAAGTTAAAAGAAAGAATCAAATATTTAATTCAAGTTTACTTTTCTAATGTTTTAACTACTTCTTCTAGAGTAAAGTTAAAAGAAAGAATCATATAATTAGTTCAAGTTTACTTTTCTAATGCTTTAACTACTTTTTTATAGGTTTCTTTCTACTACTAAATAGTTTAAATTTATTGGTCTAATTTTTGTATTAGATTTTGTTCAATTTTTAACATCAACGTTTCAAATCATACCACATGATTCATCGTAAGGATGAGAGAGCAGGTGAAGTTTTGCATGTCCTGCTTTCTCATCCTGATGATAAATCATGTAGTATGATTTGAAACATTGATGGTAAAAATTGAACACAATCTAATCCAGAAATCAAACCAATAATTTCAATGAATTGTGGAAATTTGATATCTCTAGTTTAAATTTAATCATCTAGAATTTTTTTAATTGCCTAGTTTTTCCTCGCAACAAACTAGGTCCTTTAAAATTATTCAAAAGATAAAAGTGAAATTGTATTTCTTTACTTTATGACAGTGTGCAAGCATGTTATTGATATATAAGAAGAAGAGGAAGAAGAAGAAGAAGAAGAAGAAGAAGACAAGGAGGAGGATAACAATCAAGAGGAAGAAGATGAAGAGGAGGAGGAAGAGGAAGAGGAGGAAGAAAAGGAAGATGAAGAAGAAGACGTGGAAAACACCCAAGAAGAGGAAGAATAAGAAGGAGGAGGAGGAGGAGGAGGAGGAGGAGGAAGAAGAAGCAAACAATGTAGAGAAAAAGGAGATAGAAAGAGGAAGACAGAAAGAAAGAAGAGGAGGAGGAAGAAGAAAAAGAGGATGAGGGGGAGGAGGAAGAGGAAGAAAAAGAGAAAGAGGATGAGGGAGAGGAAGAGGAAGAAGAAGAAGAGTAAAATGAGGAAGAAAAAATACGAAGAGAGGGAGAGAAGGAGAATATAAAATGAAAAGAAGAGGAAGATGAGAAAGAAGAGGAAGAAGATGAAGAAGAGGAAGAGGAAGAGGAGGAGGAGGAGAAGGATAAGGAGGAAAAAGAGAACATAGAAGAAGATGAGGAAGATGAAGAAGTAGAGGAACAAGAGTAGGGAGAAAACGAGGGGGAAGAAGAAGAAGAAGAAGAAGAGGGAGACAAAGAGGGAGAAAAAGAGGATTCAAAATGCAAAGAGAATATTATATCTTACTATCAGCTAACTATTGCACCTTTGTTATGTGAAAGTGCTAATATATGTTGAAAACAATAAAAAATAGAGCAATGAAGGGCTCAACATAAACTTTTGGTACAATCTACTCAGGAGTACTCTAACAACAATTTCGACAACAACAAAAATATTGATCAACAATTTCAAGTACTTTTGAAAATTATCTCCTTATCACAAATAATAATGTTGGAAAATTCCAATTCATTCACAAAGACACAAAAAAACCCGTGGTTGTAAAATAAAATTAGAAATTATTATGTCTTGAACTTTCTAGGATTACTTGCATTTACTTTATGATTACTTCCAAAAGGACAATTATATTTTTAAAATTAGTAAATTTTCATTGTATTGAGATCATAGATGTGATATATTCTACTATGCAACCTCTGCGAAAATTTATATTTATTTCTTTGTACTTTGTCAATTTCAATGAATCATCATATGTATGTATACTTATTTTGAATGTTTAAAGAGGGAAAAAAAAATCGCTAATGATACTTTAGTATAATGTTGATACATACATTTAAAAAATATTTATAAATATAGTTTGGTTTCTCCAAAATAGTGGAGATGATGAGGTAGAGAGAGATGAAGATAGATTGATTGAAAGTATATGCGTGTGGAGAGAGTACTTTTCCTCCTCATATGTCGTCTTATTGTATTCTTTTCTACAAAATATTAGAGATGGACAAAAGAACAATTTTTACCTTCCATATTTCTATGGCGTACCCATGAATATATTTGCAGCACTAGTACTAGTTTCTGCCTGATCATTGCTCTTGATTGTTATCACCTGCTGTTCTCTGTTTTCGATTTTTCTCCGCCTGCTGAACTGAACAAACCCATTATTATTTACCGGATAATTGCTCCGTTCATTTTTCCGTGCTAGAAATGCAACAGTTACAAGCAAATCCCCATCTTTTCTGCAGTTCATGCGGTAAAGATTTAGGGTTTATTAAGCGTAATGTTAATGTCGCACAATTTCTTAACTGTAACGAATGTGATAGGTCTCAGAAATTCCACCCCGACTATGCTTTCCTTCAAAATTGGGACAAAGATATATTCCTTGAACCTTTCGCAGATTTCACATTGGAAGGAAGCGATGGAGGAATTGTGAGAGCGCACAAGGCAATTCTGGTATGTTCGAAACCCTCGCTATTTACAAACCCTAATTTTTTGTTCTGTTAAATGTTATATTGATTTGTGACTTTTTATCAGGCAGGGAAGTCCAAAGTTTTCAAAACAATGCTGATGGTAAAAATGTCTGAGTCTGTTGGTGACAAAGTGAAAATATCCGATATGACAGCTCGAGAATTGGATCCATTAATTGATTTTCTATATACAGGCAGGGTAAAGCAAAGAAGCTTGGAATGTCATGCGGTTGCACTTTACAGAGCTTCTCTTAAGTATGACCTGCCTCTTTTGGCGACCATGTGCGAGCATTTTCTTGAAAATAATGTAATTAGAGATATTCGTGGAGTTTTTGAGCTCGCTGTAGATCATGAAGTGGAGAAATTTCAGAAAGCCGTGGTACCTTTCATTTTCAGCGAAGGGTTTATCGAAAGCAACCCTCCTGCATTAGTGATGAAAACTTTGCGAACGGCTTCCAAGTTCGAATGCTTTGCCTTGTACCGAAAGAAGAACTTTGAAGCGGTTTCTTTCTTAATGGAGTTCGCTGTTTATCGAGTGGCAGGTACACCTCAAAATAGTCATTTATTGGCTTAAGTATGAATTGTCTCTTCACAGAGGAAAATAAATATGATTTTTCTGTTGCGGCGCGTAGATCATCTTTACTGTGACAAATTTGGCTGCGCTCGGAAAGTCCACCCAACGACAAATGTTAATGTCGCACGATTTCTTTACAGTGACGACTCTGACAGCCCTGCGAATCTCCACCCTTACCGTGATTTCCTGCAAAATTGGGACAAAGATATATTTCGTGAACCTTTCGTGGATTTCACATTGGAAGGAAGCGATGGAGGTATTGTGAGGGCTCATAAGGCCGTTCTGGTATGTTTTAAACCTTCGCCATTTACAAGCCCCGATTTTTATTATTTTATGAAGTGTTATATTTATATGTGACTTTTTATTAGGCAGGGAAGTCCAAAGTTTTCAAGACAATGTTGAGAGCAGGAATGTCTGAGTCTATTAGCGGTAAAGCGAAAATTTCAGATATGACATCTGGAGAATTGCATCCATTAATTGGTTTTCTGTATACAGGCAGGGTAAAGAAAAAAAGCTTGGAATGTCATGGGGTTGCACTTTATAGGGCTTCTCATAAGTATGATCTGCCAATTTTGACGGCTATATGTGAGTATTTTCTTGAAAGGAATGTGATTAGAGATGTTCGTGGAGTTTTCGAGCTTGCTGTAACTCATGGAGTAGAGAAATTGCAGAAAGCTGTGTTGCCATTTATTTTCACTCAAGCTTTCATTGAAAGCAATCCGCCCAGTTTGCTGTCAAAAACCTTGCGAGCGGCATCCGAGTTCGAATGCTTTGCCGAGTACCGAAAGAAGAATTCTCAAGCGATTTCTTCCCTGATGGAGATCGCTTTCTACCGAGTGGCAGGTATTCCCTCAAATAGACCAGAATAAAGAATTAAGTGTTTTTATTTGTTTAAACTTGAATTTTCAAGATATTGTAATTTCTGGATTAAATTGTGTACAAGATTAAATTCAATTGATGTCTTTTGTCAAAAAGAAAAAGATTAAGATTAAATTGTGTGTAATTTGATGTTAAAATCTTGTCTACGATTAAATCTAGAAATTGCAATATCTTGATATCATGTAGTATGAGAATTAATTGTTTCTTAACAAAGGAAAATACACTTGCTTTATCTGTTTTTGTGCTTAGATCATCTTGATGACCCACATAAGGGAGTGGAAAAGCGAAACAAAGTTGTACCAGTAAGTTGAAAAAGTACCATTTCTTTATTAACTAACTTTTTTTTGTTTGTTATTGTTTGCGAAGCATCTTATGAGTTAGATTACATTTCATGATTTGTCATATAATTTTGATAGAAATTAAATTAGTATGCTTTTATTTTAATTATTTTATGTAAAATAGGCTCAATTATCTTTGAGATGGTTTATCAATGTTGTTAAGCTAGCGCTTGCCAACAGTATAGCATACGTACACATTTCTATGAAATAGCTGTACAAAAGGTGAAGGTGCTATACTAATAACAATAATTGTTCAAATTTTCAGTAATTGAGAAGACAGTCTCAGCTTCTCTTATATCAGGCCACCAATTTCCGTCTTCAAGAGATGTTGTGTATCCTGCATGTTTGAAGATTTTAGAGATGGCTTTGTTGATTCAGTGTTGCAACATTTTATCATGGAGACATCTTTTCCTCCCATCACTTCCCTTCGGTTTATGTTGGTTGGACTGCTTTTTCTAACAGGAAGACTGCATATAGTTTACAAAAAACTGGCAATATATTTCTGTTAATACTCCTTACGTCTATATTCACAATTACATCCACACAATTACCACAAATTTATTAGTTTCTCAATGATAAATTTTAGTGTCCACTCGAGACTATGAACATGAAGAAATAGATCAATCATTTGTGTATATCCTTCAATCATTATATTGCATAAGATTTTTTGTCAAACAGTTACACTATCGTGTATATGCTTCCTCGTTTTGGATACATGTTAATAGAGCATTTGCAACTATACTTAATCGATTTTGCTTTAAAAAAAAATCCATTTGTTGAAGTCTTGCAGTCATTTTCTTCCACATTAGATAACATTTCTTTGAGGTATTGCTCGAATAGATGACATATGTTCCCTGATTCCACATTCCATGCCTTGTTCGTAAGCTCCCAGCCACGCATAGTCAGGAAGAATGCTGATAAAGGTTGTCAAATCGCGTTGATAGTTGTCAATTCAATTTGTTTGCCAGTTTCTGAAGCCTTTTCAGCAAGTCTATTTCATGAATATTCTCCAAGCACGCATCCAATTAAAGCACAACTCTTCCAAAGAGTTCACTGGCCTTGTTCTTGCTTCCACATCTTGTATGTCTTGCAAGGGAGCAATAAGATTAGGGTGCAGGAAGAGGATTTTTTTGTTTTCCTGTACCAGAGGCTTCGTTTTAGGGCTTTCAGTGAATACAACTCTGCTATCGAGTTAACTATAGGGACTCTTTTTTATAATTTCCATTGCATGAAAATTGACAAATGTCCAGTGATAACACTTGAAACAGGGGACAATAATGAAAAACATGTACAGAACAGTCTTTTATCCAATCAACAAAAGAATCATTGAAGAAAGAATAATAAATGAAGGAAGTTTTAAAAATAATTCTATCATAAATAAAATTTTCATAGCAATGTAAACACTCAAATTGAAGAGAGAACTGTAGCCTCTCTTGTAGATATCTTCATTCCCTCTCTTCATCCGTGCCTAATTCCTTTGCTTCTTTGTTATAAAGCCGTCAAATTTCCAAAGTCCATTTACCAGAAACATATATCAGTCAGAAAGTAGAAGAACAATTCAAAATTAAAACAGAAAAGGATTAGGGTTAGGGATTTTAATAAAATAAAAAACCAAAGCCTGTCATTTTATATTTCCCTTTTACTGCGTTCTCATAGAATAGGAAATTGGGCAAAAATTTGTAACGATGAATTAATCAAATCCAACACAGTCCAGAAGCGATTAAATGAATTGTGGTCATGGATACAGAAATAATGGAGAGAGCCAGAGCAATCAAATGTATTAAATAATAAGGTTACCTCAGATCGTATCTAGAGCAGTTAATCAAATCTCTCAAATATCTGTGGCAGCTATAGAAGAAAAAGGAATAAAAATCTCTGTGAATCACTAGGATCCAAAGGCGTGCATCAAGGACGATTGCAGTTTTCCAAATCCTGTTCTGTAATGGTCAATCAGTGCGACTAACATTTCGAGGTGGGTTTCAATCATATTCACTGGAAAGTGGAAACTGAAAAAACAGAGTACAGATGTATGAAAAAAGGGCCAGAGGTAAGAGGAAGGGATAATCCGTGCACCTCATAAAAGGATTCTGCTGTCATTCAGCCTGGTTTTAGACTTTTTACAGCGATCGGAAACCCTCCTAATTTGGTTTTTAGACTTTTTTCTGACAGCATGAAATAGAAGGAGATTCAACCATCACCATAAATGCTCTTCGAGTAGGGAATACCCCTAATTGAAGATTGAAATCATTTTTTGACGAATCATTGGAATTGATTGAAAAATTGAATAATGTGACAATAAATCACATTAATAGGAAATGGAATCAGATAGTAGATGAATTAGACAACTTATGGCGGATGGGAAGATCTTCAAACAAGTTAATCTCCGAAGATTAAACAAAGACAAATGGAATTGAGAGGAATAATTTTTGTCAAGAGGTCTGGAGAATCTTAAACAAATCCGCCTTTTAGGGTATGAGTTTGGTGACATGTGGAATAAAACTATTCTGATTATTTGGATTGGGTTTACGAAGATTGGGACATCCCAAGGTCATACAGGACTGTGATGACAAATGATGGAGAAAACACCCAGGGATCTGGAATTATTTTTTTAACAAAAGAAAGGCAATGATATGAGCATTAGCTGAATACTGTACTAGATATATCAGATCTATTTATTTTCATTTGAACTGAGAGGAATAATTTTATCCCGAGGTTTATACAGGACTGTGACCACAAATGATGGAGAAAACACCCGGGGATCTGGAATTATTTCAAAGAAAAAGAAAGGCAATGATATGAGCATTAGCAGAATACTGTACTAGATAAATTGGATCTATTCATTTTCATTCAGACTGAGAGGAATTATTTTATCCTGAGGTTTATACAGGACTGTGACCACAAATGATGGAGAAAACACCCAGGGATCTGGAATTATTTCAAAGAAAAAGAAAGGCAATGATATGAGCATCAGCAGAATACTCTACTAGACATATTGGATATATTCATTTTCATTCTTATGGTACCGTGTCTTTTATTGCCAAGAAAGTTGAAGTACAGAATAATATGTAGAATGGCATTTAGCAGTTTGTGAAATAAAGAGGCATTATTTTAGTGCATGTATTTCATTAACAAGGAATGTTTTGAAAATTTTGACTGTTTTCCATTTCAAATGGAGGAGGTGGGTAATGAAGAAGTGAGGTAGAAACTATTTATTTATGTTTTTTCAATGTTTTAGGAGGATGTCTGCTTGGGAGAAATGAATAAAAGGAAAACCTGCAAAGGTGGCAAATATACAGTAGTGGCAGATTTGAATTTGAATTGTTTGAATTTCAATTTTTTTAAAGTTGGGTCGGCTTTAGATGGAGTAAATACATTGACATCATCTAATTCATTGTATTTTATTAACGAGATGGGAGATATTATTGAAAAATTTGACTGTTTTCATTTCAAAGGTAGATAATATGGGAAGGAAGGAGGGTAGAAAGCATTTAAGTTTTTTTGAATGTTGAAGAAGGATGCCTGTCTGGCAGTAATGCCATAAAGGAAAATTGTAAAAGGTGACAGTAGAGGCAGGTTTGAATTGAATTTGCTGAAGCAAGCTACCATGCGACGAGAAAGTCTTAAACGGATGGGGGCTAACGAAGAATATCTCAGCCAAATATAGGAGTTCAAAAAGAGTTTAACTGAGAATTGATTTAAATAGCACATAAGCTAGTTGGGATGATCTATGTTTACCCATCACAATTAAAGAGACTCTATTCAAGGCGGTGGCATAAAACATAGTCATTCTTATATTGAAAAAAGGATAGGCGAAACGAGAAATTGGCAGTGATATAATTCCATATAGCTATATTTTGAAAGAAGTGCCCACATTTTGAAATACATAGACAATATATAAAAATTGTGGCTTACATAACAAGCAACAATTATATTGGGGATTAACCAACTGGCCTTCGAGGCTGCTCAGGTTATGCAAGAGCTGGAGCGAAAGAGCGAGGAATAACTCTCGCCTGATCTTTTGTTTTTCTTTGTCTTTTGGCTTTTGGTCTGGCTTTAGGCCGTGGTTTTACTTGTCTTTTTTCCTGGTCTTTTCTCAGAACTCTACTTTTGGCTGGGCTTAGTGCTTATTATCAGCCTCTGAACTTTTACTTTTTTGGCTGGGCTTTCACGCTTATTATCAGCCTTATATGTTTTAACTATTGGGTTTCAGGATCCCTGTAAAATTTGTTTATCTAATAAAAAACAATTATATTGGGGATTAACAATGTGAATAGTAGCACATTATTCTAAATGTTCTTTATCTCCAGGCTTGTTGATGTAGGTCGTTTTCTTTGACTTCTTTGTCGACTGGTCCTTGGCCTTCTCAATACATAAGCAAACAAAAGGATTTAACACCGGGTACCCCATTTAAGTTGACATCCCCCAATAGACAAATTGCATTTGATAGCTCCATCTTGAATTTTAGAATCAAAGAGGTAATCAAGTAATAAGAATAGATTGATAGTTCATGTGGTTAGAAGAATTCTAGGGTTCAATTTTGTTCATTGTGAATCATAGACATAGAATAGACTTTGGCATCTCTGGGTTTCTAGCATCTTTTCCGGTAGCGGGGAGAAAAGAAGGTAGTGGCGGAGGAAATTTGTATTAGGTTGTTGGAAAAGAAATGCATGTCTAGTCTGCATGAAGCCATAATTAACATAGATGAAAATTTGACAATTCTGTTTCCAATGGATTGTGGGATGATAATGAAAGCTGGCAAGAGAGCTCCATATTTTTGTGCAAGAATTCGAAGAAATAGTTATGGAGGCCCTACAAGGAGGATTTTTATACTAACTGGATGGGCTTGGTAATATAAGGAATTGAGAACAAGTGTGATGCAAAGTGTAATTTTTTTGAGAAGTATACTTTGCATAATTGATATTTGAGTAACCAATTGTGGATAAGATCAATGAGGATGATGATTGGGTCTTCAAATATAGGTATGCTGAAAACTTAGGCAAATTAAGAAGTGAAGATTCTTCCGAACCATAGGAGGAAGAAAGGGAACCAGAAGCGAAACAGAGCAATGAGGCAATAATAGGTATGATGAAAACTTAGGCAAATTAAGAAATGAAGATTCTTTCAAACCACAGGAGGAAGAAAGGGAACCAGAAGTGAAACAGAGCAATGAGGTAGAGCAGAATGCCAGAATGAAGTTTTGTTGTGAGGTTTTCACACCATCGCCTCAAATCTTGGGGACCCCCCTTTTTTTTGATCGCCTCGGCAATAGTTTTTTCAAGCTGTCCAAAAGTTTTTTTTGAGTTTTGAAAATTTTGAGCCTTGGACATCTTTAGGACAGTGGGAGAGACTTAGCTTATTTTCACTTGGTTTTTTTAAACTTGATTTTCCAGAGCCACCAATTCTATGCTTAGGCCGAACAAATTTCAAAGTTAATTCCAACTTGGCAGGATAAAATTGTAAATTTTGTACTTAGATATTTTCTTTTGAAAATTCAGATACAATTGTGTAAATTTGGAATAATTTTCAAAAATGAAAATTTTGTTAAATCTGGTCTTTTGGAAAATCTTCAATTTTTGGTGAAGAGAGATTAATTTGGTGATGATGAAATCAAATTGCAAAATCGATTTAAGACTTTAGAGAAATAATTTTGTGTTAAAAAAAAAATTAAAATTGCTTAGCAAAATCGATTTGGATTAAAATTGCAAAATTTGGCTATAAATGGATTAAATTGCCTTGAAAAACTTTTTAGTCTTTAATGAAATTAGTAATTTAATATTGAAAAATGGCTTTTGGCTAGCCAAAATCCAATTTTAATGATGTATTAATTACTAAATCTTCATTAAATGGAAATATTTAACACCTCTAAGGCATTTTTTTTTTTTTTTTTGCAATTTAGAACCAATTGGCAATTTAAAAAGTTAATTTTCATCATGGGAAAATTAATTTTGGTTAAGTATTTAATTGTGGGCCATAATTTTGCATTAATTATTGTTTTTCTTGCTCCCAGGGTCCAAGTCGGCCAACTTGGAGGGAGTAAGAAAGTTGGGTATAAGAGGAGGCCTCTCTCCCATTTCCTTCACACTTCTCCTTCTCAAGGTGTTGGCGATTTTGCAAGAGCAAATCTGCACTCTTCTTGCTTGGTGAATTTTGTGGAAGGCGAATTTTGTGGGAGCCGAAATTTGTGGAAGATAAAATTCTGATTTTTGCAAGGAGCTCGATTTTTCCCTTGGTTGGGTAATTTTATTTGGAGGTGAATTACATGGTAAAATTCTGATTTGCAAGTGGATTTGAAGTTCTTGAGGTCTAGTCCTAATTCCAAAAAGTCGCTGTCCGATTATTGGTTAAAGTGAATTTTAATCATTTAGAGTTGAAAGGGGTCCTTAAGTTGACATCCTTATTTCGTTCTAGTCTAAGGATTGCTTCCCTTGGTTCTACTTGCCTTTTGGTCCACCACTCTACCATCCTGTAATAGGGCGACGAGTATGGAGGATGTTAGTGCAAGTAAGAATCCCAAGTAGACAAACTCTAAGACAAAGAGGATATGATGCCCAAAACACCTTTCTTCTCAAAAATGAAGCGAATAACTGACACCAATATCGGTACAGTGGACATGATACAGATGAGGGACAGACTAAAGGAAGGACAATCCCCCTTGGCAAAGAAGATATACAGAAGCGGAATTGTACACGCAACAAGCAGCGTGGTGAAGTCAGCGGAACACAGGGCGAAACACACACATTGTCCTCCTATGGAAGAAGTTAACGAAAAGCTAGCTAAGTTCATTGCCTTAGCTAAAAAAAGAAAGAAAAGGGAAGATTTATATTAGAAGATCGTTTGATGTAAGCCCAAGTGGCAAATTTCTCTTTCTTCTAGAATAGGACAAGTGTCTATTTTTGATTGGCCACCATTTTGATGCCTTCTCACTGGTTGCCACTTTTTGCACTTTTTTCATTGGCCCATTGATGAGGTGGCGACTTCTCATTGGCCAATGGGGTGGCAACCCTTGATCTTGTTTTGATCTCCATCGTCCGTTGTATTTTTGGCCCCTATATAATGCCATTTACTCTCATTTGTAAAGTGTTGGAGAAATTGTTGCTAAGATAATATCAAAATCGCTCTCTTTTTCATTGTTGTGACTTGCATGGTGATTAAGAACATTGGGTGTTATTGCATGTTTTCTACTTCCACATGGTTAGATTTCCTTTCAAGTTGTTAAAGTTGGTTGCATTTGAAGTTGTTTAAGTGAGGTTAAAGTACATGGCTAGTTGTATGGTGATGTTGGTAGATGTTTGATAGGGATCAATACTAGACCACTAACATCCTAGCAGTTGGTTGGGAAGCCTTGTGTGGTAAACTAGTTCATTTTCTTTTGAATCGTTGCATCTGTGGAGGTGGGGCCGCTGGTTAGCCTTCATTAGATTCGATCCCCTGTCCATTTGCTAACCTTCCATTCATATGAGTAGGAGTAGAATAATGAGTAGCTAGGTAGTCGAAGTTTAGAGGAGGAAGTTAGAGAAGTAAGCCAAGTGTCAGAACACACCCATTCACCCTTCACCACCATCTCTTTCCCATCAACATCATCATTGGTAGACACATCCTCCATCATCACCACCATCAACATTATCTGCCACCTGCATATTTCACAAACCCATCACCATCGGCCATCATCCCACCAAAACCCAAGTCATCCTTGAATGAATAGCATAAGGCCACCTACGTGATTACCAGCAAATCACATCGATAAAACTGAGCGAGTATCCACAAGAGTAAGGAACATTGGAGTTATTCTCATATCCCATGAGCAATAACTTTTCAAGAGAGGAATTGTATGTTGGATACTCCGTATCAGATATTCAATTACTAATATGTTATGTAAGTGATACAAAACTCGCATCAAGAAGTTTGTAGCACTAATTGGTCATTTGACCTCTTGATTTGCCAATGGAGGTTTAACAACAAGAGCAAGGGGCAAAGCTTACCCCTAGACAAGAGTAGCAAGAACAGTGATGACAAAAGAATGTTAGCGGTCAATGGGCCCTTGGTCTACTAGTGAAGTTGAATGGCTTACAAAGAGCCCACCAGGGATCAAGTCTTGCTGAGTGCAAGGCTCCGACATCAGCAGGGATGAGGTTAGGATCGGGCCCAGTGTGATTTTGACAGTGTGAACGCCCTTGAGTCCTTGGCTCTAAGCCGAAGAGGTTTCAGGCACGAGTGGGCCCGTATTGGGTGCCTAAATCATTTCAGTGGTGGCCTTTGCTGGTTGGTAGCTCTCAGGCCTCGTGCCTTCGTTGGGTTGCCTCGCAGGTTCGAACCCTCCCTAAAAAAAGAATGTTAGCAGTCCTCCCATCTTCAAGACAGATGGATTTTGAATATCTTTTGCCAGATATGATTCTAGTTTTGATTAGCGGCTATGTTATCCGGAAACACCTTCCCCATTCTAATGGGCAAGTTTTAAGAAATGGAATGGTTTTGAGGATTTGGGGACAATTAGAGACATTTCCAAGCTGTCCCTGATTGGTTGAAAAACATGAAAACCGTTTTGGAAACCCAGAAATGCCATTTGACCTTTTCCTGAAGAGGGATGGGAGTTTACATCATTGGTTTAAAATACTTTGCATATTTTTATAACTGTGCAGACCACACATAATGCAACAATAATAGTAATATATTAAAATATATTATAGGCTTATAACAAATAAGTTATTTGATGCCGAAAACATTAAGTTTTAATTTTTAAAACATTAAAATCCATCTACATGCTGTCACTCAAACTACAAAAGAAAGCTGAGTTTGTTGCTGTGTCTGGAGAGACAGAG
The DNA here is from genome assembly GCA_028749045.1 of Cupressus sempervirens. Taxonomy (NCBI): domain Eukaryota; kingdom Viridiplantae; phylum Streptophyta; class Pinopsida; order Cupressales; family Cupressaceae; genus Cupressus; species Cupressus sempervirens. The sequence goes on from CM053790.1 coordinate 464,767,533, forward strand.
CAGCTGTGGTTGCACAAGCTCAGCCCATTTTAACTTTTCACTGCCATTGGAGATAGAAGGAAGTTGCATTTGGAGAGAGGGTTTCCACTTGCAGATAAATGATAAATATTAAATTTCTTACTACATTAAAAAATTTATTGATTAAAATGACTCAATGGTTATGTTAACCATTGATCATCAATTTATCACTGATAATCTATGGTTACAAAATTATTAAAACATTAATCATTTCTTTTAAGATCATAGTTTACTAGTTTACTGTTTTATTATTTAAAAATTTAATGATTGTGTCAGTTTAAAAATTAAATCATTGTCAAACAAATAAAAATTCTATGGTCTGATTTTTATGTTTTTTTCTTATATTTCATATATATCAATTTTGCATTATACAATACTGTAGTTACTAGTAATATAATTTTATGATGATCAATTTGATGCCATGTACTATGATGATTTGATGAATGACATTGATAATTATATTGTTATAATGAGTATTAGTCTTATGTCATTCTGAAATTCATGAATATATTTGAAATTTCAGTTTTTTTTATATATAATTGTCCCCTAAAAAAAATTCTGGAACACCTCCTTCCCTGTCCCAGAAACTTGGAATACCATAGATCAGTGGTATTATCTGTTTGGGTTTTATCTTCCTCTTTAGACATACCTAGCAGACTTGTAGAATGGATTATTAGATAGTGACTACTCTTGGTTTTTGTTGTTGGTTATGATATTCTTCATAGACATTTCTGGTTTTGATGTTTTTATTCAGAAACTCAATTATAAAAAACAAAAAAATTGTCCAAGAATATGACAAATAGAAACACTGAATTTATGATCTAATATAAGGGAAAAGAAACATTGAATTTTAGAGCCATGAAGAAAAGTTATTAAGACTAGAAAGACTCTAGTTCTTAACTAATATGATTTGTCGAGTTCTGATGCCCTAAATTATGCCTAGTCATAATATTTCTATTACTGTGCAACAATTTACCTTTGCTCTTTGCAATCTTATCATTTTAATGCACTTTACCCCGGGAGGTTTGTATCTATACAACTGCCCTACATTGTGAAGACGAAGAGGCAACATACTTCTTGTCGTAGTAGCTGGTTTTGAGCCAGGGTAGCGTGTCTATATCATTTCCAGGTGGTGGATTATTGGGTTTTTTCCAATCAAAACCTCGTTCTCCATTTGTGTCATTTATGATTTTTTAGTAGTACGGTGGAATAATAAGGTTATTAATTATTTCTTTAAGATACGATGGGTGCAGACATTCGACGACTGCCCAACAACAAAAGTAGAGAAAGTGCTAAACGCAACACAAAAATATCAAGTAGAAATACATTGAAATTTAGAATAAAAGCACGAGCCCAAGGCGACTTATTAAATCATCTGCATACTTCATAATTGGAATCTTTTCCATAATCATGGCTTGTGGAAGTGGTTAAAGGTTCCATAGACATGCGACGTGATCATTCCATACACTATCTCCGCAGCAACACTCTGCTCTTCATCTGTACGTCTTCCAAAATATGCATGAGCTCCTCTACTTCAGGAGAATAGTAGCATGCCGAGGGTTGTATGACAACTTTCGCACCTAATACAACAATCTATTCATCCACTAAAATCTCTACTCAAATCCAGATAATTCGATAGCACTCAGATAATTTATTTCAAATGTCAAAATATTTACCTAAGATTTTGTTGCCATCCTAGAAGGCCTCTTCTAAGAATTTGTAAACTAGAGTTTTCATGAAAACTGAGATAATGTTATGCTTAGTTGAGACCTTATATTACTTAAAAATTGAAAGATGAATGTTGTTGGAATTATTTAAATTTGGTATCCTCACTAGTAAGCATCATAACTTCTAGCGTGTTGCTTGAAATATGAAGTTAATTGTGTTTTGCTTGAAATATGAAGTTAATTGTGTTTTGATATACTGCTGAAATTGAAGATTTTGAAGGAAATTTATGAGCAATCGATCTTGTTTAAGTGACCAATCGATATAAGGACAATCTTATTGAAAAAGTAAAACGTTTGTTGGAATTATTTCATTCTAGTAACTCCTATTTGCTGGGATCATAACCCTCTGTCAACAATTTTGCTAATCCTATTAGTGAGCATGTGAATTTTAATGCCAATTGTATAGATTCATATATAAGGTTTTCGTCTAGCAATATATAAGGTTTTCTTCTAGCAATTTTGTTTGACAAATTCAAGAGTATTGGGTAAAAAGCAAGAAGATGGGATTATTAAAAGTTTCAAATTTAGTCACAAGGTTAAATTTGACAAAGTGAAATGCTATATTCACTTTTATGATTTGGGATTTTGAGCCAAAATCTAGAATGAAATCCCATTTGGTGATGGGATTTCGAGTTGAGGATTATGTACTACAAAAAATATTTGATTGGTCAAAATTTTGGATTTTAATGCAGTACTACAAAAATTAAAATCAAATGATAATATTTTTAAATATAATTATAGATATAAAAATTAGAGTCATGCTTGGATGCGACACATTTTTGAGTATTTTTATTCCAAATAAATAATTAGATATGAATTTTTTACTATAACTTTTTTATAATAAATCTCGCATCTGACCACTTTCATTAATTGAAAACTTTGCAAAATTAAATTATTTTTCTTCTTATACTAGGTAAGCATAGAATGCAACAACTTTTGGATTTCAAAAATGTTATAATGTTTCAGAGTTATAGCTATTTTTTAATTAGTTTGTCAATCAACACTTTACATACATCTTCATTAGAAATTAACTAATAAATACTTATTATATTGATGGAATCTTAAGTATTCTCAAAAGACCTTTTTTGTTTCATTGAATTTGGATTAAAAAAATTGTTTGAGAATGTTAGAAAAACATGACTCAAACACATTTCTTGAGTTGACCAAATAGGTTTGGTAAATAACAAGCCTAAGCCTAATCGGGTACTAGAAACTTGGAGGTGAAATACAAAATTTCAAATTTGAGATATTGGGGACCAATTGTTCATTTTAGTCTTACAAATATATTTAAATATATTTTACATTTATTTAAGATATAATGATATTTGAATATTATTAATTTTTATTTTATTATTACATATATTATATAACAAAATTTATTGTTACAATAGTATGTATGGTATTAAATATGACTACATAGTATATTAGGATCATAGTACTATATATTATTATATGGTATTGTATATTATCAATATTATTATTAATATTATCTATATATTATTATTTTATATATAATATTAAAAATATATTATTAAATATACTACTATAATATATATTTTAACATAATATTAGAACTTATTACATAAGTTTTATTGTTTATTAAATTACAATATGTCTAAAGGTGTCTTAGGAACCTTAGAAACATGCTGATATGGGTTGAACGAGGTCGTAGGTTATCTTCGATCCATATGATCGATTATAATATGTCCCTAGGGATACATGGTGTGATGAAATGGGTCAAAGGGGTTATGGGTTAGCTTACAACCCCCTTCAACTCATACAATAGATTACAATATATCCTTAAGGGTCCTAGGACCCCTTGAGACATGTGATTAAATGGGGGGGGGTGTGCGGTGTCGTAGGTTAGCCAACAACCCCATTCGAACCATTCAATCGATTACAATAGGACCCTTAGGGACATATCATGATGAAATGGGTCGGAACCTATGACCCCCTTTGACCCATATGATCAATTACAATATGTCCCTAGAACCCCTAGGGAAATGAAATGCGTCAGAGGGGGTCATAGGTTAGCTTATGACCCCCTTTGACCCATATGATCAATTACAATGTCCCTAGAACCCCTAGGGAAATGAAATGCGTCGGAGGGGGTCATAGGTTAGCTTATGACCCTCTTCGACCCATATGATTGATTACAATATGTCCCTAGGGGTACCTTTAGGGACACATGATGTGATGAAATAGGTCAAAAGGGGTTGTAGGTTAGCCTATGACCCTCTTTGATCCATACAATCAATTAAAATGTCTTTAGGGGTCCTAGGACCCTTAGAGGCACATGTGATGAAATGGGTCGAAGGGGGTCATAGGTTAGGCTACAACTCCATTTGACTCATACAATCGATTAGGACCCCTAGGGACACATGTTGTGATGAAATGGGTCAGAGCGGGTCATAGGCGACCCATACGATCAATTACAATATAACCTACAACCCCCTTTGACCCATATGGTCTATTACAATATGCCCTTAGGGGTCTTAGGATCCCTAGGGACACGTGATGAAATGGGTCGGAAGGGATTGTAGGTTAGCCTACAACCCACTTCATCCCATACAATTGATTACAATATGTCTCTAGGGGTCTTAGGACCCCTAGGGACACATGTCATGATTAAATGGGTCGGAGGGGGTTGTAGGTTAGCCTATGACCCCATTTGACACATATGATTGATTACAATGTCCCTAGGGGTCCTAGGACCCCTAGGGACACATGTCATGATGAAATGGGTCAAAGGAGGTCGTAGGTTAGCCTATAACCCCCTTCGACCTATACAATTGATTACAATGTCCCTAGGGGTTCTGAGACCCCTAGGGACACATGTCATGATGAAATGGCTCAGAGTTGGTCATAAGTTAGCCTACAACCCCCTTGGACCTATACAATTGATTACAATGTCCCTAGCGGCCTTAGGACCCTTAGGGACACATGTCGTGATGAAATGGGTTAGAGGGGGTCATAGGTTAGCCTACGATCCCCTTCAATCCATACAATTGATTACAATGTCCCTAGGACCCCTAGGGACACATGTTGTGATGAAATGGTTTAGAGGGGATCGTAGTTTAGCCTACAACCCCGTTCGACCCATACAATCGATAACTTACAACCCCCTTCGACCCATACAATTGATTAGAATATTTCCCTATGGGTCCTAGGATCCCTAGGGACACTTGTGATGAAATGGGCTAGAGGGGGTCATAGGTTAGCCTATGACCCCCTTTGACCCATACAATTGATTGCAATATGTCTATAGGGGTTTGAGGACCCCTATGGACGCATGTCGTAATGAAATGGCTTGGGGGGGTTGTAGCTTAGCCTATGATCTCCTTTGACCCATATGATCGATTATAATACACCTATGACCCTTTTCGACCCATATGATCGATTATAATACATCCCTAGGGAGATGAAATGGGTTAGAGCCTATGACCCCTTCAACCTATACGATCGATATCGTGATGAAATGGGTCGGAGGGCTAACGTATGACCCCCTTCGACCCATATGATTGATTATAATGTCTCGTAGGGGTCTCAATCCCATAGGGACACATGTTGTGATTAAATGGGTTAGAGACCTATGACCCCTTTTGACCCATATGATCGATTACAATGTTCATAGGGGTCCTCGGACCCCTAGGGATACATGTCATGATGAAATGGGTTGGAGGGGATCGTAGGTTAACCTACGACCCCCTTCGACCCATATGGTCGATTACAATATGTCCCTAGGGGTCCTAGGACCCTTAGGGACACGTGTCATGATTAAATGGGTTAGAGGGGGTCATAGGTTAGCCTATGACCCAATTCAACACATACAATCATTTATAATGTCCCTAGGGGTCGCAGGATCGGTCCTAGGACCCCTAGGGGCACATGGCGTGATGAAATGGGTTAGAGGGGGTCGTAGCTTAGCCTACAACCCCCTTTGACCCATACAATTGATTACAATATGTTCCTAGGGGTCCTAGGACACCCAAGGAGATGAAATGGGTTAGAAGAGGTCGTAGGTTAGCCTATGATCCCCTTTAACCTACGACCCCCTTCGACCCATACGATTGATGTCGTGATGACATAGGTTGGAGGGCTAACCTACGCCCCCTTTTGACCCATATGATTGATTATAATGTCTTGTAGGGGTCCTAAGACCCTTATGGACACATGTGATGAAATGGGTTGGAGGGGGTTGTAGGTTAGACTACAATTCCATTCGACCCATACGATTGATTACAATATGTCCCTATGGGTCCTAGTACCCCATATGTCCCCAAGGGTGGGTCTTAGTACCCCTAGGGACACATGTCATGATGAAATGGGTCAGAGGGGGTCATAGGTTAGCCTACAACCTTCTTCAATCGATATGATTGATTACAATATGTCACGCGTCGTGATGAAATGGGTCGGATGGTGTCATAGGTTGGCCTATGACTTCATTCGACCCATACGATTGATTACGATATGACCCCTAGGGACACATGTGATGGAATGGGTTGCAGGGGGTCATAGGTTAGCGTACAAACCCCTTCAACCCATACAATCAATTACAATATGTTTGTAGGGGTCTTAGGGACACGTGATGAAAGGTTGAATGCATTCATAGGTTAGCCTACGACCCCCTTCGACCAATACAATCGATTACAATGTTCCTGGGGGTCCTTGTACCCCTAGGGACACATGTTGTGATGTAATGGGTCAGAGGTGACCTACAACCCCATTCCACCCATACTATCAATAATTATGCAATTATAATTAATACTAATATATATACAATATGTAATTATAATACACACACACACACACAAAGTATACACAATTATAATATATATGTATGATTATAAATACTAATATATATGATGTAACTGTTATATTATATAATATATATACATAATAATATATAATAATTATATAATAAATGTATATAATAATATATAATAACTATATTACATAATAATATAGAATAAGTAAATTTTAATATGTACTTATATAATTGTCCCCACTTGATTTTCTTCCAAATCTTGGGCGTGGATTTCGGGTACCTGATATCATATCAGATACCCAAAATGGGACCGGGTACCTAAATTGGTTTATCGACATACTTTTACCAAAATATTCTTTTTCATTGAAGACCTGCCAATCACATTTTTTTTGGCTTATTCACGGGGTTCAACAGTGTTTTTATAGACAAAACTTTGTTTGAGGCCCATTGTTTGAAAATGTGGCTACAAAACTTGATAAGGTGTTTGTTATTATTGTTTGAATGAGGAGCAGTAGTTGTTGAAAGGCTAAACACAAAATGAAGGTATCAAATTAAGACATTGCAACATATAGGGAAAGAGACAGGGTAAATCACCGGAGGAAGAAGACAAGGTATGTTAAATTTCAATCAAGTTGACAATGTATTGATCAAATGTGAAATTATAGAGTCAAAAATGAATATCTTTAGTTGGGGAATGAAAATGTACCAATTGATATTGACAATGTTAGGATTGAAAGTTTGGAGAATGAAAAATTACCAATTCATAATATGAATGCTAAGATTGACCTTGTTGAAAATGAAAAATGCACAAGAACATTAAATATCTCTTAATTATAATTGAAATGAAGGTCCTTGAATACCAAAATGGTTAATTGAAATTGAGGAAATGATTATTAGTAATTTGGAAAGAAAAAATCACAAAGAACCATTCGGTTATGAGCTTCAAAACTATATAAGATGTTTTTCGGCAGCAAGACAATGGTGGAGTAATGTCAACTTTTTATGCACTTACTAAAGATGTAAAAGATGAGACTTATGCTTTCCAAATTGAAGATTTGTATAAATAAGAAAATAGAAAGAAATGTCATTATTGTGAAGAATCTTTCAATGATCTAAATAGCATTGGGAAAAATAGCAGGAAGAAGGATAAAAGAGTTACTTGAAGGGTTATTACAACTTGTTTGGTAAGTCATCATTTGAAAAATGGTAGATATATGAGACAAAATTGTATTGACTTGAACTTAAATTGTACTACTTTGAGAAGAACACTTATTAGACGAGAGAATTGACAATCCTCTTCAAAATGATACATGGGCTTTTGGTGGGAGACTTCCATGTTTTAATAAGAAGCTAATAGATGATGTGAAGCAAGAAATTACACAGTTTTAGCACTCTAGTTCAAGTGTCTCACCAAATGTTAAAGACGCGTTGAAGTTGAGAATTGAAATTAGAGACCGCACGCCACATCCTAAACATTATTTGGAGGTAATTCAAACTATGTTGTTCAAACAATTTATAGAGTCATCCAAGACTACATGTATCATAAAGGGCTTTTGAATCCTTGAAGTCATTTTATTGTGTCCCACTTAAGATTCAAAATACACGTTGTTGGAAATATCATGTGGAGTTTTTTATGCACCAAGAATTTCACGCTTCATCCATCCTACTTTTCATAGTAATGAAATGTTGGAGAATTGTGGTGTCAATGGGCTTTCAAAATCATCAAGAAACTTGTTAGATCAATTTTTATGTCCTAGAGTTGATATGTGTTTCTTTTATGGAAATGCTTGCTTCAATAAGAAGTGTTCAGAATGCGGTGGCTTATCCAAGTTTATAACATGTTTTCATGAGGGGTGTGAACATGATCTTGGGAGGACAATAGTAAAAAAAGGTATATGAAACAGTGAAATACACGTTGAAGAGTGGAGGTGAAGGCTGTAGATGTGAATTGGTTGCAAAAGAAATCAGCGTGATTAATTTTATTTCAGATTTCAAGACAAATCTTTTCTACAAGTATGCAAGGCATAGTCATAGGGCTCAGTGGTTGGATCAACAATTTAGAATGTGTAAAGAGACTTTTCCCATTGTCACTATTATATCACTTGTTGACTTTGCAAATAATTACACATTGCAGCCCCAAAATGAGACATAATCTCAATATTACAACTCCATTCAAATTATTATTTTTGTCCACACAACATATAGACATGCCCCTAATAGTGTGGAAGATAATCAAAAGATTATTAGAGAGTACCATTTTACATGAATGATGATAGATTTCAGTCTCACAAGTTTGTGCAACATTGTTTCAATATTTTTTTTCATTTCTTGTAGGAGCATGACATTGTTATGGATAGATATATCATTTGGTCAAATAATTGCACAGGTCAATTCAAGAATACTCAGATGTTTTATTTAGAGTTTTTTATAGTCTAACCATGGGAAAGGGGAACATGATGGAGTAGGGGCATGCGTGAAGAGAGCTCCAATTAAGGAGAAAATGAAGATTTCAGGAGTAGAGCTTCTTAATACTCATAGAATTGTTGATTGGTGTAGTTCAACATTATCACAGGGGGACTCTTGATTCAATAGTATGCTAGTTCTTTGAGGATGGGTCCATAGGTGATAGATCAGATTGTCCTACTGTTAGAGATTTATAAAAAATGCGTTTATTCTGGAGCTTTGATTCTAGTACGTGGACCATTTGGACATGATAGATAGTTTGCTTTTGTCCTAGTTATTTTTAGTGTGATTGAGATCACTGTGAGTCAAGGGAGTGGGTGGACACATGGACTCTACATTATCTTACTCCATTTTTTATCATATCCTCTATCAAAAATGATGACATGGAAAGTTTAGTTGAGTATAACCATCTCTAAGATCTTCATTTATGTCAGGTCTTTGCGTTAGTTACACCATAGGGGAATGATGAGAAATCAAATTATTGGTTAGCACATTGTGTAAGAGGTAAACAAAATCTTTCACAATCGATCATAGATGATGGATTCACATATCCTATTGGTTCAATTGTTGTTGCTAGAATATGGCTACGAACATACATGCTTGGAAGGAATGAAATTCTCACATTTGAAGACTATTAGAAGCACAAAACAGTTCTCATATATTCACATCTTATTATAGCAGCAAATGTGAAGTTGTTGAAGCATCAAGGAAGACCAAAAGTAAAATAACTTTTTACTATTAATAATGCTAATTATGAAGCCCTATTGCAGACTCTAAAGCAGAGAGAGGACCTTATATGAATAGTTCATTAGGTATATTTACTTCTTATGTTCTTTTGTTCATAATGATTTGGTGAACTAATGATAATCTTGTTTAAATTTAATTAACTTATTATTATGTAGTCATAATACTAATATTTTTTATGATATTGGAATGTAGGTACATCATGAAGAGTAGCCATGCATGAAGATAAAAACCAAATAAGTTGTGAAATGAAGAAAAATCTATTATATTTTTTACACTGATTTTTGGTAGTTGTGTATTGATGTAATCATGATGAAGCACTTGAGATATTGTAAATATAAACTTGTTGATTTAATGTAAGCAACAAGGATGTTTTTACTTAATGTAACTAATGTGGAGGGAGCTAAAAAATAATGTCTTTACTTAACACTAACACAAAACTTGCACTGTGCCCGATGCCAATACTTAAAGGTCCTAAAAAATGATTTTAAAAAATATATATATATATAAATAACTTAATACTAATCCTAGTGACACCCTTGTTTCAACCACGAACAACCTACAACGTTCGCGAGCACCCCAAACCAAAGAGTCTCTAAGATGCTCTGAATGCGTTTGGAGATCAATGTTCCGAGGGTCGTAATTTGAAAATCGGGAGGGCTATTAATGAAATGAATGCTATGGGACAGTGATGTCGAGGTCTACTATAAACTCTCTCATTTCAAAGAGATTACATTCCTTTTGGATTTGGTACAACGATCTTGGCCGATGCTAAAACTTATAGTGTGCCTTAGTTCATTGGTGCATCACTACATAACTTTGAAACCATTGATCATGACATCGAATAATCAATGCTGTTAGCTTTGGATGGGTAGGTGAACCTTAGTAACACCCTTGTTCCGATTATGGAGAGCCTGCAACGTTTGCGACCACCCCCTACCAAAGAGTCTCTAAGATGCTGTAAGTGCATTTTGAGATCGATCCTTTTGATTTCGAAGAGATCACACTTCGTTTAGATTTGTCACAACAATCTCGCTCGATGCCCAAACTTGCAGTGTGCCTCAGTTCATTGGTGCATCACTGCGTAACTTTGAAACCGTTGATCGTGGCATTGAATCATCAACACCATTAGCTTCCGATGGGCAAGTGAACCCTAGTAACTTCCATGTTGCGACCTCAGAGAGCCTACAACGTTCACAACCACCTTGTATTGAAGAGTCTCTAAGATGCTCTAAGTACATTTTGAGATCGATCTTTTGAGGGCCATAACTTGGAGCTTGTGAGGGATATTAGTGAAACATCGTATAGAAAATGTTAGTGATGTTGATCTCTACAATAACCTCTCTCATTTTGGAGAGATCACATTCCATTTGGATTTGGCACAACGATCTCACTCGATGTCAAAACTTGCAGTGTGCCTTAGTTCATTGGTGCATCACTATGTAACTTTGAAACCATTGATCGTGGCATTCAATCATCAATGTCATTAGCTCCATATGGGTAGGTAAACCCTAATGACACCCATTTTTTGACCACGAAGAGCCAACAACATTTGCAACCACCTTGTATCGAAGAGTCTCTAAGATGCTCTAAGTGCATTTGGAGATCAATCTTTTGAGGGTCGTAACTTGGAGCTCATGAGGGCTATCGGTAAAATTTTGAATGCTACAGGACAATGATGTTGAGGTCTACAATAATCTCTCTCATATTGGAGATATCACATTCTATCTGGATTTGACACAACGATCTCACTCGATGCCAAAACTTGCAATGTGCCTCAATTTATTATTGCATTGCTGCCTAACTTTGAAACCGTTGATTGTGGCATTGAATTGTCAACGTCATTAGCTTTGGATGGGCGGATGAACCCTAGTGACACCCTTGTTCCAACTACGGAGTTCCTACAACGTTTACGACCATCCCATACTGAAGAGTCTCTATGATGCTCTAAATGTATTTGGAGATCGATCTTTTGAGGGTCGTAACTCAGAGCTTATGAGGGCTATCGGTGAAACACCAAATTCTATAGGATGATGATGTCGAGCTCTACAATAACCTCTTTCATTTCAGAGAGATCACATTCCATTTGGATTTGACACAACAATCTTGCGTGATGCCAAAATTTTTAGTGTGCCTCAGTTCATTGGTGCATCATTGAGTAAATTTGAAACCATTGATCGTGCCATCAAATTGTCAGCGCGATTAGCTTTAGATGGGCGAGTGAAACCTAATGACACCTTTGTTCCAACCATGGAGAGCCTACAATGTTTGCGACCACCTCGTACGGAAGAGTCTCTAAGATGCTCTAAGTGTATTTGGAGATTGATCTTTTGAGGGTCGTAACTCAGAGATCATGAGGGACATTGCTGAAACATCAAATGCTACAGAATGGTGATGTCGAGGTCTATAATCAACTCTCTCATTTCATTTGGATTTGGCACAACGATCTCACCTGATGCCAAAACTTGCAGTGTACCTCAATTTATTAATGCATCAATGCATAACTTTGAAACTACTAATTGTGGCATCGAATCGTCAATGCCATTAGCTTCGGATGGGTGGGTGAACCCTAGTGACATGCTTGTTTTGATTATAGAGAGCTTACAACATTCACAACCACCCTATACCAAAGAGTCTCTAAGATGCTCTAAGAGCATTTGGATATCGATCTTTTGAAGGTTGTAACTCGGAGCTTGTGAGGGCTATCAGTGAAACATCAAATGCTATAGGACGGTGATGTTGAGCTCTACAATAACCTCTCATTTTGGAGAGATCACATTCTGTTTGCATTTGGCACAATGATCTTGCCCAATGCCAAAACTTGCACTATATGCCACTTCATTGGTACATCATTGCCCTACTTCCAAACCGTTGATTATGGCATCAAATCGCCAATGTTGTTAGCTTTGGATGGACGTGTGAACCTTATAGACACCCCTATTTTGACCATAGAGCCCCTTAATGTTTGTGATTACTACATACTGAAGTGTCTCCTAAGACCAAAGATGAGCTCCTATGACCAAATTAGCCATGAATCTGGTTAATTGTAGATATCTTTAGGGACCACATACATCATTTCAAATTAAATATATTTGATGTAATTTGAAATTAAACATTGCATTAAAATTGGATAATAAAGGTTGGTAAATTTTTTTTCACAAATTACTACATTTGAATCAAATATAACAAACATGATCAAAATGAATGATATTCCATAAACATGAATGATACACATGATCCATGATAATTTGAACAATGCTTTACTAAATTAAAATGTATAGCCCTGTTCACATAAATGATAAAAATATATATCATAATACATGTATCCATAGACATATTATGCATATACAAAATACATATACATATCAAAATACATAGATCCATATACAAAATGTGGCAGATCATGCCATCGAATATATATATATATATATATACATAGATCCATATACAAAATGTGGCAGATCATGCCATCGAACTATGTATAATACCAATTTTTCTGTACATAATGGCATATGCCATCTCAAAATATCTCATGATGCATCTTATGACAACTATACTATCCTATGATGTTGGTGGATCATCAAAATGCAGCCTCTTCGTTGAACTCGATGGATCAGATGCCTCCTACATAAACAAAAAAAAAGAAAACCCAAAGTTAGACTACTAAATTTATATGATTCTATATATCTAACATTGAATTACTGAAATGCATAGTGATCCTTTTTTTAATGAAGATTTATAGTTTTAAACTTTCATCATAAATACCTCTCTCGTCAACCTTCTACTGCGGTCAAGAGTCCTCTCATATGTCCTCGGTAATGCTCAAACTGTCATGCCCAAACTATGAGGGCAAAAAAAACACACAATTTTTTTTTTGTAAAATTATTATAATGCTCAAGATGATAAGTTTGTGATCCCTCAACAAGAAAAAATTCTTTTTATTACATCATAAGTTTATAACTCTTGTGGAGGAATACATTGTTAAACTAAAGCTCTCGATATAAAAATAATGTCGTCGTTTCCTTCGTCTCATATTAATCTTAAAACAATAAATTTAAAATTTCCTCTATAACATTATAATTAAAGATAGATTGAACATTTATTACATAGCATCTTTCATTTCATATGAGGTTAACACTATAAAAGAAAATTTTTAATCAATTTCAACTAGATCAAGTTCAATTATAAATCTCTTAGACAAATATCGCTTGACAATTAAATCGATATTGAAAAGTCACTATAAGAAAAAAAAAAACAATTTAACTAGAATTAAAACATAATGTATATCAAATTTATTAACTTTAAACATTCCAACCATTTTCACATATTAATACTCCGTCGAAATCTTCTAAATTTAAATTTAATCAATTAACAATTAAATAAATTCTAACTAATTATGAAATTTAAAGCTTTCAAAAATTAACTACATAACTAAATAATAATAAAAGCGAGCTAAAAGAACTTAATATAAGACTAACTACATTATCATGATAAAACTATATTAAAACTAACAACTATCTAGATTATTTAAGATAACACAAATTTAAATACATAAAATAAAACAACCTAACTAACTTAACTTAATCTAAACTAACATCTAAACATTAACTTAATTTTAACATACTAAACTACAATTCAATAAACTTAAACTAATTTAAAAGCTTTGTTAATTAAACTAACATCTCATAACTAACACAAGTCTAAACTCAATTAGATCTAATACTAACTAACTCAATAAATACTAACATCTAACCTAACACTAACTAAAATAATAATAAATGATACACAAACTAAACTACTACACCCAATTCAGTCATAACTCCCTACACTCAGCAATGTACAAGGGGCAAGATTGGCGCTAACCACCATCAGATCGCACGTGGGCACAAGGCCCGAGCCTGTCCCACTCATGTTGAACCATGCTGACCTCTCCCTTCCAAGCGCATGATATAACTGCTGAGTTGGGAGGTGGAAAGAAGGAGGACGAATAAGAAGAAGACTTTGCATTGCGAATTCATTTCAAACGCAACCTGCCACTGCCCTGCCAGGCACTCGAGTACTCTCGGGCTGCGAATTTGGTGGGAGGTACAGGGCTTGTGTCAACATTAAAACATTGTTGACTTTGGTTTAAAAAAAACTCATGTCTGCCCTTTTGCTTGCGCCTAGGAAAAGGATGGAAGAGTGTTTAAAACACTCAAAACCAAAAGCAACTTGTCTGAAAGGCCCCTGCGAAATCCTAGGAAGGTACGTGGGTCAATCACCCATAAAACTCATTGACTTAGTTTATAAGTCTGCCAAAACTGACGCCAAGGAAGTGGGTGGTAAATGTAAGCTATAACATAAAGTTTTATGGGTGAGAATGTCACAACATATACATTATAATATTTTAATTTTCAAGCTATTCATTTATATTTCTATCTTATACAATATAAAATTGGGGTTTATTTACAACTCAAGGCATAATGGAGGGAATATTCTCTGTCACCAAGAAGGGAATTAAAATTTTCTCCCATACATTTTCCAGTGAGCAAATTTGCTCCTGGAAGTGTCTATTCTCTTTTGAAACCAAATATTATGAACCAAGATGCATCTGTTTGAGATATAAATTTCATTATTGAACTAGGTTTCAAAGTGATCCATAGTTTCATTAATCTATTAGACTATCATGTTAATGCAAGAATATGCACGAGGAAATCTCTTCGCCTTTAAATTTGAATTGCATGTTCCATGCATAAATATCCAGTGCATACTATGAGTCCTAAATTTCCTTCAATTTGAATACAAGATTACAACTTCTTAATTCCATTGATACCATATGAGAATGGAGAATTTGATGCAAGGTAAGATATCATATGCATGATTTACAAAGGTGGTGAATAATTCTATTACAACTTGCGTGAATCCATTCATGAATTTTGACAAGAATGGATATATACCGAGGAAACCACATTGTTGAATTTGTGTTGATTACATCATAATTCTTATGCAACAATCTATTAGACTTTATCATATCCAATGCTATTTCTTTCATTACCACAATTGAAATATGAATGATCATTAATCAAGAACATTTATCTATCAACTATTACTTCACAATATAAGCCAAATTATCAAATCACAAAGAACATTGCAAGGAACTTCCATAATCCCTTTTTTTATTTATTTATTATGCAACCTGGTTCAAGACTCCATCGGGAAAGAACCAGTAAGAAAACCCGATTTCGTTGCCAATCATTCACAATATAAATATACATATAATTACATCAGATTCACAATACAATGATGATGATTTTTTTTTTTAAAGCTTCTTCACAATACTTTACCCCTTCAACTTCAATTCTTCATGGAACCCCAAGGGGAAACAAGGCTGACCCAAGGCAATTCAACACAATCAGAAAGACACAATTCAACATACACCCATCCGGTTTAACACACTAGATCCATCCATAGGACCTTATTAGGGGGGGAGGTGGATTTTCCCAATGGGAGATGTCAATCACCATATCTTAACATAACCCTTTCGGGGTTAAAACTCAGGAACTTTCTTTGTTCCTCAAATGCCCTTTCGGGGCCAATTCAACAAGAATTTTCTTTCCTTTCCATACTCAAGATTTCACAATATCAACAAGGTATGTGATGACCGATAGGGGCCCATACACCCTACCCTTTTTTCCCTCCTCTCACCATGAAAGGAAACTCTGCACCATTGAGGTCCAACTAAAGCCCTACCCCCACATGGCCACTTCTTCCCTATCCAAGGGTGAGTAATGCCAAATACAACCCCATGAAAACCCCTCAATACGATACATCAAGATGAACCAGAACACATCAAGGACAACACAAAAGAAACCCTCCAAATCAACCCAACATACAAGCAACAACAATTAACAACACAACACAATGTGCAAGAACAAGCATGATAAAAACATGGAGAAAACAAAATACAAAGCCAAGAATCCTACCTTCACCAAGGAGGGATGGTAACAATGGAGGTTTGAGAAGAGCTTCCTTTTCCTCCTTCAATCTCCAACTATCTTCCAAGCTTTCTCTAAAAAAAATAGAGATTGGGTGACCCCCCAAAACTCCTCCAAAAATCCACTAAATAGGTTCCCTTGACTCAACTAGGCTTTATGAAACCCTAGGATGGAGTTTGGGTTCCACTCAAGTGGATGACAAGCCATTTTCGCAATCAACCATAAATGGGATTTTTAAGCGACCCTAAAAGTCCACTAGGGTGGCTAAAGTGGGTGGAAAGTACCCCCAACCCATACCCTTACCCTTGGGTGCTTAAATTTAACAATTTTAAGCCTTAGAGACTTGGTAGGAACACATAAAAGTTAGGAAATACTAAAATCAAATAACAACCTTTAAAGGTGGACAATACAAAGACGACACAAATCAAACAAGGGGTTCAACTTGTCTCTCCATTAGATTTTCCGACTAGCTTTCCTGCACACTCGTTGCACACGTCAGTAGTCCAAGAAACATATAGGTCCAAAACATGCATTAAAATTTTCATGTAATTAAAGACATCCATTTTCCACAATTCAATTATTTGTCTTATCCTATTCATTAAAATTGGAAAATTCAAAGTATTAGTTGCATTCATTTACTTCGTCAGCATATACGTTATAAACCTTTAAATGACATAATCAAATATCTAAAGTAAAGCATCATACATCATAGATAGCATAATAGTGTTCAGTGCATCAATAATGTTCTGACATAACGAGTCAAAAGTATCAAAATAACAGAGTATCATCAATGTTAGGATGGGTCGGGGTGAGGCCTCACACAAACCTTGTTGATTATGACATGTATATGTTCAAGTATGGTTGTCATATGAATCTACAACTTAAACTATAACATTATAATTGGTAGCATATTAAATTCATAACATATAATCAAGAATTCAAACTAAAGCATACCTCTATCGACTCCTCTGGAAATAATGGTTGCATGAACAAATATACAAAACTCTAACATCTAGCCTCCTGCGCACTAGGTGTTTCCTATGAGATACAAAAGGCTAGTTGTTAATATAATGAAAATCAGTTTTGAGTTTTATTATGGAAACAAGGAAATAACAAATAAATTATAGTTATACATACGATGGGGCTCTCATTGCGAATGAAAATGCTAGAGGGTCTGCAATGCTGAATTTTCCTAGACTTATCACTAGTAGCCACACACTGTACAATAAAGAATGTAATTAAATTTCATTAGCACAAACATTTTACAAGAATGCATTGATATCTAATCACTTTTAAAACACATAATTACCTTTCCCTTGTCAATGGGCTTTGTTTCACCCCCTGCACTCTGCCCCCCACTGGTGATGCCTGCAAGAGAAAAGAAATATTAGAAACCATATATGTTCCAATATCAAATAGAAAAGAAATGAGAACACAAAAAAATGTACTATAGATGTCTCAAGGCCAAATGAAATAGCTAAGAGCGTGACATCATCAACTTGTCTGAGCTCCTTCTCAATCATCAACTAAACATGAATGAAAATTACTGAATAGAAAGAAAAAGGAAACCCTCTTCACAACCCTAATTTCCAAAAGGAAATATCCAAATTGATTAACCATAAGAAGGTGTTCAATGCAAAAATAGATCAAGATATGAAAAATAGGGAGAAAATGGGGCGGGGGGTGTTTGGTTATGTGTAATCTTTCTCTAATGGGAGAGTATGTGCCAAAAACCTAAAATAGATAAAGGAAAAATACTCACATATGCTGATTTCTGATGCTTGTATGAAGTTTCTGGAAAATCTGCAACCAGTTTCGGACTGGAAATGTCGAGACAGAGAAAATCCATACATATTTTGTCTTTCTGAAGGGAGGTCGACTTTGACCCTGTTGGCGGGGCACAATCTTACCTTGGGGCACAATTGTACCTCAAAAAGTCAACCTTGACCTGCACTGCTCTAACAAAATTTCTATTTGCGGATCTCGCAAGTTCAATGAAAAGGGTATCTGAATCTTCTCTCTGATTCATTGTTCCACACTTGTATCTACAAGGAAAAAGGGTTTGTTTGTTGGATGGGGGGTTTGCCTCAGTCAAACCCCAATTTGGAATTAAGCTTGAAATATAATTGAAACAATATATATGCATAAACAAACTAAATGAAATTATTCACCTTGCTTATGTGGAAATCCTTGTGGGGGATTCAAATTCTTTTATCCACAAGTAGGATGCTCCAAATTTATGTAGGATGTCTCAAATCAATGTCTTTAGATCTTCAACACCAATCTTGAATGTATCTTTGCATAGAAGAAGGCTTGGATGAATGTGTATAGAGAAATATTCAAAAAGAGGGCTCCATAGAGATTGAATCCTTCAATGTCTAACAATGGATCTCCTTGATGAATTAGATGCTTGAACACTTGAATGCTTGAATTCTAGTAGATCTTCACTTCATAGAAGGTAGATGCTCGCATAATAATCAGATAGCTTATGGATATGCGTGTATGAAAAAGTAGATGTCAAAATTTGGGAAGAAGGCTTCCTTATGTAGAGATCTAGGGCACTAACTCCTAAAGAAGGCTGACATAGGATCATTAAATCCCATTTGATATTAACCCCTAGGAATAGACCTAGATTAAATGTAATTTAAGAGTCTACTATTCTAAAATCCAAAACAACCAACTTGGAAGCGGGTAAAGAAACTTTTCGAAGCCCAAGATTTCAAAACTCTCAAAAATTAAAAATAGAACCTGGGGTCAAGGACGAGGTCAACCTTTCCCTAGGTCAAGGTTGAGGTCATCCTTGACCTAGGTTAGGATCGAGGTCGACCTTGACACAGAGGCCAAAGTCCTCAGTTTCACATAGTAGTTTGTTAGAAATAGGCTGGAAATAGAAAGAGAGAAGCAGAATAGGGGGAAAACTATTAGATCCATGCAAAGACCCATTCAAGGCACTTGACATGACCCCAAACCGCTTACTCAGAGGGCTAAATGCTCTTAACATGAAGTGCTTCCATTTTAAGATGATATATTAAGCCCCCACTTTAGCTAGAGTATGGACTCGATGCAAACTCTTGGTAAAGTAGATCATAATGAAAATATAATCTTATTAAAATCAAAGGGACAAAGAAATACTCAAGCCCCGAGAGACTTAAGTCTTCGTCAATTCCAAAATCACAATAAGAGAGACATCTCTAGAGAAAGAGAAAAGAAAAAGAAAAAGAGTGTGATTATCTCTTCCAATAAGAACTTATGTCCCATTGTGAACCACACAAGGAAACTGCACAACTGGAAAGATGGAATTGAACCGCCTAGTGAATGTGGCTACTCACTAGTCAGCCCATCAAGGATTCACCCTTAAGAATATTCTATTCTATAAAAGTAAAACCAAAAGAGATTCAATCTTAAGGATACCTTTGACCTTAAGGGATCAACAATATTTGAAACTGGAGGGATCAAGAGATCCTAAAATATAAATCCATGCCTTAAGGATTAGTCACTAATTTGAAAAGGGAGAAAACTATCTTGAAAAATAATATATATGTATTGAAAAGTTTGTGTGTGCGATAAGTGAGCAAAGTGTATGCCCCCACATTAAAGTCATTGCTAACACTTTAACAGGAGCAATGGATTCAATGGAAACATAAACAACTCCACTGATTATGTTTCCACTATGAGATGTCCCCAAACAAAGACAACTCAAGGGAAATACCACATAAACATACATAAACATACAAAGAACACATAATGGATCTACCGATTGTGGGGCTAGTATGATCATGAGATAATATATATATGATATTATTGCAAATGAATTGACATCATTCCCCAAAGAATATAAAACTAAAATCACAAAGGAGGAAAGATCACATAAGAAATACAAAGAAGAATCTTTTCGGACCATGACCTAGAGACCAAAAAGAATCAATGATACCAAGTCACAAATCCAAGTAGATTACACAAGGAAACATTTATGAACAATAGCACAAGTACAACATAACATGAAACAACATATGGAAGAATAGATATACATATAGAGGAATAATACAACATGTTCGATTCTTTTATCACCTTGCACCAATGAAGCAACAAAGATCTTATAAAAGAATCTAACAATATTTAGCAAACATATTACGGGAGAAGCACAATACAACAAACAAACACACAAAACAACTACCATGAAGGATTGACAAATCAAGCGCACCGCCTACTCTCCCTATCTTGTTGTATACCATTTAGGGAAGGTGAGTAACTCAAAGAGGGACTATATCCAACACAACAAGAATGATAGCCAGTTCCAAATAAGGATTCTCTTGAGAATCACAATGTTCAATACTAGGTGTAAGTGTTGATTGTGAGGAAAGCATATTAGGTAAATCAAAATCAATGTCAATAGTTTCATATTCATCATTAACATCATTAGTATCATCAAGAGTATCTTAATAATCTAAATTAATTAAAATAGGATCTAAGATATGAATAGAATCAACAGAATCATGCAACTTATTATTAGCAACAACTTCTTCGAACACATCATGCATAGTTGTATCCAAATAAGATAAAGATTTTTTAATAGTAGAATTATGAGCTTTACCTTGAGCATGACACTTCTTATGGCATTCTTTAGTAGATTGGTTATGTTTTTCTTGACTTGAAATTTGTTGAGAACTAGGAGGAGCAATTACTGAATCCTTTATAGATTCTATAGGAGGGTTAACAAGATTACTAGCAAACTGACAAACAACATAAGAACCTTGATTAATAGTTGTAGAAACCATAGATAAAGGAGGTATAGAAGGTGTAGGAAAAAGATCATGGTTAAGATCCTTAGGAGGTTAGCTTAACTCAAGAATCTTTCATTGCTTATAGACTTTATATGAATAGAAAAGATGATCAGGTCGAGCAGAACATGAATTAGGTAACAAAGGCCAAAATAAATCAATGGTAGCAACATCCTTGGGCCTATAAGTATGATATAAGATATGATTAACCGTCTTCACTTTGTCATCATAAACAAACTTAAGACATATATGAATAGGTGAAGCAACAACATGCATGACATTTAACCATGGTAAACCAAGCTTAACTTGAAATTAATAAAAAGTAGGAACAACAACAAAGGTAGTGTTCACAATCTTGCCACAAAATTGAACTGGTAAATCAATATAACCAAATGATGGATAAAGAAAACCCTTACAAGTTTGAATCCATACATCTGATTTATCATAAAAATCACGTTGCAAACTTTTCATAAAAAAGATTTTCTTCTATAATAACATTGACTAAGGAGGTAGGATCAACAAGACAACCACGAATAGGTATCTCAACAATCTTTGCAAAAATATAAAGGATACCATCAGGAGCTTTAATAGTATTAGAATCATCAAAAGTAATCAAAATTTCTCGAGGTCGTTTCTTCTTAGGTTGTTGTCGAGGTTTAGGTTGAGGTTTCAATTTAGGTTTAGGTTTCATTTGAGGTAGTGTTGAAACTTGAGATTGAAGTAGAGGTTGAGATTATGGTGGAGATACAGATTAAACCAAATGCTCCACTTGATTAAGATCATCCATCTTCAAATCATACACAATATCCATAGAAGATAGTTGAGCAATAGTATGAATATCATGTGTAGGTAAAGGATTCGTATAGATTTGCAAATTTTGATTGGGAGGAGAAACAAATTTATTCCCACTACCATCAAAATTATCAATGAATAAAGCAATAGAATCAATTAAGTCCTAAACCTTATGTATTATAACATTTCTCAGTATCATGATCATTCTGGCGATGATATTGACAAAAAGATTTTAGATCAAAAGATTTAGCCGCCATTGCAGCAGGTAAAATAGGATGAATAGAAGGCTAAGTAATCATATTAGTAGTTAATAACCTATTGATAATAGAATGTAAAGATTCAAAGAGAGGAGTAAATGTATGATTCAATTGAAAAGTAGTGGATGTAAAAGTGACATTATGAGATGCAACAACAACTTGATCAACAACTACATTTTCTTGTTTATTTATCTTGACACAGTTATTAAATTTTTTAACTTTATTTGGATTAGGAGTAGTATCACTTCTGTCAATAGGAATAGGAGCCATTGGAGTGGTTCTCTCAAATTGACTTACTTGTAATTGATAATGATGAAGCACTACACAAAGTTGTTGAAAAGAAGTAAATTCAGTAAGCAAAATCTTATCTCTAATATTCTTTTGCAAATTTGTAATAAATGTACGTTGAATATCAATATTAGGAATATGATAGAAAATATGAGCATGCAAATGCTTAAATCTACTAATAAATTCAGTCATTTTTCCTTTAAGTTTTGTTTACAATTCATCAAATCAATCGAAGACACTTGTGGGCCAATGTTGTTTTGAAATTGTTGAATAAAAGAATTAGCAAGTTGAGGAAATGAATGAATAGACTAAGAAGTCAAAGAACAAAACCATTGTAAGGCCTTGTCATGAAAGGTTTGAGCAAAGAACTTTGCTAAAATCCTATGACCAGGAACATAATCACTACAAAGGATTTGAAATGTTTTAGCATGATGAAAATGGTCTCCCTTACCATTATAATTATCAAGATGAGGCATATCTGCTTGTTGAGGAATGAGAGTATGAATAATATCCTGAGACAAAGGACTTCCTATGTCACAAGTAGGGATACTAAACATGTTTTGAGTCAAGGAAGCAAGTTGTTGTAAAGATGACATAGCTTGAGCCAAACTAATAATTGTAGGATCATGAGAAGAAATAGGAGGAATAGAAACATTAGATACATTAGGTAAAGTGTAAGAAGTTGTAGGGAATAGAAGACACAACTGGAGGAACACTAGAAACTATAGTTGGCAGAGGAGTAGAACTAGTAAAAGGAACATTATGATAAGAAGGTTGTGAAATAGGAAGGGACACAGGAGGAATACTCATAGGAATAGAAGAAACCATCACAGTCACCAAGGAAGGAATGTAAGTAGGAACATTAGAAATAGGGACAAAAGAAGGTTTGACACTAGTGACAGGTGGAAACAACCCTAAATCTTGAGCTTCTTGAGCTAAAAGTTTAACATTAGAATGCACAAGGTGAGTAATACCACGCAAGAGATTAACACCTTGGTCACTATCACAGAGAACTTTCTTAAGAGCTTTTATAGCTTTAATAGAATCTTGATTATGGTTTTCTTGAAGAAGCCAATTACCCATTTTATCAAGTTCATTTGAAAACTTTTGGACTTGTTTAGGAGGAACTCCTAAAGCATCATCTTCATGATGAGATGAGCGAGAAGAGTTTTGCTCCATAAAAGGATTAGAATCAGGATGAATCAAAGTTTCATCTGGAATCCTCAGGAAAAGAGAAGAAGACTCAGGCTCAAAGGTACCCATTTGTCTATGACTACATCTAACCCTAAGATTAGACGTAGGACTAGAAGTAATAAAGCTCATAAACCAATGCAAAGAAAATGAACTAAACTACAATAATATTTTAGTATTTTGAAAGAGATTTTTTGTTTTTTTTTGTTTTGTAGTTTGGAATTTAAAATGCAAGAGCATAAACTAAATCTAATCTTAATGCAAGAAAAGGCCTAATGAAATGAAAGGAAATATAACACCACAAAGCAAAATAGAGCATCTAATTCCACAAAAGAAAAGAGGGTAAGCATGTTGGGTTTACCAAAATGAATAGAAAGAAAATAGAAACCCTCTTCACAACCCTAATATTCAAAAGGAAAGATCCAAATTAATTAAACATAAGGTGTTCAATGCAAAAATGAATCAAGTGATGAAAAATAGGGAGAAAGAGGTTTAGCAGGGGAGGGGGGGATTATGTGTAATCTTTCTATTATGGGAGAGTATGTGCCAAAAACCTAAAATAGATAAAGGACAAATACTCACCTTGAATGTAGAAAATGCTAATTTTTAATGTCTGTATGAAGTTTCTAGAAAATCTGCAACCAGTTCCAAACTAGAAATGTTGAGATAGAGAAAACCCATACATATTTTTTCTTTTTGAAGGGAGGTCAACTTTGACCCTATTGGCGAGGCACAATCCTACCTTGGAGCACAATTGTACCCTGAAAAGTTGACCTTGACCTGTACTGCTTCAATGAAATTTTTGTTCACAGATCTCGCAAGTTTGACAAAAAGGGTATCCAAATCTGATCTCTGATTCATTGT